>CM025790.1:53723655-55075396 GCA_014635995.1 Sarcophaga peregrina | reverse complement strand
ATAATACAGAAAAAAAATTTAAATCTTTTTTTTTTAGTATTGAATGAAGCTGCACTGAGATTTAAAAAAAAAATTAATTCGCAATGTAATATCCACTCGAATATAGCTAAAATATTGTGTTGTAAGTCCATATAACATAGAAGTGATGTGAACTGGCTGCAAAGACCATGTGATTCGATCCCATTAAACTTTTTTCTGTGGGGCTTTCTTAAGTCGCTAGTGTATTTGAATGAGCCACAAATCACAGATCTCCGGGGATCCTTACCACAATATACAATTCTACTACTGACGTTAGTACTATTGACTATATAGTGGATGGGACCATATGTAGATATTGATACCAGTGAATCAATAGTACAATTTAGCATTTCTAATCTAAACTTTTGGTACTTTTCTGTAGTAAAAGACGACAATAAAATTTAAATTTTTGAAAATATTTGATATTTTATTAAAAAAAAAAAACCTACGATTTCATTGTTACAGATTTTTTTAAGCTTAAATATGAACACTAAAAAGTTATTATTAATTCAGGAAAATTATTAATCCTCTTTGGGAGAGTCGTTTTCTTTACGACTTACATGATTTTTGATTTTGCTGCGACCCATTCCTATTAAAAAAACGAAACAATTTGTTAAAATATTACAAATATTTATGAAAATAAAAAAAGCATTTATTACCTATTAAGGCTTTAAAAACATTTGATTATTCGAGTAACTTCTTTTTGCCAAAAGAGCCATCAACATTAAAATTCATGACAATATTTTGGTCAAATATTTCATGAAGATTTCGCTCTGCATTAGCCGAAAGGTGTGATTTAATTTGTCGAATCTATTGAATATAAAGAAAAAATGCAGTTTTATTCATTGACGTAGTTCCACAATAAAAGTAAATATTTACCTATGGGTCTGAATCATTTTTCAAAATCGCATCAAATTCACTCTATTTTTCTTTTTATTTTGTTTAAAAATTGTGTCCAACATATTAAGTTTTTATCTTCTCATGCAAACTATATTTTGGAAAATTAATTTTAGACGACACAGCATATTCAGGCTCTACGAAATTTTCACAATTCACACTTGGACTTATAATTGTTTCATTTTCACTACTTTTATTTTTATATAACGTTGATTGTGATTGTTATACGTTTATTATTCCTTGACAATTTGACTGACAATTGACAATTTTTTTCTCATCAAAATAAAATAATTGTTGACGCTTCGATCACACTTGCATAATAAAGTCACCAATATAGTCGATAAAACTGGTGACTTGGAGACACTTGTCGACATGTTTCCTTTAGGGTGTGAATAGGATTTTTACATAAAAATTATCAACAATAAGTATACATTGTTGTATAATCGTCCAACAATATACTCAATACATCATTATCATCATTTAGTCCCTTTATAAGTTATTTATATTAGTGATCCTATCCACCATGCAAATTTCCACCAAATATAATCTAATTAAGGTTGAATTTAATTCAAATTTCTCTTTGATGTGAATTTTGCAAAACTCAGTGCTCAACTTAGCAAACATGAAAGTTCAATTTACATCATTGAATTCCTGAATAGATAACATCCTACATACATAATTGGTCATTAGAACCCATCAGTCAGGATTATTGACCTAGTTTCTCACATCATTTATGTTGTGTGTGTTAATTTTATACATGAGTAGCAGGACCTACAGTTTAAAGTCGACTCCGAATGACAGATTTTATGAGAAACTTTTCATGGCTATTTTATTTACTCTCAGAATTTTTGCCAGAAATCTGCTGAGAGGAAATCTTCGAAAAAATACTTTTTGTTTTGATGTCCGGCCTGGGACTCGAACCCTGGCTTTTACGTCTATTAAGCCAAAACACTGCCTACTAGACCACGGCGACTTCAATAGATAATAGATAAGATCCTAATGGTACTTAAACGAGCTGCCATTTTTTCAAAGTTTACAGACTCGGAAGTAGTATAAAACAACAGTTTCAATAGATTTTTTTCATTTCCGTTTTTTGGAGTTGAATAGTTGATAGTCACATAATCTGAAATATAATCGTCCCTTCAATATATTTCCATGGTAACCATTATCAAAGTGAAAAATGCCTTCATATACATACATGCATACGTACAGGATTTAATGTTAAAATTTAAAAGTTAATTAATCAAAAAAAAAAAAATTTGATGTAAAAAAAAAAACATGAACAAGAAAAAATTAATTAACTTCTGACGTTTTTCTTTTTTAAATTTTCCTCATTTTTTTTTTTCATTTAACTTTTGCATCATCTTTACAGTCATTAATCACTTGGCTATCGTGTGGTGTTTAAGCAAAAAATTCTGGTTAAATTTTTGGAATAAGATCTTCACCCATTTCCATATTGTTTGCCTCCTGGTGCTCTTCTCAGTTTTTCGCGGAAATAATAAAATATTGTTAAACAGCTATTGCTCGGTTAGCACAAAATTATTTAAAATTGAAAAAGAAATTCGTCTCGTTTTTTTTTTGTTTAATTGTTTTAAAAATTAAGTTTTGCTTTAAGTTTGGTAATAAAAATTAAAAATTCAAGTGGATTTCTAAAATTATACAACAACCTCTCAGCAGAATTCTGGCAAAAACTCTGAGAGTAATTGAAACTGCCATGAAGAGCTTCTCAAAAAAACTGTCTTTCGGAGTCGACTTTAAATTGTAGGCCCTGACTGAAGGGTTGTAATGACCAATTATTTATGTGTGCATGTATACAAAATATGGGGCATTTTGGTATTTTAAAAAAACTGAGAAGCGCATGAATTTTTAGAGGTGGTGTAAACAAAATGGAAGGACTTCTGTCACATTTTATGAAAATAAATCAAGTTGTTTTGATATGGGAATTAAATGCTTCAGCATATTTTCACAAATATAAATTTGGCATCCGTAGATGTCAATATTTTTACTTATTTATATTTGCGCCTCCAGGTATCTTTTGGTTTGCCACGGCTTCTTGAGCCCTTGGCTATCGTCATTCTTATAATACTGTCGGGCACATCCCCATTTTTAATTTTCGCTTCTAAATGGGTTCCTTCTCTATGAGAGAGAGATCTGCACTGCTGATTGTGTTGGGCCAGAATATTCTACATATGGTTCTTACACATTTATTGTTGATATAAGCCAAGTTTCACTACTATGTGGTAACGTTGACTTTACACAAGCGTTGATTATTCTTACCTTGGTACGGGTAGATATAAATGAGCTTCTCCATATGCAGTGGCCCGAATACTGTTCTCGCTCTATTGAGTCTGTTATCTACGTCTGCGTTTGTTGTCATAATACTACCTAGATAGCAAAAGCTATCGACGTACTAGACTAGTTGGCCCTGTAGCATGATGTTTTTTGTGCTAGTGTTGCTAATTCTCATGGCTTTGATTTCCTTCACATTTATCTCAAGTCCAACGTTGCAAATCAATCTTTCTAGGTGTTCGATTTTTGACTACATGTTGGAGACTTTGTGCGAGGGTAAACAAATATCATCTGCATTTTCTAAATTCTATAGTTGGCATGAGAGACTCCATGTTATTTCTCTTCTCTTTGAACAGACATCGCTCATGATTTCATCCAGCACGATGGTGAATCACAAAGGATCCAGGATTTGTTTGACTGATATTGCCGTTGTTAAGAACTGAGACGTCTACGTTCTCGTACATAGCTTTAGTGATTTTAGCTGTTTTCTAGGATACTCCTTTATTACTCAATGTATTCCGTATACCAACTCGTTTGATGGTATCCCATATATTGGAGTAAGCCAATCCAGAAATTGTTTAATAAGAATGCGTAAGTTGTTTGCTTGTTTGTCTCGGAATTGGTCTTCAATTTTAACTCTAAGCCTTTCCTGTATTTTTATTATTGCTAGAATATTGTATATGGTGTTAAGCTGAGTTATTCCTCTCCAGTTGTTGCAATCTTTTTAAATCGCCACTTTTTGGCAACTTTACAATGAAGGTTCTCTTCGTCGCAGGCCATTGTGATATAGAGAAATAGAAGTTTTGCTGTGGTTAAGCTGTCTAACTTTTCCTCTGATATTCCATCTTTGCCTGCTGCTTTGTTTCTTCTGAGTTGTTGGTGGCCTGTTGCATCTCATTTAGACTGAGAGGGTTGCGTGTCATTTTTAAGTTTTTTTCTGCTACTTGCCCGTTGTCGATATTTTCAGTATTGTCTACGACGTAACTGATCTCTTCGAAATATTCTCTCCAACTTTTCCTCTGTACTCTGCACTATGACCAGCAACTGCTTGGCCACTTCTGGAAGTCGTGGTGCAAACGTGAAATTTACACATTTTGTGATAACCAATCAAGATCCATCAAAAATTCTGAAAATCTTTGAAGTAAAAGTTCATTTGATGAGATGACATATATAAAAATATCACTCGACTGTTAGAGTCTTCAAATAATAACGATTTAAATTTTGGATATCGGGTAAGAAATGTTTGAGCAATCCAGAACTTTGTGCGTAAAGGCGAAAAAAATTGTTTTTATAAATAAAATAAGTTTGGAGGGTTCGAGAAATATCAAAAAGGTATTTATGAGTTCTACTCAACTAACTATGCACTTACTCGGGTGTATTTTCACTGTCGCACCGTGTATTATTTGAAAGAAATATTTGAAGAATTACATAAAACATATTAATAAAACAATTGGTCATTATAAGCCTTTAGCTTTTCACATCACTTATGTTGTGTGTGTTAATTTTATACACAAAAGGTGGGACCTACAGTTTAAAGTCGACTCCGAATGACAGATTTTTGAGAAACTTTTCATGGCAATTTTATTTACTCTTAGAGTTTTTGCCAGAAATCTGCTGAAAGGAAATAAGACAAAACACTATCTCCGAGACCACGGCGACTTCTCCATCAGCAGTTAATGCCAACGCTTTATGGCAAGAACTGAACAACTAAGGAGTGTGCACAAAAAAAAACTGGACTTATACTTTTCGTTATAGAACTAACCCTAAGTGGCGGATTTTTTTCGTTTTATATTTCAATTAAAATAAATAATATTTGAATTCTTTCGTGTACAAAATTTTTTTTCTGGCAAAGACCTCCGAGCATCCAACTTTTTGAGCCACTTTTCTTCCAGACATTTTAGGGTGTTTTAGAAAAATACGTATTATTTTACTTGCTTTATTTTGGTCAGCAAATCCTTTTTTCATCCATTTCCACACTTTCTCTCAATACTCAAAGACTCCTTATATTGATTTATTATTTACTTAGAAACTGTTTCTTGGTTAACACATGCGAGCCTAGCTATCGTTTTTTGTAAACGGCGCGGTTTTTCATTGAAAATTTTAATTATTTTTTTACAATATTCTTGTTGGGTGCCCATTTTCAAAAAACTATTTTTGCTATTGCAATGACATTTAGCAGGTGGATTTTGAAACAGATGACTAACAAAAACAATATTTTTTTTGTGCGCACTCCTTATATTAATAAAAGGAAAGTTATACAAAAGAAGCTTATTTTTATACGAACTGTAGACTGCATTGTTAGTCGCCGTGGTCTAGTGGGTAGTGTGTTGGCTTATTAGACAAAAGGCCCGGGTTCGAATCTCAGGTCAGACATCAAAACGAAAAATATTTCTTCAGCGACTTCCTCTCAGCAGATTTCTGTTAAAGACTCTGAGAGTAAAAATTGCCATGAAAAGCTTCTCAAAAATCTGTCGTTCGGAGTCGCCTTTAAACTGTACGTCCCGCCACTCATGTATAAAATTAACGCACACAACATAAGTGGTGTGAGAAGCTAGGTCGTAATCCTGATTGAAGGGTTGTAATGGCCAATTATGTATGTATGTAGACTGCATTAGTAAGCACAAAACTATCTTCTTTACCAAGGTCAGGTTCTGTAATAACAAAGAACCTCATACTACATCAAGTTGCAAAAAAAAAAAAAAGCGATTGTCTTCTCTATGTGAACTTTTCTTAACAATGTCAGTAAAACTTAAAAATGCCGCAATAAGAATTGTTTTTCATTGGTTTTACTATTTCATATGAGGGTTAGATAAAATAAGGGATATAAAATTAAATTTAATTTAATTAACTTTTCTAAAAATAAGAATTTTTATATTCTTTAAAGTTTGCTTTTGATTTATTTTTCGAAAAATTTCTTAAATTGTATGTCATACCAACATTGCTTAGCACTTAGTTTAGAAACAACGAGAAACAACAAAAATTAAAAAATGTTTCTTAACGAATTCAAAGTTTACTTTTGGTTTTCTTTCTACTGGCTCCTATGGGACAAGACAAAAATTAAAAATTCTGCTATAGAAACCAACAGCAACCATAATGCTACTAAAATAGCTATTGAAAGAAACTCTTCCCCCATTTCTTCCTCTTACGATTTTTTTGTTTTTGGATTTTCGTTATGAAAACAAAAGGCAATAGAAATGGTAAATTGATATTTAATTGTACTTCAATTCTAAAGCGCTTCAATTGTGTTTTTCACGTTTATATAAATTGATTGAATGGTTGATTGATTGATTGATTGATTGATCAATAAAAAATGTAACTTTTGAGTGTAGGACGTTTTGACGTCCATCATTTCATCATACATATATCAGGTTATAGAAAGAAAAGCAAAAAACAAAAGTCAATTTATTCCGTTGACTGTTAAAAATTTTAAATATGTTTCTCATCCTTGATTAAAATTTGATGCTGAAGACTAAAGGTTTGTGTATTCAGATTATGTAATTCATTTAGGCTAGTTCATGGATTCTAAGATAATCAGAATAATATACGAAGTTCTAATGATGTGCGATTAATATAAAGATACATCTGCTGCTTAGAGTTAGACCATTACAAATTAAGTCTTCATTAAGCCAAGATACGCCTTGCGCATGATTTCCCGTTAGATGACGAAGTTGGGCTATTTTAAGGGTTTCCAAGACTTTTTCATATGTGAAAATTAACATTTCTTCTGAAAAATGTGTGCACTACGTGAGAGTAGTTGGCAATCCTACAATATAACTAACATTATCATTAACCAATAGGAATACAATTTGCGTGACGTCATTGATTCAACATGCGCAGATAGTTTTAATTTTGTGTGCGTGATGGCGTAATCTTTAGTTTATCATTCTTGCTTTAAGCCATTCAACGATTGATGAACTCTATAAAATCTGAAATACCTGAAGTGCCAACAATATCAATTCACCGTCGTTCTCAACAATTGAATATTTCGGAGACATCATTGAGAAGAATTTTGCATAAAGACCTTGGTGTGACGCCATACAAAGTCCAATTGGTTCAGGGGTTGAAGTCAATTGATCAATGTGTTTTAGCATCGCTAAGTAGACCAGCGATCGACTCACAGAAAATGATGATTCGGCAAAAAAAAAATCGCGTCTTCACTTGAAGATCATTTTGATCTTAACGGGTATGTTACCAAGCAAAATTGTCGCATTTGGGGCACAAAAAATCCGCACGCATATACTAAAAAGCCGACGCATCCAAAACGAGTCACTGTTTGTTGCAGACTTTGATCCAGAGGCGCAATTGGGCCATTTTTCTTCGAAAATGAGCAAGGAATGGGCGTTATGGGTAATGGCGATCATTATCGGACTATGTTGAACGAATTTTTGTTTACGAAAATTGAAGAGAAGGATATTGGCAACATTTGATTTCAACAGGATGGCGCTAAGTGTCACATCGACGAAGCTACATTCGATGTTTTGCGCCCTGTTTATGAAAATCGTAATTATCAGCCGCAGAGCTGATGTCGTTTGGCCCCATCGCAGTTGCGACTTGACACCGTTGGACTATTATTTGTGAAGTGCCGTCAAAGATAAGTGTTACGCAGACAAGCCAGAGACAATTGCAGCTTTAAAGGATAATATGCGTGAAGCCATTGGTGAAATACAACTGCATACAATCGTTAATGTGCTTAAAAATTGGACTGATCGTGTAGGCTACTACATGGCCAGCCGAGGCAGCCATTTGAATGAATTTTTTTTCTATTATTAACCGGAAGGATTGTACTTTCAAATAAAAAAAGAAATTTTGACAAAATATTCAGTAGATTTTTTTATAGCATTTTCAAAAAAAAAGTTATTTGGCGGACCCTTTAGTGAAGGGTTGTAATGACCAACTATGTTTACGTAACGTTTTCCGGCCTCTGGCTCTTTGGTGTATGGTGACTATGTCGTAAATAAAATAAGGATTTTGTAAATTTAATGTAAATTTTAATTTTTGGATTTTGTTAGCAGTGTTCATATATTTTTTTTGAGCTTTTCTATGTTATGAGTATACACGATACTAAGTACAAACTCTTGTATACATTTTTCCAAATACACTAATACCCCGGTTTGCGTCGCCTCGTTCTGCGTCTGCTTTGAAGTTGCGTCTTTTTAAAATTTCTGTGATTTCGAAGTTGCGTCGTTTTTGTTGTAGTTTGCGTCTTATGTTTCGAAATTGCGTCGTTAGTGCTTCGATTTGCGTCCTTAATATGAAAATGTTTGTACAAAGTTAAAACAGAAAAAGATGATTTCCCGTTTAAGTCTAATGTAAATACATACATACATATCGCTCCTTTATTGCAACATAGTCATACCACAGAAAAACTTGAACTTGGCAAAATGCGATTTAAATTTTCTAGACATAAGTCCTATGATCTAATTGACGCCAACACTTTTTGCTATAACTTAGTTCAGCTTGGAATATAAAACCGGGTTTTTTTTTAACATGTACGGAAGGTTCAAAAGAGCAGTTTTGCTTAAGCAACTACAAATTTTTAATTTTTTGAGATATGACTATGTTGCAATAAAGGAGCGATATGTATTTATGATGGTTGCAAGTTGTAGGTCGTTAGTAAATTAAATATTTTTTATTGAAAAATCAATTTTTTCAGCTAAAATTATGAATCTTGGAACCAATTAAATGAAAATCAATATAAATGCCTGAAGAAACGCGACCTAAACCGGGGTATTAGTGCATTGTATCTATCGGAGAAAAGGATTATGTCCCAAGCTACAAACCAGCTGGGAAGGACCTTATAAAATAATTAAACGGCTAAATGATGTTGTATACAGGATACAAAAAGCCAACAGCCCCCGAGCCAAAATGAAGGTCGTGCATAGAGATGATGAGCCTATTCGGGACGAACAGGCTTAAGTGGGCGGCAGTGTTACGAAAGTGGAAATGGTGTTGTTAAAATAATAAACAAAAGCTCCAAAAACAACACAATGATCATGCATAAAATGATAAACAAAAGCCCCAAAAACAAAACAGCTCACTGTTCACGTGATCAATGAATGAGTAGAAAAATATACCAACAAAAATAAAGCGCTTGTTTACAAGATCGATGAATAAACAAGAATAAAGGATAAAAGACGTAAATAACCAACAACAAAATAAAGGGAACTAAAAAGTAAACAAGAAACAACAATGTGCAGTATAAAATAGGATAGAGAAATAAACCAACAACAACTAATCTACCTGCTCGAATGTAAACAAGAAACAACAAAAATAAGAATAGGTTGTTTACATTTTTAAAATATTCCCGAAGGACGTCATCGTCCTTCAAGGGCATTCATCACACTAAAGATCCAGTGATATAAAAGGCAAGCCAAAGCGAGCAAAGATGATTCAGAGTAGAGTTTGAATTTGATCGTGTAAGACGACGTCACGTTGGTTGAGAATTAAAATCTATCGAGCTTTAATTCGGTCAGACTTGTGTGCAGACAAGTGCGTTTGAGAAAACAGTTGTTAGTGTTGTACTTACAAAAAGGTTGTGAGAAAGAAGAATAACTAACAAGTGTTGTTGCTTAAAAAAGGGTTGTAAGCAGAGTAGTATAAAGAACAAACACATATTGTGAAGTATCATTGTATACGTGAAACAAGTTCGAACAGTGGCACAAAAATTGTGCAGATAATAAAGAATTTATTAAAATCAAAACACATATTTATTTTTACTTTATTTACAATCTACGAACTCATATTTTTAACGTTTTTAAAAAGGTAAAAACGTAACAATTGGTATGTATGTATTTCTTTACATAACTAACTACTTTTTGCTACTATATTTTAGCTATACAATGTGTTTGATTAGCAGTTAAAAACTCAATACACCTACAAATGGATCACACTATATCCAACTACCAAAATCTCTATTAAAGTTTCGTTATTGACATTTAAACTCTTATTGCATTTACGCAATATTCAGGCCCGCATCCTTTTGAACGAAATATTTAACGTGACTATTTAAACAATACTCCACTGATGCCACGTTAAAAGTACTGAGTATTTATTTAAATTTATTTCACATTCGCTTTTAATTCACAATATTTTATTTTACGCATATATTCTGTGCATTTTTCTGGGTGCCATTGAACAATTGTCTGATGGGGCGTAGAAAATTTCATTTGGTGGTAGCCATCAGTATTCGTTGTCCAACGATTAACAAACAATTGAGCAGGACTGAAAAAATTAAAAATACAAATACTTTTTCATATTATTTAAATGCTATTTGCCAGTTTTCATAACAAACGATTCCATTATTGAAGTGATTCGTGATTAATGGTTGAGATTTTGTGGCTATGGGACATAAAATATTTTTAAAAAATATTCGTTTTAAAATATTGAATAGTTGTGATAAAAGTTGACACAATGGAATATTATTATAATCTGTTCTCCATATTTTAACCTTTTAATATTATTTCCCTTCACTAGTATAAAATGTTTATTTAACCGTAGGTCGAGCTTTGTATCAAAAATGTTACATTTTAATTTTTGAAGTTTGATAATTTTAATTCAGAAAACGTAAGATGTCTGATATTTTTAGAATTCATAGGAATTGTTGCCGTCATCATTTAAAATCAACTAAAAAAAAAGAAAATTTCAAACAGGAGTGAAAAAAATCCAAAACTTCATAATTCTGGCTTATGGATCATTGATACATCCGACTTTCCTGGCGATTCTTAAGTGATGTGTTTGAAATTTTTTTAGGTTTTCAAAGATTTTATCGGAAATAATACATTACTTACTTAATTGGCCATAACAACCCGATTAACGGATTTCGGCCTGCCGCAATACATCCTTCCAGGCGCCTCTGCTTCTTGCGCGCCTACGCCAGTTGGTCACACCAATCGATGACAGGGCTTTCTCGACTTGGTCCTTCCAACGGATACAAGGTCGTCCTCTTCGCCGACTTCCGCAGATCCCCGCATCAAATACCCGTTTCGCCGGAGCATCCTCCTCCATTCGAACGACATGGCCGAGCCAGCGCAGCCGCTGGATATTAATACGCTGCACAACATCTATGTCGTTGAGGAGCTCATACAGCTCACTGTTAGATCGGATGCGGAAATCATCGCCAACTCGCACAGGACCGAAGATCTTACGTAGGACTTTCCTCTCGAATACCCTCAAGGCTGCTGCATCAGTTCTTAATAGGGTCCATGCCTCTGCGCCATAAAGAAGCACGGGTAAGATGAGCGTCTTGTAGAGTATTAATTTTGTCGCACGAGAGAGGTCTCTGCTGCTCAATTGCCTATTGAGACCATAGTAGCACCTGTTGGCAAGAGTAATCCTGCGTTTGATCTCCAGACTGACATCATTTTTGGTGGTAACGGCGGAGCCAAGATAAATAAATTCCTTGACTGTATCAAAAGTATAGTTATCGGCCGTAATCTGAGAATCAATACGCCGCACGTCTGTACTTGTCGACAACATATACTTTGTTTTGCCCTCATTTACTGCCAGACCCATCTTCTTAGACTCCCGTTCAATAGCGCTAAAAGCAGCAGTAACAGAAATAATACATTATTTATGGTAATTAAGAAGAAATTGGAAGTTAAGTGTCGGAGGAAAGTGAAAAGGTTGCATTTTCTATTCATGATATATCCTTCAAGTCGTAGTCTAGTATGTAACATGTTAACTTATTAGATGTCTGACCAAGGCGCAAACCTCAGGCCAATAACGAATGGTTGTTATGATCGATTATATACGTATGATTAGGGATGCCAAACGGGATCGATTTTTAAAATTTCCGGGATTTGGGATTTTGTAAATCCCGATCCCCAAATCCCGGGAATCCAAAAATCCCGAAAAATCAAAGAAAAAATCGCGATTTTCTCTTAATTATAAAAATATTTTGTTAACAAAATCAATTCTATTCCAATTATGTATGGATATCAGAATTATATGTCATTAAAAATTAAATATAAGCATAGCAAGACAAAAAGTAACATTCAAATTATTCATACATATGCAAATGCGCATTAGTTTTAAAAAAATTATTTGGATTCCAACGAAAAGTTTAAAGCATCTAACATATGATCTGAAAGGCTTGAATGAATTTTGTTGTCAACATATCCTGCCGTTAAAAAACACTTCTCGCAATCAACATTTGTTGGTAAAATAGTTCCAAGATAGCTGTATGCTGCTTATAAATATTAACCTCCACCACCTTCTGAAGTAAATAAATCTATGTCTTTGGGCAGTTGAGTATCTAAATCAGTTACCCTTTTAACTCGTTTTATAGGCCTTTTGCATTCCTCGATGCCATCAAATAACTTTTTATTACTGGAAGTAGGATTTTCCTCATCTAAGATACTATTATCTAAGTCAAGTGATAAATATAAATGAATTCACTATCCAGAAAAGTCCCGGGACAAGTTTTTAAAAATACCGGGATTTGGGATTTCCCGATTGGCTTCCCTAGTATGTATGTAGTATTCCTGCTGCTGGAAACTCTAAAGAAGAATAAAACAGAAGCTTGTCTTATGAACTGGCGAAAGTATGCGCAGCAGCAAACATTACAATTGGATGTTTATCATCAAATATTGTACTACTTTAGTAGTTTGGAAAGGGAAAAAGCTCACAATTTTCACTCAAATTGCTAGCAGATGTTCCTTGAAATGTAGTGTCTTTCTTACTGCTCTCCTCGTATTTATCTCATGTGATAGACAAACATTGAAGTCGCCGTGGTCTAGCAGGTAGCTTGTTGACTTATTAGACGTAAAAGCCAGGGTTCGAGTCTCAGCCAGACATCAAAACAAAATACAAAAACTATTTTTCCGGCAGATTTCTGATAAAAACTCTGAGAGTAAATAAAATAGCCATGAAAAGTTTCTCATAAAATCTGTCGTTCGGAGTCGACTTTAAACTATAGGTCCCGCCACTTATGTATAAAATTAACACACACAACATAAATGGTGTGAGAAACTAGGACAATAATCCTGACTGATGGGTTCTAATAACCAATTATGTATGTATGTGTGATAGACAAACATTATAAAAAGTATTTTGACCTATGTTTTATTTGATTGATATCCCAGAAGGATAATATTTCGATCAGTTACGTACGTAAAATCATTCCCTTTAATAATGTTCTACTCGGAAATGATGATAAATTTACACCAATTACGCCTTTTCGAAAAATAAGCTGAAAATCTTTCAGCTTTTAATAATTCCAATAATTTTTTCACTCTAGATTAGTAACTAATTGAATTTTATGGTCGATATAAATTTCGCGGTCCACGGAAACCGAATTGCCAGTTTTACTTTCCAGTGCAGGCTACGTGCGTAACAACTACTTACAGCCGTATTTGTAGAAAGCCGTATCCGGGAAACCAGAGAGGAACCCAATAGAGAATCTTGTTATTGACATAATCGATGTTATATTACTACGAGAAACTTTTTAAACTCACATGACGTTGAAACCAAATTTTTCTAACGAAATATAAGAATACTTTGTTCCATTAGGTATCAGCTATCCCGCAATTGAGAGGGTTACTGATGCTAGTGACACAAAGGTGCCCCAGCTAAACAATTGAAAATTTATAAATCAGCGCAAAGCAAGGCAAGCAAGCGTTTGATTTTTATGTAAAAACTCACTGCAATGTAAATCATATTAAAAATTTTGGCGCTAATTTCATAAAAGTGATAATAAAATATAATAAAACAAAATAGTTTTATTAAAATGAATTAAAATAAATCAAAATATTAAAATTTTTTTAACAAAATCTATCAAAAATCGTAAAAATATTATGTACAACAAGCATATATCAATAGTGATACATTAGCTAGAATTATGAAGTTTTTTTCAACTTCAGTCAATCATTAATCCAAGTTAAGCAAAATTGATACAAATTGATATTAACTTGATGAGAGTTGATCTAAGTATATTTAGAATTAAAAAGCTTTCTGTCTGCAATAACATTTTTTTGAAGCAAATTAACAAAAACTCATTGTAAAAAGCATTGGCAAATATGAAACATGATATGAAAATGTTCGGATTATGACCTAGCTTCTCTAATCACTTATGTTGTGTGCGCTAGTTTTATATATGTGTGGTGAGACTTGCAGTCTAAAAATGTCAGATATCAGATATGGGATTTGAATCGTGGCCTCACTTCTAAATAATGTGTCGCTGAACGATGTCAGCAGTCAATCATCAATGACAGACCAATGCGCCTGTGATAATAACCGGTATTAAGGACTGTGCTCTTGAAAACTGAAAGTTTGCTCTTCATTAATAAGGACCAGGAATAAAATTGTTAGCATTGTATTGTTTGGTTTTACTTATTTTCTTTTAATAGCAATCATCGAATCCTCGATAAGAAAAGCAAAATTTAAAAAGGTTAAAAAAAATGAGACCTACACTATTTATCACATAAAATCATCCAATGACTGGAAACATAATAACAAGTGATTTTTTAGCGATTGTCTTTTGGCAACACTGGTTTAAACAGCTCACGTAAGTTTCGTGTTTTATTGCGGTGTTAAACATCTGCAGTTTGGTCTATAATTTAACCATGAATCGTCTTGCAAATGAACAACACTTGCAAATCATTGAATTTTATTACCAAAATGTGTGCTCTATTAAGAAAGATCATCGCGCGCTTTTTCCATTTTATGATCAGTTTAATCGACCCACTGAAGCGGCTATTCAGACTATTGTGACTAAATTTCGCACCAAATTTACATTGTTGACCATTAAACCACCAGCACGCTTACGTAGAGTGCGAACTGAAGAAAATATCGCAGCTGTATCGGCCAATTGGGGCTTTACTACTCAATAACGTGGAAAATTTTGCGGAAGAATTTAGATGTGAAGCTTTTGAAAATAAAACTGGTGCAAGAATTAAAGCTGAACGACCTACCGCAACATTTTTGGTGAATGGGAATTGTATTCAGCAACGAAACTCATTTTTGGCTCAATGGATACGTAAATTAGCAGAATTTTCAATTTTAAAGTGAAGATCAGCCAGCAGCATTGCAATGCATTCAGAAAAAGTCATGGTTTGGTGCGGTTTATGTGATGGTGGCATCATTGGATCGTACTTCTTTAAAGATGTTGCGAATCGTAACATAACTGTCAATGGTGAGCGCTACTGTTTTTTATCCAAAATGCAAGAGCTTGACTTGCATGACATGCGGTTTCAACAAGATGGTGCCACCTGCCACACAGCACGCTTAACGATAGTCTTATTAAGAGGCGAGTTTGGTGAACATTTTATTTCACGTTCGGGAATCGGTTAAAAAATATTATTTTTATTACTTCAGACTGAGTATACATTATAAAAAGAGCTTTTATTTCAAAAATGTTCAGTATTTTTGATGGATCCTAATTATTTATTGGAAAATCAGTCAATTTGAAGTCTGAGCGACCACCAGAAGTAGGCCATTGTTTGCCCAAAGGGAAATGAGAATATTTGCAAAAAAAAAACACACACATTTTGCGACTTCTATTGTGCATTCTACTGGCAAGTCCACCACAAATCAATGTGTTCTAGGAGAAAAACGAGTTTCGCAGAACCAGAGTCTGTTCCGGTGTCAACAGAATAGTGAATCAAAAGTCATAAACAAAGGCTCCAACCCATCTATAGAGTTGGATATCCCATGTCCTATTGGATATAACTTTTGCCCTTTCCTGTACGCAGAAGATATATTTCTTCATATTTCCAATTTAAATACTGGATTACGGCGAATGTAGCGTAGCATGAATTCTATACCGACGAATACCACCGAAATTTCCTGGAGAGGACGATTACGTACGAAAACTAAAACAGGGCATGTCTCTTCGCGAAGTAATACAACAAAGGATAATAGAGAGAGCAAGAACAGTAGAAATGGATAGCAGAACTCGTTGAATGTTTACCTCCTTCGATATAATATTTAATTGTGACCCCGGTGGGGAGTGACTTAGGGTTTGGTACGTATACGCTTAGCAAGACAAGAAGCCTTGAGGCGAATCGTACACATTGGGTAGCCCGGACTACCAATTTCTTTTGAAGATTCTCAGTCTTTAGATCGAATAGCTATAAAAAAAAAAACACTCGGTGAACACATATGTACACTGAGCACCAAAAGTGAGTAAACACTACTGAAATAATTCATTCTCTTAGGATAGGGAGAAAAGTAAATGAGAATAGTCGAATAAATTTTTTAAAATAAAAGCGTTGATTTATTACATATGAAATGTTAAAACAAAATTATTGTTGTACTACAATTTTATTTTTTACAATAGACAATTTAAAAATATTCTGGGTGTTGGCTCACTTATGGCGCTTAGTGTACGTATATAAATGCATTTTATTGTAGAAAAAACTTTTTAAAACAATTCCTTTCATTAGGCAATATGTGACAATGACTTTTCTGATTGTCAGTTCACCGTTATTTAAATATTTTTGTACTTTTTTTTATTCTTACATTGCCCCTGGCTTCGATGCCGGAGCTTTGTTTGTATTTGTAATTGTGCGTTTTGTCTCAAAAATCAAACTGTTTGTGCATATGTATGTATGGCATTCGGAAAGTGTTATTTATTGTTGCAACAATATTCGTTTACATTTCGTTATTTCGTTTGTTTGCTGTACGACTGAATCGAAAATATTTATCCGTTTGCCATCATACATGCATGCGTTCATTTATTATTATTTTATTTGCTTTCATACGTTCGCAAGTGTCATGCAGACGTTTATATACGTTTTTCCATTCTTTTATGTACAAACACACAAACAAATTTATTTATTTACACACTTGGACACACTTTCCCATATTTATTGAAAATGCGTATTTTAGTTGGTAAATATTTGTGTATCCTTGTGGTTTGTATGTATTGTATGATGTATACTGTACATGCACACACATGTGGTAAACTGAAATATAAAGATTTATTTTGTGGAAATATTTAATAAATTAATAAAAAAAAAATTAAAATAACGAAATATGTATACACTTAACAACAAAAGTACAATCGAAAGTAAGTTCGTAAGTTCGTCATGTGTCATGTCAAATACTGGACAAGGTACTCTCCTTAGCTATTGCGAAAATGCTAAGGTTTATCAGAGCAATAGGGCTGAGAGAGAAATTATATGTTGTGAGTAGTACTACTTAAGTGCATATTCAGTTGTGTTCAAAATAATCGCAGTGTGTTTCATTTAAATACAAGGTTTAAAATTAAGATAAATAAAAAAGTAAATATCAAATTTTTTTGACTTAAAATTTATTTCTAGTTCATTTTGGAATTTTTGTAGCACTTAATTATTAATTAGTTAAAACTACGAAAAAAAATATAGTTCATGTAAATAAAGCTAACTCTTAAAATTAATTGTTCAAAATAACCTAATAATTTTTAAACAAAAGATAGAAAAGTTTGATATTATCTTAAAATAGTAAAGCTCTGCAATAGTATGGGAAAATTAAATTTTTTTTCGTTTTCTATGGATTTTCAATAAGGAATATTAGGGGTTGTAATAAAGTACTTTGGGTACCACAAGTAGCCAGTAGAAGTAAGACCGGCATTTTGGGCCATTGTAACTCCAAAATAAATTCTTTTCATGGATCAAACGTTCTAGGAAAAACCAACCCGAGTTCAAAGTATATCTTGCTATTGCAGCAATTTAAGTCGCCGTAGTCTAGTAGATAGTGTGTTGGCTTATTAGACGTAAACCCCGAGTTCAAATCCCAGGTCAGATATCCAAAACAAAAATTTGAAAATACTTCTGCGGCGACTTTCTCTCAGCAGATTTCCGGCAAAAACTCTGAGAGTAAATAAAATTGCGATGAAAAACTTCTCAAAAAAATCTGTCGTTCAACTTTAAACTGTAGGGCCGCCAACTAATGTATAAAATTAATGTACACAACATAAGTAGTGTGAGAATTCAGGTCGCAATCCTGCCTGAAGGGTTGTGATGACCAAATTTGCCAAAAAAAATCTCACAAAATATGCAGAGTTTTTCGGCATGCCTACCAATAGGATAGTAGCTCTTAAGGATCGCTATTGTGGGATGGATGGCCAAGTGATCTAAGGATATGTGTATAGCAGAATCTGGCAATAATAAACGTACCGTTTTGGCACCAAAGATTTTAAGCTTCACTATAATAAGCAATAATAACATCCAATTTAACTGAAGTATTCGGTATTCCTTTATTTATTTATTTATTCATTTAGGCGTAAATACAGTACAACAAGATATTATCTTATTTAATAGTACTGCTAAGGATATAGGCATAAAATATTACAAAGATAATAACCTTAAAAATAAATTAACATTAACAAAAATTAATAAAAACAAAATTTATAATAATATTAAAGAAAAAAAAATGTGATTGATTAATTACGTTTGTACATTATTGTTCATTTAAAAATTTAATTATTGCAGTCTTGAAATGCTTTGCATTGCTTAGTAATTGTATGTTGTTCGGGAGTTCATTCCAGAGACGAATTGCATTAATGTAAAAGTGTCTCTCAGATATCCGTTTATGGTATCTAACGCTATTAATTTTCAAGCCTCTATTAGACCTTGAAAAAACTAATCTATTAAACAAATAATGGGGTTTCCTAAGATGGATGATTTTATGTAGGTATACCAGAGTACGGCACTTCAACAAATTCTCAAAAGATGTATTATAAATTTGATATGAGAACTCAGATATCCTACTGTACCTTGTACGACCATAAACATATCTAGCAATACTGTTATAAGTGACCTTTAGCCTGTTCCTACTCATCGAGTCACAACTAGAAAACAGTTCACATCTATACAGTAAAGTGGGGATGAGATATGTTTTCGCTAGCAGCATTCGAATATTAAACGGAGTAAAATATTGCGCTAGATAAAGATTCCGCAACATGGCAACCGTTTTACCACAGACAGCATTTATATCGTTGGACTAGTTAAGACTGTTGTCAAAGACAACTCCAAGATTCTTAACACTATATACAGTTTCAATAGCAGTATTATTAATCCTTAATTGTGTAAGCTGTGCCGTACAGTTTACCTTGCCTATTATCAAAGCCTTTGATTTCCTCGGATTGAGGCAAAGACCATTAATCGACGCCCATTGAAACACATTATGCAAATCACAATTTATCCTCTGTATACAATCTGTAATATCAGACGGCATGCAACTAATGTACAGCTGGACGTCATCTGCGTACATTTGTACATTGCAAAACCTCAACTTTCTTGGCAGGTCATTAGAGTAAATTGAATACAAAAGTGGACCAAGTATCGAGACCTGTGGGACACCTCTAGATGTTAAATACTGTCCGATACAGTACCATAATGATACACAAATTGACTCCTATCCCGCAGATACGACGACATTAGCTTGACAGCAGTATCCGAGAAATGGCACATGTGTTTTAGCTTTTGGCATAGAATAGTATGATTAACAGTGTCAAATGCCTTAGAATGATCGAGAAAAACCAAAAATGATGTCAAATTGTTATCCGCACTTAATCGCAACTCTTCCGAAACATCAATGAGTGCTGAAATGCAGCTGTGATTAGGTCTGAAACCAGACTGCCTTTCAGAAAGCACGCTATTACCATACAAGTATTGGGTTATCTGCTTATAAATTAATTTCTCGAAAATTTTCGATAAGTATGACAAAATTGCAATTGGGCGGTAAGTTCTATCCTGTTTAGGCACAGGTATTATCTTGGGATTTTTCCACATTGTAGGAAAAGTAGATGACGTAATTATAGTATTTATTAAATGAGTCATGTACGGTAGAACATATGGCAAATTAATTTTACAAATTTGGGATTAATTCCATCACTTCCGATGGAGTTAGACTGAACAGCCAGAATGCTCTCAACAACATCATCCTGTGTAACGTTATTAAATTCAAAATTCAGTTGAATCAAGTGGTTAGTAGTAGGGAAGGCATCAGAAGCGTTGTAATACTCCAGATCGGCATCCTTTGCTCAGTAATATGTCGTAGTTTTAGAGCTCATTATGAAATGCAATTTCCAACGATATTCCTAGTATCGTCAAAGACACATAATAGTTACCTTTGATTTATTCGAAATTTCCCTGAAAAATTTTCCGATGAAACTGCGTTCATTAGGGGCTTAGTTGCAGCCTGGCTGTTCAAGTAAAGCAAAAAATCTTCAGGAAAAATCTGCCTATCAAAAAGTTTAATATAAGTACTCTTAATAAATATTCCTCAAGGATCCCATTGGGAACCAATGGCTCTTCAGACCAGAATTCTCTAACTGGAATTTTAAAATCGAATATTCTATTCATAAGTTGTATGGAATCGACCCAATGCGTCTGAAGTTTCTCATAATAGTTTATAGCTTAGATTGGGCCAGTATTTTTTCTGTACTAAAACTTACTGCCACGAACTCAGCCATCTGCCTTAATAGGAGGCCAGTGGGAAGCCAATTATTTAATACCAAATAATGCTTTGATTTCAGAAAAACTGATTGCCTATGTACTCTGTCTGCCAGTCGATAGAGGTGTTGGTGTTGGCAGGTCGCTTTCCAGATATTTCAAATGATTTCAGCTTGAAAATACACAATAAATATGAAATACTGTTCTATTCAGAAAACTTTACATACCGCTTCCCTCAATGTTTGTTCATTTATTCCAAATTCAATAACAAGCTTCAAGCAAGTAGTAGAATAATTAAAAAGTTTAAAGATAATATTTGCGTAAAGACAAATAAAAATATTTGCAAAAAACACAAATATTAGTCGACTTCTGGACTCTGGACTTCTGGCTTTAACGTGAAATTGACACATTTTGTGGTAAACATTCAAGATCCATAAAAAATTCTGAAAATTTTGCGAACCAAAAGTTCATTTGGTGAGATGGCATATTTAAAAAATACCACTCGACTGTTAGACTCTTTAAATAATATCTATGGCAATATTTGTCCGATTTGATCAAGTGATGACTGAATCTCTTCACAAGAGAACATACTTTAAGAATATTATCACTTATCCCATAATTTTTTTTATTAAAGTTTGCTACTATTTTTCGTATCTAATATTTCCTCCTTTAAATACTGCTGCTATGTAGTGTAAGTTAGTTCAGGGAACGGTAAAATAGCAAAACCACTCTTTAATAATTTTGTCGAAATTGCCGTTTTTTTTTTCTTGGTCAAATGACTAAACGATTTTACCGCTATCAAATAGCAGATGCCTTAAGCAAAACCTGACGACTGGCAATTGCCTTTAAAGTTGAATGTTGATTCTGTTAATTTCACAGTCGGCGTTATTTTTTTCTTTGTAGCTAACATCATGTTGCTGTCATCATGTTTCAATTTTCATGTTGTTGTCATCATGTTGCCGCCATCATGTTGCTGTCGGCATATACTTCAATTACAAAGAATACTCTTAAGCTGTTATTTAAACGGCATTCCTTGAATACAAAGTTTTCGATATAATAGTAAAAGCAACATTTTAAGCTCTTTGGAGCACACACACAATATTTTCATTTTATGTATGGTGTGTACAGATTCTGGTCGATTTATTCCAAGCACAATAAGATTCTCTGTTAAATAATAATATTACCAGCTGAGTTGAGGAATTTCCATATATTGGAAATCCAAATTCGATTCGGAAACGTAAACTAAATTTTGATTTCCAGTTTCAGAGTTTTTACGGTGCCGTTTAAATGTTTTATAAATTACAAGCTATACCCTGCAGGCGTTGCTGCGCTTCCAACTAAAATAAATTTGAAGAAAAGGCATTGCACAAATGTCCAATTAATTTTGAATCATTTTATGGATTTTGTTTCCCGTTGTCTTGACGATTCAAATGAACGGGCCTGAGTAGTATGCATTCAATCAGCTTCTAATCTCACTTCTCATTGTTCAAGTGGTTCGTGCGAACAGGTCTCATTGGCATATACTACAAGATTTTTAGTCACAGTACTCGTCTAATTCTGAGATTCGTAATGCTCTTTTCTTCTCTGCTTGGGGTATAGGTCGACCAATTGACGCCATCCATCGGAAATTAATCGCACCATTCTCCGTCTACTAGTCTACAGTCTAGTCTACAGTCTAACCCGTAGTCTAGTCTATAGTCTAGTCTACAGTCTAGTACACAGTCTAGTCTACAGTCTAGTCTATAGTCAAGTCTACAGCCTAGTCTATAGTCTAGTCTACAGCCTAGTCTATAGTCTAGTCTATAGCCTAGTGTACAGCCTAGTCTATAGTCTAGTCTATAGCCTAGTCTACAGCCTAGTCTATAGTCTAGTCTATTGTCTAGTCTACAGCCTAGTCTATAGTCTAGTCTATTGTCTAGTCTACAGCCTAGTCTATAGTCTAGTCTATAGTCTAGTCTACAGCCTAGTCTATAGTCTAGTCTACAGCCTAGTCTACAGCCTAGTCTACAGCCTAGTCTATAGTCTAGTCTACAGCCTAGTCTATAGTCTAGTCTATAGTCTAGTCTATAGTCTAGTCTACAGTCTAGTCTACAGTCTAGTCTACAGTCTAGTCTACAGTCTAGTCTACAGTCTAGTCTACAGTCTGGTCTACAGTCTAGTCTACAGTCTGGTCTACAGTCTAGTCTACAGTCTAGTCTACAGTCTAGTCTACAGTCTAGTCTACAGTCTAGTCTACAGTCTAGTCTACAGTCTAGTCTACAGTCTAGTCTACAGTTTAGTCTACAGTCTAGTCTATAGAGTACTCTATAGTCTACTCAATAGTCTAGTCTATAGTCTAGTCTACAGTCTATTCTACAGTCTTGTCTATAGTCTAGTCTATGGTCTATTCTACAGTCTAGCCTATAGTTTAGTCTAAAGTCTAGTATATAGTGTAGTCTATAGGCAATTATATAGTCTAGTCTACAGTCTAGTCTAAAGTCTAGTATATAGTGTAGTCTATAGGCTATTATATAGTCTAGTCTACAGTCTAGTCTACAGTCTAGTCTACAGTTTAGTCTACAGTCTAGTCTATAGAGTAGTATAAATTCTAGTCTATAGTCTATTCTACAGTGTAGTCTATAGTCTTGTCTATAGTCTGTTCTACAGTGTAGTCTATAGTCTAGTCTACAGTCTATTCTACAGTCTATTCTACAGTCTTGTTTATAGTCTAGTCTACGGTCTATTCTACAGCCTAGTCTATAGTCTAGTTTATAGTCTAGTCTATAGGTTAGAGGACGTGCACCTGTCGGTCAAGACAAGCACAGTACCCGGAGGTCCAAATTGACCCATTGTACATTAGTCTAGTCTATAGTCTAGTCTACAGTCTAGTCTATAGTCTAGTCTACAGTCTAGTCTACAGTCTAGTCTACAGTCTAGTCTACAGTCTGGTCTACAGTCTAGTCTACAGTCTGGTCTACAGTCTAGTCTACAGTCTAATCTATAGTCTAGTCTACAGTCTAGTCTACAGTCTAGTCTACAGTCTAGTCTACAGTCTAGTCTACAGTCTAGTCTACAGTCTAGTCTACAGTCTAGTCTACAGTTTAGTCTACAGTCTAGTCTATAGAGTACTCTATAGTCTACTCTATAGTCTATAGTCTAGTCTATAAACTAGTCTATAGTCTAGTCTATAGTCTAGTCTATAGTCTAGTCTATAGTCTAGTCTATAGTCTAGTCTATAGTCTAGTCTATAGTCTAGTCTATAGTCTAGGCTATAGTCTAGGCTATAGTCTAGTATATAGCCTAGTCTGTAGTCAACTCTATAGTCTAGTCTGTAGTCTAGTCTGTAGTCTAGTCTGTAGTCTAGTCTGTAGTCTAGTCTGTAGTCTAGTGTGTAGTCTAGTCTGTAGTCTAGTCTGTAGTCTAGTCTGTAGTCTAGTCTGTAGTCTAGTCTATAATCTAGTATACAGTCTAGTCTATAGACTAGTCTATAGTCTATTATACAGTCTAGTCTATAGACTAGTCTATAGTCTAGTATACAGTCTATAGTCTAGTCTATAGTCTAGTCTATAGTCTAGTCTACAGTCTAGTCTACAGTCTAGTCTACAGTCTAGTCTACAGTCTAGTCTATAGTCTAGTCTATATTCTAGTCTACAGTCTAGTCTACAGTCTAGTCTACAGTCTAGTCTACAGTCTAGTCTACAGTCTAGTCTACAGTCTAGTCTACAGTCTAGTCTATAGAGTAGTATACAGCCTAGTCTATAGTCTATTCTACAGTGTAGTCTATAGTCTTGTCTATAGTCTATTCTACAGTGTAGTCTATAGTCTAGTCTACAGTCTTTTCTACAGTCTAGTCTATAGCCTAGTCTACAGTTTATTCTACAGTCTTGCCTATAGTCTAGTCTACGGTCTATTCTACAATCTAGTCAAAAGTCTAGTCTATAGTCTAGTCTATAGTCTAGTCTACAGTCTAGTCTATAGTCTAGTCTATAGTCTAGTCTACAGTCTAGTCTATAGTCTAGTCTACAGTCTAGTCTACGGTCTAGTCTGTAGTCTAGTCTTAAGTCTAGTCTGTAGTCTAGTCTAAAGTCTAGTATATTATATAGTCTAGTATATAGTGTAGTCTATAGTCTAATATATAATACAGTCTAGTATAAAGTGTAGTCTATAGTCTACTCAATAGTCTAGTCTATAGTCTACTCAATAGTCTAGTCTATAGTCTAGTCTACAGTCTATTCTACAGTCTTGTCTATAGTCTAGTCTATAGTCTAGTCTATAGTCTAGTCTATAGTCTAGTCTATAGTCTAGTCTATAGTCTAGTCTATAGTCTAGTCTATAGTCTAGTCTATAGTCTAGTCTATAGTCTATTATATAGTCTAGTCTATAGTCTAGTCTATAGTCTAGTCTATAGTCTAGTCTATAGTCTAGTCTATAGTCTAGTCTATAGTCTAGTCTATAGTCTAGTCTATAGTCTAGTCTATAGTCTAGTCTATAGTCTAGTCTATAGTCTAGTCTATAGTCTAGTCTATAGTCTAGGCTATAGTCTAGTCTATAGTGTAGTCTAAATTCTAGTATATAGTGTAGTCTATAGTCTAGTATATAGCCTAGTCTGTAGGCTAGTATATAGCCTAGTCTGTAGTCAACTCTATAGTCTAGTCTGTAGTCTAGTCTGTAGTCTAGTCTGTAGTCTTGTCTGTAGTCTAGTCTGTAGTCTAGTCTGTAGTCTAGTCTGTAGTCTAGTCTGTAGTCTAGTCTGTAGTCTATTCTGTAGTCTAGTGTGTAGTCTAGTGTGTAGTCTAGTCTGTAGTCTAGTCTGTAGTCTAGTCTGTAGTCTAGTCTGTAGTCTAGTCTGTAGTCTAGTCTGTAGTCTAGTCTGTAGTCTCGTCTATAGTCTAGTATACAGTCTAGTCTATAGACTAGTCTAGTCTATAGTCTAGTCTACAGTCTAGTCTACAGTCTAGTCTACAGTCTAGTCTACAGTCTAGTCTACAGTCTGGTCTACAGTCTAGTCTACAGTCTAATCTATAGTCTATTCTACAGTCTAGTCTACAGTCTAGTCTACAGTCTAGTCTACAGTCTAGTCTACAGTCTTGTCTACAGTCTAGTCTACAGTCTGGTCTACAATCTAGTCTACAGTCTAATCTATAGTCTAGTCTACAGTCTAGTCTACAGTCTAGTCTACAGTCTAGTCTACAGTCTAGTCTACAGTCTAGTCTACAGTCTAGTCTACAGTCTAGCCTACAGTCTAGTCTACAGTTTTGTCTACAGTCTAGTCTAGTCTATAGTCTATTCTACAGTGTAGTCTATAGTCTTGTCTATAGTCTATTCTACAGTGTAGTCTATAGTCTAGTCTACAGTCTATTCTACAGTCTTGTTTATAGTCTAGTCTACGGTCTATTCTACAGTCTAGTCTATAGTCTAGTCTATAGTCTAGTCTATAGTCTAGTCTATAGTCTAGTCTATAGTCTAGTCTATAGTCTAGTCTATAGTCTAGTCTATAGTCTAGTCTATAGTCTAGTCTATAGTCTAGTCTATAGTCTAGTCTATAGTCTAGTCTATAGTCTAGCCTACAGTCTAGTCTATAGTCTAGTCTACAGTCTAGTCTACGGCCTAATCTACGGTCTAGTCTGTAGTCTAGTCTTAAGTCTAGTCTGTAGTCTAGTCTAAAGTCTAGTATATTATATAGTCTAGTATATAGTGTAGTCTATAGTCTAATATATAAAACAGTCTAGTATATAGTGTAGTCTATAGTCTAGTCAATAGTCTAGTCTATAGTCTAGTCTACAGTCTATTCTACAGTCTTATCTATAGTTTAGTCTATGGTCTATGCTACAGTCTAGTCTATAGTTTAGTCTAAAGTCTAGTATATAGTGTAGTCTATAGCTATTATATAGTCTAGTCTACAGTCTAGTCTACAGTCTAGTCTACAGTCTAGTCTACAGTTTAGTCTACAGTCTAGTCTATAGAGTAGTATAAATTCTAGTCTATAGTCTATTCTACAGTGTAGTCTATAGTCTTGTCTATAGTCTATTCTACAGTGTAGTCTAAAGTCTACTCTACAGTCTATTCTACAGTCAAGTCTATAGCCTAGTCTACAGTCTATTCTACAGTCTTGTTTATAGTCTAGTCTACCGTCTATTTTACAGTCTAGTCTACAGTCTAGTCTATAGTCTAGTCTATAGTCTAGTCTACAGTCTAGTCTATAGTCTAGTCTACAGTCTAGTCTACGGTCTAGGCTGTATCTAGTCTTAAGTCTAGTCTGTAGTCTAGTCTAAAGTCTAGTATATTATATAGTCTATTATATAGTGTAGTCTATAGTCTAATATATAATACAGTCTAGTATATAGTCTACTCAATAGTCTAGTCTATAGTCTAGTCTACAGTCTATTCTACAGTCTTGTCTATAGTCTAGTCTATGGTCTATTCTACAGTCCAGTCTATAGTTTAGTCTAAAGTCTAGTATATAGTGTAGTCAATAGGCTATAATATATAGTCTAGTCTATAGTCTAGTCTATAGTCTAGTCTATAGTCTAGTCTATAGTCTAGTCTATAGTCGAGTCTATAGTCTAGTCTATAGTCTAGTCTATAGTCTAGTCTATAGTCTAGTCTATAGTGTAGTCTATAGTCTAGTCTATAGTCTAGTCTATAGTCTAGTCTATAGTCTAGTCTATAGTCTAGTCTATAGTGTAGTCTATAGTCTAGTCTATAGTCTAGTCTATAGTCTAGTCTATAGTCTAGTCTATAGTCTAGTCTATAGTCTAGTCTATAGTCTAGTCTATAGTCTAGTCTATAGTCTAGTCTATAGTCTAGTCTATAGTCTAGTCTATAGTGTAGTCTAAATTCTAGTATATAGTGTAGTCTATAGTCTAGTATATAGCCTAGTCTGTAGTCTAGTATATAGCCTAGTCTGTAGTCAACTCTATAGTCTAGTCTGTAGTCTAGTCTGTAGTCTAGTCTGTAGTCTAGTCTGTAGTCTAGTCTGTAGTCTAGTCTGTAGTCTACTCTGTAGTCTAGTCTGTAGTCTAGTCTGTAGTCTAGTCTGTAGTCTAGTCTATAGTATAGTATATAGTCCAGTCTTTAATCTAGTCTATAGTCATAGCGAACGAATTTGCTTTTTACCAGGACAATCATCGAAACACATTTCGGGTGTGGCAAAGCTTTGGTTGATTCATAACTGCCCCAAACTTATAGCAACCAAACCACTGAGCCCAGATCTCAACGTAATTGAACATCTGTGGGAAGAATTAGCTAGAAGAGTATACCGACAACAATTTAAGACTTTAAATCAGCTTAAGGCGGTTTTACTGGAAGCGTGAAACTCCGTAGAACCTGTGATACGATACAACTTGGCAAAATCAATTCCAAAACGTTTACAATGCGTTCTTGAGAACAAAGTATATGCCACAAAATATTAATTGTTGTCTTTTGTCATTTTTTGCAATGGTGCTCTTATTTGTCTGATTATGCGTTGAGCTCAAAAAATTGAGTTAATTTCCCTTTTATCATGAAAAATTATATTTTTTTTTTATTCATCTGAAAGTCTGGAATATAGAGTGTAAATAAAAGCAAAAAGAAGCACACATTTAATATGTTCTTTTTAAATTTTAAGCCCATACATATCAGACTAACGCTTGTCCGATTATGCGATGGAGCCACTGTACAGAAAAACAATTATTTTTGAAAGCTGATTGTTCCGAAAAATGTAAATAAAACGAATAAAAAAAATGTAAATAAAAGAAAAAATACTTTTTCAAAAAAATAGGGAAAAAGGGGGTAAAAAATCTTGAAAAGTGTCAGATTTAGTTCATTTTAGTACGGGGGCACAAAAAGTGGCGAGGTCTCTGAAAAAAAGTCAAATTGCGACTTTAGTCACTCAACGGTAACGCTGGGTCCCAGTAATTTTAATTTCATACATTTTACCTTTTTTATAACGAACCCTCAGAATAACTTTGAAGTGTGGCAATAGTCTTTACTTTTATTTAATATGGCAGCATTAAATTATAACTCAACATCTTTAATCAGCTGATAGATAAAAATCTGATTTAATAAAAAAAAATGTTTTTTGTTTTCAATAAATGATAAAAATTCTTTGTAATTTATATTTTCTCCTATGACTTCATCGCGTTTATTACGATCTTTGCCTATAACGAACTATTTATTCTGGTCCCACGGAGATCGTTATAACCGGGTTTGACTGTATTTTAGATTTTCTACTATGACTTCACCCCGTTCATTACGAACTTTGCCTATAACGAACTATTTTTTTTGATGCCATGGAGTTCGTTATAACCGGGTTTGACTGTATTTTAGATTTTCTTCTATGACTTCACCACGTTTATTACGAACTTTGCCTATAACGAACTATTTTTTCTGATCCCATGGAGTTCGTTATAACCGAGTTTGATTGTATAACTAAATACAATTTCGTTATATGTTCGTTTGCAAATTTTCATGTTATATAATGACGCAAAATCCATCCTTTGAGTTAAGTTTGCTGTTCAAAATTTGTTAAACAAAACGTCAACATAATGGAAATTTTACGCAATAAATTAAATAAAATAATAGAGAGTGTTATGTGATTAAATTAATATGTTTTGCCAATATTTCCTTTTTATTTTAATAAATTTAAAATGCCAAAAATATTGTCAAAATAATATTTTTAAACGTTCGTTTAATAATTTTTTGGTATTCCGCATTTCACATTCCACTCACCAGAAATGTTCAATAATGCTCTTAGAAAATAAGTTCATTCGCTTATAAGCTTGTAAGATTTAAAGGTAAATGTAAGTATAAAAGCCGAATCAAACGTTGTGTACTCTTATCTAAAGTCACTTTGACTAATAGCATCTTAAGCGTATAACGACAGGAATTTTGTGAATGAATTATTTTACTTCAGGCATATGTGTTTTTGTCTCCTTGACAATTTATACAGAAAAAAAAATTTATTTGACAAGTATTTAAATGGAAGTATAAAGAAAAAGAAGAAATTAATGTTTATGATTGACATCTGGAAAGTACTTGTAATCAAGCATAAACATAACGTAATAAAATTTAGGCATTTAATGATGCGATATGGCATGTCAAAATGCGGAAGAAGAAATATTTGTCGTATACCAACCACATTACTATGTGTGAGATAATACCGCACTTAGACAGATGGAATATATTAATGTTGTCACTGTCTACAATTCGATTGATTTATATGACTTGTTAAATAATAAAATAACAAAATTTTTTATATATTTTAAAGAAATACAACAATTAATAATATTTTTATGATTTTATTAAAAGGTTATACATAATATACGGTTATCCATTTCGTGGTTTCAAAAGTAAACGGAAATAAAATACGTAGAAAATATTTTTTTCATGATACAATTTTCATGATTGTAAAGTTTGAACGTTGACATTATGTCTGAAATAATACCTCATTTAAATTACCTTCATGCTAAGTGTTGCAAGCATTGATTCTTGATTGATATAATTGTATACCACTTTTTGCCACATATTGGGCGATATCTCAGCCATATCTTGACGAATGTTGGTTTTTAAGTGCTCAAGAGTTGAAGGTTTATCTGGATAAACACGATCTTTCCTTTAGCCACAAAAAAGTCTAATGGCGTAAAATCGCTTGATCTTGATATAGCCACGTCAAGAAATTATGCGACCAGGAAATGTCTCTTGCAATAAAGCCATATTCGCTCGATTTGTGTGGCATGTGGTACCGTCTGGTTGAAACCACTTAACCACTGGCTGAAAGAAATTTGGTTATCATATGACAATAACGCTCCGAATTGACGGTGACACTCGTTCTATCGACGTTTTCACAGAAGTAAGGTCCAATCAATCAATCGAACCAAAAAGCGCACCAAACAATGACTTTTCCTGGATATAATGGCCTCTCTTCAATTACTTAAGTATTCTCAGAATTCCAAATACGATAATTTTGTTTATTAACATACCCAACGAGTGTGAAATGTGCTTCATCGCTAAAGAAAATTTTGTTTGAAAAATTGTCATCTACCGCCTGTTGTTCAAGCACCTATTCCAGTATCTACGACGTTGTGAATGGTCAGCTGGCTTCAATTGTTGCATGAGCTGGACTTTATATGGATGTAGATGTAGATCTAAATGCAAAATAAGCCATAATGTGCTGTAATATAGTTCTAATTCCTCAGAACGATGAGGAATCGACACATTCGTGTATTCGGGAACACTTTCCCTTCCAATAGCGATATTTTCAGCGGAACGAGCGAAACGATTATACACAGGCTTTTCAATATTTGTAACCACTTTAGTCTCTATAAATTTCTTCACAATTTTGCCAAATTTGCTTGCGTAGTTGGACGATTATGTAAACCATATTCTTCTCTTAAAGCATGATACCTGGCTGTGGCAGAATCACCATTTTTGTAGTAGGTTTTGATAATTTTTATTGGTTGTGTGGTGATAGTTAAGCGATACATTTTCATCATTGTCAGACTTCCAACTGAAAAGAAAAAAAATTGCTTTCACAACTTAGTTTGACAGATGTCGAATTCCAGTCTCATACTTTTGAAACCACGAAATGGATAGCCCTTGTTACTCAATTCAGTTAGATAACAGCCTATAGTCTTATATATCTTATATATATTGTTAGAGTCGATTATGAACTAGAGATTTTTTGAGGAATTTTTCCAGGTGATTTTATTTACTTACAGGGCCATTATTACAACTTGCCGTTAAATTTGGGTTTAGTTAAAGGTACCTTTAGTAACTTTACTGTTCCCTTTCATTTATTTCCGTTGTTACAACTTAGAGATAAAATAAAGTCAAAAATATGGCAGAGTCGAAGCATTGTCATTAATAATGTTCAATTAAACAATTTTTTTTTTAACGCAGTGGCAACAGCGGACTTTCTTTTTTTTTATTGGGTATGCTCATTTTGTTTGTATTTGAAGTTGCCGTATTGAAAATAACATATAATATGACAAGTTCAAACATAAACTTAACTTTAAAAGTTACCGGTAGGGTGACTCTCTCTTTAGCTTAACGGTTACTTTCACCATAACGTCCACTTATAATAATGAAAACAGGTTTATCTGCCCGTTAAAATCCTCCCTTTGGTTAACGGCAGGTTGTAATAATGGCTCTCGGAGTTTTAGCAGAAATTTGCTGATAGGAAGTAGCTGAAAAAATATTTTTTCATACTTCCTTCCGTCAGAAACCTAGGACCTATGGTTTGAATTGTAGCCTTACCTCTAATAAGTCACTACACTAGCTACTAGTCTACGGCTACTTAAAAGTTTAATTTAATGAACAACAAATGAAAAAGTTCATGAAAAATTATTTATCCATATTAGCTGGATAAATATCACAACTATCTTTCGCCATACAGGAAATAAACCTATTTTCAATTTTTTTTTAATAAGTAAAACATGTGTGAAAACAATTTGATTAACTCCATTTTTATGTAGTAAGTCATTCGAATATTCTCTTTTATCAGATCACTGACGGACTATGTTGACATTCGTGGACAACCTTAGATGTGGTATGCACACTATCTATCGAGTTAGTGGCTGCTTTAACGTCTGCAAAGATGTGTATATAAACAGGTGACATACAACGATGTCAGTTACGTTTTTTAAAAATATTAAAAATTCTTTTTTGTTAATTTGTTAATTGTTAATTTGTTGTTTCAATTCAATTCTGATTTTGTTTCTTACCTATAGGCATATAAAGATAAATAAAGCATTAAATCGTCAAATATTAGAATAAAATCGTCAAATACATTCATGAAAATCGTAAAAATAATCGTCACAAAATCGGCAAGAAAATTCAGACTCATTTTTCAGTGCTTTAGCTTCTTAAGAGGGTGAAAGAAATACTTCACTCTATTTGATCATCACACTATTTATATTTACAAAGGGAGAATGGAATACAACTGTCATATATAAGCCGATGACTAAGATTCAATTTTGAGGCTACTCGACCACGTATAAGAGAGGGTAAAGTTGCCCGTTAATGACAGTAGGATATCAAACTTCATTGATTTATTGGAGCATCGTTCCACATTGCAACGAGTTTGAGTTTCACTGCTATATCGCTAATACGACGGAATTTTCTCAAGCGAAATTAAAGACTTGTTCCCGAGAATCATGTACTTCTACGTAACACTCGCCTTTCGTGCCGAGCACATATGTACGTCTTTGCTCGATTGGCCAGTGGATCGCGCACTGCATTACAGACTAAATTCATTCTTTAGTTGGACTATTATTATGTGGAACTCTCTTCGTGCAGAGGTTCTTTGGCTTTTAATGGATGAAAATAAAAACATAAGATACACAAACATCATCACTTAAATTTGCAATAGTAATAACTGCAAAGTGAATGGCTTTAAACGTACAAAAGAAAAGAAAATTATGAAAATTTTTTATTTTTAAAAATCGTCAAAATAAGGGCATAAATCGTCATATCGTCAATGCGGTATTTTTGGAGCAAAAAATCGTCAAAATGATGATAAATCGTCAAATCTGGCAGCTATGCCTATGGGTTTTTAACTTCAAATGAGTTTGTCTTCGTTTCAACATGTGGCTAAGAAGTCAGTCATCTGTAGAAAGTGTTTCTAAGGTACTTATCGGTATTTTAGAGATATTGCTGTGTCAAATTCAATATATTACCGTGACAACATCTGTAACTGCCAGATCTGCTGCAAAAATTGTGCGCTATATACAGGTCCTGACTTGTGAAAGAAGATAAAGAATGGAGCCTGTAAAACATTTTTATTTCAAATAATAATTGATTAATTATCAATAAATAATCAATCAATAATCATTAAATAATAATTGATCTTTGGAAACTGTGACTACATTTCTTGATTTGGTAGAATTATTGGATATGAAATTATATTTTATTGATCATATTAGTATGATGATTGGCAAGGCTTGGGCTGTTCTTGGTTTTGTGAAAAGATGGGCTAGGGAATTCATTGATTCTTATATAACGAGGCTACTGTACATTTCACTTATTAAACGTATTATGGAGTATGCATCTGTTATTTAGAATCCATACTATCGTTGTCATAGTGATTCAATTTAATCTGTGCAGAAGCAGTTTTTATTATTCTGTTTACGTGGCTTAGGATAGGATTATTCGAAATATTCGCACTGGTCATCTAGTTATATAAAAATGTATTTTCGTTCTTACCTTAAGTAGTTCCAGTTTATTGTTACCTTATTCAGCTTGTGATTAAGTTCTGTAGCTGTTATATAATCTCGTTGCCATAACCTTTCCTTACTCGCTATAGTCCGAACTGTAGTGTGTACGTGTCCCTACGTCGGGTGAGGATGGGTTAGTGTGAAGCCGGGGACGTTTGAAAGAAAAAACAAAAAAAATATTGATAAACAGCTTTCCAGAAAACCATTTTTTCTGAAATTAAAATAAATTATTGTCAATATTTAATGCTCTTAAAATGCAATCACAGATTCTCCTTTTATCTAAAGACGAAAAAATTTTATTCATTCATGAAATGTATTTAAAATTTAAATATTTTAATTTATTTTATGGCTCTATCATGGCTTAAATCTCATCGCAACTAATAATAAAAAAAAAAACAAAAAAATTTTGCAATTATTTCGTTGTACATTTAACCAGTGAAATCGAGTATGTCGAAATGGCTGGTTATAAAAAGTTGAATGTTTGCGGTCATGCAACTTTGGCTTCTAACCTATTATGTTTGACCCTTTCACAGCATTCTAGTTCATTTGGTACTCTAACACTATTGTCTGCTTTTTTATTACACTCCAGATATAAATTACTATGAAAAAAACCGCATGTATGTAGCATGTATTCATTACTACAACAATAATTTATAATATATGTGTAACAACAATACACGTTCAAAATAATAAAATATTTTAAAAATTTGTAACAAGAATATGGTAAAAAAAAGGGTAAAATGCCATGGAAGTATTTATTTCCCCATCTAAAGGTATTAGATGAGCATGCAACATAAACACATTGCTGTAATGCATCGGAATACAAAAAATTTATTGTAATTTTTGGTTTAAAGCAGGACATTTTAAATGGAAAATTTGTGTAGCATCCTCATGTTTATAAATTAAGTACTGGTTGGTAAACATACTTAGGTGGTCGCTGAAACCAAAAGCAAATATTTATTTTATATTACCAGTCAATATAACATTGAGCAGAAAGTCCGCATATGTGATGCGGTATTTGAACTGAAAATGGGTATAAGAAAAGTTTTAAACAACTGAAAGCATGCGCCACGTATATAGCTGCCATATTTGACGATTTATCGTCATTCATCCAAAAAATAGGACTATAGGATTTATGCCCTTATTTTGACAATTTTTGACGTTAAAAATTTACTTAATATTCTTTACTTCACTACATTAAAAGCCACTTTAACACTAAACCTACCATAGACGAGACAAATGACCCATTTTGAACTTCTTGTGAGAATTTCTTGAAAATAACATTATCATATCGCCATTTGCCTTTATGATTTTTATTACAAAATACATCGAATGTGTTTTCCAAGATTTACTCTTCTCTTGTTAATTTTTTTTTACCGAGAAATATATGTAATCTAGCTTAAATACCGTCAAATGACCCCTTTTGGTAGGAATAGGAATACATGAAGTACCGGTAGGTTTAGTGTTAAGGTTTGTATTTGTTTTAACGAGGAGTGATGCATTATATTTTTAATTTATTTGCAAAGACTTGTGATTGTTTTTCTGTATTTTATGCTTTTTTAATCCCTTAATCCCTGCAGAGAGTTTCACATACGAATACTCCAAGTAAAGAACGCATTTTATCTGTAATTTAGTGTGCGATCCAAGGACTAATTGACCATATCCGTCGAGAAAGACAAGTGTTACATGGTCCCTTATTTCGCTTAAGCAAAATCCGTTGTAATAGCAATATAACAGTGAAACACAAGCCACATTGCAATGATGTTCCAAAGAATGACTTGTGTTCCTGTATTCTACCATCATTAACGAGCAACTTTGTCCTCTCCTTCCCCTATCGAGAAAATAGACATTGAGACGCCTGCCTATATTTGATAGTTGTTTTCCATTCTCTTTCGGATATAAGTGGTGAAAATAGTAAGAACAATAGATGAAATGAAGTATTTCTTGCAGCATCTTAAAAAGTTAAGGCTCTGAAGAATGTATCGATTCCAGTGAACAACACATTGAATTTTCACGCTTAGAACGTCAAGATCTTCTTACTCCTTAATATTTATGCCACCCATAAATTTAAATGATGCAAGTTGCCGTAATCTAGTAGGTGTTGGCTTATTAGACGTAAAGCCAGGGTTCGAGTCACAGGCCAGACATCAAAACAAAATACAAAAAATATTTCTTCGGCGATTTCCTCTCTGCAGATCACTGGCAAAACACCGAGACTGAAGCTTTGTCGTTCGGAGTCGACTTTAAACTATAAGTCCCGTGACTTATGTATCAAATTAATGCACACAACATAAGTGATGTGTGAAGCTAGATCGTAATCCTGCTAAAAGGGTTGTAATGACCAATTATGTATGTATGTATGTAGCTGGGTAACCACGATAGTGTATTCAACTCCATTGATTCATTGAGCATCGTTGCAATGTGGTTTGTGTCATTGTTCTTTCGCAAAATCTACAAAATCATATATTCCTACGTAACATTTATACTTCTTGGTCAGCACATTAGGTCGATTAGCCAGTGTATCGTACACTACAATACAGATAAAGTTCGTTTGTTTGAAGGACTATTCGTATTTGGAGCTCCCTTTCTGCAGAGATCTTTCCTGTTACTTATGGCATAAAAATATTCGAACCTAGTAGCAAGAAATACTGCTCTCTGTCTCTCTCTTTCCTCCTACTTCACATGTATTCGAATATAACTTAAAAATATAATACTTTACTCCTTATTACTACTAATAAGGGCATAAATAGTCATGTCGTCAATACATTTATTTCACAAAATCATTAAAATAACGATAAATCCTCTTATCTGGCACCTATGCGTATGAGTGATATTAAATTCTATTAATACTAAATACAACAAAATTAAATATTATTTTATTGCATACTTTTCAGAGTAAATTTACTCTAGTGCAGTACACATTGTATGGGTGCGTATGATTAATATATTTTAAATAGAATTCAATATAAAGTATACTGTCAAGAATGGTGTTAGTCAATACCAACTACAATGATTTTTTTACCTAATATAAGCTTTTAAGGGAGTTTTTGATGACCTGTTAATTTTTTTTTAATAAATTTTTTTCTTAAACATGATTCATAATGTGAATCAAAATGTACTTAAGGAACTATTTTTTGTAACGTTATTTTCACAAATTCGTAAGCCTTGCTACAAATGTAGAGTAAACCCTGTTCTCTACCATTTATCACTAATTGCTAACTAAACATTTCTTTTTTCAACTGAGCGTAAAGGGAAGTGTTCGGTAAACTTTATGTGTTCTCATACAAATATTATCAACCATATTTGCCAGTGTCAGCCATTATTGATTATTTCAATAAATGGGGGTCACTTGACGGAAGTTTGAATGTTGGTTTTCTTCTTATGATTTAATCGAATAAAAGGTTGACAGATATTAGTAAATTGCGTATATTTTGTTTTAAGCCTATTTATTTTTGTTTTAACAAATTAAATTAAAACATAATCGAACAAATGAAATACAATTACGTAAGTATGTATATTTTAGTATTGCTAGAAGTCATGATAGATGGTAAACCTCTAAATTAGAATGAAGTAAATTTAATGTTAGATGAGATATCCATGGAATTCAGGGTCTGGAATTTGAAGTACTAGTTCGTCCTACCAGGAAGCCTTCGGCGATAAGATTGTTATGCTGTTTATCCATAGACATTTTTTGTATGTGTTTGAATACTGTGTTGTTTGACGTGTAATATGTTAAGTGGAATTTTTTTAGGTATTGATTTTTTTTTTTTAACTTGTTTCTTAATTTTTATAAATAAATGGTCATTATAACCCTTCAGTCAGGATTATTGACTCAGTTGCTTACACCACTTATGTTTTGTCTGTTAATTTTATACACAAGTGGCGGGACCTCCAATTTAAAGTCGACTCCGGACGATAGATTTTTGGGAAACTTTTCAAGGCAATTTTATTTACTCTCAGAGGTATTTGCCAGTAATCCGCTGAGAGGAAATCGCCGAAGAAATATTCCTTTTTTCATACCTGGGATGCGTTTTTCGTCTAATAAGCCAACACTCTACCTACTAGACTACGGCGACTACTACCAATTCGATTTATATTATTAAAATGAATCCAAATCTCGCAATATATTAGGGAATTACAACAATTGACTTTGGAAATATTTCCTATGTAAGGACTACCTGTATAATGCCTACATAGAATCTTCATAGGGACTTTTTATTTATGAGGGTATATTTAATCTGCATAGATCAAATAAAATGCAGTAAATACTGAGTTTTTGTGGAAAAATACTCCGACTATGTATGAGAATGTACATATTTCCAGTGCAGGACTTCAATATATAGACAGTAATATCGATTCATTCTAATATTTAGACACTTTAACACAAAGTATGAGGTAAAGTGCCGATAAGTTAAATATATTGGACAACGATCCGAGACAACGATTTCGAAACTGTAGCTAATCCATAATTATTTAAAACTACTCTAAACACCGGCACATTCCACCGATATCAATATTATTGTGCATGTTTGGGAAAAACATGGAAAAATAAGGGTGCTGTTGAAACAATGAATAAGAATAGAATGCAACAGCATAACAAATTTTTACGCCAATATCGTGCAATCGATGCATTGATAAAGGTTCTTGTAGTTTTCTGTAGTCAATCGTGTTGTTAAAGCATCTCGCTTCCCTGTGTCCCTGTTTTAGGCGATTATGCGACTAGATGTAGAAAAAATACATTCTGTTTTATAGTAGTTCGGTTGGGTATTCATAAAATTTTACCATTCTTAGAATCTCTTCAAAATCATTCACAAAAAATGGGAGTGAAATGTCTGGAGCCACTATCTTTCCATGATAAATCATTTAGCATAAGAGTCTCCAAATTGTAGTTCAAACTTTTAAAAAGTTATTACCATATAAATACACACCCTATTTATGTAAATAAATAAAACAAGGTATAGCCGACGTCATAGTTATCAAATTTGACAGATGCTATCCGTGTGAAAAAAAAATTTAAAATATTGAACATAACATCCTAGTGTAAGGATTTCTTCTGTGTATTCATATTTGGTGGTTGTTTTTGGGTTGTAAGGCGCATAGGTAATGTTAGTCTGTAACATGCCTGTCATTCCAAAGCATTTGCTGCTTACGTTGCCATATTCATGCAGAAAATAGAGTTGAAATTTGTTCATAAATAGCGGTGTTGTGGTAAGAACATATGGAACATTTTAAAGCGCTATTTTTAAATTGATATTTGAAGAGGTGGTTGAGGTTAAAAAGGAATTTTATTTTTTAATTTCATTTGCCTTTTGTTTTTACATGGATGATGAAACAGAAAATTTTATATTCTGTATTTGTATGTATCTCATAGAATCGTAACCTATGCTTTTGCATTTAAGTTGTTGCGTATGAGACGATGAAGGTTCCTACGTTGGTATGACCAATTTCCGATAGGTGGAGCCAATGAAAAATACTAAAATGGAGTTAAATCGTAAACTGTGCATTTAATAACGTTTTGATCTTTAGCAAAGTTTTTGGGTATCAGACGACGAAGGTTTCTAAGTTGTTATGACCAATTTAAGACAGATGGCGCCACTGAGTAATGTCCAAAATGAATTGAATCGAAAACTATGTATTTGATCATGTGTTGATCGGACAAATACCAGACATTTTACGATTCATTATTTATGATTTTAATAACATTTAGTAAGGAGTGTGCACGAAAAAAATGGGGCTACTTTTAAGCTTATAATTTTTATCATAATTGTGAAAAATGAATACCGTTACATTGTTTTTGTTAGTCATCTGTTTCAAAATCCACGTGCTAAATTTCATTGCAATAGCAAATTTAGTTTTTTGAAAATGGGCACCCAACAAGAATGTCGTTAAAAATTAATTGAAATTTTCCATGAAAAACCAGCGCCGCTTACAAAAACGATTGCTAGGCTTGCTGGTGTTAACCAAAAAACAGTTTCTAAGGTAAGTATAAAACAATATAAGGAATCTTTGAGTATTGAGAGCAAGCTTGGAAGTGGAAGAAAAAAAGGATTTGCCGACCAAAACAAAGGAAGTAAAATAATACGTATTTTTCTAAAACCCCCTAAAATGTTTGGAAGAAAAGTGGCTCTGAAAAAAATTTTAAACACAAAAGAATTCAAATATTTCTTACTTTAATTGATATATAAAACAAAAAAATTCCGCTACTCAGTTTTATTTCTATAACGAAAAGTGTAAGTCCAGGTTTTTTCGTGCGCACTCCTTAGTTATTCTTTTCTTGCCATTAAGCGTAGGCATTAACTGCTGATTGAGAAGGTACTGTAGTCTGAGAGGTAGTGTTTAACTCCTTATTACTCATTCCCGTAAAACGTCAATCACAAATTTGAGACATTTTAAATTTGATTTAAAAAAAATACTGTTGGTTGACAGACATTTAAAGACGTTTAATGTTTAATTGGTGGCATAGCAAAACGTGCAGGGTACAGCTAGTTTCTTATAAAAAAAATTTATTGTTAATGAATTACATGGGTTTCATGTTAAACCCTAAATACATATGAGCCTCTTAATCTATTTGTGGAAAAAAGTACTTCTTTGTAGCACATATGAGCCTGTTAAATTTTATTAATTAGTTGTGAGGTCTACTATTTAACATTGACTCCGTATGTTAAATTTGAGAAACTTTTCATGGCAATTTTATTTACTTGCAGAGTTTTTGTCCCGGGGGTTGAATCACGGGTTTGTCTAATAAGCCAATACACTACGTAAAGCTCTTATTTCTAAAAGCTTCATGTGACAAAAATATTTTTTAGGATATTTATATAAAAGTATACCAAGGCAAAAGTATGAATGTACCATATTTATAGCAGAGACAGATGACAGAATTAATTTGGTTCAAAAGCTCGTTAATGTAAATAAAAGTTTTGTCCTCGCAGAGGATTAGCAGCATTGCTGTTGAAGACTTTTGTTTAATTTTCGAGTATTGCCATACTAAAATAGTTAAATATAGTATAAACTAGGTATGCCAATCGGGAAATCCCGAATCTCGAAATCCCGAGATCTTCGGGATTCACAAAATCCCGAAACCCGGGATTTTTAAAAACTTATCCCGGGATTTGAATTCAAATGTATTTTGTTCCTACAAAAGGTCCGGAAAAAAAATTCAATATTACTTGACTTCGATAATAGCTTCTCAAATGAGGAAACCCCACTTCCATTGATAAAAGTTATTTGATGCCATCGAAGCTATATAAAACGAATTAATAGGGTAACTGATTTAGATACTCAATTGTTCAAAGAAATAGATTCATTTAGATCAGGAGGGAGTAAAGGTGAATATTTTTAAGCTGCCTACAGCTATCTAGGAACTATTCTGCCAACAAATATTGATTGCGAAAAATGGTTTTCGACGGCAGCCAACAGACCACATGTTAGATGCTTTAATTTTTTTGTTGGAATCCAAATAATTTTCTTAAAACTAATGCATTTGCATGTGTATGAATAATTTTTATTTTTGCGAATTTACGCTTTTTTTGTTACATTTTGTCTTGCTGTTTTAACATTTTTTTTTTAATGACATATAATTCTGATATACATACATAATTGGGATACAAAAGATTTTGTTAACGAAATATTTTTATTATAAAGAAAAAAATCTCGATTTTTCGGGATTTTAGGATCCCGAATTATCCCGAAATATCCCGCGATCCCGCTTGGCATCTCTAGTATAAACCCAGTCTGATTTCTTGCGAAGATGATAATGCAAACGTTAATTTGAATAAAAGCTGCTCATGCAAATTAAGAATGTATGGGTACGGCATACATCTTATACAATTTTTACCACACGTCTTTATGTGTTCGTAATATTGATCGTTTGCCAGAGATCAGCAATGAATCATTTTTCCGCTACTCATAAGCACTCATGCAATTTTGAGTATAAATGAATCAACAGAATTGAAATTCAACTATTCTGATTGGTTCGTACACGCTACAACATTGATTTATAAGTATAACTAGCAATGAGTATGAGTGCAATGTTGACATCAAACTCAAAATATTCGAAATATATTTGATTCATATGCCTACTCATTCTGTTTCATAAATTTAGAAAAATACTTATAACTGATTCGAGTGGCTCGAACCATTCATCAAAATTTAAAGTCTTTGTTGTTGTTGCATATACAAACAAAGAAGTAAGGAAAGACAAAGACAACAAACAAAGCATTCAGACAATCTTCTTGTGAGTGTAATAGTGTTCGTACGCGAATCATACTTATTTTGTGCTTCGTGTAAATTTTAAGTAGAGACGAATCGAAGTCAATAACATCATGCGTATTATTAAGTATGAATACGACGAGGATTTCCAACTTTGAGTATGAATAGTATGAGTATGATATCAAAATAAGTATGAATGCTTATATGTAACTGAAATTATAAATATGACTCGAACCTACTCATCATTTTGAATACTTGTTGCTGATCTCTGAAATTTGCTAGTGATTTGTCAGTCAACTAGGTGTCTTACATTGTATATTGGGTACGATTTATTCGTTTTTGATTGCAGCTGACTCAAGTTCTATTTGAAACAGAGATTGTTATGTTCTTTTTTGATTCCTAACATGGAAGACGTTTAACTTTGAAGCACTGGTTAATCAAATCAGATTCTACCTTCTCTGTATCTTTCTCTAGAGGTAATATCATTAAATATAATTTATAAACTATTAAAATGTGTTTTCTTCTGTAGCGGTATATTAATTTGTATTAAAATTTTAGAAAATTGGAGGGATTAAAAGGATGCGTTTATGAGATCTATAAATCCATAACAGTTAGAGACGACTATATGCACTCTGGGAGTAGCAATTTACTACTTTGTCCATACTCTAATACTGTAACGATGTTTACCTTTTCCACCCGCAATTTCGATTTTTGAATCTTGCAAAGAGGTTATGAGTATTTTTGCACTAGAAGGAGAAATCTCCGATAAGGAGAAATCTTCTACATTTCTTCTTTTAACCATAAATAGTTTTGGATAGAATTTAAACTTATTTAGGCATAAATTTACTTTCGATTTAATTCGATTGTTGCCATCTTGCGAGGTTAATGTGACGTACGCAATACCGCCGCTACTATTCCTATTTTCATTACGGATTTCACTTGTAAAAAAAAAAATGTCAGCAAAAACTTTGCAAGTAAAAAATGTCTGTTCAACCTTAAGTTTTTCAGTAGCAGTGGGTCCTTGATGATATAAGGTTTCATAACGAGAAGGATTTGGAATAATAAAGGATTTTGGATCTTAGAAGATTTATTACTTTTGAGTGAAATGACGAAAATGTATTGTAAATGCTAAAAATTCTAATTTTACACGATGACATATCTATTTCAAAGGCTTTAATTTTTCTTTTATTTCCCATTCCAATTGAACCATTAACAATATTTATGAGTTTGAGATGGCATAAAAGATTCCTAAACTATTCACACTCCTTCTCTATTTTATTTTCGATTCTGAAAAACTATTTATAAGTCTTAAAGTGTGAAGCAGCTAGTAGTCATAGAAGTTTGTTTCATAATAACAATTATTTTGAGTTCGTTGTTATGACAACTTCAGTTAAAACAAACTCATTAAAGTCTTACTAACTGATGTAGATTATATTGTGTTGTCAATAAAATCATCATTTCATCATTTACTGTTGTAAGAACATTTTTTGTCTTCTTACGTTATGACAATAAGAAAAAAATTTGAATTGAAAAGTTAAAATTCAAACGATTTCATTTTAATTAGTAAAATTTTTGTGCATCAATTTCATAGCGTTGAAGGAAACTGACAAAATTTTACACCTTAAATGAGAATAAAAAATATTAAAAAAATAGAATTTTTCCTATTTTAATATGACACTTTAGATGTCATACAGACCGTCATAATAGGATAAAAAAAGGACATTAGATTGTATTACAAAAATTGTTTGATCATTAGATAATAGCACTGGGCTTTGGCCAGGATGTTTTTATTGAATTTTCTTTCTCTTTAATTTAACCTTTTTTTTCCTTTTTATTGTATACAAATGGCTGATAGTGACGTGTTCAGTTTAAATTTTTTCCAGTTAATTTAACATACATATACATACATAGTTTGTCAGGATTCCGACATAGCTTCTCACACCACTTATGTTGTGTGCTTTAATTTTATGCATGAATGGTGGAACCTACAGTTTTTTGAAAAACTCTTCATGGCAGTTTTATTTACTCTCTTTTGCCAGAAATCTAGGAAGAGCCAGCCGCCGAAGAAATATTCATTTTTTTTAGTATTTCGTCTTGATGTCTGACCTGGGATACGAATCTGGGCTTTTCGTCTAATAAGCCAACACACTACCTTCTAGACTACGGCTTCCTGCCACATATTTTGTCATAATACAAATCAAAGGTATTCCCCATAATGGGGAACAAATCTCATGACTTACTCTGAAACATGTAACGCTGATCTAAGGAATTCCTATATCTCTTGTTCTATCTATTCTGGAGAATGGACCCTTGTCATGCAGTTCATATAAATAGCATTGAGTCAGTAAAAAAATAATTTTTATTTTTCGTCTACGAAATCTTTGTTGGTACTCCCATGAATTACCGCTGTAGTCGTGTATACTAGCTTTAATTAAATTGTTAACTCTTAAAAGTCGTCTTCTATGGTAGAAGCACTTTTTAATCTGGATTCAATACGAGTTAATGTTGATTCAGAGCTCAACTGCTTAGCCTATTGAAATTTAATGTTCCTGTGAGACCAATAGATAATTTTGAAATGTTTTCACTAAAATACTACAGATCGGCATATGCCAATAATGATTCCTTTAGATGAGCCGGTAAAGCTTGGAATCAGTTTAGATTTGTTCGATTTGGCCACCTTTGGTACGAATTATCGCCTTCAAACGGCCGTCAAAGCCATTACAGGCTGCACGAAAGTGGCTCTGCGGTATTTTGGCCCATTCCCGGTGTACTGCCGTCTTAAGATGATCGACACTTTGACACTTCTTAGTGAGAACGTAACCCTCCAAAATGCCCCAGGCGCAAAAGTCCAAAGGATTAAGATCCGGAGATTTTGGTACCCATTGTGCAGTAGAAATGAAGCGAGGTACCTCCTTTTTAAGCCATTCTTGGTTGACGCGTGCTGAGTGCGGTGGTGCTGATTCCGGTTGGAATGTCCATGGTCTGTGGCCGAAATGTTTGTCTGCCCAGGGGTTCAATGCTGCCTTTAAGACATTTTTCCGAAAATATCCGGCATTTATTTTGTCCCCACGATGAATACGAGCGAGATAAATACGAGCGAGATGAATACGAGCGGGAAGCGATCATCGGCCGTTATGACGGCCCACGCCATTACCATCGGCGGCGCAATGGAATGCCTTCTCATTGGAGAAAACCAAATTTGGTAACTGGGCACTTTCGTGCTTTTTCTAGGCCAACTTTTTTTTGTCCATCGGTGAGCTCTTGCACTTTTTGGAAATTCAATAGCTTTAGTCCAAGCTCATTTTTCAATATATATTGCATTCCGTTCTAGCGATATGTTCAGCTCACGAGCAATTTTTCTACCAATGCTGCGTGGATTTCGATCAAAGCTCGCCTTCGCTTTTCGGATCATTTCTGGTGTTGTTACCGTTTTTTTTCGTCCACTTTTTGGACGCGATGCAACACTGCCAGTATTACGGTAAGAAGTAATGGTACGAGACACAAAATATTTATTCACATTTAAATGCGGGATATATAAAGTAACAACTCTTGAATTCCATCACGAACAACTTTTTTTCTGACTGCAATAGAACAAAATACTTTTGTAAGCTTGTAAATAATAAAACGAACTGTCACTGGAATAAATCTGTTAGCTGTCAGACGAGCGGTTTACAAATGGTAACAACCTGAAGTTGGTTGCAATACATTATCAGTCACCTTGTATATTCGATTTCTCTTTGTTACTCTATATGTACGACTGATGTAATTTAATTTTAGTGCGCCATGAGAATAAACAGAGACTGTTTTGAATCGAAATGTTAGGTCTTAAATTTTCAAATTTCTGTCAGCATATGTATGTTCCCTACTTGTCTGAGCGGTACGTCGAAGTAAAAAGAATATTTCAATCGATAATTTGTGTCACGTGTGTTTAATAGACTATTAGTGATAAAACTCCTAAGATGAAATTTAGTTCATTTGTTTATATTTCTATGCATGTTCTAATTTATTCAATTAATATTGATAATGAATTTCCATTAGTTGATCAATGCCTGCGGTTTGTGTTTGATAATTTCTGTTTTAATTACACTCACCATTATAATAATTATTCTCATTATTTACAATCCATACGTTGATTATTGTCAATCATAATCACATAAAGAATTAAACATCAAGGGAAATTGTTTTACTAACTAATTTTGTATTTATTGTTAGAATAAGGAATTTGTCAACAAATCATGAAGTTGAGTCCTGCTAAATTTGTTTTCATTATCCAATTCGTTCGTAATAGGTGACACTAGTCATGCACATAGAGGAGTTTACAGTAGAGGAATAAGAACGAAATGAATGATTACAGTAAACTTTCCGTTCGTTTAAAAAAGCTGCAAAGTGAAAGTGAATAGATTTTGTGCAAGTCACGAGTAATCTATAATGCTACAATACTCGAGACGCAATAAATTTCCTAGCCTAATCGCAGAATAAAATCATTTAGTCTTTTTACCCTCAATGTAACATATTTTTGAGCATTTATTAAGCACTTACTACAACGAAAAAGAAACTTTATCGGTATCGAATCGCAGAATTTCAGCCAGTTTACATCGCTTTCACGTTAAATGGCCAAACCCTTAAGTCCCTTATGATGAATATCCAAAGAGCCGTGAGCTGTGTGGACCGTAACGCTGTCCTGTTAAGGACGACACAGGATGTTGGTGTCCAGATCATTCAATTCAGGCCTAAAGAAGTTGATAATCATCGACGTATATTGATCGCCCCTTGTGGCGGTCTGCCTATCGTACTTCCCAAAGAAACATTGACTGACGACGATGCCATGCCAAAATCCGCACCAAAAAGGACTTTTTTGTTGGTTTGCGAACCAGAGGTTAGCAACGAGTATTCAAAACGATGAGTAGATTCATATCATACTTATAATTTCTGATAGTTATACGCATTCATTTTTATTTTGATATCATACTCATACTCAAAGTTGGAAGTACTCGTCGTATTCATACTTAACAATACGCATGATGTTATTGACTTCGACTCGTCTCCACTTAACATTTAATCGAAACACAATATAAGTCTGATTCGCTTACGAACACTACTATACTCACAAGAAGATTGTGTGTATGCTTTGCTTGTTGTCTTTATCTTTCCTTTTTTTTTTGTATATGCAACAACAACAAAGGCTGTAAATTTTGATGAATGATTCGAATCACTTATAAGTATTATAAGTATTTTTCTAAATTTATGAATCAGAATGAGTACGCATATTAATCAAACATATTTCGAATGTTGTGAGTTTGATGTCAACGTTGTACTCATACTCATTGCTATTTATACTTATAAATCAATGTTGTAGCGAGTACAAATGAATCAGAGTAGTTGAGTTTCAATTCTGTTGATTCACTTATACTCAAAATTGCATGAGTGCTTATGAGTAGCGGAAAAACGATTCATTGCTGATCTCTGTTAAGAAATATGCCTTATCATTAAAGCTGATTTTTCGTTAAAAGCTATGGTGTGGATTTGGAGAAACTCTCCGTGACTATTAAATTAACAGCGATAGCCTTAATAAAATCTCCTTTATCGGCTGTTAAATTTCGGAACTGTCTTTTGAAAGAAGCGATACTTTCACCGAATGAGGAACTAGAAAGGTAGCGAAATTTGCCAGAATACCGAGCTCAGACATCATGACGAAAACGTGTTTCCTTATTGAACTATCGTATACTGCCTTACATCCAACAAAAAGATGGACGTACTCTTCATAGGTCGTAGCGAAATTTCTGTTTGATGATGATTGATTGATGATGACCTCTGACTCTACACTGACAAAGTATAATCATTTTCTTGGCTAGTCGCACAATACGCTCGTAATAATATTCTAAAACAAATTTTCTTATGTTTTACAAAAAAATTCAACAATTCATCAGATTAATTTCTCTTGTGGCATCGTTATCCAATAAAACATTGTGCTTATCTCTCTTTTGGTGGGGATATCATCACACTTGAATTAACATTGAAATCCATTCAATAGGATTTTCTTAAAAAAGAAATTAATAACAAGAATACCATTTAACACTTGCTATCTGTCACAATGACAACATGAACAAGAATAAATAAATGCTACGTGACTCTTGAAGTTCAACACTCACTTTGGTATTGATTACGACCTTTTGAAAGCGTCTAATACCAACGAGTTCCTTTTATAAACTGACGGTTTTTGATTTTTGGTTTGTTATGATTTAAAACAACACCCCCTGTCCTTGTCCTTTAGAAAAAGCAATTTTAAATGGAATTTTCGGGCAAAGCTTTCCATTTGATCAGAGCAATTCGAAAAGCTAAAAGCATTTGCCGTGGTACTAAATTTGATGTATAGATGGTACTTTTTTCTTAAGATTTTAGTCCATGAAAGCTATTTCTTCGATTTGGCCTATGAAAACAGATTGTATGTTTAAAAACAATTCAATTATAATTGTTGTCTTCCAATGCCTTAAAAAAAACACTTTGACTTCAGTTTACAAGCGTGTCATTTTATTATTTATTATGTACGTGCTGTAATTGAAAATACAGTAATTCCTCGATTTACGTCGCAATTGATTCCAAAAAACACAGCAGTAAATCGAAACAACGTAAATCGAATTTTATATTGCTCATACTACAAAGTAATATGTTTTTTAACAAGGAACATAAAAATGTTATATGAGTTTACAGTAATCCCTCGATTTACGTCCTTGTTGGTTCCAAAAAAGGTTAAGTAAATTGAATGACGACGCAAATTGCAATTAGAAGGAACAAAAAATTTGACGACGTAACTCTGAACAATATTAGTCGAAGCGACGTAAATCGAAGGATTACTGTACATACAGCCAAAGTATATCTCCTGACAATTCCTAACTAACCAATGTTTTCTAAAATTGACTTTCAAAATTTTGTTAACAATAACTAACAATAGGTTTTTGCCGATGTCTGCCCTGGTAGTATAGTGGGAAGTGTATTAGAATTAGTGTAATGATTGTCGGTTCGATTCCCAACAGAGAAGTTCAAAATACTCAGCACGTAATTATTATAAAAGGCTATCCATTTCATGGTTCCAAAAGTATGGGACTGGAATTCAACATCTGTAAAACTAAGTTGTGAAACCAATCACACAAAATTATCAAAACCTACTATAAAAATGGTGATTCTGCCACAGCCACAGTAATGAAGCACATTTCACAGTCGGTAGGTATGTTAATAAATAAAATTGTCATATTTGGGGTTCTGAGAATCCTCAAGTATTTGAGGAGAGGCCATTATTTCCAGAAAAACTCACTGTTTGGTGTGCTTTTTGGTCCGAAGGTCTGATTGGACCTTACTTCTTCAAAATGCAAGGAGTAACGACTGTCACTGTCAATTCGGATCGTTACTGTCATATGATAACCGACTTTTTTTGCTTGCTATTGAAGAATACGACTTGGAGAATATGTGGTTTCACGCATTTGATTAGGTTATGATCTTTAACAAAGAAAAAATTATTTAAAATGAATTAAATCTTAAACTGTGCATATATGTTGTTATGATCTTTAGCAAAGTAGTTGCTCATAAGCCGACGAAGATTTCTAAATTGGTATGACTAATTTCCAATAGGTGGTGCCACTGAAATTTAATCAAAACTGTGCATTCTTTAACAAAGTTGATTAATTTCCGATGGATGGCATTACTGAAAATGATTCAAAATGAATGAGAAACAATTGATCGACCTACATCCTCAGCATGGAAGAAAATAGCATTGCGAGCCACAGAATCAGACAAGCACTGTGACTTCAAATATATGCCGCTGAGACCCGTTTGCATTAACCAGTTGAACAACGAGAAGTGAGATTAGAAACTGATCGAATGCGTACTACTCAGGCCCGTTCATCTGAATCATCAGGACAACGGGAAACAAAATCAATAAAATGATTCAAAATTAATTCGACTTTTGTATAATGCTTTTCCCTCAAATTTATTTTGGTTTGGGTAGCAGCAACACGTGCAGGGTACACCTAGTATTTCCTAAAAAAACAACACGCTACATTTAATTTATATTCACATTTGCTAACTTTTATAGGCAGAATCGTATTACTCTGTTTATGTCGAATATACTCGTTAAATAATTGTTTATTGGGAAACAATTCCGTCACATTTTTCCCTTGTTTTATCATAAAACAAATTTTCATAGCAATTGCTGCGCCGGCAAGTCTGTGCTCTCCTGAGTAAGCCCGAAAAACACAATTTAATCCCCCTAAAATTTAATTCTACAATTGAAAACAATTGTTTTTCTTAAAGTTACCAAATTATCAAAGTTTTAAACGTACCATTTCATGTTATTTCCACTAAAAAAATGAACAAATACAAAAATAAACAGGTGGGATTGATTAAAGGAAACAAGTTGAATGTATGTAAACGTGCTTTAAAATGCGATTTATTTTTCCTATGACTGTTAACCTCTGCACAATCATTATGCCGAGTAAACAATATTCATTTTAGCATTTTAGCCTTTGGTTTGAGTTCTAAAAAACTTTTATTTGCTTTAATTAATGCAAAACATTTGAATTACTTAAATTTCTAAATCTTTTTCAACCTCAACATGGTATTTCTACTGCGTCAATATTGGCATTTCAACGCTTAATTCGTTAAACAATTTACACTTTCAGCGACGACTGGTATGCATGTTGGTGGGATGAGTTCCTGAAGAGGGTTCTCATAGGATTCCGCGATTATGATATACTTGTGTACCGTATGAGCATACATAGTTAATGTAACCATATTTTCACTTTAAATTTGAATCTTTACAGAAATTTTTTTCAATTTCACTCATACTTTCATTATTTTGCATAAGCAAACTTAAGATACAGAACGTAGAAGAAGAATAAATTTCAGTAAGAAATTGTTTTGTACTTAGAGACTATAACTAATGGAAATGGCCTTGTAATAACTTTAACAACACGATTTGCCATGTATTTCAGCAGCCATGTAAGAAACATATAAAAATTAAGGTAAAATCATAAAGAATGATGCAGACTTACTTGATTTAATGGCACTTTTATTTGTATTTATTTTCATTTTATCCCAAATATTTACATATTATGTTTCATAAACACTAAAAAAAACGTATTTTTATTTTTTTATTCCAACATACTTCCTGTATTCTATGATTTTTTTACAATTTAATCTAATCAATCATTTTCATATTCTTTTTCTTGGCTTTTTCTAAATGACCCCATTATGGTTTATTAAAGTGCCCGTTTCTATAATTGTTTGCTTTGGAAACATTGCGCTTGTATTGGAATCCTGTTTTCCTTCTTCCTTTTTTATCATAAAATTTTTTTTTTTCCCCTTTCGTATCATAGTATTCTTAAGCAAACATATGTATACACATAGACAGTGGTGGCCTTATAATTAGAAACGACTTAGCAACATATATGTGTGCTAATTTATTTTATTTTCGTTTCTAATTATAAGGCCACCACTGTATATTCGTATTCAACTTACAGAAATATTCTTGTCTTTTGACAAGAATTCAGAGAATTTCTTTGGCTGTCGATAAAGTGTTATTTACACTTGCGAATAGAGTCACTATACCAGATCAGAGAAAATTTTATATTTTTTAATTTAAAACTTTCGAATTTTTTCAAATATTTCAACATCAAATATTTCGACGTTAATAAAGTAAAATAAATAAAGAAAAATGAGAATATTTTTAATAAGGAACTGTCCTTACTCTCGGCTTACATATTTAAAAAAAAAAATATTGCAATACGCTTTAATTAAATAATTCTATACACAGTATTCCCTCGATTTACATCGTAGAAAGTTGTGGAAAAAGGCGACGTAAAACGAAACGATGTAAATCAAGTTTCAAAGAACTCATACTATCAGATGCACTTTTCATGCCATTTTATTTACTCTCAGAGTTTTTGCCAGAAATCTGTTGAGAAGAAATTTCGGAAGAAATACTTTTTTGTATTTTATTTTGATGTCTGGCCTGGGACTCGAACAGTGGCTTTACGTCTAATAAGCCAGCACACTCTCTACTGTTTTACTTTTAAACAACAGAGGCGACGTAAAATGAATGAGGACGCAAATCGAAGTTGAAGGGAATAAAATTTTTGTCGACGTTAATCGAGACGACGAAAATCGAGGGAATACTGTATTTTTGTTAAATTAAAACGAAAATTTTCCATCCCATTCTTTATTCAAAATATTTCTAAGAATTTATTAAAAACGATAACAATTACTTGGTTACGTAATTGGTCAACCCCTTAGTCAGAATTAAAATCCAGTTTTTCACAAAAGCTATGTTGCATGTGTAAATATTATCCATGAGTTGCAAGACCTACAATTTAACTCTGTACGACAGATTTTTAAGAAACTTTTCTTGCCAATTTTGTTTTACTCACAGGAGAAAGAAAGCCGCTGAAGGAAATATTTTTTTTTATATTCCGTTGTACGACGGACGTGCTCTTGTCTAACAACATAACGGCCTAAATTATTATTGTTTTTGGGTCTAAAAAATTCCGTGTCTATCATTTAAGAGTCAAGAATTATTTTTAATTCACTGGAAGGTAGGCAAACCTCGAGTTGTTCGATAGAGTTAAAATCGACGGATTGGAGTAGATGATAAAGAACTTTTCAACGGTTGCCATTCAGGTTTTTCTTTTAAGTTTATCGACATGTTTAGGGATATCGATTGTATCTAATTCTGATTTTTCTGCAGTAGCTGATAAAGTAGTACTTAAAATGATTATAAAGAACTGAACAGACATCGTACCAACTTTTCTGTACACCTTTGCTTGCTATGCAACCCAAAGCCATCACACATCAGTTAGCAAACTTTAAAGCAGAGATTACCATTTCATAGCACAATTGTGCAGAGAGAACTCACACGCATTCTTGTGTTGTTTGATTTAGTTGTCGATCAGATTGCGACAAGTACATAAGTGTGGCGGATGTTTTATCATTTTATTTCAGGATAACACTCAAAAAATTTTTACGTCAAAAGTGTTTTTTATGTTAAAAATGTCATTAGCTGGTCGTATTTAATTTTTTTTTATTTTGTCGTATACTACAATTTTTTAAACAATTTGGAATACTCACTTTTTTTCTATTAATAAAAAATTGGTTTTTCTTTTTGTTTTATCTAAAAACCTTATAATAATTTTTTAGCCAAAAATGAATAGTTTTATGTTCTTTTAATAAAAAAAATGGATTTTTTATTTTATCTTTATTTATCTAAAGTTATTAAGCCAAGAATAGAAAGCTTTGCATATCTAAGTTGATGAAATGAAAATTACTAACACTTTTCTATAGCTGTAAATGAATAAATCCTCACAATTTATTTTTTCCCTCTTACTCTCTAATACACAACCAAAAAATTTTTGGTAAACCCTGCTTTAAAGTCACGTGCCTCCTTATGTATGTAATGCTTTTACCAACTCTTGCCAACTATTAAAGACAATTAAATTTGGTTTCTTCTGATCAAATAGCCTTGTTTATACAATCCAATCTCAAAAAATTTTGCATTCAAGATCAACTATAAAGTTCAGCGATGCATTGATAGAAAAAGCCTATATTTTTCTTAGCTTAATCTTAAATGAATACGCATATTCGTCAATTGTCCAATAGGATGGATATTAAAAGTATAAAAGATTTGACTTTAATTAATCGTGTCTATTTGTGGTGGAGGTTCTATCGAAAACCGTGTATTTGTACAATGTATTGAGCCCCAAACCATTCCCTGCATACCTACTTAATTAAATTTTTAAAAGTGCATTATCAAGATTAAATAAATTTTTTTAACCTGCTATTTCAACCTGTTGTTAAGAATTCAATTCAATAATATTAAAGAGATTCAATGCAAACAAAATTTCAAGTTCATTAGGTTATAAGTTTACAGGTCATGCAAAAAACCACAATTCTTGCAAAAACATTCCATAAAATTTTTCCCAAATATTGAATAACAACTCTTCCATGTTTTCGTTACGCATTATAAACAAAAATTCTTGTTTTTTTAACCAAAATGTACTTGAGAAGAGAAAACAGCAGTTTACAAAACCAAACTGTGAGTTTCAACAGTTTTTGTTTGTCAGAATATATTTTAAATGTTAAATTTTTTTTCCTTTTTTTTTTTTGTTGTGGTTTAGTTATTTTCGAAAAATTTTTATTTTTTTGCTAAATAGTTTTGAATTCCGTTTTTAAACTTTTTGTTTCTATCGTTTAGCACAGGAAATACAAGTGAAAAATTTGTTATTCTCACAAAAATAAAGGACGGCGCCAAACTTTTTCTTCAATTCGCTACAGGACATACAAAATATACATGCAATCATATAGTGTTGTAAATATGGGCTATCGGTAAGCCCATGGAAAATACTTTCCTTCTCGCTGACTTCAATAACAAAACCAATCAAAACAAACTGATCTTTTGTAAAGGATTGACGACAAAACAGTGCGAGGATAGCTTTAAAATGCAATATTTTTAGTCAACAAAAATATTTGCATTTTAATAATATTGACATCGAAAGAATTGTGAATTCCTGTGCATGTTTTTATGCAAATCTCATGCCAAAGTCCGTTGTAGAAATGTTTATGGACTTTGATGTACACAATTTGGGTAACCGTGGTCTAGTAGGTAGTGTGCTGGCTTAGTAGACGTAAAGCCAGGGTTCGAGTCCCAGGCCAGATATCAAAACAAAATACAAAAAGTGTTTCTTCGGCGATTTCTTCTCAGCAGATTTCTGGCAAAAACTCTGAGAGTAAATTAAATTGACATGAAAAGTTTCTCAAAAAAAAAAAAAAAAAATCTATCATTCGGAGTCGACTTTAAACTGTGGATCCCGCCACTCATTTATAAAATTAACACACACAACATAAGTAGTGTGAGAAACTGCGGGCATCTTCTGGACGATCGCTGTAGACTGTCTAATAGTGAAGGTATAGCACTGGCCCCTTTACGGTCATCTAGCAGCAACTCATTTCCTTGCTGTTCGTATCTTCCCTCTTTCCACCTTTCCTAAAAACCTGTACATACATATCCTAATACTGTGGGTGCGTTGGCAATCTAGAGGGTATTTTGATAGAGTATAAGCATGAGGGTCCTGTGTTCGATTCCAACCCGAGACTCTGGTCTGTTACGCTATACCTAACACAAGGTCTACATTACTCATTGTATAATAATTGCAATGTAATTTTAAATAAATTAATTAACTAATATGATGCTGTTTTTGTGCTGGAGTTTCATAGCAAATTTTTATGTTTAATAATTATGATTCAAAATTCATTTCTGACATTTCTGGGAACATTTCAACAGATTTCTGGGAAAAACTTTGAGAGTAAATAAAATTGCCAGTAAGAGTTTTTCAAAAATCAGTCGTTCAGTCGAGGGTCAATAATCACTCGATTTACGACGTCTCGATTTACGTTGTTTCGATTAACATCGTCAAAAAATTTGTCCCTTCAACTTCGGCTTGCGTCGTCATTCGATTTACGTCGCCTCTGTTGTTTATAAACAAAATCAGGGGAATTTCCTTTTTAAATAAATTCAATACATAGAATAGATAAATGCATCTGATAGTATGAGTTCTTTGAAATTTGATTTATGGCGTTTCGAAATTTGATTTATGAGCTGGATATTCCTTTGAGTCGACTTAAGAGGCGCGTGTCCTCGTGTCACCCCTATTTTAATTATCGCAAACAAAATTAAAAATGAAAAATATTTCTTCAGCGGCTTTATCTTCGGGGGAAAATTGTGAAAGCAAACAAAACTGTTATGAAAATTTTCTATAAAATCTGTCGTTCGGAGTCGGCTGAAAACTGTAGGGTTCAACATAATAATACAACCTTGGTGGTGAAAATGAAGGCTTATTTATAAAGTCACAAAGATTCCAAAAACAATCCTATTATTTAACTTTATTTATATTCAAAAGCCAATATTGTCGGCATATATATATGTATGTCATATAGAGTTTCGATTAACATTTAAATTTTGTATCGGGACCTTAGATGGCGGTTCCGATTTTTTCAACTAGTGCATATTTCATAAAAGGTAACGCTTAACTCATGTCTGATTTGACAGATAATTAGTTTTATCCTTCCGCTGAACGAACATGGTTGCGTATACGCTTGAACAATGCTGGGAAATGTTGCTACATTACTTTGAAAGCCATGGTAATGTTGCAGAATTTATGCGAAAATTGCGTGCGGATTTTAGAAGAAAAGAAGCACCGTAGGTAAACAAGCAAAATTGTCGCATTAAAAAGCCGACGCACCCAAAATAAGTCGCTGTTTGGTGAAGATTTTCGCTCAGAGGCATAATTGAGCCATATTTCTTCGAAAATGAGCAAGGAGTGACTATTACAGTTAATGGCGATTGTTATCGAGCTATGTTGAACGAATTTCTGTTCACAAAAATTGAAGAGAAGGATATTGGCAACATTTGGCTTCAACAGGACGGCGCTACGTGCCACACAGCAGAAGCTGCACTCAATGTTTTGCGACCTGTGTTTGAAGATCGCATTATCAGCCGCACAGCTGATGTCGTTTGGCCACCTCGGAACTGCCATTTACCACCGTTGGTAAAAGATAAATGTTACGCCGACAAGTTAGAGACAATTGACGCTTGAAAGGACAATATTCGTGAAGCCATTGGTGAAGGCATTGCACAACATCGATAATGTGCTTAAAACTTGGGCCGATCGTTTAGGCTACTGCATGGATAGCCGGAAGGATTGTACTTTCAAATAAAAATAAAGAGAATTTAAGAAAATATTCAGTAGTTTTTTTTAAAGAATTTAAAAAAAAAATTATTTGGCGGACCCTTTAGATAACCTTCAATGGAACACTAACAGAAATGAGCAGAGATGAAGTCATATACTTATTATTTTAACAAAATTTTTATTATTTTTGTTTGGGATTATGAAATTTGCTGTCACTAGAGTTGCACCATTGAAATGCAAAATATTTTAAAAATTGTATTCAATTTTCTCTCAAGACATATTTAAAATATTTGATTTTTAATGTCTTTTCAAATGAGAATTTTTTTTCAAAAATTATCATTTATTTCGCCCTTTTTTGATTTTCCTCTTTTTAAATTTTTTTCTTTTGAATTTATAATTTTTAAACTGAATGTTTTAACGATTAATTAATCCACTGACAGAAATGAGAAATAGAAGTGAATCTTTTATGGTCAGTAATTATTTACAAACTACGTTTACATGCCTCATTTACATGAATTTGCAATTAAGGAAACGTGTTGCCTAAATTTAAATAACACTTTCAACAGGACTGGTTAAAGAATCTTTTATAACACTTAGAATGTCCTTTTTATTATCGCATTTAGTCCATTTTTATTATTTAAATTGTCGCAATTTTACTTGCTCCTTTTATAGACGACAGAGAACAGTCCAGGGAATAGAGTTAAAAAATAAATTTTACGGCCCATAAGGGATTTAATTGATTTACTGGTGTTGAATTGGTCTAGACTTTAGGTAGGTTAGCTGACTCAAAGACGAATTAAGTGTATTGACGTTTCAAGAACAAGAAGTAATAGGCCGTGAAATGGTTATTAAAATAAAGCATTTGTAAATGTTTAACATTGAAAGCTGAAAATATGGGCAAATATTTAAACTAAATTGAAGAGCAAAAAGTTTTTAAATACTTTTAAGCTGATGATCAACAAATCAGATAAAGTCCGTTAATAATTGATTGAGAACAATTAATCTTAAAATATTGCAATACAAGGGTACTTAAAAAAGGCAATAACAAAATAAAAAAACCATCTGCAACCCTTAGCCATAGGCATGGATCTGGTTAAACTTTTTTTCATTTTGTTTGCAACTTGATTTTCTAATGAAAAAAAGAAAAAAGCAATTGAAAGAATAAAAAAATGGAAATACACAATTTTTTTAACACTATTTCCACCAAAGGTGTCAAAAGTTATCTTTAAAAATTTTAACTAGAAATTTATTTCAAAGTTTAATAATTTTTTCTCAGTTAATGTTTGGATAATTCGTAAAATAATTGGTTAATTTATTTAGCATTATCATTTTCCTCCAACTCTTTCTGGAGCAGTATATGCGTACATAATAAATCTGTTTCTACCATGAGGTGTCCTGACACCTTTAGGATTTTTTTTACAGCAAGAAATAAAAAATATAAAGAAACTACACTAACATACACTTGAACTGGGCTATAATTTCTTTTAAGTTATTCCGCTTCATATTGTTACACAAAAATTGTCGAAACGACCTACTATCGTTTCACATTAACATAAACGATATCAGCTACGAATAAAACACATGACTCGAATACACACTAACACATGCATCAAACTTATTATAAGCAAACCAGCTGCAACAAGTATGAGAGAAAAAGAAACAGACAAGTAAGCGAACGCAACAACAAGCAACGAGAACATAGTACACAAACAAAGGTCCAGTAGCTATAGAATTCTCAAGAAGCAGCGAACGCGAATCTTCTACTTCGAGAACCATCATCAGACTGAAGGTGTTTGCATATAAAAGGCCAAAACAAGACAAGCAACGGAGTCAGAGTGAATTCAGTCAGCCTTGTGTGCAGTTGCGTATGAAGTAAAAGTCGTGGTTTGAAGATATCCGTTGTGAACAGAGTAGCGAATAATGTAAATAATATCGAACAAGCAATAAATTGTTGTAGTTACTACTGTATACGTGGTATCGGTTAAGTTTAAACAGTGAGACATAAAAGTAGTGTGAATAATAATAAAAATAATTTCCCGTTATAACTTTTATATTCGATTGTTTTTTGAGTACAGTAGGAGTAGGAATTGGATATTTTTTAATAATTAATTCCATAATTATTTGCAATCAAATGCAAAGACACATTTTGGTCAAAATAGGTATACACAAAATCGTGGTAGAAATTGTGTTAATACACGCATTAGTCTGGCCATATATGTCTGGCCTAATTTAAATTTGATCATATTTATTTAAATTTCTTCTTAAAAATAGTTAAAAACGTTTTATATCAAATCCAGAGCATCCTATTTTCTGATTTCAATGTTTGAGATCTCATCAAAACATTTTCTTCACTTGATGTCATTGTTTGTTGCGATTAACATTATTTAAATGTCCGATACGGCTGCTGTAAGTGAAACGAGCATATGACTCAGGGTTATTTAAAACTCAAAAAATTTTTCAAAATTCGTTTGTAAAATTTCGTTGTCCACTGTTCAAAAAATTTTAAATTTTTCACTTTTTTCAAGATGAATTTTCACTAACGACAGTAAAAGGTGTGAATCGAATTCCTTCCTTCACAAATTCCTAGCTTGCCGTTGAGTCAAACGATGTGATTGTCAGAACACTCTATGATTCGCAGGATGCGAGAAATATGTTGGCTTTGAAGACCGTTTTGGTTTGTTATCTTTTATAAATTTTTATATTTTCTTTTAACAAAAAACTAGTGTCTAGTGTCGTTTGCTTATGATGTCGATACAAAATTTGTTGAAAATGAGACACAATATTATCGTAAAATAATTCTGATGCCACTGTCTGAATAGGGTGATGCTTTTCAATGTATGATGCCACAGACTCCCATGAATTTAGCATCTCTTTGATTGCACTAGACGATTGCGGTTCTTCTGTTATATCCTCGTCCGATAAAGTTGACTTGGTTTACGAAACGTGCCATTGATCTGAGGGATCTTGCTTGTTCAAGGTGGAAAAGATTTAGGAGACCTGAGTTGAAGTTACAATACAGTGTTGCTAGGGCAAATGTGAACATGTGAACAAGTGTATCAGATGTGCGAAAATGGAATACTATTCTAGGCGGTTTGAGTCATCAATGGAAACTAGGGAAACTAGGAGGACTATTCGAGAGATTGGTCTATGTAATACGCACAAGAATACAAGTTGTCAGATGGATCCTAATGATCTTAATAAATACATACATACATACATAATTGGCCATTACAACCCTTCAGTCAGGATTACGACCTAGCTTCTCACACCACTTATGTTGTGTGCGTTAATTTTATACGAAGAAATATTTTTCGTTTTGATGTCCGACCTGGGATTCGAACCCGGACCTTTTGTCTAATAAGCCAACACACTACCCACTAGACCACGGCGACTATGTAAATAATTTGTAAATATCCCCTCAGTGCGGCCTGACCCAAGTTTCTATAGCTTTCATCGTAATTAAGCTGATTCTGAAATTGGTTCTAACATTTATTTACCGGAACATAGCAGGTTTAAGTTTGAATGCGTCACCCCTTATGATATCATATCCGCTGTTTTCATAAAAACGTGTTCGTTATCAGAGATCAGCAATGAATCGTTTTTCCGCTACTCATTAGCTCTAATGTAATTTTGAGTATGAGTGAATTCAATTCTGTTGATTCAGTCGTACACGCTACAACATTGATTTATAAGTATAAGTAGCAATGAGTATGAGTACAACGTTGACATCAAACTGACAATATTCGAAATATGTTCGATTCATACGCCTACTCATTCTGATTCATAAATTTAATAATATCCTTGCAATACTTATAAGTGATTCGAGTGGCTCGAATCATTCATCAAAATATATAGCCTTTGCATATGCAAACAAAGAAGAAAGGAAAGACAAAGACAACAAGCAAAGTATGCAAATCATGCGTATTGTTAAGTATAAACGATGAGTACTTCCAACTTTGAGTATGAGTAGTATGAGTATCATATTAAAATACGTATGAATGCATATAAGTATCCGAAATTATAAGTATGACTCGAACCTACTCATCGTTTTGAATACTTGTTGCTGATCTCTGTTCATTATACGAAATATTCATTATGCGTGGCAATCGTTAACCAAGGGTTCACTGTACTACAAAGAATGTTGAAGTTTAAATCAAATAACATTTTTTCCAGCAAATTAACTTTAAGCTTAAATTTAATTCTAGTGAATTGAAATTTTTAAATACACATTTTGTTCAGTTCTTTTTTAACTGGAATTGTTTCATGCAGTGCATGGCGGAAAAGAAAATCCGGTGAAATTAAAATGCCGTCTCATCTACACGTCGTGGCTCACAATGTGATGTCGTATTGCAATAAAAATTACCAATAAAGCATATAGTATCCGCCTCGTCGTCTGACAAAGTGAAAATGTCATCATGATTTACACCATATAGAACATATGAATATGACAAGAATATGTGGGCGTTAAGGGTGTTTAAATACCATAAGCAGACTGTATAGATAATTGTAGGGGTAGAAGCATATTTACACACAAGAGGCATATTTACACACAAAAAAAATGAAAACGATTATTTCAAAGAAAAAGGATAAGCATGTTGGTATACTGTTCAGCAAAATATTTGTATGTACACAGATTTAGTAATAATCTGTAGATTCAATTTGGAGTACCCTAAACAAATTGAAGACATTTTTAGTAAGTAGATAAGGGAAGAGATTTCTCATCAATAAATGTAATAAAATCTTATAAATAAATACGTCTACGGTTACCACCAAGTAGTGAAGTGTAATGAGAATACTACCCTAAATTTAGCCCCGTAAGCTGAGAAGCTAGGCCGTAATCCTGACTGAAGGGTTGTAATGACCAATTATGTGTGTATGTATTAGATCTGTTGAAATTTCTAGTAAAAATATTTGTTGAATTATAAATCATTTTTCCAGGTCTTTTATCCATCTTAGTGTTGATACCTGATTGAATTTGTTTTTCTGCACAAAACACAAAAAAACCTTTTAGATTATAGTAACTGACCGAAGTTGTACTTACACATAAGGAGAGCGTGTGACAATTTGTGTGATATTTTCAATTAAGGAGTGCGCACAAAAAAAAGTGGACTTACTTTTTTTGTTATAGAAATAAAACAAAGTGGCGGATTTTTTTCGTTTTATATTTCAATTAAAGTAAATAATATTTGAATTCTTTTGTGTATAAAATTTTTTTCTGACCAAGCTCTCAGAGCATCCAACTTTTTGAGCCACTTTTCTTCCAGACATTTTAGGGTGTTTTAGAAAAATACGTATTATTTTGGTAGGCAAAACCTTTTTTTCTTCCACTTCCACGCTTTCTCTCAATACTCAAAGACTCCTTATATTGTTTTATTCTTACCCTAGAAACAGTTTTTTGGTTCACATATGCGAGCCTAGCAATCGGTTTTTGTAAGCGGCGCGGTTTTTCATTGCAAATTTCAATTATTTTTTTACGACATTCTTGTTGAGTGCCCATTTTGATAAAACTATTTTTGCTATTGCAATGACATTTAGCACGTGAATTTTGAAACAGATGAATAACGAAAACAATGTAACGGTATTCATTTTTTTAAATTATGATAAAAGTTATAAGTAGACCCAATTTTTTTTTTTTTGTGCGCACTCCTTACAGTTGAGTTTTCAATAATACGCAACTAATATTAAATTTCTATCGATGAATCAGCTTCAGCGATTAAACAAATTTTTGGTTTTCTGGGATCATAAGAATCATAAGATGAGAAATAGTCTCCCATTGTATATCTTTGAAAACCACAATGTCCAGGTCATCACTGTCAACAGGGAGTACTGCTGATCAATGATATCGTCTTTTGGCCTGAATTGAGTGATTTGGACGCCAACGTCATATCTTTTTCACAGTGTGGCGCTATATGTAAATATGAATACATAATCATCTCAGGTAGAAGGAATTTAAAGCGGCCCCCGATATCATGCCACTAACTATTCCTCATTGCGGTATAGTGACAATTCGTTGGTTATGAAATTTGAAATATTCGAAAGTTGTGAATACAATATTTGCATGCATTCCTTAGCCATTGAATCTTTAGACAAAAATTATGAAATAAAAAAAAAACTAGTACTGATATGTGCACAGACGATGTACTAGAAATAGAATTTCTTCATCACTATGAAAAAAAAAAATTGACGGAGATTGTGTAGAGTATTGTTAAGTTGTTTACTTTACTATATATTTACTTTAAGACTATAAATCAATTAAAGGAATAGAAATGTATAAAATATAAATGAAATGGAGTTTATAAATTAAAATTATTTTTTCTTAATGTAATTGAACATTGCAAAATATTTTAATAAATATTAAATTTCAGTGCACAACTGTGGAATTGTTTTTTGTTTTCATACCCATAGTTTTCTTACCAACTAGTTTCAAGTTCTCTATTATTTCTTAATAGTAGAATAGAAGATAAAAGTACAATTTCTTCGTTCAGTTTTAGTCCCACTGTGTTTTTAGTAGTAATTTTTTTGTCATTAAAAAGGGTAGTTGCCTGCCATGACAACAAAATTTGCCAATTTGATACACTTTTCAAGAATTTTTGTCTTAAGCTTATAATTTTGAAGTTGATTATATTGGAAGATTTTACTCTGTGTCCTGGTACAACTCAAATATTAAACAGGTTCTCTTATTTCAACCTCAACAGTTAAATGATTCGCAAATATTGTTGGATAAACACAAATCCTTACATAAAATGAAGGAAGTATAGAAATAGTAATAATCCAGATTCTATTATTATTTGTTTTTTGTTTTTTTTTTTCCTTCATAATAAGCCATTACACATTGGTTTAAAATCACTTTTTTTTGGCCAAAATTGTTTAAGGAGAGAATATAATAGTTTTTTGTTAATATTTGAATTATTATTAGTTATTAATATCATATTTTGTCAATTCTGTGAAATTTAATTAAAAATTGTGTTTTCTCTCATACACATATTAATTAAAAACGATGTATTTCAAATATTTTTTAAATACTAGTTTTATTTATATAAAGAAAAGATAAACGATTATGTTTCAAAAAGGAGTAGTATTGTTAGTCTAAATAAAATCTCATTACATATTAATTGCTAATTACGTCTAATTCGTTTACTAATATTATATTTTCTATAAACTCGTTCTCAAATTCTTCTTCAAAGTCTTTTTCATGCGTGACTTCATCAGTATATGCATTATCTCTAGATATTGCTCTTCACAGGTTAAAGGATTAATAACTTCGTGGAGAAATTGTTAACGTTTTCTTTGATGTATGCGTGTGGTTTGTTGTAGTGACGAAATAAGAGGATCTGATGAGTCTAATGCATTATTAAATATTATTGATAAGACTATTTCTCCGAGAATGAAACAATTTGTCGTGTTTGTAAATATTATTTCTGCACTCTCATCCACCAAAGCATCCTCACCAAAGCCCTTTATGGAGGGTTGGTATCATGGGAATCCAATCGTAGTTGACTTAGAGATAACTAGCAGTTTCAAAACAATATTCTTCAAACTTATCTAATTGCAATGGATACTGGCATGTTAAACATATGGGGTCGCCGCGGTCTAGTAGGAGGTGGTGTGCTGGCTTATTAGACGTAAAGCCAGGGTTCAAGTCCCAAAAATACAAAAAAAAATATTTTCTCGGCGATTTCTTCTCTTTTTCTTCTTGTTTTTCAAAAATCTGTCGTTCGGAGTCGACTTTAAAACTGTAGGACCCGCCACTTCTGCATAAAATTAAGACTGTCTTAGACTGCTGTAGACTGTCTAATGGTGAAGGTATAGCACTGGCCATTTTATAGTGACCAGCAGCAAATGATTTCCTTACCGTTCGCATCTTCCCTCTCTCTTTCCATCTTTCCTAAAAAAACATGCACAATGCATTCCATGAGTGGGGGTCATCCCCTGGGTGCTGGTTTTATAAAAAAAAAAATATGTAGACGAAAAATTAGATCTTCTATAACTCCTGTAAATTCCGCAAAGACCTGCTTTAGAGGTGCTTGGTACTTCAGTTAAAACTTTTTTAAAAAACACTTCAGAATTTAGCCATTTCATGTTTCGAGACATGAATACATTAGTGTTTCTGAAGCATTCTGACCACTTTGCATCTGATTTTACGCAATATATCCTTATTTTTACTTTTAAATGTTTTCAATAAACCCTAAGAGGATTTGCAGTTTCACTTTTTTCAAGAACGAAATTCATAAGTTCCTCCTTATTCTTTTCTTTAGCATTTGTTTTTTTGCCAAATTTTGAAGAGCTCTTCATTTCTGAAGCAAAGGTAGTCTAATAAAAAGCAAATATCTTAAGTTAATGCAGGAAAAAACTTTAGAATGTGTTGCATTAGACCACATGCTATTTTTGAATTTTGTTTTTTCACAGGACAAAGTTGGACATTTTTTTAAAAGTTTAAATTTATGGAAAAACAAAATAATTATTGAATGTGCGAATATGCATATAAACGACACACGTTATTTCTATGTGTATTTATTTTTTAACTTTTTATTTTACAATTAGTTAATTCATACTATAAACTTTATTATATATTAAAAATATTTCTCTTTAACTTTTTAATTTTATTCAAAAACACTATTTGACTAATTACTTAAATTAAACTACTTGCATTTGATTATGCAACAATAGTAAAAAGTTCTATGTTTGTCGCTCTGTAGACTAAAGGTAAATACCGCGTTAGAAAAACAAAATTTATTTTCTGACATATTGAAGTGTTGTCTATCATGCTGTATTAAAAAATTTAAAAAAAAAACCGAAAATTAAAAATTACATTTTGGCCAAAAAAAAAAAAAAAACTGACTTTTAAACCAATGTGCAATGGGTAATATATTGTACACTTAATTCTCTTTGTTTTGGCATTTTTTTATTTTCCTATTTGTGTGTTATGGGATTGTGATTTGTTTTTATATTCTCTAATAATAATTTGAGTATATTTATATTTATTTTTTAATCATAATACAATTACAAACTACATTATAATCATTACGAACTGAGTAACGTAGACTTTATGCTCGTATCAGTCAAGATAACGTATTAATCAGATCCATGGGTGACGAGGCCCACAGTTTAAGGGCACATCCAAACGACTGATTTGAATATTTTTTCTTAAAGGCAACTATTTACATTCACGGTGATTGCTGTTTAAAAGCAAGTATAAATTTATACAACATATGAGTCACAAACATATAATTCCTTATATACCCCGACCGAACCATTATTTATAGGCTGTGCTTCTAAGAGCTATCGTTAGAACTTCGCTTAATTTTAAGTTTAGTTAAAGGTAACTTTAGCTAAAGTCTACTTTAAAGTCATTTTTAACTTATTTTCGTTATTATAACTTAATGATAAAATAAAGTTAACTTTTTCAGAAATATAACAGTTCCGGAGGAATGGTGATAACAATGCTCAATAAAAGAGGTTTCTTTTTATCGCAGTGGCAAAAACAGGCTTCGGTTTTTTTTTTTATTGTATGTGCACATTTAGCTTATTTTGAAGTTTATAGTTTAAAGTATTGAAACTAATAAATAATATGGCAAGTTAAATCATTAGCTTAACTTTAAAAGTTATCAATAGAATGGTCCCTTTAGCTTAACGCTCACTTCTATCATATTTTTCAGTTATAATAATTTATTTATCTGGCCGTTAAAATCCTACCTTTAGTTAAGGGCAAGTTGTAATAATGGCCCTAAGAAGACTTAAATCGAATAATGACGTAACTCGAAGTGATAAGAAACAAAAAATTGTAACGATTTAAATTAAGGCGATGTAAAGGTTCCTGTTTTAATTATTCTTTTTTCTTTCCTAAGTATAATTATAATAACAAAATCTCACCGGAAAATTGGCTCCAGTTTTTATCATTTTTATTTTCTAATCTTCCAAAAGAAAATTTATTTAAAATTAACCCTCAATGTTCAATATGATTTAAAAATTTACCATCTGATTGATTAATTTAATTTTAATAAACAGAGTTGTGCTAAAAAGCTTAGTTTTAAATTATTCATAGATTAAAAAGTTATTTAGAAACTTACTATTTACATAACTTACGGTGAAGAAAATTTAAATCAATTTAAAATTTTTAAAAAATTCAGTTCAAAGTGTTACTCGAGTTTTACTGTCAGAATCAATTTCAAAAAAGTTTAGCATTGTTGAACGTTTTATCCCACCAACACAGAAAGTATTTCGTTATCCACACAAAATGAAAACGACTTCAACAACTCACAAAAAGTTTATGAAAAAAACATGAAAGCATCATGGCAACGTAATTTTTCAAAATTTAAAAGTTGTCGTACAAAAATAAATTAAATAAATGAAATAAAAAATAGCTATAGAGTGTTGTATATAAAGAATAAATTGTTTCTTTGAAGCTCTTTATATCAAAAGAGTGTATCTTAAAGACTTTTGATGTTATGTTACGCCTAATGACCGTCTCATCATTAACAGTATCGATAATTGCATATTATGATGTACGTTCAGGAGTCAATGAATGGTAATGAAACTTGAGTTTATATGATCCAATCCGGATCATGCCTATAAGGCTATATCTCATATCTGTCTACTTGTGAAAAGATTGGAAAATAGAATATAGAAGGTTTAAAAAGGATTACATAACATTATTCAGGTTAAATTTAAATTTAACCGAAATTTATGTGAAGGAAAGCTTATTCACTTACTTAATCAGCTTGTATAATCCCTTATTTAAGATTACGATCTTGCCTCTCATACCACCCATGTTATGTGTGTTAATTTTATCCATGAGCGACTTTATTTACTCTCAGAGTAACTGAAGCCAGAAGACTGCTGAGAGAAACTTGCCGATAGAAATATTTTTTTTTCATAATGCGGTTTATTCGAAATGTCTAAGCTAGGGGTTGAAAACACTTCCAAATAGACTGAGGCGTCTTTTGAAACTTGATATAAATCTATAGAATTGCATTCGGTTATTCAAAGCTGTATCATTTAAGAAATAATTGTTTTTCCTTTAGTTTTCATAATAGTAATTGTGGGCAATTCAAGACAAGTTTAATGGTGTTTTCTTTTCCACCAAAAAATGTGCATTTTATTAAGGCAAAATGCGTTTGTTTCTTATAAATGTTTCGGTGGTATGTTTTATTCTAAATAATTCGAACTTGCCAATGGTGCAGGGCATTGCATCTTATGCCCTGTATAAATCGAGAGTGCCGATAATACCCTGTAAAGTAGGTGAGGTAGTAGTGTAATAGTGAGTAGGTTATCCAATTTGAAGTTAATTTTTTAATTGTTTTGTTAAGTAACCTTAAGAAAACATTACATTATTAAAGCTACATGGTTCGTAAGAAATTGCATTCAATATTAGAACAGTGTTAAAATGTCTTTTTTTATTTGTTTAAAAAATCTCTCAAAAGAAAAGTTAGCGATCTGGCACTTTTTTAATATCATATATATTATTTCTAAAGCACTTTTTTTGTCGGTTGCAAATATCTCCCATACCACCGCATCAAATTTAATGAATGATATCTCATTTTAAAGCTTATATCTAACACTAATGGCGAAAAATAATTAGAAATTGAAAAATTAATATTTTCATTGATAAAAATTATATTTTATATAGAACTGCATGATAATATTGTTGTCTTTATGATTATATGTTTTTGTTCAAGTGTGGTAATACAGGGTCACTTAATTGTAATGCAGTTTTACATAATATAGTATGTATTAAAATCCATTCTGGCAATACCGCTATTTACTATAATGCCGTTTATTACTAAGTCAGTTATATATAATATGCACATTAAGTTGTAAAAAACTGTTTTGGCAATACTTTGCAGTAGTTGTTAGATCAAGTGCGATAAACAGGGTTCTTAATTGTAATGCTATTCCACATAATAATATATAAAGTTGTAAAAGCCATTTTGGTAATGTCGTTATTGTCATGGCATTGTTTGTTTTTTACGGGTTAATAAATGGTACCAGGCTAATCGTAACAAACTTGGGAGAGCACATCATATGAGCAAAAATTATTCATACCGATAAAACTGCACTCATACCCCGAATCAACCTTACACCTTTTGATCCAACTGTGCCTTTCCGAATGACACGAAAACAATTCCCTGTGAAAGTTGCTTTTGCTATGACGATAAACAAAGCACAAAGTCAAACCCTTCAAAAGGTAGGATTGTATTTATCAGAACCGGTCTTTTCACATGGGCAGTTATACGTGGCTTTTTCTCGAGTGCGTACGTTTAAAGATATTTTTGTTTGAATTAAGGATTCGTACGGGCAAAAAGTTAACGATGATCATGTCATTACCTCTAACATTGTATTCAAAGAAGTATTATAAAAGCATTTAAACATATGTATGTATGTAAATATGTATGATGATATTATGATTGCTAATACTTTTATAATTTTAATAATATTTCTATTAATTATTTTCATTTTATGTTACAAAGATGACAACTAACGGTGCGAAATATTCGCACGGGTCATCTAGTTTACATTTGTTATTGAAAACAAATCAAAAAATACAACATATTTTTAGATCTACAATCTTTTTTGATATTGCTGCATCAATTTTATTTGCGAAAATTTAAATAAATGAGTTATTAAATTCATCTTCGTCATCTGATGAAGAAGAATTACTGAATTTATTACATACATAGTCAACAGCCACCGTGGCAAACACTGGGCATACCATTTTTTAAATATTTGTATTATGTTCTTCTCAAATAAAAAATAACCCTGTCGTAGGTTGGTCAAAAATTTTTTTAATGCACCTTGTAAGAGCGTGACATTTTATTTGTAGAAAAGAAAACACCATAAGAGAATTTACTTCTATATATTCTAATGCTTGTATTTCCGAAGAACATAAAGAAGATTACACAGCTTTTATTCATTAACAATTATTTCTTCTAATGATGTAAGTTAATGCTTGGAAAGGCAATCAAAATGAATTACCAGCAAGAATAAACACATCAATTAAAATTTCAAATCAAATCGGATAAGAATAAAACCTTAATCTTTTTGTTTATTTAAATTCAATTAGTTAGATATATTATGTTTATATACAATATTATTTTATTATTCTTTGAATTCTTCATAAAATTCTTCATAATATAATAATTTTGTTTACAAAAAATTTTGTATATTACTCATGGTCAGACTATGTTTGCGAAAAAATTGGTTTTTGAATTGATTGACTATGTTCGCCTTGTGACTATGCTCGCCTGAATTTGTCTTAACACCACACAGTATTTCAACTTCCTGGGAGGGTAAACACCTTTAAATATTATATTTTACATTAAATGAATGGAAATATTGCAAATGATTATAATTATGATTTTGTGAATTTTTTTTTATTTTAAGTCACTAATTTATCATGCGGTCTTTTTATTAATATGATTACGAATATATAAAAATTACTCAGCATAAAATGTAAATTAAGCCTTAAATGGCACTTAAGTACCCGTAGTATACATATTGGTTACTATGCGATACTCATACTCTTTTTTTAACCACTTGAGCGTATGATTAATATTAATTGATGATTTTTAATCATTAATAATAATCATACGTCATGCTGTTGTCTGCTATAAATTCTTTTATTGATTAGATTATTAAACATTTTTATAAATAATGGAAGGCATAATATATTCTTTAATACTTTCATGTCATTCGTTCATTTGTTATAATGCCATTGAGATTATTTAATTCTGCTAGAAATGCTCAAAAAAATTTCAAACATATTGTGATCACTCAACGTACAGCCTTTTTAAGCATTATCATACGTTTTGATTAAATTAAATTTAAAATTTATAAGAATTAAAAAAAAAAACATTTATTTAAAGATCGCCATGACAGAGTTCAACAGAAGATTGGTTTTAATATTTAAAACAGAATTTGTAAAACCAGAGAAAAAAATCGATAGTAATAAATACTATTGATTCAGTACATTTTGAAGCAATATTCCACATTGCTTAAGTTTCAGATCTACCAACATTATTAATAATTAGCTTATGAGTAAGCAGCAGGTCGCCGCGGTGTAGTACGTGGTGTGCTGGCTTATTTGACGTAAAGCCAGAGTTCAAGTCCCAGGCCAGCCATCAAAATAAAATTTCTTCTCTTTCTCTTCTTTAAAAGTTTCTCAAAAATCTGTCGTTCGGAGTCGACTTTAAACTATAGATTCCGCCACTTCTGCATAAAATCAATACGCACAACATAAGTGGTGTGAGAAACTGCGGGCTTCTTGGGAACGATTGCTGTAAACTGTCTAGTGGTGAAGGTATAGTACTGGCCATTTTATAGTCACCAGCAGCAACTCGTTCCCTTACTGTTCACATCTTCTCTCTCTCTTTCCACCTTTCCTAAAAAACCTGCACAATGCACTGCATGAGTAGGGATCATCACTTGAGTGCTGGTTTTATATAAAAAAAGCATACAAATTGACGTTGTCAAAAATACAAACATAATAAGAGTTTGCATGTAGGTCAATGAACGACTAGCTGAAGAGTAGAGATTTTAAGAAATAGAATTGGAGATCGAATATAACACAATTGGCTATTGATTTTGATAGATTTTGGTTTAGTAAAAGTTAATCGAAACTTATGGAATCAGACAAGGAATTTAACTGAATCGGTTTCCAAACTTTTCGGATACCTTATCATTGCGATAAGCGATTGCCCCTTTGGTGCTCCAATCCACCAGTATGTTGTATCGACTCACACCGTAGTCTCGCACCTTCTTCAATCTGTGGATCATTAGAAGAATTAAATAAAAAGAAAATGATACCTAAGCATTACTCTTTCTTTTCCTCCTCCTGTAACTCACAGTCCATTGAAATTGTCTGAACAACGGCCATACCTATTGTTTATTGTGCTATTTGACCTCGTTAATAACATTAAAAATCAACTCTACATATTACAATGCAAATTATCGTTTTAGAATCGTTCAATATTCGATTGTACCAAAACTGGTTGTAATACAATTTAACACTAAAAAGGATTGTGTTCTCTTGAGAGCCACCAAAATGTTTACACCAATCAAAATTAACGTATAATCGCATTGTCTTTTATGACAATGATTTTAATTAAAATCGATTAATATTTAGACCGTAAACCCCATCCACCACTTGCACGTTTTAAAAGTACCCTCTACCCTTCAAACTGATAACCTTGGGAATCGACTTCACCTGACTGATAATTATAATGAAAATGTCAACTTTTCACACCAAATCACGTAACGTACTGTTTCATTTTATAAATCTCATTATCTATGCTCGCAAAAAGTGTCTTTTTTGTTGATTTTTTTTTCCAAATGTTAGAAGTTTTCACTTTTGTGTTTACATTGTTAATCACTTGAAAATGAAAAAAGCCTGCATACGTGTGTTTTTCAAATAAAATTTAAAACAATACACAATGGTGTGTAGAAATGGGGTGGTAAATTAAGCATTTTGGAAATATGAACATTTTGTGATGTCGTAGGGTTAGTTACCGTGTTTTGATAGAATTAAAATCCTGAGGAATTCCAGAAAAAATTTCGCCATGATTTCGAAAATCAAAATGATTTCATTTGCCTAAGAATGATGCATCTGGGAGACTTCCTGATCCCCGTTCTGACAGAAGATAAAATCAACAACAAACATCATAGAGGAAAGAGACAAGACCATATCGATGGCTTAATACAGAGAAGACCTAACTCAATTATTTTCAAAATAGCGTTTTTACTTTATTTTAGAGGACAAATGTCAGATGCAACTTGCCTTAAAATTTCAGGCAGAAACAATTGCAAATAACATATTTAAACATATATAATTGGTCATTAGAACCCATCTGAAAAGATTATTGACCTAGTTTCTCACACCACTTATGTAGTGTGTGTTAATTTTATACATGAAGAGCAAGACCTACAGTTTAAAGTCGACTCCGAACGACAGATTTTATGAGAAACTTTTCATGGCAATTTTATTTACTGCTGAGAAGAAATTGCCGAAAAATTTCTTTCTTTTATTTTGCTGTCTGGCCTGGGACTCGAACCCTGGCTTTTACGTCTAATAAGCCAGCACACTACCTACTAGACAACGTTGACTTTATATTTATAACGATTTTACAAAAAGGCCTGACTCAGGACAATAAATGTTTTAAAGAAAAATACCTAAATCGGATTTTTTTTCGTTTGATTGGGTTTCTCAATGACACAAGAATAAAAGTATGTAAATCTGTAAGTGCATCTGAAGCTGTGCTTTTATATTTCCCAAGCAAGAAATTCCCTTTAGTGGAGAAAATTGCTTAAAAAATTTCGGCGGTGGGTTTCCCTATTTTTGACATGCAGGAAAAATTTTATACTAACAATTCGGTACTTCCCAATATTATTATGCATGCAAATATTTTGAGTATTCTGATCAGTTCATGTTGTTTTTTGTAAAAAATATAGTTGAAGAGTCAAAAGTGTTGAGAAAAAAAAAATTAAATTATGCAATAAAAACTATCTATCACTCATTCGGAAAATGCAGATGGTATCAGCACAAGGGAAAATATTGCAAGTGAGCCCGACTGGACATATAACATAAATAGAAAAAAATATTAGAAACTCTTTAATATTTTGGCATATCAAACAAAGAATGGACTCTTGAGCCTCTTAGAAAACTAGGAGTGATCTCATTGTTAATTTGTTATGAGTCCTGGCGTATGACCCATCAGGATCACTATATTACAAATCAGACACAACTGGTAATTACGAATTTCTCCCACATAAGTAGATCAAAGTCGGCTATTAATGATATACCCCCTGATGCACTTCATAAGAAGAAAATACCAATCACGAAAAGGACCACCTACAGGACTTCAAAAAGTTTTTCCCTATAAAATGTCATCTTTTTTAAGATAATTTGTCTTATAAGAATTAATTTTTTACAATTAACTTTTGACCTAATACTCTTAATTTCATAAATTACTTCCAATTATTATTTAAATCTAAATTATTATAACATATGTAATTTTAAACTCAGTTTAAAAAAAGCCTAACTTAATTTTTCTTTCAAAAATATCACAGAAAAAGTTAACTATTTTTTGAATGAGAAATAAAATGTGTTGCTGGTTTTTATTAAAAACTATATTAAAATTTTTGTTGTAATTTTACAACTTTTATTAAGTTTTTTGCTTCTCCTGTAAATTAACAAAAAATCGAGTTAAACGTTTTTTATATTGAGTCAACGATTGTCGAGAAAACCTAGAATTGAACCAGCTAAGTTTCTCATTATTAAACTTAATGTTTGTAGGCATCGATTGATGAATAATTAATCAAACCAGGATCAGCTACAAGTGACCAATAACCATTTTAGCTAGACTGAAAAATGTCAAATAAAAAAATGGAAATAGTTTATGGCGGCCCTATGAAACACTGTTTCATTAAGCCCATTACTTTTTATAATGTTACCAATCATCAGCACAAAATATTTTCTATTCATACTGTGAATAGTACTTTGTATATGGAACATTTGTTATTTTGTGTCATTATATCTCTTTTGTTTCTTTTTAATTGTTTAAAAAAAAAAATTGTTTTTTAAAATTTTGTTTCACCTACAATCTGACTACCACTAAGGTAGTCATACTTCAGGGGATACTGAGAGCCATAAGAGCAGATTCTACGATAAAAGCACTGCCAGTGCATTAAGAAGATTTAAAAAATTTGTAAAATTCAAACATAAAAGAAAATAAAAAATAAACAAAAGAATGTATATACAGTGAGCAAAAATAAAATGTGTACACTTATTATAAAAAACTAACAAATATTTATCATAGGTTAGGTTAGAGGACGTGTACTTGTGACAGTTGACCCGGAGGTCGAATTGACTCGTGATGTGTGTGTTAATTTTATACATGAGTGGCGGGACCAACAGTTTTAAAATCGACTTCGAACGACAGATTTCTTGAGAAGTTTCTTATGGCAATTTTTACTGTCAGAGTTTTTGCCAGAAATCGGATGAGAAGAAATCGCCGAAGTTATATTTTCATATTATCGTTTTGATGTCTGACCTGGGATTTGAACTCGGGCCAACACACTAGCTACTATACCACAGCGACTTCTATCTAACAAACATATTATTCCACAGGATTTTGTTCTAAACGACTTTATAAAGAACCAGGTCGCCTCAGTTAAAGAATCGCCACTTTTTTCCCTAAAAATTTTGGAATTTCTTAGTTTCGACGATTGACGTAACCAATAGTTCATATTTTAGTTTGTTTCATACTTTGTAGCCATTTTAAAATAATCACAGTCGTTCTTATTGAAAAAAAGATCCAACGCCGTAATAAAATAGTTGATGTTGATGACAGGCAGGTCGATATGAGTAATAACATGGTCTTCGAACACGCCGTTGTCCAGGAAGTTTTTAGGATAGGCCATGAGTTAATCCCCAGGTCAGACATCTCAAACAACTGAAAAACGATACATATATTATCGGTGACTTCCTTTGAGCTGAATTATCATTTAAAGCCTTATTTATTTGCTATATACAGTTAAACCTCGATTAACCGGGCCTCCATTAACCAGTCACATCTATTAACCGGGATGCAGATTTTTTTGAATTTTTACCTCTATTATCCGTCCTTTAGTTTTTTAGCAGCATTCATATGATTTTTTATTATATTAATTTTAATCTGATGGTTCCCCGTTTTAATTTTATATTTCCGCAGATAATTGTATAAAGGAGTAATTCGAAGTTTTAAATGCAATTACTGCGCGGAAACTTTTACATGGAAACAGCAGGCATGAATTCGTAAAATCATTAAATATAAGAACAGCAATATGGACAGCTGCTTTTTCTTGGGATGCAGTATCCGTAAAGATTTTGCTTAATGTTTGGTCTAATTTAATAGCTTTTGAAAATGAACTAAGTGGTCGTCCAGAAATACAATCAGCCGTAGATAGGGATGCCAATCGGGAAATCCCGAATCCCGAAATCCCGGGATTTTTAAAAACTTGTGCCGGGATTTTTCGGGATTATGAATTCATATGTATTTTAAATCTACAAAAGGTTCTGAAAAAAATTCTATATCACTTGAATTCGATAATAGCATCTCAGATGAGGAAAACACTCCTTCAAATGATAAAAATTATTTGATGTTATCGAAGAATGCAAAAGCCCTATAAAACGAATTAAAAGGATAACTGATTTAGATAGTCAACTGTTCAAAGAAATAGATTTATTTACATAGCTTACAGCTATCTTGGAAATTTTTTAACCAACGAATGTCGATTGCGAGAAGTGTTTTTCAACGGCAGCGTATGTTGACAACAAAATTCGTTCAAGCCTATCAGATCACACATTAATCTATTTTTTTTTTTTTAAATCTAAATAATTTTTATTTCTGTTAATTTACACTTTTTTGTTACATTTTGTCTTGCGTTTTTATATTTTATTTTTAATGAGATATAATCCTGATATACATAATTGGAATGCAAATGATTTTGTTAACGAAATATTTTTATTATTAAGAGAATATCGCGATTTTTATCGTAATTTTTCGGGATTTTTGGATCCCGAATTATCTCGAAATATCCCGGGATTTCGGGTTCGGGATTTATAAACTGAAAAACGAAACATATATCATCGGTGACTTTCTCTCAGCAGAATTAAAAATTAAAACCTTATTTATTTGCTATATAGTACAAGAAATTCATAGAAAAGATGACTGTAAAGTAAAATAATTTTATTGCCCTTTTGTAATTTTAAAACAAATACAAAATGCTGTGGATTAGTTAACTTGAAAGACAGAAACGTAGTTATTAATAGGCAAACTCAGAACAGAAAAGGCCCATTAAGTTTATTTAATTTAAAATTTCTCACAATACATTTGTAATAAAAGTTCTGAGTGTAATTAAAACAAAATTGGCATGAAAATTTCCTCAAAAAAAATCTGTCACTCGGAATGTAAATACTCCCACTCATGTTAAAAATTAACACACACACACAAGATAAATCGAGTGAAAAGCTGGATCGAATTCCTGACTGAGGTTGTAATCACCATTTATGTATGCACGTATGGAAGTTTCCACCTCTTGGTAGAATAAACATAAATAGAAAAGGTCCTCCATTAGGAACGGTTTTCATATGTTTTGCTTACTTCATATTATGCTTATGTATTTACGTATGCATGAATGAATGTATTTGAAATATTTACATTTCTTGGATTAGAATTGTAAATAAAAGCAATAACAGAAGGTTCATTTTGTTTTTAAAATCATTCACTTACTTTTTTTATTACTTTTTCATTTAACAAAACCTTAAATTTATTTAATAGAAATTTTTAAATTAATCGTTTACCATATGCTGTTCTATAGTAAATAGTTTTCCTTTTTGTTTTATTATTGTTTGCTTTTCTTGTTCTTACAAAATATTTTCCGTATAAATTTCTAGTATTTCCTTCTTTGGCTTTAATTTTATCCATTTTTCTAAGAGAAGAAAGTTCATTTTTTTATTTAAAAAAAAGTTAATTTTTCATTGATGTATTAAAATAATGAAAATAATAAAGTTAACACATGGACGGGTCAAATGACCCATTTTGTATTTCTTGTCAGAATTTCCTGAAAATAACATCTTTACATCACCATTTACCTTTACGACTTTTATTACAAAATACAGCGAATGTGTTTTCCAAGATTTACTTCTCTCTTGTTAATTTATGTTTTTACCAAGAAATATATGTAATCTACCTTAAATACCACAAGGGGTCATTTGACCCCCCATTGGTAGGAATAGGAATGCATGAAATATCGGTAGGTTTAGTGTTAAATTTGTTAAAATAAAATTAATGAAATTAAATTCAATTAAAATTGAAGTTTATATTAACAAGAGGAAAAACTCATCGTATGTTGATAAGTCGACGTGGTCTAATAGGTAGTGCTTTGGCTTATTAGATGTAAACCCAGGGTTCGAGTCCCAGGCCAGATATCAAAATACAAAAAGTATTTTTTCGGTGCTTTCCTCTCAGCAGATTTCTGACAAAAAAAAACTCTGGGAGTAAATAAAATTATCATGAAAAGTTTCTCATAAAATCTGTCGTTCGGAGTCGACTTTATGTATAAAATTAACACACACAACATAAGTAGCGTGAGGAACTAGGTCAATAATCCTGACCAATTATGTATGCATGGTGAATAAATCAATAACGTAAGTCATAAGATTTATTGCAACCAAACATTATCCAACTAAAGATTGTGATCGGATGAGAGCCCATGTAAATTCTAAAGTATTTTTCGCTGCTAATTCAATGGATGGAGGCTGAGAAGAAGGAATCCTTTTGACATTGTTTTGTTATGTTAAATTTATACACTTTTGATTTGAATAAATTTAAAAATATTCTAAAAAATTTCTTGTTAACTATATAGAACTAGTTACAGTAAACAAATAAAAAAAAAAATTACTGGGGAAAAATTTTTTCCAGTAAACTATTGTATTTCCCATTGAGTAAAAATTTTATTTAACGAACAGAAAGGAACTCATTTCTTATCAATTTGACAACAGCAACCACATGGTTACCATTACTACTATGGACAATGGTTACATGACTACTATGGTTTGATGACTTCCAAAATATAATGCTAAAAATAAACCGAAATATAAATTGTGTATCCCAACATGGTTGGTAAGTTTTTGTTTTATTTCTATTATCAAGTGTCTCTGTACTATGCTATAAATTGTGGCTACAACACAAAGTAAAAAACTAATAGGGAAAGAGAAAAAATATTAAAACTTAAAAGAAAAACTTTTAAATATTATCGTTACTTTTTACTCCAAATATTGTATACATACATAGTTTCAAAAACCATTAAAGTTGGTAAATGTGTTCATGTAAATTGACCCACTGACCACATTACCTCATACCAACCAATTATTTGTTGAAGATTCAAAATAATAAAAAAAAAATTGAAAGTGAACAATTTATGTTAATACGTAATCAAAATGAATTTTTTTTACTGCATTCTAAACACAGACTATGTCCACTACGTATTAAGGATACCAATCGGAAAATCTCGAGTTCCGAAATCCCGAGATTTTCGCTATTCACAATTCCCTAATCCGGGGATTTTTAAAAAATTATCCAGGCTTTTTCGGGATTTTCGGGATTGTGAATTCATATGTATTTTGACCCTGCAAAAGATGCTGAAAAAAATTCAATATCACTCCACTTCGATAATTGCATCTCAGATGAGGAAAAAATTTATTTAATGCCATAGAAGAATGCAAAAGCTCTGTACAACGAATTGACAAGGTAACTGATTCATATGCTCAACTCTCCAAAGAAATAGATTAATTTAGATCAGGCAATAGTAGAGGTGAATATTTACAAGATGCATACAGCTATCTTTCTTTCAGCACCTACCTTCTGGCAAAAACTCTGACAGTAAATAAAATTGCCATGAAAAGCTTCTCAAATATCTTTCGGTCGGAGTCGACTTTAAATTCTAGGTCCCACCACTCACATCTAAAATTAACGCACATAAGTGGTGTGAGAAGCTAGGTAGTAATCCTGACTGTAGGGTTGTAATGAGCAATTATGTGATATATATGCAGCTATCTTGGCATTGCAGCATTCAATGGCAGTGTATGTAGACAACAAAATTCGTTCATGCCTATCAGATCACATGTTAGATGCTTTAATCTATTTTGTTGGAATCCAAATAATTTTCTTAAAACTAATGCATTTATGAATAATTTTTATTTTTGTTAATTTTCGCTGTTTTGCTACTATTTGTCTTGCTTTTTGTATTTTTAATGAGATATCATTCTAATATAATTGGAATATAACTGATTTTGTTAACAAAATATATTTTTTTCATTTTATTATTAAGAGAAAATAGCGAATTTTCCCGTGATTTTTCGGCATTTTTGAATCCCGCATTACAAAATCTCGAATCCCAGAATTTTTAAAAATCGAACCCGTTTGGTATCTCTGCTACCTATGTGTTGCGCAGTACTGGAATATCGGAAATTAATTGTAGTAAAATAGAATAAAGAGGACGTAGTGTAGAAGGTAGTATGTTGGCTTATTAGACATAACCCGGGCTTTCGTATCCCCGATCAGGCATCAAAACGAAATATGAAAAAAATATTTCTTTGGCGATTTCCTCTCAGCAGCTTTCTGCCAAAAACTCTGAGAATAAATAAATCTGCCATGAAGAAGTTTCCCGACATTCTGTCGTTCGGAGTTCACGATAAACCGTAGGCCTCCCGCCACTCACATATAAAATTTAACGCACACACCATGAGTCGTGTAAGAAACTAGGCCCGAATCCTGACTGAAGGGTTGAAATGACCAATTATTTATGTAAAATACAGTCAAACCCGGTTATAACGGATTCCGTGGGACTAGAAAAAAAATTGTTCGGTATAGGAGAATTTCGTAATAAACGTGGTGAAGTGTTAGAAGAAAATATAAAATGCAAAGAATTTTTTTCATTTATTATAAATTAAAAGAATTTTTTTTATTAAAAACCCAAAAATATGTGTTAATTCTTTATATCTATCAGCTGATTAACGATGTTGAGTTATAATTTAATGTTTTCAAAGTTTTTTTCTGAGATTTCGTTATAAAAAAGATAAAATGTATGGAATTTAATTACTGGGACATTTTAAAGTATTTCCTTTTAACCGAGAATTCGTTATAACCGAGTTCGTTTTAAACGAGTTTGACTGTATAATGAATGTCACAGCCACATTTCAAATTTCCTATATATTTGGGCACATTTATGCGGGTATTAATTTAATATTCAAATATATGTAGAGTACGTATTACAATCACAAGCAGTAGATGGTAATTTTGTAACGTTCATTACATTTTAATATAAAGCCTGCATAACACCAAATTTCTGTCATTTATTTATATTTTTCTGTGTACCTTTGTATATGTTTTTCTGGGCTTAAATTAAAATATTTTAATTTGGATTTTACTCCCATTCCACTCAAAACAACGATTTAATATTTTTTAATAATTTTTTTATAACTTCAATTCTTTGAAAGCTTATATTTAGAATATACAAAAATTTATTATTACAAATTGTTCATAATGGGTGATTTTTTTAATGCTATAGGAAAATTTTTCAAAAATAAGCACATAAAATTCAGAAAAATGCATGCAATCTTTATTCGAATTGATAGTACGGACCATATAATTTAATGTTTGAAGATCAAATGTTGTCCGCGACTACGCCTCTAATGGTCCATCCGCTTAGGCTAATTTTGACATACTCTTTCCAACATTTCGGCTGATATCTCACGAATAAATGCTTCAATGTTATCTTTCAATGCGTCAATTAAAGCGGGTTTGTCTGTATAAACATGAGCTTTAACATAGCCCCACAAAAAATTTCTAAAGGCGATAAATCGCACGATCGAGGAGGCCAACTGACCAGTCCCGAACGTGAAATAAAATGTTCACTGAAATCGCCTCTCAATAAGTCCATTTTTACGCATGCTGTATGGCATGTGACACCATCTTCTTGAAGCCACATGCCATGCAAGTCAAGCTCTTGCATTTTGTACAAAAAAAAGGTTGGTTATCATCTCATGGTAGCGCTTACCATTCACGATTACGTTGCGATTCGCTGCATTTTTAAGAAGTATAGTCCAATGATACCACCAGCCCACAAGCTGCACCAAACTGTGACTTTTTCTAGATGCATTGGTAGCTTTTGCAATGCTTCTGGCTGATCTTCACTCCAAAATTGACAATTCTGCTTATTTACGGATCCATTGAGACAAATATGAGTTTCGTTGCTGAACACAAATTTTCGATAAAAAAGTGGATCTTCGCCCAACTTTGCAAGAGCACAGCTATATTTTGAAGGCTTCACACCTAAATCCTTCCACAAAATTTCCACATTGTTGAGTTACAGAGGCCCACTTGCTGCGAACAGCGACGAATCGATAATTGATGGTCATCATTAACGCTGGCCGATACAGCTGCGATATTTTCTCCAGTTCGCACTCTACGTAATGTGGTGGTGGTTTGATGTCCAACAACGTAAATTTGGTGCCAATTTAGTCACAATGGGCCCGAATAACCGCTTCAGTGGATCAATTAAACTGACCATAGAATGGAAAAAGCACGCGATAAACTTTCTTAACAGAGCATGCCTTCTGATAATGAAATTCAATGATTTGCAAGCGTTGTTCGTTTGTAGACGATTCATGCGTTAAATTATAGACCAAACTTAAGATGTTTGACAGTGAAACAAAACACGAAATGTGCGTGAACTGTGTTGCCAAAAGATAATATCTAAAAATCACCCGTTCAGAATTTTTTCTAATAATACTCTTTCTACAATATGATTTAATAAAAGCATAATTTCAAAGTTGACAACCTATTTATATACGTTTTAAAGATAAATTTAATTAATTAAATATACAATGAATTTAATTAAATTGTTTCAGTTCAAATTGATGGATGGCATGATGTATGTATGACTTCGATATATGGTTGAAGTATTAATGCCAATTAATTGTATCAAGCCCATAAAATATTGGAATAAAGCTTAAAATTTTTTATTTTAAACTCAATAAATAATAAGACCATGCGACAAAAAAAACAAAATATTTAACACTAAACCTACCGATACTTCATGTATTCCTATTCCTATCAAAAGGGGTCAGATGACCCTAGGTGTCACCTGCTTTAATAAAGCCTACTATAATATACACCTAAATAACATACACTTTTTATAGCTTTTAACGTATGAAACTATAACCTATTACCGAGGGCCTATGCTTCCATATCCATTTGATATAAAAATATTTCACTTCAATTTATTTAACAACGATCTTATTCAAAAATCAGCTGAGAGCGTTAGGGTTGTGTGTTGAATTTCCACCAGAGACTCTGGTCTACGCCAAGCATAAGATTGAGCTTACTCAGTTCGTAAATAATTAATTATAATTTGTAATTGTGTTATAATTTCTAAACAAAAAGTTAATTAAACTAAACTGTTATAATATAACACAACATAATCGTTTTAAAGCATTCAGCTACAATTTAGGAGTGCGCACGAAAAAAAATGGGTCTACTTTTAAGCTTATAACTTTTAACATAATTGAAAAAAGTGAATATCGTTATATTGCTTTTGTTCGTCATCTTTTTCAAAATTCACTTGCTAAATTTGATTGCAATAGCAAAAATAGTTTTTTGAAAATGGCCACCCAACAAGAATGTCGTAAAAAAATAATTAAAATTTTCAATGAAAAACCGCGCCGCTTACAAAAAACGATTGCTAGGTTCAGTTTCTAAGCAAATAATAACGCAATATAAGGAGTCTTTGAGTATTGAGAGAAAGCGTAGAAGTGGAAGAAAAAAAGGATTTGCCGACCAAAACAAAGCAAGTAAAAAAATACGTATTTTTCTAAAACACCCTAACATGTCTGGAAGAAAAGTGGCTCAAAAACTTGGATGCTCCGAGATCATTGTCAAAAGAAAATTTTATACACAAAAGAATTCAAATATTATTTACTTTAATTGAAATATAAAACGAAAAAAATCCGCCACTTAGTTTTATTTCTATGACGAAAAGTGTAAATCCAGTTTTTTTGTGCGCACTCCTTAATTGAAAATATCACACAATAATAACACAAAAACTAACAATTTTGTTCTTCCTTTAATGATTAATAAATTCATCAATCAACGAATTATCTGATTAAAATAAATAATAATTTTTGAGAGTAACCCAATCACGTTAAAATTGTAAGTCACCTTTGCGTATGAGTGATGATTATTTATTCAATTTGCATCGAAAACATCAATGATGAGTGTGCGGTAATACCGATGCTGATAAGTATTAATGTGTGTACCATAAATGATTTTCAATTTTAATGTTTATATTACAATTAAAGAATTACAAACTGACGTTTCCTCCATGTTCGAAGGATTGCTTGAATATAAATCTTGTCTTAAGAAAATATTTGTTAAACAGGATGACACGATTTCAGCAATTTTTCTTTACAAATTTATGATTTTAAAATTTTTTTAATTAAAGGAAAATTTGAGTAAATTTTATTTTTGGAGACTTCTTACAGTGTTACAAAATTTAATAGAAATATATGTGGTGCAAAGACTTTATTCTTTAAAATATATCGGATCGACCAAACAAAGATTCTTGAACTTTAGCAGTTAATAACAAACGTTAAAAGTTTAAGTTAATGTGTGAAATTCTTTGCTATTTATTCAATTTGTTTTATAAAATTAACAATATGTTCAAACGTTAAAACAGTCTAATCAAAATGAGTATCTTGTTTAGGTAAGTCACCACATGCTTCATCCAATTTACTGCCTCCATAATTGTTCTATCGTGATAAAGTTCTGGTAAAGTAATCAATTGACTAAAATCTGTGCGTCTACAAAACGTATGATCGGGCGAAAATAGTATCCGTGAGCATTTACATAAGAATCCTAGTACGATTTTTAAAAATTCCGGTATTTGGGATTTTGTAAATTTCGATCCCGAAATCCCGAAAAATAAAATATAAAAACAGCAAGACAAAAAGTAACAAAAAAGCGTAAATTAATAAAAATAAAAAAAATTCATTCATATGCAAATGCATTAGTTGTAAAAAAATTATTTTGATTCCAATAAAAAAAATTAAAGCATCTAACGAATTTTGTTGTCCACATACGCTACCGTTAAAAACACTTTTCGCAATCAACATTTCTTGGTAAAATGGTTCCAAGATAGCTGTATGCAGCTTGTAAATATTCACCTCTACTATCGCCTGATGTAAATAAATCTATTCCTTTGGACAGTTGACTATCTAAATCAGTTACCTTATTAATTCGTTTTATAGGCCTTCTGCATTCTTCGATGCCATCAAATAATTTTTTATCACTGGAAGTGGGGTTTTCCTCATCTAAGATGCTATTATCGAAGTCAAATGATATAGAATTTTTTTTTCAGAACCTTTTATAGGGTAAAAATACATATGAATTCACAATCCCGAAAATCCCGTAAAATCCCGGGACAAGTTTTTAAAAATCGTAGGATTCACAAAATCCCGAAATCATGACATGTATCTGCACCCAACTGAGCTAGAAACCACTATAGACAACATGTTCGTGGATTAGGCTTTGAAGTAGTTAATAATAGAACCTAATTTTAAACCAGAAGTCAGTTATGAGACAGTGATGATGATGATGATGTGTACACCAAGATGAATGTATACATTAAAACCAACATCGTTTAATACATTCCAAAAAATTTCTGTTTCTGTGAATCTTAGACTGGAGGCGTCATCGGTGCATAATTCTTTCAGGACGATGATGCCAAAATCATCACTGTCAACGACGAGAACCAACAATTGATTATTATTATCAAATTCATTTGACCAACTTTAGAAGTGGTTTCTATAAGTAATTTCAACGGTGGACGGTGCTCTGAGTCGCTCAGCTCATGCCACGTTGTATAGCCTATACGAGCGATTGCAGAACTCTCAAACTGCGAACTGGGCATTGTAAGTATCTTGAGTCTCAGGACAACTCCCAAAACACCAACCTTAAAGCCGTCATATCTCATACCATCGACAAATTAATTGCGATTTATGTACCAGAGTCGTGGAATTATAGAAATTTCGCATGCGCTTACCCAACTCCCAAAACACCAACCTTAAGGCCGTCATATCTCATACCATCGGACAAATTAATTGCGATTTATGTACCAGAGTCGTGGAATTATAGAAATTTCGTATACGCTTACCCGCTCGGGTCGGACTTTTGAACGATGTTAAACACCAATAAAGAGATTCGATTATATTTCAGAATTTCAGAAAACGCAGACTTTGTGTTAATCAAATTTGAATAAAGGCCTGATACTTAACACCATACCTACCATGAACGGGTCAAATGACTCATTTTGAACTTCTTGTCAGAATTTCTTGAAAATAACATTATCACATCGCCATTTGCCTTTACGACTTTTATTACAAAATACATCGAATGTGTTTTCCAAGATTTACTCCTCCCTTGTTAATTTTTTTTTTTTACCGTGAAATATATGTAATCTGCCTTAAATACCGCAAGGGGTCATTTGACCCCCTTTGGTAGGAATAGGAATACATGAAGTATCGGAAGGTTTAATGTTAATAGTATAACCATTCAGCTTTTTATATAATCTCGGTTTACATAAAATCATTATAAACACACTCAATCAAAGAAGATTTATACCAAGAATAAATAAATTTTAATGTTTTCGTTTGATTGACAATGTTTTAAAAGTTGAAATTAAATTCGCGTTGTAGCAAACTTTATATGCAAGGCATGTTTTACCATACACTAGCAACGTAAATATGTACATATGTTTACTAATTTAAATACGAAAAAAGTTATAAAAGAATATGAATTTTTAAAATATGTAAATCATATTGTATTTTAAAAAAAGGGCACAATATATTCTCATTACTAGGCTACATGTTTGCGCATCGCAACAATCTAAAAATCTAAATTTTTGTTTCCTTTGTTTTTTGTTTTCTTGTTTTTGGTTTGGTTATGAACAACATAAAGTGTACCTTTGTGAGCAACAATGAATATTAAAAAATTTGAATTTGAAACTGATTGCCATGGCAATTCACGTCAATGATATTCAAATTATTTGACAAAGATGATCACAAAATAAAAAACACGAAATTGACAAAAGTTTTTTATTTAATGGTCTAAAACTACAGAAAAAAAAATGAAATTTTGGATGAGTCATTTATCATGCATCATAAATATTATTACGTACCTTATTACGTACCTTAGCTGACTACAATTGATAAAAGTGTTGTGAACAAATGAAATTTACAGCGACCATACTTTCCTAAAGATGCCATTTTAAAAGTGGCCGTAGTCTAGCAGGGAGTAGGGATGCCAAACGAGATCGATTTTTAAAAATCCCGGGATTTCGGGATTTCGGGATTCGGGATTTCCCGATTGGCATTCCTAGCATGTAGGTACGTATATTGACTTATACCACATTAGTCCTCGCTTCAAACCCTAGGTCTGACATCTGCAACATTATGAAATGTGACAAAATATATCTTCGGCAAAAACTGTGAGAGTAATTAAAACTGCCATGAAAAGTTTCTCAAAATATGTCTTTCGGAGTCGTAAAGGTCCTGCCACTCATATATGGAATGAATACACACAACATATTTAAGTGCTGTGAGAAGCTAAACCGTAATTCTGAGTAAAGTGAGAATGTGTGCAGCGGGCCATGTTAAACGAATTTATGTTCACAAAAATTGAAGAGGAGGATATTGGCAATATTTGGTTTCAACAGGACTTGCCACACAACCGAAGCTACACTCGATGTTTTGTTCCCTGTTTTTAAAGATCGCATTATCAGCCGCAGAGCTGATGTCGTTTGGCCACCTCGGAGCTGCAATTTGACACCGTTGGGCTATTATTTGTGAGGTGCCGTCAAAGAGAAGTATTACGCCGACGAGCTAGAGGCTATTAATGCTTAAAGGCTTTCGTGAAGCTATTGGTGAAATACAGCTGCACACAATCGATAACATACATACGTACATACATAATTGATCACTACAACCCTTCAGTCAGGATTATTGACCTATTTTCATACACAATCGATAATGTGCTTAAAATTTGGACCGATCGTGTAGGCTACTGAATGGCCAGCCGAGGCAGGCATTTGAATGAAGTTATTTTCCTTATTAACCGGAAGGATTGTACTTTCAAATAAAAAAAGAAATTTGAGAAAATATTCAGGAGAATTTAAAAAAAAATAAAAATTATTTGGCGGACCCTTTATATAATCCACAATTTTATTTCTGAGATTTTTAATATTTATTCTAAAGTAAGCTTTAATAACGTATGTATCATGAATGTAATAGGACCTGTTCCATCACAACGTTTGTGTAAACAAAAAATCTTACAGTGCTTACAAAAGCAATCGAAAGTACCATAACATAAGGAGAACAAAAACATATTTTAGCCGGATTTGATGTCATCGCATTTGATGTCATCGGATTTGATGTCATCGCATTATGCTAGAATCACACGGTCTACTAACTGAATTTATACCTGAAGAGAAGGACCCCACCAAAATAACTACATAATTGATCATTTCAATCTTGCAGTCAGGATTACGATAGTTTCTCGAATTTTTGAGAAACTTTTCATTGTAATTTTATTTACTCTCAGAGACTTTGCCAGAAATACCAGAGATGTTGTCACCGAAGTAATATTTTCTTCATATTTCGTTCTGTTGGGGATGTCTGACCTGAGGTTTGTGGCGTGGCCTAATATTAAGTTAACTCATTACCTATTAGATTTCGGCGATTTCATCTAAATGTCTAGCAACTAAATCCAATCAAATCTTTTTGTTAAAATTTGAAAATGAATGTTTAAAGAAAGAGATACAAAACAAAATATCTTGACTGTCTTTCAACTAAAACTAAAAAGAGCGTATGAAAAGGGGCTCAATTAGACAACAATGCATAAGATGCCTCAAACTTTATGGAAAGGGCAAACGCCGTGGCTATAATTTATTTTTGTAATACAATACAGGGTGGCTGATATATAATGCAACAAAGTTAAGCCCTATATTTGTTTAATGTTTTTTTTTTTTTAATCTTATTGTTCAAAAGCAAAAATTTTGAAAATAACATCAAATTTTGGAATCAGTTTAGATTTGTTCGAATTGGCAACAACGCCATCACAGGCTGCACAAAAGTGGCTCTGCGGTATTTTGGCCCGTTCCCGGCGATGCGCCGTCTTGAGATGATCGACACTGTGGTATTTTTTACTGAAAACCTTACTCTCCAAAATGCCCCAAGCGCAAAAGTCCAACGTATTGAGATCCGCAGATTTTGGTGGCCATTGTGGGGTAGAAATGAACTGAGGAACCTCCCTTTTAAGCCATTCTTGATTGATGCGTGCTGAGTGCAGTAGTGCTGAGTTCTGTTCGGCTTTTGTTGCAGCCGAAATGTTTGTCTGCCCAGGGCTTCAATACTGTCTTTAAGACATTTTCCCGATAATATTCGGCATTTATTTTGAGCCCACGGTCGATGAATACGAGAGGGGAGCGACCATCGGCCATACACCATTATCATCGGCGGCGATTGAATTCTGGTGGCCAATAGCAGTTGTAAATTTTCAGCTAACCTCCTTGGCAAGTAACCCCGATCATTTTGTTTGTTCACAAACTGCTCACCGAAGAAAACCAAATTCGGTAACTGACCACTTTCGTGCAAGCGAAATAACTCCTTGGCTCTTTCCAGTCTAACTCGTTTTTGTCGATCGGTGAGCTTTTGCACTTTTTGGAACTTTAATGGCTTTAGGCCAAGCTCATTTTTCATTAAGTGTTGCATCCATTCTCGCGATATGTTCAGCTCACGAGCAATTTTTCTACCACTGTGGCGTGGATTTCGATCAAATCTGGCCCTCATTTTTCGCATCATTTCTGGTTTTGTAACCTTTTTTTTTCCGTTCACTTTTTGGACGGAATGTAACACTGCCAGTATCATGCTAACGAGCAATGGTGCGAGAAACAAAAGATTTATTCACATTTAAATTCTGGAGAGCTCTAACCAAAGCCACCTGCGGTTTTCCATCCAAACATAAAGAAATCACACTATTACACACTTGAATTCCATCACGAATAACTTTTTTTCTGAATGCAATAGATAAAAATGCTTTTGTAAGCTTGTAAATAATAAAATGGACTGTCACTGGAATAAATCTGTCAGCTGTCAGACGAGCGGTTTACAAATGATAACAACCTGAAGTTGGTTGCAATACATATCAGCCACCCTGTAAGCTGTAAGTTAGCAATTTTAACGCTTATAAATTTCAAATTCTAAATGTTAGAATATATAATTTTATTACTGTTAATGTGTCACTCCATATTTCATTTCGCAGACGTTAGTAGAGAGTCAAATATATTTTGTTGGCTGTTATTACACTTGTTTCACCAAAACCACAAAATGTAAATGCCTTGTTTCCGAGAATACATAAGAAAATGATTCTCATTATCAATAAAACATGCTTTTTGCCCAACGGAATAATTTGTTCATTTTTTAGCCTTTTATGGGGTAAGGATCAGAATATTTTTTTTATTTCCCCTGAACAAATTTATGTTAATCACCTACGAATTTATCATGAATACAAATTCTATGTTTGCAGATAGCACAACATGAAAATGGCGAAAGTGGTCAATCTTGTGGTTTTGCTTTTTTTCCCCCATTTTCATTAAAGCATTTTTTAGATTGTTAATATACGTAATGAAGTCGCCGTGGTCTAGTAGGTAGTGTGTTGGCTTATTAGACGTCAAAATATAATACAAAATTTATTTTTTCGGCGATTTTATCTCAGCAGATTTCTGGCAAAAACTCTGGGAATAAATAAAATAAAATTGCCATGAAATGTTTCTCAAAAATCCGTCGTTCGGAGTCGAGAAACTAGGTGAATAAACCGGACTGAAGGATTGTAATGACCAATTATGTATGTAATATTCGTAATGTAAATGTAAGTCTTAGATGTAGGAACAAAAAGGCACTATTTGAAACTTTGAATCAATTTTAAAAATGAATCTTTTGACTTTGTATTCTAAACAGTTTCGTATTTGACTTTAAAAGAAAAAATTTTGTCTTTGGCAAGCAGATCCCCTTCAATTCATAGTACAACATCATCATATAGGGTATATCGTAGTTAAGCTTAACAAATTTTATGTTAGTCAATTCGAATTTGAATCTGGCCGATCAATAACGTTATCAACAACATATTTAAACAAAACTAAACAAATAAAATCAAACAAATTCTGATGTAATATGTTTGATTTAAAATATTCATCCATTAGCTTGATTATTCCTCCTCGAATGCATGTTAACACTAAACCTACAGTGGACGGGTCAAATAACCCATTTTGAACTTCTTGTCAGAATTTCTTGAAAATAACATTGTCACATCGCCATTTACCTTTACGACATCGAATGTGTTTTCCAAGATTTACTCCTCTTGTGTTAATTTTTTTACCGAGAAATATAAATCTACCTTAAGTACCGCAAGAAGTCAATTGACCCCCTTTGGTGGGAATAGGAATACATGAAGTATCGGTAGGTTTAGTGTTAATGTTTTTATCTGAGTTATTTGTGTAACTTGTTCGCTTTTAAAAGGACAACAAATCAAATATTCAATGATTTAAAATGTATCATTATCGTTATCCAACGGACACGTAACTAAAATTATCTTTAAGAGCATAGAATTTGAATTTAAAAATAACGAATTTCATTCAATTTGGGCCTTTAAAAAGCTAAGGTTTGCCTAACAATAACGACAATATTGAAAGCGTTGAACTATTTTACTTTTAAATAAATTTTCTAGATAAAATCAATTGCCATTTGATGGAGCAAGTATAACGTAAAATGAGGAGGGTATTCAAATCTGCTACTCAACTAGAATAATAATGGTTGTCATACATAAAAAATAATTTTTTCATGATATTTCTTTTTTATCGTAAAGTTTGAATGTTGATATTATGTGTGAAATACCTACTACATCATTTAAATTACCTCCACGCGAAGTGTTGCAAGCATTGATTCTTTTGATTTAATTTTCGACCACTTTTTGATAAAGATTGGGCGGTATCTCAGCCATAATTTGACGAATGATGGTTTTTAAGTACTCAAGAGTTGAAGGTTTATCTACATAAACACGATCTTTCGCGTAGCCCCACACAAAAAAATGTATCAAATCGCATGATCTTGGTGGCCAGTTGATCTCGCCACGACGAGAAATTACGTGGCCAGGAACTGTCTATTGCAATAAAGCCATATTCGCTCTAGTTGAAACTACATATCCTCCAACTCGTATTCTTCAATAACAGGCAAAAAAAGTCGGTTATAATATGACCACAACGCTCCGAATTGAAGGAATCTACACATTCGGGTCTTCGGCAATACTTTCAATTACAATATCAATATTTTCAGCGGAAAGAGCGAAACGCAGATGCACAGGCCTTTCAATATTTGTAACCACTTCAGTCTCTTTAAATTTCTTCACAAATTTGCCAATTGCTTGGGTAGTTGTACGATTATGTAAACCATAATCTCATCATAAAACGCGACATGTGGCTGTTGCAGAATCACCATTTGTGTAGTAGGTTTTGATCAAATTTATACGTTGTGTGATAGTTAAACGATCCATTCTCGTCCACGCCAGACTTTCAACTGAAAAGAAAAAAATTTGTTTCACAACTTAGTTTGACAAATGGCGAATTCCAGTCTCATGCTTTTGAAACCACGAAATGGTTAGCCCTATATTTTTAATTTAATCAATTAATCAATAAGTTAAAACTTAACCTAACGCAGAAACTATTCTAATTCTTCCTAATAACGTTAATAGCCAACCTTTGACGTTCTGCAATGTAATGGTTCGATTTACGGCTTTAAAATGTTTGTTCTTCTTCCAAATTGGATTTATCATTTGAATTACGCCCTCTTAGATGTTTAGCCGATTTTTTTTTAATGCTAGTGGAGTATAGTATAGTTGGAAATAAAGCACAATTTCATAAAGCAGTAATTGAAGCAGAAACTGCAAATGCAGTTACACGGAAAAAAATAAAAAATCGGTTTTAATTAAAAAATTTGCAATACCAATTAAAAAATTGCTTAATTTTGCACCTGTAAAGAAATTCGTTAAAGCAATTAAACGGAATTAATTGAAATAAATTTCAATAAAATATTAATTCCAGCAAACAAAAGTTTAATTAAATTCTTTTTAAATTTCTAATTAATTATTTAATTGTGTCAAATAAGTTTTTAATTAAAAAATAAAATATTTGATAATTATTTTTTTAATTTTTCAATTAAAAAAATATTGTTTTTTACTGAAAAGAACAATTAATAATTTAATTATTAATAATAATTAAAATTTTAATTGAAATTTTTAGAATTTTAATAAAATTTTTAATCAATACAATTAATGTATTAATTAAAATTTATTTTATATTTACTATAGTGAAGATGCTAAAAGTTACCCAAACACATTGTAATTGAAAAATCCGGCGACAGAGCGTTTATTAAAGATAACAAAGAAAAAATTATGCATATTTTGATATAAATTTGATGAAGCGCAGTAGAAATGTTACAGGATGTTTTAAGGTTATGCCATTTTAAAATTAGTAACGCAGTAAACAATATAAAGGAAAGTATCGACAGTCTCAAATCCTTAGAGGATTTGAATCGAAACAAAAGAATAAAATTTCGATGACTCTAACGTCATAATCAAGGATATCATAATATTGGTCCACACAGCAGTGTTATCTGATTTTATTGATTTGTTTAATTTTAAGCATGAAATACTGCACACAAAAAATGATTTTAATCGCACTTCAAAGTTTAAGTTTTCATTTTAATATTAAAAAATTTCTCCCCAAATCGATATAACATCACGTTGTTTAAGGAATTTTTAGATTATTCATGAAATTATAAAAATCTACCAAATAAATTAAAAATGCTAAGTAAATTAAACTGCAACTTTTTTAATATGGATTAATTTGCAATATTTCCAATAAATGCTGATATTAAAGCAATGTGACCCAAAGAAAATTTTAGTCTTGCAAAAATTTCTTTTTTTTACGTGGATGCAATATGTGTTATGTTTATGTTTTTATGTACAGTCAACCCTCCCAGAACGCGGTACTCTCAGAACGCGGTTTCCTTATAACGCGGGGCTGAAATTTCAACAGGCCTCCCATAATGCTGAACTTTTATAGCGCATTTTGCGTTCAACTTCATCCCATAAGTTCCTTACGCATGAATGAATAGTAACTAGATATTGTAAGAGGGTTTAATAGAAGTTTTAGCAGTTAGATTTTCAATTTTAAAAAACAATGCATGAAGATGAATCAAGTAAGGATAAATATTAAAAAATTACATTATTTTACAAGTCTTTCTTAATTTTGTTGGAAACCAGTCTTATAATTTCGTTTTTATTTAATTTTTTATCAATTCTTTACATGAACTCTTGAGTTCAATAATTTATCTTGCCTTTTGTATTTCTTGGTCTCCAAATAACGCGGTACGAATGATGTGATTTGTACGAATTCTGTGTTTCTTATAGCGAGGTTTCCATACAACGTAGTAGACGATTTCCATAGAACGCGCTACGAATTAGTCAGGTTTGTACCTGAAATCCGAGTTTCTTATAACGCGGTTTCCATATAACGTAGTACGCACTCACCGCGTTATAGGAGGGTTGACTGTACATACAATATTTGTTTCATTCATTCAGTCATCCTGTTCTAATTGTATTTAAATTTTGTGTCCTTTATGGATGGATGAAATTAATTTTCTGAAAGCTCCCTAGTAGTCTAGTGGATAGTGTGCTAGTGTAATTCCCACCAAACGCTCTGGTCTGTGTCTCTACACCGAGTATATGGTCGAAGTTACTCAGCTCGTATATAATCAGAATATAATTTGTAATTGTATTATAATAAATAAATAAATAAATAGTAATTCTCCGAAATAAATAAATGTGAGCTCTAATTGACTTGATGAATGTTATAGGTTCCCAGCATAGTTCTGGCAAAAACTCTAAGGGTAAATAAACCATACCTGGCATGAAAAAGTTTCTCAAAAATTTGTCCTTCGGAGTTGACTGCAGGCCCCGTCATTTGTGCTTCGTAGAGACAAGTCGATGCGTATTATTAAGTATGAATACGACGAGTAGTTCCAACTTTGAGTATGAGTATCATAAATACATATGAGTATGAATTATCAGAAATTATAAGTATGATTTGAATCTACTCATCGTTATGAATACTCTTTGCTGATCTCTGGTATGTATAGATTCATCGGCTTTATCATAAAGCAAAGAAAACTGATTTTATGGACTTTAAGTCTTCACCACTCTTTAATTTACAATAATTATGATGACTGTCTCCGTCGTATCTACCCATTTTTAATAGGGAGATCTTAGTATTGTTAACTTTTGGTAAATGGACTTATGTACCTTCGGTTAAACCTATTCTCTTAAATGACAAAAAAAAAAAAACGCACAACTGGAAGGGTTTCTCAAAATTTTTGAAACAAGAGATTTTTTCCCGTTCAACACACAAGATAAAATTTGCCACAATTGAAATTAAATTCAAGTTTCAATTAACATTTGTTAGCACAGTTAAATATATTTTTTTTTTAAATTCCATAATATTTGGAATCAAAATTTTTGATTGCTAACACATGGAACGATTTGAGCATTCTCGCTATTGAACTCGTCTTAACACGGTTTATATTGTTACGAAAGTGGAAATGGTGTTGTTAAAATAATAAACAAAAGCTCCAAAAACAACACAATGATCATGCATAAAATGATAAACAAAAGCTCCAAAAACAAAACAGCGCACTGTTCACGTGATCAATGAATGAGTAGAAAAATATAGCAACAAAAATAAAGCGCTTGTTTACAATATCGATGAATAAACAAGAATAAAGGATAAAAGACGTAAATAACCAACAACAAAATGAAGGGAACCAAGAAGTAAACAAGAAACAACAATGTGCAGTATAAAATAGGATATACAAATAAACCAACAACAACTAATCTACCTGCTCGAATGTAAACAAGAAACAACAAAAAATAAGAATAGGTTGTTTACATTATTAGATTGTTCCCGAAGGACGTCATTGTCCTTCAAGGGCATTCGTCACACTAGAGATCCAGTAATATAAAAGGCAAGTCATAGCGAGCCTAGAGCATTGAGAGTTCAGAGTTTGAGTTGAATCAGTAGTGTGTGCAGACGGCACGTTGTATTCGGAGTTCGAATTAAGCTAGTCGTGTATAGCGACGTTACGTTGGTTGAAGTGATAAATCAATCGGTTGAGTGCAGACAAGTTGCGTCTGAAGGAAGCAGTTGTTATTGTTGTGCTTACAAAAAGGTTGTGAGCAAAGGGTAACTAACAAGTGTTGTTGCTTACAAAAAGGTTGTAAGCGGATAATTATCACGAACAAAATTGTGAAAATTATCGTTGTATACGTTGAATAAACTGGAACAGTGGCACGAAAGTTGTACAAATAATAAAGAATTCATCAAAACAAAACACAAATTTATTTTTACTTTATTTGCAATCTACGAGCTCATATTTTTAACGTTTTTAAAAGGTAAAAACGTAACAATATTATTAATTATTTATAATTTAACAATTTTTTTTTTATTTCTCTTCTGCCATTTACTTATTAATTAAAAGGCAGGTGCTTAGCGTTTTAATTAAATCATTAAATGGCCGTATGGACTCTACCCACTGGTAATATTTTATTTCGTTTTATACGAGATAACATTTTCATAAAATTTAAAGACTTATTTTTTAGTAATTTATACCAAAATTTTATTACTTTTATGAACGATTATTTACTGTTTACAACAGAAGATGAAATGAGAAATGCTAAGGCAAACAGTTTCTTTGTAGGCAGTGCAATACATAATTTTATTAAACTTTTAATTTGTAAATAACGTGCTTTTAATGAATAAATCTCTATATGGCTTTTAAGGGTAATGCTATACGCCAGAACACCACGAACATTTACGTCTTTTAATATGTGGAATTTAAATATTCTAAGAATTACAAAAAAGTACACCAAATAATGTTAATCTGTCTTGTCTGTGGTGGATAATTTCAAGAGATGAATGAATAATTAATTCCATGATATTGCTATGTACGTGTCATGTGTTTAATATTTAAAATTCAATTTAATTTAAATTAAAAAGTAAAAAAATATATAACAACCAAACAATGAACTAGAGTATGAATTGTTCCCAATAAAAGCTGCCAAAGATTGCACAACCAACGTTGCCACTACGCTTAAAAAAAATTTTTTAATTGAGCCGTCGCACAGTGTTCGATTTTTAAATCTAGCTGGCCAAAACCCCAAAAATTAACTTTAAAAAAGGAAAAAAATTCCATTCAAATTTTAAAATAGACTATCTAGTTAAGATATTTCTTTATTCATTTTAGTTGAAATCTTACATTGTAAGCTTGTAACGGTAACATGAAAGATGGGTAATATATACTTAAGAAAAATAATTAATTTCGCTCGAAAATAAGTTGAACTTTGAACGTGAATAAAAATTTTTCTATATTATATTTATAAAAAATTCTTTTTTTTAATGAAAATAGAGTTCCTTCGAAACTTAAAGCTGCTATTTTGTATATATTTGAGTGAAGACAATTTTAGATATTGATAGATATATTAGGGAAGCTCTTAAAAAAAAACATTAAATCAAAAGCAAAAATTCCTAGATTAATACTTTTTTCTGTTATCAGCTGGGGTCCAACTTTTGATAGTTTTGTATACTTGGGATACTCCTTTAAAAGAAACCAAAAAAAATTTTTGCCCGAATCTGCCTCTGCCGAACAAAGTTTTCAAAACAATTATACACCATCCTTCGACGTGGAACAAAATTTAATAAAATTGTTTGCAAGTTATTTCTTAAGAGTTTATGTTTTGAATAAGAAGCTTTATTTTGATCGTGGGCTTACGTGATCATGTATAATTAATTATTCATCTGTAGAAATTAACCGTTATTTTGTAGATTTTTTTCTTTTAAATATTGTTGTTGGCAAAAAGAATGCAATATATTTTTTATTTTGGTGTTCTGTTTTGTGTAAATTAAACTCAATTAAAAACTGTAAACAAAAACTTTTTAGTGGGTCTACTGATTATTTATTTTTTTATCGTGATGAATATTTCCCGGATGGAACTTTTCGACATATGGATATCCAGTGTCAAAAATGAACGTGTTGATCGTTTGGTGGACTTTATTTCATCAAATTTTGTTAGCAGCTCAGCAGCAAAGATTCAATTTGATAAATTAAAATCTTTTAGTATGAATATGTGCAGCGAGTTTCAGAAAAGATGGACAAAGGCTAAGAGAACAAAACCCCGATTCCTACATGATAATAACGATTGGCTAGCAGTTTTAATAGATTATTGTCATTTTACAATAAATACTACAAAAGAAGATTATAAGGTGGGCAGGCCAAAAAAGGAATTTGAAGATTGTAGCCAAAGAAGCAAGAGAAGAAAAGTAAAAGAATTGATTCGTGGATAAGATTCATGGAATGTTTATTACACATAGCTTACAGGATGGAAATAAAAATGTGGCAAGTTAGAGGTGAAGACAACAAAACTAAAGTTCAACAAAGAAAAATTTTTATTCAAAATGAATTTAGATCCAAAATGGGATTATTGATAGACATGCCTAAACAGTCATCCGGAAATACAAATGACGGAAATACAGCCAGACGATTTTTCAGAAATGCAGAATTATCTGCTCAAATAACTGGTATAAGCTTAGAACTTATTAAACGTTTTCATGTGATATTAGAATGCTTAGCATCTGGATATATTATAAATGTAGAAGAATTTGAAAATTATACATTAGAAACAAGAAATCTTTATTTAAATCTTTATCCCTGGTATTACATGCCTGTCAGTGTGCACAAAGTTCTTTGGCATGGCAAAGCTATAATTGAACATTGCATCCTTCCTATTGGCCAATTATCTGAAGAAGCTCAAGAATCGAGGAATAAAGATAACAGACGTTATAGACTGCAGTTTACGCGGAAAATTTCACGGGAAGAGACTAATGCGGATTTAATAAAAAGGTTATTAATATCTTCTGATCCTTACATTTGCAGCTTGAGGAAAACTCCCCCAGTTAAAAAACGAAATTTAACGCCAGATGTATTAAAACTACTAAAAAGTACCTATTATAATATACAAGAGTCTGATAGTGAAAATGATAGTGATATAGATGCTAATTCTTCATAATTTTGTTTTTTTTGCTTAACCTTTTTTATAATTATAAATTAAAGAAATTTGAATTCTATAATTTAAACCTATTTAAAATGAAATATAATTGCAAAAAAAAAATATTTGTAAATTTTTAGACTTTTTCTTTATTTCTCATAATTGGGTAATTAAAAGTGGGCGTGCCGTTGGGCGGATTTGTCTAATTTTTTGTTCAATTCTTCTTTAGTATGTAAGAAATCACTATGCCAAAAATCACTTTTTTACGATTGTTAGTTCTTGAGTTATTAATTTTGGCCACCTAGTAGGTAGTGTGTTGCCTTACAAGTTCAGTAACCGAACTATCGGTTTTAATGGAAATATTATTGGATGGACACAAATTTTTATACAAAAAGGCAAAAGTATAGTGATGGTAATGATGCAGATGACTTTGCAAAATATATTTGATTGCTTATTTTTTCATCATGGACTAAATATAGTACATTATTTAACATTTTTTGTTGCATCATTAAATCTTTCTTTATGTAATTGTAATGTGCCTTTTTTGTTTTTGTGTTGATTAGTGATTCGAGTGTTTTATATTTTTTCTGCTAATCTAACATAATTTATAATTAATCCTTGTTAAATTATGAACATTCATTATAATTTGAGTAGCATTCAGATAGTTATTCAATGTGAGGATTGTAAATTCTATTCCCACCATAGACTTTGATTTATGAAAATGCAACGGGCATAAGTTATAGTCCGTTTACACGTATTAAATTCAACACATAATTTATGATTGCATCATAATTAATAATTTAAAAAATTAATTTAAATTGATGAAGTAAATTCTAAAAAGAAAATTATTATATCGGGTCCACCATCTAACGTTTTTTTTTTTCTTCAACTAGTGCTTATTTCGTGAATGGTAACACTTAGCTCATGTCTGATTTGACAGATAATTAGTTTTATTCTTTCGCTGAACGAATATGGTTGTGTATACGCTGGGACATATTGCGAAATTACTTCGAAAATCATGGTAATGTTGCAGAATGTATGCGAAAATTGTGTACGGATTTTGGAAGAAGAGTAGCACTGTCAAAATTGTCTCATTTGGGGCACAGAAAACCCGCATGCAAATATTGAAAAGCCGACGCACCCAAAACGAGTCACTGTTTGTTGCGGATTTTGGTCCAGAGGCATAATTGGGCCATTTTTCTTCGAAAATGAGCAAGGAGTGGCCGTTACAGTCAATGGCGATCGTAATCGGGCCATGTTGAAAGAATTTTTGTTCACAAAAATTAAACAGTAGGATATTGGCAACATTTGTTTTCCGCAGAACGGCGCTACGTCCCACCCAGCCGAAGCTATACGCGATATTTTTCCTTCTCTGAGCTGCGATTTGACACCGTTGGACTATTATTTTTGGGGTGCCGTCAAAGTTAAGTGTTACGCCATAAAAGCAAGTACAAAAAAAAAATCATTTTAATTCTTATTTTATTCTTAACAAATAAAAAACAATAATTAATGAAATAAATTCAAAGAGTTTGAATGAAAAAATGAAAAAACCCACATAAACTCAATTTTGCACGTTTCAAGAAAATTCAAGAAACTAACCCAATTTCAATATTTGGTTCATAGACCCTTATTAGAAATAGCTTGATTTCCGCGATTTGACATGCTTTCTACCAAATTATCAATAACATCGTTCGAAATTCGATTCCATTTCGCATTTATACGATACCAAAGTTCGTCCATATTTGTTGGGACTGTTTCGTAATGCCCGAGCCGGATTTTCACGAATGGCCAAAGATTTTCAATGGAATTGAGGTCAGGACTTTGTGGTGGCCATTCTATCAATAGAAAATTTTATTTCCCACTCCATATTTGCTGTGTGCTGTATCACCATCCTGTTGGAAAACAATTTCTTATGCGGGATAAGCACATTTGTTCATAAAATTCGGAAGAGGGGTTTGCAGAATCCGTTGATAGCTTTTTTTCGCATGATATCATCTACTAAATATAGAGGGGGCCAACACGTCACCATGTTAAGCATCCCCAAAGCATTATATTTTCGCCGCTATGTTTAACAGTTTGCTTCACATGGCACCTTTGAACATTTTCCCCGGGTCTGCGCTGTATGTACAGCGTTTCTCTCCTTTCTAGGAAAGCTTAAATTTGTGATATTGGTTCAGTATTTGTGTAATCTATAAATTTGTTCGTAAGGTCAAAAACAAAACTGTTTTTGTCTAATAAAACAAGTTTTGAACTAAAGGCTTATTTGATGAGGTGACATTTATGAAAAGTAACACTCAACTGTTAGACTTTTTAAATAATAACTACAGTAAGTTTTGTGCGATTTGATCAAAGGTTAACTCAATCTCTTCACAAGAGAATAGATTTTAAGAATATTATCACTTATCCCATATTTTTTTATTAAAGTTTGCTACTATGAATAGACAAACTTGAAAAAATTCGAATTTTCTAATTTCAGCTCATGAAATCTCTTAGCAAATTAAGTCAAAGAGAAGATGTATGTATAACGTTTTAAAGGTCCATATCTCATCTCTCCAACAAGATGTAAATTTTGAAAATCAGGTCAATAATGTTTGGGTAATCCAGAATTTTGTACGTAAAGTCGAAAAAAACTGTTTTTGACAAATAAAACAAGTTTGAAGAGTTTGAGAAATATACAAAAAATAGTATTTTCGAGTTCTACTCTCGGGTGTATTTTCCCCATTTACTTTCAATTCCATTAGAATTGATGGCCTTTAATTTTTTTTTTTCTTTTATTTTTTAAATTGAAGACTAAGTATGATTTGTTAGCTTAGTTTTTGTAAATGTTTTTATCTTAGAAAAAAATCTGTTTTGATGTCTGAATTAATGCCCCCAATTTATGCCCCATTTATGAATGAAAAGCTTAAATTTACTCTCTGTTCTTTCGTGTAGAAAAATTTCTGTTCTCTCTTTTAACCAAAAGCTTTAGCTATTAGTGGTGGTATATACACACATATATGTACAGGGTGGCTGCAACAAAGTAAAGCGCTATATTTTTTTTATTTAATTTTATTGTTCAAATGCAAAAAATGTTGAAAATAACATAAAATTTTAAAATCAGTTTAGATTTCTTCGAATTGGCCACGAATTATGGTCTACGAATTATGGCCTTTAAACGTCCGACAAAGCCTTCGCAGGCTGCACGAAAGTGGCTCTGCGCTTTTTTGGCCCATTTTCGTCGAAGTGCCGTCTTGATATGATCGACACTTTGGTATCTTTTAGTGAGAACCTTACTCTCCAAAATGCCCCAGGCGCAAAAGTCCAACGGATTGAGATCCGGAGATTTTGGTGGCCATTGTGCGCTAGAAATGAACCGAGGAACTCCTTTTTAAGCCAATCTTGGCTGATGCGTGCTGAGTGCAGTGATGCTGAGTCCTGTTGGAATGTCCATGGTCTGCGGCCGAAATGTTAGTCTGCCCAGGGCTTCAATACTGTCTTTCAGACATTTTCCCGTTAATATTCTGCATTTACTTTGACCCCACGGTCAATGAATACGAGCAGGGAGCGACCATCGGCCGTTATGGCAGCCCACACAATTACTATCGGCGGCGCTTGAGTTCTGGTGGCCAATCCCAGGAGTAAATTTTCAGTTGAACTCTTTGGCTAGTAAACCCAATCATTTTACATCTTCACAAACGGCTCAATTTGGAATGGCTTCTCAGCGGAGAAAACCAATTTCGGTAACTGGCCACTTACGTTCGTTCTTTCCAGTTTAACTTTTTTTGTCCATCGGAGAGCTCTTGCACTTTTTGGAACATCAATGGCTTTAGCCTAAGCTCATTCTTCAATAAGTGTTGCATCCGTTCTCTCGATATGTTCAGCTGACGAGCAATTTTTCTACCAAGCGGCGTGGATTTCGATCAAATCTGGCCTTCACTTTTCGGATTATTTCTGGTGTAGTTACCATTTTTTTGCGTCCCTTGGACGCGATGCAACACTGTCAGTATCACTCTAACGAGCAATGTTACGAGAAACAAAAGATTTATTCACATTTAAATGCTGGAGGGCTCTAACGATAGCCACTTGAGGGTTTCCAACCAAATACATTGCAATCACGCTCTCACGCTTGAATTCCATTACGAATAACTTTTTTTCTGAATGCAATAGCTCAAAATGCTTTTATAAGCTTGTAAATAATAAAACGAACTGTCACTGGAATAAATCTGTCAGACGAGCGGTTTACAAACGATAACAACCTGAACTTGGTTGCAATACATATCAGCCAGCCTGTATACATACATACATACATACATATGTATATGTATATACAAGTTTCTGCTATTTAAGATTCTTTATTTTATTCATTTTTACGAAATTCCTGCTCCTATTGAACTATAATAATGAATTAAATGCACTTTTTTGACATTTCACCCATTTAAACCTTTTTATTAATATCAAAAAAGTAATGCCATGAAGTTTATCAACTTTACGCATCTTTATGTTATTATTGGAAAGATTTGAAAGACGGATATCAAGATATTCACAAAAACTATTAAATTTTTATGAACTACATTACTGACCTTTAACCTTGACAAGGTTTCGAATGAAGTCTGCCATTGAGGGTAGGTCGTAATTGTGACTAAAGGGTTGTAATGACCAATTATGAATGTATGTGTGTTGTCTGCCATTAGCAAAATGTACCACGTGAAGGTAACCGTAGCTTTATCGATAAAAGAAGTCAATATATATGATGTGCAAGATACGAAATTGAGTATAATTGTCAATCGGCTTCTCGCACTTAGTATACAACAGATAAAAAAAGAACTTATGATCTGTGCAGGACAGCAAATATCTAATAAGGATTGATGTATTGTCAATATCAAAATCCGACAGCACATTCCATTATCAATGTTAACCATTAAGGACAGCATGTCCTGACGATTTGGATAAAGCTGTAGGTATAACAGCATTGGAGCACCATGATGCAGTTCAAAACGGATTCCATTGTTAGCACAGAGTTCACAGAGCACATCTCTTCTGCAAATGATCCTCAAAAAACCAAACTATTTTAAGGGCCACATTTTTATATTACCGATATAAATAAACGATTGAATCATGTCACACTTTATGCTGCATATTCATTCATTTCGCATAAAAAGAGGCATCAAATGGGTAATAAATGAATATCACGTAGGTCTGAACTACGACTGTGAAACTGGAGGAATTACGCAATATAGTTTGCAAAGCAGATCGTTATATACAGTGACGAGCAGAAGTGAGTGAATGTTCACAATACTCAGTTTCGTCATCCACAATAACAAAACCGTACAAGCAAATACAACAAAAAAATTAATTTTAATTCTTTATTTTATTTTTAACAAATAGCAGTAAAAAACAATAATTATTGAAATGAATTCAATGAGTTTGAATGAAAAAACAAAAATAACCCCCATAAACTCAATATTGCACGTTTCAAGAAAATTCAAGAAACTAGCCCAATTTCAATATTTGGTCCATAGACCTTTATTAGAAATAGCTTGATTTACGCGGTTTGAGATGCTTTCTACCAAATGATCAATAACATCTTTCAGAATTCGATTCCATTTCGCATTAATACGATCCCAAAGTTTGACCATGTTTGTTGGGGCTGTTTTATACTGTCCGAGCCGGATTTTCACGAATGACCAAAAATTTTCAGTCGGATTGAGGGCGAGACTTTTGTCGGCCATTCCATCAATTGAAAATTTTATTTCCCACCCCATATCTTTACAATTTTAGCTGTGTCCTTCGGATTACCATCCTGTTTGAAAATAACTTCTTATTCGGGATAAGCACATTTGTCTATAAAATTCGGAAGATGGGTTTGCATAATCTGTAGATAGACTTTTTTCGCTTGCTACCATCTACTAAATATAGAGGGCCAACATGCCACCATCTTAAACATTCGCAACCAATTATATTTTCGCTGCCATGTTTAATAGTTTGCTTCACATCGAATCCTTGAACACTTTCCCCGGGTCTTCGATAATAGTACTGATTGGAACGTGTTATCCATCTGATTGGAAACGTGTTATCTAGTCGAAAGAGTCCAAATATAACCACTTTCAGTAAGATGGAAAGCAGTACTGCTAGCGCAGATGCAGGGAATGTGTTCAAAGATACCATGTGAAGCAAACTGTTAAACATAGCGGTGAAAATGTAATGGTTTGGGGATGCATAAGATGGTGGCATGTTGATCCTCTATATTTGGTAGATGGTATCATGCGAAAAAAGACTATCCAAAGGTTCTGCAAACCCATCTTCCGAATTTTACAGACAAACGTGCTTATCCCGAATAAGAAATTATTTTTCAACAGGATGGTGATCCGAAGGACACAACAAAAATTGTAAAGATGTGGGGTGGGAAACATAATTTTCAATTGACGGAATAGCCGGCACAAAGTCCCGACCTCAATCCGATTGAAAATCTTTTGCCATTCGTGAAAATCGGGCTCGGACAGTACGAAACAGCCCCAACAAACATTTTCAAACTTTGGGATCGTATAAATGCGAAATGGAATCGAATTCCGAAAGATGTTATTGATCATTTGGTAGAAGGCATCTCAAACCGCGTAAATCAAGCTAATTCTAATAAGGGTTTATGGGCCAAATATTGAACTTGGGTTAGTTTCTTGAATTTTCTTGAAACGTGCAAAATTGAGTTTATGTGGGTTATTTTCGTTTTTTCATTCAAACTCATTGAATTCATTTCATTAATTATTGTTTTTTTACTGCTATTTGTTAAGAATAAAATAAAGAATTAAAATTAATTTCTTTTGTTGTATTTGCTTGTACGGTTTTGTTTTTGTGGATGACGAAACTGAGTATTGTGAACATTCACTCACTTCTGCTCGTCACTGTAAATGTCGATATGTCAGAGAGAGTTTGCACCTAAAAACCTTCAGAGTTTAAAATAAAATAATGACTATATAGAAGCTGAGGATGTTGAGTCCATCAAATGCATATACACTAAAGCCCGGCATAAATTTCACTAAAATTGACAAATTAATTATACAATCACTATAAAATGAATTACTGTTGCGATCTCATTCATCTTTTTATATACGTTTCCTCTTTAATTAACAGTAACTTAATACTATTTTATTCATTATTCTCTACATTCCCTCAATAATTAAGTGTAATAAGAGAATTATTATTTAAGAGAGGGAAACATTGTTAAATAAACTTCGCTCTGTGTGACTCAATACATGAATAGGGGTCATCTCCTGAGTATTGGCACAAAAGAAAAATATCCTGTAGAATACTAATCAATTGTATTTCCAATAAATGAAACTTATTGCAATAAAATTTTTATTTAACAAAATAATGTTCCTCATATGATTTGTAAAAAGTGTTTAATATGCTAATAAAAAAGTAAACTTACCAACATAGATCTCCATGGCGTATGATTAATATTAATTATTGTGTACCATTCAATTAGCATTAATCATACGCTCGAGTGGTTAACAAAAAAATTATGATAAAAGAGAAGGACGCCTGTACATAGCCTATGTTGTAGCATAAATTGAATTTACCGTGACTGAATGAAGTGAATGCAGTAATGCAGGCCTCTAATTCACTTATTATTAGTATAATGCGAGAGGATTGCTGAAGTACTAATGACGTAATAATTTTTAAAGTTTTTCTTATCAAATTCACAAGTCATTAATCTAGTATTAAAAAAAATTAAAATATTATTTGCCTTAGTGTTATTATAAAGACAATCTATATTTATAGAAATGAATGTTTGTGGGTTTGTTTGTGGGTTTGTTTGAAGTCTATAGACGGTTAAACGGCTGGACCGATTTTCTTGAAATTTTAACAGTACCTTCCTGTATTTCTGGAAGGAACTACAGGCAACTTTCATTTTTTTAAATTTCAAGTAGGCGAGCTGCCATGACCACATACCTAACAAGTATTTTATGTCACATATCTAATAAACTGCAACAGCTAGAGTCCTCAAATTTTGTATGGACGACTATGACGTTTATATGAACAAAAAGGGGTGGATCGGCTATAGTGGGCGTGTCATCTCCAATAAAAATATTAAATTAATATATCTAAGAAAATATAACAGTTAGAGCCTTAAAATTTTGTTGAATCCACTTTAGTATTAATATGAATATTTTAGACAAAAATGGGCTGACTGAGAAAAGGAGGGCTTGGTACTTCCCATATGAGTTAAATTTAAAACTTCTTATATCCGAAAAATCATTATAGATAAAATCATCAAATTGTACAAGAACTACACTGAAATTCATATGAATAATTTGTGAAAAAATTGCCGGACTAGCAATAAGACCGAGACAGTCCAATACAAATGCGGTACAAAAGTTCGTGTACATGGAAAACTATTACAGTTAGAATCTAGAATCTTTTACACACATATGACCATTTTGGGTTAGGGTGATAAATGGACTCTATTTTTATATTAATTCTTAGACAGATAGACAGATAAATACTATACATCATATATCTGATAAACTATTCCAGCTACAGTCATGTGTATTGCCTTTTCATTCCATTATCTATTTTATAATATGCTTGCAAAAATAAGCATAGAGGGGGCATGGGTAACTTAGGCACCATTAACAGCGGACACCGACCATCAATGAAACTATATTGCCTTAATTTACTAACTACCTATATATATATACATAATTGGCCATTACAACCCTTCAGTCAGGATTACGACCTAGCTTCTCACACCACTTATGTTGTGTGCGTTAATTTTATACTTGAGTGGCGGGACCTACAGTTTTTCAAAGTCGACAGATTTTTGAAAAGCTTTTCATGGCAATTTTTACTCTCAGAGTCTTTGCCAGAAATCTGCTGAGAAGAAGTCGCCGAAGAAATATTTTTTCGTTTTGATGTCTGACCTGGGATTAACTACCTACAGCATACATAATTTAAAAAAAAAAAAAAAATTTTTCCTGTGGTTATATAATACAGATCAAACCTTTATTAAATATTTTCTATTGCCCAAAATTTTTTATCTTAGAACTAAAAAAATTCGACCTGTTATGATATATTTGCCTATTACTAATTGAAAGGAAGTACTTAAATAGTACTTACAATTTTTTTCGCAAATCATTTGAAAACAGGATTCTAAACGAGTTAAACATTTATTTTGTGACTAATCATATTGTGCTGAATTAAAAACAAACAAAAAAAGCCACCTTAAAAATGCTTGCTTTCTAAACGCACCAAAAATGAAGCTGAAGAAACTCCCGAAGAACGTGATGTTCGCCTAATTGTTGAAAGGTTTAGAGCCTCCACATCTAGAGCTGCTGCGACACCTGATCAACGTGGTGCAAGCCTTAGAAGAAAACGATCCCAATCATCAAGATCAGGAACTGATGAGACACCGGATCAACGCGATGAATGCCTAGAAGGCAAGAGAATACGAGTATCAACATAAAGAGCTGCCGAAGGTATTGTTAAAATTTCATGAAAATCGGTCCAGCCATTTAGCCGTCTATAGACTTCAAACAAAAAACCCATAAACAAAGAAACACACATTCATTTATATATATATATAGATATCGACAGGAGCAGTAAAGCACACCGGGTTTTTGCTAGTACTAAATATAAAAAAAATACATTGTTTATTACATCTACAAAATATATCTTTCAGCCGGCTAATGATAGCACACATAATTCAGTGTCGACACAACAAATGTCTGTACATTGCAAAGACATTTGATATCATGTGATATGCATACAAAATTACAGTAGACTCTTATAGAAATTTGGTCAAAATCAATGCTTTAAAGTCATGACATACAGCTGTTAAATAATGTCATGTCAAGGGTGCCTTTAACAGCAAATCTAAACAATAAATTGTTGTGTAAAATTTATTAACGAAAGCAATGAAAAGCCGCGGCATCCCCTAAATTAAAATGTTTTCTCAGTTGTGCGACTAAGTAAGCACACGAGTTCTGGCATGATGTTTTTAATCAAACTCTTTAACAAGATTCGACCATATTTGAATATTTAATTTAATAATTAGACATTCTACTGGGGTTAATTAGATCTAATAATAGAAAATATGTAACTAATTTTTCGTAAATAATTGATTTTCCAACATTAGTTGTATTATTTGAGATGATTATTTTGTAAATTGAATTTGCAATTTAGTCATAACCATTTACTAATATATTAATACGGGAGACATGTCTAGTGGAAGAGAAATGAAGTTCGTAACAAAAACTGAAGAAATACTGTAAATAAAATTATTAATTACTAAAGCAAACTCTTTAATTAGTACAGTTGCTATATTATTATAACGAAGCTTTGAAAATAGCTCGAGTGAAACTCATTACTCAAAGAGAAATCTGTTTATTGGCCTAGTACTACAGTTAACACTACAGCAGAACGGTTTGTTTTTTTTTAATAGATTGATGGAAAGGAAAATTTTGTTTTGTAGTTATTGAGATTGCAATGAAATTATTTTCTAGACTACGTTTAAACAAAAGGTTAAAGGGAAAGGAAACTGAAACAGATCAACCACATTGATAACAACTCACCTAGAGATTAGGGAAATATATGAAAGAGAGATTATGAGATTAGTTTTAAAATGGTAACACGCCATTATGAAACAAAAAGGCAGGTTCACTGTAATAGTTTAAGAATGTACTTCTTAATAAAAACAAAAAATATTATATTTTAATAACGAAATTTATACAAAACAAAGTATTCTATGAATACCAGTTATTAATATAATACTCGTACAATAGAAAAAATCATGTTACATTAATACCCAATAAATTACGAAATGGACATGTGGGCATATACTGCAGGAATATAGTATTTTTCATTTCAATGCATAATTCAAAATTGTTTGTTAATAATATTGTTATTAGAATTCAATTCAATTCAATTTTATTGTTCTTTTCTTTTTTTTGTTTGTTATTTATCCTGGAAAATATTCTTTTAGGACACGTGCTTACTACTTAAATGTAAAAGGAAAAATAAATAAAATAAAAACCATTGTAGTATTAGATTTAAGGTGGAAGTTTATTAAAAAAAAAAAAAAAAATTTTGCTTTTAATATTAATGTATTCGAAATATTTATGCTTTATTTATTACAACATATTAATGGAAAACATAATTTTATAAGCTTATTTAATTCATTTAATCCACAAATATTGAAAACATTATATTCTAAGTCTCAAATACACAAATTATTTCAATTACGTTGGATTAGAACCTTGTTATACTTCACATTATTTCTATACATAATCTAACCAAATATACGCCAAATTAAAATCTTAAACCCCAACTTCATCTTAGTTTTGAATATTTTTATTTGTTTGTTGCGGGAAATACGTCCACAGGTAAGAAGCTTCACACTCTAATTTTCCGAATAAAAACGAATGCAGTGTGCGATCTACTGGCCGATAGACTGCAAAGAAAGACGGAAGCTGCGTAAGAAAACACGATTTTCGGAACCAATCCCTTTATCTAGCAAGAGTAGAATTCGTTGAAGTAGATATAGAAGAGTGGAACACAAGCCTCACTACGACAATGCTACAATACATCTATGGAGTTGAATATCCTACCGCCATTAATGAGCACCTTCGTCCCAGCCCATACATCTATATATGTATATAAAAATGAATGTGTGTTTATTTGTTTGTGGGTTTGTTTGAAGTCTATAGACGGATAAACGGCTAGATCGATTTTCTTGAAATTTTAGCTGTACATACAGGCAGGTACAGGTCTGGAAGGTACTATATTTTAAAATTTCAAGTAGGCGTGGTGCCACGCCCACGTACCCAATAAGAATTTAATGTCGCATATCTCATAAACTGCAACATCTAAAGTCCTCAAATTATGTATTAACGACTTTGACGTATATATGAATAAAATGGGCTGATTGGCTATAGTGGGCTTGTCATCTCCATAGTCTATATATACATAAAAATGAATGTTTGTTTGTATGTACGTTATAGAATCGTAAACTATGCATTTGATCGTATTATGATCTTTACCAAAGTTGTTGCGCATGAGCCGATAAAGATTTCTAAGTTGGTATGACCAATGTCCGATAGGAGGCACCACTGAAAATTACTTAAAATCAATTAAATCGTAACTGTCCACATGACAGTTGTATTTAATTTTCGGTCGAAGAAAAATAGAACGAAGGTCAGATGAAGTGAAGTATATCACCACCTTAAAAAACCTAAGCACTTAAACGTTTCTTTTGACACTTATAAAAGTGATGGTTCCAATTAGCAACACAGTGAATTTTCTTGTCCATTATATCAAGAACGTTATGCATTGCTACAGACAATATTATTGCTGCACTTTTCTCCAAAGGGCTCAGCCTATCCTTAAAAGAAAAGAGTAGATAGACTGACAAAATTAAAAAAGAAATAGAGTTGGAAATAGAACGAAATCTGAATTTAATCTGAATTATTTCTCTTCAGAAACTTGCATTTATAAATTTACAAATTACTATTTTGTGCTTTATTTTTAATAAAACTAAATTGAAATATTCATAATTGGAAATGCAAACATAAGAAGTTAACTTTAGTACGTTAATGATGACATGGAAATAATTTATTCAAAATAAACGATTTATATGTGTGACCAACTTCTTAATATGATAAGAAAATATAACGAAAATTACTCAGCATAATGAATTAATCCTTCTGCGCTTTTATCATTATCGTTTTGTTAACCACTCGAGCGTATGATTAATATTAATTGGATGGCACCATTAATATTAATCATACGTCATGTAGTTTTGCGTTGTAAGTAAGTTTACTTCTTTATTAACATATTAAACAATTTTTGCAAATCGTGGGAGGAACACTATACTATTAAATAAAAATTTTGTTGTAATTAGTTTTCTTTATTTATACAATTGATTAGCATTATTCGATTTTATTGATTTTTTTTTTTGTGTCAACACTCAGAAGATGACGCCTATTCATGTATTGAGTCACACTCTTTACTGTACAGCGTAGCAATAGAATCAAGTTCAGAATCAACCCGGCAATAATTAAAAACACGAGTATTCTTTTCTCAAAATCTTATATACCGTTAGGTTATGCCGTTAAGATTATACCGTTATATACCGTTATACCGTTAGGTTATGCACACTTTTAGCAGATACTGATACCATGTGGTCATTAATATCAGTTTATTTGTCCTCTTCATTACACTTAGCTTTAATAAATATTAATAGATGGCATCATTTTCGTTTCCAGTTTTTATTTCGTATTTGAATTTTATGGTTCAAATTTTTGTGTCGGTAGCACTTGACCTCAAGTCATAAGTTGGTTCTGTTTTTCAAATTTTCAGACCAGACAAACAACTTTATGAATTATTATGAATCAAACAAGAAAAAAAGGAGATAGCACTACCTAAGAAGTATCTTTATCAATATGTCAAAAAATTATTCAGCACCTGAAACCAAAAAAGCTTACATGTTATTATACTGTACGTGGTATATCTCTTAAAAGCCTTACTTGCCTAAATATTTTTTTTTTCTTCTTTTAATTCCTTAAGTTTATCTATTCTATCTCGCGTACTGGATATCCATGAGCTGTGTGACATGTAGCGCCTTTCTATTGTTCGTATCATTTAATTTAGGCCAAAATCAGCTGGCCTGGTTGGCTGCAAGAAATATGAACTAATGACGTCGTCAGTTTAAAATTACAATGGCATTGTCCCAACTTCGATCATTTTGTTTGTTTCCATACCCATTAATGCTGAAGTGAATCTCATCGATTGATAACTGCAACTGGAACAACAATTTTATTATTTGCAAATATCCGACCATCACGATTGAACATAACAGCTTGAATGACGGAATAATACGCTTGCTATTCTGAATATTAAATGATGTATAATGACAGACAATAGATCCTAGTAACTGGATATCTGAAATGAAAAAAAGGGTAAAAGTCAATAGCGTTAAACTCAAAGGTATTTAATAATGTTCATTGGAAAACTTTAAAGTAAAATAGAAAATTGGTGAGTGAGGAAGTATTGGATGAGGCTCTCAAAAAATTCGAAAATAAACTAAAATCTGAAATGCAAGAAGTTGAAATTAGTAAAATCAGCTCAAGCCTTCATATTAATATAGTGCAAGGAAAACTGAAACAAGGATAAGTGCTCTTAAACAAACACAAACAATACAAAGACTTTGTATCCTGTATGTTGAATTGTATACACCTCTTGTTTGTGAAGTGTACCATATGGTAGACATGAGCGTTAAGCTAAAGAGAGGATCATCCTGCCGGTTATCTTTATGTTTGAATGTGATATATTTTATATTATTTTCAGTATGGCAAAAAAATGAATGAAAGCCCGACGTGGCCACAGCTTTAAAAAAAAACAACTCGTTTAAGGTAACTTTAACTAATCCCAAGTTTAATGACAAGTCGTAAGAATGGCCCTTAAGAACATATAAAAACAAATTTGTAAAAGTAGTGTAGTAGGTAGTGTGCTAGCTTATTAGACGTAAAGCCAGGGTTCGAGCCCCAGGCCACACATTAAAACAAAATACAAAAAGTATTTCTTCTGCAATTTCCTATCAGTAGATTATTGGGAAAAACTCTGATAAAAGTTTCTTATAAAATCTGTCGTTTAGTGTAGACTTTAAATTGTAGCTTCCGCCACTCATGTATAAAATTAACACACACAACATAAGTGGTGTGAGAAACATGGTCAATAATCCTGATTGAAAGGTTGTAATGATAAGTTATTATGTATAAGTGTATCGGATTTTTATATGAAAATTATCAACAAAAAGCATACACTCTTGTATATTCGTAAAATAATACACTCAATACAACATTACAAGAACTTGTGCGAAAATTCAAAAGCATCTGTTGTGTCTAGACTATGCTTCAAACGGTAACTAAAAGAGAGAAAATAATTAAATTGGTTTGGACAGGTCATTAAAATGCCTGTTGAAAAATGAACAAGAATAACTTGACTTATATTGATAAAAATTCATAAGAATATCCTATTCTCCAAACAGTATGAAATAGTTCTGTAAAAGTAAACTAATTGAATTGAATTGAATCTTTAAAAATAAAATATAATTATAAAAAAATATATTCTAGTCCCAGAAAAATTTTCAATTTTGTTCGGTACTAAAGTACTTTAATAAAGCAATCTGTTAAATCGTACGAGGTCTATGTCAATGTCGGCTCCAACCCTGCTTCCATGACAAACCTTGGGATGTTGCTCGATTGCGGATGTTGGTAAGAATAGTAGCAGACCTGCATTATATTAATACCACATAGGATACATGTCTGTAAGATATTCTGGTGATTCGGTTTCCTTATACTGGTACTGGACTTTCATTCTACGGATTTTACTTTACTATCGTAAGCCTGAAGTTTATGTTTTAAATTCAAACTGTTGTTTATGCATTTAAAATTGCTCTCATTTATAACTCTTGCTGGTGCTTATTGCTCACATTATGCTAATAGAGATAGCCAAACTCATGACTTTGTACCACATCACAGCATGTAAACTTTTTCTTCAAATTTAATTGCACACATTAAGAACTCTTTCTTAATAAAACTTACTTGTTAAAATTACTATTTTATGTGTATGATTTTGGAACTTAAAAAGGAACTTATTACGAAGGATTAAGTCGCTGTAGTCTAGTAGCTATTATGATGGCTTGTTAGACATGAGGCTATGCTTCAAACCTCAGGTCAGACATGCCCAACAAAACGAAATTAGAAAACAAATATTTCTTCGGCGATTTACTCTCAGCAGATTTCTGGAAAAAACTTTGAAGGTTAATAAAATTGCCACGAAAAAGTTTCTAAACAATCTATGATTCAGCGACGACTGGAAAAAAAAATTGACACACAACATAAGTGGTGTGAGAAACTAGAATGTAATCCTGACTGTAGTGACCAATTATTCATATATGTTAGATATGTATTGTATTGAAGTCGCCGTGGTCTAGTGGGTAGTGTGTTGGCTTATTAGACGAAAGGCCCGGGTTCGAATCCCATGTCAGACATCAAAACGAAAAATTTTTCTTCGGCGACTTCCTCTCAGCAGATTTCTGGCAAAGACTCTAAGAGTAAAAATTGCCATGAAAAGCTTCTCAAAAATCTGTCGTTCGGAGTCGACTTTAAACTGTAGGTCCCGCCACTCATGTATAAAATTAACGCACACAACATAAGTGGTGTGAGAAGCTAGGTCGTAATCCTGACTGAAGGGTTGTAATGGCCAATTTTGTTGTTGTAGATATGTATTACAGAGGATATAAACAGCAATTTTTAATTTACGACCAAAATCAAAATAATAAAAATAATCTTTTTCCATAATCTGGCCACCCAATTTACAATGACCGACCCCCAGAAAAGTGTCTTTACAGGAAATTGATTTTCTGCCATGATTTTGTGCAAATGTTAATTTTTATACTTTGTGATAAGGATTCTCGTGCTTATTATTAATAGATTATACAACAAATTATCGTTATACGCAGATAATCACGTGATAATTACTTCATAATAGAATAATTACGTTTCTTTTTCCCATCTTCCTTCTAATTTCTCATGGGAATGTAAATGTATACGTACGTATGCATAATTCATATTTAATTGTCAGCTGAAAATAAAGTGTGTGAATATTTTTTAGCGTGAAATATGAACGCATCCTGTTGGTTTATATACGTACTAGGGATGCCAATCGGGAAATCCCGAAACTCGAAAACCCGGGATTTTCGGGATTCACACAATCCCGAATTTAAAAACTTGTCCCGGGATATTTCGTATTTTGACCCTACAAAAGGTCCTGAATAAAAATTCTATATCACTTGACTTCGATAATAGCATCTCAGATAAGGAAAACCCTCCTCTCAGTGATAAAACTTATTTGATGTCATCGAAGAATGTAAAAGCCCTATAAAACGAACTAAAAGGGTAACTGATTCAACTGTCCAAAGAAATAGATTTATTTACATAAGGATGTAGTGGATGTGAATATTTACAAGCTACAGAGACCTATCTTGGAACTATTTTACCAACAAATATTGATTGCGAGAAGTGTCTTTCAACGGCAGGGTATATTGACAACAAAATTCGTTCAAGCCTATCCAAATAGTTTTCTTAAAATTAATGCATTTGCATATGTATGAATAATTTTTATTTTTGTTAAATTACGCTTTTTTGCTACATTTTGTTTTGCTGTTTTTATATTTTATTTTTAATGAGATATAATTCTGATATAATTGGAATACAAATGATTTTGTTAAGAAAATATTTTTATTATTAAGAGAAAATCGCAATTTTTCCCGTGATTTTTCGGGATTTTTGGATCCCGAATTATCCCGAAATATCCCGGGATTTCGGGATCGGGATTTACAAAATCCCGAATCCCGGGATTTTTAAAAATTGATCCCGTTTGGCATCCCTAATACGTACATCCTACTTAAATACTTTTCAAGACTATAGGAAGCATTTCTGTAAGCCAGTTTGCAAGTGTTTTCTATACCATATGTTGACTTGGAATAAGAGCAAAGAGAACAACTTGTCACAGTTTTAAACTACATTCTTGAAGGCATAATAAGACATAGTGGAGTCATATGAAAAAACAAGAAAGAGGGAAAAAAGTTAGATTTTATTCAGCGTGGAATGTATAAAGTAAATACAGGCTGTTTCAAAAGAAAAATGTTCTTAAATTATTTAAATTTGAATTTAAATTTAGCAAAATAATATTTTACAAATATTGTCAAAATCAAAAAGTTTAAATCCTGACTGAAGGGTTGTAGTGAGCAATTGTGTATATACAATGTCGGTCAAAACATATTGCACAAAATTATGCGATTTAAAAGAAATTTGATATTTTAGAAACAACAAATACATACTAAAATAAAAATACATACATAAAACAAAAATACAATATTATTAATAATTAAAAAAAAAACAAATTAAACAAAAAATAAAAAATTTATACGACAAAACATATTGGATTATGCAGCATGATCAAATATTTTGTTGCATAAACGCAATTTTTCAAAACTTCAGCAAATCTTTGCGGCATAGAACTAAAAAGATTCTCTATTGTATTCATTGGAATTGCTGACCATGCCTCATTTATTGCTTGATATAATTTTTTTGGATCCCGATGTGCCGATTCCCGATTTACCTTTCTATTTACTATTTCCCAAAAATTTTCTATGGAGTTAAGGACGGGTGACTACGCAGGCCACTGCATGATATTCACGCCTTCTTGTTTCAAAAACCCTTTCACCATTTTGGATGTTTTTTTCGGGTCACTGTAGTTTAATTTCTTTTAAATCGTTTAAGTATTACAACCTGAATTTTGTCCAATATGTTTAGACTGACACTGTATGTAAGTATTGAGTTGGAATACGGGAAAGTATGTTATAGAAGGAGTGGTTGTTCTTAATGATTTTTAAATTAATTAAATCACAATTTAATTACCGAATACGAAAATGTACGCCGATCCAAAAATAAAAGAATTGAATCCACCATGACAATTCTTGAACTGTAACAAAATACGTATCGTGTCACACACTGTTAAGTCGTGTTGCAATTGAAATAACACATATGGCATATGATATCCGTCTCGTCGTCTGGCAAAGTAAAAATATCATCGTTTTGGTTGACACTTAATTTACATCGTACGTACGTATATACATACATACATACTAGGGATCCCAAACGGGATTGATTTTGAAAAATCTCGGGATTCGGTACATGACATAAAGTAACGTAAAACCGTAAATTAACAAAAATAAAAATTAGTTTTAAGAAAATTATTTGGATTCCAACAAAAGATTCAAGCATTTCCATGTGATCTAATAGGCTTGAACAAATTCTGTTCTCAACAACATACGCTGCCGTCGAGAAACACTTCTCACAATCTGCATTTGTTGCTAAAATAGTTCCAAGATAGGTGTATGCAGCTTGTAAATATTCACCTTTGCCACCTTCTGATGTAAATAAATCTATTTCTTTGGACAGTTGAGTATCTAAATCAGTTACCCTTTTAATTCGTTTTATAGGGCTTTTAGATTCTTTGAAGGCATAAAACAATTTTTATAATTTTTCGAGGTCAAGTGATATAAAATTTTTTTCATGACTTTTTGTAGGGTCAAAATATATATGAATTCACATTCCTGAAAATCCCAAAAATCCTCGGACAAGTTTTTAAAAATCCCGATATTCCGCATTTTGTAAATCCCGAAAATCCCCGGATTTCGGGATTCGGGATTCCCCGATTGGCATTCCTAATACATGTATATAATTTGGTTATTACAACCCTTCAGCATGGACAACAACCCAGTTTCTTAGACCAATTATGTTACGTGTGTCAATTAGACGGAACCAACTGTTTAAAATGGAATCCAAACTACAGTATTTTTTTTTTTTTTTTGTTAAACTTTTCATGACAATTTTATTTATTCCCACAGTGTTTGAAAGGAAGTCGCCGATGAAAATTTTTTTCATATTTTGCTTTGAACCGTTACCTTGCGTCTAACAAGCCAACACACCCCCTAGTAGACTACATTGACGTCTTAATAAACCTTACCATTCCTTAAATATCACACTCTTAAAGTATTTTAATGTAAACTTTATAACCGAGACATATTATTAATAATCAATTTTGAAATTTTATAATTTGTATTAATTATATATCGTGCTGTTTTTATATTTATATTTTTTTAATCTTTTTTACTAACATAATAGACATCATCTCAGGAGTAATAATTTATTAGCAAATACAGAGTACAGCTGGTAATTGTAGTTGCCAGTAGCAAAGACTTTGTTCTACTCTGTGAAAAGGAAAGGCAATAAATAATAAAGAAAAATGGATATTCAATAGCAGTAGCAGAAAATAACAAAAAAAATTTAATAAAAATTTTTAACAAAAGAGAAACAAAGTGTATACCATACCTTTAATTAAATAGTATTGCTACACGCTTATTCGTTTTATCTTAAACTAATCCAGAAAATAAACCATTTTGGTTGTTGCCACAATACCTTCAGATTGCTATCGCCAGATATTTACTAAAACGAAAACGTAACAGATTTTTACTACCAAATTAAAGGAAAAGAAAACAAGTAAAAATTTTGTTTGGTAAATAAAACAAAGTAAAATCCATTTAAACGAATACAAAAGAATTAGATTTTATTTTAGATTACTTAGAAAATAAAACTAAATTTCGTTTAATAAACAAAATGTCAAAACTAGTAATGTGAACTGGGCGTCCAAAATAGGCAGTCATAGCTGCCAGATTTGACGATTTATCGCCATTTTAACGATTTTGAGCTCCAAAAATGTCATTTTGATAACATGACAATTTATGCACTTATTTTGACGATTCTTACCAATTAAAAATTTACATCATTGTCTTTGCTTTAGTAAATTAAAGACTTCCTTAAGCTTTGTATAACAAGGTGTAATGTGTTTCCATTTTTGAGTTATTTTTTAATATCCGTGATGAATTTTCTGTATTTTATATCGTTTTAATCCCTTAAAAGCCAAAAAATTTCAAGTCGTAAATAACATCGTAGTTGATAATAAATTATCAAACACCCTTGCAGACAATTTTAATAATTCGATTATAGCGTCTAATATTACTATTGGAAGAATAAAGGCAAATGCCTTTATATTTTTTCATACGACCAACACTTAGGTGTTGGCATTGTTTTTGGAACTATGAAATATATTATAGGAATGAGGAAAGAGGAAACTGTGTTTATGAAGACTAGGTTTGAATATTTTTATGCCATAAGTAACAGGAAAGATCTCTTTAGGAAGGCATTTTCAAAGACGAATAGTCCGTCTAACAAACGAATTTTATCTGTAACGCAGTGTGCGATACACGGGCCTATCGGCGGATGTGATGGCCGAGAAAGACTAGTGTTACGTAAGAAATCCTTCCTTATTTCGCTCGTGACACAAACCATATTGCAACGATGCGCCAATGAATCAATGAATCAATGGATTTGGAACACTATTGTGATTAACAACATACTGCGGCCACTCCTCTACACGGTTGAGAAACCTTAAAATAGAGTTTATGGGCCTAGCCATACATGAGAGTTTTATTTCATTCTCGGTCGGTTATAAATGGTGTAAATGGTAAGTAGATCAGATAAAGTGAAGTATTTATTGCAACGTCTTTAGAAATCAAGCGAGCATCACACCAAATTTTCATACCCCTAATATTTACACCACACATAGGTATAGGTGATCCAATATTATTGCTGCTTAACATTGATTTTATATGTTTTTGTTTTTAAAACGTTTTAAATTTTTTATTTATTTTTTCTGACAATTTTTTTACGATTTCAATGAACGTCTTTGACGATTTTAAGGATTTTTCTCCAATATTTGCTGATTTGATGCTTCATTTAGCTGGCAGCTATGTGTGCACAAATATCCAAAATGATGTTTACACAACAATTTAGCTTTACTATCGAGATTAATGAAGTACACTATCCGATGTATTTATCTATTTAAACTTGATTTGCAAAGAAGATTTTTTCCCCGTAAAAATTAATAATAATTAAGCACCAGCAATAATTAAGTTTTTTTCCTGATTGCTCTAACAAACTAAGCGGCAATGCAATTTGTTTAATTTGGTTTGAAGTGTGGCAATAGTCTTTACTTTTATTTAATATGGCAGCATTAAATTATAACTCATCATCTTTAATCAGCTGCTAGATACAAAGAATTAACACATATTGTTGGTTTTTAATAAAAAAAAAATTTTGTTTTTAATAAATGAAAAAAATTCTTTGTATTTTATATTTTCTTCTATGATTTCACCCCGTTTATTACGAAATTTGCCTATAATGAACTATTTTTTATGGTCCCACGCCGTTCGTTATAAACGGGTTTGACTGTATGTGTATTCTAAGTAGATTTATCCGTATAACATCGGAACGGATCGACCTATCTTAATCAAATTTTGACAGTATTTAAGTTAGAAAACGTAGAATTTAAAAAGTTAAGAACATTAAAAACGGTCTAAGTACACTTAGAACATTATAGAATGGAGGCTTCAGCATGTTAATTAAAGTGTTATCATTTGATTGTGATCATTTGATGGGTCAATAAATTCAACACTTTTTAACTTTCCTGCCTTTTCTTAAAAGGGCAAAATGCAATCCCCAATACAACCCTTCAGTCAGGATTACAACCTTGTTTCTCACACCACTTCTGTCATCTGTGTTAATTTTGTGAATGAGTGGGGGAAACTAAAATTCCACTCATACAGTGGAAAACATTAATTTTTGAAAATTCCTATTAAATTTAAAAACTTTAAACTTTTCAATCTGATTTCTAATTTTTTGCTTTAAAAGTAAAGGTTTGAACTGATTCATTATAATGTATGACGAAATACAACAGTTCACATTACCTCAAAGTGAGCTTTCTCAAACAGCTCTTGCAGAAAATCTGTTCTGACATGACTTGTCTGGCATGTAGCGTCTTCCTATTGATACCACATGTTATTGGAGCTCAGAACTTGGTAATCGACCTATAAATGTTCGCAGTTGGTAGAAATGGTTTCTCAAATCGCTCTTGCATAATATCAGTACTGACATGACTTGTCTGGCACGTAGCGTCTTTGAATTGATACCACATGTTATTGGAATTTAGAACTTGGTAATCGACCTATAATGTTCACAGGTGATAGTGATGGTCTGGTTAAAAGGTTGATGTGAATTGTGATTAATCAGTATGTATTTGGTATACTTAGAAATCTTTTCTTTATACTTTTATTCAAATTATTTATTATACATCTCTGCATCGAAAGAAAACATGGTTTCGTTTTGTTATTTCAACATCTCTGTGTGTTCTGCTCTTAGAAGTGAGATTAGAAGGTGACCGCGTAGTATACCAGACCTTACAATTTGTAGAAACATATGCATGCATAATTCTTCATTATAACAATTTATGCAAGATTACGTCCTAGCTTCTCACACCAAATATGTGTGTTGTATACATAAAAAAGTGACGGGCCATACAGGTTAAAGTCTATTCCGAACGACAAATTTTTGAGAAACTTTTTCAGGGCAATTTTATTTTACTTTCCGAATTTTTGCTAGAAATCTGCTGACCGAAAATCGCCAAAGAAATATTTTTTTAGATTTCATACGGACCAAGGGTTTAAACAGCAGCCACATGTCTAATAAGCCAACACACAACCTACCAGACTACGATCACATCCAAAAGAACTTTATGGGTACTAATAAACCTTTCTCTAAGCTATCATTTTCTTCTTGCAGAACAATTAAGTATGATGGTGCCAATATAAGTTTTTTGTTAGCACCTGCTACGGGGATCTGACAGAATATCAAGCTCATATGTTTACTTCTGCTCAGATTTCAAATAAATTTTCTAAATTCTTCTTTAAAATTATTATTACAATAATGATTTCGTTATGATTAGTCCTTACAACTTTGTTTACGAAAAATTATTGAATTTTCTTCTTCCGTTTTGTATTACTCAAGGTCAGACTATGTCTATAAGAAAATTTGTGTTTGGGTTCATTTACAAAATATCATAAAAAAGGCAAAACTTTTCGATTTTTTATTATTATTTCTGTCTATGAAAACTTATTAGATTTTGTGATAATGATTGAATAAGATTTTTATTTGCTCTTCGTTCAATCAAAGCGAGGATAACAAATAATTTATTGTCTTCGAATTTATATCATAAAATCAGAAACTTTCATACAGAAATTTACGACAGCTTGGACGAAACTAAATTAAAAGCTAAAATAAAATTTTCTCTTTCAAGATTAAAATGCATGCAATTTCGTTACTTTTATAAGGACTAACACAGCATTTATGCATTTATTAACCAATGTTGAGTCACAATTTATTGAAGTCCATTGGGAAACATTACAGAACACCTTCTGGGTATTCCTTAATTAATTTATATCCATATGGAGTAAGACGTACAAGACGTGTAAAGTATTCAAGTTGATACTATTATTGGATCATAATTTTTGTGATTTGTGTTAATTACTAATTCCTATATTCATCGGCGTTTCCAAAAAATCAACAATGAAACAATTGTCCTACAGTCATGGTTTTAATTAAAGGGGCGAATTTGTTGAATGCAGAAAAAAATTTAGGAATTTAAGTATTAAGTTATGAAATAATCTTCCATCTCAAAGCTCTCGAAAAATAGAGAACACTGTTGTCAATACACACTCTTGTCTTCTCTGTATTTCAAGTCTCATTTTCAATTCACCTACCACTCATGAAAGCATACATACATACATAATTGGTCATTAGAACCCATCAGTAAAGATTATTGAACCTAGTTCTCACAGCAACTTATGTTGTGTGTGTTAATTTTATACATGAGTAGCGGGACCTACAGTTATAAGTCGACTTTTTTTTGACAACTTTTCATGTCAGGTTTTTTTTACTCTCCGAAGTTTTTGACCAGAAATCTGCTGCGAGAGGTAATCACCAAAGAAATACTTTTTGTATTTGTTTTAATGTCTTTCCTGGTGTTACGGATTGACCTTAAGTTAGGATTGTAATTTTTACTCCCACCCTTTTACTTGTATATATGGTTGTCAATGGTGCCACTTTATTGCAACCCTTTTTTATCGATCCAATTGCAACTCTTCCATTATCTTTATCCCTTTTGCTATGTATGTACTTCGTTATATTTTTTTCGCGCGTCCTGATCGGCCAATTATATTCTCACACTTGGCGTGTGTTTCGTTAAAATTTTACCGTTGAACAGATCGTCCAATCCGATTATGACATTTGTCTATAAATGAGGATAAGGAAAATAGGCAAAGGAGGATAATGGCGTGGGATAAGAAGAACATTCGAGAAAGAAAATAGAGGTTGAAAGAACAAAATTTTTTTTTTAAAAGGACAGTTCATGTGTGGCCGGCGCTCAGAGTGGTAGTGTTTTAAGAAAGAAAAAATTTAAGAATTTGAAAACAAATACTGAAGCTGTAAACCTTTTTCTAAAAATTATCTATCTATATAATAAAGGTGAAAATGTGTAAAAAAAAAAAAAATTAAAAAAAAATGTATACACCTAAGAAACTAAAACCTAAAAACTAAAAAACAAAAAACAGAACTTTAAGTGATGGTGAACTTTCTTGTACAAAAAGGCAAATTTTTTTTTTAAACGAAACACAAAATAATTATTTTTAACAATTATAAAATTATACATTTTCGAAAACACTGCTGCGACAAAGAAATTATAATAAATACAGAATAATTAAAAAGAAAAAGAATAAAAAATATTCAAAATGAAAAACCAAATGAGTTAGTTGGCTAAATCGGGAAGGGGGAGTGTTTGGAACATGGTTGTGTAAGAGGCACATGGTTATTTTAAAGACAGATATAGAATTTGATTAGGGTGTCCGCCTGTCATGGTGAGTGACTTAGTCACAGGGAGGGAACTTACGCCCTTGGCGATATACCACCTAACTGTCAGATCGTTTCGGCTCGTTTTTATTGTTAGTTGACTTTAATATTTTATTCGATATTTTATTCTGTAATGACCGGCGTGTAACACTGGGGCTCGAATCCTGACTTTACGCCTAATAGGCCAACACACTACCTACTAGACTACGCCGATACATTGAACTTGAAAAAATATGAAAAAAAATTTGCATTTTCCAAGTTTCCTTCATCTAATCTCATAGAAGATTAAGTCAACTAATAGATATATGTATCGTCTCTCTATTCGACCAAGATTTTAATTTTGGAAATCGGGTGACAAATGTTTGACTAATTCAGAGATTTGTGCTTAAAGTAAAAAAAAAAACGGTTTTTATCAAAAAGTTTGCGGGGTTCGACAAATATAAAAAAATATTTTTGAAATCTACTCAACAAAACTCACATCATACACTATGTCATTAGTCGGGTGTATTCATTTTTTTATTTTTAGTGTAATTATTTGTGTACTATGACTTCAAAGACCCAGTAATAAAATAATAAACATTAGTCTTCGTATAAAAGAAAATAAATACTCGCATTCTAATTTTAATTCGATTGTAGTACAAGGCACGTGTATTTGTTATCTTCATCTATAAAGTTGTGCGTATTAAATATTTCATTCAAATACTTTCCAAATCAATCAGTGCGTATGATTATTATTTATTTGTTGTGGCCCTTATAATGGATATCATGTATACGTCACGTAGCACATTAATTTAATAGGTATTCCTGTTATGAAATAGAACAGTTTTATTTAAAACCTTTTTGTTACTGATATCACAAGAATGTAACAAATCCTACTGATTTTTTAATCCAAAAAAAGTTTGTAGTTTAACAGCAGTCGTTTTGATGCGGAGAAAATACTTTTTTGGGCATAACTCTCAGCTCGGTTTTAAGATGTTTTGTAATTGTTCGGCACAAAAATTCTAAATAACCAATTATTGTGCCTAAGCTGATTGTAATACAATGTAACAGTAAAGGCCATTATTTGAGATCAAGTTGAAACACTAAAATTAGCTAGTCTGCGATTTAATTTAATCTTAAGTTAATTAAGTTTGTATTTTTTGGGTGGGAGTTTAAACCCTGTAGGACTGCCACACTTAAAAGAATTTGTGGCAACATTTTTCACAACAAACTGAACACGATTGATCTTTGGGTAATAAAATAATATTTGAAAAATAAATAAATAAATTCTGAATGTCTATTGTCAATTTGAAAAATTTGGATTTTATATACTTCATAATCACATAAAGAGTCGCCGTAGTCTAGTAGGTTGTGTGCTGTCTTATTAGACTGAAGACCTGAGTTCAAGTCCTATACATTAAAACAAAAATATGAAAATATTTCCTTAAAAAATTATGCATCCAAGAGGCTTTCTGATCCCTGTCCTGAAAGAAGATACATATTATCAATCATAAACCTCACAGACAGGAAAGACAAGGGTCGCCGTGGTCTAGTAGGTAGTGTGCTGGCTTATTAGACATAAAGCTAGGGTTCGTGTCCCAGGCCAAACATCAAAATAATATTTTATCGGCGATTTCTTTTCAGTAGATTTCTGGCAAAAACTCTGAGAGTAAATAAAATTACCATGAAAAGTTTCTCAAAAAAAGTTTTTGTTCGAAGTCGACTTTAAACTATAGGTCCCGCCACTTATGTATAAAATTAACACACACCATAACTAGTGTTAGAATCTACGGGCTTCTTGAGGACGATTGCTGTAGACTGTCTAATGGTGAAGCTATGACACTGTCCATTTTATAGCCACCTAGCAGCAACTCATTTCCTTGCCTTTCACATCTTACCTCTTTCCACCTTTGCTAAAAAAAACCTGCACAATGCACTGCATGAGTAGGGGCTATCCTCTGAGTGCTGGATTCATAAAAAAAGACAAGGACACTTATTGAGAAAATTTAGGATTAATGAGTCAAACTAAAACCTGTTACAGATGACTCATAACTACGGTGACCATACGTCTACTATTACAGCGGACGGTCCATTATTTTAACGCCCTGTCTGCTATTTTCATTTGCGTCTGCTATTTCTCCACTATTTTTCTACACGTAACTTCTAAAAAGTGTTTATTTTCCGAAATGTCCGCTTTTGTCACGCTAAGGGATATTTCAACACAACAATGACCCGAAATACACATCCAAATTGGTGAAAGGGTTTGCGAAATAAGAAGACGTGAATGTTATGCAGTGGCCTGCATAGTCACCCGACCTCAACCCTATAGAAAACTTATGGGAAATAGTAAATAGAAAGGTAAAAATCGTATCAAAATCGTATAAATCGTATCGGTAAATTATATCAAGCTATCCCAGTGAGGCATGGTCAGCTATTCCAATGAATACAATACAGAATCTTATTAGTTCTATGCCGAAAAGATTTGCTGAAGTTTTGAAAAATTGCTTTTATGCAACAAAATATTTGATCATGCTACATAATCCAATATGTTTTGTCGTATGAATTTTTTATTTTTTGTTTAATTTGTTTTTGTTTAATTTTTAATAATATCATAATAAACACTGAAATTAAATTTTATTTTTAACTATACTAGGTACGTATTTTTATTTTAGTATGTATTTGTTGTTTCTAAAATATCAAACTTCTTTTAGACCCTCCGAAATATTATAACCAGATTTTTGTCTAATATATTTTGACCTACACTGTATATAATTACGTATGTATAAATATAAGTTTATGTATAAATCTTTACATAGAATATTAATTATAGTAAATGAATTTTTTTCGTTTTTCAATTTTATATATTTGTCCGCTTTTTTTTCTATGGAAATAATGATCACCGTACCCTTAAGCTGGTTTGTTAAATTGAAACAAAGCAGGCCCTAATAAGAAAATTGTGGAAATGTTAGTCCAATGAACGAAAACGAATTATGAAACACAGTTTTATTAAACCCATTAATTTTTATTGATTTTTCAGTCGGTGACACAAAATATTTTTAGTTCCTACTGTAAAGGTACCATGAAACGCAATGTATATAATTTTCTGTCAGCAGTGTGCAATTGTAAAAAATATTCTGTTAAATTAATTTCTTAAAAAAACGGATACAATTCAAACAAAAAAAATAAATAAAATAAAAACATAAAAATTGTATTTTTATTACCACATGCAACTGTAAGTGCTATTGCATCGAATATGCACAAGAATAAACATCCTTGGATAGGTTTTTCTGCTCATAATTATTATTTTTTCATTTAAACGTTAAAAACGTTAAAGTATAATTAAAATTGAAAAAAAAATAATTAAATTAAAATTAAAAATTAATTAAAATTAAAGAAATAAAAGTTTAAGAAATAAAACCATAAAATTTTGATGTTCAAATTTGATTATTTAAAATTTAAATTTTATTTTAAAATTTCGTTTGATTTAAAAAAAATTTTTGTATTAAACAAAACGCTTCACTACCTTAGAATTTACGCTTGTTATGCTCGACGATTACAACCTGATGACCAATTATGTTTGTGTGTATGATCTGTCAAATATTGTACCGACTATAGCTAGCTGATAGTACATGTGACAGTAAAACTTAATAGCATCAAACCAATAACAATCTGCTGCAATATTGATGGTATTATTATTTGAAATTATTTATTGATTAATGACAATAGCAGCTAATGGTCTATGACCAACAACATATTGTTCGAAATCTTCATTAGCTTGAGCATACAGGGTGGCTGATATGTTTTGCAACTAACTTCATGTTGTTATCACTTATAAACCACTCGTCTGACAGCTTACAGATTTATTCCAGTGCCAGTTTATTTTATTACTTACAAGCCTACAAAAGCATTTTGATCTATTGCATTCAAAAAACAAGTTATTCCTGATGGAATTCAGGCGTGATAGTGTGATGGCTTTATATTTGGCTGGAAAACTACAGTCCTTCAGCATTTAAATGTGAATAAATCTTTTGTTTCTCGCACCATTGCTTGTTACCGCGATACTGACAGTGTTGCATCGCGTCCAGAAAGGTGGACGAAAAAAAAAATGGTAACAACACCAGAAATGATCCGAAAAGTGAAGTCCAGATTTAATCGAAATCCACGCTGCAGTGGTAGAAAAATTGCTCGTGAGATGAACATATCGCGAGAATGGATGCAACAAGAAAGTGTCCAATTGCCGAATTTGATTTCGTCCGGTGAGAAGCCATGCCAAATTGACCAGTTTGTGAATAAACAAAATGATTGGGTTTACTTGCCAAAGAAGTAAGCTGAAAGTTTACACTTGCGATTGGCCACCAGCACTTAAGCGCCGCCGATGGTAATGGTGTGTGGATCCCGTAATGGCCGATGGTCGCTTCCCGCTCGTATTCATAGACTGTGGGGTCAAAATAAATGCCAAATATTATCGGGAAAATGTCTTAAAGACAATCCTGAAGCCCTGGGCAGACCATGGACATTCTAACAGAACTCAGCATCATTGCACTCAGCACGCGTCAACCAAGAATGGCATAAAAAGGAGGTTCCTCGCTTCATTTCTACCGCAAAATGGCCACCAAAATCTCCGGATCTCAATCCGTTGGACTTTTGCGCCATTAGCGGCATTTTGGAGAGTAAGGTTCTCACTAAAAAATACCAAAGTGTCGATCATCTCAAGACGGTGCTTCGCCGGGGATGGGCCAAAATGCCGCAGAACCACTTTCGTGCAGCCTGTGATGGCTTTGCAGGCCGTTGGAAGGCTATAATTCGTTTCGAAAGTGGCCAATTCGAACAAAACTTAACTCTTTCTAAAATTTGATGTTATTTCCAACATTTTTTGCTTTTGAACAATAAAATTAAAAAAACATTAAATAAATATAGCACTTTACTTTGTTACATTATATATCAGCCACCCTGTATTGATGAAATATATGATATTTGCCGAATTTAAGTTAAGTGTTTATAATTGATTTTACCCAGTATTGCCTGGATGGTCCTTTAGAGCATATACAGTGGACAGCAAAGGTATTAGTACTCCATTATATATCGACAATTTTATGAATTTTAACCAACAATTTTCATACAAATTTATAGTTTTAATATTTATTTCAGTTTTATTATAAACCAAGAAGGAAAAATAAGAAAGTTTCAATGAGAGTTCCTGAGCAGATTAAAAAAATTCCAAATCCTAATATATATAAATTTTATCAATTGTATTTAGTAGAATATTTTTAAGGTCCAGCACTCGATTTAACCTATGGAACATACTAATACCTATGTACACACCCCATAACCACGCACATTAACATTTTGAATTGAATGGGTTTAGTGTTTTTCTTGTGGGCCAACCCTGCGCATATTTTTGCGGTTGGACTTTTGTTTGAGGTTTAACGATTACCTAACCATTCTTTTATATAATTCTCGTAAATTACTTCTTTAAGTCATATCGGAATCTTTGCTGTCAAGAGTATTAAGCCTGTGGGGACTTTTTATGTCAAGTATTATTGTGTATTAGAATGTTTGATTTTCTTTAGGATCTTGGACTATCCTATCTAGGACCCAAATTAAACTTTAATGATCATATCACTTTGACTGTAAAGATGCCAAAGAGCACCCTTGGCTTCATAAAACGTGTGGCAAAAGAATTTTCTGATTTATATATTACGAAACAGCTATTTGTATCGCTTGTCAGATCAATTTTGGAGTATGGATCCATTGTATGGGATCCTCACTATAATGTTTACAGCGAACGCATTGAATTTGTGCAGAAACAATTTCTACTTTTCTGTTTGCGTGGCTTGGGATGGAATTATTAGGATTTGCCTAGCCGGCTGGCATTAATAAAACTCTTAAGAGTTGTCGAATAATGTTAAATGTAACCTTTGTGATTAACCTGATCAATGGTAATATTTGTTGTGAATTAAGATCTGTTAAATTCAATATTCCTTGCTCGTAACTTCCGCTGTTATAATCTTATTTATAAGCAATTCTGCAGATCTAATTATGCAATTGCAAATCCATTAACTAGAATTTGCCGTCAATTCAATTGTTTGTCAGACCTTGTTGATTTTTCTGTAATCGGAATATTATTGTTTTTCTTAATTGGTAACTTTTTTTATTTTTATTGTAACAATTCATTGTATTTTTTGAAGAAACTGTTTGTAATTGTATTTAAATTTTTTTCTCGTACCTATTTTTGTTATTAGTCAGTAAGGAATTTGTCCATTGACTTAAGTTAAATAAATAAAAAGATTAAAACTTTTGGTGTCTACTGTATATTGGTAAGCATTTTTATTGTTTCTTTCGAGACAAAAACTAGAGAATGAAAAATACATAATAAAAGGTAAGTTTAACGAACTATTTGTTTGCTTATATAAAATTAACAGAAAACTGTTTACGTTTATGTTTCGGCTTCCGGATGGAATAAATCATACAGAAAAGGGTCTTCTATAAGAAATGTTTATCTTATTACAGAAGCATTTGTTTATTTGTTTATTTATGTATGCATGTATCCGAAGTATTTACATTTCTTGGGTTAACATTTTAGAATTTTAAATAAAATCAGTATTTTTAAAAATACACACTTAATCTTTTTGTTACCTTTTCATTTGAAAAAAAAACATCTACAATTTTTTTAATAGAATTTTTTAAATTAACCGTCTAGCATATAGTGTTCTTTAGTAAATTGATCTTTTTCCAGTAGTAAGTGGATTAGGTGAATAAAGTTGTATTATTTACTTAAGCCTGCGTCGAAATGATGTCTATTTCCTTAACAGTAATAACAACTGGGCAAATATGTTTAAATTTCTTTTGATGTAATACATACATACATACATAATTGGCCATTACAACCCTTCAGTTTAACGTCGCCTCCGAACGACAGATTTTGAGAATCATTTTCATGCCAATTTTATTTATTCCCAGAGTTTTTATCAGAAATCTGCTGAGAGTCAGTCGCCGAAGAAATAGTTTTTCATATTTCGTTTTGGGCATGGCCAATCCAAAACATTGACATCATTGTCGCTTAAAAAGTTTCGAGCTAAGCGACTTGAGTGCTTTGGATCGTTATCCTGTTGGAATATGCTACCAGGAGGCATTTTTTCCCGCAGATGAGGAAGCATGTGTTCTCCAAGGATTTCACAGTACTTCTTGGCGTCCATTTTTCCTTCGATTTGAGTTAAGGGACCTACCCCATCACGGGAAAACGCACCTGTAAATACGTGACGTAAAATCAATAATTTTTTTTAAACATATCGTTCCTTACCCCACACCATTATTGATCCACCGCCATGTTTTACGGTTGGAAGTTGATATCTTGGAGAATATCTCTGTCCAGGCGGTCTTCGAACAAAATTTATCCCATCGGAGCCAAACAAATTAAATTTGCTTTCATCGCTCCACAAGACTTTAGCCCATTGTTCATTTGACCAATCCTTGTAACGTTTTACAAATTCCAGGCGCTTCTTTTTATTGATTGCACTGATGAGAGGTTTCTTTGCGGGTCGTCTCGCATGCAAATTAGCCTCTTTCAACCTACGGCGAACAGTGTGAACGCCTATAGAGACTCCTTTGCGAAATTAGCAACGTCCACTGCAGTCTTTCGTGGATCTTTTTTAACCAGTGCAATCATCTGGCGGTCTTGGCGAGGGTAGTTTTTGGAGGATTACCACTACCTGGTTTCCTTTCCACACTATTTCTCAAGAAAAATCGAGATTTAATCCGACATACGGTTGATTGATTTACACCAAAGAGGTGTCCAACTTCACGCATGGAATTTCCTTCCTCTAAGGCTTTAATGATTGCAGTTTTGCTGTCAGCTGAGAGCTGCTTCTATTACAAAACACTTGTTGTATAACTTATTTAAGAAATTTTCAATTATAATTAAATAAATAACTTACTTTAACAATTTTTTTTATTATGTTGCATTTTTTTTGCTCGCTAAAAATTTGCACTTTTTTCACTAATTCAAAAATATTTAACTTTTTAAAGCAGAATTTGGAATAAACTGTGGTTACTTTGAAAATTTGATAATTGAATCTAGAATAAATAGTAATTTCGTTACCGTTATTTTTGAAACAGATCTTATTAAAGATCCTATGCACAGTGCATTTTTTTGTGCTCCCACTGTTATATTTACATTCTTTTGTTTATATTTTTTTGTTATTTCCTTTAATATTTGTATTCTATACAATTTACAATTTATTCAAATATTCTTAATGTTCTGGCACAACTTTTATTGTAGAGTCCGCTCTTATGCTTCCCGGTATCCCTCTGAAGCATAACGACCTTAGTGATAGCGCAAATCAGCCCGTATTTCAAAAAATTTGTATTTCTACAATTTATTTTTTAAAATTTATTTAATTTTTGTTTAAAAGAAACAAAAGCGAAATAATGACATAAAATAACTACTTTATGTCATTATATGGATTCGCCTTTGTCATTTCTGGCTAACGGCAAATTTCATTTGACATAACCAGTCACACAAAAACACTGCGATTTAAGTTGTTGTACAAATGCTATTTCTAGTAAAATAACACTGCACACTAAGTACCACACTACCGACTAGATTACTGACGAATTCAAATTCATTACTTTTTCCTTTTCATTTTTATATCAAACTGAATTAGGATTACTAACACAATTTTTATTACGAGTTACCATCAGCTTTAAAAATGTGTCACTGTTGATTGATATTAGTGGCCGTGTTTTTGTCTGTCTTAATCCGTATATTTCGAAAATTTTTTTTTAATGGAGAATTGAAAGATGTACACGCAGTTACATAAAGTTAGCCGTTTATCGGTTAAAGCTTGCAGCCCATTTAGTAGCATCTCTGGTTTAGTTTCTTTAGGGTATTAGAACTCATTTAAAATATTTTTATATTTTAGGAGGCTGTTATTCTTTTTAAGTTGTTTTTAAATTGTTTTTATCTTTCTAAGCTTTAAGATGTTCCACAGCGTTTAAGTCCACAGAGTCTAAAAACCTAAAATGCCGAAAGGCGTGTCCCCCCGATTTCTATTATAGATAGCCCGATATCAATAATAGGTCTATAGTTTCCACCTTAAGGAACGTTACATTATTATGGTTTTATATTGTTTTTTTTTTCGATTCTAAAGCTGTAGCTTTCCAAGCACTCGATATAACTTGTCAATTTTTATAGTTGTATCTAAGGTATGTTTCAAAATTATAAGAACACTTATTTTTTTCAAATTTTTCTGCAAGTATTGAATTGATCTACAAATATTTATTAAGAGAAATAGATTTTTGTATTTACTCTTTATATATGCGAAAAAATTTTTTAGGAAACTTTTGAAGTTTTCCGTTATTTGTAAGTTTCATTATTATAAAAACAAGTGAAGAAAAACTGATAATGCAATTTAGTAAAGCAATAACTTCAGCTAAAATTGGTTTTAAAATAAAGAAAAATTGTGTTTTTACCATGCCACGTGGGTGCAGTTTATCCGAACAAGAACAAGGTAAAATTTTGGCCTTTAAAGATCAAAATTTGAAATTTAGAGAAATTGCTCGAAAATTGGGAAGAAGTGTGACTGTAGTAAGAAATTTTTTAAATAATCCTGAGGATTATGGACAAACAAAAAGATCCGGACGGAAAAAAATACTTTCCCAGCGAGAAATAGTCCACATTAATCGTTTAGCTAGCAATTCAACATTAAGCCTGAAAAATATAAAGGCCTCAACTGGTGTTTCCGTATCAAAAACAACCATATGGAGAACAATAACAGAAAATAAAAACATAAAATATTCAACAATGACCCAAGTATCCCGGTTATTTGAATTTATTAAATTTATTGTAAAAGTGAAAATAACTATCAGTTGTATTTAAGGTTATATTTTCAGATGAAAAAAAATGGAATTTTGATGGTCCAGATGGAAACAGGGGCTACTGGAGAGATGTTAGAAATGAACCCCTACATTTCTCCAAGAGAAATTTTGGTGGTGGATCGCTGATGGTTTGGGGAGCATTCTGTAGCGATGGATGTCTTGAAATTCAATTTGTGTCATGTAAAATGAATAGCACAGATTACGTGAAAACTCTGGAAATGAGTTTATTGCCTTTCATACCACAAAATCCTATGAAAAATTACATTTTCCAGCAAGATAACGCTGCTATTCATAATAGCAGATTTACAAAAAACTGCTTTAGCTCAAAAAATATAAAAGTTTTAGAGTGGCCAGCGTGCTCCCCAAATGTAAATCATATGGAAAATATTTGGGGTATATTGTCCAATCGTTTTTACTCGGGAAATCGCCATTATGAAAATTTAAGTTCATTAAAAAGCTCAATTTGTCAAGAATGGTCAAATATTGATCAAAACTTAATCAATTCATTAGTAGAGAGTATGACCTCGAGAATATTTAATCTTATAAAAAATAAAGGTGGACTAATTCGCAAATATTTTCATTGAAATTGTGTTTTATTCTTAAAATAATTGAAATGTTTTTACACTTCTGAAACACTGACTTAGTTGTTATTTTGAAAAATATTAAGAATTACAAAAGCAACAAAAAAATATAGCATATTGATGAAAAGTACATTCAAACATTTATATATTCTCAAAGTAATTTATAAAGAAAATGATAAAATTTAATGAAAAATTTTACATTACAAGGTGTTCTTATAATTTTGAAACATATCTTATAAAACCCATTTGTGTATACATTTGTCGGTACTCAATAGAAAATGTTGGTCTAACAAACAGTTCTAATAGCACTACCATGAGCTGATGTCACGATTATGTAAATCATAGCCTTCTTTTAAAGCACGATACGTGGCTGTGGCAGAATCATCAGAATTTTTGTAGTAGGTTTTGATCATTTTTATGTGTTGTGTGATTGTTAAGCGATCTATTTTCGTCAATATCAAACTTTCAACAGAAAAGAAAAAAATTGGTTTCATAGTTTCCAGTCCCATACTGGAAATGGATAGCAGTTTATAATTTAAAATAAGTTACAATAGAACTGCTTTTTAAACTAAAATATTGTATTTCCCATTGAGTAAAAATTTTATTTCTACGAACAGAAAAGGAATTCACTTTTTATCAATTTATGAAAACCAAACATGTGGTTACCATCACTACTATGGACTATGGTTACACATTCTGTGATGTAATTCTATGAATTTGATGACATCAAAAAAAAAATGTAAAATATGTGATCCAACATGGTTGGTATGTTCTTGTTTTATGTTTATTATAAAATTTCGCTGTACTATACACTTAACCCTCCTAAAACGCGGGTTCCAATAACGCAGTTCCCAAAATGCGTACATTTTCTTACAACACCACTCTTACAAACGCGATTTTTACGAAAATTTTTATGTACGAAATTTTTTTCAAATATTTACCTTTTTAATTTGGAAAGGGTTTTCTTGCCTAAATAAATTTTTTTTGCATTTTGTTCACATTTTGATACGTCTTTTTTTCTTGTAGGATTGCCACCCTATACTCGAACATGTATTTACAAAGTGGCAATGAAATACGTAATTGTGTAGTCTCTTGTTTAACATCTTAAGAGCTATCAAAATAATGTTCTACAACGACAAAATTAAAAAAGGGGTTTCCCCGTTGTTCTAACATCTTACAACGATTTATGTTACTTTCATTTGATGTAGAGTAGAAAGTTATCTTGCTATTTTGGCTTTAATTTATTAAATCTTTATTTTGTTTAAATAAATGAAGTGTTATTGAATTCCATAATATGTATGTTCTTATGACTCAACAAATAAATACACAAAAATATATTGAGCACATATTTTTACTACATAAATTCCAATATTTTATTGAAAAATTTTTTACTTTATCATATCTTTTACAATACGATTTCTTACAACGCGCCATTTTTTTGGAACCTATTCCCCGCGTTGTAAGAGGGTTAGGTGTACTATAAACTGCGGTTATAACAAAAAAAAAAAAAAATAACAAAATAAAGTAATAAGTGTAGTAACAGAAGGAAAATTAAATGGAAAGAGAAAAAAAATGTTTCAACTAAAAAGCAAAATTTATATATGTTTTCGTTAATTTTTTCATTCGAAATATTGTATACATACTTAGTTTCAAAAAATATTAAAGTTGCAAAATATGTTCATGCAAATTGACCATTCTCCCATTGACCATATTTTCTCGTAGAAAGAAAATTTTATTAAATATTCAAAATGATAGCAAAAAAAAATTAAAAGTAAATGAAATCGAATTTTGGATAATACGTAACTAATATCTTAAGTTAATAGATATCTTTGTGAAACTGGCAATTTAACTTACTCTCAGAGTTTTTGCTGTGTATGTCTGCTCTAGGATTTAAAGCGGAGGTTTGCTTGTTTAAAACACTAACTACTAACACCAGCTGACCAGTAACCCAGAAATAGAATTCTCCAAACTAGTGGAGCAAGAACGGCATTAAACGGCATCCATACGATCGCTTGGTAAATATAGAGTCTTGATGTTTAAAATGTTAAGCAGGCACTTGACTTAAGTTAAGCCTTATTCAAGAGAAATTTAAAGAAAACTTTGTTGAAATGGAAAGCTTATGAAGCACGAATTTTATACAAGAGGTTAGTTAAAGTCAATGATTTCTTAAAAATATTGGGTTTAAAAGTTAAGAAGTAAGTATTTATACTAGCTCAAATAAGTGTCCGAAGCAAGCGAATACAATTTTCAGACAATTTCAAAAATTACGTATTAGATTTGAAATTGAAATTCTGATTAAATTGTCTTCGCGTGCTTGGTGTATGGAGACTTATTTGAGTCTTTACAACGAATGCAGTCCATAGTTTTGGAACATCGAAAACAAAGCTAAAGTTAAAATTGATATGACAGCCACATTACAAATTTCCTAACTGTTCGTGTTCATTTAGAAGCTTCAGTGAGCAAATTTCTATACATGAGTCTATATCAGTTTGGTCCATAATTTAACCATGAATCGTCTTACAAATAAACAACGCTTGCAAATCATTGAATTTTATTATCAAAATGCGTGCTGTGTTAAGAAAGTTCATCGCGCGCTTCTTTTATTTCATGGTCAGTTTAATCGACCCACTAAGCGGTTATTCGGGCTATTGTGACTAAATTTCGCACCAACTTTACATTGTTGGACTTTAAACCACCATCACGCTTACGTTGAGTGCGAACTGAAGAAAATATTGCAGCTGTATCGGCCAGTGTTAATGATAACCATCAATTATCGTCGCCGTTCGCAGCAATTGGGCCTCTGTTACTCAACAACGTGGATTTAAGTGTGAAGCCTTTCAAAATACAGTTGCTGCAAAAATTGAAGCCGAGCAACCTACTACAACGCAGAATTTTTGGTGAATATGCTCTTGGAAAGTTGGTCCAAGATCCACTTCTTTATTGAAAACTTATGTTCAGCGACAAGGCTCTTTTTGGCTCAATGGATTCGTAAATAGGCAGAATTGTCGATTTTGGAGTGAAGATCAGCCAGAAGCATTGCAAAAGCTACTAATGCATCTAGAAAAAGTCCGTACCAGAAACAGTGGGCCGTACTTCTTCCAAAGATTCTGCGAATCATAACGTAACTGTGAATGGTGAGCGCTACCGTGAGGTGATATCCAACTTTTTTTTGTTTTCAACAAGACGGTACCACATGCCACACAGCACGCGTAACAAGGGACTTATTGAGAGGCGAGTTCAGTGAACATTTTATTTTATTTCATTTTTTTTTTTTTTTTTATAAAACTAGCACTCAGGGGATGGCCCCTACTTATGAAGTGCATTGTGCAGGTCTTTAGGAAAGGTAGAAAGAGGGTAGATGCGAATGGCAAGGAAATGAATTGCCGCTAGGTGACTATAAAATGGCCAGTGCTATACCTTCACCATTAGACAGTCTACAGCAATCTTCCCCAAGAAGCCCGCAGTTTCTGACACTACTTATATTGTGTGTGTGTTAATTTTATACAGAAGTGGCGGGACCTTCAGTTTAAAGTCGACTCCGAACGACAAATTTTTTTTGAGAAACTTTTCATGGCAATTTTATTTACACTCAGAGTTTTTGCCAGAAATCTGCTGAGAAGAAATCGCCGAAAAAATTCTTTTTGTATTTTTTATTTTAACGTCTGGCCTGGGACTCGAACCCTGGCTTTACGTCTAATAAGCCCAGCACACTACCTAAAGTTCGGGACCGGTCAATTGGTCGCCTAGATCGTGGGATTTAACCCCTTTAGACTATTTTTTGTGGGGCTATGCTAAAACTTATGTATATACAGACAAGCCCACTTAAATTGCCACATTAGAAAACAACATTGAAGCATTTATTCGTGGTATACCGGCCGAAATGTTGGAAAGAGTATGCCAAAATTGGCATAAGCGGATGGACTATTTGAGGCGCAGTCAACATTTGCATGAAATAATCTTCAAACATTAAATTATATGGACCGTACTATCGATTTAAATAAAGATTTCATAAATTTTTCTGAATTTTATGTGTTTTTTTTTTTTCTTTTTTGAAAAATGTTCCTATAGCCCTTAAAAAATCACCCATTATGTGGAATTTTTACCCGAAGAGCACAACCCAACAAATGTCACACTAAATGTAGTCATATCTACAGGTAGGGATACAAACCAAAAAAATCTTGACCACTTTTGAACTAAAGTCAAAAGAGAATATATGAAAATGGGCACAAATATCATCCACATATAAAAGACCTTAAAGTATATGAAAGCCAAACGCTGTGGCAATGAATTTTTTTTATTTTTTGATTTTTCTTTCTAAAATAAGCTGCAGATTATCAATTTTAACACGAATGAATTTCAAATTTTAAGCATTAGAATAAACAATTTTATTGCTATTAATGTGCTAGTCTATATAATGTGCTAGTTCAGTAGAAAGCAAAAAAATATTTTGTTGGCTGTTATTAAACTTGGTCCACCAAAGCTATAAAATTTAAGTATTTTGTTACTGAGAATACCTACAATAAAACATGTTTTCCCCAACGGAATAATTTGCTCATGTTTATAGTCTTTTATGTGGTAACGACCAGAACAAATTTATGTTAATCACCGATCAATTTGTCATGAATACAGATTCTATAATTGCATGGAGCTCAACATGAAAACGTCTAAAAAATTTACAGGATTATGGCTTGTGGTGTTACTTTTTTTTCATTTTCATTTTTGTATTTCTTTAGATTGTTTATGTTCGAAGTTAAATGAAACTTTGACATATACGCTCAAACAAGCGCTCTTAAAACTTTCTGTCAATTCTAGAAATGTGTATAGATTTTGTAATCAAAGAGAATCAAATAGTTTAAAGAAAAGAGATTGGGATTCTGATAGCCACGAATCCTGGGATTTTTAAAAACTTGTCCCGGGATTTTTTGGGATTTTCGGGATTGTGAATTCATATGTATTTTGACCCTACAAAAGGTCCTGAAAATAATTCTATATCACTTTACTTCGATATTAACTTCTCAGATGAGGAAAACCCCACTTTCATTGATAAAAAGGTATTCGATGGCATCGATGAATTTTCTAAAGCTCTATCAAGCGAATTAATAGAGTAACGGACTTAGACTGTCCAAAAGTAATAGAGGTTTTTACATCAGGAGGTCGTAGAGGTGAATATTTATAAGCTGCACACAGCTATTTTGGAACTATTTTACCAACAAATGCTGAATGCGGGAAGTGTTTTTAAACGGCAGCGTATCAGATCACATGTTGGATGCTTAAATCTTTTTGTTCGAATCCAAATAATTTTCTTAAAACTAATGTATTTGCATATGTGATAATAATTTTTATTTTGTTAAAGAAATATTTTTATTATTAAGAGAAAATGGCTTTTGTAATATTTATGGAAAAATAATTAAATATATTGACAACTTCAAGTGTCCCTATTATTGTTTTACATTTTTTTAAGAATTTGGCAAAGCTAGTGAAATATTTTTATTTTATTAGTTAACCTGTATGAATACCTTTAATTTAATGTAAATACATTGCAATATTTATGGAAAAATAATTAAAAATATAAGAATATATTGAAAACTTTAAGTGTTCCTATTATTTTTTCCGGACCTTTATATTACATTTTTTAAGAATTTGGCAAAACTGATGAAATATTTTTATTTTATTATTTAACCTGTACGAATACCTTTAATTTAATGTAAATACAATGCAATATTTATGGAAAAATAATTAAATATATAAGAATATATTGAAAATTTTAAGTGTTCCCATTATTTTTTCTGGACCTTTGTATTACATTTTTTAAGAATTTGGTAAAACTGGTGAAATATTTTTTTTTAATAGTTAACCTGTACGAATACCTTTAATGTAATGTAAATACCTTGCAATATTTATGGAAAAATAATTAAAAATATAATAATATATTGAAAACTTTTAGTGTCCCTATTTTTTCCGTAAATACATTGCAATATTTATGGAAAAATAATTCAAAATATAAGAATATATTGAAAACTTTAAGTGTCCCTATCTTTTTTCCGGGCTTTTATTTTACATTATTTTAAGAACTTTGCAAAGCTATTGAAGTATTTTTATTTTATTAGTTAACCTGTATGAAAACCATTAATTTAATGTAAAAACATTGCAATGTTTATGGAAAAATAATTAAAAATATAAGAATATATTGAAAACGTTAAGTGTTCCTATTATTTTTTCCGGACCTTTATATTACATGTTTTTAAGAATTTGGCGAAACTAGTGATATATTTTTATTTTATTAGTTAACCTGTATGAATACCTTTAATTTAATGTAAATATATTGCAAAGTTTATGGAAAATAATTAAAAATATAATAATATATTGAAAACTTTAAGTGTCCCTATTATTTTTTCCCGGCCTTTATTTTAAATTTTTTACGAATTTGGCAGAGCTATTCAAATATTTTTATTTTATTAGTTAACCTGTTAGTATACTTTTAATTTAATGTATATACTTTGTAATATTTATGGAAAAATAATTAAAAATATAAGAATATATTGAAAACTTTAAGTGTCCCTATTATTTTTTCCGGGCTATTATTTTTCATTTTTTTAAGAATTTGGCAAAGTTAGTGAAATATTTTTATTTTATTAGTTAACCTGTATGAATACCTTTAATTTAATGTAAATACATTGCAATATTTATGGAAAAATGATTAAAAATATAAGAATATATTGAAAACTTTAAGTGTCCCTATTTTTTTTTCGGGCCTTTATTTTACAATTTCTAAGAATTGGGCAAAGCTAGTGAAATATTTTTATTTTATTAGTTAACCTGTATGAATACCTTTAATTTAATGTTTATACCTTGCAATATTTATGGAAAAATAATTAAAAATACAAGAATATATTGAAAACTTTAAGTGTCCCTATTATTTTTTTCGTACCTTTATTTTACATTTTTCTAAGAATTTGGCAGAGCTAGTGAAATATTTTTATTTTATTCCCGTGTTTTTGCGGAAATTTTTTATCCCGATTTTTCCCGAAATATCCCGGAATTTCGGAATCGGGATTTACAAAATCCCGAATTCCGGGATTTTTAATGATCGATCCCGTTTGGCATCTCTAGTACATACATAGATAATTGCTCATTACATCCTTCAGTTAGACTTACGTCCCAGCTTGTCACACCTCTTATGTTGTTTGTGTTAATTTTTTACATGTGTGCTAGTTTAAAGTCGCCTCCGTAGGACCAATATTGCAGAAACATTTCATGGAAATTTTGGTTTGCTCTCAAAGTTTTTACCAGAAATCTGCTGAGAAGAAATATTTTTTCATATTTCGTTTCATTGCAGGTGTCTTCATTGTTAGCCTTAACCGGCGAACCACAGACAAATTGGTGAAACAAATAAAATATAAAAACTAAAATTAACAACTGCAAAGGAATATTATAAAGACATTTTTTTTTATTCATCACCGCATCAGCGTGTAGAGTATTTCATAGATAGATTTAACAAACTTTTTTGGTTATATTTTTCGGTTCAAATTAATATCTCGTCAATCAATTATGTTTAAAGCAAAACATTTAAACAAAACGAAGCAAAAAAAAAAACTACCACTTGTGAGGTATGTGATATGTTTCACTTCAAATTTTCATCTATTTATTTGAGTATTTCTTTACGAGTGAAGCATATTAATGTTTATTTGAGTCATTTGTATAATTTGTAATGCTTTCAAAATATAACTTCCAATATAAAGCGTTTTAAGGACAACAAATCAAATGTTCAATCATTTATTATGTATCATTATCGTTATCCAACGGACATGTAACTAAAATTGTCGTTAAGAGCACAGAATTTGAATTTAAAAATAAGGAATTTCATTAAATCTTGGCAAAAGCGTAGAATTATTTTTTTTTTAATAAATTTTCTAAAGAAAATCTTTTGCCGTTTTATAGAGTTCGTATAATGGAAAATGTTTATATGAGGGCTGGTACAGAACTTTATTTTGAACAATATTTTAAATTTAATCAATTTAAAAAGTTAAAATCTCACATCTCATTTCAGCATAAATCGAATGCTTTAAACATTTTTGTTATTAATTTAACTTCAATTTGTGTCGTCATTTAATTTACGTCGTCTCAGATGTTTAGCCAAATTTTACTGTAAAGCTAGCGAAAGATAATGAAAAGGAAAGGCTCAACTTCATAACATAGTAGTTGAAGGAACAACAACTAATGAAGAAACCAAAAGGTTTCAAAAATAATTAAAATTATTAAATTATGACCTTATTTATAACCTTCTCTAAATAAGAACGAGAAGTGTTTTTTAGCCGTCAAAATTTCTCAAGCCCAATACGCAACGTTTCGGCAACACATTACAAACCCTGACACATTTTCTGTTAAACAATCAAGATCCATCACAAATTCTGAAAATTTTCGAACGTTTTGAAAAGTTCAGATGGGATGTCATACATTATTCCCTCGATTTACTTTGTCTTGATTTACGTTGTTTCGATTAAAGTCGTCAAAAATTTTGTTCCCTTCAAATTCGATTTGCGTCATAAATCGATTTACGTCGCTTCTGTTGTTTATAAACAAAATCAGGGGAATTCCCTCTTTAAAAAAATTCAATACATAGAATAAAAATTTATTTATTTTAGTTTCTTTTTTATATAATGTACATAAAGAATTGCATCTGATAGTATAAGTTCTTTGAAATTCGATTTACGTCGCCTTTTTCCGGAACATTCTACTATGTAAATCGAAGAAATACTGTATATAAAAAATATCACTCGACTGTTAGACTCTCTACATAATAACTACGGTCACTTTTGTCCGATTTAATCCAATGATGACTCAATCTCTTCACAAGGCAACGAACTTTAAGAATATTATCACTTATCCTATATTATTTTTTTAAAGTTTGCTACTAAGAATGCACAAACTTGAAACAATATGAAAAAAAATCGAAATTTTCTAGTTTACCTTATTAAATGTCATAGCATATAAAGTCGAAATATGGATGTATGTATATTGCTTTAAAGGCTCATCTCTTCATCTGTTAAGTAATCCAGAAATTTGTACATAAAATCAAACAGTTTTTGTCAAATAAAAAAAGTTTGGAGGGTTCAAGAAATATAAAAAAGGTGTTTTTGAGTTCTACTCAACTAACTGAACAACGTGGACTATGCAGTTATTCGGATGAATTTTCACTGTTGCACTGTGTTATTATTTCAAATATTTCTCCTGAGTGATGGTCTCAAAAAAATAAATAAATTAAAATACGTCCACACCCAACGAGTGTCCGATAACTGATATGAAATTATACAAATTGTTACGATTTTACAACAACAATTTTTTTTCTATACTATTAAGATTTTGTTTTCTTTTTTTTTATTACACAACTTTTATTACGTACTGTCATCTTTACATTTTATCATTAGATATATTTTTCATCATGATATATCATGATATATTTTTGTCTTGTCCCGTTATTCATTACAGGATCAGTGATTATCATGTGATTATTGTATAATTTCTATATATAGATTACATACATCTATCCTTCTTTACCTTAACTATCTAATACATATTCCAATAAAATGATATTTTTCATTGAAATTAATGTAAGTTTGCAAGATTATAATTTATAGCAGAAAGCTCACTTACGAAATAGAACTAAAAGAGTGCAGAAATCTGCACAGAAATTCTTAAAAAGGAAAAATTTTAAATAATAATTATTTTTAATTTATAAGTAAAAAGCGAGAAAGTATACTAATGCAAAGTAAAAGAATTAGAGGTCTATATGGTATAATTTAATTGAAATTGTTAAAATGAAAATCAAATCATCTCCATTGGCAATATCCATATATATTTACGCCTTTCACAATCCATAGGACAGTTTCTGGAAGCACCACAGGTTCTAATTCCCACATGATCCTGTTTTATTTTATATTTATATTTATAAAGATTTCGAATAAGTTTTCCATGTTTTAAAAGAATTTCTCACATTATAAGTTCATTTAACATCAAAGTTAATTCAAATCTTTAATTATTAAAAAGAATTTAAAACCTAATTAAACTGTGTTTGAATCACAATCAATTGTCACAAACTTAACCTAAAAACCAAAATGTTCAATTTATACTTATACACCTAGTTCAACTATAACCTAATTAAAGTTAAAAATTAAAAATTATTGAATTAAAATTATTGCTTTATAATTTTATTTTTGTATAATTATTTCTGTTTGTATTTAAATATAATTTTTCCTATAAACTTGAAAATTCATAACCTAAATATTAATTAAATGTATTATTTCTAAAGTACTTTTTTCGGTTGCAAATATCTCCCATACCACCGCATCAAATTTAATGAACGATATCTCATTTTAAGGTTTATATCTAACACTAATGGCAAAAAATAATTAGAAATTGAAAAAATAATATTTTCATTCATAAAAATTATATTTTATATAGAACTGCATACTGTTGTCATAGTGATTATATATTTTTGTTCAAGTGTGCTAATACAGGTTCGCTTAATAATAATGCAGTTCTACATAATATAATAATATTAAAATCCATTCTGGCAATACCGCTATTTACTATAATGCCGTTTGTTACTAAGTCAGTTATATAAAATATGCATATTAAGTTGTAAAAAGCTGTTTTGGCAATACTTTGCAGTAGTTGCTAGATCAAGTGCAATAGACAGGGTCGCTTAATTGTAATGCTATTCCACATAATAATCTAGAAAGTTGTAAAAGCCATTTTGGTAATGTCGTTATTGTCATGGTATTATATGTTTTATGAAGTTTAGTAATACGGTGTCTTTTAATATATACATACTTATATATAGTGTCAGCTGATATTTAACAATTAAAAAGGTTTTAAAAAAAATAAGAATAAAAATAACGTGGAACGTAAGAATATAAATAACGTGCATTAGAAAAGACAAATGCAATTATAATGTTAATCAGAAATCTTAATGCTAAACAGGGGTTAATAAATGGTATCACGCTAATCGTAACAAACTTGGGAGAGCACATCATATCAGCAAAAATTATTCATACCGATAAAACTGTACTCATACCAAGAATCAACCTTACACCTTCTGATCCAACTGTGCCTTTCCGAATGACAGGAAAACAATTCCCTGTGAAAGTTGCTTTTGCTACGACGATAAACAAAGCACAAAGTCAAACCCTTCAAAAGGTAGGATTGTATTTACCAGTACCGGTCTTTTCACATGGGCAGTTATATGTGGCTTTTTCCCGAGTGCATACGTTTAAAGATATTTTTGTTTGTATTAAGAATTCGTACGGGCATTGTATTTAAAGAAGTATTATAAAAGCATTTAAACATATGTATGTATGTAAATATGTATGATGATATTATGATTTCTAATATTTTTATACTTTTAATAAAATTTCTATTAATTATTTTTATTTTATGTTACAAAAATGACAACTAATGTTGTGAAATATTCGCACGGGTCATCTAGTTAAATATGTATTACCAAATATCTATATAATGAATTATTTTTAATTTTAAACCTCTTTAAATTTTCTAACCTATTTTGATAATTATTTGCTGTAATATAAATTTTTATTAATTTCCTTTTCTTTTATTATTAACATTTTTCTTTAAGTGTAATTTTTAAATATATTTTGCTAAATTTTTGCATTTGTAAGATATATGAGTAAACTTTATTAATCATATCTAAACAGTATTTATAATCAACAACAACACACCTTGACTGCTGGGGGCCCATCATCTCAATTGCTGTGGACATACATAATCTGTAAGTGATGATTGCTAAAATTCATTCATATTTCTCTCTTTAAATTTTATTATTTCGGTCCGATTCAGTTTTGGTCCTCTGTCTGAATTTGTTATTTTTTTTTAAGTTCTCTATGCATACAATGCATTTTGAATTAATAACTTTAGATTCTTCGTCGTTACACTTGCCAAGTAAGGAAGTGATATGATTAATGTTAATTCTTTTATTATCCTTTTTTTGTTATAATAAAATTGTTTGTATATATTCAACGAATATGATTCATTAAATTATTTAATGGGGAAGAATATCTTCGACCAGGTAGTGAACGTATAGGTTGCCTTTGTATTTTCTTTATGGGATAGACATAAAAAACTATGTATAGGTATAGGTGTTAGATGATAAGGGATGGGAAAAGTGTACCCTACGTTGACATATCCATTTCGCCATCGTTCCAATCGGTAAAATACTTCTTTTGAAAATATTTTATTCTTTTATTTATTTTCTTTGCTTTATTTATTTTTGCACACTCTGTTGGCATGTAGAGTGTGTGTTATACGTTAATGCGTCAAATCGGATTGAGAACCATTGAGACTTAGTCTAGAATTAGCAGGTAACCATAAAATCATGCCTCTTAACTTTTGTATTTGTAATTTATACATACGGTATACCGGCCTATATGGGTTTAATATTAAATATGTATATAACGCGTTGCATTTATTTTTATGTCCTGAATAAATCGAGAGTGCTGATAATGCCCTGTAAAGCAGATGACTTTTGTTTATTTTTAGGGCTACCAGATGATATTTAAAAAGAAGTCGCCTGGCATTGTTATCCAATTTGAAGTTAATTTTTTAATTTTTGTTAAGCAACCTTAAGAAAACATTACAATATTAAAGCTACATGGTACATAATATAAAAAATTGCATTCAATGTTAGAACAGTGTTAAAAAGTTTTTTTTTGTTGTTATAAAAACAAACTCTCAAAAATAAAGTTGAAAAATTAGTGATCTGGCAACAACTTAAACAAATCAAAAAATACAACATATTTTTAGATCTAAAATCTTTTTTTTTTTTTTTTAATATAAATATGGATATTACTGCATCTATTTTATTTGCGAAAAAATAAATAAATCAGTTATTAAATTCATCTTCGTCATCTAATGAAGAAGAATTACTGAATTTATTTCAAGATACATAGTCAACAACCGCCATGGCAAACACAGGGCATACCCTTTTTTAAATATTTGTTATGTTATTCTCAAATAAAAAATGACATTACAACAAGGTTGGTCAAAAACTTTTTAAATGCACCTTGTAAGAGGGCGACATTTTTTTTTTTTTTAAAGAAAACACCATAAGTCTCTTCTCCAAGTAATTTATAATTCGAATTTTAAGAAAAACTTTACTTTCCTGTCGTAACTTTAATAAAGACTCAAATATTTTGACTATTATTTTTATATCAAATTTTAAAGCTGTCCTTAAAGAAATACAGAAATTATGAATTTTTAGCCACCATTGGCCATTGTGCAACGGTCGTAAGTAATTTTGCCATTGTGCATAAGCCTCTCATGGACATGAAAATGGATTTTTTCTTTAAACACGACAATGACCTTACTACGGAAAAAATTACTTACATAAACACTTAATTAAAATAAGATTACAGTGGAACCTCTACCTGTTGCTGTAAACTTACCGCTAATTTCTTAATTTCTGTATTACTTTTTGAGGATCATATATATTATTTCTAAAGCACTTTTTTTTGTCGGTTGCAAATATCTCCCATACCATCGCATCAAATTTAATGAATGATATCTCATTTTAAAGCTTATATCTAACACTAATGGCAAAAAATAATTAGAAATTGAAGAAATAATATTTTCATTCATAAAAATTATACTTGATATAGAACTGTATTTATAATAATACTGTTGTTATTGCGATTATATGTTTTTGTTCAAGTATGCTAATACAGGATCGCTTAATAGTAATGCAGCTCTACATAATAATATATAAAGTTGTAAAATCTATTTTGGTAATGTCGTTATTGTCATGGCATTGTCTGTTTTATGAAGTGTAGTATTACGGTGTCTTTTAATATATACATATATAGTGTCAGCTGATATTTAACAATTAAAAAGGTTTTAAGCAAAATAAGAATAAAAATAACGTGCATTTGGAAAACCGAATGCAATAATGATGTTAATTAGAAATCTTAATGCTAAACAGGGGTTAATAAAAGGTATCAGGCTAATCGTAACAAACTTGGGAGAGCACATCATATCAGCAAAAATTATTCATTCCGATAAAACTGTACTCATACCCCGAATCAACCTTACACCTTCTGATCCAACTGTGCCTTTCCGAATGACAGGAAAACAATTCCCAGTGAAAATTGATTTTGCTATGATGATAAACAAAGCTTAAGGTCAAAACCTTCAAAACGTAGGATTGTATTTACCAGAACCGGTCTTTTAACATGGGCAGTTATATGTGGCCTTTTCTCGTTTAAAGATATTTTTGTTTGTATTAAGGATTCGTACGGACAAAAAGTTAAAGATGATCATGTCATTACCCCTAACATTGTATTCAAAGATGTATTATAAAAGCATTTAAACATACATATGTATAGATGTATGTATGTAAATATGTATGATGATATTATGATTTCTAATATTTTTATACCTTTAATAAAATTTCTATTAATTATTTTCATTTTATATTACAAAAATAACAACTAACGTTGCGAAATTTTCGCACGGGTCATTGAGTAATTATTTATTTTTTTCTTTTGTTAATTTCCCTAGAGGGAAATTGTGTAATTCATATTTCATTCTCGGCTAAAGATAAAATGTACAAGTTTATCGGTGTGAAATATGAATGCATCAAGTAGTATACTCATGTACAGAGTTTATGTACTCTTCAAATGTGTATGTATGTTAAGAGAGCACAGTATATGTGCGTATAAGTTAGTTTAGAAGTTTATTGTATATGTTGACTGAAAGATAATATTACGAAAATGTAAGAAAGTTAAATTTCAAGAAAAGAGGATAAAAGAATACCAAATCTTGGCGTTTATGTTGTATTGTGTATACAGTTATTGGACATTACGTAAAAGAGATAAAAAAGAGGGAGCACACAGTAATAAAGTGAAGTAAAAGTGTGTAGAATATGACTCATATGCATTGATCTAGAAAATTGTTACAAAAATGAAATGTGCTTTAAATATGGCACTAAATATGGAAAAAAAAATGATGTTACAAAACATTTTTCTTTCCAACGAAATAAATTTTCTCTTCTAATTTATTTTTCAAATATTACAACTCGATTTAATATCATTAAGTCTTGTTAAATAAAAAAGATTGAAATAAATCATTTATTTTATTGCAGCAACTAACTTTAAAAAGTTCTCTTATCATTGGTATACGGTACACAGTATAGGAATTTAAGTATTCTTTTTTAATATCGACGCCTCCATTCTATAATGCATGTCCTTGCATTTTTAAATTCAATGTTCTCTAACTTAAATATTTAAATTAGGTTAACATACCAATCCATTTCGAAGTTATAGAGAAAATCTACTTAGAATGCACATATAGTTGCATGTCGCGTGAAAACTTTGAAAGCTCATAACTCAGAACACACTTTTCCGCCTTAGAATGTTGTAGGACGGAGGCGTCGATATTTAAATAGAAAACACTTCAAATAGAAAATTTAAATGAAAACTGTTCAGCAACTTCAGAGTTATAGCTACTCACGGCTATAATTTGATTGCAACATAGTAATTTTAAAGTTAGTTTGCGATTGTAAAATTTAAATTTTTCGTTTTAACAATTCCTACAAAAATTTTATTGAAAATGCAAGTCTGACATCTAAGGAGTGCGCACAAAAAAAAAATGGTCCTACTTTTAAGCTTATAACTTTTATCGTAATTGAAAAAAATTAATACTGTTACATTGTTTTTTTAGTTATCTGTTACAAAATCCACGTGCTAAATTTCATTGCAATAGCAAAATTAGTTTTTTGAAAATGGTCACCCAACAAGAATGTCCTAAAAAAATAATTGCAATTTTCAATGAAAAACCGCGCCGCTTACAAAAAACGATTAAGCCCATCAACAGGTGCAGGTGTTAACCAAAAAACAGTTGCTAGGGTAAGAATAAAACAATTTAAGAAGTCTATGAGTATTGAGAGAAAACGTGGAAGTAGAAGAAAAAAAGGATTTGCCAACCAAAACAAAGCAAGTAAAATAATACGTAATATTAATACGTCTAAAACACCCTAATTTTTTAATTTAATTTAATTGAAATATAAAATGAAAAAAATCCGCCACTTAGTTTTATTTCTACGACAAAAGTGTAAGTCCAGAATTTTTTGTACGCACTCCTTAGTTAAAATTGCAAAGCCGAATTTCCAAGAATTTTTTAAATGCTTTATTTCTAAAAAAAATTTAATGCGTCCAATGTTAGATGGCCGTTTAATTGGCCGAAAGGGTGATGTCAATTAGACGTCAAAAAACTAGTATTTGACACCGTTGAACTAGTTTCTGTAGGACGCCGTTAAAGTAAAGTGTTATACCGACAAACCAGAGGCAATTGAGCATTTGAAGACCAACATTCGTGATGTCCTGGACGAGATATGAACCCATATATACGTGTACACGACAATAGGTTCGATCGAATGAGGCCAGTCACTGCAACCAGATGAACGAAACAATATTCGATATACAATGGCTCCCACCTTATTTTAATCAACATCTTTAAACAATTTTAATAAGAGTTTATAGAATATGTTTAAAAATTAAACAAAAAAGTCTCAAATTTTTGGGCAATTTGTGATCAAAACGTCCACCAACACCAGATTTCGAACAAGTATGATCTTATAACAGCTCTGATCAAGGAATGGGCAAAAATAACTCTCCAAACTACTAGGAAGTGGAATCAATGCAAGAAATGCTGAAAGCTATGATTAAAATTCTAAGTAAATTAATTATTTAATTGTTTATTTATATTTGAAATTGGGTTCCTATATTTTTGGTTTTTAGTTTGTAAGTTTACATTTGAGATTGAATAAAACTTTTTTCTTAATTTTTAACCATATTCCATGAACTCGTATTAAATTTTCTTTCTGAATTCTTTCTAAATTTTCAAAACTGATAGCCTTCTTAACATGTAGGTTTAACCTTTATGTCAACAGATTAAAAATTATACCTACGTCAACAGAAGCATTTTATATGAAAATTCTTTTTCTTTTACGACGTGTCGATAGCGTAAAAAAACTGAAAAACTTGCTGCCACAACCAACTTATATTTAACACGCTGAATGATAATCTACGCAGCAAAAACGTACCAGTTCCAAACGTGACAGTTGATGAAAAATTATATCACTACCGCGTTTGACTGGGTTTGCCCAATATATACTATCGAAACCCACCAGGTACAAGTATGTGACTCCGTCTCATCTTATCCAATGAAGGGACAAATTTATACTGGATTGGCGGCGACCGGCGAACGGGAAAAAAGCTTAAGCGAGAGGGTAGTGAAGGATGTGTGTGTCAATGTGTGTGTGTTTTTCGTGGAAGTGGATGGTTCGTGATAATTTCTCCACAACTTATAACTTACCGAAATGGACAGCAGTTTATCAATGTTAGGTACAGTGAACAGAAGATGAGTGTTTGTTCCGAATATCATATTTTGCTTTATCTAAAGGATGGGAACTAGAGTTAACTACATTTGGTTTCAGTAACAATATTGCCTTGTGGCCTTTAATCCAAAAAAAAAAAAAAAAATTAAATAAAAGTCGGTTGTTCTTCTTTCCACAATGCATTATTCACGCGCAGTGCAAGGTCCAAAGAAAAAGCCACTCATGATCTAAGATTACAACAAATATAAGGTTGGCGTCGATAATATGAGCAAGCTTTTAGCAGAATATTCAACAAAGCAACGAACAAACCGATGGCCCTTGGCTTTCTTTTACAATATACTAGACGCCGCTGAGAATAGCCCAATGCCAAAAGCTTCCGAACAGCTGGTGAAGTCGGAAAACAGAGTCAAAAATAGGTAAGAAAATTATTTTCCATATGCAAGAGGTGCTGCATATGAAAATGTGGAAGAACGTGACAACATTGGTAGAATAAAACCCAAAAGATAATTCCTACATATGTAGAAAACGTCTGTTCGTTATACAAAAAAACCCGGGTGTGCAGCTCATTCAAGTAATATGCCGCAATGCATTAAGTGCATTTAAGAAAAATGAGTATGTACAATTTCTTTATGTTTTCTTGTATTTGATTGAATTTTATTTTATTCCGATACAAAATATATTGGATTGTTTCACAATAGGCCATTGAGTGGTATGATCTGTCCTCCTGTTTTTCTGTTTATCTACAAACTAGATGACCCGTGCGAATATTTCGCACCGTTAATGGTCATTTTTGTAACATTAAATGAAAATAATTAATAGAAATTTTATTAAAGGTATAAAAATATTAGAAATCATAATATCGTCATACATACATACATAAGTTTAAATTCTTTTATAATACTTCTTTGAATACATTGTTAGAGGTAATGACATGATTATCGTTTACATTTTGCCCGTACGAATCCTTAATACAAACAAAAATATCTTTAAACGTACGCACTTTAGAAAAAGCCACGTATAACTGCCCATGTGAAAATACCACTTCATAAAACAAACAATGCCACGACAATAACGATATTACCAAAATGGATTTTACAACTTTATATATTGTTATCAGACTTGATCAAACAACTACTGCAAACTATTGCCAAAACAGCTTTTTACAACTTAATATGCATATTATATATAATTGACTTAATAATAAACGGCATTATAGTAAATAGCGGTATTACCAGAATATATTATGTGGGACTGCATAACTATTAAGCGACCCTGTATTAGCACACTTGAACAAAAACATATAGTCGCAATAACATCAGTATTATTATAAATACAGTTCTATATAAAACATAACTTTTATCAATGAAAATATAAATTTTTCAATTTCTAATTATTTTTTGTCATTAGTGTTAGATATAATCTTTAAAATGAGATATCGTTCATTAAATTTGATGCAATGGCATGGGAGATTTTTGCAACCGAAAAAAGTGCTTTAGAAATAATATATATGTTAGTTGCGGGTGATATTTCGAGTTTTTTTATATTCTTTTTATATTGCTTCTGCTAATCTAACAAATTTTATAATTAATTCCTCTCGAATTATAATAAATATTAATAATTTGAAACAGTGTTTGGTTAATCCGTTAGTATGATGGTTGTGAATTCTATTACCACCATAGACTATGATTTATTAAAATGCATTTTTTTATTTTATAAATTCAGTTTTTGTTTCCAAACCCACTATTTCTTAGAAATTGTCATTATTTTGTAATAAAAGTTCTTAATTTTTAAATTTTTTCTTCAATCTTTTAGTATACATTTTCATAAAACCATTTCATTTAATATATTTTGCAATAAACGATTGCCTCACCACAACGTCAACGATAAATCAGCGTTAAGAGATACTTGTCATTCCAAAATTGCCCAACATGAAAAAAATTCTTTAACTATCCAAAGCGGACGTATTTTTAGGCGTATTAGGTTTATGGGATTAATGGGATTAAGCGTTCTCATCGAGAATATTTTACCAACTAAATACATTATGTTCGTTCAGTTTTTGTAAATGTTTTTGTATTTGAGAAGAAATTCTGTTTTGATGTATAAAATAATGCCCACAATGTCTTTAAAAGTGAAAGTGAAATTTATGAATGAAAAGCTTAAAATTACTCTCTGTTCTCTTCTTTCAAAATATTTCTTATCTCTTCTTTTGCCAAAAACTCTAACTGAACTGTGATGTTATATACACAAGTTTCTGCTATTTAAAGTACTTTACTTTATTTAGGGCCATTATTACAACCTACCGTTAAAGTTAGGTTTAGTTAAAGGTAACCTTACAATATAAAGCTTGCAGAATTTGAGTCCTTCATATACACACCAACGCAGCAACGAGTATTCAAAACGATGAGTAGTTTCGAGTCATACTTATAATTTCTGATACTTATACGCATTCATTTATACGCATTTTGAAGTCGCCGTGGTCTAGTGGGTAGTGTGTTGGCTTATTAGACAAAAGGCCCGGGTTCGAATCCCAGGTCAGACATCAAAACGAAAAAAATATTTCTTCGGCGACTTCCTCTCAGCAGATTTCTGGCAAAGACTCTGAGAGTAAAAATTGCCATGAAAAGCTTCTCAAAAATCTGTCGTTCGGAGTCGACTTTAAACTGTAGGTCCCGCCACTTATGTATAAAATTAACGCACACACCATAAGTGGTGTGAGAAGCTAGGTCGTAATCCTGACTGAAGAGTTGTAATGGCCAATTATGTATGTATGTATGTATGAATGCGTATACATACATAACATGCGTATACATACATAACGTTAATTTTATACATGAGTGGCGGGACCTACAGTTTAAAGTCGACCCCGAACGACAAATTTTTTTACTCTCAGAGTCTTTGCCAGAAATCTGCTGAGAGGAAGTCGACGAAGAAATATTTTTCGTTTTCATGTCTGACCTGGGATTCAAACCCGGGCCTTTTGTCTAATAAGCCAACACACTTCCCACTAGACCACGGCGACTTCTTATATACACATTCATGCTTATTTCAATATGATACTCATACTACTCATACTCAAAGTTGAAAGTACTCGTCGTATTCATACTTAACAATACGCATGATGTTATTGACTTCGACTCGTCTCTACATAACATTTACACGAAGTACAAAATAAGTATGATTCACGTGCGAACACTATGCAACAACAATATAGGCTGTAAATTTTGATGTATGATTCGAGCCATTATAAGTATTTTTCTAAATTTATGAATTAGAATGAGAAGGCGTATGAATCAAACATATTTCGAAGGTTATGAGTTTGATGCTAACGTTGTACTCATACTCATTAGGACCTGTACTAATAAATCAATGTTGTAGCGAGTACGAATGAATCAGATTAGTTGAATTGGAAGTTATATTTATGCATCCTTCATGAATTAATAAAACCAAAATGTGATATAAAAACATCAAATTCATCAATTAGAAATATTATTTTACACAGCGTTAGTATTTTCACAAATACTATGTATACAGGGTGACTGATATGTATTGCAACCAACTTTAAATTGTTATCATTTGTAAATAGATCGTCTGACAGCTGACAGATTTATTCCAGTGACAGCTTACAAAAGCATTTTGTTCTATTGCATTTAGAAAAAAAGTTATTCGTGATGGAATTCAAGTGTGATAGTGTGATTGCTTTATATTTGGATGGAAAACCACAGGTGGTTATCTTTAAAGCCCTCCAGCATTTAAATGTGAATAAATCTTTTGTTTCTCATGCCATTGCTCGTTGCCGTGATACTGGTAGTGTTGCATAGCATCCGAAAAGTAGACGAAAAAAAATAGTAACAACACCAGAAATGATCCGAAAAATTAAGACCAGATTTGATTGAAATCCACGCCGCAATGAGTAAGTTGAATATATTCGCGAGAACTAATGCAACACATATTGAAAAATGACTTTGGACTAAAGCCATTGACGTTTCAAAAAGGTCAAAAAAGTTAGACTGGAAAGAGCTAAAGAAAGGCTTGCACGAAAGTGTCCAGTTACCGAATTTGGTTTTCTCCGATAAGAAGCCATTCCAAATTGAGCAGTTTGTGAACAAACAAAATGATCGGATTTACTTGCCAAAGAAATCAACTGAAAAGTTACACTTGCCATTGGCAACCAGGAGTCAAACGCCGCCGATGGAAATGATGTGGGCCGCCGTAACGGCCGATGGTCTCTCCTCGCTTGTATTCATCGACCGTGGGGTCAAAATAAATTCCGAATATTATTTCGAAAATGTCTTAAAGACAGTATTGGAACCCTGGGCAGACAAACATTTCGGCCGCAGACCATGGATATTCCAACAGGACTCAGCACCACCTCACTCAGCATACGTCAACCAAGAATGGCTTAAAAAGGAGGCTCCTCACTTCTAAATAGCACTTTACTTTGTTGCATTATATATCAGCCACCCTGTATATTCTTGGTTGTAAGGTGTAAGTAACTGTTGATTAAATAATAATTTTGATGCAATATAACAGTGAAGATAAATAAGACTTGGTTTAATTGATTAATTAATGCAATGTGCACAACACAAAAATATTTTAGAGAGAATAATTTTATTTCATCGTTATTCATATTTTTTTTTAATTAAACTCATGAAAATAAGTTTTTAACTCAAAACAGTTTGCTGTACAAAAGTATGTGTACCAAATAATCAAATGAATTTAAAAGAAAGATAACCTGACATTCCAAATTGGTTATCAGCTATCACATATTTTATATTCGTATAGTGTAGAAACAAATTTTCTGAAGCATTTTAATTACTAATTTCAATATTCGTTAGCGTTTCACAAATTAAGAACAACCAACATTACAGTTGCGCTCAAAAATTCGTAAACAAATAAGAAATATTTCGAATACTTAATATTCCAATGACTAATATAATTTGTATTTCAACACTGTCTTCTTGAGTCTTGTCCTTTAAAGCGTCAATTGTCTCTGGCTTGTCGGCGTAACACTTACCTTTGACGGCACCCCACAAATAATAGCCCAACGGTGTCAAATTGCAGCTAGGAGGTGGCCAAACGACATCAGCTCTGCGGCTGATAATGCGATCTTCAAAAACAGGGCTCAAAACATCGACTGTAGCTTCGGCTGTGTGGTACGTAGCGCCGTCCTGTTGAAACCAAATGTTGCCAATATCCTCCTCTTCAATTTTTGTGAACAAAAATTCGTTCAACATGGCCCGATAATGTTCGCCATTGACTGTTGCCAATATCCTCCTCTTCAATTTTTGTGAACAAAAATTCATTCAACATGGCCCGATAACGATCGCCATAACTGTAACGGTCACTCCGTGGGCATTTTGCAAGAAAAATGGTCCAATTATGCCTCTGAACCAAAATCCACACCAAACAGTGACTCGTTTTGGGTGCGTCGGCTTTTCAATATATGCGTGTCCCAAATGGGACAATTTACATACCCGCCAAGATCAAAATAAGGCTCATCTGAAAAGATGATTTTTTTTTACCAAAATCGGCATCTTCTGTAAGATGATCGCAGGCTCACTTAGTGAAACGAAAAAGCATTGGATGGATGGATATTCATTCAGCGGAAGGATAAAACTAAATATCTGGCAAATCAAACATAAGCTAAGTGTTACCATTCTGGAAATAAACACTAGTTGAAAAAAAAAAACATTAGATGGCGAACCCTAATAAAAAGAGTGAGCTTAACTACAGGAAGAAACAAGAACACACGAGGAACAAAGTACTCATCTACATTTATTCCGGAATCAGTTATGAATTGAAAACCATTTATGATCGTGCAGTCAACCCTATAGGATTCAAAAGAACCCAACTGGTCTTACTGAGCAGACTGCAACAAAAAAAAGATGATCTCTTGAATTACAAACTTATGGAGGTGTAACCTACAAAGCAATCTGAATGTTATAGAATATAATCCGAAATCTTAAATGATGTAGACTCAATAATAATGTGTCTTTTCAGTACCAAATTAATAAAACAAAATCAATAAAAAATGTAACAATATACGTATGGATCTATATATAATAGTTAATACAATTTAATAAAAAAAGTTGAACTGTATTTGACTATAATTTCGATTAAAGATTTTGTTAAATTATTAAACGATCGCAACAAGCAACACATCTAACTTTGATTCCTTAGGGTACAGTTGTAATATTGTAACCCTTCTGCACTCCTTGGGTCAACTTGACACAATTTTGATTTTCAAACTTAAAATTTTTCCCTTTAATTACAAGATATTATCGTGAAACTTTAATTTATCCATCACAGGCACAAAAATTATGCTTTTAAATGGAAACAATAAAATTCAAATTTGTCCTCCCCTCTCACACATTTCCAAATACGATTTACACACATTTAATAGCCTTTAGGTCAATATGACCCAACATGCAATATTACAAGTTTACCATTCAGAATCATCGATCAATAATATTTTCTGTCAAATATCAAAGTGTTTACGGTTTGACAGCTTTGAAGATAGAGAAGAAGGAAGACTTCGTGATAAACTAGCACCGATAAGAAACGTTTGGGATAAGTGGAGTAATCACTCAAAGTTTTTTACAATCCTCATGAAAATGTTACCGAAGATGAAGAATTGCCTTCATTTCGAAGTCGATGCAGATTTAGGTAATATATTCCATCAAAACCCACCGGATATAGCATAATAATTTGGGCACTCTGAGATTCCACAACTAAATATGCCTGGTATGTGGAAGTGTATACAGGCAGAGCAATAAATACCCAGCCAGAAAGAAAAACAAGGCGAGACTTTTGTACATCGTATTATATCTGTTTTATATTTCCGTATTTTTAATTTAGATGAGAGAATGGTGCACAATTACAAGGGATAATTTTCTTACTACATACAATCTTGCATTGAACTTCTTTACTTCTTTCTCGGAATATTACATTTTATCATCAAAAAATCTGGATATGAAAAAAATACTTTAAAAAAAATCGATTTCGTCTTAAATTCTTTTCATCATTCAGCATCATTACAACCAAACGAAAGCTGGAGTTGATACGCTTGAGCAACTAGTTGCAAATTACACATGTAAGCGCATGTCTAAGCGATGGAAAAGCGAGGAAAAGTTTTGCCACATTGATCTTCAGCAAGAAATCTTGTCACAGATATTCAAGAACATATTCTAAGCAAAATAATACAAACACACTATTGTCCAGAAATTTACAAAATAAACGACGACGGGGTGTTTCTTTTGTCAACATGGAAGGAATTGAAATAATAATTCCACTGAATGTGATTCTTGTAATAAATTTATTTGCAAAGAGCACATGGTCACATTGTGCATAAATTGCCAAAAAAAAATTCCTTAATTTGGTATACATTAGTATTAAAAAAGTCATCGTGGTCTAGTAGGTAGTGTGTTGGATTATTAGACATAAAATCCAGGGTTCGATTCCCAGGCCAGACATCAAATCAAAATACAAAAATTATTTTTTCGACGATTTCCTCTTAGCAGATTTCTGGCAAAAACTCTGATTGGCATGAAAAGTTTCTCATAAAATCTGTCGTTCGGAGTCGACTTTAAACTGTAGGTCCCGCTACTCATGTATAAAATTAACACACACAACATAAGCGGTGTGAGAAACTAGGTCAATAATCCTGATTAATGGGTTCTAATGACCAATTATGTATGTATGTTATGTGGTATTAAAAATATAATTATTAATAATAATTGCTCAGAAGTCGCCGTAGTTTAGTAGATAGTGTGTTGATTTATTAGACGTAAGGCCCGATTTAAAATCCCAGGTCAGACATCAAAACGAAAATATGAAAATATTTCTACGGTGACTTTCTCTCAGTAGATTTTTTGCAAAAACTCTGAAAGCAAATAAAATTGCCATAACGAACATCTCAAAAATCTATGGTTCACTCATGTATGAAATTAAGGCACACAATATAAGTGGTATGAGAAACTAGGTTATAATCCAGACTGAAAGGTTGTAATGACCAATTATATATTGTTACGTTTTTACCTTTTAAAATCGTTAAAAATATGAGGTTGTAGATTGCAAATAAAGTAAAAATAAATTTGTGTTTAATTTTAATGAATTCTTTATTATTTGCACAACTTTTGTGCCACTGCTCCAGCTTATTCTACGTATACAACGATAATTTTCGCAATATGTGTTTGTTCGTGATAATCCTCTGCTTACAACCTTTTTGTAAGCAAAAACACTTGTTAGTTATTCTCCGCTCACAACCTTTTTGTAAGCACTACACTAACATTTGCTTCCTTTAGACGCAACTTGTCTGCACACAACCGAAAGATTTATCACTTCAACCAACGTAATGTAGTTATACACGACTAGCTTAATTCACACTCCGAATACAACGTGCCGTCTGCACACACGACTGATTCAACTCAAACTCTGTACTCTGAATCTTCTTTGCTCGCTTTGGCTTGTCTTTTATATCACTGGATCTTTAGTGTGATGAATGGCCTTGAAGGACAATGACGTCCTTCGGGAATAATCTAAAAATGTAAACAAACTATTCTTATTTTTGTTGTTTCTTGTTTACATTTGAGCAGGTAGATTAGTTGTTGTTGGTTTATTTGTCTATCCTATTTTATACTGCACATTGTTGTTTCTTGTTTACTTCGTGGTCCCCTTCATTTTGTTGTTGGTTATTTACGTCTTTTATCCTTTATTCTTGTTTATTCATCGATCTTGTAAACAAGCTTTTTTTTTTGTTGGTATATTTTTCTACTCATTCATTGATCACGTGAACAATGCGCTGTTTTGTTTTTGGAGCTTTTGTTTATCATTTTATTCATGATCCAGTATTGTGTTGTTTTTGGAGCTTTTGTTTATTATTTTAACAACACCATTTCCACTTTCGTAACAATATCTATGAATTGCTCAAGAATGGCTCATTATTTTAGTTATCATTACTTTTATTAAACTAAATAGAAAAATAACAAAAAATATGAATTTCTTATATTAAATACGAAATTTAGTTTATATTTTAATATTGGATCATATTAACCCAAAGGATAATAGGAAGGGTACATATCCAAGGAATGTAGAAGGGTTAAAAAATATTGCATTTAATTTGAAAATATTTTGAAAAGCACGAAATATTTATTAACGTTTAAAAACATTAAAAAAAAATTAAATTTACATATTCACCTCATTGTCGTGCAATCTACTTTATTTTCGAATAAAAATATTTTCATTTCCTTGCTATTGAGTGCTGTACTGTTCAGTAATTAAATCCTTTTTAATATATTTTGCAAAATTAAAAATAAAAAAGATCAGGTATTAGAACGTGATATGGATATTGTTTTATCATAACAAACCATAACAAAAAAAAGAAGAACACTTGTATGGTTTTGGTAACGATGACATTTATTTTGAACGGGACATTAAACCTGTACGTGTCTGAAAAGTTTTCATTGTGAAAACTGTTTCTGTATTCGCAACACGTTTGATGATAATTTAAATATAATATGAAGACATTGAAATTTTTGTTGGTTTTTATTTTGTTGCACTTACTAGCCAAACAAACAAGTGGTTGCAGTAGAACTCAAAGTAGAAATTTTAGTGGCATGGAAGCCGCAAAAAATTATGACCTCTACTGTTTTAGATAGATTTGAAATATCAGAACTGGTCTCCTTTCTTTTTTGTAATGTGTTATAAAAAGATTTCTAAAAAGACCTTTGACAAGAGGTAACCTGATAACAATCTCTGATTGGGGCCGCGCGAACAGGGTCGATTTTAATGCGCGCAAGGCCCAATGTTTTTTGACACACCGGCGTAATGCTGGCTCTGGTGTTCTGTCATCTTTATCTATGGGTAATGTAAATCCTAAATAATTGATCCTAAAGCTGGCTCGGCCATGTCGTTCGAATGGATGAAGATGATCCAGCGAGACCAATAAAACAATATATAAATATTGCAATAAAGAAATAACCAAATAATAAATAAATAAAATAAATATTTTATTTTGTGTTTTACTTTTTATTGTGGTCTAGATTTAAAGTCCGCACATATCACAGTGGTTTCCCTTATATGAACAAGCGGTCAAAAATCAATGTCTCCAAAACGAAAAAAGCTAGAGTCTTCAAAAGTGGTCAGCCCATAGCATGTCCTAAGAGCCTAAAGCATACAAATTTTTAGAAAAAAATTTTAACAACTATAGCCAAAGTAGCCAATAGATCTCTGAAGAGTTAATCAGCTTATAGATTTGTTTTAAAAATGAGTAAAATAAGATATTAATATTTATCAAATATTAAGTAAATGGCCTATCTACCAAAAGTCCCATTTTGGCCCGAAATTGTTGTTGAATAAATTGTTTTCTCTTCAAAACACTAGACTTTTCGTTTTTCCATTTTTTTATCTCTAATTTATACGATAAGTGAATGAAATACTCAAAAAATCGTATGTAGGCATATAATGGTGACAGTCCGAATTTGTAACGAGATCATCATTGATTTCTGTACTCTAGGCACCGCATATGTGTCATTTTTATTCATGTTCTTAAAAAGATATAGACTATATATATATATCATATAGTACAAAACAAAAAGGCATTTTTTATTATTTTTCGTAGGATGACAATGCAAATCACATCCATATGCGAAAATATGCAAAAATTCGCAGCCACAATATTATTTCATTTAAAGAGGGATAAAAAATTTACAATTTCATGTATAATAAGTTATGGGCAGATGCGGGCCAAATAACCAAAAGTCTACGGGAAAAATTAGTTTTTAAAAAACGTGTGTTTTGAAAAGGTCAAAATAGTATTGTTCAGAAATATTTTAATGGGGTTAAATTTTTGCACATTTTGTCATTTAATTTGTTAAAAATCAAATTAAAATTTAATTTTTTTGGGTTTTTGGAGACTTCTATACAATAACACCAAATATTTTTTAATTAAACTAGATTTTTTTTTTGTAGAACTATTTTTTGTAGACTATAGAGGATTGTCTATAAATTTGGTTCAATAAAGCTTAGAAAAAAAATCATTTTTTGTTTTGATTTCTGACCTATGGCGGAAACCAGTGTACATATGTGTGTAGATTTTATAAAATTATCAAATCTATTTTAATTTTTCACTTAATTATATAGATTACAGAATATATATACATTCATACATACATAATTTGTCTTTCCAATACTTCAGTTAGAATTACCACCTAGCTCCACACACCACTTATGTTGTGTGAGTTAATTTTTTACATAAGTGGCGGGACCTACAGATTAAAGTCGACTCCGAACGACAGTTTCTAAAAAGCTTTTCATGGCAATTTTATTTGACTTCAGAGTTCTTGCCAGAATTCTGCTAAGAGGAAGTCGCCGAAGAAATATTTTCGTTTTGATGTCTGACCTGGGGTTTAAATCAGGCCCTTCAGTCTAATAAGCCAAAACACTACCTAGTCCCCGCAGTCTAGGACTTCAGAAAATAAGGTTCTAAAAAGTCACATTCGAAGATCGGGTTTAAAATGGTAATACGCTGTGATAAAACTAGGCGGTGCAATGGTATTGGGTTGGTTTACGAGTGAAATCCTTATTAAAAACAATCATAATGTGATAGTTATAGATAAACATACAAAAACATTCGTTCCAATCACAAATATTTTCATAATAAAATATACAAGAACAAGGTAAGGTATGGGTGACAATTAACATTTTCATACAACGGAAAAAATAAATTGTGCGATAGTCCCTTATAAATAACACACTGTTACATTAGTATTCAATAAATTATGAAATGGACAAGAAAAATAAATAGTGTCGGTGGATATACCGCAGATACCATAATTTCAAATTGTTTGTTAATAATATTGTTATTAGAAATACAATTCAATTTAATTCAATTTTATTTTTTATTTGTCTTACAAATTGTTATTTTTGGCCAAGAGCCTACAATAATTCTGCTGTAGACACAAATGTAAATGGAAATATAATTCTATTTGAAGGTAGAAAAGTATATTCAAACAAATACAAATAATGTTTTTTTTTTTTATTTCAATATGTTAATGCAAAGTACAATTTTATTCGTTTATTTAAGTGATTTAATTGTGTCTCACAAACAAAAATTATATCAATTAAGCAGCAGTAGAAACGTGCGATTTAAATTTAATATTTTTTTAATACTTTACACTATTTGCATACTACATCTGAACAAAGAAACATCAATTATAAATTTAAAAAAAAATCAAATTCTCTTTTTTCCTATAAATTTTACAGTTTCCTTTAAATCTTTAATAACTTAGGAATTTGTTTACCCACTAGGTTCTTTATATTTCCCGGACTTTTTCCATTTCCAGGAAAGCAATAAAATTCATTCTTTTCACAGAAATCCCTAACAGCGAAAATACACCCCGAATAACTATCAGGTTCGCCATCTAACGTTTCCTTTTGTCAACTAGTGTTTATTTCGTGAATGGTAACACTTAGCTCATGTCTGACATGACAGATAATTAGTTTTATCCTTCCGCTGAATGAATATCGTCGTGTATAGGCTTGAATAACGCTGGGAAATATTGCGACATTACTTTGAAAATCATGGTATTATTGCAGAATGTGTTCAAAAATTGCGTACGGATTTTGGAGGAAGAGAAGCACCGTATTTAAACAAGTAAAATTGTCGCATTGGGTCACCGAAAACCCCCACGCATGCATTGAAAAGCCGACGTACACAAAACGGGTCACAGTTCGGTGCGGATTTTGGTCCGAAGGCATAACTGGGCCAATTCTCTTCGAAAATGAACAAAGAGGGCCCGTTGCAGTCAATGCCGATCGTTATCGGGCCAAGATGAATGAAGTTTTGTTCACAAAAATTGAAGAGGAGGATATTGGCAACATTTGGTTTCAACAGGACGACGCTACGTACCACACAGCCGAAATTACACTCGATGTTTTAAAGATCGCAGCGATTTGACACCACTGGACTATTATTTGTGGGGTGCCGTCAAAGATAAGTGTTACGCCGACAAGCCAGAGGCAATTGACGCTTTAAAGGACAATATTCGTGAAGCCATTGATGAAATACAGCTGCACACAATCGATAATGTTCTTAAAAATTGGATCGATGGTGTAGGCTACTGCATAGCCAATCTAGGCGGCCATTTGAATGAAATTATTTTCCATTATTAACCGAAAATAATTTAGACAGAAAAAACTTCATCCAAGTTATCCTTCTGCATAACAAATGCCAAATTATACTCCTTTAGACAAGTTTTCCATTTTTATCCGCTATATTTCGTTATTATATGAACAATTTATTACAATACAATTACAAACTATATTTTAATCATTTACGAGCTGTGTAACTTAGACCATGTGCCCGGTATAGTGTCACAAATCAGGATCTCTGAAGGGGATCGAATACATGACACTACCCACTAGTCTACTAGGGCACTCATTATATGAAATAAATTCCGGGTTTCCTTAACAAAAATCCAGGAAAAATGGAAAATGAATTTGTAAATTTCTCAGGAATTTCCAGGGGCGAAAACACGGTATAAAAATTAGTACTCTTAATTAGTTTATATTGTTTTTAACTGATATTCTTTGTTTTGTTTGTTTATTTTTAATGTAAAAAATTTTATAGGAAGCGGTATTTTTTTTTTAATTTTAACGATATTGATTTCTAAGAAGCCCTAATATAAATTTTCCGCTTTTTTATATCATACTTTCAACAAAAATTTCATAACTTATATCCTTAAAATTGTTAATTACAAAATTTTTGTTTAGATTTTATAAAAATTGAAATCCTAAACGAAAATCAATATAAAAATTTGATAAGGTTGACTTCTTCATTAATGAAAACATGAAAGTAATTTATCGAAAGCAAACGATTTATATGTGTGACCAATTTCTTAATATGATAAGAAAATAAAATAAAAATTACACGACATAATGACTTAATTCTGAATAATTACTTTTTTGCCTTATCATTTTGTTAATCACTGGAGCGTATGATTAACATTAATAGGATAACACTTCATCAATAATATTAATCATACGTCATACTGTATTCTGCTATAAATATGTACTTCATTATAAACACACGAAACTTTATATTATTATATACACAGTCAAACCCGGTTATTACGAACTCCATGGGACCAGAAAAAATAATTCATTATAGACAAAGTTCGTAATAAACGGGGTGAAGTCATGGAAGAAAATATAAAATACAAAGAATTTTTTTCATTTATTAAAAACAAAAAGTAGTTTTTTTTAAATAAAAACCAAAAATATGTGTTAATTCTTTTTATCTATCAGCTGATTAAAGATGTTGAGTTATAATTTAATGCTGCCGTATTAATTAAAAGTAAAGACTATTGCCAAAATGAAAAATGCATGAAATTTAATTACTGGGGCCATTAAAAATAGTTGCTTTTAACCGAGAATTGGGCGGTCGCCGTGGTCTAATAGGTAGTGTGTTGGCTTATTAGACGAAAGACTCGAGTTCGAATCCCAGGTCAGAAATCAAAACGAAAAAATTTGAAAATAATTTTTCGGTGACTTCCTCTCAGCAGATTTCTAGCAAAAACTCTGAGAGTAATAAATTCCCATGTAATGCTTCTCAAAAAATGTGTCGTTCGGTGTCGACTTTAAACTGTAGGTCGCGCCACTCATATATAAAATTAACGTACGCAACATAAGTGGTGTGAGAAGCTAGGACGTAGTACAATGGGTCAATTCGACCACCGAGTACTGTACTTATCAGAATTGACAAGTACACGTCCTCTAACCTAACCTAACCGAGAATTCGTTATAAACAAGTTCATAATAAACGAAGTTTTTTGTATGAAAATTGCTGTTAAAACGTTGGGACTTGAAAATATGTACGTAATAACCAAGAATTCTTTATAGTCGTTATGAATGAGTTTGACTGTAAAATGTTTTTGTATTCATTTTTATTTACTGATAATTATAATTTTATCGATACCAGATTTTTTCTTTTTTGAGACCAACACTCAGGAATACAGAAAAGCTAGTTTGTAGGGAAAAGAAATGTAAAAGGGGTAGTGTATGACAATTATTTTTTAATGGCCAGTGTATATATTAGAAGACTGCATTCACTTCAATCACTCACAGGAAGTTCAACTTATACTGTGACGACCTATGCTACACAACACACAGAGGGAAATTCATTCAATAATGTTTTTTTTGTCTTAAACAAAATTGTTCTTATAACTCTTTACTACACAGCGTAGCAATAGAATCAAATCGAAAATCAGTCTTGCATTCTTTTTTCCTTTCTTTTGTCCTTGATTTTTTCAACTTAAGACCAAGGGTTCGTCTGTTTATACAGAAAACAGGAACAATGTTATGTGTTTTGGTGTGAAATAATTCGTCCTACACTTAACACTTATAAAACAGTGAATACAGTGTGATATTCTGTGTTCATTGTTGTTTTGATTTTGAATTCTCATTATTTTCTTGCACATATGTGAGTGATTATGAAGCAGAATTATTAAAGTTTATTAAAAGAATTTTATTAAAAAGATGTATACATTTTGATGTTCATATAAAAAAAAGAATTGCTGTAGTAATCCATTTTATAGTGAGTGCAGAATTTTTCGTTTTATTGGTATTACAGGGTGGCTGATATGTAATGCAACAAAGTAAAGCGCTAAATTTTAAAAAAATTTTTTTTTTAATTTTATTGTCCAAAAGCGAAAAATGTTGGAAATAACATAAAATTTTAGAATCAGTTTAGATTTGTTCGAATTGGCCACCTTTGGTACGAATTATGGCCTTCAAAGGGCCGACAAAGTCATCACAGGCTGCACGAAAGTGGCTTTGCGGTATTATGGTCCATTTCCGGCGAAGCGTCGTCTTGAGATGATCGGCACGTGCTAAAGCCCAACGGGTTGAGATCCGGAGATCCATTATGCGGTAGAAATGAATCGAGGAACCTTCTTTTTGAGCCATTCTTGGTTGACACGTGCTAAGTGCGGTGGTGCTGAGTCCTGTTGAAATATCCATGGTCTGCGGTTAAATGTTTGTCTGCCCAGTGCTTCAATACTGTCTTTAAGACATTTTCCCGTAAATATTCAGCATTTATTTTGACTCCACGATCGATTAATACGAGCGGGGAGCCGCCATCGGCCGTTACGGCGGCTCACACCATCACCATCGGCAGCGCTTAAGTTCTGGTGACCAATCGCAGGTGTAAATTTTCATCTGACCTCTTTGACAAGTGAATCTGATAATTTTGTTTGCTCATAAACTGCTCAATTTGGAATGGCTTCTCATCGAACAAAACCAAATTCTGTAACTAGCCACTTTCGTGCAAGCGAAATAACTCCTTGGCTCTTTCCAGTCTAACTTTTTATTGTCCATCGGTGAGCTCTTGCACTTTTCTAAACTTTAATAGCTTTAGTCTAAGCTCATTTTTCAATATGTGTTGCATCCGTTTTCACGATATGTTCAGCTCACGAGCAATTTTCCAGCCACTGCGGCATGGATTTCGATCTGGCCTTCACATTTCGGATCATTTCTGGTGTTGTTACCGTTTTTTTCGTCCACTTTTTGAACGCTATGCAATACTGCCAGTATCAGGATAACGCGATATGGTACGAGAAACAAAAGATTTATTCACATTTAAATGCTGGAGGCTCTGACGATAGCCACCAGTGGTTTTGCAGCTTGAATCCCATCACGAATGCCTTTTTTGCTGATTGCAATAAATCGAAATGCTTTTGTAAGCTTGTAAATGATAAAATAAACTGTCGCTGAAATAAATTTGTCAGCTATCAGACGAGCGGTTTACAAATGTTAACAACCTGTAGTTGGTTGCAATACATATCAGCCACCCTGTATGTATGTATGTATTTTTTTAGTATATGCCTTTGTCTTCGAGAATAAATTTTTAGTAATAATTCTCATTGTCTATTTTCTATTATGAATAATCACATATAAAGTATCAGGGAATTGCCCTAAGCACACAATCATTGATTTTTTTTAAAAAGTTTAATAAAAGAATTTCTAGACAATATCTCCTGTTTAAATTAAATAAAAACGAAATTCAAAAGAAAAAGAATTATTTAGCTGTCTTCCTTTTACAACCGTGATGACTAACATTAATACAATATTACCCCAGAGATTTATTAAATAGAACTGCGTAAACAAAAGTTTACTAATATAAACGGGTATATCGAAAAAATGAATTCAAGTGAAAGAAACATCAATGAAGTTCAATAGAATATAAAATACAGACATACGTACATACATACATACATTAAATAATAACATCTAAACTGCAAAAAGTTACATATGAAACAATGCAAAGAAAGTTTTTTTACTTTTTTCCAGCTTATATACCTCTTGGGACCCTGGATTGTGTATGTTAAGCAGGTATTGATACCATGGGGTATATAATCGCAGTTTATTTGTATTTTTCATGATACTTATATTCTATAAAAATCAATAAATGTCATCATTCCCATTTTTAGCTTTTATTTTGTACTTGATTTTTATGGCTTCAATTTTTTTCAATCGCCCACGACTTCGAGTTACAAATGTGTTCAGGTTTTCAATAACTCAGTTGGATAAACATGTAATTTCTTTTTTTACTTTAACCTTAAAGATGAAATCATATCTTGTCTCAATGGTAAGCGTACCTCAGATACAATACATATTCTTAATATGAGCGAATTATATCGAGTCCGCCATCAAACGTTTCTTTTTTCCAGTAGTGCTTATTTCGTGAATGGTAACACTTAGCTCATGTCTGATCTGACAAGTAATTACTTTTATCCTTCCGTTGAACGAATATGATTGTGTAAACGCTAAGCCAATTGACCATACAATGCGTTTAGGCTTTGCTAAGTAGGCCTGCGATCGACTTACAGAAGATGCCGAATTAGGCAAAAAAAAAACATCTTTTTTTAGATGAAGCTCATTTTGTTCTTGGCGGATATGTAAACAAGCAAAATTGTCGCATTTGGGGCACAGAAAACCAGCACGCATACATGGAAAAGCCGACGCACCCAAAACGAGTCACCGTTTATCGCGGATTTTGGTCCAGAGGTTACGGTTAATAGCGATCGTTATCGAGCCATGTTGAACGAATTTTTGTTCACAAAAATTAAATAATAGGATATTGGCAACATTTGGTTTCAACAGGACGGCGCTACGTGCCACACATCCGAAGCTACAATCAATGTTTTGCGCCCCATTTTTGAAGATCACATTATCAGTCGCAGAGCTGATGTCGTTTGGCCACCTCGGAACTGCGATTTGACACCGCTGGACTATTATTTGTGGTGTGCCGACAAGCCAGAGATAATTGATTGATTGAATATTCTTGAAGCCATTGGTGAAATACAGCTGCACACAATAGATAATGTGCTTAAAAATTGGACCAATCGTTTAGGCTACCGCATGGCCAGCCCAGGCAGCCATTTGAATGAAATTATTTCCCATTATTAACCGGACGGATAGTACTTTCAAATAAAAAAAGAAACTTGAGAAAATATTCCGTAGCTTTTTTTTTAAAGCATTTTCAAAAAAAAAAGTAATTTGGCGGACTCTTTGATTTTTTCTGAAGGTAGAGCGCGAATAAAGTGAAACAAATAATTAAAAAATTGAGAATGGCATGAAGTAACAACAAGGAATGTGTGGTTAAAGGGATGAATAGAAAAGCTATGACTTTATTATCCACTTATTTTAGACGTTTTCCTCGCTTCATGGAAAAAAATTTCTATTGCGCCCGAATCACCTTCTTTCTCTTACGAACTTTTAACTTACTTAAATTATGAAAATGTTTTATAAAATTTAATAACAATTGAAAAATATTTATTTTTCTAAGTAATAATTTTTATTGAATAGCGATGACACAGTCTATTATATTAAAGAATAATACAAGAAACATTTGTGAGCGCATAAAATAAACAATTACTCACATAGTCCTTTTACTTCGATTGTATTACAATCCATTTACAGTGTCACCATCAAAAATATAGCACTTATTGAATATTTAATATAGTAATTAAAATAATAATTTTCGAATTTAACAAAACGTATGATTAAGATTTATTTGTCAATTCATTATAATATTCATACGTCACATAGTGCATTAATTTAATATTTCTTCAGTATTTACATACTTACATACTTTTTTTTCTAATGTGTAAATTTGTATTTTTTCTTCATTTTGGTTATTTTTTTTTTATTATCGTTAATATTATTTGAAAATTTGTATTACAAGCTTTGCAATCATTAGCAAAGCGTTTTATGTCTTTAAGCGTTTTTTCTACGTTCAAATAAATAAAAACCTTAATTTATTATTTCGATGGCTTAATATAAAAAATGTCTAACTCGATTTTTTGTTATTTTACAGGAGAAGCAAAAAAACTCAAGAAAATCTGTAAAATTTTAGATACAACAAAAATTTTAATACGGTTTTTAATAAAAAAAAAAACAGCAACACATTTTACTTCTCATTAAAAAAATGTTAAATTTTCGTTTTAATGAAGTTTTCGAAGATAGGCCTTTTTTAAATTGAGTTGAAAGTGAAATATGTGATAATAATTCAGGTTTAAATAATGAACGGTAGTAATTCATGAAATTAAGAGGATTAAGTCTAAAGTAAATTGTAAAAAATTAGTTTTTATAAGACAAATTATCATTAAAAAGATGACAATATGCAGGTAAAAACTTTTTAAGTCCTGTCCTGTTGGTTATCCCATTTCTTTTTCATGATTATCATTTTCTTCTTATAAAGTTAATTAGAGGGCATATCTTTAATCGCCGACTTTGATCTATGTAAGAGTAGAGAGTAGTTAATAGTTTTCTAAAAGGCTCAAGTGACCGTTTTTTATTTGATACGCTAAAATGTTGAAGGCCTTCCTTTCTTTCTTTTCTATTTACGTTACATGTCCGTTCGGACTTTCTTGTAATATTTTTCCTTGTTCGGATACCATTAGTATTCTCCGAATCAGAGTCAGAATTTTCATTCACTTTCATAATTTTTATTGCATTATTAAACTCATCATTTTCCCTGCTTGTCAAAAACAGAGAAACTTGTTAATTGATGTATAGCCGTCGTTTTTAAGGACTCGTCCCGCCGCCGAAATTTGTTAAGCAACTTTTTCCACTAAAGTGAATTTGTTATATGGGAAATATAAACGCACAACTTCAGAATTTATTTAATAATTAAAAATTAAATATTAAAATCAATAATTAAAAATTAGTTAGGACTTTTTCTTTCAAAAATTCATTGTCATGAATTAGCCCTTTTTTTAGAATCGTTATAAATCTGATATTTGCAATTGTATCCACCTAAAATTTTGAGGCAGAGTGCATTTGACTTTTGTCCCCCACAATACGCTATTTTGAAAAAAACTGAGTTACCCCTTTTTAATATTAGGTCATCGATTTTTAGTTTAAGTACATAGAAAAAATAAAATTTTTGTGTTAAACCTTAAATTTGTTAAAAACAAATGGATTTACACAAAAAAAATTTTGGTTAATTTTTTGCTTATTTGGTTATTTTTTATTTAATTTTGGTTATAAAATTTTTTTGGTCGTGGCAACGCTGATTACAACATTAAATTTATACCAACTGTAGCCAATTTTTATGCAGCTTGGTAGTTAAAAATTGGTAATCATCATCATCATTATTTGAGTGCAATATTGTTACGGTTTGACCTCTTTAAAAGCGTTTAAAATATGAGTTCGTTGTTTGCGAACATAAAAAAATTAATTTGTTTTTAGTTTGAATTAAATTCTTTCTTCTTCGTACTGTTCTGTGTGTCACTGTTTACAACTTAACGAATACAACACTAATTGACTTAGTTCGCTAAAAACGAAGATCTTTATAACACAGGTCTTCAAACCATGACTGTACTCTTCACACGGAACGCGACTTTACACCAGGCTAACTGAATCTTTACTGCTCGTTCCTAGCTTTGTCTTGCCTTTTTATATGCTCACATAAACAGTCTAATGAACGTTCTGATGAATTGTTCCTAGTTTCGCAATCTCAAGAATTTTTTCGCAATCTCCTTATTCCTTGTGTATTTGGTTTACGTTGTTGGTTTCTTTCTTAATTATCTATTCCTTTTTCCTCATACTAATGGTTTTTGTTTTTTGTAGCTTTTGGTTATCGTCTTAATGTTAAACGATGTTATACCGTTTCCATTTTCATAAAAAATACTTGCTTACTTACTCAATTGATCATTCCCTTCAGTCCTCCAGTATGAATTACGACCTAGCTTCTCACACCACTAATGCTGTGTGTGCAAGATCTATAGTTTAAAGTCGATACCGAACGACAGATTTGTAGGAAACTTTTTCATGCCAATTTTACATTTTCTCTTCTTCCGTTTCCCATTCTCCCTCCCCTTTCCTACATTCCTATATCCTCCATTTCCTTCCTCCCCTAATGATAATGTACAATGGGTCAATTTCGACCTCCGGGTACTGTGCTTAGCTTGACCGACAGGTGCACGTCCTCTAACCTAAGCTACATTTTCTCTTAGAAGCCTTGCCAGAAATCTGCTGAGAGGAAATTGCGAAAGAAATATATTCATACTTCGCTTTGTTAGAGAAGTCTGACCTGGTCCTTAAACCTTAGCCTATTATCTAATAAACCCACACACTATCTACTTTAGTATAGCGGCTTTTATATACATATATAAGGATATCGTAAATATTTCTCTTCTATGGGAGATGTGACAACTATTGTTTCAAATGTCTTAGGTTATCGTATATCTGATTGTGGTATGTATACAGACAATTAAAACTAATTTCAAAATCTCAGCTAGGATACTTATGCGCAGGTATACGATTGGTTAAGTAGTCGTTGTTCACAAATTAAATTTCCTACTGTTTAGCTACAATTTACTATCGTAACAATGACTATAAATACATCAATCAGGTTCTATAAAAAATCTCAAAGTGTAAATGTCGCACGAGGATACGCCAGTATCAAAGCTATTCACAATATTCTGTAAGTAAACAATATTCTGCACCATCAGAACCAAATAAGTTAAACTTTGATTCTTTGCTCCATAAAACTTTGACCCACTGCTCTTTTGACCAATCCAGATACCGTCTACCAAAGTCAAGTCGTTATTTTCTTATTAACTTTACTTATAAGTGATTTCTTTGTTTGTCTTCTAGCTAATAAATGTGCCTTCCTTAATCGGTTTCTGGCTGCGTATACGCCTAACGACCTTAACTGGTCGTTTGCATAAATAATTAGTAACGTCTACTGCCATTTCCTGCGGGTCAACTTTACCTATTTTTACAATATACTGTCCGCCAAGATTTACTAGGTCGACCACATTCTTTCCACGTTTTTTGTTTGACGATATCGCGATGAAATCCGTCAAACCGCTGATTTGTTGATATTAAATTGATAAGGAACTACATTCATTGATTTGCCTTCTTCCAAAGCCCTTACAATGGAAAATTTGCTACCTACTCACAGCTGATTTCGTTTAAAGTTCGCAATTTTGTAAACTTTTCACTAACCTTTTATGTTAATTACCCTAGTTGGCCTACTTTTACTTTTAACAAAATGTGTGGCATTTTTTTTCTCGCTAAATTTTTTCACTTTTTCATAAATCTCAAAAAATAAGGTAGAAAGAGAAACAAGCAACGCTTAATGATGTTGTTTCATAAAATTTAAAAATCAACGAATAAAAAAACTAAAGTGGAGTGGAATTGGACAGCCTTATAAGTTTCGCGTCTCGATTGAATATACGACATATGACATAGCGTTGCATTTTTTTTCTCGCTACTGTAATTGAAATCGAATATAATAACGATACAAATTTTTCCGATTTTTTTGATGTTTCTTTAGGTCCTGTACACCCTTAGTAATCGGAATTAATTTATTAGGGAAAATAATGTCTTTTGTTTTTTGTAGAAAAATTTATTACAATTATTGCAAGAATAGAATTTTAATGATACAACAAATTTAAAATAATTGCAAAATTTATGACTATTTTAAACACTTTAGGGGGACAATTTATAGGCAATTTAAATTCTTAATTAGTATTCAGTAGTATTCACTTCTATTACTTTACTTTTAACGTCAGTGCAATTTTTTTTTTTTGAAAGCATGTTTTCATTGGGACGATTCGATAGAATTTGCGTCTTGCGACAAAAAGTCAAACTTCATAAAATTTTTTTAACTAAAAAAGTTTAGTTGAATAGCAAATCCTTTGAAGAAGCAACAGAGTATAATGTTATGATTCCCAAAAGTGGAAAAAAAATTAATTAACACTAAACCTACCGATACTTCATGTGTTCCTATTCCTACCCTTCCTATCCTATTCCTACCAGGCGCTATTTAAGGTAGATTGCATATATTTTTCGGCAAAAAAAAATAACAAGAGAGGAAAATCTTGGAAAACACATTCAATAAAGGCAAACGGCGATGTGATGTTATTTTTAAGAAATTTTGACAAGAAGCTCAAAATGGCTCAAAGTGGACAATATCCATACATAAATAATTGGTCATTACAACCTTTCAGTCAGGATTACGACCAAGCTTCTCAGACCACTTATGTTGTGTGTGTTAATTTTATACATAAGTGGCGGGACCTACAGTTTAAAGTCGACTCCGAACAGCTTTTCATACCGATTTTTATTTACTCTCAGAGTTCTTGTCAGAAATCTACTGAGAGAAGTCGCCGAATAAATATTTTCACATTTTCGTTTTGGTATCTGACTTGGGATTACAAATCAGGCCTAACGTATAATAAGCCAACACACTACCTACCAGACTACGGCGACTTCAATATGTTTACTCAAAATGGGAAATGTTTGCTTTTTTAAACTATTTTTAGAATAATGTTCTGGAGTTTAAGAGGAATAAAATGAACATTTCTTAAGAGAAATATAAGTGACATAAGTTTTTCTGCGAAAATGTGTTGGGTTGTGTGATTGGATGTAGTGAGAAGTAATTAAATTAAATTAAAAACGTTTTTCTAGAGTTAGCTATAGCTGAACTTATTTTTATATACTTTCGTTATGGGTCAAGAACTAGGATTACTTGGGAAAAATTTAAGTTACATAATTTAATTTTTTTTTTAATTAAAAAAAGTGCAGCCGGCTTTGTGTAGATAAGGGATGCCAAACGGGATCGATTTTTAAAAATCCCGGGATTCGGGATTCTGTAAATCCCGATTCCGAAATCCCGGGATATTTAGGGATCCAAAATCCGAAAATCACAGGCAAAATCGCGATTTTCTCTTAATAATAAAAATATTTTGTTAACAAAATCATTTGTATTCCAATTATATATATCAGAATCATATATCATTAAAAATACAATATAAAAACAGCAAGACAAAATGTAACAAAAAAGCGTAAATCCATTAGTTTTAAGAAAATTATTTGGATTCCGACAAAAATATTAAAGCATCTGACATGTGATCTGATAGGCTTAATCGAATTTATTGTCAACATAACCTGACGTTGAAAAACACTTCTCGCAATCAACATTTATTGGTAAAATAGTTCCAGAATAGGTGTATGCAGCTTGTAAATATTCACCTCTACCACCGCCTGATGTAAATAAATCTATTTCTTTGGACAAGTTGAGTACCTAAATCAGTTACCCTTTTAATTCGTTTTATAGGGCTTTTGCATTCTTCGATGCCATCAAATAATTTTTTATCACTGGAAGTAGGGTTTTCCTAATCTAAGATGCTATTATCGAAGTCAAGGGTCAAAATATATATGAGTTCACAATCCCGAAAATCCCGAAAAATCCCGGGACAAGTTTTTAAAAATCCCGGGATTCGTGACTTCATGACTTCCGAAAATCCCGGGATTTCGGGTTTCGGGATATCCCGATTGGCATCCCTAGTGTGGACGTATTAGACGTGAGCTCGTTATTCATATTTCCAGTTTAGATATCTTGAAAATCTCGATATATCAAGGAAAAAATAAGATATTTTTCTAACATATTCTTCTGAGCAGCTTCTCATATTCGTTGCTTAGAGCCGCCGTTTCTGTATCAACACACACACAAAACATGGATAGTGTGATAACATAGATTGTAATACTAACTAAAGGCTTGTAATAGTCAATTAAGTAAGTTTAGAAACCATCCACAAATATATTGTATCCTTCCTTTGTCTTCAATAACCTAACTTCATATTCACAGAAGAACTCATTAAAAGTTCTCCATCCATCACATTTTCGAATTATGATTTACGATGCAAAAATTTGAGGTTTATAGTAGCATATAGAATAGTAATATTCCCATCGAATAAAGATGACTTCATTTCAGTTGGTGTAGGGTACCATAGGCTCCTAAAAATAGGAAATCTGGTCCGGAAGTAATCTCTTCTCGTAATGAATTTTAACACCATGTTCCAATACGCATTCGAATATCCAGTTGGTGACTATGAATCTATCAATCAATGCTTTATTGGCATTTTTATGATGTATATAATCGTATATGACAATAATTAAAAAATATAAAATGCCAAGAACGTTGAGAGGAACGTTGGCAAATGACAGGTAACATCAAGATTATTTGAAACAGTAAGATTGGTTGCTATAACATGTGCACAAACGAAGGTGATAAGTGTAACTGAGAACAGCTGTTGGTAACATTCAATATACAAAGTAAAGATAGAAGTAGATTCCTTACTTGAACAGCCCATACTATGTGCGAAGCTGTTTTAAACAACAATTCCTTTCTATTAAACACACTTGTTTTTCATCAAACACAAAGCAAACACGAGTTACAGTTCATGATAGATGAGACATGGTCGCTTATGAAATTTTCCTGTGCAACAAATGTCTTAAATTTTATATTCAAATGCATTTCATGAAATACAGACAACCCCCGTATAATGCGGTACTCTCAGAACGCGGTTTCCATATAATCATAGCATCAGTTTATGCCTGGCGACATTATTTGTTATTATTATTATTTCATGCTCTTTTTCGACGCAGGTATCTATAATTTTTAAGATTGTTTGGTTAAACTTAATACTTTTAAGGCGAAAAGTGTAAAATTTTTGCGTTACACTACTTGTTCTTTTAGATTTTTAAATTTTAAAGATCAACTTGTGACGACTATTTTCAATACTGAATTACATTTTTGTTTCGTTTACATTACCATATACAACAGCTGCTACATTAAACGCATACCTTTAATAACTAACAGATGCGCCAATGCTTACAGGGTGGCTGATATGTATTGCAACCAACTTCAATTTATTATCATTTGTAAACCGCTCGTCTGACAACTGACAGATTTATTCTAGATTTCAGTTCATTTTATTATTTACAAGCTTACAAGAGTATTTTGATCTATTGCTTTCAGAAAAAAAGTTATTCGTGATGGAATTCAAGCGTGATAGTGCAATTGATTTATATTTCGCTGGAAAACCACAGGTGGCTATCTTTAAAGCCTTCAGCATTTAAATGTGAATAAATATTTTATTTCTGGCAGTATTACATAGCGTTCAAAAAGTGGACGAAAAAAACGATAACGACACCAGAAATAATCCGAAAAGTGAAGGAAAGATTTGGTCGAAATCCATGCCGCAGTGGTAGAAAAATTGCTCGTGAGTTGAACATATCGTGAGAACGGATGCAACACATATTGCGAAATGAGTTTGGACTAAAGCCATTAAAGTTCAAAAAAGTGCAAGAGCTTACAGATGGCCAAAAAAATGTTAGACTCGAAAGAGCCAAAGAGTAACTTCCCTTGCACGAAAGTGGTCAGTTACCGAATTTGGTTTCCTCCGATGAGAAGCAATGCCAAATTGAGCAGTTTGTGAACAAACAAAATGATCGGGTTTACCTGGCAAAGAGGTCAGCTGAAAATTTACACCTGCGATTGGACACCAGAACTCAAACGTCGCCGATGATAATGGTGTGGGTGTGGTGTGGGTAATGGTGGGCCTAATAGTCGCTCCCCGCTCATCGACCGTGGGGTCAAAATAAATGCCGAATATTATCGGGAAAATGTCTTAAAGATAGTATTGAAGCCCTGGGAAGATAAACATTGCGGAAGCAGACCATGGATATTCCAACAGGACTCAGCACCACCGCACTCATCACGCGTCAACCAATAATGGCTTAAAAAGGAGGTTCCTCGCTTCATTTCTACCGTACAATAGCCACCAAAATCTCCAGATCTCAATACGTTGTACTTTTTCGCCTGGGCAATTTGGAGAGTAAGTTTCTCACTAAAAAATACTAAAGTATCGATCATCTCAAGACGGCGCTCCGTCGGAAATAGGCAAAAATTACACAGAGTCACTTTCGTGCAGCTTATGATGGCTTTGTAGCCAATTCGAACAAATCTAAACTGATTCTAAAATTTGATGTTATTTTCAACAGTTTTTGCTTTTAAACAATAAAATTTTAAAAAAAAATTTTAAATACAGCGCTTTACTTTGTTGCATTATATATCAGCCAACTTGTATGTAAGAAAGCTTTTTTTTATATTATTTGTGAATAACAATGTTGAACAGTCTGGATGGCAAATCTGCTCTAAACCGAAATGAAATATTGTTCTGGATCACTTTTTCAGTTGCTTTTGTTTGGTTTCTATATCTGGCGTAATAGAGAATATAAACCACTAAACACTTTATAATGAAAGATTTATTAAAGCAAAGAAATAAACAAAATTGAATTCAAAAGTTTTAAAATTCTAAAAATATTTGCATTTATTAAGTACAATCATTAACACAGTTTTCTAAAAATAATTTTAAAATAATTACTCACTTCACGTGGAATTGCTTTGGAATTTTTTTTAAAAATCAAAAGTGAAGTGATGAAGACGAAGTAAATTTTCGTATATTCTTATGTATTTTAAAAATGTATTCATAAATTTTTAACAGAAGATGCTATTGATTCCAAATCTAACTCTTATCAGCCCGAAGCACAAACTCCATTGAAAAAAATATTTTCTCTTATGCTTAGTGACAACTTCGTGCGAAAGTACATCGAAGCAATATTGTAAGAGAAATGAATTCCTGAATACATTTAAATTTACCATTAACAACTGAATTGATTTTTATTTCAATTTGAATAAAACCATATTTTGCATCATCAACAAATAAATGATTTCGTTTAAGAAAAATTCATCGAATATCTTACGAATGAAATTTCGATAAAAGTAGTGATGATAACATTGAAATGGAGATTTACTCTCCACTTACTGTTTCGTATACAAATCAAATGGGTTTGGAAATAATGTTTTCGTTCTTATCAAATTATTCTTCAATGGCTTTGTAACATTAACATGGATGAAAGGAATTAAGGACATATGCTGTATTAATAATTGTTCTTGTTCTCTAAGGACATTCAATAGGGACTTCCTTACTTTGATAACAGCCATCTTATTCAAGCTACATCTGTCAAATTACTGGTTATTTCTTCACTTTGTTTTATCAAATTACAAGTGGACAACCAGAGACAACCAACCATGTGTGTTCGCTGAATAGTGTCTGGAGAAGTTGGCAATTGACCCTAATTTTCAACCAAAAATCATCTTCAACGCTTATTTGCTTTCCTATACAAATGGATACAAATGTCACATTTGGGATGATACCACATGAGATGGAAAAGCATTTTATGTATACCCAATTTGGATGGGCTATGTTAGCATTCCGCATTTCTTTGAGAACGATATTAGCCACGCCATTATTGTAAACGGTAAAAACAATAGGTCGATTACTAAAAGCTTCTTTGGACAAATTACAGCGGTCCTGAAAAGCCTACTTAACTCATGCCATCGGTAAAATCAAATCGGATTTAAGCAACAAAGTCAAGGAAAATGTTACGTTTCGTATATTAATACGATTTTATGTTCCACACATGAGTGCCCTAGTGGATTCGATTCCCACCAAAGACTCTGGTCTTTGATACTACACCGAGCACATTCGTATGTAATCTATATTTGTTTGTTTGTATGTATGTATCTTTGAACGTTATAGACGGCTAAACGGCTGAACCGATTTTCTTGAAATATTCACAGTATCTTCCTGTATGTCTGGAAGGAGTTATAGGCTACTTTTTATTTTGATATTTCAAATGAGCGAAGTCCCACGCCCACATATGCAACATTACCTGCTATTGTAAGATAATAAAATGGGCATATTGGAACAACTATAACAGCAAGATATCTCAAATTTTGTACAAGTAACAACAATTTCAATATAAATATTTTGGACAAAAATGGCCGAACTAGCAATAGTGGGTGTGGCACTTCGCATGTAAAGTAAATATGAAAATATGTATATCTGAAAAAGTGTAAAGCTAGAAACCATAGTTGCCAGATTTGACGATTTATCGGCAATCTGACGATTTTGAGCTCCAAAAATTATCATTTTGATGACATGACGATTTATGGCCTTATTTTGACGATTTTTACCAATTAAAAATTTACATAACTTTCTTTACTTTAGTATATTAAAGGCTTCCTTAACCTTTGTATAAATAGCGCTACAAATATATAAATACGATATAAATACCATTTTAATCCCTTAAAATCCAAAAAATTTCATCTCGTAAATAACATCGTAGTTGATAGTAAATTATCATTACTGAATATTCATGCCCAAAAAGTCAAGACCTTCTGACTCCCTAATATTTACACCACACATAGGTATCGATGATGTAATATTATCCCTGCTTAACATTGACTTTATATGTTTTTGTTTTTAAAACCTCTCAATTTTATTATTTATTATTTCTGACGATTTTTGTTACTATTTCAGTGAACTTCTTTAACGATTTTTCTCAAATATTTAACGATTTGATGCTTCATTTATCTGGCAACTATGCTAGAAACCCATTTTTTTGGATCAACGCCAGCTGATAAGCTAAATGCATGTCCAAAATCATCATAACTATGGCGACATGTTCCCATTCTAAAATTAACTACTAATATGTTGTTTCAGTTTCCACGTGATTCTTCAGCTTTCCAACTTTTTTCAAACAATTGCATGATTTAGGTAATGGAAGAATTTCAATGGATTCTATAACAAAGTATATAAAATTTCCACCAGACTTTTGCAGAATGTCACAATCAAAAGAACAATTAATAAATTGTGTATTTCCCAATATCGGGCAAAATTTTAAAAATATCCAATGGTTACGTAAATGTGCGTTACTGGCATCCAAAAATATTAACGTTAATTCCATCAACTGCAATATTCTCAACAAGATCAATGGGAACCTAAGAACTTATTAATCGACCAACACAGTTTCAAATATTGAGGATGTCGCCAATTTATCAAGTCGAATTTTTAAATTCGTTAGATTTACTAGGCTTTCCACCACATACTAACAGTTATAAGACGGTGTTCCCATTATTTTACTAAGAAATATTGATCCTCCACGATCTTTTGTAATGATACTCGACTAATAGTTAAAAAAAAATATGATGGGCCATATTATCGAGGCGAACATTATAACTGGAAAGTTTAAGGGAACTGATGTATTGCTGCCACGTATTCCTATGACCACATCGGAGATGCCTGCAGTAACCTATTCGCCTAACATTTGCAATGGCGATTAATAAAGCTCATGGTCAGTACTTTCAACTTTGTGGACTTAATCTAGAAAATCCATGTTTCTCACATGGAAAGCTTTATGTTGCATGTTCGCGAGCAGGAAAACCTGCAGATTTATATGTAAACACGTACCAGAGGGAAAAACAAGAAATATTGTGGCATTAGAATAAAAATTATTTATTTAAGAAAAAAGTATTAAATCTTAGCAATTAATTACTAAATAAATAAATATTTTAAATTATTATGTATTTAATTTCGATGGGGGATAGCGCAGCACACCGGGCGTTAGCTAGGTGGAATATAATTTGTAATTTTATAAATATATTTCGCATATAATAGCATCAATAGTTTCTTTAAACGAATAGAAAATGTTAAAGAAATTTTCCACCCTTCTTGTTATATTTAGATTTAAAGCCATGAAAAAGACCCTATATATGGATATACAAAATATTCTATTTAAAACTATACATATATGTACTATGGAATAATTAATTTTTATCTCCTTTTCAACAGCCCCTAATCCCAATAAAACTTTACTGTAATAACTTCCTTTGGTTTTGAAATAAGCCTGGCGGGGTAAAAGATTTTCAACTGAAAATTTTTAAAAAAAAATTTTTGTTTTAAGCGCATTTGTCATCCAGGAATATTTGGCACACTAACTTGTCCAAATAACAATTTGGACAATAATTTTATTTTTAATTTAAGTTGTAATAATGAATTTCAAACTTTTTCAATAATGTAAATGAATTAAAAATATTTGCAATTACCAACACTAGTTTTAAGTTCGAAAAAATATCTATAACTGTATAGATAATTTATATCTGTATATATAGATTTACAGATACAAATTTTGAAGTTTCCTAAAGGATGAACTAATTTTTTGTAACCACTTCTCTTTTTGCAATTGAATTAATCACATCAATTATCCTTTTGCGCTTGCACTATTAAAATTAATTTATTCTCTGTGTCTCTCATCATCATTGTAAAATACTACATAAAAAGAAAAATATTAAACTGAAAATATTACATCAACAAATCCTTTCCATTATCTACAAACATAAACCTTAAGGTAAGATTTCCCATATTTTACTCTTATTAAAAGAATCTCACTAATTCTTTGTTTTGTCTCATTTATTTAACCCTAATTATAATTACATCGCGTAATTATAATCGCAACTCTCTCTGGAAGTTTGGTACACTTGCTTCCAACCCCTATTTACCAACCTTCCATAAGAGAATTTGCTTAAAATAACACTCGTTATTTCATGGTCCTTCTCCCCGTGAATTTTACCCAACCTATGGAACTTCATGGTCCTTCTCCCCGTGAATTTTACCCAACCTATGGAACTTCATGGTACTTCTCCCTGTGAATTTTACGCAACCTATGGCAATTCATGATCCTTCTCCCCATGAATTTTACGCATCCTATGGATTAAATCATAATCCTTCTCTCCACGAACTCTACACAACATACGGATCAATCCATGGTCTTTCTCCCCGTAAACATCCCGCAACCTATGGAACAATTACATACTTCTTCATTATCCATGTAAAATTTCTCACGAAAAAACATTTCTCCACAATATCCCGCAATTAAGATCAACAACAACAGTATTATAATTTCTCTCACAGTGTGGATCCTAATTTCATAAAGGAAAAAACAAGGAGAATGAGGTATGTAAATTAAACATTAAGAAATCAGTATAATCGCAAGCGTAGAAGAGGTACAACGTACACTACAAACAGAAAAAAAACCCAACAGAAAACAATTTCAAAAAACAAACAAAAACAAAGCAAAAACTGTGTAGTGAAAATAAAATTAAATGCATATATAAAACAAAAAAGAAACAAAAGAATAAATAATAAATTCTTACAATTAAAAAAAAAAAAAAAATTAAAAAAAAATAAAATAAAAGTAAGTAATTAAAAAAAAAAAACATTAAAATATAAAATAAATATAAAAGTAAGTAATTAAAAAAAAAAACTTTTTTTTAAGAGAAGAATTAAAAAAAATGAGTACAAAAACTAGATAAATTATAGAAGAAAAAATTTATTACAAAGAAAAAACAACAAAAACTAAAAAGTAAAAAAAAAAAAAAATTAAATTTCAAAAAAAAAAATTTCAAAAAGAAAATAAAATCATCAAGAAAAAGTGCTTAAATTAAAAGGAAAAAGCCAAAAATTATACGCTGAAAACATAATTAAGGTGAGTTTTAAATGCAAAAATAAAAATAAAAAAACGCAAAATCAAAATCAACACCTAATAGTAACATAATTAACGGGAAAAGAAAAAAAAGTGCTTACACCAGTAAAATAATATTAGTATATTTATGCACCAGTGAAAAAATGTTAGTATAAAAAATTAATTTGAAAAAATAACAAATAAAAAACAAAAAAAATGTATATTATAATAGCCGTTTAAAGAAATTAAACGGAAAAAAGCAAACGGTATATCGGTCAAAAGGTCTTACGGTTACTCAGAATACATAAAAAAAAAAAAATATATATATATATATATATACATATATAAACCGCTATTTCAAACAGAAAAAAAAAAAAATTTTAATATATATGTAAATATGTATATATAATACATAATAAGAAGAAAAATAATAAATAAGAAAAGAAAAGAAAACCGTTAATATATAAACTACATATATACATAAATCATAGCACTTTATAAAGAAACAAAATATATATATACGAATAAAAAATTAAATATAAAAAATTATTATATAAACAAAAATTAAATTAAACTACTAAAAACAAAAAATAAAAAAAAAAAAAAAAAAAAAATTTTAAATCAATTCATTCTATATACAAGTGTACATAAACCTCTACTTACGCACCCCCCTAATAAAAATTCCCCAGAATAAAAAGGTATTTATGTTTTTAAATATTATTTACATTATTTGAAAATCATAATTTGTTTTTCAATTGCTCTTTGCTATCATTCTTTGCTATCTCGCTCTAAAAATCTCTCACTGAAAATCAACCACCAAAATTTGCCAATAATTGAATCTCTTACGCTCTCTTACAGTACAGTAAAAAAAAAAAAAAAAAAATTTATATTATAAATTTAAAGTAAAAATAACAACAAAAAATTTATTTTACTAAAGACAAAAGGACAAACATTAACAGTACAAATATAAATCATATACATAAATAAAAGCAAAAACAAAAGAAAGTTAATATATTTTATAAATTTTAAAAACAACAATTTGTCACAATTACACATAGTAAAGAAAAAGGAAAAAGAAAGAGATCGCAAAAAGACAACAATTACAAAAACCATTTAATGTTAGGCTGGAGCAATTGCAAAAAAAAAAAAACAAAAAAACATTCACACGCTCATATATATACATACTCTTACACATATATTCCTTACACTTGCAATTCAGAGTTGCCATATAACAAATAAATATATGAAATAAGGAATACAAATCGGAATTTAAATTGAAATAAATTTCAATTACATTTAATATATTTATATACTTAATACATAAAATAAAATATTATTATATATATATATATACATATATATATCACTTATATATATATCACTTTATATAATATTTCATCTCTAATCACACATAACATATAAATTTTAAACCCAATTTATTTAAAAATAAAATTTGTTACCCAGGTATTTAATTTGGTAACTCTAACCATTTACCGCGTTTAACCCATTGCGAACCATAATTTATTTGGGAATAAAATTTGTTGCTCAAAATTTTAATTCGGTAACTCTATCCCATTTACAGTGTTTTTAACCTATTGCGGAACAGTGTGACTTTCATAGTCACACACAATTTCATATAATTTTTAGTTTATAAAATAAACTAAAAATTATTTGAAATAAGTAACATTATTGAATTAATAACTGGATCCCATATCCAGTGCCACGGTTGGCCCCTAATAACCCCTTAAATTTTCCAGAACTGGGAAATTTTATTACTTTTTGTTCATTTAGTGATTACTATCACTTATAGTTAACATTTTTAACCCACTTACAGTCGTTTATTTTATTTAATTTATTATATTTTCGTGATTCGCCTTAAGATGACTTCTACATCTAGTTCACAAGAGTCCCTAAGGGAGCACTTTCTATTTCATAGCGAACACTTACTACAGTTTTGTAGTAAATTCCACGCATGCCCAGTTGAAGACCAAACAGAATCAATTCTTGAGGTCAAATTAAAGGATTTAGAAGCTCGTTGGAACGAATTCGACTCATGCTACAAAAAAGTCATGTTAGCCCATGATGACTTAGTCTCGTCAGCTTTTAAACAGGAGGCCAAGGGAAATTTCGACGCTTGTATGGACGCTTATTATTTGTGCAATTCTCAAATTGCAGATTTGTTAAGAGTCAACCGAATGGATGTTTCAAACAACTCTGGATTTCAATCAACACATCGCTATTCTACCTCACCTCAGTCTCAAACCCAAATACTGATGCCAGCAAATTCTGGAAATTGCATAAAATTACCACCTTGCGATACGGAAATATTTGAAGGAAATTACGAGCAGTGGCCCTCATTCCGAGATATGTTCACTGCAGTCTACATAAACCACTCGAAGCTCTCTCCCGTCACTAAATTATATCATCTCCGGAATAAAACTAGAGGTGAAGCTGGAGCAATCGTGAAGAGATATACTCTTTCTCACGATAATTTCGAAATAGCATGGAACGCGCTTCAAACTCGATACGAGAACAAACGAGTTCTCGTGGATAATCAGATTAAAATTTTATTTGACATCCCCGCTACCGACTCCGAGGATAGCGAGTCCATTAGAAGGATACAATCTGCGGTTAATGACTCTTTAGCGACTCTTGGAACTTTAGGTGTAAAAGTAGAAACTTGGGATCCGATACTCGTCCGATTGATCTCTACTAAACTTCCCAATTTGACTCTGGCCCTATGGGAGCAATCCCTCACATCTCCTCGCGAACTCCCTAAATGGTCTCAAATGTCCCAATTTCTTGTGGACAGATATGAGGCTGTTGAACGCTTGACTAGTATTAGGAACTCAAAAGGTGGACTAAGTCTCACCAAACCAGCGTTGCCCAATATACAGACATATGTGTCTCAGGAGAATATAACTCCCATGTGTAAACTGTGCAATGAAGATCACTCTCTTAGATCTTGTCCCAAATTCAGGAATTTTACTGTACAACAGAGAGTTGATTACGTATTTCGAAATAAATTTTGCAATAATTGCTTAGGATCCTCCCATATCAAAGCAAATTGCAAAAGCAAGCACACTTGCCTCTATTGCAAGAAAACTCACCATACCCTATTACACATGATGAAAGAAGTTCGTAACTCAACTCAAAGTAGTGAAGGCACTCGTCTCGGGAACTCGAATAGAGGCTTCAGTCCCAAAAATTCGCCAAGGGTTTTTCAAACGAACTCACAGGATGCGCATGATGAACGACCATCTACATCGGGTCAAGTACGTGCCAATCACTCCTTCAGTTGCGAGAATATTCTATTGCGAACTGCTCTAGTGCAGATAGAATCTCGAGGTGAACGCTTCACTGTAAGGGCACTTATTGACCCTGGTTCTCAACGGACATTCATATCTGAGAAGATTAGAAACCGTCTTCAGCTTCCATACCACAACTCTCATTTCGAAATTGTTGGTATTGGAGGGCAGAGGCAATCGGCAAATAAAGAATGTGAATTCGTTTTGTATGCTCGAAGAACGAATACAAGAATTTCAATTAAGGCAATCGTTTTGCCAAAAGTAACTAAATGTCTCCCAGCTCTCAGCTTTGATGTTCCTTACTCAAAGGAACTCATGGAGTTGGATCTTGCTGATCCAGCCTTTAACCAAGCATCTCAAATTGATCTCATACTAGGCAACGACTATGAGCAGTCTATTAATATTGATGGTATAAGGAAGAATATATGCGGTAACACATCTGCATATAATACTATTTTCGGTTGGGTACTAAGTGGTCCCATGGAAACTCGCACAACACATTCCTTTGCATCGATCATAGCCTCTGAAACACCTGATCTGAACGATCTTTTGAAAAAGTTTTGGGAAGATGAGGAAATACCCACAACTCAACCCAAATCTAAAGAAGATGAATTTTGTGAGGAATTCTACTCTAGGACGACTACTCGAAACCAAAACGGTAGATATATTGTAAGACTACCATTTAAACCTCAGTTTCCCGAAAAGATATTCTTGGGCTCGTCACGGTTTATTGCCCTAGCTCAATATTCTAGAATGGAAAAAACTCTGTCAAAGGATCCTGAGTTACAATCTGCCTATCATGCAGTACTTAAGGAATACTTGGACTTGGATCACATGGAAGAAACTTCATCTCAGGAAATCGTGTCCCAAGGAAAATATTACTCTTCGTATCTTCCTCATCATGCTGTAGTTCGACCTGACCACAAGACGACCAAGGTTAGGGTCGTATTCAATGCCTCTAGGAAATCGAAATCTCAGTTCTCTCTAAACGATACTCTCTACACTGGTCCTACTCTTCAGAACGATCTGATTACAATTGTTCTGAATTGGAGAAAATATCAGTATGTTTTCAGTGGCGATATACAAAAGATGTATCGCCAAATCCTATTACATCCAGAAGATAGATGCTATCAACGTATTTTATTTCAGAACAATCCCGATGGCCCAGTTAAAGATTATGCGCTTAAGACAGTAACCTTTGGAGTCAATTGCGCACCTTATCTCGCTATACGTACTCTTCTTCAACTGGCGTCAGATTCTGAATCCCAATTCCCTAAAGCATCTTCAATTCTCCGTTCGGAAACATATGTTGATGATATCCTATCTGGAGGATATTCATTGGATGAGACATTATCTGCCCAGACTCAACTCATCAATGTTTTGATGTCGGCTGGTCTTCCACTGAAGAAGATTACAGCAAATCACTCCGAATTATTATCCCATATACCCAAGGAGGATTTATATGACTCCGAATTTTTACGGTTCCAAGAAGCAAGCACCACGAAAACACTTGGAATTAAATGGAATGCCCACTCAGATACATTCACATACACATTCTCACCCGTAAATCAATCCCCAAGAATAACGAAACGCCAGGTCCTGTCCTCGGTTGCGAAGCTCTTTGATCCTGCTGGATGGCTAGCACCCATAGTCATAAGAGCTAAAATTCTCATGCAACGACTTTGGTTGGAGGGATTGGAATGGGACGAAGATATCTCACATGAATCACTAGGAATGTGGAACGATTTCGTATCAGATTTATCGGAAACGGAAACGATAACAATTCCAAGATGGCTTCAATATACTCCGACAGAATCAGTTCAGATTCATGGTTTTTGTGATGCATCCAAGGCTGCATATTGTGCAACAATATACATTCGATGTCAGACTAAAACTCACAATGTCTTTTCGAACTTATTGGTCGCAAAGAGTAAGGTTGCGCCCATTCAGACAGTCTGCCTCCCGCGCTTAGAACTGAACGGAGCAGTATTACTAGCGAAGCTAGTTAAATACGTGCAAACAGCCCTTTCCTTTAATAATACGGAAATTTTTCTATGGACTGACTCTTCCATAGTTCTTGGTTGGCTGTCTAAACCTCCCTCTTCTTGGGAAACATACGTCGCAAATAGAATTTCTCAAATTCATCAGCTTGTTCCAAGAGCAGTATGGCGACATGTTCCCACTCATTTTAACCCGGCCGATCTTGGGACTCGTGGATGCAAATCTCGCGAACTGGCTAATAATTCCCAATGGTGGTCTGGACCATCATGGCTACACAAACCCGAATCCGAATGGCCAAAGCGGAATCCACTCAAAATTATTGAACCCCCCCATGAAACTCAAACATTGCACGCGGAAGTCAAGGTGGAAGATATTCTTCACCGATTCTCATCTTACGACAGAGCTTTGCGTGTTTTGTGTTATGTGTACAGGTTTATTAGAAATAGCATGCAAAGGCTTAAACCTACAAATTCTCTAAAATCTCAAGTCGGTTTAACTCATACCGAAATCAAAACTGTGAGAATTAAACTCCTCAATTTAGCTCAACGAGCATTTTATCCCGAGGAGTACAAATGCTTACTGGACTCACAGCCCATCCCAAAGAAAAGCTCGTTGAACACTATGAATCCATTTTTGGACTCAAATTCAACAATGAGAATAAATGGTAGACTTGCTCAGTCGTCTCTTCCGTATAATGAGCGTTATCCAATTATTCTTCCAGGCAACTCTCGTTTTTGCCAATTATATCTGATTTACTTACACAATTTCCTATGTCACGCTGAATGTAGCCAAATGTGCCGAATGGTACAAACGGAATTTTATATTTTCCGACTCAAACCTCGTGTCAAAAAGATAATACGAAATTGTAAGACTTGCATCATCAACAAACAGCAGCCATGTACTCAAATCATGTCTCCCTTACCCCCGGATAGGTGTAATTTGTCCCTTCCCTTTCAAATTATAGGTATTGATTTCGCCGGACCATTCGAGATAAAGGCATCCCAACTGAGAAAATCACCCATAACCAAAGGTTACGTATGTGTTTTCGTTTGTTTCAGTACAAAGGCAATACACTTAGAACTCTGCTCAGATCTATCCTCAGCAGCGTTTCAGGCTGCATTTTCCCGCTTCGTTGGGAGGCGGGGGCTCCCCCAAAGGGTAGTTACTGATAATGGGAGAAACTTTTTGGGCGCTAGCAGATCTCTCGAACGCGAATTCGCTGAATTCGTTAATAATGCTGCTAACGTTACAGCTCATCAAGTACGTAACGCTTGGATTTGAGTGGAAATTTATACCACCTCACGCACCCCACATGGGCGGCTTATGGGAAGCTGCCGTAAAAAGCTTCAAGTTTCACTTGAAGCGCATTGTTGGAAGCCCAAAAGTTGAACTTTGAGGAGTTCTCAACAGTTCTGGCCCGAATTGAGGGCACTCTTAACTCCCGACCAATATCTGCCATATCAGAGGACCCTGGCGATTTGACTGCCCTGACTCCTGGACACTTTCTACGGGGCGCTCCTCTAATGGCTTTTCCGGAACAAGACCATCGTGACATTTCTCTCGTTAACAGATGGGAAAAGTTGAAAGCACTGCACCACCAATTTTCCATTCGGTGGAAGGAGGATTATTTAAAATCCTTACACAAGCGGTACAAGTGGAAAAGATCAGCCCCCAACATACAAGTCGGAGATCTCGTTGCAGTAATCGATGATTTACAACCACCATGTGAATGGCGGCTGGGAAGAATCGAGCAGACATATCCCGGTGCTGATGGAAATACACGTACTGCCGATGTACGTACAGCCTCAGGAATAATCACCAGACCCATTGTAAAATTATGTTTCCTACCATTTCTGAACGATAAAACTATCCATTAAATTTTAATACTCATTCTTAATTTCTTTTTCTAATCTCTATCTCTCTAATCAGTTTATCTCATCCCATCTGACAGCTAAGAAATATTTCAGAATTTAAAATTTTTATTCCATATGGATTTTAATAATTATGTTTCCCAACATTAGGAACAACCAAGGAAGTATCCGCCAAAGATCTAGTCAACGCAGACATCGGAAAAACGAAGATATGTATAAGTGCGTCCTTTGTCATCGGTTCCATGCCTTGAGGTTCTGTAAGAAGTTTCTAAGGATGACAGTCACGAAGAGGGAAGAAATCGTGGACAAACATCGTTACTGCGTCAACTGTCTAGCCAAGAGTCACGACCTGAGAAGTTGCACGTCGATGGATACATGCCGAAAATGCGATAAATTTCACCATTCATTGCTACATGAAAGGCCCTATCAGCGAAAGAAAACCAGGAGCCCTAAATACAAACCTTCACAACAAAAAAACCCAAAAGATTCAAGAGCTATCAAACAACAAAAGTCATCAACGTCGTCCAATTTATCGACAACACCTGATGCAAAAATTCTTGTTGAAGCTATCCGTTCTCTGGCGCAGGTTCTTTGTACAAAGACTGAAGTTTCTGTTGACTAACGTCAAGGCCGGCGCCATGTCCAAATAACAATTTGGACAATAATTTTATTTTTAATTTAAGTTGTAATAATGAATTTCAAACTTTTTCAATACTGTAAATGAATTAAAAATATTTGCAATTACCAACACTAGTTTTAAGTTCGAAAAAATATCTATAACTGTATAGATAATTTATATCTGTATATATAGATTTACAGATACAAATTTTGAAGTTTCCTAAAGGATGAACTAATTTTTTGTAACCACTTCTCTTTTTGCAATTGAATTAATCACATCAATTATCCTTTTGCGCTTGCACTATTAAAATTAATTTATTCTCTGTGTCTCTCATCATCATTGTAAAATACTACATAAAAAGAAAAAATATTAAACTGAAAATATTACATCAACAAATCCTTTCCATTATCTACAAACATAAACCTTAAGGTAAGATTTCCCATATTTTACTCTTATTAAAAGAATCTCACTAATTCTTTGTTTTGTCTCATTTATTTAACCCTAATTATAATTACATCGCGTAATTATAATCGCAACTCTCTCTGGAAGTTTGGTACACTTGCTTCCAACCCCTATTTACCAACCTTCCATAAGAGAATTTGCTTAAAATAACACTCGTTATTTCAAACTAAAACAGAAAATTTATAAAATAAATATGAAATTTCGGATAAATTTCTACAAAAATGAAACAAAACAAAATAAAATATGATAATAAATTCAAAATAAAAATTAATATATGTACTGTAGGGTGGCGCCGTTTGTGTGGAGATAAAATATGGTATAGATGTTCCCGACTAAAATGAAAGTTTGATTCATTTTAAGACTACGTTTCTCAAAATTTTTATCCTGGGATCCTTTTTTAAGGTTTTTTGAATTTTTTTCATATTTCTTCCAAAGAAACTATATATAAATTTGGCATCATCTTTCATATCTTTAAGAGGCGTTTTCAATCGATTATCAGAAATTTTTTAAAAAATCTAAAAAAAATACAAAAATTTTGAAAATTTTCGTACAAAATTTTTGTTTTTTTTAATTTTTTCATAAAATTTACTGAACTAAATTGTTGAAATTTCTTGATTATAAAGACCATATAATTTAACCAAAATAGTTTTTTTACATTTATCAAAATTCAATGTAGTTTAATTTTTATTAAAATTTTTTTAAACCTAATTTCTTCTTTATCTGTCAACCTCTGTTCACTTAATTCATATAGGTAACATCAAAATATTTTGTTATACAACGAATATTTCAATTTAAACCAAAACATTTGCGATACATCCCGCTATAATGTAATTTTCTTGTTATTTCGTAATATGTCATTATTTTGATGCCCATTAATTTTGGAGCAACCCTAATGAACTGCCTATAGACCAACTTAAACTTAAATTTCGAAATCCTTTTTTTTCCATAAAAGCAACAAAAATATTTTGTGCCTGTTACAATTTATGGGCAAAAGTAATTTAAATAAAATATGTATGGGTGTGTATATGCAAAGAATGTAAAACAATTTAAACATACTGAAGTTATACGAGGACTGTTCTTCAAATTGTTGTAAACATTATTAGTAATAGATGTAGGTTTGGCAATAGTATGAGTTATTTTCTAGTAATTATGAAATTGGCAGCACTAATATTATTATTTGTCATTACAACTTTCGGCCCTAACGTCTCATACCACTTATATTTTGTGTGCCAATTTCATACATGATTGGTTTTAAGAAACTTTTCATGGCAATTTTATTAATTCTCAGAGAGAATGGCCGAAGAACGGTTTGAACCGTGGCTTATTCTTGCAGTATACTATCTACTAGGGATGGCAATCGGAAAATCCCGAATCCCTAAATCCCTGGATTTTCGGGATTCATAAAATCCGGGATTTCCCGATTAGCCTCCCTAGTACTAATATTATAATTTGTCATTACAACCCTGCAGTCAGACTTACGATCTAACATCTCACACTACTTATATTTTGTGTACTAATTTCATACATAATTGGTTTTTCATGGCAATTTTATTAATTCCCAGAGAGAATGGCCGAAGAAATATTGTTTATATTTCGGTTTGTTAGAGTTATACTATCTACTAGGGATGCCAATTAGAAAATTCCGAATCCCAAAATCCCGAATCCCGAGATTGTGAATTCATATGTATTTTGACCCTACAAAAGGTCCTGAAAAAAAATTCTATATCACTTGCCAGTAGGTCAATAGTTACCTCAATGGCAATCACGAGGACTGCGGCGCCCGATACGGTGCGGTAAGCAGAGGCAACTCTTAGTGCCGCTGTTCGCTGCACCGCTGCTAATATTTTCCGCTTAAATTTAATCTCCAGCGCATCTTCCCATATCTCGCTTCCATACAGCAATATCGAGTTCGTAGCCGCCATAATCAAAATTTCGTTTGAAGTCCTTAATTGGTTTCCTTTGTTTCAATCTACCTACCTATGTAGGCAGGTACTAGGGATGCCAAACAGGATCGATTTTTAAAAATCCAGGGATATTTCGGGATCCAAAAATCCCGAAAAATCATGGGAAAAATCGCGATTTTTTCTTAATAATAAAAATATTTTATTAACAAAATCATTTGTATTCCAATTATGTATAGTATATTAGAATTACATACATAATTGGCCGTTACAACCCTTCAGTCAGGATTACGACCTAGCTTCTCACACCACTTATGCTGTGTGCGTTAATTTTATACATGAGTGGCGGGGCCTACAGTTTAAAGTCGACTCCGAACGACAGATTTTTGAGAAGCTTTTCATGGCAATTTTTACTCTCAGAGTCTTTGCCAGAAATCTGCTGAGAGGAAGTCGCCGAAGAAATATTTTTTCGTTTTGATGTCTGATTAGAATTATATGTCATAAAAAATAAAATATAAAATCAGCAAGACAAAAAGTAACAAAAAATCATAAATTAACAAAAATAAAAACTTTTCATACGTATGCGAATCCATTAGTTTTAAAAAATTATTTGAATTCCAACAAAAAGATTAAAGCATCTAACATGTGATCTGAAAGACTTGAACGAATTTTAAAAATAGTTAAAAGATAGCTTATGCAGCTTATAAATATTCACCTCTACCACCTCCTGATGTAAAAATCTCTATTTCATTGGACAGTTGAATATCTAAATCAGTTACCCTTTTAATTCGTTTTATAGGGCTTCTGCGTTCTTCGATGCTATCAAATAATTTTTTATCACTGGAAGTATGGTTTTCCTCATCTAAGATGCTATTATCGAAGTGAAGTGATATAGAATTTTATTTCAGGACTTTTTGAAGGGTCAAAATACATATGAATTCACAATCCCGAAAACCCCGGGACAAGTTTTTAAAAATCCCGTGGTTTCGGGATTCGGGATTTCCCGATTGGCATCCCTAGTATTAATATTATAATTTGTCATTACAACCCTTCAGTCAGAATTACGATCTAGCGTCTGACACCATTTATATTTTGTGTGCTAATTTCACGGATTTTTGGCTTTGAGAAACTTATCATGGCAATTTTATTAATTAATCGGTTTGTTGGAGTTGTCTAACCTAAGGTTTGAACCGAGGCCTACCTAAATACGACGACTCAGAACACGTTCCTTTATTTGGCTACAGCACAACCCGCTGTAATAGTGATATGACAGTGAAACCTTTGCAACGATGTTTCAATGAATGAAATGTGGTCGAGAACTAGAGATGAATTTTACTTTCGATTAGACATAAGTAGTATGAATGGTGATAATATCTGAAGGAATGTAGCATTTCTTGCATCGTTGTAAAACACCAAAGCCTTCTTATGGCTCTTAAGAATTATGTTGGTTCTAGGGAACATCTTAAAACTTCTGAATCTCTAACATCTAACCTAAAATCCTCCCAAAAGCACAGCTCCATTCAAAGATTGTCTGTAAGCCCGAAGAAAATCATTCAAATTACCAGACTAGACTATAGACTAAACTAGACTATAGACAAGACTAGACTATAGACTAGACTAGACTAGACTAGACTAGACTATAGACTATAGACTATAGACTATAGACTATAGACTATAGACTATAGACTATAGACTATAGACTATAGACTATAGACTATAGACTATAGACTATAGACTATAGACTATAGACTATAGACTATAGACTATAGACTATAGACTATAGGCTATAGACTATAGACTATAGACTATAGACTATAGACTATAGACTAGACTATAGACTATAGACTATAGACTATAGACTAGACTAGACTATAGACTAGACTAGACTATAGGCTAGACTCAAATATCATTCATTATATTACTACATTAAATTTTTTTTCAATCTCAGTTGAATATAATGAAAATCTCTTGCGCTTTTTATGTGACTATAGACTACACTATAGACTAGACTATACACTAGACTATACACTAGACTATACAATAGACTATACAATAGACTATACACTAGACTATACACTAGACTATAGACTAGACTATAGACTAGTCTATACATTAGACTATAGGCTAGGCTATACACTAGACTATACACTAGACTATACACTAGACTATACACTAGACTATACACTAGACTATAGACTAGACTATAGACTAGACTATAGTCTGACTAACCTGTTGGAACTTTACTAAGGAATCTATAAATAAAATTTTGACAAATCTTTGTAGGGTTAAAAAGCACTGTGCATTTAAGAGAACAGTTTTCAGGATTAAATTATTGAAGTTCCAATATTAGTAGAATAACAGAGGATCAAATAAAACAAGCAAAGATAATAATTCTTATAAAAAATTTAATTGGAAATCATAAAGAAAATAAGAATAAATTGAATAAATAATAATTATCGATATTTTTGATTGTGGTCTTTTCAAGCCATACAGTCTACAGTGGCACTTGCTAAATTGGAATGAATTACTACATGCAACTCTCTCTCTCTCTCTCTCCCTCTTTGATTTTACAAATTGAGGGACTTTGTTAAAGGTTTTCTCGAAAAAAAAAAATTAGAAAATATTAGTTTATGTTTGCAAAACATTTTTATCTGATTGCTTGTCAAAAATAATGTATGGTTTTATATCTATTGTTAGGCAAATATTGTTTTGAATCTCCAAATACGTATCTTAAATTCAAATAATATTTATGGAAAATACTCAAGACAATGTTTTTCTTTGTCTTTTTAATATTAATGCGAAAATAATGTCAAAAGGAAAACAGAAATGCTTTTTTTTTTAACTCATAGTTTATGACAAAGATTTTAAAAAATAAAGAATTTAAATCATCTTTTATAAACAAGCTATTGTAAAGTTAATTAGATATTCTACACGAATATAAATAATAATTTCTATAAAATTTATCTGTGTACAGTAAATAAATATTAAATTGATGAATTTAATTACGGACTTTATTGGTCATTACAAACCTTTAGTCAGAATCGCAACCTAACTTCTCAACCCACTCATGGTGTATTTGTTAATTTCATCTACAGTTTAATGCCGACAGATTTTTTTGGAAACTTTTCACGACAGTTTTATTTACTCTCAGAATTTTTGCCAGAAGATTGGTGAGAAAAAGTCTAAGAAAGTATTATTTTTCATATTTCGCTTTGTGCGATATATAGTTGGGATATGAACCACTAGACTACGGCCGCTATCATATTGACGCTAAATTAAGATAAATTTTTCTTCTCAATAATGATTTTATTTAATGAAAACGTTTTTCAAATGGCGAAATTAAAACCTTTTTAATCAATGAGAAAATATGATGTGGCTTTAAATAAGGCGTAAAATCACTAACATCACTTAAAAAATAAAGTAGAAAATAAAAAAGGGCTCTAAATATTAAAACGATGTGTGTCCTCTCCTCATCACTATCATCACTAAAGTTGAACCTAGTCTGGTCTAATGTGCGGATAGTTGACATAACGATTTTATCCAAATGAATAGAATCTGATTCGTTTACATTAATAAATTTTATTGATAATATTTTAGTTTTTTTCAGTTTTAATTATTGTATGTACATAAATACACATCTCAGCCTACTATTATCGTCACTGTCAGCTTATGGTATTGACAAATACATTGGAAGTAAATTGAGTGTCAACCAAAACGTTGATATTCCAAGACAAATAGCACATATCCCATCAGTTATTGTTATTGCTATCCAGCTTAACAGTGCGTATCACAATGTGTCGGAACACAGCATTTGTGTTGATGAGTGCAAATGTTTATTCAAAGCAAGCATAATGTAAGGGATGTCATCATGAACAATGTTGTGAGAATAATAGTGAGAATAATATTTTGAAGAAAATCTTATTATTACAAATGTTATGTTGAGGACAGTGTAAACAACATCAATCATTTTAAGGATTGTCTTTCGAATATGTTTACATTGCAAACGTTTTAATATTTTCTCCCACTCTGTGTAACGAACCCCCGCAATTGTGTTATGTAATTATAATCGCAATTGAAGTCGCCGTGGTCTGGTGGGTAGTGTGTTGGCTTATTAGACAAAAGGCCCGGGTTCGAATCCTAGATCAGTCATCAAAACGAAAAATATTTCTTCGGCGACTTCCTCTCAGTAGATTTGTGGCAAAGACTCTGAGAGTAAAAATTGCCATGAAAAGCTTCTCAAAAATCTGCCGTTCGGAGTCGACTTTAAACTGTAGGTCCCGCCACTCATGTATAAAATTAACGCACACAATATGAGTGGCGTGAGAAGCTAGGTCGTAATCCTGACTGAAGGGTTGTAATGGCCAATTATGTAAGTATGATAACAGTTATCTTTTTAAGTATTTTTTTTTTTTTTTTTTTGAGTTCCTATATTACGGAAATAAAAATTTTCGAAATGTATAAGACAAAGCGAAGAGAATTTAAGGTTTTGAAGTGTGTGATAAAGTGTAATGCTAAGGAATTGAATACATTTCAACACACACACACAAGAGTCACTATTCAGCAAGGATTGGTGCTGACCATGTGGAAATATAGTGACACTAAAATTTTTGCCATAAACTTGAAACAGCTGACTTTGGAAACATTAGTTGCAAACGGCAAAGGAACTAAAACTGTTGAAATTTAAATGACACATGCCTCAGGAATCATTGTGTGGTTTTAAAAAATTCTTTTCCATACAAAATTGTTGCTTAAATTTTGCTTTTCATTCATTTTTTTCACCGTAAGTCTTATTTCGTTGCGCAGCGACTAAATTTTAGAGAAATTTTTTCATGAATTCTATTTGTATTTCGTTTTAGGTTTGTATCGAAGCCTCATGTCTAACAAACCAAAAGCTTATATACTAGACACTAGGGATGCCAAACGGGATCGGTTTTTAAAAATCCCGGGATTCGGGATTCTGTAAATCCCGATCCCGAAATCCCGGGATATTTCGGGATAATTCGGGATCCAAAAATCCCGAAAAATCACGGGCAAAATCGCGATTTTCTCTTAATAATAAAAATATTTTGTTAACAAAATCATTTTCCAATTATGTATGTATATCAGAATTATATATCATTAAAAATACAATATAAAAACAGCAAGACAAAATGTAACAAAAAAGCGTAAATTAACAAAAATAAAAATTATTCGTACATATGCAAATGCATTAGTTTTAAGAAAATTATTTGGATTCCAACAAAAAGATTAAAGCATCTGACAGGTGATCTGATAGGCTTGATCGAATTAATTGTCAACATAACCTGCCGTTGAAAAACACTTCTCGCAATCAACTTTTATTGGTAAAATAGTTCCAAGATAGCTGTATGCAGCTTCTAAATATTTTCCTCTACCACCTCCTGATGTCAAGAAACCTATTCCTTTGGACAGTTGAGTATCTAAATCAGTTATCCTTTTAATTCGTTTTATAGGGCTTTTGCATTCTTCGATGCCATCAAATAATTTTTTATCACTGGAAGTTGGGTTTTCCTAATCTAAGATGCTATTACCGAAGTCAAGTGATATAGAATTTTTTTAAGGACCTTCTGTAGGGTCAAAATATATATGAATTCACAATCCCGAAAATCCCGAAAAATCCCGGGACAAGTTTTTAAAAATCCCGGGATTCGGGATTTCATGAATCCCGAAAATCCCGGGATTTCGAGTTTCGGGATTTCCCGATTGGCATCCCTACTAGACACCAACAACTTCTATTAAAATTTATTATAAAAGAAAGAACTCAGGACAACTAATTTAGTTATATATTAATTAATTAATTGTATATATGTATGTACATACCTATATATATAGATGTAGGATTATCCCCTTAAATTAATAAAACAGTCTGTTGATGCAAATGTTTGTTTGAATTCAGTTATTTATTTGTTAAGGGATACTTAAAAGTATTAATTATAATTATTAACCTTTTAGGATTATTTAAATTAGGTTAATGATAATTGCAACTTCAAGTTCACGGTCATAAAATTGTTTAATTCTCTCGACTCAACTATTCAACTCTACGACTGACTGCTGACTTTATTACCGCGCTCTTCCTATTGTCAAATATAAGTACTCTGCAGTATTTTAGCATATCCGTTATGTACATAGTAAAGGGTATGTTCGACTGAGTTTGGCACCCTACATAGAAGTTATAATTATTACAGTTGTACAGCATATCTAACGGCCTTCCCTACTTTGAAAATATAGACATCATAAGCTTGTAACATATCAATATTGTCCCAAACATTTAACAGATCCAATAACTTATTATCTTATTCAGAACAAAATTCCTGTTAAAGTCTTAATTGGAAGTTTTTTTTAATAATATTTGCGGTATTTCAAAAAGTAAATATTTTCAAATATTTCAGATATACAATGCGGTTCACCAGGATAGAACCAACACATGCAATCCGTCAACAACAGCACCTTCAGCTGGAAAATCAATTGCAGCTCATACCATAATGTCCCTTCTCTACTGTGAAGGCGGCCCAGAAATTGTTCGTGCTTACGCATATCGGGGTCATCCAAAAAAAATTACTTTTCGCCAATCGTTATCACTTAATTTTTTTTAACATTCCATGCCATAAGATTTTTAGCAAGCTGAAGACGCTGTTGTTAACGGATTGCATTAAATAGAGTTTTTTTCTTTAGTTTTCGGAGTTGTATATATTCTCTGTTCACAATCGAGCTACGAACGGATAATCTTCTTGCATTAACACCAGCTAAATGCTTAAATTTGAAGGTAGAATGGGATGAATTTGAGGCAATTCGAAGAATATTTCGCTTGTACAGTGATGTTAGAGCTGTGTAAGTGCACCCTTTGCATTTTTATTATATCTTTCACGATATTTTATATAATCCATTACCAAATTATGGCTTCGACCGATTTTTCTAACGATTTCGCGATAAAAAATAATCTTCAGAATGGTAAACATAAATTTTTACCATTTCCGACGAAATTATAGAAGTTTTTCTTCTCATATTGAGTCACTGTAATTTTAGTTTTATATGGTTTTTATAAAGATTTATTACAACCACCTACTGAGGTAAGTTAAAACTACACGTGGTTCTATCCTGTTAAACCAAAAAATAAATGAAAAATTTTATATTTGACTACAAAGAAAGAGAAAATGGTTCTTTATAATCAATTTTTATACTATTTTTTGTGTTTAAATTATCATTTACAGTATCAACTATTTTTCTGCAAACCTAATTTTTTTTTATTCTATCTTTATTTGTAATTTACACACAGTTTTTACTATAAAATTGATGAATAGCAGTGTATTTTCATACCCTTCCCTTAAAATTTTAATGTACAATACGATGCTTTTCCAGTTGAAGTCTCGAATTTTTCCACTATTTTTTCAAGAAAATTTTTTTTTTCGTAATATTTTAAATTGTAATAGTTTCAATATATTTTGAATAACTTGTGGTAATATGGGTTACCGATTTTTCGATTTGTGAGCAAAACAATCAGTGTGATGTGGTCTGATTCGCACCATAGCTACAAACGATCACATTTTATTAAATTTGTGAAGTATCTGAATAAATATTCTCCCGTAACTCACAAAGGCATAACATTAATTGGGCCATCCATATTGCATGTTGTGAGCGCTGGCCACAATGTTACCCCATATTAAAATTTACTTTCATTGCAAACATTCTAACTGAAATCAATGAATATTTGTTTCGTGCACTCAAAACACTGCCTGCATATTTTTAATTCAAACAATCTCTCAACATTTTCTAAAAAAAAAATCGACTTCACATGCCTCATACTGTGAGGCGGTAAAATATATCCAGCTAATGACATAATGTAGGTTGTGAGTTTTGTTGAGTAGGACTCAAAACTATTTATTTTATTTACCAAGTTGTGGATTTTTCGGAGAGTAGAGAATTTTAAAAAGAAACTATATTTTTGAATTGTTAATATTCTTCATGTTGAATTAATGTAAATCTGTATTGTATTTGTTGCATATAGTCAGTAAGGATAAATTGTATCTATTGACTTTAAATAAATACACTGCGGTTTATCAGGATAGAACCAACACGTTTTAAAGTAAAAACTGTGCATAAATTCCAAATAACAAGTGGAAAATTTATAATATTTTTTGTGTTTAAATTATCACTTACAGCATTAACTATTTTTCTGCAAAACTAAATTTATTTATTCTATGTTTATTTGCAATTTATTCACAATTTTTACTTTAAAATATGAAAGGCAGGTAATAAATAAAAAATAAAAAAAATATTTCCTGAACAAAACAGTATTTTTTGTGTTCTTTTCACACAAAATTATTAATCACCCAAATATGAATGTGAACATATTTTAAAAATCCAAAGTTTTTTAGAAAGACAGTAGACATAAACATTTTGATCAAATTTATGTTATAAGTTTGGATGGGGTAAATTTGGAAAACATTATTTTTTTTTTTCTTATATTTCTTATGGTCGAACCATTCTCAATTGCAAAATTTAATAAATTTAAATGAAATAAGCGGCGGCATTCTGAATATGCATTATATTGTGAAGAAATTGACACATCGTATGATAAATTGGACAAAAATTATCGTATTTATTATTTAAATAGAATAACAGTCGAGTTATATTTTTTATATATGCTGTCTTAGCAAATGAACTTTAAGTTAAATATTTTCAAATATCTTCAATATATTTTTTTTATCTATATCATTCTGTTAATAACTCGAGCGTATGATTAATATTAATTGGATAGCACTTTATCAATTATATTAATCATACGTCATACTGTACTCTGTTGTACATATAAAATGTTTTTGTATTAAATTTTTTTTTATTGATAATTATTATTTTTTATTTATTGTATTTCGCTTCGAATTTTGTGTCATACAGTTTGGTGTGAAAAAATAAAAAATAAAAAAAAAAATTTAACTCAAATAAAAAATAAAGAAATCAAATTCTGTTCTTTAGTTATTTTTGGACATCTTAAGACCGCAATCCTTACGCATAAGAATAAAAATACAAAAATTTTTGTGGACACAGACAATTTTCATTTCATCATGTCTGAGGACACTGATGGTAGTGATGATGATATTACCTGGCCGGTAGTTGGCTTGCCTACGTTGAAACGCCGTCAAACTAAATCACCCAACGTGTTTCAAAACAAAAGAATATATATTGATAGCAAGAGTTCAACTCCGTTAAATAATAACAGGAATAATCTTAACGGTGCTTGCAGTCCAAACAGAGACAACAATGTTGCTGGTAGTTTAATACAAGCAACCTCTCAAAATAGTAATCGTTTTGCTCCACTTCATAACCAAGATGATGAAATGGACTCTTCTGATGAAGAGAATTATAATACTGTTACTAAGCAAAATGACAATAATGGTAATGTACCAAAACCTCCCCCTATATTTATACCTTTTGTTGCTGACGTTAGTAAAATGATTGAATCCTTATGTAAAATAATTCCTTCCGATGATTTCAATTACAAGTCTCTAAGAGATGGGCAAGTTAGGTTGATGATAAAAAACATTAAATCATATAGATTAATTGTTACCTATCTAAATAATAAAAAACTTAAATTTCATACTTACCAAGTTCAACAGGAACGGTCGCATAGAGTGATAGTAAAAAATCTACACCATTCAACCCCCATCGACGATATCAAAAAAGACATTGAAATTTACGTACACAAAGTCAGAAACATCACTAATCTACAAAGCAGGATCACGAAAGTCCAATTTCCAATATTTTACATTGACCTGGAACCTGCTACAAACAACAAAAGTATATACGATATCAAATATATTAATAATGCCATTGTAAATATTGAACCTCCAAAAAAATCTAAAGATATCGTACAATGCCACCGGTGCCAAGAGTTTGGTCATACGAAAAAATATTGCCGCAAACCGGAAAACTGCGTAAAATGTGGGTTAGGCCATCTTACCACTGATTGCTCTAAAAACAATGAAACTCCACCACGCTGTGTTAACTGCTTGCAAAATCATCCTGCTAACTATAAAGGTTGTATTGTTTATAAACAAATATTGAAAAGAAGATTGCAAAACAATAATTTATATAGAAGAGATCAAAACAATCAATATGTCTTCAACAATGAAAAGTTGCCTCATATAACCCAAATTTACACCAAATTAATAATAATAATAGTACATACTCTGATGTTCTGCAGGGTAAACAGCCAAACAATCCCTTTGAAAAAATAGTAAAACCAATAGAGAATCAAATAGAGCTGACAAACAAGCTTATAGGCATGATGTCTGTTCTAATAACAAAATTATGCTTATTATTTTTTAATGGCTAGTGTATATATTAGAGGCCAGCATTACTACATTTATTCTTCATTTACAGAAAGTTCAACTTACTAAAAAATATAACTCGGTTGTCTTTAAATTATAATTACGATTATTTTTGTCCGATTTGATCTAGAAAAGTGTCAATTTCTTCACAAGATAATGCACGTTCAGAATATCATCACTTATTTTATATTTTTTGATTAAAATTTGGTACTGTGAACGGATAAACTCGAAAAAAATTTGTACAAAATTCACATTTGTCAAGCTTACCTCATCGTACTTCATAGCATATTAAGTTAAATAATACGTATATCGTTTTAAGGGCCCATCCCTCTCCTAAGGTTTTATTTCAGATATCGGTTTAGAAATGTTTAAATTATCTCTCCTTCTAATAAGGTTTAAATTTTAGTTTGTGTTATCAATAAATTAAGCGTAAATTTAAAAAAAAAAACAGTTTTTGTCAAATTTGTCCATGAAATATAAAAACAAAAAAAAACATATTTTTGAAATCTACTCAACAAAACTCACAACACTATGTCATTAGCTAGGTGTATTTCATTTTTTTTTTGTCGCATAGTGTAATTATAATGGAAATGTCAACTTTTCACATCAAATTACGAAAGGTACTGTTTTATTTTGGAAATCTCATTATCTATGCTCAATAAAGGTGTCGTTTATGTGTTGCTTCCATATTCAAGTTTTTTTTTTTGCTTTTTTTTAGATGTTTTCTCCATGGTAATCGTTTCACTCTATAATGGAAAAAGTCTACACATGTATGCACTTAACATTAAAATATAAAATTAAACAAAACACAATGGAATCTAAAAATAACACAACAAATGGAGTGAGTAATTTGGTACAGAAAAGATTTATAATTGAAGATGCAGCGTTGTAGTAGTTAAATTGCTTTAACACCTTGACGTCGTCGATTTTTTGGCCAGTTTTCTGAAAATTGTCGCGGCAGTTAACGTGTTAATATACAGGTATTCCTCGTATAACGCGGTACTTCTACAACGCGTTTTCGATATAACGAAATTTAGAAAAAAAAAAACAGTTTCTTTACAATGCGAAATTTCGACTTGGATAACGTTCCTTATTACTAGCGCCTTATTACGAAATCGAAAAACTCTTAGAAAAAAGCAAACAAACGCTGAAAACTACTTTCACAATCGCACAATCACTGGAGGAACATCTAACGAAAGGTTTTTTATCAAATGACGCAAACTTTTCCGATTAAATTTCTTCTGATGAAGTTATACGCTCAATATTTCAACGTAACACGATGTTCGAAGTTATTGACACAGACTAGTGAATATTGGGTTTTTTTCATTATGTTTTTTATTTATTTTTTAATAAACTATGAATATTGATTTTAAGTTGTAAACGTACATACATCGTTAAATTTATATGAAAGCTAAGCCTTCTATAAAGCGAATTAAATAACGCGGAATACCTGTACTTAAATTAAAGCAATTCAATCTAAAATCTTCCAAAAAAAATAAACACGAGAAAAGTTTCGTATGGTTTTCGAATTTCAATATTAAAAGATCTTCTGACTCCTGTCCCCAAAGGGGATAACACTTACATCATGGGAATGTCAGACAGGGCCACCATTTAAGAAAGAATTGAATTCAATCAGCAAAGTTTCTCTCTTAATTCTAATGCATAGTCAGAGAGGACATTGTTTCTAGCCATAGGCAGATGGCAAACCAATAATTGGATCTTGTACCATAGGATCAGTCACATGCTTAGCAGCAAAGAGTTCATTAAATTTGACTTTTTTATTCATTTATTAATTACGATACAATTACAAATTATATTTAACTATTTTACGAGGCATATAACATCAACATTCTGCTCGGTGATGGGAAACGAACCCACAACCCATACAGTAATAGTCTACCATACTACTTACAAGGCTAACAGGACGCCCAAGCAGTTGATTAATGAAACTGCAACAAAAGAAAACCTGCAATGAGGAACTAAGGCATATGATTTATTGTAGACCTATTATGTTACTTAAAAGAACGAAAAGAAGAGCCTAAAAAGTTTTGTATTAAAACCATTCATTTTCCATACCGTTTCAGTTTGTGTGTCTTTATTTATATTGCGGAAACCAGCCACCATGAGAAACAAAGCAAATAATTTTCTCTCAATTGTGTGTAAATGTAAAAAAATATTCCGTAAAATTAATTTCTTAACGGATTCAATTGATAACATACGTACATCGGAAAACCCATTTTCATTCAAATATACAAACAATGAAAATAAAAAATGAAAATTGTATTTTTATTGCGGCATATGACAAAAGGAAATGGCGTATCGTTAAATTCTGTTTTTATTGCCTTTGATTTTTATGATTAATTTTACTGCCATAAGTAGCGGCAAAAATACACAACGCCAGCAACGTTATTTTGTTTATTATTTTCTTTAATTTTTTTGTTTTTTTTAACAAAAAAATTGAAAATTTATTCGAATTTTATGTCAATATCGATATTGTGTTACCGGTCAAAATTACACTAATACCCCGGTTTGCGTCGCTAATAGGGCTTGAAAAAACGCGACGCAAAACGAAGCACGATTTTCCATACATTCGTATTGATTTTCATTTAATTGGTTCCGATATTCATAATTTTGGCTGAAAAAATAGGTTTTTCAATAAAAAAATATTTAACTTTCTAACGGCGGCCTACAACTTGCAACCATCAGACAACATAAATACATACATATGTATGTATGTATGTATGTATGTATTATTAGACTTAAACACGAAATCCCCTTGTTCTGTTTTTGTTGTGTACAAACATTTTCTTCGAAGTCACAGAAATTTTTAAAAGACAACTTCGAATTTGCACTAGATTTAAACGGGAAATCCCCTTTTTATGTTTTAGCTTTGAACAAACAATTTCGTATTAACGACGATAATCGAAAAACTAACGACGCAACTTCGAAATATGCAACGTAAACTGAAACAAAAACGACGCAACTTCGAAATCACAGAAATTTTAAAAAGACTTCGAAGCAGACGCAGAACGAGGCGACGCAAACCGGGGTATTAGTGTATTTGGAAAAACTCTCAATATTCAAATGCCATATTGTATCGGTGATTGTCGTGTAACATTCGCTAAAACGTAACTGTAATTCAGCATTACTGAATGTGTCTGAAAATATACGAAGCGAACTGCTCCTTCTTAATCAATCCAAAGCACGTTTTAAACTTCTTTGAAACGTCATCTCGATTTATAACATTTCATTTTTTAAATCGTTTATAATTTGTACATTCAAACAACTGTCAATAAACTGCATTTAATTTATATACAATTATTTATTTGTAGCTCAACGGTCAATTCTTGGACTACTTCTGTTCGTAAATTATGTTTATGGAATTACCAAAATCAACTTTTGTATTGTAAAGAGTAAATATTGTGAGGCTTATGTACTATACAGTACAGTATACAAAGTCAATTTGTTCATTAACAAAACAAATCGAAACAAACATATCGTTATCGAAAATCCAAAAGTATGTACGCGTCATCAAAAAAATCTACATCAACTTTATGATTGATTATGATCCGTAAGAATAGCTGCCGGATTTTACCATTTATCGTCATTTTGACATCTTTGTGCTCCAAAAATATCATATTGACGGTCTGACGATTTATGCCGTTATTTTGACGATTTTTAAAAATTATAAATTTACATCATATTCTTTACTTTAATACATTAAAAGCCCCTTTATGATTTGTATTTACTTTGCAGTTATTACTGTGGCATATATAAATAATGATTTTTCTGTATCTTATGTCTTTTTCATCCCCTAAAAGCCAAAAAATTACTACCTCCGCACGAAGAAAGTTCTTCACGCGAATAGTCCGACTAAAGAACGGATTTTGTCTGTAATTCAGCGTGTGATCCACTGACCAACCAACCACATACGTACATATGTGCTCGCTGAGAAAGGGGAGTGTTACGCAGAAGTACATGATCCTCGAAACAAGCGATAGAACAGTGAAACACAAACCATATTGCAACGATGTTCCAATGAATCAATAGAGTTCGATACCCTACCTAGCAACTTTAGCCTTTCTTATACGCGGTCAAGAGGTCCCAAAATAAATGTTGAGATACCGACCTATACATGATCAAATGAAGTCATGTATTTCTTGCACTCTCTTAGGAAGCTAAGGCATTGAAAAATGTGTGGGTTCTAGCAAACATCACACTGAATTTTCATGCCGATTTTATGACGATTATTTTTACGATTTCCATGAATGCCTTTGACGATTTTGACGATTTTTTTCTTCTATTTGACGATTTAATGCTTTATTTATCTGGCAGCTGTGTCCGTAAGGTTATCTAACATATCTCTACCAATTTTTAGATTTTTGCGACCACTAATAACTTTTTTATATCAATAATTCAAAATGACGTAGCATCTAAAGTATGTTTTATTTTGGCTTTTTGCTTCTCCTGCAAAATTAGAAAAACTAATGTTACGTACTTTTGAATTTTCGGCAACGATATAATCGTTTGAACATATAAAACATACATACATTCATAATTGGTCATTACATCCCTTCAGTCTGGATTATTGACCTAGTTTCTCACACTACTTATGTGGTATGTGTTAATTTTATACATGAGTAGCGGGACCTACAGTTTAAAGTGGACTCCGAACGACAGATTTTTGAGAAACTTTTCATGGCAATTTTATTTACTCTCAGAGTTTTTGCCCGAGTTTTCAGAGTTTTTGCCATCTGCTGAGAAAAAATCGCCGAAAAATACTTTTTTTTTTGTAATTTATTTTGATGTCTGCCCTGGGACTCGAACCCTAGCTTTACGTCTAATAAGCCAGCACACTACCCACTAGACCAAGGCGACCTCAGCATATAAAACGCCACTGCAATAGCTCTTGAAGCTGTAGGAGATTATTATCGATGTCACAAATGACCTTTTTATCATTTATGGGCTAGCATATGATTTTTTATATTTTTTTTTTTTACTTATGCATCTACGTAAGAGTGTTTAAATTTCTTGGGTTAAAATTTGAGTCTAGCAAATTAAATAAATAAGAGGATTATGTTGCTTTTAAGAATACAAACAGCCTTTATAACGTTTATAATCCATTTATTTAATATAGTTATTTAAAATTAACCATTTAGCATATGGTGTTTAATATTAAACTGTTTCTGTTTTCAAAAGTTTATATTCCTACATCAAAAACATTTGAATTTAGCAATATAATCTCACAATTGTTTTGAGAAATCGGAAAGAAATGTATTTTCTGTTGAAAAAACAGAATATCCCACTCATAGCTGCCAGATAAATAAAGCATATAATCGTCAAATATTAGAGAAAAAATCGTCAAAATCGGCAAAGATGTTCTTGGAAATCGTAAAACTAATTGTCACAAAATCGGCATCAAAATTCAGTGTGATCTTCCCTAGAATCGACACATTTTTCAGTGCCTTAGCTTCTTAAGAGAGTTCAAGAAATACTTCAATTCATCTGATCTTCACTTATATCCGAAAGAGAATGGAATATAACTCTCATGTATAGGCCGGTGACTCAACGTATATGGAGACATCTCGACCGCTTACAAAAGAGGGCGAAGTTTCCCGTTAATGAACTTCATTGATTCATTGGAGCATCGTTACAATGTGGTTTGTGTTGCACTGTTCTGTTTCACTGTGTTTGAGCGAAATAAGGAACTTGTTTCCGAGACTCATGTATTTCTACGTAGCACTCGCCTTTCTCAGCGAGCACATACGTATGAGATCGATTGTCCAGTGGATCGCACCCTGCATTACAGCCAAATTTCTCTCTATACTCGGACTATACCTTCGTGCAGAGGTTATAATTTTTTGGCTTTTAAGGGATGAAAAAAAAATACAAAGATTAAATTGGTTTTAATATATTAAAGTAAAGAATATGATGTAGAATTTTAATTTCTAAAAATCGTCAAAATAAAGGCATAAAACGTCACATCGTCAATATGATATTTTTGGAGCACAAAATCGTCAAAATGACGATTAATCGTCAAATCTGGCAGCTATGTCCCCACTGCAGTCTGAGATTTATAACTGAATTTGTAATAACAAACAATTTTAATGTGTCAGTCAGTAATAGTCGGATAAGTAAAATTGCATCATAGTTCACGCTGAATTTGGATTTATATTGGGTTTTAAGATCGCTGTGGTTTATGGCGTATACCTACGACGAAAAATCACCCCCCACAAAAAACGTCTAACGGAGCCAAATTGCATGATCTCGGTTGTCAGTTCACTTTATCTAGACGTGAGGTGACCTTAAAACCATCATGCATAACATTCAATATGGCAATGACATCGTAGCGCCATCTTATTGAAACCTAAAATTAATTTAAACCAAAAGAAGTTGGTAATTAATAACCCAAAGTGCTAGTCTTTGATAATGATGGCCTAGTCAATGTAGTTTTCAAAGAAATAGAGATCAATAACGCCGCTAGCGCAAAATACACACCGAATATGCGACTTTTTTGAAATAATTAGGACGTATCGTTCCAAATTTTTGAAGTTGCCGCAGTCTAGTGGGTAGAGTGTTGGCTTATTAGACGTAAAACCAGAGTGCGAGCACCAGGCTAGACAACAAAACAAAATACAAAAAGTATTTCTTCGGTGATTTCTTCTGTATATATATAAAATGTATAAAATTTACATAAGTGGTGTGAGAATCTAGGGTTATAAGGACCAATTATCTGTAACTCTAGAGCCCATTCAGAGAATACACTTCGTTGTCTATGGTCGGTTACTTTCAGTTTCTGAGTGACTTGAATTTTGAATGACTGCAGACCCAAGTAATGGCTCAAAGGTCTCCTACATAGTTTTGTTATTTTAATACGGTCTTTGCAACAGGGATGTACCGCTTTATTGTTATTTGTTTTTCTTTTTTACTTTATTTCTCTGGAATGTTCTTTCTGTCCCTTTTGCTGGAAGAAGATCTACATTATTTTCATTCTTTCATTCTTTTTCTTATGAAAACAAAATTAAATTTCCTTTGATTATTTAAAATAAGGATGGGGCCCAAAAAAAATGGACTTACATTTTTCGTTATAGAAATAAAACTAAGTGGCGGATTTTTTTCGTTTTATATTTGAATTAAATTAAATAATATTTGAATTCTTTTGTGTATAAAATTTTTTTCTGACAAAGCTCTCAGAGCATCCAACTTTTCTTCCACACATTTTAGGGTGTTTTAGAAAAATACGTATTATTATACTTGCTTTGTTTTGGTCGGCAAATGCTTTTTTTTCCTTCCACTTCTACACTTTCTCTCAATAGTCAAAGACTCCTTATATTGATTTATTCTTACCTTAGAAACTCTTTTTTGGTTAACAGCTGCGAGCCTAGCAATCGTTTTTTGTAAGCGGCGCAGTTTTTCATTGAAAATTTCAATTACTTACGACATTCTTGTTGGGTGCCCGTTTTCAAAAAACTATGTTTGCTATTGCAATGACATTTAGCAGGTGGATTTTGAAACAGATGACTAACAAAAACAATGTAACGGTATTCGCTTTTTGCAATTATGTTTAAAGTTATAAGCTTAAAAGTAGGCCCATTTTTTTTTTGTGCGCACTCCTTAATTAAAATATTAAAGTGTACCCTTTATAAAGTTTCTTAATTTAATTAAAATCTAAATTTGTATTAATAAGAAGAGAAAAAAATCTTGTTGCATGATGAAAAAGTTACAAGTTACTGCAGATAAGCTTTTTACATTAAGATATTGTAGTTCCCGCTGAGTAAACATTTTATTCGACGAATGCAAAGAGGCTAATTGCCTCATTATTTATCTATCTGACAACAGTAACCACATGGTAACTTTCACTTCGATAGAGATCTCCACTATAAGATTACTCTCGACTGTGGTTAAACATTTTATGCCGTAATTTTATTAAATGACCCCAACATTCCAACATTGTTGGCATGTTTTTGTTTTATGTTCATGAACTTGATGTGGAAATATTTCAAGTGGCTTAGTTCAGTTCTGCAAACTGGGGTTTAAACACATAAAAAAATTTATTATTTTACTGAATAAAAAAATTTAAAATGAATATTAAATGTTAAACAAAAAAGGAAACAAACATTTTATATGAATTTCTTTTTTTTTTTGTGAAATTTTTGTTTAGATTTTTAGAAGTTATTAAAGCCACATGATATATGTTATACCAAATGTGATAACTTACATACCCCGGCTTAATATAATAGATACAATTTATTCTAAAATATTTAAGAAACGTTAACTGCACAAATACTCTCCAAAAAGCAGCGAAAATTATTTTTTTTAATTTTAGTCCCATCTGACTACATCTTTAAAATGAAAAATTTGACAGGTACATGCATTTAGTTAAATATAAAAAGCGAAATTCCTATGAATCTATAAAAATTATTGATCATAATAATAGGTACACTTGACATAATTATATTATTTTCCATAGTAAATTAAATTTTTAAACGATTTTTCATTGTGTTTATGAATGAATTATAAAAGAAATGGAAGGAAATTATCATTGAACCGAAGAAGAGGATAAAGTTGTTAAAACCATGAGAAATCACGACAAATCATTACGAGAAATAGAAAAGACCTTAGGAAGATCTTTACACTTTGTGAAAAATGCTTTAAACAAAAAACCAATGAAAGAATCTCGATGGACACCTAAGACAATTAGTTTAGACACCAATAAACGGATACTTGTATTGGCAAAAAATTACCACTTCAAATCCTCTGATACTATTTCTGCTGGGATTTTTATTGGAATTAGTTCAAGACAATTCGATGTCGATTTGTGCAAGCCAATCTTTCAGGAAAACCTTGCTGGAGAATTTTTACTAATGAGAAAACGGGAGAGGGAATACAATAATAGAACAGAACAAACAGAACCTAGAGCAGATGGCGGAAAAAGTAACAAAAGATAATCTCAAGCTATGAAACAAAAATAAATTCATTTGGAAACTTTGACAAATTCATTTAGAAATTAATTTATTTCCGGACCAAAGTAAAAATTAGTAAAATTAGTAAAAATTTTGCAGAAAGTTCTTTCTAGAAGATTCGCTTCTACAAGTCAACGACGAATTGTTCAAAAAACTAATTTCAATAAAAATCTCGACAGAAATATCATCAGACAATTTGTAGAAGTCATTTTTTTCCAATACGATTAGTCGTCTATTTGTTTCTGAGATGGTTTTGTTAGGTCTGCCAGGAGATTCTGCCATGGTTTTTTGCTAAAAGATATTTGCACAAAGTGTAAAGACTTTCTCAATGATTTGCCGTTATTTCTCATGGTTTTAAAAATTTTTTTCTCTTCTTCAGAACAATGATAATTTCCGTCCATTTCCTTTAAAATATTTTTCGATTTTTATGTAATTTTATATCAAAATGAAATTATTCTTACCGTTTCACATAAACACAATGAAAAATCGTTCAAAAATTTAATTTACTATGGAAAATAATATAATTATGTCAAGTGTACCTATTATTATGATCAATAATTTTTATAGATTCATCGGAATGCGTCAAATTTTGCATATTAAAGATGTAGTCAGATGGGACTATAATAAAAAAAGTTTTCGCTGCTTTTTCAAGGATATTTTTACAATTAACGGTTCTTTAATAATTTAGAACAAGGTGTACCTATTATTTTGAGCAGATGTGTCTATCATTTTAGAAATTTAATTTTTGTTAAATATACAAAATGAAAAAAAAAATTAAGTAAAACTAAGAAATCCCGAAACACCTTATTTAAAGTAATTTATGCCATTATCTAACCAAAAAATTTGTTGCATATTTTAATATTATTAAATGACTTTGTAGAACTGAACAAAATCAAGAAAATTAATTCTAGTAAAACACTTAAATCAAAGGAGAAGTTATTTATTAAATATTTATTCATTTTTATGATATGTATTTGAGGTCAAAAATTACTTATCCAAGTATTTACAGAATCTTTTTTACTGCATGCAACAGTCGGAGTACATCCCCTAAGTAAGTGCGTTATAGCAAGAGAGAATGATTAACATGCTTCAATTCAAAATTAATTTGACAGCCACCTTATAATGTTTCTGAAACTGACTTCGATTACAATGACAAGCAATAAATGGAGATTTTCTAACTTTAATACTACAGTTTCAAGTCATTCTCTGTTTAGATTTAAAAAAAAAATTAAAGAAAAATCATTGCCATCATCATTTAGAAATTAAAGAAATTATGTTCGTATTAGATATAGCTGCGAAGACAGAATAAACATTAAATCCAATCGTAGGAAAACACGAAATAAAAAATTCAATTATTTATGTCTTCTGGATTCTGAACATTATCAACGTATTTAATTTCGGGATTCACAAAATCCCTAATCCCAGGATTTTTAAAAACTTGTCCCGGGATTTTTCGGGATTGTGAATTCATATTTATTTTGAACCTACAAAAGGTCCTGAAAAAAAATCTTAATATCACTTGACTTCGATATTAACTTCTCAGATAAGGAAAACCCCACTTCCATTGATAAAAAGTTATTTGATGCCATCGAAGAATGCAAAGGCTCTATAAAAGGAATTAAAATACTCAACTGTCCAAAAAAATAAATTTATTTACATCAGGAGATAATAGAACGCATATTTACAAGCTGTAAACAGCTATCTTGGAACTATTTTACCACCAAATGTTGACTGCGAGAAGTGTTTTTCCACGGCAGCGTATGTTGACAACAAAAATCGTTCAAGACTTTCAGATCACATAATAAAAGATTTAATATTTTTGTTGGAATCGAAATAATTTTCTTAAAACTAATGCCTTTGCTTATGTATTAATAATTTTTATCTTTATTAATTTACGTTTTATTGTTATATTTTGTCTTGCTGTTTTAATATTTTATTTTTAATGACATATAAGCGATAAAGCGAGAAAACGATAAAGTGAGAAAGCGATAATGCGAGAAAGAGATAATGCGAGAAAGCGATAAAGAGAGAAAGCTATAAAGCGATAAAGCAAGAAAGCGAGAAAGCGATAAAGCGATAAAACAAGAAAGCGATAAAGCGAGAAAGAGAGAAAGCGATAAAATGAGAAAGGGATAATGCGAGAAAGCGATAAAGCGATAGAGGGAGAAAGCGATAAAATGAGAAAGCGATAAAACGAGAAAGCGATAAAACGAGAAAGCGAGAAAGCGATAAAGCGATAAAACGAGAAAGCGAGAAAGCGATAAAGCGATAAAACGAGAAAGCGAGAAAGCGATAAAGCGATAAAACGAGAAAGCGATAAAGCGAGAAGGCGATAAAGCGAGAAGGCGATAAAGCGAGAAAGCGATAAAGCGAGAAAATGATAAAACGATAAAACGATAAAGCGAAAACCGATAAAACGTGAAAGTTAGAAAGCGATAAAGCAATAAAGCGAGAAAGCGTAAAAGCGATAAAACAAGAAAGCGATAAAGCGATAAAGCGAGAAAGCGATAAAGCGAGAAAGCGATAAAGCGAGAAAGCGATAAAGTAATAAAGCGAGAAAGCGAAAAAGCGATAAAACGATAAAACGAGAAAGCGATAAAGCGAGAAAGAGAGAAAGCGATAAAGTGAGAAAGCGATAATGCGATAAAGCGAGAAAACGATAACGAAAGAAAACGATAAAGCGAGAAAGCGATAGAGGGAGAAAGCGATAAAATGAGAAAGCGATAAACGAGAACGCGATAAAGCGAAAAAGCGAGAAAGCGATAAAGCGATAGAGCGATAAAACGATAAAGCGAGAAAGCGATAAAGCATGAAAGCGAGAAAGCGAGGATGCTATAAAGCATGAAAGCGATAAAGCGAAAAAGTTTAATTAAATCGACTAAAGATTAAAATTTGTTAATTTGGCAGTTTTATTGCAAACAAACCCCAACAAAAAATTCAAAAACCATTTTTTTTACATTTTTTACCGCTGGAAATTTTTAAGAAGTCGCACAAAAAAGGGATTTTTGAAAAAAAAGTCGCACAAAAAGTGTATTTTGGCAGTAAAAAGAAGAAACATTTTTAAAAGAAAAGAAAATGTCTATAGTCTAATCGCTAGTCTAGTCTCTAGTCTAGTCTCTTGTCTAATCTCTAGTCTAGTCTCTAGTCTAGTCTCTAGTCTAGTCTCTAGTCTAGTCTATACTCTAGTCTCTAGTTTAGTCTCTAGTCTAGTCTATAGTCTAGTCTTTAGTCTAGTCTATAGTCTAGTCTATAGTCTAGTCTACAGTCTAGTCTATAGTCTAGTCTACAGTCTAGTCTATAGTCTAGTATATAGTCTAGTCTGTAGTCTAGTCTTTAGTCTAGTCTACAGTCTAGTCTATAGTCTAGTCTATAGTGTAGTCTCTTGTCTAGTCTCTAGTCTAGTCTTGTCTATAGTCTAGTCTCTAGTCTAGTCTATAGTCTAGTCTATAGCCTTGTCTCTAGTCTAGTCTAGTCTCTAGTCTAGTCTCTAGTCTATTCTCTAGTCTAGTCTCTAGTCTAGTCTAGTCTCTAGTCTAGTGTAGTCTCTAGTCTAGTGTAGTCTAGTCTCTAGTCTAGTCTAGTCTCTAGTCTCTAGTCTAGTCTCTAGTCTCTAGTCTAGTCTAGTCTAGTCTAGTCTAGTCTAGTCTAGTCTCTAGTCTAGTCTAGTCTCTAGTCTAGTCTCTAGTCTAGTCTAGTCTCTAGTCTAGTCTCTAGTCTAGTCTAGTCTAGTCTCTAGTCTAGTCTAGTCTCTAGTCTAGTCTCTAGTCTAGTCTAGTCTCTAGTCTAGTCTAGTCCCTAGTCTAGTCTCTAGTCTAGTCTAGTCAATAGTCTAGTCTATAGTCTAGTCAATAGTCTAGTCTATAGTCTAGTCTCTAGTCTAGTCAATAGTCTAGTCTATAGTCTAGTCTCTAGTCTAGTCTATAGTCTAGTCAATAGTCTACTCAATAGTCTAGTCTATAGTCTACTCAATAGTCCAGTCTATGGTCTAGTCAATATTCTAGTCTATAGTCTAGTCAATGGTCTAGTCTATAGTCTAAAAAATGCTTTTTAAAAAAAGGGGAAAAAAGGGTCAAAAACCTTGAAAAGTGTCAGATTTAGTGCATTTTAGTAAGGGGCACAAAAAGTGGCGAGGTCGCTGAAAAAGTGTCAAATTGCGACTTTAGTCGCTCAACGGTAACTCTGGTTGGACGCGCTTTAAAAAACCTTTCTTATGATATAAAGTCTTGAAGTCGCCGTGTTCTAGTAGGTAGTGTGTTGGCTTATTAGACGAAAGGCCCGGGTTCGAATTCCAGGTCAGACATCAAAACGAAAAATATTTCTTCGGCGATTTCCCCTCAGCAGATTTCTGGCAAAGACTCTGAGAGTAAAAAATTGCCATGAAAAGCTTCTCAAAAATCTGTCGTTCGGAGTCGACTTTAAACTGTAGGTCCCGCTACTCATGTATAAAATTAACGCACACAAAATAAGTGGTGTGAGAAGCTAGGTCGTAATCCTGACTGAAGGGTTGTAAAGGCCAATTATGTATGTGTGTATGTATGTATGATATAAATGTTGTATATGTTGGCAAGGAAACAAATCCTCAAATTAACAAAATATTCAAAAATGGACCCTTTTTCAAAATGGTCCAACTCACGAGATGTTAAAGCTGGAGCCGAAATATTTGAAATGTTGTCTTAAAAAGTCCAAGGTTCATTTTTAGGAGGGTACATCGAGCACTTTTTTGGTGAGTCGCTCTAATGTATATACATATGTATTAAACTTTTCATTTGAAGCAACATTAGCAATGAAATATTTTTAAATGAGAACACAGTTAAATGGAAAATATTCAATTATTCATTTACAAAATAGGTTGTGAATGAAAAGAAAATATGTATGTACAGTCAAACCCGGTTATAACGAACTCCGTGGGACCAGAAAAAATAGTTCGTTATAGACAAAGTTCGTAATAAACGGGGTAAAGTCATGGAAGAAAATATAAAATACAAAGAATTTTTTTCATTTATTAACAACCAAAAATTTAGCATCTGACGTTTAAATTCTTTTTATCTATCAACTAATTAAAGATGTTGAGTTATAATCTAATGCTGCCATATTAAGTAAAAATAAAGCCTATTGCCACATTTCAAAATTATTTCTGAGGGTTCTTTATAAAAAAAATAAAATGCATGAAATTTAATTACTGGGATCATTTAAAGTAGTTCCTTTTAACCAAGAATTCATTATAACCAAGTTCGTTATAAACGAGTTTGACGGTATATCGTATATTGTCATCGCTATAGTACCAGACAATTTCGTAATTGTAAATTCTTTTAGTTTAAATAATGTTGCCCAAACATTATTTTTTGTTTTTGTATAAATGACAATGACATGAATATTACAAAATATGAATTGGAACTGCTGATTATCATAGTAATTTATATCAATATTATGCAAATCATTTGCCAAATACTCGTTTAAGAAAAAGAAATTCATCTTGAAAAAGTTTTATATTTTATGGTCTAATGATTACACGCTTAAATTTAAAGATAGAATGTAAGAATACATTATGCATAAGTAAATTTGATGCATAAATACAACTACGCAAATATTTGAGAAAAATTTAATGTGCCGATAAAAGGCGTTTTTGAGAAATTTCATTTCATAATGTTTTCCAGAATCAGAATTTTATAAAACTAAAAGTCGCCGTAGTCTAATAAGTAGTGTGTTGACTTATTAGACTTGAATCTGTTATTCAATCCCAAGGTCAGACATCTCCAACAAATGGAAATATGAAATATTATTTCTTAGGCGACTTCCTCTCAGCAGATTTCTGGCAAAAACTCTGAGACTAAATTAAATTTCTAAAAAAATCTTTCGTTCACAGCCAACTTTAAACGGAACCACTTATGTATCAAATAAACACACACGAGAAACTAGCTCATATTCCTAACTAATGGAATGTATGTAATGACCAATTATGTTAATGATTAAGGCCTTGATCAGAGATCATCAATAAGTATTCAAAACAATGGGTAGATTCAAATCATACCTATAATTTCTGATACTTACACGCATTCATATTTATTACAATATGGTGCCCATACTACTCATACTCAAAGTTGGAAGTACTCGTCGTATTCATACTTAACAATACGCACGATGTTATTGACTTCAATTCGTCTCTACTTAACATTTACACGAAGTACCAAATATGTATGATTCGCATACGAGCACTGCAATACTCACAATATGATTGTATGTATGCTTTGCTTGTTGTCTTTGTCTTTCCTTTCTTCTTTGTTTGTATATGCAACAACAATAAAGGCTGTAAATTTTGATGAATGATTCGAGTCACTCGAATTACTTATAAGTATTATAAGCATTTTTCTAAATTTATGAATCAGAATGATTGTAAGTTTGATGTCAACGTTGTACTCATACTCATTGCTACTTATACTTATAAATCAATGTTGTAGCGAGTACAAAGCCAGCGTTCGAGTCCCAGGTCAGACATCAAAATAAAATACAAAAAAGTATTTTTTCGGCGATTTTTTCTCAGCAGATTTCTGGCAGAAACTCTGAGTGTAAATGAAATTGTCATGAGAAGTTTCTCAAAAATCTGTCGTTCGGAGTCGACTTTAAACTGTAGGTCCCGCCAATTATGTATAAGATTAATACACACAACATAAGGAGTGTGAGAAACTAGGTCAATAATCCTGACTGAAGAGTTGTAATGACCAATTATGTATGTATGATCATTACGTATGTATTGATACTGTGGTTAGGATAATTATAGGCAAAAACATCGTAAGCTGACAAAGCGATTAGCTGATTCTCTTTCTCAATGCTTCACAACGTTTCATCGTAACATAACTGAATAGAGCAATACTACCATTATGTAGTTTATAGACGATCGAAGGCATGTACCGTAATTATTGGGTATTTTCAAAGCAGGAGTTTATACCATCGAAAAGCCTGCTCAATTCAAATTGTATAATGAGTACAGAAGATGGACCGAGGCGGTATTATTTGATAGTTAGGCTGTCATCAGACCTCTTAGCTGCTTTAGGTTGACTTCCCATAAGGATGATACCATCTGGGCAGAGTAAATAGTTTCGTTTGCGAAATGCACAGGTAAATGAGCACACAGGGAGATTATCTCTCATAGTCTAGAGTGGAAAACACTAGTCTACTAATACATACTTGGAGACAAATAGACATTTTTCTCAAGCCAAAGTACTCTAAACTTGGTAAACTAAATAAATACATAAATTGGCAGCTTGCAGTACTCTAGTACCTCCAAGTAGTCGCCAATTTCTGTTTTATTTTTGTTACAAAAATCAATTGATGTATAGATGCTGATAAAGTTTAAGATTATAATCATAAGCCGACGAGTCTTTAGTGCCTACCAGCTGCGTCAATAACAAAAACAACAACATTTTTTACATGGACTCCCAATAGAACACTACTTGGTATATAAAAAACTTCGTTATCAACTTATGTTTTCGACTTCAGTTTATTGTTGTCTTTCAGCCTCTAATGTTGTCACTTGAAGTCAAATACAGTGTTACAAAATAAAACAATATAAACTCAAACTCCAGAGCTTTATAAAGACGTCCAGCTGGAATGCTTTCTTTACAAACCTTAAAACTCTAAGAAAAAAGACTCAAGCTGATCATAACGACCACTCCATGCCATGAGTAGGCATACGTCCTGAGTCACATATGTATACTTAATATGGTTTAAAGAGCCTTTCCACGAAAGTTTAAATCAAAAATATGTAGTTTGTGAGAAGGGACATATTGCACCCCTTGGTCCTTGGTATCAATAATAACTGTACTAAATTAGAATAACAATCTAAATGTTTTGTATTGTAAATTTTTCGCTAAGATGAGGTTAAATGGCAAAAGATGAAAAATAAGTTGTTGGCTATTATTATTGTTGTTTCATCGAAGCCATAAAATTTCAATGAATAATCGTATTTCTGGGAATACATAAGAAACTGATACTCATTATGAATTAAATATGTTTTCTCTAACGAAATTATTTGTTCATGTTTATAGCCTATTATGTGGTAACGACCGGAATAATTTGTTTCTTGAACAAATTTATGTTAATCACCAATAAATTTACAATGAATACAAATTCTATGTTTGCGGGTAGCACAGCATGGTATCGCCTTAAAAATGAACAGAAAAGTGGTCAACCATATTGTACTTTTTACTTCTATTTTCTCTCTTCTGTATTTCATATTCGTGCACACATAAACACACTCCCTTAGAAGTTTTAGTTACAAAAATTTATCGATTATTTAAAATTCCGTTTTTATTGAATTGTATTTTCAACCATTCCCAAGCAGTTACTAGATTTCCAGGCTACAGGGTGGCTGATATGTATTGCAACCAACTTCAGGTTGTTATTATTTGTAAACCGCTCGTTTGACAGCGGACAGATTTTATTGCATTCAGAAAAAAAGTTATTCGTGATGAAATTCAAGCGTGATAGTTAGAATGACTATTGTTAGAGCCCTCCAGCATTTAAATGTGAATAAATCTTTTACTTCTAGTACCATTTCTCGTTACCGTGATACTGGCAGTGTTTCATCGCGTCTAAAAAGTGGGCGAAAAATAACGGTAACAACACCAGAAATGATCCCAAAAGTGAAGGCCAGATTTGATCGAAATCCACGCCGCAGTGGTAGAAAAATTGCTCGTGAGCTGAACATATCACGAGAACGGATGCAATACATATTGAAAAATGAGCTTGGACTAAAGCCATTGAAGTTCCAAAAGTGCAAGAGCTTACCGATGGACAAAAAAAGTTAGACTGGAAAGAGCCAAGGAGCTACTTCGCTTGCACTAAAGTGGACAGATACCGAATTTGGTTTTCTCCGATGAGAAGCCATTCCAAATTGAGCAGTTTGTAAACAAAAAAAATGATCGGGTTTGCTTCCCCGCTCATATTCATTGACCGTGGGGTCAAAATAAATGCCGAATATTTTCGGGAAAATGTCTTTAAGTCAGTATTGAAGCCCTGGGCAGACAAACATTTCGGCCGCCAACCATGGACATTCCAACAGGACTCAGCACCACTGGACTCAGCACGCGTCAACCAAGAATGGCTTAAAAAGGAGGTCCCTCGCCTCATTTCTACCGCACAATGGCCACCAAAATCTCCGGATCTCAATCCGTTGGACTTTTGCGCCTGGGGCATTTTAGAGAGTAAGGTTCTCATTGAAAAATACCAAAGTGTCGATCATCTCAAGACGGCGCTTCTTCGGGAATGTGCCAAAATACCTCAGAGCCACTTTCTTGCAGCCTGTGTTGGCTTGGTCGGCAATTTGAAGGCCATAATTAAAAAAATATAGCGTTTTAGTTTGTTGCATTATATATCAGCCACCCTGTATGGGCCATTATTACAATTTTCCGTTATCTTTACAATAAGATAGAATTGAGCGTTAAATTAAAGGGATTATCATCCTGCCGGTTACTTATAAAGTTAAGTTTATGTTTGAACTTGTCATATTATATATTATAAAAGTGCTATTCTGTTAACAGTAAAACGGTTAATGGTTTATTATGATCATAACCAGCAAAACTTTTCATAAATCTATTGTGCTTTTCATAAAATTTTCCAAAGTCCTCCCAGAAAAAGTTCTTAAGAAATGTCAACGAAAAAAAAAACGTAACTTATTGACTTCGTAAGAAAAAAGTAATCGTTTCTATGCTTTTCTAGTAACTGCAGTACAAAAATCTTTCATGAAAAGTCTTGTCTGTTTTGAATTACTTGCAGAGAATAGTATTTTGTTACGGGAGGCAATTGAATTTTATGTGAATAGACTTTAAAATTTTCCATTTGCCAACATGAATTTCCATTGAAAACAGACGAAAACAATAGGGGATATCTCATCCGCCCTATAATAAATATAAAAAAGTGTTTTCCTACAATCTTTAGGGAAAACATATTTATTTGCATAAATCAATGAAAATTCGCAATGGAATATATGCCTACATCCTAATGTGTTCCTACTTCTGCAACTTCTGTCTTACCAGTAATATTCTTATAAACATAGTTCAAGTGCCACTTTTCTTGTTTTATTCTAATTGCAATCTATGTTCTTATAATAAGAAGATAGCAAACAAATTTGGCAATTGTTTACATATGAAATTTCTGTATAGATAAGTAAATACCTCATCCGCCTATTTTAAGTGAGATTGCGCTTATTTCTCCAAATACCTTCCGCTACAATGGAATGCAGGTAGAAGCCTCATTTATGCCATCCGTTAGGCTCATTGTGATATCACAATCAGTATTCAATCCGTAGATCAAACCTTTTCCTATAGTCCTAAATAAAATTATTTCCGAGATCGCGATCAAGGAAGTTTTTTTCATTTCGTGACAGCGCAGGACAGTGACACTTAATTAGAAAAACAGTTCTTGCATCTCCTCAGATCAACACCTTCTTTCGGCATGCCTACCAAACGGATAGTGAGTCGGTGTTCGTGTTAACTATACGAGGCCAGCAGAGTCTGCATGTACCCTCTTGCTGTAAATATACTTAAGCCTCCGTTGCCAAACATCCGTGGGACGTAACGTTTGTACTAGGGATGCCAAACGCGATCGGTTTTTAAAAATCCCGAAATATCACGGGAAACATTGCGATTTTCTCTTAATAATAAAAATATTTTGTTAAAAAAAACCATTTATACTCCAATTATATCAGAATTATATGTCATTAAAAATAAAATATAAAAAAGCAAGACAAAAAGTAGCAAAAAAGCGTAAATTAACAAAAATAAAAATTATTCTTACATATGCAAATGTATTAGTTTTAAGAAAATTATTTGGATTCCAACAAAAAGATTAAAGGATCTAACATGTGATCAAATGGGCTTGAATGAATTTTGTTGTCAACATACGCTGCCGTTGAAAAACACTTCTCGCAGTCGACATTCGTTGGTAAAATAGTTCCAAGATAGCTATATGCAGCTTGTAAATATTCACCTCTACCACCTCCTGATGTAAATAAATCTATTTCTTTGGACAGTTGAGTATCTGAATCAGTTACTCTATCTTATAGAGCTTTTGCATTCTTCGATGGCATCAAATAACTTTTTATCAATGAAAGTGGGGTTTTCCTCATCTGAGAAGCTATTACCGAAGTCAAGTGATTTAGAATTTTTTTTCAGGACCTTTTGTAGGGTCAAAATACATATGAATTCACAATCCCGAATATCCCGAAAAATTCCGGGACAAGTTTTTAAAAATCTCGGTATTCAGGATTTTGTGAATCCCGAAAATCTCGGGATTTCGAGATTCGGGATTTCCCGATTGGCATCCTTAGTTTGTACCATAGGAAGAGCAATTTAAATGGCTGCTGAAACTACATAACGGTTCGGTAATCGATGTAATTGCTTTTCATATTCTAAAAATGAACATATAGTTTCGTGGACGTTTGGCTAACCAGGACTTGAGTCTCCTAGAAAAATTAGTAAATAATGTCTAATTTGATTGAGTAAACGAAATATCTATGCCCTGCAGCAATATTGCGACCTCCATATACTTATCGTCGCCGTGGTTTAGTAGATAGTGTGCTGGCTTATTAGACATAAAGCCAGGGTTCGAGTCCTAGACCAGACATCAAAATAAAATACAAAAAGTATTTCTTGAATTGTATACGGGACTAGAGAAAGACTCATCTTCATGTACTAAGTATGAAAGATATTCCATTGTAGTGCCAAGTTTCAATTTATTTTTTATGTTCCTTCAGATTCTTATGTAACCAATAAGAAAATGATTTCACTTATGCTTGGAATCGAACCCACAACCGTCACACACGTCCAAATATTAATTTTTAATTTTTTTTATTTTAACATTAGAGCAGAGTTATAAGAAAGTATAATTGACAAGTAGTGTGAGCTTAGATCATTCATAAAGTTAATTAAATCTGAAACTTTACAGAAGGCCTATTGTTTTACCAGTTTGCATTAAACAAGCCATATTCTCCTACTTTAAAATGTCACTTACTATTGAAATGTGTTTCTGGCGTTAAAAAAAATTTAATACCGCGAATATGGCTTAAGAGACCGTCAATTTCAATGTTGTCAATCGACGATTCATTGCGAGAATTTATTGCAAAGAACAAACAGTGTAGGTAGTAGTATTAGTTTATTAGACGTGAGCACGTAGTTCAAACTACAGCCGAAACATATCGAACAGTGACTTTCGGTAAATTTGCCCTCAGCAATCTTCTTTCAGAATTGCTAGACTAAAATCAAATTACCATCCAAAGTTTCTGTCGCTTGGAGTCGGTATTAGACAGTAGACCCATCACTATTGTGTTAGAAGCTATGTTCTAATGACCCATTAAATAGGGAAAGAAGGCAAATAGACCTAAAAAACAAGAGTTGTCCTAATGTGTTTGGGATTCATACTACGTTACATCAGCTTTGTTCAATATAAACTCAAGTAAACAATTTTTTTTACCAATTTTTCAATAACATTTCCATTTTTCTTCTTCTTGTTATAGATTTTTCATCAAAAAATTCGTCGTATTAGCAAAGTTGAATTTTATTTTCCCATTTTTTATTGCACAACTTGAAGGCAAGTATGTTGTCTGTATGATAATAAAAAAATATTCGCTTCCGTAATCGCGTAATGAAGTGTGCAATATTCTCCATTTCAAATATTTATTTTTTTATGTTTTTTTTTTTGAGAAAAAAAATTTAACTTTTATTATTATTTTGCGATTATAAATGAACAAAAGAACTTAAGCTACAAACCCAACGCGTTGACCTTTTTCTTTCATTTTTAAAATTTTCAAATGCGAACAGAATGGAATCAAGCTGGATAATTTATGAATGTATGAACAGAAGTTTATGACAGTTTTAAAAAAAATTAAATTAAATTTTTTAAAGCCAAATATCCTTGGGCTTTAAATTAAATTTTTTTAAAGGCTACTTTAAGTTAACTATTAAATAAAATAGGTCAAATTAAATAAAAAAATGAAAATATGAAATTCAATAATTTTTTAAATAAGTTAAAAAGACAAACTCATATCGGGTAGGCCAGCTTTCACTCTGAATTCAAGAAATGAAGAATGCTGACGTCATTCTATTCTGTCCCCGCTCTTCATGCCATTGATGTGAACGATAACATACATCTCATACCACTGTCGATTTATTACGTCAAACGTTTGATGACAGTTTAATTGACCACAATGTTGATGTTTCTTGGCCGCCAAGATGTTTTGACCTAACACTTTTAGACTACTTTCTGTGGGGTGCCATTCGTGATGCCATTACCTAGATAAGATCTTAAACACTTTAAAAAGTGCACAATAAATGGTACGATCGAATAAGGTTCTGTGGGAACAGACACGGCAGTCAAATGGATCAAAAAAAAATTAAATAAATTTAACAAAATTTCAAAACGTTTTTTTATTGCATTTTTAAATTTATACTTTTAAATAGGCAAAAATTTACATACCAGTGGCTCCATTCTATAACATTCTCAGTCGAAAAAGTGTGACACACGACTGTATGCATATTCTAATTAGATTTTTCCCTATAACTTCGGATCGGATCGGCGCATCTTAACCAAAATTTTGACAGTATTTAACTTAGAGAAACATAAGTTTGTGAATGTTATTTACATTCTTGGTTGCTGCGCGTTCTCTCTTCCTTCTCTATAATTTCAATGTTGATACTTACCATTACTGCATGGTATTGTACTAATAAAACTTATCGAAATTTTATATTCCAGATTAGTTTAATTTATTTCGTTACTGAGATCTCAATTAGGGCGTCAATAATATTATTAATCAGTTCAACAATTGACAGGAATTTTTTCACTAGAAAAGTACTTTAAAATTTCAACAATTATTTATACATACTCGTACTTACTTACAAACTAAAATTTTAAAATTTTATATTTAAAATGAAAATCACAACTCTTTTTTTTTCTACACAATTTACAATTAAGAAAACAGTTTCGTCTATAATTTGAAAATAATACTCTTAATAGTAGCAGTTGAAGCGATTTCTATCACATTTTGAGCACAATTTGTTTTTGTTTTGTTGCTCTATTAAGTACAAAAGCTTGTACTAAAGTAGAGTGTCATCGAAATGGACGAATTTCTGCCTGTCTCATACATGATTGGCGCAACGCTGCGAACAGCGTAGCGAACAACGTTGAGAAGATCTCTTACGACCCATTGTGGATTTATTTGATTTGCTGCTACCAAATTGACCCAGACTAGTGCTAATAGCTGACTCGAAGCCCAGTTGAGTGTGTTGGCGTTCCAAGAACATATGCGAGCATGTTGGTAACGCCTGGCAATAACGGCGCAGCTGTTGCTTAAATACAGCCGTAGTCAGAGTATAAAGTATGGGATTTAAGGCTGAATTTACTGGCAATACTAAAACTGCCAACCAGGCATACAACGAAGGTGATATGGGAATGCCTGGTGAATGAAAGAAATAACAAAAAAAAAAATGAATTCTCAGTTGTTAAAATATGCTGATGCTTATGCTGAACTCACCAGATAAGGCCAGCAGTTTAACAATAATTACCGGCAGCCAACAGGCACAGTCGGTGGCTATAATAACGGCAAATCTAAAAATATATAAACACAGAGGGGAAGTATAGTCAAAGAAAAACGTTTAATGATAGCTGGACTTTGTTTAAATATTAAAAATACTTCCACTTGCACTTTCTTCTTACCTAGTTGCCACAACACTTTCTCTGCCACTTATGGTACTTCGCATACCACCGCCCGAATCCTTGATAGCTTGCAGCATGCGTATGTAAGAGATTAGAATGAAAATTAAGGATACCGTGTTTATACAAATAAATAAGACCGCGGAGTATTCCCAACCCTAAAAGGAAAAAAAGCGTGTAAAAATAAAAAAAAACATTTTGAAGGAAATACGAGAAATTCAAAAGGCATGGAAAGGATAAACATACCTTTGCATATGGGTCATGTATATGTATCGATAAGCACACGCCATTTGTGCCATAGAAATGTGTTCCAAAGTATTCTATGGGAAATAGGGGGGCAGCAGCCAAAGCAAATGATATTCCCCACAGTATTAAAAGACGAGCAACGATTCTGTAAATAAGTAAAGAAACGTCAACGGGGGGTTAAAAAATAATTGACTTTAGCAATGAAATGAACTGGTAAACGAAGTTTATTTTTCGGATGCATTTTAAGAAATTTTTGTTTGTTTTTTAACAGTCTTGTTTCACTTTAACAGTCTTCAGAATAAACAGAAATTATGAATTAATTTTTAAGAATGAATTCAAATTTTGCAAATACATTGGGAAAGTAATTGGTAAAGAAAGTAATTGCTTTTTTGTCATTAAAATATCACACTTTAGATGAATATAAGACAACACGAGATGTTTTCTAGTTTGGACTGCTTCGAATCAGCCGTTCTGTTAAGAGTATTCCCACTGGAAAGGTCCCTAAGCATCTACCAAACACTGGTCTCTGAATATGGACACCAATCGATAAACTCAATAAAGAATTTTTTCTTTTAAAAAGTACAGTTAGTGTACGATTTAACCTGAACATCAACTACAATCTCTCTTCATAAGCTTCGAAGATCTGGGGCTTCGAAAATTGTTTAGGACTCACAAAAAGACATTAAACCCATTCAAAACTACTGTATAGTGTAAAATTGGATCCTAAATGCGTGTCAACTACTGTGAATATGCATATGCTTATGCTCAAACAGTTTCTCCTTCTACAACTGACTGAAACGGGATCTGTGATTCCGGGAAACAGGATCTGTGATTCCAACAAAATGGAGCAATTGAATTTCCGGCATCAACTGAAAAAAACTTTTAAGAATTGCATTTGCAAGCTGGCTAATCTTTCATATTGATGAGTTGCGTTGGTCAGAAAAATTGACCGATTTAATCGTTCTAGAATTTTTCGTGCAATTTATTCAAGTCTATGTCAACAATTGCATTGAAATTCCCAAAAACAATAACCGTTAAGAACGCTGAAGCCTATCTTTAGAAGTTTAAGGAAGAGGCACATAGGATTAACAATTCTGACGGCGGTCACTTGGTCGATATCATTTTTCTATTTGATGTAAGAAAAAAAAACTTTCACATCATATAAACACACTCCAATAGTAAGGAACAGAAAATGTTTTTCATTTACTAAAGACATTTAGTCACCGTGGTCTAGTAGGTAATGTGTTGGCTTATTAGACGTAAAGCCAGAGCTCGAGTCCCAGACCAGACATCAAAATAAAATACAAAAAGTATTTCTACGGCGATTTCTTCTCAGCAGATTTCTGGCAAAAACTCTGAGAGTAAATAAACCTGTCGACTTTAAACTATAGGTTCCGCCACTTATGTATAAAATTAACACACACAACATAAGTAGCGTGAGAAACTAGGACAATAATCCTGACTGAAGGAATGTAATGACCAATTATGTATGTAAAGACATTTACAATCAAGGTATATATATACACAGTGACATATTTCCAACTAAAAGATGATAGGTTAGAGGAAGTGCACCCGTCGGTCTAGACAAGCACAGTACCCGGAGGTCGAAATTGCGCCATTGTACAAAACAAATGATACTACAACACAATCGTTTTGTAATGTTTCCTTTAGAATTAATTTAAATTTTTCGTGGGCTAGTTAAATATTTTACCTTGTTCTCGCTGCATCCCTGGCATGTAATGGTCGCATTACTGACATCAAACGATCCCATGTTACTAACGTCAGCAACAATGTTGATGACTGACAGCTAAACGTACTTAAAAAGCCTGTAAAAAAAGTATGTAAAACAACAGTAGATGATGACACAATTAAAATCCATTCATAATTATTTAAAATAATAATTTTATTTGCAATTATTTTTCTTTTTTTTTACCAGAAAATGCACACATGATGCTGTGGCGCCAGTACTCTTCATGTACAATGTATTTGCCGCGAAAACTTATATCCGCACAGGCTATGACGGCCAAATAGATACCCATCAAAAAATCACTGGCTGCCAAATGACGTAAATACAGTGAATGCTCCACGTTACTGCGTGTCTTGTAGAAGTAACGACCCAGCAGCACTAAAAGATTGCCAACAATGGCTATTGAAGCCATTACCCAAACGCTGAAAAACAAAACAAGAACCAAGGCAAAAAATTTAATACGGCAAAATCAATAAAAATTGAAAAAATATAACAATTTTTAGAATTTTTCATGAAACAAAGGTAATTTTTCTTCAGTCAATAAAGGTACATACAAATATTTCCTTTAATTATAGAATTGCGTCAAAATAAGGAGTGCGCAGAAAAAAAAACTGGACTTACACTTTTCGTTATAGAAATAAAACTAAGTGGCGGATTTTTTTCGTTTTATATTTCAATTAAATTAAATAATATTTGAATTCTTTTGTGTAAAAAATTTTTTTTCTGGCCAAGGTCGCAGAGCATCCAACTTTTTAAGCCAGTTTTCTTCCAGGCATTTTAATGTGTTTTAGAAAAGTACGTATTATTTTACTTGCTTTATTTTGGTCGGCAAATCCTTCCATGCTTTCTCTTAATACTCAAAGGCTCCTTATATTGTTTTATTCTTACCTTAAAAACTATTGTTTGGTTGACACCTGCGAGCAATCGTTTTTTGTAAGCGGCGCGGTTTTTCATTGAAAATTTCAATCATTTTTTTACGACATTCTTGTTGGGGGACCATTTTCAAAAAACTAATTTTGCTATTGCAATGACATTAAGCACGTGCATTTTGTACTAGATGACTAACAAAAACAATGTAACGGTATTCATTTTCTTCAATTATGATAAAAGTTAAAAGCTTAAAAGTAGGCCCATTTTTTTTTTCGTGCGCACTCCTTACCTGCTACATGATCAAACTTTGCCTGCAAACACTGCCTAATGGCAAACATCCATCCCGTGTAAAAGAGCAAAGTTCAGGTTTCCATACTTAACCGGAATAATATCAAAAATTTTTTTGATATCTAGTCTTATCAGGTAATGTTTGCAGGCAAAGTATGAAAACGAAATATTAAGAACAATTTTTTTTTTTTTTTTTGTTTTCTTATTTGCTTGGCTCCCTGAAGCCCAATTATTTCATATCAATTTAGATTAATTAAAGAGGAACTCACCTTCCTCTCAGTATGGTATTGTCTAATAAATGATGAGTGCTACTGATACCATCACCATGTGGATCACATACCCTCACATGCAATGCAGCACGGCACAAATGGAACCAAGAAAAATAACTGGAATTACAAAACGGCAACAAATTACAGTTATTTTCCACTCATCATTTTTTTTTTTAAGTATCACACTCACATGTAATCCAAATTGGTTAAGTTTTGCAAAACTCTATTATCCAGAGTTCTAAATTCGTTGTCATTCAATAGCAACGATGTCAAGTTACCCAAACAATCAAAAGCATTCAAATCGAAATTACGCAATGAATTGTTATTTAAATGTCTACAATAAGATACGAGTAAACAAAGTGATTTAAATTAATAAAAATCTCCTTTGATCTTACAGTCCATAAGTGTGAAATCAATTCAAAATACTTACAAGCCTTGCAGCTGATTTAAATCACAAAATGAACGTGCCTTCAGCTCTGTCAACAAGTTACCAGCTAGGAATCTGAAATTAAACCCAAAAAGAGAAAATTAAAAACTTATTATAGATACTGGGAAAATTTCTTCAATTAGTATCACAGTTCTCCATTTAAATTTCCCATGAATTTGAGAATGTAATTTACATCACGCTGAGCTGAGTTTAAATCCCTGGTGTAACGCATAATTAAATTTCAATTGGAAAAAAAAAGGAGAAAAGATATACGGAAATTCTTTACAAAATACTTTTCTGTTAAAAGAGGAGAGATTAAAAAAAATAAAAATCAAAAGTCTGTATTACGACCGTCAGGCTATCCCAAAAGCAACAGAAAATTACTTCGCTTTGTTTATTTGAAAATACATGTGTACAGTATTCCCTCGATTTACGTCGTCTCGTTATTTCGATTGACTTCGTCAAAAATATTGTTCCCTTCAAGTTCGATTTGCCTCGTCATTCGGTTTACGTCGCCTCTATTGTTTATAAACAAAATCAGGGGAAGTCCCTCTTTAGAAAAATTCAATAAATGGAATAAAAATTTAAATATTTTAGTTTTTTTTTTTTGTAAAATGTACATAAATAAATGCGTCTGATAGTCTGAGCTATTTGAAATTCGATTAACGTCGTTTCGATTTACGTCGCATTTTTTTGGAACATTCCACGACATAAATCGAGGGAATACTGTATATAGAAAAATTTCAAAAGTTTTTGTAAATTTAAGTGTGCCCTATGTTTTAAGTACTAGATGCAAATTATAGCCTTTTGACTTTGTGGTTTATCTCATATTTATTTATGAAACGCCTATTTATTACCCATCCCTTTGCCTTATCGGTTCAAACTTCAATGGCTCCCAGTCGTGTTCTTTTGAAAATGATTTTTATGTGCAAACCTTTAAAGATTTCCTGCAGATGAGCTTTCCGCAAAAAGGAAACCCAGTTGCCTTAGTTAAGTGTAGTAGGTAGAGTGTTAGCTTATTAGACGTGAGGTTACGGTTCAATCCCCATGTCAAACACCTCCAACAAAAACCGGAAAATATTTATTCCGCGATTTCTGGCAAAAACTTTGTGAAAGAATTAAATTGCCATGAAAAAGTTTATCAAAAACCTCTAGTTCGGAATCAACCTTAAATAATATGTCTCACCATACATAATACATACATAATTGGTCAGTTAGGATTATTGATCTAGTTTCTCACACCACTTATATTGTGTGTGTTAATTTTATACACAAGTGGCGGAACCTACAGTTTAAAGTTGGCTTCGAACGACAGATTTTTTTGAGAAACTTTTCATGGCATTTTTTTTACTCTTAGAGTTTTTGCAAGATGTCTGCTGAGAGGAAATCACAAAAGCAATACTTTTTGTATTTTGTTTTGATATCTGGCATGGTGCTCGAACCCCGGCTTTACGTCTAATAAGCTAGCACACTACCTACTAGAGTACGTCCATTATTGTATAAAATTAACGCACAGAACATAAAGTGGTGTGAGATACAAGATCGCAATTCTGACAAATTAATAGTGACTAATGGCCATTCGTTATACTATACGGCTCAAACGCCAATCGGCAATGACTAATACTTTAATTGATAACACCGCGCCGTTAAATTTAGAACCCAATTATTTTACTACCAAAATGTTCCACACTTCATTTTATTTCGGTCCGGTTACTTCTAATATAGTTTTCATTTAATTTTTCTAGTTTAAGGGATTTAACGCAACTGATTTCTTCTAAGTAGAGTCCTTTCTTAATAGATTTCTTTATACTACAAAGGCAATAAACAGCTCAAAACTGAGGCTTTCAACAATACACGCTTATGCTATATTTGAATCAAATCTCTTATAGTATGTTTTTAAGTATTCTGCAGTTGTTAAACGATCCATATTTGCAAATTGTAAACTTTCCCCAAAGAAATGACTTCCCAGTTATAATATATCAGAGATCAGCAATGAATCGTTTTTCCGCTACTCATAAGCACTCATGCAATTTTGAGTATGAATTAATCAACAGAATTGAAATTCAACTACTCTGATTCGTTCGTACTCGCTACAACATTGATTTATAAGTATAAGTAGCAACGGGTATGAGTACAACGTTGACATCAAACTCACACTGATTCATCATCCGGATTCATAAATTTAGAGAAATACTTATAATACCTATAAGTGATTCGAGTAATTCGAATCATTCATTAACATTTACAGCCTTTGTTGTTGTTGCATATACAAACAAAGAAGAAAGGAAAGACAAAGGCAACAAACAAAGCATACACACAATCTTCTTTGTGAGTATTGCAGTGCTTGTTGTATGCGAATCATAGTTATTTTGTACTTCGTGTAAATGTTAAGTAGAGACGAGACGAAATCAATAACATCATGCGTATTGTTAAATATGAATACCATGAGTACTTCTAACTTTGAGTATGAGTAGTATGAGTTTTGATATCATACTCAGTATGAATGCGTATAAGTATCTGAAATTATAAGTATGACTCGAACCTACTCATCGTTTTGAATACTTATTGCTGATCTCTGTACCCAACAGGCAGTAGTAATAACGCAATTCTTCCTTACTTTTTTAAAGTAATAAAAACCATTCTTCGATGCTATTTTGCACACATATCAAGTCATTTGTGTGTAAATTTAAATGTTCAATCTTGTGTAAACAAAAAAGAAAATTTCCTTTATATTCTGGTTACCCTGCAAATCAACATGACTGATTCTAATGATAATGGAAATGTCGACTTTTCACACCAACGCATATAATGGTTAACATGTAAAATGCTTGGCAGGAAAAATGATTTCTGCTGTTTCCTCTTGTAAATCCCATTAGCTCAGCTCTGTGAAGATGTCTTCCGTATGGAATTTTTTTATCACATCAGCATAGATTTGTTTGCCGTCGTAGTTCCCTTGTAATCACTTTGTAATAAGAAAAAAATCCTCAGAGTTAATATGTACAAAAAACTACAGTGAAATCTCGAATATTATCATAATTTTCTTGAATTTGATATGTTCAAGCTTTAATATTATTTAAGGTTTGATTAAATAAGTTTTTATATCGTATATCTTATTTATGTTTATAAATTTTTTTTATGTTATACTTACAAATATCGTAGTCTCGGAAATGTAAATGTATTCGCCTGAATACTTTGTATTCTATTGTCGGCCAAAGACAATGTGTGAACATTTTTCAGTGTTGGAAACATACCCACATCCAGTTGTTTGATTTGATTTCTATTCAAATAACTTGAAAGACAAGAATAAATATTAATTTTAAGATGAAGATAGTAATATAAGAGAGAACAAAAAAAAAAAAATAAACAAAACTACAGAAAATTATTTCAGAAGCAAACAATCATAGAAGAAGACACTTTAAGAAGACAAAATGAAGTCGTTGCAAAAGAATAGTTAAAGGAAAACCACAGGCCGATGTTATTAAAATCTGTAGGAATTTTATATTTTCGCCTTACTAAAGAGAATATTTTTTTTAAATTTCTTAACTCGACTGAATTAACCTGGACTGTAGTCATTAATACAGTTATTAGGAATTAGCGCTGGAGTACCCAGTAACGAATAGTACATTACTTGCAGCCTACCTTTGGAAATCGAAACATTTCTTAAATATTGGTGAATAGTCTTTTTGACAAAATATTTATAGGCTATAAATCTTTGCAAAATTTTGATCAAAAGGGAAGAAAAAAATGGGACAAAAGGAGAAAAAATGGGCAAAAATTAGTACTTTTATGCATAAATACAGGATTTTATCTGTTTTATAGGTAATTTCTTACAATTTAGCTTGGTTAAGTTTTACCAATAGCTACTGGAGCTGTTCCGTTTCTAAAGTTGAACCAAAAGGGAACCAAAATGGTGGAAAGGGGCAAAAAATGGGCAAATTGAGTGCATAGCCAATCACGCCTGAACGCCTGGACCGATTTTCTTGAAATTTGGGATAGAGCTTTTGCCGTTTGGTGCAGGTTATAGGCAATAAATCTTTTCATAATTTTGATCCAAAGGGGAAAAAAAGTTGGACCAAAAGGGTTCCAAAAAGGGAGAAAGGAGCGAAAAACGAGCAAATTGAGTGCATTTATATATAGGACTAAAAGTATCCAAGAAAACTGGGTTGTTTTTAAACCGCTTTCCGAATTATTTGAAAAATTGCATTTTTTAAGAAACCGGCACTCTGCGCAACGCCGGATACAATCTGCTAGTATTCCAATAAGTTTACGCTGAGAATGAAATAATGTGAATGGCTAAAAACAATTGACATTGGTGTCCTATTACCACAACTCTATATAAGCAAGTAGCTTTAAAGACCTACAAAATCAGGTAGATCGAGTTACATCTTAAAATTAACACAAGCTAAATATCGGATGGGCCATCTATTGGTTTAAATTTGAACCATCGATTCTATCGAATCTGGCAACACTATGTCATTAAATTCCGTATATTCTCACTACTGAACGTAATGAATTCATTTACGCTTGACCAAAGTTGGAGTTTATTGGGAAAATGTTAAATTGCACGATGAAGTCGATATAACTAAATATAAAAATTATGTTTTCGGATGAAGGTCATTTTCATCTTAGTGGGTACGTCAATAAGAAATATTGGGACTCAGAAAAACCGCACATAGTCTTGCAGAAGCCAATGCACAATTTACAAGTGACTATTTGGTGCGGCTTATGGAGCGAAAGCATCATTACGGGCCGTATTTCTTTGAGAATGTTAACGGCGCTACCAATATGGTCAACGGAGACATTTATCGCACCATACAACCTATTTTTTTGTACACGCTTTACATGGTATTGATATGAACGATGTTTGGTTTCAACAAGAAGAGCAACTTGCCGCACACATCATGCCACAATCGATTTATTGCGTCGAACCTCATTTAATTAGCCGAAATCGTGATATCAATTTCCACTAAGAAGCAGTGATTTGACACCTTTGGACTATTTTCTGTGAAATTCCGTTAAAAAAAATATTACGTTGAAACTGTTTTTATTTTAAAGCATTTTTAAATTAAAACTTTTAAATATCCCACCCTTTATAATAACTTCACTGATAACTTGGGCAAAATAAATAGTAATAGCAGGAGTAATGTACATATTCTTTAAAGAATATAAAATCATCGTCGCCTGGTTAGACATTCATTTCTTCAAGGTTGAATTTCTGTAATTTATCTAAAAAACGGAGCATTGGAAAAAATAAATGGCGGTTACGTTATACAATGAACTCGCGAAAACGAGAACACTCGAAAGTGTGAACGTCTCAGAAACGCGAACAAATTTATTTTTCCACGAAGTATTCTGAAACGTGAACAAAATCGGAAAGTTCTTAAACGTTTTTTAAATTTTGTTTTTTAGTACGTTTTTAAATTGTGAAATCTTTAGAAATTCACGATCAAATTAAAGAAAAAAAATCGTGATTTTAACACCAGTGACGGATGGCTTCAAAAATTTAAATAACGAGTGAATGTTCGCCTTCTAAAAATTTCCAGAGATAAGCTTTATGCGCAGCAGCAACATGTTAACCCACTTAAGCAAAAGTTAAAAGCAAAAATGGAAGAAATCTCTCTTTGCCTTATAATGCTGATGAACCCAGTTTATATTGGATGCACTTGCCATATAAAACATATTTGTCATCACTGGAGAAAACGCAACGATGGAGAAACAACGATTAACTTTCATGGGCTGTTTAAATCTGTCGGGGACTCATAAACTTAACTTAATTTACTAGTAATTGGGAAATCTAAAAATCCACGAAGTTTCAAAAATTCTACTTGCAAATTATCCAGTCAACTGGAAGACAAGTAAAATTTTTTGTTAGAGAAGTAGACCTCAACTGAAAAATTTAAAACTGAAAACTTTGTTATAATTTTTTTGCCTTACAGCTCAACCTAAATTACGGCGTAAAGCGCAACGTAATTTAGGGCCCAGCTTTTACGCTGTAATGAGCAACCTAAATAAAAGCGTCAACGTTGTACCAAGAACAGTAATGTTAACTTACCATGTTAAATAAAAATCGCCAAATGAAAATAAAAAATAGAGATAAAATCGCAAAATTGGACTGAAAGCAGCTAACATAGCATTACTTAACAATGACAAACATGTTTTACAACAAACTTCACTTCTTTACGCTCTGTCAAAATTGAATTTTCCAATTGCAAAGCGTTAATGCCGCGCTGTTATGGTTGGTTTCATACATTATATATGGGCATGAAAAATTTTAATATTTATTTTGCGCTTTACGCCGTAATTTAGGTTGGGCTGTTAGGTTACTGAGTTCTTGACTAAAAAGAGGCTACCGGTAAACGCCATTCTGTTAAATAGACAATGGCTCTTCATATCCGGCTGAATCCCAATTGAATTCTGATGACGGATCCATTTGTGCAATGTTTTTTTGGCACCCTACTTCAAATCGTTAATTCAGCCCAAGGACCAGAATGTCTTAATGTAGAAGCAGTCTCTTGGCATTAGGGACTGGAAAACAAACGGAATTCCGAAATTCTATTAAGATGTTAACTATAAAAGATGCAATTAATCTTTTGGACTCAATAAATTTAAACGGAATGCTGGAAAGGTATTTTAAATTTAGTTTCAACCAAAGATGACACCGTTAATTTAATTTTTACTTATTAAATATCATTTTTCATATTAAATAAGGTAATTTTTTGCTTTAAATTTAGCTACTCGATAACGTGAATAAATTCGAAAATGTAAACTGCCTTAGTAAAAATTAGTTCACATTATCGAGAGTTCACTGTATATTCAAAACGTGGATCAATTAATTACAATGGCAAGCAACATTTTTAACAAAACATTTTAATTTTATAATTTCTAGTTTTCTAAAAACTTAAATTACTTCTTTGACCCATTGTGCAATACTAAGTCCTTATCTTGTCTTCTTTAACTTACTTTCAATTAAAAGAAAAAATCCTTTAAAAATAAAATATTCACTTGATTTGTTTAATACCCCATTGAATTTAATTTGCTATCTAATGAGTACTCTATGTGTTCATTTAAGCGTATTAACATTACTTACAGCACTTCCAATTTTTTTAACGGTTCAAATATATTCGCATTAAATGTTTCCAAGCAATTTCCACGTAAATCTCTGTAAATAAAATAATTATTTCAAGTATATTTCCCTACGAGGCAAAAGTAACTTACAATTCCAGTAATTCTTCCAAATAAATGAAGTCGTATTCATGTAAGATATTCAATCGATTGCCGGATAAAATTCTGAAAAAAATTCAACACAACTTTTAATAATTAGACAGCAAATAGTATTTTCAATAATTTAAATTGATTAATAATAATAACAACAATAAGTATGGAGTAATGTACTCTGAATGTTTTTTATAAAAAATTGTTTTACTGGTGGGAGAAGAACTATTTTATTGTGTGTTACGTATGAACACATCTTCTCATAATATTGTGTTACGAGCATTTTTTTTTTTTGCGTTCCATATTTTATCAGATAAGAATAAATCTGTCATAATTTTACTTCAAAAATTTTGAAGAATTTTGGAAAACTCCCTAAAATAAAGGAGATATTAAACTAGCTGCATTGTAACACTGATTTTACCTATTTCATAATATAATTATAGCGCGTGGTTTGAATGTAATGAGGTACTCCTAGTCTTCTGGTCTGAACAAACGAGGCCCGTATTCCATTATCACGCCTTTAAGATTCCTTAGATGAAATGTTGATAGGTTCAGCGTTAATTCTGTTCTATATACAGTAAGCAGCAAAAGTCTTAGTACTCCAATATATTTTGACAAAAAAAAAGTTCCCACAGGCTTAATCGGGAAATCCCCAATTCCGAAATCCCGGGATTTTCGAAATTCTTAAATCCCGAAACCCGGGATTTTTAAAAACATGTCCCGGGATTTTCGGGACTGTTCATATGTATTTTGACCCTTCAAAAGGTCGTGAAAAAAATTGTATAGCACTTGACTTCGATAATAGCATCTCAGTTAAGGAAAACCCTACTTCCAGTGATAAAAAATTATTTGAAGCAATCGAAGAATGCAATAGGCCTATAAAACGAATTAAAAGTGTAACTGATTTAAATACTCAACCGTCCAAGAAAATATAGAATATTTACAAGCTCCATATAGCTGCCTTGGAATTGTTTTTACTAACAAATGTTGATTGCGAGAAGTGTTTTTCAACGGCAGCGTATGTTGACAACAATATTCGTTCAAGCCTATCAGATCATATGTTAGATGCTTTAACCGATAATATTCGGCATTTATTTTGATCCCACGGTTGATGAATACGAGCGGAAAGCGGCCATCGGCCGTTACGACGGCCCACGCCATTACCATTGGGGGCGCTTGAGTTCTGTTGGTCAATCGCAGGTGTAAATTTTCAGATCACCTCTGGCAAGTAAATCCCATAATTTTGTTTGTTCACAAACTGCTCAATTTGGAACCGCTTCTCATCGGTGAAAATTAAATTCGGTTACAGGCCACTTTCGTGCAAGCAAAGTAACTCCTTGACTCTTTCCAGTTTAAATTTTTTGGCCGTCGGTGTTTTTGCACTTTTTGGAACTTCAATGGCTTTAGTCTAAGCTAATTTCAATATGTGTTGCATCCGTTCTCGTGATATGTTCAGCTCACGATTTTTCTACCACTGCGGCATGGATTTCGATCAAAACTGTCTTTCACTGTTCGGATCATTTCTGGTGTTGTTACTGTTTTTATTCGTTCACTTTTTGGACGCGATGTAACACAACCAGTATCACGGTAACGCGCAATGGTACGAGAAACAAAAGATTTGTTCACATTTAAATGCTGGAGGGCTCTAACGATAGCCACGTGTGGTTTTCCAGCCAAATATAAAGCTATCACGCTTGAATTCCATCCGGAATAAATCTGTTAGCTGTCAGATGAGTGGTTTACAAATGATAACAACCTGAAGTTGGTTGCAATACATATCAGTCACTCTGTGTACGATATTACTTAACATTAAATGCTTTGCTGTTTTCCTAATTGTAATCGAAAAAGATCCTTAAATACTTACAATGTTTTTAAATTGGTTCCTCTGGCAAATAAGTTTTCCGGCAACCATTCAATTTTGTTTTCATCCAAATATCTAAAGTAATCAAAAAAAAAAAAACAGAGAAAATCAATTCTATTAAATGTCATTGACAAAAACCTCAATACTTATATATGTAAGAGTAGTTAGAGAACATTTTTTTCTTTATTTTTATGTCACGTCACTCTATATTATGAACTTTCTGTTTCGATTCCGTCATTCATACATAAGTTATATTGGCTACAATATAATATTTGACATCACAATACATGTACTTACAGTGTTTTGACTGGCAAGAAGGATAATTGTCTGAAAGCATTTGAATCCAATACTGCAATTGAGCAAAGTTTAAGAACCCTAGAAAGAAACCAAATGACATTTTAAACTCATCGTTTAATAGTGGCATTAAAAGAAAATACATAGAGGGAACCCCATATATTAAAGGAAATCGATAACTTTTGTAAAATATTCATTTTTATTTGCAATACAAGGTAAAGAACACAATATCTTTGAAATAAAAAAAAATCATATTTTTAGCTTTTTCAGCACGATTCATAAAAATAAGCATAAAATATCTACATGTTTTTCGTGTAGCACAGTGTAATTGAATAAATAAATTTCATTGATTAATTTTTATAGAAGAATTATTGGAAATATTTAGTCTTTTCAGTTTTTTACGAAAACACATCATATTTTATACAGTATTTCCTCGATTTACGTCGTCTCGATTTTCGTTGTTTCGATTAACGTCGCCAACAATTTTGTTTCCTTCAACTTCAATTTGCGTCGTAATTCGATTTACGTCGTTCTGTTTATAAACAAAATCATGGGAATTCCCTCTTTATTTTAGTTTTGTTTTGTAAAATGTATACAAATAAATGTATCTGTGTTGGCTTATTAGACGTAAAGCCAGAGTTCGAGCCCCAAGCCACACATCAAAACAAAATACAAAAAGTATTTCCTCAACGATTTCCTCTTAAGGATTTCTGGCAAAAACACTGAGAGTAAATAACACTGCCATGAAAGATTTCTCAAAAAAAGATCTATCGTTCGAACCCGACTTTTATCTGTGGGTCCCACCACTTATGTATAAAAATAACACATACAACATAAATGGTGTAAGAAACTAGGTCAATAATCTTGACTGAAGGGCTGTAAAGACCAATTATGTAGGTATGCATCTGATAGTATGAATTATTTGAAATTCGATTTACGTCACCGTTTTCCGGAACATTCTACGACGTAAATCGAGAGAATACTGTATTTCTGAACTTTTCTTATTAATCCAAGTCTTATATTTCAGAATTTTTTGAACTTCTCTGAATCGAAGGATACACATTTTGATTGCTTACTTAACACCGTCAATCAAATGATTGATATCATTGTTAGATTCCAGGTATAAAAATAAAATAAGACAAATGGAAAAAATAAAAAACGAATGTAGCAATAAAAGGAAGATGCAAAGTAACGACTGCATATACAGGTAACCCTCGATATATGCGATACTTCATTTACGCAATGATAATTCAAAAAATTTAAGAAAATGGCTGGTTTACGAAATTTATTTATCCAAGAAGAATCCTCATCGGGTGACGTGAATGTTGCAGCCCCATTTCCAAATCATTTTCAGCAGAAAGCTTGGATAATAGGCAAGGTAAACTATACGGCACAGCTTACACAATTACGGATTAATAATACCGTTATTGAGACTGTACATAGTGTTAAGAATCTTGAAGTTATCTTTAACAACAGTCTTAACTGGTCCAACCATTTAAATTCTATCCGTGGTAAAACGGTTGCCATGTTGTGAAGTCTTAGGCTACCGAAATATTTTACTTCGTATGCTGCTAGCGAAAGCATATCTCATCCCCACGTTACTGTATGGATGTGAACTGTTTTCTAGTTGTGACTCGATAAGTAGGAACAGGCTTAAGGTCACTTATAACAGTATTGCTAGATATGTTTATGGTCGTACAAGGTACAGTAGGATATCTGAGTTCTCATATCAAATTTATAATACATCTTTTGAGAATTATTTTTGAATAAGTTTATGAATTCTAGATGTATGAAAAATGTGAAGAAATTACCCGTGCACTTGATAGGTAATAGAAGGTTAATAATAAAAAATAATTTGTTGTGTTTTTTTACACGATTTTTAAATATCAAAAGTGAGTTTTACATGTATTTTATGTTTCGAATTATGCGATATACGTAATTTTTGGTCCCAAAATAAGCTTTTATATGAATTCTTAATCTCATTTTGCGCCATTTCGATGTAAATATAATTTCATCGATCCCAACAAACCGCGTAAAATGAGGGTTACCTGCACATACATTTATATTGGGCATTCAAAACGAACACACTACATTTGAAATAAGTTTTATTACATCGAGCGTGTGGGATAGTTGCGCTTTTTACGCCTTTATAAAATTAAAACGTATATCATTAAGACGGTTTTGAAAAAAAAAGAAACAAAGGTTAATTTAAAAGTCTGAAGTTCGAGATATATCCCTTCCCAGACAAGCTCTTTCAGTTTCTACAGTGTCATTAAGAATGTGTATCATTAAGTTTAGTAGAGAGTGTGTTCACCAACTAGACGTGAGCCATCAGTTTAAACATCTCCTCACCCATTTAAATGTGAATAAATCTTTTGTTTCTCGTACCATTACTAGTTACCGTAATAATGGCAGTGTTGCATCGCGTCCAAAAAGTGGACGAAAAACAACGGTAACAACACCAGAAATTATTCGAAAAGTGAAGGCCAGATTTGATGAAAAATGGTTGATAAATTGCTCGTGAACATATCGCAAGAACGGATGCAACACATATTGAAAAATGAGCTTGGACTATAGTCATTGAAGTTCCAAAAAATGCAAGAGCTCATCGATGGACAAAAAAAGTTAGACTGGAAAGAGCCAAGGAGTTACTTCGCTTGCACGAAAGCGGCCAGTTACCGAATTTGGTTTTCTCAGACAAACATTTCGGTCGCAGTCCATGGACATTCCAATAGGACTCAGCACCACCGCACTCAGCACGCGTTAGCCAAGAATGGCTTAAAAAGGAGGTTCCTCACTTCATTTCTACCGCATAATGGACACCAAAATCTCCGGATCTCAATCCGTTGGATTTTGCGACTGGGGCATTTTGGAGAGTAAGGTTCTCACTAAAAAATACCAAAGTGTCGATCATCTCAAGACGGCGCTTCTCCGGGAATGGGCCAAAATACCGCAGAGCTTCTTTTGTGCAGCCTGTGATGGCTTTGTCGGCCGTTAGAAGGCCATAATTCGTACCAAGGGTGGCCAATTCGAACATATCTAAACTGATTCTAAAATATGATATTATTTCCAACATTTTTTGCTTCTGAACAATAACATTAAAAAAGAGATTAAAAAATATAGCGCTTTACTTTGTTGCATTATATATCAGCCACCCTGTAAGTATTGAGTAGGATATGCATCAATTCTTTCCCTGATGTTATTGTTTTTATAATGGCTTTCCAACGAGACCTATGATGTACCCATTTAACAATAAACTTATCATAACGAAAACAAGCAAACACTTTTAAAAACCCTTTTTCAATTCATTATTTCATCAATTATTTTAATGTTCCGAATTTGTAAATAACTTTTCACAGAGTTATGTGGTTTTAACAATGTTTTCTAAAAAACTGAACTGCCTAAAAAAGCGATCTAGTCGTAGTGTTACCTAAAGGAATGAAAAATTACTAGAACTTTTAGATTCTATAGACAGACACCTAGCAGCAGTTAGTATAACCTATTACTTTTAAGCTTCAAGAACTTTTGCTTTGCCATAACCAGAGCGGTTATTATAATAAATTAAAAAGTTTATTTGCAACAAACATATTTTACAACGATTTAGTGCCACTGTTTAAAAAGTCTATTTAAAAAAAAATTAACACTCACAATTCCTCTGTCATTGGTAAATTATCCAGAAAATTTGCTGTCACATGGGTGAAATTGTTGCCACTTAAATCCCTGAAAAGAAATTCAATTCATGGAGTAATATTAAATTGGAAATTCTATAAATGAATCCGATAAATAAAGGACATAAAAAAAGATAAAATGAATGAAATAAAAGGAAATTGAGAATAACTTACAACATGGCCACATCAGTGTAAGGCAAATTTGCTGGTATCGCAGTTAAATGTTGGTTGCGACATAGAATTTCATTACCACGACAAGGGCAACTCAAATTACTTGTTGGCCAATCTATACGAAGAGAGTAGGATAAAAATTATGAAAATGAAATTGTAAACTTGTAAACGAATGCTCAGAAAAGATAAGATCTAATGGAGCAAACAAGTCAATTAAGCAGTGACAATTACAATTTAAAATGTTTCCATAATTAAAGAAAACTTATTAGATTCACTGGTATTTCTGACATTATAATGTAACAAAAATTAAATTTTCCTCAAAAATAAGTCTCTTACACTTACAACATGTTCCAATGGGTATGTCATCATGTCTGCCAAATGGTTGTTTGCGAAATAAATGATCCCAAAACTTTGCATCCGCGTCATTTACACAATTCCATTCATCGGAACCATCATCACAATCTGCAGAGCCGTCACAATTCAAACGTTGTGACACACACTGTAATGTTGTGTTACAATGAAAATAGCCAATGGGACATGCGGCATCTGGCTCATCATCGGGCAAAGTGAGAATGTCATCGTTTTGATTGACATCTAATGTTACTCCTAATGCTGGTGTCAGCATGGTGACAGCGATGGAAGTAATCAAAAACCATAACACCACTGTGGATAAAAAGAATGAGAAAAGAATTTTTTTTTTTATTTATGATCACTATACTAGGACTAGAACTACGAAAAATATTTAAAATATAAAAAGAAATAAGAAAATGTACAATTAGTAGTCAAGCTCGTCAAACTTGACTTAATCCATTGATTGTTGCATCATATGTTACCTCACTTTAACAATAATTGAAAAATTTCGATTAGAATATATACAGTGAAGGACTAAAGTCTACATGCAGTCACATGTAGTGCTGTTCTGCAAAAAATTCTTAGTTTATAGAAAAATTAATGTTACAGTACAGTAACTTATGCTATGCAAACACACGGTGTTTTTTTAAGTTTTAGTATTTAGTTGGTCCACCACCAGTATCTATTACAACCGGCAGGCGTCGTGGCTTGGACGAAACCGAACGGTTAATCTCTTCCGGAGTTAATTTGCTCCATTCTTCTGTTAATGCTTTTTTTTTAACGATTTGACATCTGTAATTCGGCTTTGTCGAATTTTTTGATCTAAAAGGTCCCAAATAGGATTTAAATACGGACATTGTGGAGGGCTATTGAGTTGCCTAGGCACGTTATATAGAAGTCATAACTTAACAATGGCTGTGGTAAGCATTCCCAAGACCCAATTAGACAGAGAGCTTCATAATTTGTTCCGATATATTCCTATATTGATATCGGTTCATAATGCCTTCAAGAAAAGTCTTCGACTTGAGTTTGCACATAAGCATATTAACAAAGGGATGGATTTCTGGTTCAAGGTTTTATGTACAGATGAGTCAAAATTCAACATATTTGAGAGTGATGGTCGTGCAAAAACATGGAGGAAAAGGAACACGGTTATGCAGATCGAAACGCATATGACCTTACGTCTAAACACTACCTACTGGAATAAATAAAATCGATGAGTAAACAACACATCTCGTCGCATCTCTTGCTTATAGGGGATATGGTGATTATGCTTTATCAGAAGTAACATGCGGAAGATAATTTCAAAAGTTCAAAGATAATGATTTTGTTGTGAGAAATGAAGACAAAATTTCAGGACGAAATGCAAACAATATTTGATGTAGATGCCACTATGAGCCGGAAACAAACGGCAGAAATGTTAAATATAACAATGTCTGGGCGTTTCTAAACAGTGAAAAAGGATTAAAAGTATGGAAAATGGATCCAAAATTAAATAAAAATCTTAAAACCACTTGGGAAGTTTTGAATCAAAGGCTCGATAGAAAATCAATATTGCGCTGAAAAATTGATTTATTTTTTGTAGAATCTTAAAATAAAAAAGTCATTGTTTAATCCGGAACAACCATTAACTTCGTCTGCAAAACCAAATCGATTCGGTTGGAAAATAATGGTTGTAGTGAACCACTTAAAACTTGATGAAATCATTAATACTGAAAGCAAATGATCAATTTGAATCACATATTGATTGAGAAACCCCTGATCAACAAAGCGAAATACGAAAAACTATTTCAGCGGCGACTTTTTCTCAGCAGATTTCTGGCAAAAACTCTAAGTGTGTGTAATACAATTGCCGTAAAAAAGTTTCTCAAAAGTCTGTCGTTCGGAGTCTACTTTAAAATGTAGGTGTAGCCACGTATTTCTAAAATTAACACACACAACATAAGTGGTGTGAGAAACTAGGTCGAAATCCTAACTGCAGGGATGTAATGACCAGTTATGTATGTACAGAGTGGATGATGTATAATGCAACAAAGTAAAGCCCTATACTTTTTTTAATTTTTTTTTTTTAATTTTATTGTTCAAAAGCAAAAAATGTTGGAAATACCATCAAATTTTAGAATCAGTTTAGATTTATTCGAACTGGTCACCTTTGGTACGAATTGTGGCCTTCAAACGACCGACAAAGTCATCGCAAAGATGATTGATACTTTGGTATTTTTTAGTGAGAACCTTACTCTCCAAAATGCCCCAGGCGCAAAAGTCCAACAGATTGAGATCCAAAGATTTTGGTGGCCATTGTGCGGTAGAATTGAAGCAAGGAACCTCCTTTTTATGATATTCTTGGTTGCTGAGTGCGGTGGTTCTGAGTCCTTTTGTTATGCGGTCTGCGGCCGAAATGTTTGTCTGTCCAGGGCTTCAATACTTTCTTTAAAACATTTTTCCGATAATATTCGGCATTTATTTTGACCCCACATAAATTTTTCTTTGGCAAGTAAACCCGATCATTTTGTTTGTTCACAAACTGCTCAATTTGGAATGGCTTCTTATCGGAGAAAACCAAATTCGGTAAGTGGCCACTTTGTGCAAGCGAAATAACTCCTTGGCTCTTTCTAGTCTAACTTTTTTAGTCCATCGGTGAGCTCTTGCACTTTTTGGAACTACAATGGCTTTAGTCCAAGCTCATTTTTCAATATGTATTACATCCGTTCTCGCGATATGTTCAGCTCACGAACAATTTTTCTACTAATGCGGCGTGGATTTCGATCAAATCTGACCTTCACTTTTCGGATGTTATTAGCGTTTTTTTTTTCGTTCACTTTTTGAGCGCGATGCCACACTGCCAGTATCACGGTAACGAGCAATGGTACGAGAAACAAAAGAGTTATTATTTAAATGCTGGAGGGCTCTAACGATAGCCACCTGTGGTTTTCCAGCGAAATATAAAGCAATCACACTATCACGTTTGAATTCCATCACGAATAACTTTTATTCTGAATGCATTAGATCAAAATGCTTTTGTAAGCTTGTAAATAATAAAATGAACTGTCACTGTCAAGCAAGCGGTTTACAAATGATAACAACCTGAAGTTGGTTGCAATACATTTCAACCACCCTGTATGTAAGTATTGATGAATTTAGTTTTGCATTTGAAATATATTTCAATAAAAATTTCTTATTCTACACGAATTAAATAATTATAGAAGAAAGGTGTACGTTATTTTCAGTAAATATTATGATTAGCATTCTGTAAAACTGCATATAAATGCGAAAAAATTCCAAAATAATTGTTTTAAATAAAAAAAATATATAAAATAAATAAAAAAAAAATTATTTTAAAATTGCATTTTTATTATGGCAAATGCCAAGGCATTTTAATGTTTATTTCCTTCTGATTTTTAACGATCATCAAGATTAATTAGTTTATGTTGTAACAAATGTGGGCGAAAAAAAATAAGAAATTATATCGTTACCAAATTTAAAGATTAAAAAAATAATCAACAATGCAAATATTTATTTTAAAAACCATAAATCGTAATTACATAAATAAAGAGACGTTGAAGAAAAAGCAAACCATTCAATAGGAAAAACGAACAAGAGGTGTCGTTTGAACTGTACACTTTCATTTGCTATAGATTCTCGAACTCAATTTAAGATATGTTCATACTGGCAAGCAATAAATTAATTGAAAATAAATACAACATTGCGTTACAATTGTAGTAAACATTAAATTTGTTTTATAAAAATAGCCAAATGCCCACGATACATGTGCATTTTTGTTTTTAAATCACATGCTAATGTGGGTTGCACCTTCTAGATTTTAAGCATCAGTCAAAGAACACAGCAAAAACACTTGACTCCAGATGAAATTTTACAGAATATTTGCGAAAAATATATGATTTTGTGAATGAATTATTTCATAACAGCGATAATAATATGATGTTGAAATCGGTTCGAAATGTTCTGTGGCTGCGATATGAAAATTTATAATTCCATTGTAATTTTGAGGATGGTTATTACGGAATGGTACTCGAATTTTATCAGACTTTTAGGTCAATTAGCACAATTTCATCAATTTTTCAATAAGATTCCTAAAATCTAATCCCTCCGCCGTTGCATTATTGATCGATTAAAAGCTCGTTATTTTGATATGGGACAATCTCCAGTATAACACGATGTTCTTCATACATAGCTGCCAGATTTTTGCAATTTATCATCGTTTTGACGATTTTGAGCTCCAAAAATGTCATTTTGACGACATGACGATTTTTGCCCTTATTTTGACGATTTTTAGCAATTAAAAATTTACAAAATTTTCTTTACTTTAGTAAATTAAACACTTCCTTATGCTTTGTATAACAAAGAGTAAAGTGTTAAATTTTTAAGTTATTTTTGAATATCTGTCATGATTTTTTTAATCCCTTAGAAGTCGCCGTGGTCTAGTGGGTAGTGTGTTGGCTTATTAGACAAAAAGCCCGGGTTCGAATCCCAGGTCAGACATCAAAATGAAAAATATTTCTTCGGCGACTTCCTCTCAGCAGATTTCTTGCAAAAACTCTGAGAGTAAAAATTGCCATGAAAAGCTTCTCAAAAATCTGTCGTTCGGAGTCGACTTTAAACTGTAGGTCCCGCCATTCATGTATAAAATTATCGCAGACAACATAAGTGGTGTGAGAAGCTAGGTCGTAATCCTGACTGAAGGGTTGTAATGGCCAATTGTATGTATGTAAAAGCCAAAAAATTTCAACTCGTAAATAACATCATAGTTGATAATAAATTATCAAACGCCGTTGAAGACAATTTTAAAAATTCAATTATAGCTTCAAATATTATCATCGGAAGAATAAAGGCAAGTGCTAATATTTTTTTTTCATACGATTAATATACAGAAGATGGCATTGTTTTTGGACCTAGGAAAATATATTACAGGAACGATTAAAGAGGGAGCAGTGTTTATGCAGACTAGGTTTGAATATTTTTACACCATAAAGGAAAGATCTCTACAGGAAGCCAGTTCCAGTTTGTCTGTAATGCAGTGTACGAAACACTGACCAATCGTCCACATACTCAATGGAGTTGGAACACTATTGTGATTAACGACCTACTACAGCCTCACCTGTACAGGGTCTAGAGGTCTCAAAATAGACGTACCCATACATGAGAGTTTTATTCAATTCTCGGTCAGTTATAAATGGTGTAAATAGTAAATAGATCAGAATGAAGTAAAGTATTTATTGCACCGTCTTAAGAAACTAAGGCACTGAGAAATCTGTCAATTCCAAAGAACATCACACTGAGTTATCATGCCCATAGAGTCAAGACACATACGTTGGTGTAGATGGTGCAATATTATCTCTACTTAACATTAATTTTATATGTTTTTGTTTTAAAAAACCATTCAATTTATTTATTTTTAGTTATTCTGACGATTTTTTTACGATTTCAATGAATGTCTTTGACGATTTTGGCGATTTTTTCTCAAATATTTAACGAGATAATGTGATACAGAAACTGTTTTAACTTTCCTAATCAGAGCCACATTATTTAGTTTCTTTTCACAATACAGATGATAATTGGTTAACAAAAGATGGTGGTATGCACAGTAAATTTTTATGAACAGTTTGCAAAAATATCCAAATTTTTTTCTTCTCCAAATAGAGTATATTACCTATAACCAAAAATTCTGAAAAATATTAAGATATTGCCGATAGAAGAATTAAAGTGAAATCATGGTGATCGCTTTTATGCGCTGCATAGCTAATATTATATATATATATACCAGAGATCAGCAATAAGTATTCAAAACGATGAGTAGTAGTACTTATACGCATTCATACTTATTTTAATATCGTACTCATACTACTCATACTCAAAGTTGGAAATACTCGTCGTATTCATATTAAACAATACGCATGATGTTATTGACTTCGACTCGTCTATACTTAAATTTACACGAAGCACAAAATAAGTATGATTCGCTTTCGAACACTACTATACTCACAAGAAGATTCTGTGTATGTTTTGCTTGTTGTTTTTGTCTTTCCTTTCTTCTTTGTTTGTATATGCAACGACAACAAAGGGTCTAAATTTTGATGAATGATTCGAGCCATTCGAATCACTTATAAGTATTATAAGTATTTTTTTAAATTTATGAATCAAAACGAGTAGGCGTATGAATCAAACACATTTCGAATGTTGTGAGTTTGATGGCAACGTTGTACTCACACTCATTGCTACTTACACTTATAAATCAATGTTGTAGCGAGTACGAATGAATCAGAGTAGTTGAATTTCAATTCTGTTGAGTCATACATACTCAAAATTGCATGAGTGCTAATGAGTAGCGGAAAAACGACTCATTGCTGATCTCTAATATATACATATACATATAAGCTAAGTATAGAGTATTTGTCCGATTTAAGGAGTAAACGGTCAACTAATTTAATTGATAATACTAAATACTAAATACTAAACTTGATGATTTCAAGACCTTTCGAGACACTGATAACCGATTTGCAGAAGCAGACTAAAATAATAAACGAAACGAAATGGAACAACGTAACAGTAAACAAAATTATTAGGACAGAGCGGCCCAGTTAAGGAAAACATCTTTGTTCAGTCTAAATAAAAGTGAATTGAGTAGGATGATAGAAGTCTTTAAGTCTCTACGGAGCACCCAGATATACGAAGTAAGTGCAGAAGATAGCAACAAGTATGAGAATTTATTGCAAGGTACGTTTTGCACGCATGAAATCGAAATATTTTATAGAAGTCATCAAATTTATCTAAGATGAGTGGTTTGAGGAAAATAAGGACAAGATTTTTTGAAATCTCTAGATGGTCATGGGCCTCAGTGAATATTGACCAGGCAATCTAACTCGAGCTTTGGATAGTGAGTATGTTGTTGGAGTTTTATGTTCCAATATATTTTTGTCCATGCTATCTAACCTATATAGCCATTATATTAACTAAATATTAATTAACGGTCTCTAGTATGCAAGCGTTAATTAGTTAAGCGACGTAGTCATTTCAATACATTTGAAATGAATCCCTATTTGCATACACCATTGTTCATTACATCCCTTTACTTGGGATTACATACAAATATACATTATTGGTCATTACAACCCTTCAGCCAGAATTACGGCCAAGCTTCCCATTCAATTTATGTTGTATGTCGCCGAAGAAATTTTAAAAATCGGGATTTCGGTATTCGCTATTTACCGATTGTCATCCCTAGCCACTAGCCTATTTAAGATTTATCGGATGAAATTTAATGCCAGCTTTTATTTTTATAAGTCTTTGAATATTCGGAGCTATTGAAGAAAATAGAATTGTTCAATAAAAGACTCACAAGTCATTTAAAAATCGTTAAAATTTGTCTTGAACTAATTTTTGTTTTTGTAAAATGAATAGATTTGAATTTTAAAAAGAAAGAAAAAAACTCCAAATTTGTGGAAATTCCATACTTACCATGTTCTTTGTTTGCAGTATTCTTGCATGCGAATATGAACGTTTGCTTTATTGTATCCATGTGAGTATTGTAGATCGTATCAATAAAATCCTTTAGATATTCCAAGTGGAATTATAAAAATCAAATATTCTTAGTCGCTTCGACAAATCATGTACTAGAACGTGCATTGAACTTGCTTTGAATTCTATGAAATGGACAAACAAACATACAAACTTTGGCTATGGATGGCATTTAAATTGAAAGTCGTTCGAAAAGTGTGGCTGTCTGAAGAATTTTCATGCATTCAAAACACGTTTAAAAAAAGAATTTGAATCTAAAGAAGAATGCGAAACTATTTTTGTTCTTGTCGTTCACAGTCCTCATTCACTGGCCAAAGAAATGTTTGTGTTGAGAGAATTAAATAAAATATTCCGAGTTAAAAAAAAATAAATTTTTAATTGAGCGTTATGTGTTCTTCTTATGTTCGTTTTTTTTCTGCTTTTCAATTAGAAGCGTCTGTTTTTGTTTCTTATTATATTTTTCCAGTTTTAAATTTATTTTTTGAATTTTGGAAAAGGCATCTGTTTTTCTTTCGAATGCATTTTACAATTGCCGTTGCCGTTATTGTTTTAAAAATGGTTGATATAATTCTGAAAAAAAGAAAATTAAAAATAAATCGTTTAAATATTTATTTAAAACTTTAAAATTTAAAAACAAAAAATTTGAAACATAATTTTCTATCCCTTACGAATACATACTACCTTAACAACTAGAGATTCCATGTTATGGGATTGAAATTTTAAAAAATAAATTCTTTATTTAAACCACAAATTTAAAGTTTAATTCAATAATTTAATTATTTTAAAAGAATAAAAACTTTAAAAAATAGTGACCAGTACAGTTTCTTACTACGTTAAAAGTTGGAATCAATACTGAGTAACATTGCCTTTGGCATTGATAACTGCAATGACCCGACGGTGTATGGAGTCTAGTCATTATTGAGGAGTAATTAAATACCATATTTCCTATAAGTTAAGCCACCTTTTCATAATAGCCTCGAGAGGCTTCAAGTCTGGACTTAACGATGGCCACTCTAAAATATTGATGCTAGCATTCTGGAGCCATTTTTGTAACTTTAAAGGTAGGAGCAGAAGTCCCGTCTTACTGAAACATGTATTAGCCAAAATTAACAACACTTGGTATTGATGGGACTAAATAATTTTCTAAAATATGTATGTACCCCAAAGCATTTACCTTAGGTTCTGCAAAACAAAAAAAAGCCCCTTTTAAAAAAAAAATCAGCACTCAGGGGATGACCCCTACTCATGCAGTGCATTGTGCAGGTTTTAGAAAAGGTGGAAAGAGAGAAGATGCGAACGGTAAGGAAACGAGTTGCTACTGGTGGCTATAAAATGGCTAGTGCTATACCTTCACCGTTAGACAGTCTACAGCAATCGTCCCCTAGAAGCCCGCTGTTTCTCACACTACTTATGTTGTGTGTGTTAATTTTATACAGAAGTGGCGGAACCTACAGTTTAAAGTCGACTCCGAACTTCAGATTTTTGAGAAACTTTTCAAGAAGAGGAAGAGAAGAAATCGCCGAAAAAATAGTACTACGTTAGAAGATGGAATCAATACTGAATAACATACCTTTGGCATTGATAACTACAACAACCCGACTGTATATGGAGTCTATCAAGTCTAGGCATTGTTGAGGAGTAATTTAATTACATAGTTCCTATATCTTTTTTAATACCAGACATGGTTGTTTTGTGGATCATCGCTAAGTCATCTTTTCACAATAGCCCAATCTGACTCGGGAGGATTCAAGTCTGACTTACGATGGCCACTCTAAAACATTGATGCTATTACCCTGGAGCCATTTTTGTAACTTTAAAGGTAGGAGCAGAAGTCCCGTCTTGCTGATGATACTGCGAGAATCTCCTACCGACACCTCAAATTTAGACTCACCTCACCTAACTGCAACACAAAAGTAAAAAAACATATTCAAAACGATTAATATGTTCGACACATACTTATAATCTCTGATACTTATACGCATTCATATTTATTTCGATATCATACTCATACTACTCATACTCAAAGTTGGAACTAATTGTCGTATTCATACTTAACAATACGCATGATGTTATTGACTTCGACTCGTCTCTACTTAACATTTACACGAAGCACAAAATAAGTACGATTCGCGTACGGACACTACACTGCTCACAAGAAGGTTGTCTGTATGCTTTGTTTGTTGTCTTTGTCTTTCTCCTCTTCTTTGTTTGTATATGCAACAACAACAAAAGCTGTAAATTTTGATCGATGATTCGGATCACTCGAATCTTTTATAAGTATTATAAGTATTTTACTAAATTTATGAATCAGAATGAGTAGGCGTATGAATCAAACATATTTCGAATGTTGTGAATTTGATGTCAACGTTGTACTCATACTCATTACTACTTATACTTATAAATCAATGTTGTAGCGAGTACGAATGAATCACAGTAGTTGAATCTCAATTCTGTTGATTCATTCATATTCAAAATTGCATGAGGACTTATGAGTAGCGGAAAAACGATTCATTGCTGATCTCTGGTAGGTACATAGCTATTTCAGACACAAAACGGATCATCATCATGCGTTGGAATAATATATGTACATACTGAGAACGTTAAGTCGTCTTCTGCACATGATATTGTCAGGACAGAATTAGACCTGGCCATGCATAAAACGAAATTATTGCTGATCACTAGTTGTCGTATCCCCTTGCAGGTGGGCATGAGCATTGGAAACGAGTTAATTAGAACCAAGAGTTCGGTAAGATACCTGAGAATAAGGCTGGATACTAGGCTAACATTTCCGTATCAGATTCAGTACTTGGCTGACAAAGCCCAGGAAATTGTTGTATAGCTCAGCAGATTAATGACGAATATTGAAGGCCCGCTACCAGTGAGACTCCTGATGGAGGTTGGAAACAGAATTATGCTCTATGGGAGTGAAATTTGGGCCGAAACGCTCGAAGTCAAAAAGTGGGAGAACGTACAGAGAACGCCACCATTGCGTATCGCGTGGGCATATCGTACAATGTCCGCCCCAGTTGTACTTGTGATAGCAGGTACAATTCCTACGGTTCTGCTGGCAACAGAACGGATGAACATTTATAAGGCGAACGGGAAAACACCATTTCAGAATGGCAACGACAATAGAACGATGAAGATTCATCGGTAAATTACTACGTTACGCAGATGCTATCAGGTTACGGATATTTCAGAAAATTTCTGCACAGAATGGGCAATACCGCCTCCCCTTACTGTCTTTACGGGGAATGGGGAAGTAATTGATGATGCAGAACACACTGGCAGAGCTATCGCTCTTTACAGACGTCAATAATTGGGGGTTATAACTGCGACTAGAGAAAATTCGACCTCAGCTGCGAATTACGTGGAGCCCGTTCTAGGACTAAAGAAGAGAGATCTTGAGGCTGCAGAACATGTAGGCACGCCGGCATAGATGATATTGGCACATGTGTGAAACGAAATTCCAATCAAGAACCGGGACGAAAAGAATAATGAAGACACTTAGATGTCTCCTCAACCTTCGGTACACAATCCGGACTCGGATATGAGCACACAGTGGCCAAAGGGCCAAAAAAACTCCACTCTGAAGTAATACCACCGTAGTTCCGGAGTGGGCACAACAGTCCACGAAACGAGGGGTGGATTTTGTGGATGAGAGCTCCACACACGGAGGATGTGAGAAAAAGATAATTGTCAAGACAAGATCATCATAGAGAATGATTTTGGGAAAGGCTTCACAACAAGACTTACTAACCCAAAAGCAATGAAGAAATTTTGGAAGCTACATACTCTTTTAGTCGCCGAAGTCTAGTAGGGAGTGTGTTATACGTGAAACCACCGTTCAAACTCCAAGTCAGACGTTTTTGTCGACTTTCTCTCAGCAGATTTCTGCCAAAAAGTCTGAAAGTAAATAAATTAGCATTAAAAGTTTTTCATAAATCTGTCATTCAGAGTTGTCTTTAAGCTATAACACACAGAACATAAGTGGTGTGGCTTCTTACACCACGATTTTTAGATCGTAACCATGACTGAAGGGATGTTATGATGAATTATGTAAATCTGATTAGAGGAAAACGGCAAAGAATTCATGTTTCGTTTTGTTGGAGATGTCTGACATGGGGTGTGAACCGAGTTAAGTCACAATCTTAAAAGTCTTGTAACATCTTAGAGAGCGTTCGAATCGAAACCTTATACTATAATGGCCAAATCGTTCCCATAATTGTAGATCTTAAATAAATGTCGTTGTAAATCCTCTACCATGATATGCCACAGTAGAATTGTGGGAACACAAATATGTAGCGTGCCGTTTTACTGAGGCGTCGTAAATACAGACCTCATAAGGAATCGATTTTCAGTCGATATGAGAAGTAGATATGAACAAATTTATTAACTTTGGAGTACGGAAATTGTAGAAATCGATTTATTGTCATAAAAGTATGTTTAACTTTTTCTTTATTCAAAGGAAAACTGTCAATTGAATCATAATTGTAAAGTAAAGACTGTTCACAATTAGTGTACTTTCATGGTATCATTTGAAATATGTACATTGTACATATCATCCGCCCTCTTTCTTTATTATGACACAATATTGTTGTTTAATTTGGTAATGATAAAATGAATAAATGATATGATTTGAGTTCTTCCTTAAAAAGGGTTTCTTCGCCATCTATTGTACACAGAATGACGTACAAAATTGTCACAAAAAATAAAGAATACAATTGACCCAGATTGTATTACAAAATTTGTATAATTATCTTGTATTTCTATTATTGGGCATTGAGGAAATGATCTCATCACTATGTCGCTTATGTTATCAAATAACAAATGTTGATTCATTTTTTTTTTTCATATTTTTTCTTCTTTTTGTGATTTAAATCACATTACGGATATCGCCTTTTTTCCTGTTCATTATGCACAAATGACCGTCAACAGTGCATCCGGTATTTTATTATTCGTTTTTTTTTTATTCATTTTTTCTTTTTGCTAATTAAACATATTTTGTAGTTAATTATTTACACATTATTAGCATTTTATTATAATTTATAGTTGAATAAACGCACAAATTCAAATACCCTACACATTTTTATTTGCTTGTGCAGCTTTAGAAGTACAATGTTCAATGATGACGGCGTGGAGATTCCGCCGCCTAGCCATGAAAAGGACAAAGTCGCGATAATGCGTCTTAAAAACAATAAAACTGCAGGTCCTGATGACCTCCCCGCTGAATTGTTTAGGACCGGATGTAATGAGTTGGTAGGGCGCATGCACCAGCCTATTTACAAAATATGGCTAGAGGAAAGTATGCCCAACGATTGGAATCTCAATGTCCTCTGTTCTGTCCTGAAAAAGGGAGACCCCACAATATGCGCCAACTTCAGGGGTGTAAGCCTTCTCCTTATCGCATATAAGGTGCTTACTTGCGTATTGTGTGAACGACTGAAGCCACTCCTCACAACACTGATTGGACCTTATCAGTGCGGCTTCAGACCTGGCAAATCCACCATAGACCAGATCTTCACTATGCGCCAAATCCTGGAAAGGCCCATGAAAAACAAGTCGACACACACCATCTTTTTGTCGACTACAAGGCAGAATTCGATAGCCCCAAAAGGGATCGTGTTTATGCCGCAATGTCTGAACTTGGTATACCTGTGAAGTTGATAAGGCTATGCAGAATGACGCTGAGCAATTCCTGCAGCTCCGTCAGCAATGGCACTTCTTTCAAAACAAAAGTGTCCCAATTGCTTGCGTACGCTGAACGACATCGAAATCCAAGGGCGTACCAGCGAGATGTTACTGAAGAGAAAGGGTCTAGCAGCAAATGAGGGCCAAACAAAGTATATGTTATCGACAAGAAGAGATGTGCGGCGTATTGATTCTCAGATTACGGCCGATACTATACTTTTGATACAGTCAAGGAATTTATTTATCTTGGCTCCGCCGTTACCACCAAAAATGATGTCAGTCTGGAGATCAAACGCAGGAATACTCTTGTCAACAGGTGCTACTATGGTCTCAATAAGCAATTGAGAAGCAGAGACCTCTCTCTTGCGACAAAATTAATACTGTACAAGACGACTATCTTACCCGTGCTTCTTTATAGCGCAGAGGCATGGACCCTATTAAGAACTGATGCAGCAGCCTTGAGGGTATTCGAGAGGAAAGTCCTACGTAAGATCTGCAGTCCTCTAACAGTCAGTTGTATGAGCTCCTCAACGACATAGACGTTGTGCAGCGTAATAATATCTAGCCGCTGCGCTGGCTCGGCCATGTCGTTCCAATGGAGGAGGAAACTTAGGCGAAACGGACGACCTTGTATCCGTTGGAAGGAACAAGTCGATGAAGCCGTAGAGGCGCCTGAAAGGATGTGTTGCGGATGTGTTATAGACAATTAAGTAAATTAAGTAAGTAAGTTTATGTCGAGTATACTCGTCTTCGCTGTGAAATAATTAAGCCGGCAGGGAAGGTTTTTTGCAACAAAATTAAACAGTTAATGGTTTAAGATTAAGGTTTAAGCCGTAGGTAGAAAAAATGTAAAAGAAATCGATATTAATGTAAATGATATCAAAAAATTCCCTGAGAGACAAAAGAAGAAAATATGGACCAAACCAAAGCTTTAGGAACCATAATTGAGTAGCTGATTAAACGTAAATAATCAAGGGGCTGTTCAGTCAGTAAAAAGACACAGTTTCCGGTATAGATTATCCCTAGTTAAGCAAAATGTTTGCAAAAAAAGCCTCGTAAATACAGATCAATTACACTTAGAAGGAAGTCTTTTATTAACGACGGCAGCTATCGATACATTTTAGTGATCCTCGATAATATCAGAATAATAATGCCTGGAAAATACTATAACTGTGGTATGCCAGACCATGTTGTATTTTTTTGTATTCAAGGAAAGAAAGACTTTAATACTCACAATCTGGCACAGTTGAAGGTTTTATTCGAATCGTCCATGATGAGTGACAGTTTGACATTCAACTGATTGCATCAGTGACATCCCATAAAGGTGAACTGGTTCTACCTTATAAAGCATAATGGAATGAAAAGATCATGTCATGCTACTTGGTATGAGTACTACTCATTGAATAACTGCGTAAGTAAAATTGTAACTGTTTAATATTTAAAACACTCAACATAATTAAAAAACAAGAAACAATTATATTTTCTCTCTAAAAAATAAATTTTAATTTCACAAAATTAACAAAAATCATAATTTTTAGTTTACATTGAAGACAAAAAAAAATAATTTTGCTTTTAATGTGGTTTTAGTTCGGGCATGAAAAAAATTTTTGTTTAATTTTTAAAATTGTTAATAAATTTAATTTTAATATCTGTTCTGTACTGAGCAAAAATAATATAAAAAAACGTTTGTTTAAATTGTTTAAAGAAAAATCCAATCCAATTGTTTATATTTAAAGTAAATTCACTGAATAATCGAATATTTTTCATTCTCTAAATGATTTTGTCCATAAAAATAATATTTGTTTAGCACAACAATAGCTACAATTTTAAAAATAATTATTTAGATTAAAGCTATTTAAATATTGTTTATGGACCTGTCATTCGATGTGAAGCAATAGGCTACCATACAATATTCAATGCATAACAGATTTTGACCATGTGATACAGACAAAGTATTGTAGAATTCATTTGAAAGTTAATTGATTCCGTAAAGTATTCATTTTTGAATTTTTCTCATGGATAGCTAATCTAACATTTCAGGAAATCTGGTACACTGTTTAATTTTGTTGCAACAAATTTTTCCTATCTGTATAATTATGTTCCAGCGATGACGAGTATACTCGTCACAAACAGAGAAAAGTGTTTCTGCCTGTTAAAGTAGTTAATTATTGCTACTGAAATAAATATAAACGTTGCATTTTCTCAAAATTTTGCGCTTTATCGTTTCGCTCTGACGAATATACTCGATGTAAGCTGTTAAAGAATTAACAATCACAGTCCGCAAATACACTAGCTCCAGTGACACACACGGAACAAACTAACAGTTTCCCGATTTTATTAAAAGTAACCAAATGTCACTATAGTCTAGTAGGTAGTGTATTGGCCGCAATTTTGTAAGCGGAATTCTCTCTAAAAATATATTGAAGTCTATGCCCTTCCGAGAAATTTTAAATCATTGTAAATTAACTCTTATATCGCCTCCAAGCCATAGGAATAAAATAAAAAAAAAAAATAAAAATACGTCGAAGATTGAAGTTGCCGTAGTCTAGTAGGTAGTGTGTTGGTTTATAAAACGTAATCCAGGGTTCGAGCCCCTGGCCAGATATCAAAACCAAATACAAAAAGTATTTCCTTGGCGATATCATTTCAGCAGATTTCTGGCAAGAACTCTGAGAGTAAATAAAATTGCCTTGGTCGAGTTTAGACACTTATGTATAAATTTAACACACACAACATTAGTGGTGTGAGAAATTAGGTCAATAATCCTGACTGAAGGGTTGCAATGACCAATTATGTGTATACGTTGAAGATTACTTACATGGACTATGTTGTGACTAGAACAACTACAGTAAAATGGTCTGCTTGTTTTCGATCTCATCATTTTGATTGTAAAGTTTCAGCTCATTTTGATCGACTGATCAATATAAATCAATTAAGAAACACTTGAACACAATCCAAACATCTTCGGCTTTTTAAATACACAGGATACGAACATTAACAATGTTCGTTAAAAAGATCATAACATGGAATTTAGTTCCTAGTCAGCTTTTAAAGAAGAAGGTTCCTGTCGTTTTTTTTCAGGTTTCAATTATACACCCAAGAAAATATTGCAGTAGGAAGCACTAATATTCAATGAGATTCACTAATAACAATGAGAAATTATCTCCATTTTAAGAAGAATATTTGTAAAGTTAAACATGCAGACTTTAGGGATTTGGCGCTGTAATTTTTTTTATATTCCATTATATACACATAGTATTTGGTTGCACTTGAAAATATTACTAATATTTTCCTCTGGGTTAACACATGCCTCTCACAAATACTCTCATATTTTTATCATGTTCTCTTTGCGCCGACATCTGAATATAAGCAGCGCTCGGTAAGAACCCAGGCATTCATTATTAATCTGTTATCAACTGAGCTGAATACAAGAAGATCTTGCTCTTGATATTGATCTTGGATCAAATTTTCCTTAGCAATTCACTGCTGAAGTGGAAAAAGATCAAAGCATTTTTAATGCAAACAATTACGACTGATGAAAAGTTGATCACTTAAGACAAGAATGTACGAAGAAGTTCATGGTAAAGTCAGCGTTGACAACAAAAAAGATAACACTTTTTATCAGGTCGATTGATTCTAAGTTCTTCTATCACCAATAAATGGAATTGAAGCAATTAATTTATTAAAATGGCCAGAGTATCAATAGAAAAGATTTTATATTTCATAATGAAAATGCTAAATTACACAGATTAGCCATTTGTTCTAATATTTTCAGAACTTTCTTAATACATAGTAAAAATTTAGATTTCATAGTTGTCAACAAAATTAAATTGATTCATTTCCACTCGATTACATAGCAATTGATCGAAAAAACATAGATCGATCGATAGAACCGTTTAGTTAAGATTACAACCTAGCTTCTCACACCACACCTTTTTATATGTGTTAATTTTATCTATGACTGGAGGGGCCTACAGTTTAAAGTCCTCTCGGAATGACAGATTTGAGAAGCCTTTTATTGCAAATTTATGTCAGTCTTAGGGTCATTCCTACAACTTGCCGTTAACTAAAAGGAGGATTTTAACGGGCAGATAAATTGTTTTTATTTGCATTTAACAGAAACTTGTTTAATTGAGCAGTGTTATCGACATTGCTCCGGCACAGGAATGTTTTTTGAAAAAGTTAAATTTATTTAATCTGTAAGTTGTAATAACTAAAATAAATTAAGGGTAACTTTTCTGCCTCCTTTAGCTAAAGGTACATTTAACTTATCCCAAGTTTAACGACAAGTTGTTATAATGGCCCTTAGAGTTTTTGCCAGAAGACAGCTGAGAGGACCTATTAAAAGATTGCGAATTTGTTTGAAACTGGATAGAATGCTTGAAAGATAAAAGGCTCAAATCATTCTAGGAACTACGAAGAAGAGTTTACATCCAGATCAAAAACTTCTGTTTATAAGTCCATAAAAATTTTATTTACATCATCTAGACTACCACAACGGTCAATTGGCCACCTAATCCGATCAGCTTGCAAAGCCGTCAGCTATGAAATGAGGTAATATATGCTCATAGTAATTTATGGGCTCAATTAAATCAAACAAAAATCACAGTTATGATACAATCAGCCGAACATTCACGGAACTTAATGGAATTTCAGTAAGCATTTGTATTATTTTCGTATGTTATAAACGAACGTAAGTTTCGTTCGGCTAATTTTATTATTACAAAGGAAAAAATACGACAAGTGAAGTAGACATGTGTGCGTATGCAAACGCGATCTTGATGGTGACAAACTTTTCGGGAGCTGTAAAGGGGTTAGCAAATTTAACATGTTGGCTGCTGCGCCAATTATCTGAGAACTTGCCAAAAAACGACAATTTGATTTCTTCACATTACTAAGTACGAAATAACTTGTAGTTTGGCACTCTGGAAGAGAACGCAATCTACGAGTTATCTCGTAGCCGACAGTGAACGTGTTAAGTTAACGTGGTTAAAAAGCTAAAAAGCTGAAATACAAATATAAATGCTATGGTCCTCTGACTGTATTTTTAAGAGCACTTCGACGATATGTAAACATATCTACAATTGTGTGTATTTAAAAAGTTTTACAAATGAGTGCAACGAAAGTGTCCGTAAGAGATTTAAAAATATTTGTTTCAATCGGAAGAAGAAAAAGAAATTTTTTACAAAACGTATTTGGAAAGTTTAATTTAAAATTACAAAATTATACACCTTTAAGGAAAGACATTATCTTCTTTCATTTCGTTTGTTTGATTTCTTGAAATTTGAGATATCGATCGAACTTTTGTCGATGCAAGTTATAGGCTATAAATCTTTTCAAAATTTTAACCAAAAAGGGGAGAAAAAAATGGGCAAAAGTTAGTATTTTTATGCATAAATGCTATATTTTATCTGTTTTTTAGGTAATTTTTTAAGATTTAGCTTGGTTAAGTTTTCCAAATAGCTATTGGAGGTGTTCTGTTGCTAAAGTTGAATCAAAAGGGGTCCAAAAAAGTGGAAAGGGACCAAAAACGGGCAAATTGAGTGCATAGCCAATCACGTCTGGATCGATTTTTTTAAAATTTGGGTTATTGATCGAGCTTTTATCGGTGCAGGTAATAGGTAATAAATCTTTTCGAAATTTTGACCCAAAGGCGAAAAAAATTCGTCAAAGGGAGAAAAATTGGGCAAAAATTAGTATTTTTACACATAAATGCTGTATTTTATCTGTTTTTTAGGTAATTTTTTACGATTTAGCTTGGTTAAGTTTCCCAAATAGCTATTGGAGGTGTTCCGTTTATAACTTTGGACCAAAATGGGTTCAAAAAGGGTTTAGAACTTAAAGTATTCAAAAAACTCGTTTGTTTCTTAAACCGGTTTACGAATAATTTGAAAAATAGCATTTTTTTAAGAAACCCGTTTTAAAACCGGTTTTTTATTTATCGTTATTTTTAATGCAAAAATGACCCAAAAAGAATTTAAAGAAATTTTTCATTTTTTAAACTAAACCAAACTACATAACCCGCGCAACGCCGGATACAATCTGCTAGTGAAATATAATTTAAAGGCAAACAACCATCTTTAAGCGAATGAATTCTTTTCACAAATTTTACTCAAGCATTTAATTATTGTTAGGCAAAGATAACAACAACAATAACACAAAAATGCGATAATATCTTAAAATGTATACCAAAAAAATACATTCCCTAAGCCATCTTCGCAATTAAACAAACAATTATTCTACGCTAAATAAACAAATAAGTACAGAAGCAAGAAAAATAAACAACAAATAATTGTTCTTAAATATTCCACATAGTTTAAAAATAGATTGAAAGAAATATTTTTTGTTAAATTAGAAACTAAAAGCGTACACTTTTCTATTTAACGCCTCATACAGTAAACAAACTGCAACCTCATTCATCTGTTAATCGATTGGAAAATTAAAATTCTTTTCAAATAAATTTCATTGATTTTCAATAGATTCAATCTTATAGATAGAGTATGTAACGATTACGACACAAGACCACAGACTGAACCTAAAATGCTGCATAAAGAGGAAAGTACAATACATGTATACAGAAATTAATAAAATAAAATTGTTTTAAAAGTTCAATTTATAAATAACGGGTGATTTTTTAGCTATTATTTTTTTTGGCAACACTGGTTTAAAGAGCTCACGCAAGTTTCGTGTTTTGTTTCACTGTCAAACATCTGCAGTTTGGTTTATAATTTAACCATGAATCGTTTTACAAACGAACAACGCTTGCAAATCATTGAATTCTATTATCAAAATGCGTGCTCTGTTAAGAAACTTCATTTTATGGCCAGTTTAATCGACCCACTGAAGCGGCTATTCGGGATATTGTGACTAAATTTCACACCAAATTTATATTGTTGAACATTAAACCACCAACACGCTTACGTAGACTGCGAAGGCAATATCGCAGCTTTATCGCCCATGATACCATCAATTATCGATTCGTCGCCCTTCGTAGCAATTTGGCCTCTGTTATTCAACAATGTGGAAAATATGGCGAAAGGATTTAGGTGGGAAGCCTTTCAAAAGACTTGCATGACAGGTGGTTTCAACAAGACGGTGCCACATGCCACATTGAGAGTCGAGTTCGGTGAACATTTTATTTCATGTTCGGGGCCGGTTAATTGACCGCCTAGATCGTGCGATTTAACACCTTCAGACTATTTTTTGTGGGGCTATGTTGAAGCTCACGTCTATACAGACAAGTCCACTTCAATTGATGCATTTGAAGACAACATTGAAGCATTTATTCGCAAAAAACCAGTCGAAATGTTGGAAAGAGTATGCCATCATTAAATTATATGGACATTTTGCTGAATTTCAAGTGTTTTTTTTTTTTAATTTTCCTATAGCTCTTAAAAAATCACCCTTTACATATGTAAAAACGAATTTGGTCATTACAACCCTTTAGATAGGACTATGATCTTGCTTATCATACCACTTTTGTTGTGTATGTTAATTTCATAAATTAGTAGTGAGACCTACGGCTTAAAGTTTACTTCGAAGGACAGATTTTTGAAAAACTTGCTAATGTTCAAATCGTTATGGTATTTTCCGAAATAGATTTCCAATTGTATGCTGTTCAGACAATTGTTTCAGTCTGTGTACATAGACTGATAATTTTGTAGGAGGGATTCCTCTATTCTATTATTTTTAAACTGTTTCAGTTCCATAAAATTTTCTAATTTCTACATATCGAAAAACAGTGAATAGGATTCAGACAGTAAAAATATGATTTAAAATTCAGTATAGCCTTAGCAACAAATTTTTTTTTTACTTTAATCTTTAAAAGTTAAGTACCACCTTAAGAAATAATTAATTATGTTTTAAATTTAATATTCCGTACAAATTTAAATAAAGATTAAACAAAATCTTATCTTTAAAACAAGCTTTATTAAGACTTTCATCGATAATGTTTCGCCGTTTTTAAATAGTCCCAGAAACTTTACATTTTTCCAGGTAAAAGGTGATCCAATTACGTTCAAAAGAGTTCAGTGAAATTTAAATTTATACAATTTAGAGCGCATCAAAATCTAGGATGGAATACAACACCTTTTCTGTTGATCAATTCTAACCGCTTTACGAAAATTTCCTTCAATTTCCTTATTTGTTGACAGCAGAAATCAAAGTTAATTGTTTCCCAAGGCTAAACAATTCACTAGTAATGCCATCAGAATCACGGCGTTAACTTTATTGGCATCAAAAACTGTCTTTACTGTCCCCTGATTCATTTCGTCTGATTAATTTTCCTCGTTACAGCATTTTCGAAGCAAAAAAAGGTCCTGCTAACAAAGCTTAATACAAGCCACGCGTCGACAATTTACTACCCATTTTTCAAACAACCGATTATTGTTATTATTGTAGTGTTTTAGTCCATTGTTTTCTCTTTATAGGGTATCGCTATAATGTCTCCTTCAAACCTATTGCCCTAACAAAATGTTGACAATTCTCTGCCTAGCAATTAATATCCATCCAAATCTTTCTTCCAGAGATTGGTTAATGCTTTGCAGTTTCCAGGAAATATGTTACAGAATCTACGTATTAGTTTCGAGACAATCTCTTCATTCCGAATAAGTTCACCCAGAGTCTGCAGTGCCTTATGAGAAGATCGGTTACAAACTTTTGGATATTAATCGATAGCTTAATATCTAATGGGTGACTCAATTCTCATCTGCAAACTTCTCGTAAACTCGTTTGTGTTTGCATTGTAGGGTATTCCAATAATGTCTCCTTCAAGAATTGCCCTTACAAAATGGTGACAATTCTCTGCCTATCATCTGATATGCATCCAAGTATCTCATCCAGAGATTGGTTAATGCTTTGCAGTTTTCAGAAATGTGTTACAGAATCTACATATTGTTTTCGAGGCAATCCGTTGATTCTGAATAAGTGTACCCAGAGTCTGCAATGCCTTATGATAAGATCTGTTACAAACTTATGGTTATTGATCGATAGTCTAATCTGACTCAAATCTCATTCTCTAACTCCTAGCAAACTCGTTTGCGTTTGCATTAGAGGGTATTCCTATAATGTCTCCTCCAAGCCTGTTATCCTAACAAAATGTTGACAATTCTCTGCATAGCCTCAGATTTGCATTCAAGTCTTTGATCCAGAGATTGGTTAATTCTTTGCAGTTTCCAAAAATTTGTTACAGAATCTACGTATTGGTTTTGAGGCAATCTTCATTTTAAATAAGTGTACCCAGAGAAGATCGGTTACAAACCTCTAGTTTAGGATCGATAGCCCAATATCTAGTGAGAAACCCAAACTCATCCGCTAACTACTCGTAAACTCGTTTGCGTTAGCATTGCAGTAGAGGCTAATCTTATTTTTCCATACTAACCCTGTCAAATTGTATTCCTCAAAATTGAGCATATCTTGAATTCCAATATACCCGCGAGCTTCCGCTTATGTTCGGAATATTTTATTATGGGTTTGAAAACAGTACCTCTGTTCCAAGATCCGTTCTTGACCCATCTTATACCATAAAATATTCTCCCGATAGTGGTTATCTAAATATATTTTAAGGATATACAGTCGTCAGCACCGTATTGTCAACAAATGAGTACAGACAAGACTATTACACTCACACAAAGAGTTCGTAAAAAATGAATATAGAAACAATTTCTAAAGACTACTAATAAATAACAATTTGTTTAAGAAAATGTTTGCTTTTCGGAACATGTTGTGAACAGTTTATAAAATTTTCCATAAAGAAAATATTATTCCTACTGTAGAACACAACAATGTTTGCTTCAAACCTAATACTTCTTAGGCGGAGATTATTCTTATAATCGATTTTATTATTTTTTTTTTTTTTGGGCTTTTTCTTGTATGCAAATAAAGTATTATTTAAGGGAATATATTCTAAAGTTAATGATTTTTTACAAATTTTACTCACGCATTCAGTTATCATTAACAAAGTAAACTGAAATACGAAAATTACGGAAAATAAATGGCCAAGTCAAAACGCCAACCAACCTATTAAAAAAATAATTACTTGAAATAAACAAATGAGGATAAAAATAAAAACAATAGAGAGAAACAAATTTAAATTTCTTTTGAACATTCCATGGATTAAAAATAGATTTAAAGATACAGTTTTCATAAACTTATAATGCCCGAACTCAAAAAGGAATTTTATTTACTAAACGCCTCTTGAAAATTACAAATAATGAAGTACAAATACAAACAAAGGATCATGAAAATATGAAAGCTATCGAAATCGATTACTATGTTCAGACAGTTAAACACATTAAACTTTCGGTTCAATAAGGTTTGGAAAGTCGTCTTGAATTTTTTAACCCCACAGTAACACGTTTCTGTAAAGTTCTTGAAGCGCTTCACTCATGAAGCACTTCACGGTCAACATAATTGGTCAAATGAGCAATCAATTTGGACATCTATCGATAGTTTTCGCATTAGTTTTACTCTTCTCGATTAAAAACCATGAACAAAACAAAAGCGTATACATCATACATATAATTGGCCATTGCAGGGTGGCTGGTATATATTGCAAGCAACTTCAGGTTGTTATCATTTGTAAACCGCTCGTCTGACAGCTGACAGCTTTATTCCAATGACAGTGCATTTTATTATTTACAAGCTTACAAAAGCATATTGATCTATTGCATTCAGAATAAAAGTTATTCGTAATGGAAATCAAGCGTGATAGTGTGATGGCTCTGTATTTGGCTGGAAAACCACAGGTGGGTATCGTTAAAGCCCTCCAGCTTTTAAATGTGAATAAATTTTTTGTTTCTCGTGCCACTGCTCGTTGCCGTGATAATGGCAGTCTTGCATCGCATCCAAAAAGTGGACGAAAAAAAAACGGTAAAAACACCAGGAATGATCCGAAAAGTAAAAGCCAGGTAGAAAAATTGCTCGTGAGCTGAACATATCGCGAGAACGATTGCAACACATATTGAAAAATGATCTTGGACTAAAGCCATTTAAGTTCCAAAAAGAGCAAGAGCTCACCGATGGACAAAAAAAGTTAGACTGGAAATTGCAAAGAAGTTACTACGCTTGCACGAAAGTGGCCAGTTACCAAATTTGATTTTCACCGATGAGAAGCCATTCCAAATTGAGCGGTTTGTGAACAAACAAAATGGTCGGGTTTACTTGCCAAAGAAGTTGAAAATTTACACTTGCGATTGGCCACCAAAACTCAAGCGACTGCGATGGTAATGCTGTGGGCCGCCGTAAAGACCGATGGTCGCTCCTCGCTCGTATTCATCAACCGTAGGGCCAAAATAAATGCCGAATATTATCGGAATAATGTCTTAAAGACAGTATTGAAGCTTTGGGCGAACAAACATTTGGGCCGCAGGCCACATGGACATTCCAACAGGACTCAGCACCACCGCACTCTGCAAGCGTCAACCAAGAAATGGCTTAAAAAGGAGGTTCCTCGTTTCATTTCTACCGCACAATGGCCACCAAAATCGACGGATCTCAATCCGTTGGATTTTGGACTCACTAAAAAATACCAAAGTTCGATCATCTCAAACCGCTTCTCCGGGAAGGGCCCAAATACCGCAGAGCTTCTTTCGTGCAGCCTGTGATGGCTTGTCGGCCCAAAGTCCAATTGAAACAATTAACTGAACAAGAATGCTTTTGAACATAAAATAAAAAAAATGTATAATTACGCCCACAAGGACCGGTTCCTCGTTATTAACGTTACGCCTCCAATGGCCACCCCGTTTCGTGTTTTGTTTCACTGTCAAACATCTGCAGTTTGGTCTATAATTCAACCATGAATCATCTTACAAACGAACAACGTTTGCTAATCATTGAATTTTATTAACAAACTGCGTGTTCTGTTAAAAAAAGTTCATCGCACGCTTCTTCCATTTTATGGTCAGTTTAATGGACCCACTGAAGCGGCTATTCGGGCTATTGTGACTAAATTTCGTACCAAATTTATATTGTTAAACATTAAACCATCAACACGCTTACGTATAGTGCGAACTAAAGAAAATATCGCAGCCGTATTGGCCTGTGTTAATGATAGTCATCAATTATTGATTCGTCGCCGTTCGCAGCAATTGGGTCTCTGTTACTCAACAAGGAGGAAATTTTTGCGGAAGGATTTAGGCGTGAAGCCTTTCAAAATACAGCTGGTGCAAGAATTGAAGCCGAACGACCTAATGCAACGCAGAATTTTTGGTGAATGGGCTCTTGAAAAGTTGGCCGAAGATGCATTTGATCGAAAATTGTGTCAGCGACAGAAGCTCATTTTTGGCTCATTGGTTACGTAAATGAAGTCGCTGTAGTCTAGTAGGTAGAACGCTGGCTTATTCAACGAAAACCTGGGTTCGTATCACAGTTCAGACATTCAAAACTAATATTAAAAAATCTATTATTTCTCGGCAGATTTCCTCTCGCGATTTTTGGCAAAACTCTGAGAATAAATATTAATGGCCATTAAAGAGGTCATCATCTGGATTGTCCATGACAATTTGACAAAAACAGACTGAAAAACGAATCAAATTTGGCAGATGTTGCTTATAAGATGATAGTCTTTGTATAGTCAAAGTTCGGAGACCAGTTGGAAGGGTATCTTAATTAGCGGGGCACGGGACATGTGTGTTACTTTTACACATTATTAAGTGGCGGATTGACATGCAAATTTTCTCAAAATCTGTCGTTCGTAGTCGACTTTAAACTGTAGGTCCTGCCACTCACGAATAAAATTAACAGACACAACATGAATGGTGTGAGAAGCTAGGCCATAATCTTGGCTGAAGGGTTGTAATGGCCAATTATGTATGATACCTAAACAAGCAGTATTGTCGACTAGAGACTATTTTTGTGGGGCTATTTTAAAGCTATACCCGCTTTAATTGACACATTGGAAGACAATATTGAAACATTTATTCGTAAGACACCGGCCGAAATGTTGGAAAGAGGTGCAGTCGCGGTTAACATTTACATGAAATAATCTTCAAACATTAAATTATATGGACCATAGTATCGATTCAAATAATAATTTTATGGATTTTTCTGAATTTAATTTTCCTTTTTTTGGAAAAATTTTCAATAGCTTTTAAAAAAACACCCATTAGGAACCACGTTCAGAGAGTACCGCGTTACAGCAGTGTTAACTGTATTTCAGGGAGAAAAGTTTTACCGGAATATAAGAAAAATTGGTTTTTTGTTTGTCATTTTCCCATTTTCATGTTTAACCCATCACCAGTAGGCGGCTAAAATTCTTTGCAAGTATTATTATTGTTTACTACGTATGTAGTATCTGTTAAAGCATTTGTAAATTCATACAGTGCACGCGTGCTAATGTGAACTGATTAAAACTGGCGTTGTTCACTTTTGTGAATTGTTCGCATTACCAAATACTGACAATTTGAAAACAATTCGAATTATACCATCTTTTATACAAAAATCATTGTTTATGAATTTTTTTTATAATTTAATCTTCACAAGCTTTCTTCACAGTATCGAGATCGCAAATGAAGAATAAATATCCAAGCAGATATCCTGATATATATGTACATATACCCTCCTATAACGCGGTGAATGCGTACCATGTTATATGGAAACCGCGCTATAAGAAACTCGGATTTCAGGTACAAACCTACCGCGTTGTATGGAAACCCCGCTATTAGAAACACCGAATTAATACGACTCACATCATTCGTAACGCGTTATAGGGAGACCAAGAAATACAAAAGGCAGGTTCAATTATAAATTATTTTTATTAAATTCAAGAGTTCATATAAGGACTGATAAAAAAATGAAATAAAAACTAAACTAAAAGACTGGTTTCCAACAAAATTAAGAAAGACTTGTAAAATAATCTAATATTTTAATATTTATCTTCACTTGGTTCATCCTCATTCATTGTTTTTTTAAATTGAAATTCCAACTACTATTGTTTTGCACGGTACTGTATCTAGGCTAAGTTTTTACGTCAAAAATTTAACTTATATTAAACCCTCTTACAATATCTAGTTACTATTCATACATAAGCTGTGCGAAAGGAACTTATGGAATGAAGTTGAACACAAACCGCGCTGTAAGATTACCCCATTTAGGCTGTTGCAATTTCAGACCCGCGTTATATGGAAACCGCGTTGTGAGAGTACGGCGTTACAGAGGGGTTTACTGTACACCTAAAATGGGGATTCCCGCAATTAAAAAAAGCAGAATTTTAACGCTTTAAATTAAAAAAAATTTCAGGTCAAATTATAGGGCAAAAAAGTGTTCACATTAAACGGTGTTCACATTAGCGCGCGTGCACTGTATTTATTATTTCGATGCATTTTATTTATTGTTAAAAAATTTTTCGTGTTTTGCCTTTAAACAAAACAAGTGTGATTAATTTCCTAAAAAAAAAAAATAAAAGCAACAAAATACGAATTTATAATTTATTTAATTAACAGATAATAAATTCTTTATTGGAATACTTCTTTGATTTTCAATTATTGTGCGAATGATTTCTCTTGTTTTTTAAACACTGAAAAATTTTTCTTTCTATATTTGTTTTAAGAAAAAAAAAATTTTGTTGAAAATTTATAATAAATTATAATTAAAAATATAAATAGATAAGTGGATGATAAATAAAGGAATTAAAATAAAGAAATATTTTCTTGTTAAAAAATAATGTTTAGAAACTAACCCATGGTACAAATACAGAGCAGGTTTGGAGGAAAATATTTTTTTAATATACTTTTTTGTTTTAATACACCTTTCCTATATTAGACAATATTCTTTTGGTTAAAAAAAATGCTTTTAATTTCACATTGATTTTCTCATTTATGTGTATGAATAAAATTAATAAAATTATTTTAAAAAATCTTTTTTTTGCTTTATTTTTTTTTTAATTTGGTTAAAAATATTTTTTTTGTATTTGTATTTTTTATGATATTTTATTCTCAATTTTTAAGTGATTTTTCTTTTTATTTATTTATTTTTTTTTTTTTTTTTTTGATATTTTATTCTCAATTTTTAAGTGATTTTTCTTTATATTTGTTTCGAAATTTTATTTTAATACTCTTTAACATAAACTTTAATTATTTGTTTGTTTACGTTCAGATATTTATAAATATTTTATTTTTCATTGGTATTCAACACTGTTAGATAAAAAATTTAATTTATTTAGGTAAAACAGAATACTTTTAAAAATAATAAAATTTATGTATTACGAGAATAAAATTTTCGATTTGAACGAAATTTTATTTTTAAATATTCAATGCCGTGATATTTTTTTTTTTAGTTAAACAGAACAATTTTTTTATAGATAAGAATTATAGAATAGTTTATATTATATTGTAAAATTTTTTAGTATTAATTTTTTTTCTTTATTTAATATTTCTGTATGAAGCTAATTATTTTATTTTTTCATTTATTTTTTACTTTCTTATTTATTTTTTCTTTACATTTATTTATTTATTTAATTTTTTTCCATTCTTTTATATTTTTATTTTTTAATTTACATTCTATATTTATTTATTTTTTTTTAATTTTTATTTAATAAATTTAAACTTTTATCACAATTTAATATTTAATAACGAATTATTTTGTCCTTATGGCAGGACATCATAAATATGTACTTGAATTACGAATGAATTTTCTTTAATTTAATGGACGCCACAATAACAATAATTGATTGCCTTTCGAACGCGCGTACGTATTGTCCGTGGCCAAACAATATGTTTATCATACAAACGTTTGCCCAACCGATTGAAGCCGCCTATTCTAAACGAGTTTATTTCATCAACTGAAACAATTTTTGTTCTTTAGTTCTTGAAACTTTTCTTTCAGAAGGAAATATTTTTCTTACTTTTTTTTTCATATCCAAACAACGCCCCCTAATGTTTGTGTATATTGAACCGGCATTAATTTTTTTCTTTAACGCACCCACATTTAGTACAAAATTTTATGAATGAAAAGCTTTCTCAAATGTTCTCTCTGACTCGTCCTCTCTTTCTCAATCTATTAAGTAAATCAACTTTTTCTCTTGTTCAATAAAATTCTAAAAGCTTTAAGTATTAAGAATAAAGGCACGTAAATTTGTACTCTTGAAGGTACTTTATTTTATTTCGTTATTTCGTTTTGTTTAATTGTTAGTGTTATAATTAATCTACAAATAATACAACATTAAAACTAGCGCCCATAGAAATTTTAGCTAAGAAATAATTTCCCTAATAAGATGAGAAGTGAAGTCTATGACGAAATCAAGCAGAGACAGCTAAGGTATTGTTACGCAAAAATAGTCGAAACGACCTAATATCGTTTAACATTAACATAAACGATATCAACTACGAATACAAAGACAATGCGGCAATGCGTACACAATACACACTACACAAGGATCGAACTTATAATAAGTAAAACAACTAAGTATGAAAGAAAAAGGGACAGACAAGTAAGCAGACGCAATAACAAACAATGTAGTCGCAATAGAACTCTCGAGAATCCGAAACCCCGAACTTCGAGAATCATCAGACTGAAGACGTTCGCATATAAAAGGGTAAGACAAGACAGGCATCCAGTCAATGTGAATTCAATCAGCCTTGCGTTTAGTTGCGTATGAACTTATCAGTCGCGGCGTGAAGACAAGTTGTTTCCGTAGTAAAGTTTACGAAGAGTTATTTGTGTTTACGCGAGCAGAAGTGTTGTGCTTACAAAAAGGTTGTAATCAGAGAATAACGAACAAGTTCTGTTGCTTATAAAAAGGTTATAAGCAGAGAAATATAACGAACAAGCACACATTGTTATAGTCCTTGTTGTGTACATTGTATAGGTTTGAACAGTGGCACATAAAAGTAGTGTGAATAAAATAGAGTTTCATTAAAATAAATGTAATAAATACATGTTTTTTACGAAACAGCCATTGTTTTAAACTTCGGTTATATCAACTTCCAAACATATCCCTATCCATACAAATTCATCAACCGCCTTGCAATGTCTACAAAATAATATGATTCAGCACTAGCGACACAATTGCATTCATGTAAGTTGATGGTGGGAAACTTTCCTTACCATTCGTATGGTGGCATATCTATGTATTTACCTAGATAGACGCTCAAGGAACTTTAACTTACCAGATCTCTGTTACCATTTTTTTTTATATCCTGTTTATTTTAAATAATTTTTAAGTTTTTTTGTTGTTCTTATATATAATTTATTATTATCTTATTAATAGAAAAACAAAATAAAGAAACTAATAAATAATATTTCTACAAGTACCGTAAAATATGCTACAAAATATTCACTAACATTAACACCTTAAAGTATACTGTGCAAAATTCGTTTCTTTGTTTTCTGTCTTTACTAATAAAAAATTCCTGAATTTATAACTTAAAATACTTTGGCCTTTAAGTTCGCTTTTGGAAAATATTCGCGATCAACACGGAACTCGAAAACAATTTTCCCTACTTAAACTATGTGTTGAAGAGAATACAAAAAATAAAGATTCGTTTTAATTGGTTTAATTTGCTTTTCTCTCCATTCGAACGCTCTCGTTATCGGGTATCAAAAACGAGTATGATACTGGTGAATGGTGTGACGATGACGATGATCGTTTTGGGCAGCTAGATTGGCCTGGGCAAAAATCTCCTGTATATCGGCATCCGATAGATTATCGAATAAACTGCTATCGATGGTAAATTCCTGTTGCAACTTTTGGCTGTGCGATGATGGCACAGGAGGAAGGTAACCTAAAATTTTCACCAAAATATAAAAAGAAAAAGGATTTAAAGGTAAGTTTTCTTTAAGATGGATATAAAAAATGCCGTTTGAGTGTAAGTGGTATTTACTGGGCTTGGGTGAATTTATTATTTGCCATAAACTTCAATTCTTGAAAGTTTATTGCTCATAACGTCTACATACCGTTTAATCTAATCGCTTGCAGATTTTCTTTTGTAAAAAAATTAAAGTTCCAAAGATTATCAAACAGTTTGGAAGAAGCCTGAAAATCTAACTCATTTTTACCTGTGGACTAGAAATGCCAATCAATGCGATTTTGAGTCGAATTCTAATTGCGTTTATGGGTCATTTAGCAAACCTCTCCCCAACAAATCTATTAATTACCAGTATTTATGACTCAAAGGGCCATTAAAACAACTTGCCGTTAAAGTTGGGTATAGTTAAAGGTACCTTTAGCTAAAGGGAAGTGTAAAGTTATCTTTAACTTATTTTCGTTATTACAACTTACAGATAAAAAAATTAAACTTTTCAAAAAAATATGGCATTACAATATCGATAACGTCGATAACACTAACGAACTTCGTTTTTTGTTGTATAATCTCATTTTGTTTATATTTGAAGTTGCCATATTGAAAATAATATATAATATGGCAAGTTCAAACTTAACTTTAAAAGTTATCGATAGAATAATCGTCCCTTTAGCTAAACACTCACTTCTATCGTATTGTCCCTAGTCATACCGTATTGTAAGATAGAAGTAAATATTAAACTAAAGGGAGAATCATCCTACCTTTTTTAGAGTTTATTTTATATTTTAAATATGGCAACTTCGAATATTTACAAAATGAGCAAATAAAACAATAAAAGAAAGCCCTTCGTTGTCACTGCTAAAAAAAAAAAACTTTCATAATTTAACTGTTTTATCGACATAGCTCCAGCACCGCCACATTTTTTAGTTAAGTTTAATTTATCATTAGGTTATATAACGTAAAAAAGTCTAAGGTGACTTTAAAGTTCACTTTAGCTAAATCTACCTTTAACTAAACCCAACTTAAACGGCAAGTTGTAACATAGGCCCTAAGACCATGAAACCATTCATTATTCTTAAAAGCTTGTTACTCCAAATTTAGTTTCTTAAATGTAAAATAAAATCAACAACAAAAAAGTTAGCCAGAAAGATTATGAAGGTACCAGAGAGAAATTTAAATCGTTAACAATTATAATTCATAAATTAGTCCCTCAAACGACCTTGCACAGAACAGAAGACTCTTGCTGATGTTTATTACAAATAATTTGAGCGTGATAGAACATTTTTTGAAGGTTCTCCTAACATCGGAGTGCTGCTCTGCAAATTGTACGTCTTTCAAATCAAATTTTAGTTTCCGAGACCCTAAACCTGAACCCTGAATAGATTATTATTGTAGAGAAGTCTAATAAAAATTAACTAATTTCCGCAATTTTTAACATATGAGGAGAAACTACCAGCAATGTAATAAGAGAGTCGACGTATTCTAGTAATGTGTTGGCTTATATGAGTCCTCCAGGTCAGACATTTCCAACAAATCGAAACCTGCAAAAAAATATTTCTACGGCGAAAAACACCTTCAAAAACTCTTAGAGCAAATAAAAATTGCCGTGAAAAGTTACTAAAAAGTCTGTCCTTCAGAGTCGACTTTAGACTGTAGATCCCGCCTCCAATGTATAAAATTAACACGCACAACATAAGTGGTATGAGAAGCTAGGTAGCAATCCTGACTGACGACTTGTAATGAGCAATTCTGTATGAACATAATACGAGATTGAATCAAGTGCGTTTGTATTCTCCGCTGCTTTACTAAAAAAGCCTATTTATGTTGATCAGCGCTAAATTTAAACCACGGTATTATCGAAGTAAACCAGAGAAATTTGAGGATTTAAGTTGTAGGAAAATTTTTATCCAAACATCCAGAAGGGAACGAAATCTGGCTCTGTCTTCAGAAGCTAAAAATAATTCTTTCATGTTATTCGGATTTCTGTTGTTAAAACCCGGTGATAAGAGTGTTTAGGTGTTTTAATTCACAATTGGTTATCATTGTGTTCACTTACCTTCAGCTGGAGAGCTGCCATATGGTGGCAACAAAGTGTTCGATGGCTGATTTACTGGACTTTGAGCAGTAGGAGGTTGATATAGTACAGGCTTCCAGGGAGTTTGGGTAGGTTCGGGTTGTGATGCTGGCAACTCGGGTTCCGGACTAGGAGAAGGTGGTACGGGAATTTGGGGAGCAGCTTCGGCGCTACCACTGTCGGGGCGATTACCAGCGATAGGACCAAAACCAGGAAACTGGGCGGCAGGGTTAATATTACCGAAAACAGGTGGTTGTTGTTGCAAAGGAGGTTGCACATTGACGGGGAAGAAGCTATTGGTAGGGATCTGAGGTTGAGGGAAATTGGGTATGGAAGGAATTGTAGGTATTGTGGGAGCAGCAGGAACAACTGGTACCGCGGGTGTAGGGCTAGCAGGCACAGCAGGTATGTTTGGGAATGCAGGCGGATTGGGGAAAGTGGGAATGGCAGGGAATGCAGGTTGGGCGGGAGTAAAAGCTACCGTAGGACGTTGAGGTAGGGCAGGAACTGGGGCAGGTTGTATAAAGGAAGTCTGGAAATATGAAGGAAAGTCTTGAGTAACATCGAAGTGTACGGGTGGCTTAAAATGTTGTACTTGAACAACAGATTGCACCGGTGGTACCGGATGTACATGGTGTACTGGCTGTACATGGTGTACAGGCTGTACAGCAGCTACAGGTTGAATAGCGGCAACTGGTTGTACTGGCTGTATATGATGTACTGGCTGTACAGTAGCTACAGGTTGAATAGGTTGAACAGCAGCTACTGGTTGCACTGGCTGAACAGCAGCTGCAGGTGTGAAAGTCTGGAAAGTATGATGTACTGGTTGTACTGGATGTACAGCCTGTACTGATGTTACGGAATGCACTGGTGTTACGGAATGCACTGGTGTTACGGCAGGTGCCGATGCAAAGGCATGTACGGGTTTAACGGCTACAGCTGGTCTATGATGAGGATAGGTTACACTATAGGATTGAACCACAGCTCCACCTGGCCTGATTATGAAAGGCTGAGCGGTAGCATGTTGATGAACATGTGATAACGATGGCGCAAGGCTGGCATATGTAGGCAGAGCAGCACTTAATCCAGAAACGGCACTTAAGCTGGATACACCTGATGACAGGACAGTAGGAGCAGCCAAGGTTTTGTAATGGAAACCGGAATTATATTTTAGAACAGTTGGAGCATGAATATGGCCAGCAGTAGCCAAAGGAGTTGCTGAAAAGCCGCTTGAAGCTGGCCAGCCATAACCATAGTGAGCAGCATATGTTTTAGGCCAGAGACTGGTTGGAGCAGCTAAGCTACTGCCGCCATAATGGAAAATGCCTCTTTTATGCACTTCCTTCTCCTTTTTATCAGTATCAGCTTCGGTGATTTCCGCTTTTGAATCATCTTCTGATGGTTTGGAATCCGCAGTTGAGGCAAAACGTTTCTCGCCACGACTTATTTTAGCTGCATTAGATACGGACACCAATAACACGGCGACCAAAGTCAAGGTAAACACTTTCATTTTTTCTTTTTTTTTAGATTCTTTTTTTTGTTTTCTTTTTCTTCGGCTTTCCTTTTTTGTATTAAAGCCAAGTTATGTAACCGTTAGTACAAAACCGTTTTGGCTCTGGTTAAACTTTATGTCAAACGGCCAGTTGTTGTCGAAACAATGAAATGGACTTCCTTGGTTTATGGTGTATTTATAAAGCGGATGTCTTGCATAAAGCACTGACCGCTCTCGCACTCTAACGCTCTCTGTCTGTTGGAAAGAGAGCATTGGATTATTTCTCCCTATAATAAGTGGCTTCGCTTTCGTTAAACTCTGGTATTTTGCAATAATTTACAAAAAAAATTTTTTTTTTTTAAACTACTGATGGCGCATACTAAATTCATAGTCGGTAGGTAGATTTTTATGTTTTAATGCATTTTTTGCATAAATAATAATCCGAAAATGAATTAATTTTTTTCCACCCTTTTTTCATTTTCTATGCGGATAGCTAAAGACCACAATTTATGTTTGAAATTCTTGGCACGTTATTGACAAAAAAAAAATTTTTTTGAAGTCAGTATGTTTAATTTACGAACATATCTCTTTTGCACGTTCGGCTACCGCCACAGCACATACGTATATTCTACTCTTTCTCACACTTGTAGTCAAGTCTTGCATGGCATATTGAAATTCTTGTAACGTTTTTTGTAGTTTATGATTTTTAATTGCATATTATTTTTAATTTAAAAAAAAATTGTATAGCGTCCAAGACCAATTTTAGATCTCATAATTGTATAAATCGGCCGAATTCCATATGATACAATATTTTATTAATGATCGTTTATGATTTCATTTCGACTTGTGGTAGGTTGCGTTCGTTCGGTTGACCATTTGTCATTTTCAAAATAATAATTAACTTGGCACTGTTTGTCATATGAAATTGCATGTGATGATTGATAGAATCATGAACGCCTTACGAAAATCACAAGAGGTGTACCTAGTCAACCAATAATAAAGATGTCATGATCATCTATCCGCCTTCTTAATGGTGGGAATATCATCGTACGTGTCATGGCAAAGAAAAACATTGAATTGAAATTGATATTAAAATTATTATGAAATCTAATGGTTTAATAATTTTAATTAAGAAAAATTGCAATTAAATATGGAACACAATATGATTTGTTGCCATTGTTACAGTACTCTTGCGAAATTTTTGTACGTTTTGTACATTAAATATGGAATTTATTATCAGTTTGTGTTACACCGTTAAAGATATCACGATCGATAGAAAATTATTATCTTAGCTTATATCATATTATGCTCATTAAGATCATATTATACTCATCATGAGCAATAGAATAACGTCTGCTGGAAAGACTTACTTTCTTCCGACGCACAACGATTGGAATCTTAGCTCTCTTACTGTTCTGAAAAAGTAAAACCCCATGATATTCGTCAAATATATATACATACATACATAATTGGTCATTTGAACCCATCAGTCAGGATTATTGACCTAGTTTCTTACACCACTTATGTTGTGTGTGTTAATTTTATACACGAGTAGCGGGACCTATAGTTTAAAGTCGACACCGAACGACAGATTTTATGAGAAACTTTTCATAGCAATTTTATTTGCTCTCAGAGTTTTTGCCAGAAATCTGCTGAGATGCAATCGCCGAAATGGCTTTTACGTCTAATTAGCTAACACACTACCACGGCGACTTCAAATATATATACATAAGTATGCTTATCCCATATCAGGTTCTTTTGAGCGTATTGCATTACATTCATACATATAATTGATCATTACAACCCTTCAGTCAGAATTACGAGCTAGTTTCCCACACCACTCATGTCGTGTGTACTGATTTTATACATGAGCTGTGGGACTTACAGTTTAAAATCGACGTCGAATGACAGATTTTTGAGAAACTTTTCATGGCAGTTTCATTTACTCTCAGAACTTTTGCCAGAAATCTCCTCAGAGGTATTCCCCGAAGAAATATTTTTTCATATGTTCGTTTAGGTGTCTGAATAAGCCAACACATTACCTATTAGACTACGTAATGCATTGTATTAACCATATTAGTTCACCACCGTTAGCAGAGATCAGCAAGAAGTATTCAAACCGATAAGTAGATTCGAGTCATACTTATAATTTCTGATACTTATACGTATTCATACTTATTTTAATATCATACTCATACTACTCATACTCAAAGTTGGAACTACTCGTCGTATTCATACTTAACAATATGTATGATGTTATTGACTTCGACTCGTCTCTACTTAACATTTACACGAAGCACAAAATAAGTATGATTCGTGTACGAACACTACTATACTCACAGGAAGATTGTGTAAATGCTTTGCTTGTTGTGTTTGTCTTTTCTTTCTTCTTTGTTTGTATATGCAACAACAACAAAGACTGTAAATTTTGATAAACGGTTCGAGTCACTCGAATCACTTATAAGTATTTTACTAAATTTTTAAATCAGAATGAGTAGGCGGTATGAATCAAACATATTTCAAATGTTGTGAGTTTGATGTCAAGGTTCTACTCATACGCATTGCTACTTATACTTATAAATCAATGTTGTAGCGAGTACGAATGAATCAGAGTAGTTGAATTTTAATTCTGTTGATTCACTCATACTCAAAATTGCATGAGTGCTTATGAGCAGCGGAAAAACGATTCATTCCTGATCTCTGATCCTTAGTATCCTAAATCCTGATGAAGACTTATTTTTCTTGTCATCATTCGGTAGCCCAATGGTGTAATGGCTTTGTTCGGAGTTCCTGAAATGCAGAAAAGATTCCAACTCTTGCATATCGGTCAAGATTGCAATGGAGCCCTCTAAACCTTTTGTACCGTGCCCGGTTTTAGACATGACAACCCCGAGTCAAGTAACATCTTGAACTTTCACGGAGAGTAATTTACGAAAGCACTATTTTCTACAATAATATCAAATTGTACTAATGGATATTCAAAGATTATGGTCGATAACAATACTTTCGTCGTTGTTGGTGAATTTCTTTATCTTCGTTTCCCTGTTCTAGGCAAAAATTTTATCAGTCTGAATTACACTCAGTATTCGCTCATTCTTCCCTCTCTGCAGAGGGGAAGCAGGGACGCTGTTAAGCACCGATCCAACTGCACCGCAGTGCGATTTGCCATTGATTTTCGTATTCAAACCAACAATCAACTCTTTTAGTACCACAACGATGTAACTACGCTGATACGGCCAAACCACTGTTCTGGGCATGTCGTTCACACGGGAAAGTATGTTTCGACGAGATGGGTAATTGGTGATCGAACTTCAGCGTAGAGGAAACGCTGTCATCGAAGTGCGCGCAATACAGATGCATCGAAAAGGAAGTATCAAGGTTAGCCAAAATTAGACAAACAACTGGTTAAGGCCAATTAAGCAAATTTTGAACCAATTTTTGTTTATCATATACTCAAGGGTTTTTATCAAACCTTAAATCTTACTATGTTGTACAAGGCTATGATTAGATAAATCATCACGGCTATGATTACATACGTAATTGATCATTACAACCCCTTCAGTTTGGATTATAGACCTACTTTTTCTCACACTACTTATGTTTTGTGTGTTAATTTTTATACATAAGTGGCGGGACCTACAGTTTTAAAGTCGTCGAACGACAGATTTTTTGCGAAACTTTTCATGGCAATTTTATTTACCATCAGAGTTTTTGCCAGAAATCTGCTAAGAATAAATCGCCGAAAAAATACTTTTTGTACTCGAACCCTGGCTTTTACGACTAATAAGCCAGCAGACTATCTACTAGACCATGCCGACTTCACGGCTATGATTAGATAAAGATATAATCATGATGGGTTTTCAGATGTTCAGACAGATATCTATTGAAATCATATTATGGAGTCTGATTTGCTGTTTTTAAGGTTTTATTCATAAATTTCAATATCTCACATGCGCATAACAACCAATACAATAAAAATTTTCCTATTTACTGCACATTTTTTATCTAAATGATCTGTGATCTTAATGTTTTCTATTTTCTTTTATATCGAGTTCGTTGGCTATCATATAATCTAGTCTATAATCTGTATACATACATATCTACTAGAGGTGTGCACAACACATTCTGCTAGCTTACTCTTCACCGAATGCAATACTGTAGTGTACTCTTTTCTGTTGCTCTTGATTTTACGAGTGCACTGAAATGTGTGTTTTTCATTTATTCAATGTATACAACAGCACTCGCTTGTCTGTGAAGTAACGGAACCATGCTTTGTGCTGTAAGAGCATATTTTACTACTGAAGCTACATTTTCAGTATTGCCATATGAATATCAGTAGGGTAAAAAAGTAGTAGTGAAAAAAGAAGTTTTTCCTCAGAAATAAAAAGTTTAAAAAACAAGTTAATGTAATCGATAACAAATTCACTACATGTGCCATATTAAACTCGGCTCGCTCATCTGCTGGGAGTGTAGTATTCACCACACTTTAGTTGGCCTGACTTTATTCAAATCAGATATCATATTTTACTATTCTCATACAAATTATTGATTATAATTTAATTATAATGATATTAAAAATGCTCAAATATTATCACACACTATTGGCAAAGCTTAGCTTAATGTTTAGATATTATCGCTTAGTTATTATCAGCTCAAAAACAATTGGAAATTAAAAGACAAAAAAAAACACCAAACAAATATGCTCATGAAATATTAAATCGTTAGAGTAGTTTTCACCTACTAATGGGTGGTATATGTAGGTGGTATTTAGTTTAATGACTAATAGGAATTAAACGTTTTAGTTTGTTCAACAAGACATTGAAGATTTCTTCAACATTTCATGATTAAAATTAATCATGCCGCCCATATACGTAGTATGTTATAGACCATTGAACATAACCTTTCTTCCGCTATATATAACCGCCACACTCTTTATTCCCAATTGATGTGTTGCTTTGATTAACTGAACTGATACGGTAAAAATTTCCTCAATCCCAGATAACTAACACGTTTGAAAACACTGCGTTCACTGTATCATTAAAAGCATGTGAACGTTTTACTGTTAATTGACAATTTTAGGACCATTATTGCAATTTGTCGTTAACTAAAGGAGGGATTTTAACGTTCAGATAAATTGTTTTTCATTATTATTAGTGAACAATATAATAGAAGTGAGCTAACTTTTAAAGTTAAGTTTATTTTCAATATGGCAACTTCAAATATAAACAAAATGAGCATATACAACAACAAAAAAACCGAGTCGAGTCGTTGCCACTGCGTTTAAAAAAAGAACTTGTTTAATTTAACAGTGTTATCGACATTGCTCTGGCATTGCCATATTTTAGAAAAAAGTTAACTTGATTTTATCTATCGGTTGTAATAACTAAAATAAGTTAAAGGTGACTTTAAAGTTCACTTTACCTAAAGTTACCTTTAACTAAACCCAAGTTTAACAGCAATGTTGTTTTCATATGAAATAATAATCAGAAATAATGGATTTAATTTGTATTTCAATAATTACTTTGTGGTAAGTGAAGTAAATAATAAATAAATTCAAATTAAAAATATTGGAATTAATTTAGTTGTATAATAAATCTTAACGTAAAACAGCAACAAGGAAAATTGCAATCAAAGACAAATTATAACGACAACGACAACAAAGAAATTATATGCGGAAGATCTGTAGAAGATGTACGTATCAGAGATCAGCAACGAGTATTAAAAACAATGAGTAGATTCAAATCATACTTATAATTTCTGATACTTATACGCATTCATACTTATTTTAATATGATACTCATACTACTCTTTCTCAAAGTTGGAAGTACTCTTCGTATTCATACTTAACAATAGTTAACATTTACACGAAGCACAAAATAAGTATGATTCGCTTTCGAACACTACTATACTCACAAGAATATTGTGTGTATGCTTTGCTTGTTGTCTTTATCTTTCCTTTCTTATTTGTTTGTATATGCAACAACAACATGATGATTGATTCGAGCCACTCGAATCACTTATAAGTATTATAAGTATTTTTCTAAATTTATGAATCAGAATGAATCAAACATATTTCGAATGTACTGATACTCATTGTTCTGATACTCATAAATTTTGATGAATGATTCGAAACACACTCATCAGTTATAAGTATAATAAGTTTTTTTTTCTAAATTTATAAATCAGAATGAGTAGGCGTATGAATCAAACATATTTCGAATGTTGTGAGTTTGATGTCAACGTTGTATTCATACTCATTGTAACCTATACTTATAAATCAATGTTGTAGCGAGTACGAATATATCAGAATAGTTGAATTTCAATTCTGTTGATGATATTGCTTAAAATTTAAAAAATGGTTAATATATACTGGGGTGAAGTCGCCGTGGTCTAGTGGGTAGTGTGTTGGCTTATTAGACAAAAGACCCGGGTTCGTATCCCAGGTCAGACATCAAAACGAAAAATATTTCTTCGGCGACTTCCTCTCAGCAGATTTCTGGCAAAGACTCTGAGAGTAAAAATTGCCATGAAAACCTGTCGTTCGGAGTCGACTTTAAACTGTAGGTCCCGCCACTCATGTATAAAATTAACGCACACAACATAAGTGGTGTGAGAAGCTATGTCAATAATCCTGACTAAAGGGTTGTAATAGCCAATTATGTGTGTATATACTGGGGTACTGCCTAGACTTTTGCTATCCACTGTAAAACTTTCTTACCATCGTTGATTATTTTTGTCATTTATATCTTGAGATATGTCATATTAGAATAATAATAGATGATTCTACTCCAACATACCCATATAATTAAAAGCAAATCTGTTGATGTTATAATTACATCATAAACTAGAAACTGAACTCATTTAGTTTGTTATCAATTTATCAACTTCACTTTACGCCCACACTTAAATTCAATTTAAAACATTTTTTTTCCTTTTAGCACAAAAATTAAGTATTCCGTTCCACATACTACAATGCCAATTTTAATGTTTATTCACTATGCTTATAAGACCAACTAAGTAAACATAATCCAAATCCATGCCCCCATTTATCCGGACATCCATTGATTTCAGCTGTTTAAGTAAGGCGTTACTAAAATTTTTCGATCGTATTTTGCAGATAAACAAATATTTTGCAACAAAGTTTGCTTATGCACTACTGTTACACTAACATTAATAATGGCAACACTGTACAGAGCAGTAAGGGTCGACCTTTACGATGTCCTACCTACATATATAGAAGGTCATTCAACAGAAACTTACGAACATTGAACATTGACTTACGAACAGTTTGCAGCTGATCTAAGCTTTCATCAAAAGTCATCTTCAATGATGAGGCCCGTTCCTGGATTAATGGAAACGTGAACAAACAAGATTGTCGAATTTAGTGTATCGCCCTAATCCACATAAAAACTAACAGTGTCCAATGCATTCCGAAAAAGTCACTGTTCGCAGCGCAATTTTACCTCTTAGCTTCATCATTGTCAACGTTAGACGTAGTGTTGTAGGGTTTTCTTAAGTCAACGATCCATAAGTCTGATAAGAATATCGGGCTTTACATTTAACGGCCAGCTCTACAGGGCGTTGATTACCAACATCTTTTTTGGCTCGAATTGGATTATATGCACACCAACGATAAGTGGTTTTGACAGGATGGCGCTACGTGCCACAGAACTCATGGCACATTGGCTATTCTGCATGATCGATTTGAATTCCCGGTCATCTTAACCAAAAGTAATCTGAACTGACTACCGACATGAAAACCGAAAACAAATTGTGTCCATCGATGCGGCCTTTAAACTATAGGACCCGCCACATACATAACTGGTCATTACAACCCTTCAATCAGGATTACGATATAGCTTCTCACACCACTTATGTTGTGTGCGTTAATTTTATACATGAGCGGCGGGACCTACGGTTTAAAGTCGACTCCGAACGACTGATTTTTGAGAAGGTTTTCATGTCAAAACCGCCACTTCTGTGTAAAATTAACACACATGTCCCCGCTATTAAGATGACCTTCCAACATGGTTTTACAAACTTTGGCGATCAAAGACGATCAGCTGACGAATTTGTTGTCATTTATTCAATCTGTTTTGTCAAATTATCATGGACAACCATAGATGACGACGTTGTATGTTGTCGGAATGGGCGAGGCAACTGAAACGAATTTTCATCGAAAAATCACGTTCAGCGCTGCGGTCCATTTCTGGATGGAAATGGGCGTATGAACATACAAAATTATCAAATTTAGAATGACGCCAACCCAAATGAGATCCAAAGCACTGAAATTGTCACTGTTTAGTGTGGAATTTGTTTGTTTGTCTGACGCCGTCCTCGATCAATATATCTATGACCTGGCCGCCGTTGTCAACGGCGAACTCTAATGATTACCAACTTGTTTCAAGACAAACTGAATAATCTGTACACCAAAGACATATGGTGTGAACAGAAGGGCGCTACGTGCCACACAAGAAATCATCCCAAATTTTATATCCTGCAGGAAAAATTTAAAGGCATTGTCGTCTCACGTGGCCAAATTGATAACGCGAGTTACACCTCCTCGTATGTAGAATTGACATTTCGAGGGATATTACATTTTTGCTGGTTTTTTGCATCGTTTAATTAGTGCACCCTACCACTCGCATGGAAAATATTCAATTCACAAAATTACAACAAATAATGAAAGGAATAATCCTAACCTATAGACATTTTAAATTCGACTTAAAGACGGTCCTTAAGTGATGAGCAAACAATTTTCGAGAGATTAAAACAAATTCGAAAATTTTGAGTTCTCGATAGTGGTGTCAATAACTGAAGGCAGCGCCTTTATAATAATTAGATTTAGATCACGAGAGGTAAAAGTTTATTCGAAAATACGAAACGAAAATACGACCAAACCTATGGCAATCTTATGGCCTCCGAGTGGCGGCTACCGCGTTCTATTGTGATTCCTTAGGAAGTCCAGCCAAGACCACACACTGTGTCTTTGTTTCTTTATTTAGGACACGTAATTACCCTACGGTAAAGAAGTCAAAGTTTAAGGATAATCGTTAGGTTACTAATTAGCAAAGACCTGTTAACTCTCCTTGCTTACGCTGCTTCTAAACGGTCCCTACCCACTCACCCACTTTCAATTCACTCACCTTCCAGTAGCTCATTGGAGAACCCATTAGATCACTGGTTAGCCTAAGTCAAAAATGATAATCAATTATGTGGTGGAGTATGCTTAATGGGGGGGGGTTTCTAAAGAATTAATTTTGCCTTTAACTTTACAGGTCCCTTTAAATACGCCCAAGTTGTAATAATGACCCTTAGATTCAAATGTAAAGGCACACAATATCTCAGTGGTAGAATTTTTCGCTGTTGACCTGCTAAACAAATGATAATCCAGATGGATGGATACAATGGATGGATATATTTTATATATTAGATCTTTCATTAAGAGCTTTCTATTTTTAATTCAAATAAATCAAGGTGATGTCATTATGTCTAAAATATTATATCGTTTAAATGTCCGCCTCGGCTTCTATGGCTGCAGTGCATCCGAAATGTCAGACTTTTCATGATACTGGCACATAAATCAAGTTGAATTTAACCGCGGGCTTGAGTTATGTGGATTTGAGGGACCGCTGTATTTCGTGGCTTATTCGCATATTCCTGTCGTTTCACATGGAGGTGACCGTTAGACTTTTTCTTGTGGTTCTTTTTTTCTTAAGTCTAATTTATGTTTCAGACTCATGACAAATTTAAAAGAGAAATCGTGGCGGATATTTGATTCCACCCATAATGACATCAATAGGTCTGTCAAGTGAATAAAACCACCTTTCGAGAATATCTCATACGTATTTGGGTTTTTTTAGATTTAAAGATAGGAAGTGCCAAAAAATATTGCGTCGTCTATATTCTATAGGGTACCAATAGTGTATGTATGCTATTGATAAGGAAGAAGAAATATGTATTTAAGATTCCAATGGCTTACTCCAAAAACTTTGTTTATTTTGTTTTAAGCCCACTATTATAGATGTTTGCGTACAACATCACACATACATTCACTTACAATCGCATCATTATCGTCGTCACACTGCATATCCAAATGGTCAAAATGTACGACAACACTTGTTGTCACTCACCAAACTCGTCTTAAACGGTATTCAATGGAATTGTATTTGAGTTTCTCATTGAAATTCTGGTAGCGTTTCAAAGTACGCGCTCATTTAGTTTTTATGACCGAATCGTTTTGGACTAGCGAACGACAAACGGGCCAACAAAATAAAGACAGAAACACACAAAAACACAATTTTAATTGTATTACAGGAAAAATAATAAAAACGATAAACAATTGTTTAATTTTAAACAAATTTGAGTTCATTTTATTATTGTTTAATAACAAAAAGAAAAAAAAAAGAACTGAAATTGAATTTGAAATACAGCACAGTACAGTACAGTTTGTACTCTTTATGGGATACCCTACTCGATTTCGGGACACAAGTTTTCAGATTTTGCCAAAGTGTAAATGAATAAATTGTTTTAATACAGTATTCCCTCGATTTACATCGTCTCGATTTACGTTATCTCGGTTAACGTCGTCATTCGATTTACGTCGCCTCTGTTGTTTGTAAACAAATTCAGGGGAATTCCCTCTTTAAAAAAAATTCCATACATAGAATAAAAATTTAATTATCTTGGTATTTTTTTGTGAAATGTACATAAATAAATGCATCTGATAGTATTAGTTCTTTGAAATTCAATCGTCGTCTCTTCCGGAACATTCTACGACGTAAATCGAGGGAATACTGTACATTCTATTAGTATGGATCTATCGTACAGGGGCTGTATGTCCAATCACATATGGGACAGAAAACATTTTGAAACATTAATGCAAGAAACAGTTGAGAGTCGCCCTTTCTACAGCATATTGTCATGGCTAAAACTAGAGTAGCCATAACCGGAATTTTCATCAGTTTGTACTTTTTGTGAAATAATTTTTTAGCGCAGATTAGCTATGGCTCCGCCCTCACTTAAGTTTAGGTTAGAGGACTTGTTCTTGTCTATTCTGACAAGTACAATACTCGGTGGTCAAATTGACCCATTGTACTACGGCCTAGCTTCTCACACCACTTATGTTGTGTGCGTTAATTTTATACATGAGTGACGGGACCTACAGTTTAAAGTCGACTCCGAACGACACATTTTTTGAGAAGTATTCCATGGCAATTTTTTTACTCTCAGAGTTTTTGTCAGAAATCTACTGAGAGGAAGTCACCGAAAAATTATTTTCAAATTTTCGTTTTGATGTCTGACCTGGGATTCGAACTCGGGTCTTTCGTCTAATATCCCAACACACTACCTACTAAACCACGGCGACCTCTCACTTAAGTTTTCTTTCACTGGAAAAAATCCCGAAATTTTATTCTGCTGCCAAGTAGCCTTGATCTTGTCTTAATATCTGTCTACTCTACCGTATAACACATAATTGTCACTTTTTTAACAGAGTATTAGCATCGGGTGGCTTCATAAACTCTTATTACTAAGTCTTGTTGCCGAAAACTTCCCGTTTCCATTCCAAGGAACAGGATTGGGAGCTGTCAGCCACTCAATCTATCTAGTTACAATGGTCCCTGATAAATCTCGTATTAGGCTCCCATTTTTCTAATCATAGTCTGCGAAACTCTGGTTCTCCCTACCATGCTCAATGCGCTGAAATCTAACATAGCCTCTTGCACTTCTTGTCTTGTTGCGGGAAATTTCCTAAAGTCACTGTCTGCTGGTTCTATTCCAGGGGACAGCTAAGGAGGGAGATGTTAGCCAATCGATTTATCTAGTCGCAATAGGCCCTGATAAATCTCGTATTAGGCTTCCATTTTTCTAACCATAGTCTTCTAAACGCTGGTTCTCACTGCCATACTCAACGGTCTTAAATCTAACATAGCCTCTTGCGCCTTTATAGGACAGTTTCTTTTTGCTTCGATTATATTAACGCAAGCAAATCTCTCTATCTTTTAGACTCTGGCTACCCCCAAACTATGTCTCAGTAGGTCGCAATTGGACTGACCATCATTGTATACATCCAATGTAAAATCTTTGGATTGCATCCTTTAAGGTTTTACTGCAACAATTATGTCTGAAATCGCCGCGGTCTAGTAAGTAGGATTTTGGCTTATAAGACGAGAACCCATTGTTCAAAACCTAGCTCAGACATTTCGAACAAAACGAAATAACTTTCGGTGATTTGCAAAAAAATATTCGTAGATAAACGTAGATAAAAATTATGTCTGGCTTTACTTTAAATGCACTGCATATAAGCCTGTTGCGAGAAATTTCTGTTCATTGATGTTCCCAAATATTTTGTCGCCAACATCGATGTAATTATCGTCACACCATTGCAATAAAATACTTGCCGTTTTGAGGTTATCTGATCTGAAAAACTCATCTGATTTCGTTTTTTGTCGCCTCAGAAATGGTCGATTTCATACCGTTTTAGCAGTGAATTACAAGTGAAAATCTGGTCCATTCATGTGGCTCTGCAACATGGAGATTCTTTCTATATCCAAATAGCTGAAAATTGTTTAGTGATAAATGTGTAGTCCACTAGCAATGTCCGTTTGTGCCGATATTACTTACATTTTCCGAGATTTTATCGACTTATAATCTACTTGAATAAAGTATTCGTTTCGCATAAAAATTATCAGTTCGGAAGCGAGATGTAGTCTAGACTACAAGATTAAAATTTTGGAAATCGGGTCAGAAATATTTGAGTAATTCAGAAAAAGTTTAAAAAAAAACCGTTTTTGCCAAATAAAACAAGTATAGAGGGTTCGAGAAATATTAAAAATGTATTTGTGAGTTCTACTCAACTAACTGAACAACGTAGACTTTGTAGTTACTCGAGTGTATTTTCACTGTCGCAACGAGTTATGCATATGAATCAGACATTCATGTGATAACTTTATGTCTATTAAGTCTAGTAGGTATTGTGTTGGCATATTAGACGTAAAGCCTAGGTTCGAGTCCCAGGCCAGACATCAAAATAAAATACAAAATGTATTTCTACGGCGATTTCCTCTCAGCAGATTTCTGGCAAAAACTCTGAGAGTAAATATAATTGCCAAAATTTCTCAAAAATCGACTTTAAACTGTAGGTCCCGCCACTTATGTATAAAATTAGCACACACAACATAAGTAGTGTGAGAAACTAGGTCAATAATCCTAACTGAAGGTTTGTACTGATCAATTATGTATGCATGTACTATTGAGTGAGAAAGACCGGTTAATGAAGAGGAGCAGTGTTATATCACTTCGAATATCCTTCTTGTCACCTGCACAATCTGTGGGTTTATTTTATGTTGGCTTGATTCTTTCTGAATGAAAATTTATGATTTGATGGCATATAGGTGGTGATAATTTAGGCATCAGAAGCTAATCGAGCAGTATTAATACTGTTGGCATTGAGCTTATAGGCCTGTAGGAGGCGATTTTCTTATGATTCTTGTCAGATTTAAGTATGATTTTACCTAAAGCCACCTTCCACTCTAGAGGATAATATCCAAATCGTAATTACACATTGAAAATAAAAAAGAAGAAGCCTCACGGTTATACAAGGTACCTTTAAAATAATTTTGTTGTTGATTTTTTCAGCAATATTGGAACAAACTTCATGACACACGCTTCATGACTAAAATTTCTGCTAACTGCTATATGCCGACATCCTCAGCAACTTCTCTAATTGTAATTCGACAATTCTTCATCAGTATTTTCTTCAAGATCTTTTTCAACATTTTCATCGATCATGATGTACTTGCCTACCGTCCGTCCGTTCAGGCTGAGTATTGTCAATCACATCTGTTAGCAGATATTATGGCAGTCAGGGTACTCTTTAGTCGGTGATAATTCCTTTTAAAATTTTCACTTCCCATATGTTTGCTTCATATTTCATTTGGTGTGTGTTAATTTTTAATAGAAGTTAAGATTCATTGGTTACCACCAAGTCAAATGAATGGTAAAACGAATTGAATTGTAAATTTTTAATATGCTTGACAGTGAAAGTTTTTTGTTGTTTCTTTAAAGTGTGTTCAATTAAATTCCGAAATGTTGAAAATTTATTTCTGTTTTTGTAGCCATAGACTCGCACTTACATATTAGAGTGCCTGCCTGCCTGCCTGTCTGTCTGTCAGTGAATGCGCTTTTACCAAATTTGAAAAGAAAATAATTGTTATGTAACGATAGTTTTGAAGACAATATTTGTGAACGTGATAAAATTGTATTGAATTCATTGAATGTTAAAATATTCGTAAGCAGAGTGACCTTCATTGGGTAGAAAGAAAAGATTTCAGAAAATTCATCATTCATGAAGATCGTTGACTGATTAATTGCGATTTGTAATGTTACTGCAATTATTACCATAACTACATCACAATTATCATTCTATAATCTCTCATAGGGAATATTGCACATACAAGAATCTGCAAATATCACATCAGATTTCCGCAAATGCTTAGCAATTAAAATGAATTTCTTTGAAATTTTTTTTTAAATTTCTAGTTACAAATTTTAAAAGCTGAAAATAATAAAATTATTAAGACCTCACTAAATTCAGAAATAAACTAAGCTTTCGTATCAGATTTCATATGTAGGCCTAGATCCATATGTTTACTCAAAATTAATGTAATCGGTGTCGACTTTAAGCCAGGGTTCGCGCTCCAGACCAGACATCAAAAGAAAATACAAAAATTATTTGTTCAGCGATTTCCTCTCAGCAGATTTCTGGCAAAAACTCTGGCAGTAAATAAAATTGCCATGAAAAGTTTCTCAAAAATCTGTCGTTCGGAGTTGACTTTTAACTGTAGGTCCCGCCACCTATACATAAAAAAAATTAACACACGCTACATAAGTGCTATGAGAAACTAGGTCAATAATCCTGACTGAAGGGTTGTAATGACCAATTCTGTATGTACATATGTAATATAATCGCTGTTTCACAAAAAGTTGAGAAAGTAGCGTGAAATTCAACAAACCCTGTGTGGTCCGATATGCGGTTGCCTAATATGAAAACTGCTATTTCGAGCAGTGAAGAGCGCGTAAACCAGGGCTCTACTAGGGTTCGATAATATAACAATGCGTATTCTAACAGAAATTCTAACGGTACACTGCGATATTGACCGTAAAAATCTGGAAGTTGCCATGATGTGGAGGAAACGGAATCGATACAACACGTTTAATGCGAATGAACGCACATCGGGACAGAACATTTGAAGGTTATTCGGTGGTTTAAATATCTAGGATTGGTACCACTTATTATGTACAATGGGTCAATTTGGACCTCCGGGTACTGTGCTTGTCTTGACCGACAGGTGCACGTTCTCTAGCGAACTCCTCGGTTTCATCCGGAGCTCGGGGTGATTCAAATTCACCTCAACGTACTTGCTGAAGTATCTTCCAATCTATCTTTTGGCTTTGCACTATAATTATCAGTCTTGGTGTCTTTGAATTTTTTCTATCTCGGAACCAGTTCTCGACTATTGTATATTTAACATCATATTGGTATTAGAAGTGAATTAAACAGTAATTTTTTACAGCGTGAAGTCGTCGTAGTCTAGTAGGTAGTTTATTGGCTTATTAGATTTAAGGCCCGAGTTCAAATCCCAGGCCAGACATCAAAACGAAAATATAAAAATATTTGTTCGGCGACTACCTCTGAACAGATTTCTCTGATAGTAAATAAAATTGCCATGAAAAGATTCTCAAAAATCTGTCGTTCGGAGTCGACTTTAAACTGTGTATGTATAAAATTAACGCACACAACATAAGTGGTTTACGAAACTAGGTCGTAATCCTGACTGAAGAATTGTAATAACCAAGTATGTATGGGTTTATTTTATTTCCGTATAAAATTTCTAAACCACAGTGCTACAATGGATGGGTATTTCTATTCTTCGAATTTGTTTCTTAGTACTCCCACCAAATTGTGATGCTACTTTTTTCTGAAAGCTAAATTGATAATGCGAGTTACACCTGCTCGTATTGACATTTCAAGGGATTTTACGTTGTTGTTGATTTCGGTATCATTTAACTAGTACACCCTACTACTCTTATCGGAAGTATTCAATTCACGAAATTACAACAAATAATGAAAGGAATAATCCTAACCTATAGACATCTTAAATTCGACTTGAAGACGGTCCTCAAGTGATGAGCAAACAATTTTCGAGAGATTAAAACAAATTCGGAAATTTTGAGTTCTCGATAGTGGTGTTAACAATTCATTTCACCTGAGGTACAAGTTTATTCGAAAATACGAAACGAAAATACGACGAACCCTACGGCAATCTTATGGCCTCCGAGTAGCGGCTACCGCGCTCTATTGTGATTCCTTAGGAAGCCCAGCCAACACCCCACACTGTGTCTTTGTTTCTTTATTTAGGTCACGTAATTACCCTCCGGTAAAAAAATCAAAGTTCAAAGATAACCGTTAAGTTACTAATTAGCAAAGACCTGTTAACTATCCTTGCTTACGCTGCTTGTAAACGGTCCCTAATCTAGAATGAAACAACATACGCTAATGGATTAATGACCAAAGTGTACTTTATCAGTACGCGAGCAGACGTTTCACCCACTTTCAATTAACTCACCTTCCAGTAGCTCATTGGAGAACCCTGTAGATCACTGGTTAGCCTAAGTGAGTCATTATTCGTATTTAAAATTGATGATCAATTATGTGGTGGATAATGCTTATCGGGGGTTTAAATAAGCCCAAGTTGTAATAATGACCCTTAGATTCAAATGTAAAGGCACACAATATCTCAGTGGTAGAATTTTTCGCTGTTGACCTACTAGACAAATGATAATCCAGTTGGATGGATACAATGGATAGATATACTGTATATATTAGCTCTTTCATTAAGAGCTTTCTATTTTTAAATTTAAATAAATCTTCTATGGCTTCTATGGCTGCAGTGCATCCGAAATGTCGGACTTTCCATGATTCTAGCACACAAATGAAGTTGAATTTAACCGGAGGAGTGAGTTATGTTGATTTGAGGGACCGCTATATTTTGTAGCTTATTCGAATATTCTTCCGACTTAAGGAAACCACACGCACGATCACTCTAGTGCTCGCCGCTAACAGGGTCTCTTACCCAACATCGTTCTTCAATAAATAGTAACCGATAACTCCTAGTAAGTAACTAGTAGACATAGCAAACATTGACTTTCTCGGGATTCATTGGACTCTATTAGATCTTAGATCTTAGAAATGCCTTTCTCGTTAAAAATAATTTTTCGATGAAAATAAGGATCGATTACAAACTGCTCCAGAGCCCATTTAGCGGACAAATGGCTATGTCTTTGGTCCTATATATGGTGATTTGGCAAAATAGATTGAATAAATAACAACTAACTTGACAAATATAGATGGCCGTTATTAACCCTCAACATTCGGAAATTTCTGTTGGAAGACCCGATATATATATACAGTGGTGGCCTTATAATTAGAAACGTCTTTGTAACTCATTTCAAATTGTGTACCTATGTACCTGGAACCACAAGGGCTTTGTTTGGAGGATGTCTTACACAAGTATTTCCATCAGATTGGAATAATTAAACTTAGATTCGTCACTCCAGAGAACTATGGTCCACAAACGCTGAACTATTTTAAGCAAAAAATAAAATGAAAAAATTGATTGAAATATGTTAATTAGGCATCATTATTACAAACAACCGCGAACAAAAGAATTCAAAAACCGTTATTTTTTCACAGAATATGCTTAAAAAAATGACATAGATGACCGTCCTTGGACAAATTGTATACACTGTTGGACGCGCCTTAAAAAACCTTTCTTATGATATACATACATACATAATTGGCCATTACAACCCTTCAGTCAGGATTACGACCTAGCTTCTCACACCACTTATGTTGTGTGCGTTAATTTTATACATGAGTGGCGAGACCTACAGTTTAAAGTCGACTCCGAACGACAGATTTTTGAGAAGCTTTTCATGGCAATTTTTTACTCTCAGAGTCTTTGCCAGAAATCTGCTGAGAGGAAGTCGCCGAAGAAATATTTTTTCGTTTTGATGTCTGACCTGAGATGATATAGAAATTGTATATGTTGGTAGGGAAACAGTTTCTCAAATTAACAAAAGTTTCAAAAATAGACCTTTTTCAAAATGGTCCAGCTCACGAGAGGTCAAAGCTGGAGCCGATATATTATAAATGTCATCATAAAAAATGCCAATGTTCATTTTAAGAAGGGTACATCGAGCACTTTTTTGATGAGTCGCTCTAATGTACATACTAGGGATGCCAAATGGGATCGATATTTAAAAACCCCGGGATTCGGGATTTTGTAAATCCAAGATAGCTGTATGCAGCTTGTAAATATTCACCACTACCACCTCCTGATGTAAATAAATCTATTTCTTTGAACAGTTGAGTATCAAAATCAGTTACCCAATTAATTCGTTTTATAAGGCTTTTGCATTCTTCGATGCCATCAAATAATTTTTTTTAATTGAAGTAGGGCTTTCCTCATCTTAGATGCTATTATCGAAGTCAAGTGATAAAGAATTTTTTTCAGGACCTTTTGTAGGGTCAAAATACGTATGAATTCAAAAATCCCGAAAAATCCCGGGACAAGTTTTTAAAAATCCCGGGATTCGGGATTATGTGAATCCCGAAAATCCCGGGATTTCGGGTTTCGGGATTTCCCGATTGGCATCCCTAGTACATACGTATAATGATAATAATGTCGGTTTTTATTTTTTGTCACTACATGTAGGTGCCGACATATGAAAATGTAATGGCCAATACAAATAACTCATATAACTCATCATTTTTAAAATTGTTAAAAACTATTGTGATTCTTTTTTGTTTTATTAAAATTTATTCACTTATATTTTCTAAAACATTTTCACACACTTATCATCTCTACATATACATACATACATACACTTTAATTTTTTTGTTTTGTTTTTTTTTTTAGTTGGGTACGTACTTAAATTTAATAAATTTATTGCAATAAATTAATATACGTATGAGTGTGTTAATATTAAACTTAATTTATTTTTTGTGTTCATTTATGGTTTTTAATCCAAAAATCCTTAAAATATTAATTTATGCTAAATATTGTGATTTGGTTGCTATTATTGTGTGTGTGTCTTAAATTAATTACCGAAAAAGATTCTAAATTTTTATGCTTGTCAGCAGGAATGAAATTATTTCAACTAAAGTTAGGTGAGGAAAGTGGATTTTATAATTAAGTGCACTGATATAGTAAATACACTAAGTTTCATAGAAAAAAATACATTTTTAACAACCAAAAGCAAGCAAATCACAAGGTTTGTAAATTCAAAGGTCATAATGCCTTCCTTCCTTCCTCTACAGAATACCTTCGAACGCCGGTGGCTATTCCATATACTCATTTAATATCAGTATAACACACCATTTGGTAGACATTGTGAAATTCCTAAGATATCGGAAATTATGGTTATCTTATCAGCATTGTAACTTTCCACTTCCTGGCCCAAGGAAGTTAGTATTGGAATGAAATATATTTGTCGAAGGTAATATTATAACATCATATTGGTATTACGAGTGAATTAAACAGTAATTGTTTACAGCGTGAAGTCGCCGTGGTCTAGTAGGTAGCTTGTTGGCTTACTACACTTAAGGCTCGAGTTCAAATGCCAGCTCAGACATCAAAACGAAGATATGTAAATATTTCTTCGGCCACTTCCTCTCAGCAGATTTCTGGCAAAAACTCCGAGAGTGAATAAAACTATCATGAAAAGCTTCTCAAAAATCTGCCGTTCAAAGTAGACTTTAAACTAAAGGTTCCCGCCACTCATGTATAAAATTAACGCACACAACATAAGTGGTATCAGAAGCTAAGTCATAATTCTCCCTGAAGGGTAGTAATAACCAATTATGTATGTATGTAATCGTATCCCCATACTTTTTTGGATAGTATTTGACAACCTTCCTTTGCCATCTTTAAAGCACTTATGGGTACCTCGGGAACTATGGGCAAGGAAACAGTATACAAGGATATATATACATAAAAATGCCTACAATTTTTCATTTCCACTTAAGTGTAGTATAGTTCCACTTAAAGAAAATTTTAATTTGTATGAAAACAAACCACAAAATATAATTGCATACTTTAAGGCATACTCTATATTAAAAAGAATGTAAGAACCTTCTTTAATTTAATTTTATTCACTTAATTTTCTTTAAGCTAATTCATTAATTACTTAATATCCTTTTATTTCCTAAAAGAAGCATTATTTTGAAAATAAAGTTATTAATGCCGTAATACACAATCATACGACGCTATACTTAAAAGTTTAAAATTAAAATAAATATTCGTAATTACACACAGGATCTCGTTTTCGAACAAAAAATCGCATAAATTCGAGTTCGCATAAAAAAAAAATCCGCATAAAACGAGACTCGAGACTCGTGTATTCAATTAAACGATTCCATAAGGAATCTAATTTAATCCTTCTTCACACTGCGTGAATTAAGGGACAAGCATCCTAATGTCAATAAAAAATTCACCGAAAAAAAAATAAAATGGCCACATAAGAGTAACGACGTGGAAAATAAAGTATCCACGGATCGGTTTTAAATGTAGATATGTATCTAACCATCTCAATCAAACCTAAAATGCACAAATAATAACAACGACGCTTTAAGTATCCTTGTTAGCATAAGTCAGTAATAGGGGGAGAAATACCAAACGGTTTAGGTAGCAATGTATTTGGAAAGGGGCAATATCAGTTCTGAAAACTGCAAATATCATATTAATAGGTTTATTTTGTTTAAGAATGCTTATGTTCTTCGTTTCAAGGAATAAAAATTCGGAAAGCAGTGATAAAACAGATGTACTGCATGATTAAACACCTAGAGTTCACTACGAAAATTGCTTGTGCATATTAAACTGCTTTAGTACAAGCGTCTTAAAGTGGCCGGAATGCCTAATTTTTTTTTTTAATTTTAAAAACCCAAATTAGTGGCTTACAATTAAAAAAATTTCCTTTTAAAAAAAGAATTTTATTTTTTGAACAAAATCAAAAGAATAATTTTCCATTAAACATATAAAATCCAATTTATTTCAGATTCGAGATTTAAGCAGATGAATTGCAATACATTCTTGAAATGATTTGAAATAATTAAAAATAAGCATAAATTAATGGTTTTTGATTAGAAAGGTTTCTTAAAAATAACAGGTTGTTCGAAAATGCTTAATAATATTAATAAATTACCGATTTGACAATAAATAGAAGAAATATTAATAATTTTATTTTTCTTTTTGTTTGTGCAATTGTTTTTCTTTCTTTTTTAAGGTTATAAAGTTTGTTATTTCGAGATTATCTCTATTCTAAATACATACAATTTAATTAATGTTTATGAGGAGCATTGGCAAAAAGTAAACCTTAATCTTCTCTTATGGAATTGTAATAGTTTTAGGTAAACATATCTATTAATATTGCACTGTCATATATGTATGTTTGTTTGTTTTTGTTTTGTTATAAAAATAATTACTTCATGGACCTTATGTTTTTTTTTGTTCTTTTGATTACCAAACAAAAATCATTTAGTATGTACATTAATTCTATGGTATGCGTTTTGTGCTAAAACTGTAACTATTTTTTAAGAGAAACTAATAATAATAAAAATAATTATAAATTATTAAACTAATTAAATCGTACAATACAATAGAGAATTGTAACAATTCTACTAACAATAGCAGCAGCATAAAGTTCCATTAAAATTTTTATAAAAAAAAGAAAATTCAATGAAATCTAAATTAAATTAAATTAAACCTATGTATGTAGAGTGTGAGTTTCACAAGAGAAATACTTACAAATATTTTTTCTATTTTAATATCAATTCGAAAAATAATTTGAAGAATGAATAATTGCTTAAAAGTAAATGTTTTTCTAAAAATTTGTTTTACATAAGGAAAGCTAAAATCGCCAATTCTATACCTGCGGATAGGTGGGTAATTTGGCCGTTTCCACTTTATCCACCACTTTGAATGAAGGAAATAGGCCTACTTGATTGGTGCGTGTATTTTTGCCTTTAGAGAAACCATCCCAATGGTTGCCAGCAACCCCTACAAAATCGCCTGGTTGCATATGTAGTTCATCGTGATTTCGAGCCTTGTGCGGTATCACCACCAGGCGATTATGAGGATTTTGTCCGCCGTAATAGTAAATATCGTCCAGCGATTTAAAACGATGCGCAGCATCGGGATATAAAGTTTGCATAATTTCATATGCAACACGGCAGACTTGTGAGCTAAACGTACAAACCAAATAGTCTGACAGCGACAGCAGGTGTATATCTAAGATTATGCCATTTAAGGCGGTGTCTGTGTAGCGAGTGGAAACAGCAGCCATGCGCGCCACTTCCGCATCGCCAATAATCTCATATTGGGGATATTTTTTGCGAGCCTCTTCTATAACTCTTGCATCGTCAGAGGCCAAAAATATGCGTCTGGGTATGGTAGTACCATTGATTTCCTGCGTTAGAAAATAGTCTTCAACATGTGTCATATACTCTTCTATACTATGAAAAGCAGCTTCAGTACCGACTTTGTCTGTGCGTCGCACATGAACTCTGCAGACATAAAAAATTAAAAATTACATTCTGATTCCATAAAAAAAATTCCTTTTTCCAACTTACCCCACTATAGGTTTTTTCCAGCCCAATTTATTCATGCCGGATTGTAAGAACTCTTTGGTGCCCTGTTGTGGCCTTAGTAAATACTTGAGAAATTGACCCACCCACCATACTATTGGATCACCATGTAAACGCTTTAAGCGTGGAGCCAAATCTTCCGGTATGGACAGAGGCAAATAAGGCGGCCTTGGCATTAAGGAGTCTATTATTGGCAAAACTAAGACCTGAGTTTCTGGTCTGCCTGGCCAATTGTTGGCATGAGCTCCATCCAGTTCGAAACAAGTATCAGATACCGGCTGAAAAACTTCTTCCCAACCGCCTTTATGATAACGCCAACCTCTTGATTTTAAAATTAAAGTTCTTTCTGTGGCGTAGGCCACTATAAAGCAATAAACAGCATGATGTAATTGACAGCCATAACCACAGCCTTTATTAAGTTTACACACCAGTTTCCTGGCCTTTGAACAATCGGGGGGATTTTGCAAATAATGTATGCGTCTTTGAACCAGATCACTTAAATCTTTAGCCTCTTTATGACGCCATGCCTCATAGCCATCTAGTTGCCTTAAACGTTCCATGTCACTCAGCAAAGATCGTTTATGTTCTGCACCCATTATCAATACTTGATTGATTTCTTCCGTTAAATCTGTGCCGGGTTCTCGTGCCACCTGCTTCCGTATTTTACCCAACTCAGTACTAAAATAATTCCATATCTCTCCTATATTACTTTGTATGCGTCTACGCATTAATTCATAGTCCAATGAGGGTTCATTCGACTCACTACCGTAGGGTAATGAAGCCTCTACTTTCGGCTCTACGCCAATGGGGTTTTGTATATTGTATTCAAGTTTTTGTATAAGTTTTAGGGCTGATTGTTTATCCACTTGGTCACTGGAAACAAAAAAGAAATGTAAAAAACGTAAATAAATGGAAAATCTTGTTGCAATATTTTAAATTAAAAAACAATCCAAAGATGATCGTTATTACGACTAAAGACGAAACTAACACTAAACATTAACGATGCGGACACAATAGGTAGATTGAATACGACAAGAATATGTTGGAATGGTTTATATTGAAAGCAAACGTTTGTCCTGTGAACTAAACCTGGAGATGAAATGTATTCCCTCCTTTGTAATTCGAAGTGAGAAATGACAATTCTTTTCTCAGTTGGCCAATTAAATTGACATCAACACAACGTTCAGAAAATTATCATTTCAGGGTCATTTTGAAAACATTTAGAAAAAATTTATTTCTTCAAGAACCATCATCACCAGGTCTTACTGGAATTTTGAAGAAATTTAGGAAGTACTAGAAACTCACGTACATACGTATGTCCATACATAATTGGTCGTTACAACCCATCAGTCAAGATTACGACCTAACTTCTCACACCACTTTTGTTGTGTGCGTTTGTTTTATAAATGAGTGGCGGTACCTAAAGTTTAAAGTCGCCTCCGAACTACAGATTTTTGAGTTCGTAGTTTTTGCCTGAAATGTACTGGTAGGAAGTTGCCGAAGGAATACATTTTCATATTTCACTATGTTAAGAGACACGTCTGGCATATTTTTAAACCGTGTACGGAAGTGAGATATAGAGAAATGCGCTGGAGATTAAATCTAAGCGGAAAATATTAGCAGCGGTGCAGGGAACAGCGGCATTAAGAGTTGCCTCGGCCTACCGCACAGTATCGGGCGCCACAGTCCTAGTGATCGCTGCTGAGATACCTATTGACCTGCTGGCATTTGAGCGAAGAAAATCTTGGAGAACGAAGAGGGAAAATCTTCCCATTAGTAGCGCAGATCTCAGATCTCAAACACTACGGCGATAGCAAAGTAGATGGAGCGAGGAAACATGCGGAAGATAGGCTTATAAACTTATTCCGTCTATAGAGGCACGAATACGGAGAACTATTAGGGAAACTAACTATTTTTTTTGAAGTCGCCGTGGTCTAGTAGGTAGTGTGCTGGCTTATTAGACAAAATGCCCGAGCTCGAATACCAGGTCAGACATCAAAAACGAAAATATGAAAATACTTTTTCGGCGACTTCCTCTCAGCAGATTTATGGCAAAAGCTCTGAGAGCAAAAATTGTCATGAAGCATACATAATTGGCCATTACAACCCTTCAGTCAGGATTACGACCTAGCTTCTCACACCACTTATGCTGGGTGCGTTAATTTTATACATGAGTGGCGGGACCTACAGTTTAAAGTCGACTCCGAACGACAGATTTTTGAGAAGCTTTTTATGGCAATTTTTACTCTCAGAGTCTTTGCCAGAAATCTGCTGAGAAGTCGCCGAAGAAATATTTTTTCGTTTTGATGTCTGACCTGGGATTCGAACCCGGGCCTTTTGTCTAATAAGCCAACACACTACCCACTAGACCACGGCAACTTCTTGTCATGAAAACCTTCTCAAAAAAAATCCGTCGTTCGGAGTCGACTTTAAACTGTAGGTCCCGCCACTCATGTTTAAAATGAAAGCACACAACAACACGAGTAGTGTGAGAAGCTAGGACGTTGTACAATGGGTCAATTTGACCTCCGGGTACTGTACTTGTCACAGTTGACAAGTACACGTCCTCTAACCTAACCTAACTATTTTCTGACCCAGTTCCTTTCGGGTCATGGTTATTTCCGAAAATACCTATACCGCATGGGCAAGGTGACTGATCCTGGCTGAATTTATTGCGAGGAAAGGACTAACGACGTTGAACACACATTCTTCCATTGCATTAAATGGCAAGACGAGAAGAACATGTTGATAGTGCAAATTGGTGAATTTACACCCGACACCATTGTGGGCGCAAGCGAGACGAAATGGAACGCTGTGAGAAGATACGTTGAATATGTACTCCGCAGAAAGAAGTTCGACCTTGTCACAATATAACGGAAAGATACATTAGAAAATGAGCCAATAGCATGAAGCTGGCTTCAAATATGGCGTACCAAGACGTGGGAGAGCGGACAACGGTCCTTAACTGGACGTCGTTCTGGGCCCTTCCCGAAGTAATGCAGATAGCCGTCCCGGGAAGGGAGTATCCCCAGAAGAAGGAGGGATTGTTTTAGTGGAAGCACCACTCGACGCAGCCGACAACGGTCACTGCAAGTGCGAAGGCATTTTGAACCCTACCTCACACGCCAAAAAAAAATTTTTTTTTAAAATGCAATGTGATTTCAAAGACCGCCTCTCAATGGTTGCAGTAGTCTACCCTCTTGAGTCAGTTTTTTACTCTGCGGTAAATTGGGGAATGTTGCTCCAACCTTGACCAATAAATTTTAACGGCACGAAATCACATGATGTTGGCGCCCAACTGCATCGACGAGAATTCTCATGGATTCAAAGCATGGATTCGTTTTGTGTGGATCCATCCATCCAATTTATAATCACAAATTGCAAGCCACTAAAATTGATTTTCAGCGGTAACGATTTTTACACAATCAGTTTCATATACCATTGGCCGCACTATCACCGTATCTAAGGCGTTCTTAATGGTGGGTCAGCTTTAATTGATGCGTGAATTGGCCTCTATATGGATGAATAGCTGTAAGATAGACCTAAAATCAACAATAGATAGATATGGAATGGAATATATAGGCCTAAAAAATAGAGAATAGTTTCTCTAGCAAACCAGAAGTTTTACACTGCAATGATGCACAGACCCGAAAAAGAAGAAAGTGACGATTCCAGTCTTGTTAAAGGATCGCGTAATGCCCTAAGAGTGACCATATTTGAATCAAGTCTTTCATAGTACGTTTTTGAGCATTCTGCGGTTGTTAAACGATCCATATTCGCAAATTGTAAACTTTTCATCAAAGAAATGACTTCCAGATAGTTTTTCCGCTACTCATAAGTACTCAAGCAATTTTGAGTGTGATGGAATTGATTTATAAGTATAGGTTACAATGAGTATGAGTACAACGTTGACATCAAACTCACAACATTCGAAATATGTTTGATTCATACGCCTACTTATTTTGATCCATAAATTTAGAAAAATGCTTATTATACTTATAAGTGATTCGAGTGATTCGAATCATTCATCAAAATTTATTTGTTGTTGTTGCATATACAAACAAAGAAGAAAGAAAAGACAAAGAGAGCAAGCAAAGCATACACACAATCTTCTTGTGAGTATTGCAGTGCTCGTGCGCGAATTATACTTATTTTGTGCTTCGTGTAAATGTTAAGTATAGACGAGTCGAGTATGAGTATCATATTAAAATAAATATGAATTCGTGTAGGTATCAGAAATAAGTATGACTCGAATCTACTCATCGTTTTGAACACTCGTTGCTGATCTCTGTAACATATGTAACAGTTAATAGCCTTACCAGACATGCGTTTTTGAAACGACTAAATGGATAACCTGATACGCAGTAAATTTTTAAATATTTCCCCTCCCACAAAAGCTTGACAAATAAAGTTAAATTTCGTATACTTTTGTAATACTTAAACGAATAACTAGCAATATTAAGAGCAACAATCATCATAAGCATTCATAACCAATGTAAAGAATATAAATAACGAGTACAACATTTTCAAAAATCCCATGTAAATGCGTTGAAATTTTTCTTTATTATGCAAAAAGCAAATATTTTATGATTCGCAAAATATAGTTTTCAACAATGACGTTAAAATAGTATCCAAACGAGCAAAAAGTTACAATGAATAATCCCGCAAAAACATAATAAATAAGCGCCGGAAACGACACCAGGTTGAACGCCATTTAACTAACGAGCCATACAGCAGAAGTGAGTGAGTGCGTCAAAACGCATAAGTCGACCAAATGAAATGAATGTGCAGATGAAAGAACTTTTCTTTGTGAAACGCGAAAAATTTGATTTGTAAAAACAAAAAAACAAAAGAAAGAAAAAAATTTTAAAGTGGGCAAATCTCCAACAATTGCATGCCACACAAATACATCCCCCATTTTCTATAAGCCTTTCGCAAGAGTTCATTGTAGCATGCATTTTACATTGTGCGTAGCAGGAATTTAATTTTTAAACAAATCAGAAGTTGCCCTCCGTGTTTGGTATGATTTTACACGTATTTATGTAACCACAGGAAACAAAGCAAATTACAACATAAAATGGTTGGATAATATATGGCACAGAGCAGGTCAATATGTTGACATAGAGAGTTCTCTTATTGCTAAATAGGTCTCGCTTTTGGTTTACATATCGACGCCGACGTGAGTTATAAGCATGGCTGCCAGATAAATGAAGCATCAAATCGTCCAATATTTGAGAAAAAATTGTCAAAATCGTTAAAGGAGTTCATTGAAATCGTAAAAATAAATAAATTGAAAGGTTTTAAAAACAAAAACATATAAAGACAATGTTAAGCAGCAATAATATTACATCATCGATAACCATATGTGGTGTAAATATTAGGGATTTATAAGATCTTGACGTTATGGACATGGAAATTCAGTGTGATGTCCGTTAGAAGTGACGCTCTATGCAGTGCCTTGGTTTCTTAAGATGGCCCAATAAATACTTCAATCAATCTGATCTTCTTAATATTTACACCATTTATAACCGACCGAGAATGGAATATATCTCTATGTGTAGGTCGGTACCTCAATGTCTTTTTTGAGTCTTCTCGACCGTGTTACAGGAGAGGCCGTAGGAGATTCATTGGAGCATCGTTGTAATGTGGCTTGTGTTTCACTGTTCTATCACAGATCCGTATGTGGTCGATCGGCCAGTGAATCGCACACTGCATTACAAACAAAATTCGTTTTTTAGTCGGGCTATTCGTATGTGAAAGTCCCTTCCTGCAGTGGTCTTTCCTGTTACTTGTGGTATAAAATATTTCAAAATTTCCTTCTTCCTATAACATATTTTCCAACCCATTACAATTGAATTTTTAAAATTATCTGCAACGGCAAATGATAAATTATGTTCAACAACGAGGATAATCTGATTTCGGAGTTGCAATTTTTTGTCTTTTAGGCTCCTTAAGTTGAAGAAGGCATAAAATCATCGCAGGTATTCGAAAATAATTTAAAAATAGAATACTTTACTCCTTGTTATCACTAACATAAATTTTCGATAGTTACAATTGCAAAGTAAATAGAAATCTGAAAGTGGCTTTTAATGTACTAAAGTAAAGAATATGACGTAAATTATTCATTTCCAAAAATCGTCAAAATAAGGGCATAATCGTCAAAGTGCTATTTTTTGAGCACAAATCTCAAAGTTTTCACGCGACATACGACTATATGTGTATTCTAAGTAAATATTTCCCTATAACTTCGGAACGCATCGGCGCATCTTAACCAAATTTTGACAGTATTTACATAAGTTAGAGAAGGTAAAAATGTAAGAACATTAAAAACGTTCTGAGTACACTTAAAGCGATATAGAATGGAGGCGTCGATATAATGAACTGATGCCATAGTTGACGATAGATGCTAATTAGCTATTAAATTATTAAAATTGTGATTTGAAAGATGAAAAGAAGAATGTTAAGATTGTGACCAATCAACTAAGTACATTTGTTCCTAGAAAAAAGTTTTCATCTGCCGTTTATTATCCTAACATACAAATTCCTTTACCAAACCCAGACATTAGCCATCATTAAGCACGAACAGCACGGTTAATGATTATGATTATGATCACAAAATTATCATAAACGATCCTTCCCTCCCGTCAGAGAGAGATACCAACAGATACCTAAGCAAACAGCAACCACACACAGAAGAATCTTCTTCTCAATTGATTTTACAACGAAGAAATTCAGACAGTTAATAAAAGAGAGTTATTTAAGTAAACTAGGTATTATTAAAGTCGCTGTAGTCTAGTAGGTGGTGTGCTGGCTTATTAGACTTAAAACTAGAGTTCGAGCCCCAAACCAAATATCAAAACAAAATACAAAAACTATTTCGTCGGCGATTTCCTTTCAGCAGATTTCTGGAAAAAATTCGAGGAGTAAATAAAATTGCCATGAAAAGTTTCTCGGAAAAATCTGTCGTTCAGAGTCGACTTTAAACTGTTGGTCCCGCCACTCATGTATAAAATTAACACACACAACATAAGTGGTATAAGAAACTAAATCAATAATCCTGACTGAAGGGTTGTAATGACCAATTATCTATGTAGGTATAATTGCACTTTTAAAAACGCAATAACGTCGGCTAGGCAAAGCTGACATATGGCCTTCTTTTATAAATTTAACTGCCAGTAACTTAGTTTCGTTTATATTCCATTAACAATTTCCGTTTATCGAACACTCGTCGTCCAATTAAATACATTAGCCCACACGTAAAAGCAATTAACTTCGAAAGGAAGGGAGGAAACTCTCTTAAGTAAAGACAACAATTAAGTGTGAACAAACAAATCATCGACAATGTCAAAGAAAATAAAATTTTACCTCCACTTAAATTTGTAAAATAAAAAAGTCTCAATTGAATTAACGACGTTAGTGGTGTAGCGCAAGCGGTCTTAATTTGTAATAATTACGAATTAATACAAGAAATTTATAACGAACGGGTGATTTTTTTAACCATTATCTTTTTGGTTTAAAGAGCTCTCGCACGTTTCGTGTTTTGTTTCACTGTCAAACATCTTCAGTTTGGTCTATAATTTAACCGTGAATCGTTTTACAAACGAACAACGCTTGCAAATCATTGAAATGCGTGCTCTAGAAAGTTGGCCGAAAATCCACGCTTTATCGAAAAATTGTGTTCAGGGACGAAGCTCTTTTTTGGCTCAATGGATACGTAAATAAATAAAATTGTCGATTTTGGAGTGAAAATCAGCCAGAAGCATTGGAAAAAGCTACCAATTCATCCAGAAAAAGTCACAGTTTGGTGCGGTTTATGGGCTGGTGGCATCATTGGATCGTACTTCTTAGAAGATGCTGCGAATCGTAATGTAACTGTGAATCGTGAACGCTCCCGTGAGATGATATTCAACTTTTTTTTCACCAAAATGCAAGAGCTTGATTTGTATGACATGTGGTTTCAACAAGACGGTGCCACATGCCACACAGCGCGCGTAACAATGGACTTATTGAGAGACAAGTTCAGTGAACATTTTATTTCCCGTTCGGGACCGGCAATTGGCCACCTAGATCGTACGATTTAACCCCTTTAGGCTTTTGTTATGGGGCTATGTTAAAGCTCATGTCTATACAGACAAGCCCGCTTCAATTGACGCTTTGGAAGACAATATTGAAGCATTTATTCGTGAGATACTGGCCGAAATGTTGGAAAGAGTATGCCAAAATTGGACTAAGCGGATGGAAGGTCAACATTTGCATGAAATAATGTTCAAACCTTAAATTATATGGACCATACATACTATCGATTCAAATAAAGATTTCATGGATTTTTCTGAATTTCAGGTGTTTTTTTTTACCTAAAAATTTTCCTATAGCTCTTAAAACATCACTAGCTCCCCCAACTAGTAGAAAAACCGGTCAATTGCTAATTAACAGTTACAAACAAAAACGAGGACAAAAAAAAACATTTTTTTTTTTATTAATTATTGTATTAAAAAAAAAAACAATGAAGCACGCAATTTTAAAATTGTATTCGAAGCATTAGGAAATAAATGTGGGTACAATACAATTGTATAAACGGGCTTCAGAATAAAGAACAACAATATTAAGGGACAATAAAATGTTTGTAGGGGAATTTTTCAATATAAATTCCAAGATAAAAAGTAATTACTTTAACACTAAAAGCTTTTGTATCTTTAAAAATTCATTAAAAAGTGTAATTGATTACAAAAAAATATATTTTTTGCAGGTAGCAGACAAACATTGGTTAGTTAAGAAAATAAAAATGAGAAGTATGGAGTGGGCCATCTTCGAATTTCGAATCTGACATACTTACATATGTCACTCTATCCCATCACAAAATTCAGTATATTATTTCCACTGAACGTAATGAATCTATTTACCCTTGAACAAAATTGGAATTTATTGGAAAAACTGCATGATAATATCGATTTTACCTAAAAAAAAAATCATATTCTCGGAAGAAGTTCTTTGTCACCTTAGTGGGAACGTTAATAAGCAAAATTCCTGTAATTAAGGCTCAGAAAACCAATACGTGATCCTACAGAAATCAATGCTCTCATTACAAGTGATTATTTGTGGAGCGGAGACAACATTGGCCCATGTTTTTATTTAAAAATGAGGAAGACACAACCACTACGGTCAATTGAGACACTTATTGCACCATGATAACCGATTTTTTTGTACTTGTTCTTCATGGTATTAATGTGAACGACGTTTGCTTTCAACAGCATTGTGCAACTTGCCACACAACTCATACCACAATCGATTCATCGCGTCAAACGTTTGATAGCCGTTTAATTTATCAAAATGGTGGACTATTGTTTGTGGGTCACCGTTTAAGAAAAGTGTTATGCCGACAAACCAGAGACAATTGAGCATTTGAAAGCCAACATTCGTATTGCCAATCCCAAGATACGGCCCCATATACTCGAAAAACTACACAGGAAATTGATCCGTTCGAATGAGGTACTGTGAAGCCGACAAAGAAAAAAAAATTTGTCAAAATCACAAACCGTTTTTGTTTTATTGCATTTTGAAATTTAAACTTTTAAATTTACTACCCTATATAATGTAAAGATAATGGAAAAATGGACGGAAACGCAAACTTCCATAAAAGGTATATTAAAGCTACTTTCCCAATGCTAAGAAATCCATAATTCTGTAGTTGTTCATTGATAGCCTCTCTCAATCATAAACAATCAGCAGTGCCGATATTAATAAAGCGACTTCTGTTAATCGAAATGATAAAAATAGATCAACTGCATGAAAGTTGTTCTTAATATATCTATACAATTGAGGTGGAACTATTGTGACAACTATCTGTCTATCTACATACAGGGTGGCTGATAATGTATTGCTATCAACTTCAGTTTGTTATCATTTGTAAACCGCTCGTCTGACAGCTGACAGATTTATTCCAATGACAGTTCATTTTATTATTTACAAGCTTATAAAAGCATTTTGATCTATTGCATTCAGAAAAAAAGTTATTCGTGATGGAATTCAAGCGTGATAGTGAAATTGCTTTATATTTGCCTGGAAAACCACAGGTGGCTATCTTTAGAGTCCTCCAGCATTTAAATGTGAATAAATCTTTTGTTTCTCGTACTATTACTCGTTACCGTGATAATGGCAGCGTTACATCGCGTCCAAAAAGTGGAAGAAAAAAACAGTAACAACACCAGAAATGATCCGAAAAGTGAAGGCCAGATTGGATCGAAATCCATGCCGCAGTGGCAGGAAAATGGCTCGTAAGCTGAACATATCGCGAGAAAGGATGCAACACATATTGAAAAATGGCCTTGGACTAAAACCACTGAAGTTCGAAAAAGTGCAAGAGCTCACCGATGGACATAAAAAAAGTTAGTCTGGAAAGGGCCAAGGAGTTACTTTGCTTGCATGCAAGCGGCCAGTTTGTGAACAAACAACAAACAAAATGATCGGGTTTACTTGCCAAACAGGTCAGCTAAAAATTTACACCTGCGATTGGCCACCAGAACTCAAGCGCAGCCGATGGTAATGACGTATTCATCGACCGTGGGGTCAAAATAAATGCCGAATATTATCGGGAAAATGTCTCAAAGACAGTATTAAAGCCCTGAGCAGACAAACATTTCGGCCACAGACAATGGACATTCCAACAGGACTTAGGACCACCGCACTCAGCACGCGTCAACCAAGAAAAGGAGGTTCCACGCTTCATTTCTACCGCACAATGGCCTTCAAAATCTCCGAATCTTAATCCGTTGGAATTTTACGTCTGGGACATTTTGGAGAGTAAGGTTCTCACTAAAAAATACCAAAGTTGCGATCATCTCAAGACGGTGCTTTGCCGGGAATGGACCACAATACCGCAGAGCCACTTTTTCGTGCAGCCTGTGTTGTGTTTGTCGGCCATTTGAAGGTCATAATTCGTACCAAAGGTGGCCAATTCGAACAAAATAAAAAAATATAGCGCTTTACTTTGTTGCATTATGTATCAGCCACCCTGTATATTCCAAGGCAATAAGAACTTTTGCTTGAAAAAAAGAGGGCATACCAATGAACGTTGTTAATTAGTTAGTTGGTGAGTGAGAGAATGTAATCAAATGGTTTTTGTACTTACTTTAAAAGGGTATCAATCATTTGTTGCAATTCCTGATTACGTTGTTTCGAGGCATCCAGCAGTTGTAATGCCTGATTAATACGTTTCAAAGAGGCATCAGGTTCCACTGGATTTTGTGGGTTAAGTTTCGTAACAAAAACGTACACTAAAAATGCCCAAGCTAAGCAGAATATAATTAGGGCACGTACCCATGAATTCGATGATGTACCAAAAAACTGACGCAATAACGATGACATTTGTAAAGATTTTGCATAAAACGACAACGGCCGGTGGGTTATGTTTTCAATGTTTGTTACGCTTCGTTTGCAGAATAATATAGCGTTTGTCGTTTGTTGTTTCAAAACACTATCAGACACGAACACACACACGGCCCGTTTAGATTTAATGATTAATGTACACACGGTCGGTCACAGTGATTTATTTGTGATTTCAATGTTATCAAGGGGTTTTGATAATTGAACAACAACCAACAATTACAAAAAATGTGTAAAATTCTATAAATTTTTACAAAACTATTTGGTTACGAAATAGAATTCTTTCTTTTTTCTGCGTTTGGGTTTCTTTTTCCTCAGTACATGCCACGGCGTCTTCATGTATGAAAATAAATTAAAATTTTTCCAATAAATTATTCAAATTGTCACAGCATGTCGTCCGTCGTCTCTGGCATTTAATTTTTGATTTCATCTAATAATTATTTTCCACTTCATAGACCTGCAATGATAAAAATGAGAAAAAAAAATAATTATAAAGGGTTGCTTGCTCTCTTTCTAAACGTTTCACGCTTGAATATAATTTTAATTTAAAAAAGTATGTGTTTAAACGCTTAATTGTTTTCAGTAAAGTACGATTAACTGTTTAAAGACTATTTTGTTAAGCACTTTATTGGAAAAGATTATAAAAAGAAAAATCTTTGCATAATTTTACACGAAATCCTAACTGTAATAACCGCAACAGTAACAACAAAACTAATAATTTCGAAATAGTTTTTGTAAAATCATAGCATTAGTAATAATAAAATACAATAACAACAATAATTAAAAAAAGAAAAAAGAAAACTAACATACAAATGATAAGAACTTTATTAAACGCCTCCGTATTTAAATATTTAATCGTCTCTCTTGTTCAGTTACATTTCACTTCGCCTCCCTTCTGCATGCTTAAAGCACTCAAATTAATTCAATTTCTCTCTCACTCGATATTAGAAAACGTGCTTAAAAAGTATTTCTATTCGAACTGCTTTTAGTGTTACCATATAGCAGCGTTTGGATTTCGACAAATCATGGAACTCAATAGAATTAAGTAAATAAAATTAAATTAAAAAACGCAAATAAATCCAATCCAGAATGTGCTGTCCGTAACATTTGTTGTTTCAAATTGAAATTTAATATTAAGTTTGAAAATGAATGTGAATGTGAATTCCACTCGGGTTATTTTAATCTTTTTATAGGGTACTAGCGGTAAAACTAACTTCTTGTTATAGAATGCATTCTTTGAAGTACTTCATTAACCCTTTCGCTTTCCATGTAATGTACAAGCTTATGAAACCAACTTACTGTGCATCCCATGTGATGCTACTGTGTGGTATTAGAGAATTACATATGCGGTTGATATAATGGCCGTATCAACTCGGACACATATCGGTTGGAAATTTCACAACTGCATACTCACTCCTAGAAGTCGGCGTAGTCTAGTAGATAGTCTATTGGCTTATTAGACGTAACGACCGAGTTCAAATCCCAGGTGAGACATCAAAACGAAAATACTAAAATATTTCTTCCCTGAGAGTCAATAAAATTGCCATGAAAATCTTCTCAAAAATCTATAGTTCGGAGTCGACTTTAAACTGTAGGTCCCGCCACATAAGTTCTATGTTAAATTCGAGGTGTAATTATGGTTCAAACTGTTACAACATATGTTGTATGTTTTAAGTTGTATGTTGCAAGTTGTATATTGTATGTTGTAATTTGTATGTTGTGCGTTGTAAGTTGTATGTTGTAAGTTGCATGTTGTAAGTTGTATGTTGTAAATGAAATGTTGTTTGTTGTAAATTAAATGTTGTATGTTGTAAGTTGTATGTTGTATATTGAATGTTTTATGTTGTAACTTCTAATTTGTATGTTGTAAGCTGTAGGTTGTTTGTCGTACGTTGTGAGTTGTACGTTGTATGTTGTATATTGAATGTTGTATGTTCTAAGTTGAAAGTTGTTTGTTGTAAGTTGCAAGTTGTACTTTTTAAGTTGTATGTTGTAAGTTGTATGGCGAAAGTTGTATGTTGTAAGCAGTATGTTGTAAGTTGTATTTTGTAAGTTGTATGTTATAAATTGTAAGTTGTATAGTGTATGTTGAAGGTTAAGTGTTGTAATTTGTATGTTGTAAGTTGTATGTTGTAAGTTGTAAGTTTTATGTTGCATGCTGTAAGTTGTATGGTGTATGCTTTAAGTTGTGTTTTGTAAGTTGTAAGCTGTAATAGGTGAGAAAACCGCACCTTTTTAAATTTTATCGAATTTTTCACGATTTATATGGAGCATTGTGTTTGCTCGTATAAAAAAGTTAGCTTCGTCGACTATATCTGCGATCCCAGTCGCGACCCGACCATAAAGAAAACTGTTTTGGAATCCTTGATGCAATTGCTATACAGCTCACTAGGAAAAAAAACTTGATTTTTCAACATTATCTCCAATAAGCAAATTGTTATTTTTTTTTTATAAAATTCAAAGGTATATCTTCGTCTTCCTTTAATTTTTTCTCTAATTTATCACTATATTTACGATTTTTAATAGATTTTCTTCCTTCACTTTTCCAAATTTTTCAATTATGTTAACTTAGCAGTCTCTGTTGATATAACATTCACTGTAAAAAAGGATATAACTTTTGTAGCTAACTTCACACGCATTATCATTATCTTTTTCCACTATTTAAGTAGTTAAATTTTATAGTTTAAATTGCACTTTGTTATATTTGTTTTAAAGCTAGTCCAAGCTTCACCAGGGTACTGTATTTTTCCTATTTAAATGATTTTTTCATTAAATCAATTGCTTTTATAGTTTTTTGGCTTTCCTTGTGTTAGTACCATATTATTACACCATGTGACTATTGGCAATTATACGTTATAAATCGAAATCTATTTCATCTGAAGCGCCATCACCTTCTATTGGGCAAGCATTGGTTAACACAGTTGGGATTTTAAAATTGTTGACAAAACATTGGATGCGATGGGATACAGACAAACAAGTTTTTGATTTTGGTCAACATGGCGGCAGTCAGGATGATCCTTGTCTTGCTGTATTAAAGTTGACAAGCTGCCTTTTCGTGACTCCTCCTAAATGGCATACTATCACCCGCTGGATTTTAACTCAAGAGTGCACTACAGTCCACCACTAGACGTCTAAAAACAGCATCCAATAAAAGCTAGATCACGAGTCTCTAAAGAGATCTCCCCGAAAGTTGATGGCCACAACAAACGGTTAAAGAACTATGATTCAAGAATTGTCAAATGCAACGTCTGGGTGCGCCATTCAGTATTCGCTTCCGCCCAACTGGTGGATGCCCTCCTGAAATACATGGTTCACATTACTACCAAGAAATGCGATGTTGCCTTTAATACCAACTGCCTTAAAATCAGTTTCAAATTATAAGGCATCAGTTAGAGATCTTGAAACCGTGTCTTATCAGTTACTAGATAAAGTATTGGATATAACAGTCATGGGGAATTATGAAACGATTTTCATTAAATTAAAGGCAAATATTTTTTTTATAATTTCAAAAAAAAAGAGTGAATTAAAAATAAATTATGTACCATTAAAATCGTTACATATTAAAAATTAAAGCGTACGTATTATAGAATCATTTCAAACCGATTTCCTTGCTAACAGGCGACCTATGTATATCACAAATAACTTTGCGATTGGGGTAGGTGAACGGCAACCCTGTTTTGATTTAAATATAACAACACAGCATTTTATATTCTTAACGTACCGCGGTCGGTCTATCTCATTCTCTAGTGGCATTAGTAAAACAAACAAACAGACGGATTTTTTTGGTATTTGGAAGACCACAAAAGCAGCAATCATAAAGATAATACAAAAATAAAATTAATTTTTTCTAAATTGCAATTACTTTAAAACCTTCCATTAAAATATCTGTCTCTATACATATTTATTTAATAAACGAAACAGTACGACTTGTTATGACGGCAAATCCACACATTATTTGAAAATCATTAACATTTACAATTAGTCACCCTGCCGCCATCGTCCCTTCCCCCCCATCTTGTTTTCAATTCACGTTAATTTTTTGAATTTTTTTTTTTATTGCAGAAAACAAACAACCGCTTGACTCTTCAAGTTGTTCAAAATAATGAGAAATACGGTAGCAATGGGTGTATTAGAATAAGTTTTAGAAGAGAAACTGAAAGTTGAAATGGGGTTGTCGCATTTCTAGAAAATATATTAAAAATTTTATTATATCGATAATGGCAATACGCAGATATAATTCTTGTCTGAAAATCAACAATTACATTATGCAATTTAAAAGATCAAAAAGATCTTTATTACTATGTACATTTTAATCAATCATTTCATAATACTACGGTTAACAGACTTTTGCTTAATGGAGCCTAAAAAAAAACACTGCTAACCTACTGTTGCCATTAGTACAACTCCGATGTGTATGAAGTTCGCCTGCTTCACATTGAGGTTCTGTTAACAGAGGCTGTTAAGTAAACATTAAAAATGTTTAAAAAAAAAAACACAAAAAGAAAGTTTTTCACCAAATATGCGCTATAAATCGGGCAAAATTATATAAAAAAAAATCAAATAGAGTTGGAAATGTACGTAGCGGCTTAGACAGTCATAGTATCAATGTTTCCAAAACAGTTTTCGTTCCAGTCGGCCATTATTTAGAATCATGAATTTAGATTGAACAAAGTTATAGTGTTTTATAACCATCCCGCGAACTAAAAGAAAAATGTAGAAGCAAATATTAACGACTTCAATTGATATTAAGCTTTGAGGTTCACAAGCATACTAAAATTGATAAATTATTTTATTTAATTTTTATATTAGGGACTGGAGGATTGTAGATCACCAACTGATATCCTTCAGTATTAATTTATGTAATTTATAATTATTAATTTATAATTTCAAGTATGAAAGAACTGTGGAGGGTGAGCTTAAAGCCCTTCGGGGACGCTCCATAAAAACGCAAACTTGTGTGAATTTCAAAAAAGCTGAGACCCTTATTTAATTAAATCGACTAAAGAATAAAATTTGTTAATTTGGCATTACTATTACAAACAACCCCGAACAAAAAATTCAAAAAACATTTTTTTTGCAGTATATCCTTAAAAAAAGGACATGAATGATCGTCCTTAGACAAATTGCGTACATTGTTGGACGCGCCTTAAAAAATCTTTCTTCTGATATAGATATTGTATATGTTGATAAGGAAACAGATCCTCAAATTAATAAAACTTTCGAAAATAGACCCTTTTTCAAAAGGGTCCAGTTCACGAGAGGTCTGTGATATTAGGTTATATTAAAAGTTACCTTGTTCTTTGAACGCGCCTCGTACGTTATTTCTTTATTGTACATACAATAGATCAGACAATAATCAACAATATGAAGGTATTTATAGAATTGTTCAATGAAAACAATTTGTTTATTTACATTAATTTGTTATAAGTTATAAACAAATTCGATAAATAAATCCGATTTCTTTAATAATTTCGCCCACACATGAAGGTTACCAAAAAAAATTTTAGCAATATTGACAGAGTCAAAGGTTTAATCCATTGAATACTTACTTGTATTCAAATTAGGAATTTTTTTTATGCAGTAGGTCAGTCAGCATTACGACCTAGCTTCTCACACCACTAAAGCCTTTGTGTTAATTTTAAACATAAATGACTCCGAATGATAGATTTTTGAAAATCTTTTCATAACAATTTATTTACTCCCAGAGTTTTTCCCAGAAATTTACTGAGTGGATTAGGTTTAGGTTAGATTAGAGGACGTGCACCTGTCGGTCAAGACAATCACAGTACCCGGAGGTCGAAATTGACCCATTGTACATTGTCCTTAGGGGAGGAAGGAAATAGAGTATATAGGAATGTAGGAAAGGGGAGGGAGAATGGGATACGGAAGAATAACACATAAAGAAACAGACACAAAACAAAAGAGGGTGAGAGTGCGACTACACTTACGAAGCCCTAACACTCTCAACCACCCCAAGCTGCTAATGAATCTGTGGAGAGCATTGATGTCGGCTCTAGACACAGAACTCAAGCTCTCAAAGAAGGCCCTGCCAAGGGGCCTTAACCTTAACCTATCAAGGCCTGGGCAGCGGAAGTCACCATGAAAATTTTTTTTTTCATATTTTCGTTTATAATGTCTGACTTGGGGTTTGAAACATGGCCTTACGTCTTATATGCCAATACAGTACCTACCAGACTACGACGACTTTAGTAGAAAGTACTTATTTGCATTAATTTCACGTATCAAATTGACTTTCAGTTATTTTTGTTTGCTAGTGGATAATTCTTTAGTTAAAAAAAATCCTGGCAGAAGTTAATTCTATCAAATCATTAAAAACAAATGCAGTCCAGCTGCCTTTATATTGATTTTCGTATGCCTGGGTAGTTATAATTCCTTTGTGGGCATTCTAGCTAGTAATAGGTAATTTTTTTGCGATTTAGCTTGGTTAAGTTTCCTAAATGTTTGTTGGTTTGTTCGTTAGCCAATCACGCCTGGACCGATTTTCTTGAAATTTGGGATATAGATCGGACTTTTATCGGTGCAGGTTATAGGCTATAAATCTTTTTAAAATTTTGACCAAAAGTGGAGAAAAATTGGGACAAACGGGGAAAAAATGGTAATAGGTAAATTTTTACGATTTAGCTTGGTTAAGTTTCCCAAATAGGGGTTCAAAAAAGGGGAAAGGGGCCAAAATCGGGCAATTTAAGTGCATACCGAATCACGCCTGAACGCTTGAACAGATTTTCTTGAAATTTGGAATATTGATCGAGCTTTTATCGGCGCGGATTATAGGCTATAAATCTTTTAAAAATTTTGAACCAAAGGGGAAAAAATGGCGCAAAGGGAGAAAAAAGGGCATAAATTAGTACTTTATGGATAAATACTGAATTTTATGGGTTTTAAAAGTATTTTTTGACGATTTAACTTGGTTAAGTTTCCCAAATAGCAATTGGAGTTGTTCTGTTTAAAAATTTGGACCAAAAGGGGTCCAGAAAGGGGAAATGGGACGAAAAACGGACAAATTGCATGCATTTATATTTACGACTTAGGATATTCAAAAAACTGAGTTGTTTGATAAATCGTTTTCCGGATAATTTGAAAAATTGCATTTTTTAAGAAGCCTGTTTCGAAACCGGATTTTATTTATTGTTATTTTTATAACCCGCGCAAAGCCGGGTACAATCTGCTAGTATGTCATAAAAAAACATTTTGAACGGGTGGAAAATAGAGTCCAACTTAACCTTCAAATAAAATAGTGAGACAATTGCTAAACGAGATAATCTTTCTACGGAGCTTATTTCTACCAGGATCAATTGTGGACTAATTTGCATGTAATTTGATTGACGCAAAGGAGCTGATAAGTAAAAAAAGTTTGGAATAATACACTTTGGTCCATGATATTGAATATTTGCGTTGATTGTAAGCGAAATCAGTAACGTTCATACCTGATGTAGAGGACTTAAAAAATTTTTTTTTTAAATTTTTATATTTTTAAATGGAAAATTATATCTCCAATCAGATTTTAAAGAGGGCTTAATTCGATCTGTATGCATTTTGGGTAATAAATAACTTAATATTATAATTTTGGGAGCTGGCAACACTGATGAAAAACACTTTTTTTACCAATGACAACATAAAGAACATGTACAAAAAGAAAAAAAAACAACAAATGGCCACAAAATTTTAATGAAAGAGAAAAAAATATACAAAAATTTTTAATTTTTTCAACAAATGTCTTAAACTCCGGTTTTTTCAGTGAAATCTTTTAAAGTTAAACAATTAACACATTCAATTAGAACGGACAGCCACTACTTTACCAATTGAGATTTCTTTCATTCTTTTTTTTGCAATTAATTTTTACTGAAAGCAGGCAGGCAGCTCACAATTTTTTTGCACAAAATTTTCACAATTTCTTTAAATTTATTTTCATTTCCGAAATTATGTACAATATTTGCATTTTATTTAATTAATTAAAATTTTACTGTGTTATTTTATTTTATACAAGTTTTCATCGGAATACTAACGTTATTTATTTATTGCACACTTTTTTCACAGTCCGCAAACTCATCAATCTGATGACAGCACGAATTCTACTGAAATTTATTTATTTTTCTTTTCTTTCTTGTCCTACTCTTTTGCGCTCTGCCAGTGATGGTAAATTTGATTTTTTCGTATTATTTTTTAAATCAAAAATTTGGCTCCGCTAATGCACGTAATATTACTTATTCTGGACACATACCGGTTAATTTACCGCTTACATTACATTTATGTATTTATTGTAATACAGTACATGTTTCGAATAATAACACTTTAGCAAATTTCAGTTTTAAACATCATACCAACCAAATTCACCAGGTTTTGCAAAAACTTACCACATTTTTACCAAAAATTAAATTCACCACGTTCGAAACACTAAAAAAAATTAATTTTTGCGGGTGTATTTGTTCTCCGTCCACCCTACCCGACCAAAATTAGACAACAAACACACATATATGCAAGAACTAAGCCACTCTCACCCGAGACACACACCACAATTATTAAGAAGCAAACAACAACCCAACACTCAAACTCGAAAAAAAAATGTGTAAACAAAATAAAACATTTTTTTAACGGACAAAAAAACAATTTTTACAACCACCACTGTTGGCCATGAAGGTACGATATAGTTTACAGAGCTACCACTTCACTACACTGACAAAAGTGGCCGTGTAGTAGAATGTTTTGTAGGCAGAAAACAACATAACTTTTTAGCTGGCGCGTTTTCGAATAGTAAGTTGTTCGTTCGTAACCCCTTCGTCAGTATTACAACCTGAATTCTCACAGCACTCAAGAAAAATGTGTAAATTTTATATACCACGGGCTCTCATCTAATAAGGTAAACACTTGAAAGTTGTTGAACAGATTCAGCTCAATAAAAAATAGAATTCGATACGGAAACCTCATAAAATGAATGGCTTGATTATAAATAGCAACAAAATGTTATTATAGATGGGAAAAATTAAAAAGTTCACTTGTAAAACAAATTTTTTTTCTTGGGAATTAGTAAAGTCTAGGCTAATAATAACTGCAACTTATTAGCTAAAATGTCTTTGCATTATGCAAATCCCACACTACACCAATCAATTTGATGAAACTTCAGCTTGCGGACCATTATCGCTAACAGTATTCGTTCTGTAAACGTAAAGATAGATTCATTTGGATAACAAAACCGATAACTATTATAAAGTCATATATCGTCGGTCTCTTGGAGAAAGGCTCTAACTCATACTTTTTTCGATACATTTAACACAAACACAAACTTTCAAAAATTTAATAAAAAAAAATATGCAAGTTAAGGCCTTTCTACATGAGACCAACCATGTATAGATTGTTACTATTGAATTGTTCGATTGACATTAGATAAAATAAAATTCTTTCGACTTTGGATATTATGTCTATCAGCTAAGTCCGAAACAGTCGCCTGTGAACCTAGCACAATTGAAAATGTTATTTTGCGCTGAAGAGGTATGCCATTATGGTTTATGGTTTTCAATGTTACTAATTTCTTTTATTTTTCATTGTAAGTATTTTATTATTGTTATTTGTTTTTATTCATTTATTTTATTTTATTTTTTCTTTTTCTTTCAATATAAAGTTTTGAGGGCATTTCTTTTACACAATTTTTTTTTCGAAAAAGAAATGTTATTGAACCTATGGTTTTAAGCCTGCTTTTGTGATTTTATTTCTTTCGTATTGTTTTTGTATTGTGGTGTAAAAATATGAATTTATTTTTTTAGTTGTTTCTGTTATTATTATACTCTGTTATGAATTATTTTTTATTTTTAAATATTTTTCAGTTGGTTTATTTTAATTATTTTCTGATTGGTTTTAAACTTTATTTTGTTTTGTTTTTCTCTCATGTAATTTTTTTGTTTAATGTTTAAAATGATACGAGTTGAATACATAGTAATATTTATAAATGTTTTAACAAAATGAGGACTTCTTACTAGTTTTTAATAACTTAAAAAATTTAATATTTTTTATTAAATGATTTTTCTTTTTTTTTTTTTTTTGTCTCTTTATTCTAAAACAGTTTCATTCATTCATGTGTATTACAATGTTTAACTCTTTTTCGAAATTATGTTTAAGAGAATATCAGAGGATTTCGAGTATACGGAGGAGGGAGTGGTTAAGAAAGTGAAGGTGAAGGGTGTCTTAAGATTGTAAGTGATATATTTTGGTTTTGTTTTAATTTTAGTGTGTAGTAATAAAGATGATTTTATTTTATTTTAAATTTTTTGTTTTGTTTTGTTTCGTTTGATACTCATTAAAACTCTAAAACTTAAATAATTATTTATTTATATACGCTTAAGTAAATGTTTATTTCTTTTGTTTATTATTTATAATTATAATTTTGGGAAAGTTATTATATTATTATTATTAAATATTTAAAATCAAAATACATAAAAAAAAATTATTGTTAAAAAAAAAATTAAAATGAGGAAATAAAATTAAATTAAATTAAAGAGTAGTTGTTGGTTGGTTGAATATTTTTTTATGTTTTTTGATTCTTTAACGCTTCGAATGATTTGTGCTCTGCTAATAAAACAAAATACATTAACGTTTTAAAGTTTTACTCTATATAAATTATTAAAGAGAATATAAGAATTAAATGATTTTTACTTTAGCATCTGGAGGGGAGCTCTAGCGCATAATGTAAGTATTTTCCTCTTTTGTTTGCTTTTGCTTATTTTGTAACGATTTTTCATTAATGGAGTAGTTGTGGGTAGGATCATTTTTTATTCTTTAATTATTTAATTAAATATAAATTTGCCTTAAAAGTAAATGGATTTTTTTCTTTTGAATGTAATTTTTTTTTTTTTGTTTTTATTCGGTTTTGTTTTCTTTATTAAATATTATTTTCATCAAAATAACTGATTATTAATGATGACCATTTTTTTTTTTTTGTCGTTTACCTGTAGAAAACACGCTTTAATAATGTTGTTTAATAATATTTACTAAAAAAAAGTTGTAATTGTTGTGGTTGGTTGTTTGTCTTTTTAATTTTCTAAGCGCCTTTTATCTTCTACACTTAATTTGTTCATCTTAATAACTGTATGGGTTATTGATGTTGTGTCCGTTTTTAAAATGGTTTTTAATTTAATCACTTCGTATTTTCTTCAATTCTGGCTGTGATTGTTCCTCTAAAGAAGCTTCATCTGCACAATTTAGTGATCGTTTTTGTCCAACGATAGTGGCAGCAGCTATAGCAGCCCCACCTGCACTACTAAGGGTTGATGAGTCATTATCCGTAGTACTGTGATTAATTAAAGGCGTTTGAGCATCATCATTTAATGCACGACTATTACTGCTCTCATCATCTTCATATTCGGATTCTCGCAAACAGTTACTGTTACTATTTTCACCCTCTAGACAAGCTGTTGACGCTGCCAATATGGCACCATTGCCGTTTGCAGACGTTTTTGCTGTTGTGCCTGTACCTGTGCCTGCTGCTACTGTTGGTAGTGTGTTATTTGCCTCTTTGCGTGGGTTATTATTCATAGCCTTAACAGGTGCTTCAATGTTACTTTCCGAATCTGAAGCCAGTGGTGTTGTACCACCGCCAACATCGCCATCACCATCATCAGTAGTTTCGGTAGCTGTTGTCTGTGTTGTATTTTCATCGATAATGGGTTCCTGTGATGTAGAGTCGTTCGATACGAAATTTGAATCGCCATCCTGAGGTGTTGGGTTAGTGTTTTCATTTTCAGATTCCGTGGCAACATTATTAGCTTCAATGCGACCTGAAATTTATCAATTAATTTATATTAAAATATAAAAACAAAATAAAATAAGTGCTATTTATGTATATGGGCATATGAATGAGGAAAATTAACAAAAAAAAAAAAAAAGAAAATAATTGCTAATTATTGTTGGCAATTCGAAATTAAAAAACTTTATTTAATAACTGAGTTACTTTACCAAATAAAATGGATAGTTTAAAGCCAAATTTAAAAAATATAAACTTTGAATGCAAATCCAAATATTTAACTACAACATTTAAGAAAATTATTTTCGTTTATAAATTTTTTTAATTGCTTATAACTCAATAAAAAAAAATTAAATTCGTCCAAAAATAGACTATCAGCGTATCTTGAAAGTTGTATACCTAAATTTTGAGTTAAAGTAATCGAAGAAAAAAAAATGATATTTAACACGATTATAAACTAACCCTTTCTTCAATTACCCACTGCTCTTATTTAATAAATAAAATATCAAAAAAGATAAAATTAAAGAGAAGCAATATATTTGAATACATTTCACAACGTAAATGTTGTAGTCATATTAAAAATAACACGAATTCTAGGAGGTCATTTTTTAAATACTTGTTATATTCTATTCTGAACAAGCAATTAAACACAGAACAATATCATCGTCTGTATGCAAAAACTGGGTTCCATTAGAACACTATCAGACCACACATTTCGATAGGGACTGACTTCATATCTAACCTAACAGTTTTCAATTTAACAAAGCAAAAGTAAAGTACAATTTCTCTTTGCAAAAATTGACATTAGAAAGTATTTAAGATATTAAACACGTTAATAAAAAAAAAAAATTTGAAAAATTAAATGTAAAATACTAATTGCAAGAATGCAGAACATTCTTTGTTTTACTTTAACGAATTTGCATTTGCTTTTATTATAATTTAGTTTTTTTTTAATATTTTCATATCGACTCCTCCATTCTATAAGGTTCTAAGTACACTTAGAACGTTTTTAATGTTCTTGCATTTCTACGTTCTCTAACTTAAATACTATAAAAATTTGGTCAAGATGTGCCGATCCGTTCCGAAGTTATGGGGAAAAAATCTACTTAGAATACACATACTAGTCATATGACGCTTTAAAACTTTGAAAGCTCATAACTTAAAACGCAATTTTTCGACTTAAAACGTTATAGAACGGATGCGACGATATTTATCGTTGTTGTAATTTTTCGAAAATGAAAACGCTTCCCTAAACTTGGCAGACCTAAAACGTTTTCAACGTTAAACACTTTGTGTGATGAAATTTTCCAACATTACATCGAATATTGAATGTCGCTGCCAATAAGGGATTTTTTTGAATTATCACCAATTTACTTCAAGTCCATATTTTCATGACTTCTCAGAACATATTTATAAATCAATTTGGGTGATAGAACTCACCCAACAATTAATTTTTTGTTCTAAAATACAAAATCACAAAATATGGAAAAATTCATTAACTACACAAACTAAATAATTGCATATGTGTAAACCAAGATTCTTAATGAATGAGACCATCAAATGAACAGGTACTAAAGTACCGACAGCATCCATTTTCCATACCTACAATATTCTATGTAAACAAAACAAAAAAAAAATGTTTCATACACTCACCTGCACTCTCTTCATCGCCATCGTTAGTATCTTCAGCGGCAGCATTCAGAACATTGTCACTAGTGGCTGTGTTGGCGGTACCATTGGCTTTAGCGGCAGCACCAGCACCACCGCCGCCACCTTTACCGCTTGGCATTTGTTCCAATAGTTCAGGACTCAAATCGTTTGCCACATAGTGGGCCCACAAAGCCAGTTCAACGCGATGTGGTGACCAGACGGGTGTTTCGCCACCGACTTGTGAATTTAAACGCGTAACAGTTGCCTGAATATGTTGAACAAAATTGAGGTATTCTTTTGTGGTATAGTCGATTCCTTCAATTTCTGGAATGGCCATAAGACACTCATCTGCCATAAAGGGAGCCGAATCTGGAGAAGCAGCAGCCAGTAAAGCCGAAGCCATTGTAGTGCCCACACCCTTTAAGTTTGACAGTGCCGTAATGGCCTGTTCCAAATTGGGCAGTTTACGAAAAGCTTTCTTTGTTTCGGTCATCACAGCACGGGGCGTATTGACTTTAACCAAATAGTTGAGTTGTGGATAGAACTTACCACGGGCCTGTTTCCATTTCATTGTCTGGACCAATTCGTCATATACCAGATGGGCATCTTTCCCTCGGGCCTTTATAAGTTTCGGTAATTCATTCTGGTACCACTGGTCTAGGCGTATCAATTCTTGAGGTTTTTTATTACGTTTTTCGGCTTTTATTTTCAATACCTGCGGATATAATTTGTAGCAATAGTCGAATTGTTCCGAAGTTCCATTTTCAAAAAATGAAGCCGTATCTTTGCCGGTGTTGGCCATGTTTTATGTCTGTTTTTATGGTTTGTTTAAGATTTTTTTTTTTAATGCAAAATGCAAAAAGTGGTGAAGTTCTCTTATATCGTTCGCTTTTATTTTCTAATGGTTTAATATTTGATTTTTTACGTCTTCTCTGCTGCTACTACAAGACTATGATCGATTTGAAACACTCGGAAAGAAGGAATGAATTTAATAAAAAAAAAGGTAGCACTTATACTGGCACACATGCACACGTACAAATGTATAAACGACGAAAACAGCACAAATAATTTTAAAGCAGTGGCAGCGTTAGCGGTCGCTTCACAAACCGAATGAACGAATCGACAGCAAAGAAGAAGATGGTAACAAAGTATAAAATGTGGAATAAAAGAGAAATCCAAATTGAGAAATGACAGATGGTTATATTGAAAAGGTTGTTGTTTTTTCAGTGTCAGTTCGTATCTTTCTCTTTTTCGTTCTTCTTATGATTATTATTTTATATTTCTTCTTTTAGTTATTCTTGTATAGTCTAATGGCGGCACTCACGTACACAAACACACACATACACGTGTATTCAGTAGAGATAAAGAGCGCATAAAATGTTCAGCTCTTTTTTACAATATTTTTTTACTTTTGTACGTACGTACATACGTACTGATTGATATTTGCTCTTAATGCCTTAACGATGATGATAAATGTGACGATTGTTATTTAGTATTTTATGCCGTCGTTGCTTTTTTCTTTTTTATCCTGCAGATGATGTTGCTATATCCGAAAGATAATGGTGATGATGATATTGTTGATGATGATGGTGGTGTTATTTACTAGCAGCCCAGCAGCAAACGTAGCAGTTGTAGTAGTAGCGGTGTTGGTGGTGGTTGTTATTGTTGCTGCTATTGAATAAATCGTGTTTTTTAATGGCAGCTGTGTATACTCTTAGTGGTGAATTTTGCTTCTTTTTTTTTTTCTTTATCGAATTGTGTACGAGTGAATGTGTGGTGAAAGTGTATACACTATTATCGGTTTAATTGTTGTTGTTGTTGTCGTTGCTTGTTAATGACAACCTGGAGCGAGCATTTAAACGATGAAAATCCTGTCCAGCATTTAGCTTAGTGCGACCATAACCTCTATTGGGCCGCTTTGTTTCTTGTTCTACAATATTGATTCTCTGCAATTCGTTTGAACGCGTATCGCACACACAAGCACTTATAGCACTTTGGAAACTTAAAAAAAAACCTTCATTTTTTCATTTCACACAATAACAACGGACACACATAGAATTAAATGCAAATGAAAAAAAAAATAGTTATCAATTTAACTTCATTTAATTCTTATTAAAGAACGGATTCATTAAACTCACCTTTTATATTTTTTAAAAACTTTTTCTCACAATTTTAATACTTTTTTTCTTTATTTTTTAACAATATTTTTCTTAACAAATATCAATTGCAATATTTTCACCGTAATTCCTTTGCCAGTCAATAATATGAAATGAATTTTTATTTCTTCTTTGCCTCTTTATTTTTTCGAATTCAGCGCACATAGACACCACACTACACTATACAACCAACCAGCTTTTTTTTTATTTTATTTTCATTTACAGTGTATTCTCACTCTCTTCTATTTGGTGTTTCTCATCGTATCCCACAGCCAACAATCGTCGTTGTTGTTCGAACGAATTTGCTGCCTAGTGTATTTCACTGAGTGTTTGTGTCACTGTGCTTCAGTGTATCGTTTATTGCTTTATTTTATTTTCATATTTCTCTTTGTTATATACTTTTTCGGGTTTTCGTTCAACCTCTCTCTCTCCACTACTATTGTTTGCCCCTCTCTTTTCTAAATACTCCAAAATTGTTGAATTTCCTTTTGAGTTTTACATTTTTGTTTGTGTACTTTTTGTTTTATTATAGATTTTCGTAAATTTGCCAAATATTTTTTGTTCTTCTTCTGTTTCTTCTTTAGGTTTTTGTTGTTTATCTTAATATTCTTGAGGCATTTGAATGCATATGTTTATTACAGGCCACAAGTATGTGTCCGTTGGTGTGTGTGTGTGTCTGTATGTTATATATTTATGTTTTATTTTCATTTAATATTTCTATTTTATTTTTATTATTTTGTTTCGGTTTTTATATTCTATGTACATATGTTGATTTTTTCATCATTTTTCAATGGAAATGCATTTGACAGGGTTGCAATAAAATATTGTTGTACTCTTGTTTTCACTATTCTACTCAATAAAAATGGAAAAAATGTAGAAATTTGTATATCGGTTATGTGCAAAGTATCATGTAGAAAATACAGTGGGCCTGACAGTATGCATATGCAATTTACCATGTGTTTCAGTGCTTTTTATACAAATGCTTACAACATCAACATCACTTATGCAATATCGTTTGTGGAGCACTTGTTTTAATCGTGATATTGCGTTATTTCAGGTGCGCGCATTGGGGGAGCAATCTATGAAACTGTTATGGGCAATGACCATTCCATTTACTGAAGTCGCTGTAGTCTATTAAGTAGCGTGTTGGCTTATTAGACGTAAAACCCGGGTTCGTTTCCCAGGTCAGGCATCAAAACGAAACATGAAAAATAATATTTATTCGTCGATTTCCTATCAGCGGATTTCAGGCAAAAACTATGAGAACAAATAAGCCTGCATGAAAAAGTTTCTCAAAAATTTGTTGTTCGGGGTCGACTTTAAACTGTAGGTCCCGCCAATCACGCATAAAATTAACGCATACAACATGAGTAGTGTAAGCAGCAAGGCCGTAATACTGACTGAAGTGTTGTAATGGCCAATTATGTATGTACATACATATCCTTTTTTATCAACAGCCCTTTTAGCTAAAATATTCGTATAGAATTCCAACGTGCCGGAAAGCAATCCACCACTACACAAGGTCGAAAGCACATTATAGGGTCCAGACGGTTTCGGTTCTTAACATTAAGAACTCCATTGATCCCATAGAAGTGAGTACTGGTACTGAAGCAATTTCCTTCGATGCTCGCTCATCCATTAACTAATCTTTTCGGTGGCTTATATTGTGCCGATAATTTTGCACCTTGCTGGAAGACTAGTGTAGCAATAAAAAAAAAATGAGGCTAACATTGTAAATCATAATCTGGAATATATCAAAGGCCCAGCAACACCTCAGTCAGTGAAGCACGGTATTGTGAAAATAGAAGAAGGAAAGGCCACATAGCACCGGATTCCATGAATTAATTGAATTTGCCTGTTTTTATTCAAATATATTCGATACAATTTGTTTGTAAGTTTTAATTTTGACTTTGCGAATTGGTGTTAATTTAATCGGTCAGAATAAGTTAACGTAGACCTGATCAATCCTCTCATGACAAAGCAGCATATTAACGTGGATTACGTACCTACCTATTACGTACTTATTTTAACCCAGTTAATGAAAAATTTTTATACTAAGTTTTAATATAAGGTATAAGGTTGGGTTAGGTCACTTCTCAACCATCTGAAGGCACTAATGAATCTGTAGAGAGCATTGATGTCGGCTTTTGAAACAGAATTCAAACCCTTAAAGAAGCCTCTTAAAGGCTTAAGCGGTCCTCAAACTCAATTTACTAAGGGCTTGGCAGTTACAGAGAATGTTCTCTACAGTCTCCAAAGTTTACATACAATATAGAGTATCAAAAAAAAAAAATTTATGAGGTTGCGTCTAAATTTTGTGTAACGAGGTACATATATTGCACTCCAATTTTAAAATACCTATGTAATTAGTTTGAAAGATTTTATGTTATCAATTTCGATTAATTACTCCACTGTGCACTGCTTTAAATTACTGTTAAAGTGTAAAAATATTTAAATTCGCTATTAACGGTCACAATTCGTTTATCATTGAAAATGGGAAAGGAATATTGATTGATTTTTTATTTTATTTTTTTTTTTTTTCTATAAAATGGAAGATTATTACTATTAAATAAATTGTCGTAAAAAAAAATGCATACAATTAAAAATACAATTGGAAATATTTAAAATTTATATTCAAACGTTTTATAATAAAACAATATTTAAAATATAAAAATTCTTTTATTTTAATTCCATATTTCCTTCATCATCATATCATCATCGTTATTATCGACTAAAGACAATAAACGAACGAAAAAAAAAATGTGGGAAAAAACAACAACGAACAAATAAAAACGAATAAGACAGAAAGATACAGAGAGAGAGAGAAAGAGAGAAGCAAACAGGAGAAAATGGAACGTAAAAAGATAGCGACCCTAATGGAAAAGAATTCCAACTTATGTATACACAGTGAATGGGTTTGGGATTGTTTTTTGTTTTCTTTCGATTCAATACAGTGGACGAAATAAACAGATGGATGGATGGTTGGTTGGTTATACTGTTGGCTGGACGGACATTTTGAAATAATTGCTGTTGGCAGTTATACCAGCTTGGATGGTTTGCTTGCTTGCTTGCTGGCTGGTTGACTGGCTTTGGATAATGGAAGAATATTTTTTTGTGCACACACATTTTTACGTGTTACAGCAACAAAACAAGTACACACAACCAGTCACATAGCGTAGTAGCAAGCGAACCTAAAAAGCAACTTTGTGCTTGCTGTTGGTTCATGTATAAAATAATGAAATTCAATGCGCATACACACACACACACACACACACACACACACATTTATATTAATCTCAATAAAATTTTACTATACCACTGCTTTTTTCCGTTGTGTTATTTATTGGTTTGCTTCATATTGCTGCTGGTGGTGGGCCAATCGGCAATACTGTATTTTGTTTTTGTTGACTGCTCTCCGACATCGTTCGTATACTTTTCGTTTATATCTCTTTGCCATGTACAAGATATTCACTGTTTTCTACACACTCGCTTTGTGTATATTTTTATTTGTTGCTTTACTCTTTTACGTCTCATTTTTATTTTCATTGTACGACAACTTTTACAATTCTACTCTGTATTCGTTATTCATCCCAATAAATACCCTAAAAATGTTCATCGTTTTTTGACGATTTGGTTACACTGTGTGTATAATACTTTTAGTTTTTTCTCCTTTGTTATATTCAATGTTTTCATTCGACTCCGAATGTACGTGTTGTCGATGTGAATTGAACGATAAAAAAATATAAAGAAAACAAATAGAAAAATATGTAAATACGATTGGAAAAAATTTATTTGTCAAGCAGCGTGTGACATACTTAATGAAAAATGTATGTTTTGCATAGAGAGTGTAGAGTACATGTACGTTATATTGAAGATAATCCCTGTATTGGATGCTATTGTACAAAAGAGAGACATTTTTGATTTCTGCAAAAGTGGATTTTGATTTTTTTTGAGTATTTATTTTAAATTATAAAAAGATTGTTAGTTTTGCTATCATTGGCTAGAAGCAATACTCTTTTTGATCTTCATATTAAACAAGAGAGTTGAATAGGTGAATTGGAGACGATAGAAGCGTCTTAATTTTTAAAAATTCTAAACCCATGATTCGGCTCCTCGTATAATCTAATGAAATGAAATGAACTAATGAAACTTTTACGGATATTCAAATACATATATTAACTACTAATCGTATATTCTCCACGTTACTCGGTCATGGCGTTCGGATAAAAGATGATGTTCCGGCGTGAAGGGTATTTGATGCAGGGATTAGCGGAAGTCAACAACCTTGTCTGCGTTGGAAAGATCAAATTGAAGAAGCCGCGTTATCGATTGTTGGGACCAAATAGCAAAGGTGCACAAAAAGTAGAGGCGGGTTAAACACACAACTAAAGGTTACTAACTACAAGACTACCACCGATGACGCTAATAGCTTCATAGGGTACAACAACTACTGATCGAATTGTTATTACCGACTTTATTATTTATTTAAATCAGCTGTTTTGTGAAAGGTTCTATTCCATTTAAAGAAACGAATCTTCTGAGGCTCCGGGCACTTAGTGTCCAAAATTGGAACGGTTATAACACTAAATATTATCTAACGATGGACTTTGTTTACGTAACCTCGTTGATATTTTTTCTCGTCTAATTGCTAGCTACAATTTTCGTTTTGACTTTGTATTCTTTGGGAATTTTTGAGTCTAGTTAAAATGACGGAACATTTGTGATATCTTGACGTCTTCTAGAAGTGATCTGCTAGAAAATGATTTATAAAATGCGGTCACGAAGAACTTACTACCTGCAGGAAGTATCTATCGATCCTCGAAGGTCTGCATATTTTTGCTGTACACCAAAAATCCAGCCCGGTGATTGGGATGGTCACTCCATTACAGGAACATCAGTCTGTTGAAACCACAATTTGAATGCTTCGGATCATTGTCTTGCATTAATTACCATTCGCATTTCCCTTTATGTCATCAAATAGCCTTAAAAATGAATTGTGTGCTCCAGTGACAAGTCGAACAATAAGAAATAGGCCACAGGAAGTCGGCTTAATGGTACGCAGTCCCAGAAAAGGATCATTGTTCTGATAGCGTTTGTATTACATACATAAACAGGCTCTAATTGTTTGTTTCTGTATGACTTTTAACACAAAAAAATTTGTTTCAGTAAGTAAAAAAATGACTGAGTTGTTTCTATAAAACAAGTTGTTTAAGACGAACGTCCATTTGTATGAAATCCAAACAAACAAAAGGATTGCAATTGCAACTTTGAATTAAGTGATAACGAAAAGTCTTAATACTAATTTGGGGCAGAGTTTTTAAAACATCAAAGAAACCGGAACAGTAACAGAGAAGATTTCCACATAACTCGTAGAATTCCGCCAGAGATTTATAACAGACCTCCGGCAGGGACCTCATTTCATAATATCCCATAAGGAATTCAGTTGTTTAACTCACGTTGGGCTTATTAAGCCACAGAAGCGATCTACTACGGCCAAAGGTTTTTACTACATAACATCCAGATCTATGTTTCCAGATCCTCTGCTTTGTCTTCCGCATCTATCATCCCATGAACCCATATCTTCAATGAAGTGAGAATCGTATGTGCATAGCAAGTGGTCTTCCATGAATATCATTATTAATCCGCTTTAAAAGCTTATATGTCTACAAAATTGTTTTTTTTAAGCGCGCATTTCAAAAATGAATAAATTTGTTATATTTATGCATAAGGAGTGCTCTTAAAAAAACAACCGCCAGTGCTACTATCAAATTTTAGCCCATCAGTGAAAGTGGATGTAGCAACTCAGTTGAGAGTTATACAAGGTCCTATCCACAATAAGAATCCAGTCTATAGTTCGATTCAAAAATCCTATTACCATCAACACAAGGCAAAAACACGTTCAGAATACCGCTCAGTTCTAAAGAGTCAGATTGACGCAGTTGTATGGCACTTTGATACTAAGTTAGCTCCAGTAACACTAATAGGCAATACACTGTACCATATTCTAGATCCTTACAGCAACATTTATAACTACGAACCAAAACGGAGAAAACCTCCCCTTTTAATTAGTTAACGTGGCAAAAACAACCAAGATCCGACAAGTTCAATTGATAATTCCGGAAATCTTACAGGCGCATATTTCTCAGGGGGTCAGAAATCTGACAGAGTTGTACTCACCTCTAGCTAAATTCGCCTCAACTCAGTTACATCACAAAGACGAGTGTTTCAGAATCCGATAAGCTCAATTAATGATTCACGAAATTCTACAGGCGCATATTTGCTCAGTGAGTCAGAAATCAGACAGAGTTGTACTCAGCTTTAGCTAAATTGGCCTCAACTCAGTTACACCACAAAGAGGAGTGTTTCAGAAATTTTACGGAATCAAATCATATGCAACGTCAGAATTAATTGATGCTGAACTATCCTAAAAGATTCTTGCCTTGGTCAGCACAAACGCTAGACTCCTTGTAATCACACTAATTGTTTATTTTATAATTACAATTCGATTTTGAATTATGATGAGCTCATCGTAGAATACATGAGTTGTCTGGTCCATAAATAAAATAATAGACATAGGTTTTTGATGCAAAAGATGATTGGTATTTTCATTTAAACAACTTAAATGCATGCAATTAGCAATCCGGCGTAGTTAAAAACAGAGAATTTCGGCAACTTATTTAGAGGCTCATGTGAAGCTGGAGTTGCCTTGACAAATATGAGGTGAAGGCTCCAAGGTTATTCTTTTTGCTTATGCGAGGCTCTGACACTAAAGCTGGAGGTCCACACCACGCGTTTTCGCGTCAAAGCGTTGCGTGCGTTTCATACGTTCTTCGCGTTCTACACTTCAAGTTACATGCAACGCTTTTTACGCGCCAATGTTTGTTTTAATCAGCTGTTAACAAAATAAAAATATTTGATTGAAAATACTTGAATAAAACATTTCGTATAAAAATTACAAATGAAATTGAAATTCTTAAAGTATTTATAGAATTAATTGAGTTTGTGAAGGTTAGAGGACGTGCACCTGTCGGTCAAGACAAGCACAGTACCCGGAGGTCGAAATTGACCCATTGTGAATATAATATTTAAAAAAAAAAAATTTATTCTTATAAACAAGCGAGCTTTTTTTATATAGGACTTCATGTTTTTTCACAGCTTCGATTAATTTTTCCTCCATTGTTCTTTGAAAAATTTAAATAAATTAAAAGCCAGCTGTTTCGTACGCGCGCCGCTTGTGATGCTTACAAATGTAGATTTACTTTACGCGTTCTATGCGTCAAGGCAACCTACGCTTTTGTGCGTGTAACTTGCACCATATTACTACTTTTTTGACAGCCGCGTAGAATGCGAGAACGCGTGGTGTCGACCTCCGGCTTAATAGTTAGTTGCTTTAAGGTCATTTTATTCGCAGTTTGACTAACTACCAATGGTAATTGCTGAAATCAAGAGTACTGATTAAAAAAATAGTCTTTATTTAATTCTAATATTTATTTTTTATAATTTCTACAACTATTTCATACGAAACAATATTCTGGCATTTGGCATATCTCTTCAACTTAAGTACATTTTATTTAGTAATAGCCGTTTTCCAAGCGATGACGTAAATCCGATTTAGAAAACTGTAAAAGAAATGTCAGTATATAAATGTAAATATTATTTTTAATACTTAGATTATAAATATATTGTTGGAATAATAAAAAAAAATGGAATATTTGGAAAAGTTATTAATTTTAAAAGATAATTTTAATATTATTTACCTTCAGATAAACATTCTTTGGATAGCAATTCAACACATACACACACACACACAAAGACATTATTTACTAGGATAGTGCAAAAATTACAACAAATTTTCAAGTTAAACAAAAGAGAAGAAAATAGACATATAGCAGAAGAGATAATTTGAAAATTTAAAATAGAAAATATTCAAAAATTTTGAATTTTACTTTCAAGAGTAAAAAAAAAGAAAGAGAATTAAAAGACAAGTTTTAAGAATGAAATGCTGAAAATAGCTGAAAATAGTTTCAAATCAAATGTTAGTTACAACAATTCATTAGATTGTTTAAACGTTTGATATTAAAATGTGTGATTTTGTTTTATTTATTAAAGAATTTTGGTTTTGGTTGTTTGCTTGGTTGGAGCAGGCAATAGCATTGTAAAAAGATATAATATTTGTATTGCTTGCAAAAAGGATTAAATTCAATTCAATTAAAATGAAATATAGTGTACTATATATATACTATATATGTATATATATAGAGAAAGAGAGAAGAAAAAAAAAAAAACAAAAGGCATTCAATATCAATGCATATCTAATTCTTCCGGTCGTACTGGCTGTGTATATGGTATAATTGATTTCTTTTCCACATCTCTAGATAAGGCTTTACGCATATCTACAAAAACAAATTTAAAAAAATAACTCAATTAAATTATACGCAATATATTTTTATATTAACAATTTATCTAATATTAATAATTACCATAGGCATCTTCATCTTGCTCTCCCGAGTAGTAATCCAATATTGTGCGATATATTATGTATCCTAGATTTTTATACATATTGATTGCTATTTGATTACTTTTACGCACAAATAAGTCCACAAAGTAAGAACGTTTTCTGAAAATAATAAGAATTTTAATATACAATCAAATATTATTTTCAAAACAATATCACAACAGTGAAGCGTAGGCTAATTACAAATCGATAAATAATTTGTTAAAAGTTAAGCTTGAAAATGTAAATGTTTACAGTTATGTTCAAAATAATAAAAGTGTCCTTCATTTAAAAACAAAGTTTAAAATTAAGAAAAATAAAAAAGTAAATATCAAATTTTTTGATTGTACCCGGCGTTGCGCGGGTTATAAAAATAACAATCCGGTTTCGAAACCGGCTTCTTAAAAAATGCAAACAACTCAGTTTTTTTTGAATACTCTAAGTCCTAAATATAAATGCATGCAATTTGCCAATTTTTCGTCCCTTTTCCCCTTTTTGGACCCCTTTTGGTTCAACTTTTTAAAAAGAACACCTACAATAGCTATTTGGGAAACTTAACCAAGCTAAATCGTAAAAAATACCTTTAAAACCCATAAAATACAGCATTTATGCATAAAGTACTAAGTTTTGCTCTTTTTTCTCCCTTTGTCTCATTTTTTTCCCTTCGGCTCAAAATTTTTAAAAGATTTATAGGCCTATAACCTGAAACGACAAAAACTCGATCAATATCCCAAATTTCAAGAAAATCGGTCTAGATGTTCAGACTTACAGAAAGACTGCAAATTTTGATAAATGATTCGAGTCACTCGAATGTGCGAATGTTTGTGAGTTTTATGTCAACGTGATAATCATACTCATTGCAACTTATAAATCAATGTTGTAGTGAGTACGAATGAATCAGAGTAGTTAAATTTCAATACTCTTGAGTCACTCATACTCAAAACTGCATGAGAATTTATGAATACCGAAAAAACGATTCATTGCGGATCTCTGTTATACACCCAGGCAAAAGACAATTTTAAAACCGAATCGTTTTTTAATGGTATACGCGACCCTAACATTAAACTAGCGGTATGTTCCACACAGAAGACAACCTTTGCAGAGAGCCCAGGAGACATCTCTCACTTCTCCTAGACCACAAGTAAACAAAGTGCGAAAAATGAAAGTCGTGGAGGAAGAGGACAGCCTTTTAAATAAATTTAAAGAAATGATGAAGCAAGTTTTTTTTTAAAACCTAACTTAAATGTTTTAATTGTGGAAAGGGCGGTCATTTCTAGACGACTATTGTTGACAACAATAATGAAATCGTCAGGAGTTTCGCCACAGCTGGTTTGAGTATTACAACTGTACAGGAGTCCTTTAGTGATGCGACTGCTTTCGCTATCCCCACTTAAACGAAAGATAAATAAAATCTGCTACATCGAACTGCTCTCTTAAATGCTACTAAATCGGAAATCAAAAATTCTCTCAATTCTATAGTAGACTGAAAATGGTGATGAAAAACCTTGAGCGAAATCCGATAAATATTGGCCAAACAAAGACAGAGAGGTTTTCTTTGTTTGGTGAGATTAACTGGGGAAATTATCTAATAAGTGCTACTGCTCTTCAATCAAATTGTCTCTGACAGGTCTGGAAAATGTTACTCCATTAATAAAACGTCAAACTACACACACCGATGTTAATTCATCACAAACTATGAACATTTTTTAGGGAATGTAATCAATTTTCTACAAGGCCGATATGGACATAAGGGTGTAGATTGCAAGCTTATAAATCGTAAGTAATAGAAAGATGAACTGCTTTGATGAAGTTTTGTAAGAACAATTTTCCAGAGAACAATGTTTATATGTTCTGTGGATATGCAAACTTAAATATTTACTTAAAAGGTACGGGATGGAGTGGGATTTAAAAAATATTATTAACCCTTTCCAGGGAACGAAATCGATGAATACAATGATGCATTGATTCTGTTGGACAAGTAAAATAAGCTTTGGTCGCCAATTATGGTTTCTATTATCGATATCTATATAAGAGAATTTAAAGAAATAAGATGTATTCAATAAAAAATTACTTACTTTTCTGATATGTCTTCCAAAAATTGCATTAGCAAGGCCGCCAAACCCAAACGTCTGTAATCGGGAGAAACAGTTAAAGCCGTTACATGGCCATGCCAATTTTCCATATGTCCCTCTACTTTGCCCATGACTTTTACAAAGTATGAAAGTAAGATTTAATTAATAATTGTTTTAATCCCTTAAATAATAATAGATAACTTACTGTAGCCCATTATTTGACCACTGGGTGATTCGGCCAATTGGAAAAACTCTGGCCACCTCGCCAAATACTGTGTATAAAACGACAGACCATATGTTTCTGTTAGCGGATCAAAGTTACTGTTAATTTAACAGAGCAGACAGAAAAAATATATTTTTAGTAAATTGGAAAAAATCTTTACTAATATCTATTGAAATTTCGACGCTCACTTACACATTGTTAAATTTAAATAAATCATCGCATGTAAACGGCCTTAAGGTGGTCATTTTCAATTATTTTATAGAATTCAGAAATGTTTCTTTTAAAACAAAAATTAATTATAACACAGCGGGGACAAAAAACACAATCACACGCCAGATATAAAAAGGAACTACTCTCGTTTTAATAACAGAGCAGTGTTGCCGCGTTTGGTTATTTCACACTAAAATCGGGGTTAATTATTTGTTTAATGTTTATTGGGAGTGTGGCTGTGGTTACTTGTTTTGTTGTAAAAAATGTAATTTTATTTCTTGTAAGCTAAAATATAAACATAATTAAATTTGAAAAACTACAAAAAGAGCTATAATTTTATATTTGGTTACTTATTTTCCTATTTTGGTGATTTTTTTCCAGCAAAAATTTTTCTCTGTGTGGCAACACTGGTCCTAATGCTAAAAATTTGTTCGTCCGTTTAACTCGAACCAGTGTTGTAAAATGTAGTATTTTTACAGTACTTTTTTATTTCAAAAATACCGCTGTACCCCCGTCAAGCTTTTAATACTATTTTCATCATATTTGTTTTTCGTTCAAAAAATAAAATATATTTTAATAAATAATGCGCACATTCTTTTTCCGGTTCCGCGTTTCGGCTCGGACAAAAAACAAAAACATAAAAAAGAAGAGCAAAAAAAATTAATTTTTGAAGTGTCTTTGGTGAACTTTGTAGTTGTGGTGAGTTTTTACAAAAGGTGGTGAATTTATCCTTCGTGGTGAATAAAATCGAAACTCACAAAAGTGCCATTATTCGAAACGAGTACTGTATTACCATAAATACATAGTAATGTATATAGTGATATGTGAGGTGCAATTCTAGAATAAGTAATTTTCTCATTAAAACAATGTTGCCCTTGTGTCCATTCTATTTAAAATTCTAAAAAATTAAAATTAGAAAAGTACATACACCACTGGCTATAGACGAAAATGCAGAACAGAATGAAATGTCAAAAATGACTTTAAAAAGTGTTTACATTTTACGTTAAGAAAATTCTGAGTTATATATAAAAGTTAATTGTTTTGAAAATCTTTACTAAGTATCATTCATTGTGAATTGCTTAAATACGTTTAGTTACACTATCGAATATTAGGATGTTCTACGTTTGACTATGTGTTATTACACGGACTCTCACGTCTTTACGACTACGCGGAGCAGTCTCTAGCTTTGGAGGACTCGAAAGTCTACTCGCGCATCCGACGACGAATGCACTAATTGCTCTCTAGATTTTTAGGCGGTTGTGTTTTAAGGTATGATATTGACAGACCAGATCTTATATTATGATCAAATACATGTTAAATACATAACGGTTTATAACCTCGTGAAAGAACGTTATCTATTGACGTATACAGCCCAGATGGCAAAGTAAATTGTGAGATATTAATGCAACAGTTGAAAACTAGCTTGTTCGATATAATCGATACCAGAGTATATCTAGTGGAGATAATTATTATCAAATAAAGCGAACATTAGGTAGTCTGCATGCGCCACGTCTAGATTGACTACACGAGTTAACTACAAACAGAGTACATCTTAAAATCTCATCCCAGTTATGGTAGGTCTATATCCCCTGGTACAAAATTTGTAATAACGAAGAAGAAACAAAGACATGGGGACAACTATTCCAACTGTTTTTAACTCCAGATTTTGAACATCCAGACAGAATTGGCAGAATTGTATAACTTAACATGATTATTTAAATCAGTTAATAATGTGATTGCCGCCATTCAGCTTTTAACTTAACTGATACGTTGATATAACTTATATAAGCGTAATTTATATTATTAATATTTGTTATTACCGTTATTATGCCTTTTTATTGTTACTACATACAAAAAAAATTTTATTTAAAATGTCTACGCTATATTAATTGAGTTTCACATGAGGTAGCATCTTTGCCATCATTTCCGCACGGTTCCTCTTTTTAGTGTTTACAATTAGCAGCACTTCATCTATCAGATTTCTCTATCCACTTTGTTCGTTTCTTATATATGGCAATACTATAATATTATTGTCACCTTTCTGTTCATGTCACTGGTGCTTTTTTATTCGTGTGGAAGAAAAAAACGCGTCGTGTTGCACTAAATTGTGATCTTTTTTAAACTAAATGAAATAGTGTTAAAACTTATAAAATATAAGTAAAATGTTGAAAAATCTATAATTTATATAATAAAATATTAATGTCTAAAGAAAGTATAAAAGAAAACGTTTTAAAATTGGATAAAAATTAAATTTAAAAATTGCAACGAAAGTGGGACAAACAACTACACACAATGTAGTCGATGTTAAAAAATGAAGGAAAACGAAAACATGAAATAAAATAGAAAAAGAGCAAAGGAAGGAAAGAGAAAAAAGTCGTAAATTCTGTGGAATGAGAAACGTGTGTGTAAGCGTTCAGTAAAAAATTAATTGTGTGTTTATAAAACTTTAATAAACAAAATCGATAAAAAGGTTTTTAATATAAAAATAAAAATTGAACAATATTTATATGGAACATTTGGCAATTTAAAACAAAACTTTTAACTCCTTCCCCTCTCATTATTTAGCCGCGTTTGCTTGTTTGTGAGCTCTCGTCGTATTTCTTTTTATTATAACATACGGCCTCGTAGTGTTTCGTCGTCATCTTCAACTCAACATCGTCTTTTTCATATATTTTTTACCTTAGAAAAATGTTTTATTCAATGCATTAAAGTGTATATTTTTTCATTATATTTTAAAACAATTCTTTTTAAAACAAAATCAGTGTCTAAAAAATCTTGTAAACAATAATCTATAAAACAATTGTGTGTGAATTCATAAAACATATTTGAAAGGAGAAAATTGTGCTATAATGATGGCTGATATCTTTTCTTTTTTGCTGCTCTAGTGGTGAGTACATATAATTATTGTTGTTTTATGTGTTTGAATTGTTGTTATTTAATACAAATACAAACAAACCGCGCATTTCTCCGCCTTTTACTTAAAAATCAGCATTGCCAGGTTTACTTTTTTTTTCATAAAGAACGTATTGTACAAAATGTCAGGAGATACCATACCATATTATTAAGGGTTTCGGTAATTATTAACATGATTATTAATAAATAAATTTAGTAAACAATTATTGTTTTCAAATTAACGTAACTCAATAGTAAAAATAGTAATTCTAACATTATGTTTCTTTTTTCACGAAAAAATTAAATTCGTTTTCTATTTGTATGTGATTAAAAAATTGTGTTTTAATTAACGCCAATAAATGGAAGGATTTATAACGTTAATTGGACGATAGGATAAAGAGATAAGAAAAGCGGAAGACAAAGTACGGTGATTGTCTTATAATTAGCATATGCATCCAGTAAAATATTTATTTTGTTATTATTTTCTTGGTTGATATCCTTTTCGCTAAAACACAAAGAAATAATCTAACATTGTTCAGATAAAACGCTTATATATAAGTGGTGATTTTAGATTTACCTATTGGATTCTAATTAAAAGAAAATTAAGCATAGAGACATTGTATAAAGCAAGGGCCAGTCGGGGTCCGATTATAAAGAAAGATTCCTGGATGGATAAACATTTACCCAAACATTTTGCATAGATTCACTTGATCCCATTTGCTCATGAAAACTTCTATCTAAAATGATCGATCCGATAAAGTAGTAAGCCTATGAGTTGATATTACATTATGACCAGTATAAGGCTGTGATCCAATCCAATTCATAGACCGATCTTGAGACCGAAAAATTTAAAGTTGAAAAAAAAAACTAAAGAATCTTCGAACATGATGCAAGTGGTTCGAGCGGCATAGAATCATATACAACATGCAAGATGTCAGATTCTTAAGTCCCTCTATAATATAAAAAAGAAAAGAAATTAATCTAAATGGGGATGGCCCCTACTCATGCAGTGCATTGTGGAGGTTTAGAAAAGGTGGAAAGAGGGAAGATGCGAAAGACAAGGAAACGAGTTGCTGCTTTATTCTGATGTCTGGCCTGGGGGGGGCTCGAACCCTGGCTTTACGTCTAATAAGCTAACACACTACCTACTAGACTACGGCGACTTCAGACTTCATACAAGTACGGATAGGTCTTATATGTCCGCCACTTTGTACAGTGAGCGTTAAAAGAAACTGTACACTAAGGATGTAACTTCAACAATCACCAAACTCAACTTTTACAACTTAAGGAGAGCTCAAAAAAAAAAAAAAATTTGATATTTCGAATTTTGTTTTGTAATTTTTTGTTTTGTTTGAATTTTAAAACTGGTAATGAAACTAATCTGAAATGGAATTTATTAATGCATATTTTTTAATGTACTGTTTCTTTTGACGTTCACTGTATATCCCGCCTCTTAATTGCAAATGCCAACATTGTTCCTATTAACAGGCATCACCTGTCAGTTAACTCTCATAAGATTTTAAACAATTCGTTATTAGATGTTGCGAATGAGAAAGATAACTCGAATCAATACTAAGCTTGATTCATGCGTGTATGTGATGAAAATTCGTAATTCAAATTTGGAATTCCAAGCCGAAAAACTAAATTTTTAACAGCTCCACATTTTGCGTTAACAGAGAAAAATTTACTCTCAATAGAGAACTGTCAGCTGTTTAATAGTACCCATCTGAGAAAACCCACTTACTAAGGAACTAATTGTAGGACTTATGCTAGGTCTAGGAGAATCACAACATATTCAAAGGAACATTACCAATATGTCTGGATGCAAATGCCTCGCAGTAAAATGTCGCGCAGCAAAACGCAGCATTCATAAAATGCTGCGCAGCAAAACGCAGCATTCAAAATGTCTCCCAGCAAAATGCAGCATTCAAAATGGGGCGTAGGCTGCGTCGAACGTCGAATCTTGTCGAATATATAAACATACCCATTGATTATGGAAACAGGAGTGAACGATGGTGTGTCACTGGCAACACTATTAGTGGTTATAGGCCGGAAGTAGTTCTGTAACTGTATTAGAAAATAACTTTGTCATGTATTTTTAATTAAAAATTTTAGTCCGTAAAAGTACAGTGGATCACATCAATTTTTGTAGGCAACTTTGGAAAAAGATTTTTTTTTGTTTGCTCTTCTTCCTACCCTGACCTATAAGATATCGATAAGAAATCCTTAAGTTTGAAACACTTTATGCCATTGTAGTTATTTTCAAACGGGTTTCGTCGTATATTATAATTGTAAAGTGGTTTAAAGTATATTTTACTTCAGGAATTTCTTTTTCTGAGATTCTGTAATTGGGAGTTCACATTCATCATGTTCACATTTTGCTAATCTTCAAAATCCTAAAGCGATTATGTTTGTTATTTAGGAGTGAGTGATTAAAAAATTTAATATTTTTATTAGCCAACTCAATCTAATATCGCTAGACTCACAATAATAGCGTGTAAATAAAGGTTTTCAAATTTGGAGCGCGATTTTAAGCCGTATTTGAAATGTTGGATCAAAAGAAAAGTACTAGTTTTGCATTAAATTTTCAATGGCTTGTTTAGTATAGTTAGTAGGATCTTGTTCGCATTTTTATTGCAACTATTTTTTAATTTAATTTGATTCATCTCGATTTATTAAAGACCTTTTTAATCGTTAGTTGTTTTTGCACTGTTCTTAACTGTTGACCAATATAAAGTGTTTACGAGGGGCACTATTTACATATGTTTCGGGAATAATAAGTAACAATTTTTAAATGAAAACAGATTTATTGTTATTCAAAATATTCCCCTTGATGGTCAATACACTTTTGGGTTCGTTCAAATCAACTATTAATCGTTTTCTTAAAACGATCGAAGCCCTAGGTTCAAACACCAGGTCAGACATCAAAGCGACAGTTTCTCGAAAAATATTTGTAGAGGTTCGTTCCATGATATTAAAATAAATACGAAAGCGTGTAAATATCAGAAAATTTGAGTATGAATCGATTCTACTCATCTGTTTGAATACTAATTGCTGATTTCTGGTGGGTACCTTGTTAGTCTAGTGGGTAGTGTGTTAGATTCCCACTAAAGACTTTGCTCTGTTACACTTCACCGATCAGAAGGTCGAAGTTACTCTGCTCTATATACCTTGTAATTGTAATTAATAAGTAAAAAAAAAATACCTAAAATAGATTATTAATTGCTCTTTGCAACCCCTAGTCTGGTTTAGAAACTCGCTTATTACACCATTCATGTTGTGTGTGTTTATTTTATCCATTTTGTGGTGGGACCTACAGTTTAACGTCAACTCTGAATTAATTTTATTAACTTTCAGGGGTTTTCAACCGAGGACCTCTAAGAGTAAATATTTCTCAATATTTTATTTTGTTCGCGACATCTGAACTGGGCGTTGAACCATGGATTCTCGTCTAATAAGCCAACACACTACTTACTAGACTAAGGCTAATTTTAAAAATGTCTAGTTTTAAAATTTTATAGAACTACGTTCTAGTAAACTTAATTCCGTGTTTTAGTTTTGCATATCGACACCTCCATTCTATAACGTTCTTGAGGTCTACTCGTGGTTTGTGTAAAACATTCCTATTCTGAAACATCCGAATTTTAAAGTTTTTTATGTACACATATCCCAGGTCAGACATCAAAACGAAAAATATTTCTTCGGCGACTTCCTCTCAGCAGATTTCTGGCAAAGACTCTGAGAGTAAAAATTGCCATGAAAAGCTTCTCAAAAATCTGTCGTTCGGAGTCGACTTTAAACTGTAGGTCCCGCTACTCATGTATAAAATTAACGCACACAACATAAGTGGTGTGAGAAACTAGGTCGTAATCCTGACTGAAGGGTTGTAACGGCCAATTATGTATGTATGTACACATATGTCTTTATTTTTGAGATTAAAGAAGTTGCCTTACATATTTAACTGTCTTAACACATTCGCTGCCAAGCCTAAGTTATATGAAGTCATCCCCATTGCCATTTATATTTTGAGTGTTATTGTTTATCAAAACCCTGTTATTACTGTCCGAGCTATCCTGATAAACCTATATTAAGTATTCGACTTTGTTTCAAATCCTATAAAAAAAATCCTAGTAAAAAAATTTGCTAATTAAAAAGCCTACATGGGTTTGACAGAGTATTCCGCACTGTCAAGACGAGTGTACCCTGTCAAAGATGAGTATACTCGGCCTTGGCAGCGAATGTGTTAAGTAATACATAAAAATGTATAAATATCAAACAGCAGCATGGAACCAGTATTAAACCCTTTAAAACTCTATTTCAAATTAAGAATAAGAATGAAATGAGTTTCTGTTCTCATAACATCAGAGATATAAGAGGCGTTTATAAAACCCATTTAAAAATAATCCTGGTTTCTAGAAAGAAACGTTTTGACCTCTGCTTTCCCAAAGAGTCTAATAATATTAACGAACATTCTAGGAAAGTCAGACAGAGGAGTTGGGGCACAAAAAATCTTTACAACTACATGTACATTTGTCTACCGAGCGAGTAATTTGTAGACAATAACAGAATGTCCTGCTATCATAAAGAACCTGTTGTAACACTTGTTAGGAGAGAAAAACTTGATAAAAGAAATACTAAAAAGAGTTGAGGAAGATGGAAGTTCTTTAAAATAACGAAAGTGGTTAAATATGCATACAGTAATCCCTCGATTTAAGTCACAGAGGGTTTCAAAGTAAGGCGACGTTAATCGAATTTCATATTGGTCAGACTACAACGTTATGTATGTTGTATGTTTTTAACAACGAGCTTTAAAAAGTTGCACCAAACCCTTGATTTACGTCTCATTGGTTCCAAAATAAAAGAAATACGACATCGAATCGGATGAGTCCCTAAATTGAAGTTAGAAAAAACAAAAAATTTAACGACGTAAATCGAAACTACGTTAATCGAGTCGACGTAAATCGAAGGATTACTGTACATATCAACGCCTCCATTCTATAACATTCTAAGAACACTTTTAATGTTCTTAAATACTTAAATACTGTAAAAATTTGGTTAAGATGCGAAGATCCGTTCCGAAATTTTAGAAAAAAGTCTACTTAGAATACACTTATATTCGTATGTCGCGTGAAAACTTTGAAGGCTCATAACTCAAAACACACTTTGTCGACTTAGAATGTTATAGAATGGAGACGTCGATATGTACATATGCATTAGATTATACATAGTTGAGTATGGTAACTTTATGTTATCACTTTTTCAGACTCGTGATATTGTATTAGTCGTTTGCACCAACTTCTATTTGCTGATTTTTAATTACATAGTGGATTTTTATTATTTTAATCAAAGAAGTTGAGTTGTAATAACATTATGTTTAATCAGAGCAGTCCTTCTCAGAGATAGTATATTTGCTGGAGATTTTTGGTATGCTTTTCAACTATTTGTCTCTTCTAATATTGTAAAAAAAAAATTCATCGATAAAATTAACCTAATTAAAGTACTAATGGGTGTATTAGGTCCACCAATCGAACTTGAGTTGTCAGTTACCGTCTTAAACTACATTTTGTCAACTGGCAACGTAAATGAAGTTTACTTGTCATTCATAAACGAGTCATAAATTATTAAAAAATCTTTATGTATGTACAACTTTAGAATATTATAGTTTTATATTGTACTCAGACGTACATAACATACATTTGTACATACATATTTAGTGGGTTAAACGAGCGGAATTGAATCTCGTATTAAAATTTGTATTCATAGAATTTGAAGAATAAAAAATGAGTTAAAATAAATGTTTTTGTGAAAGCAAAACTAATTAAAATTGAATTTTTGTTATAGATTTAACCAATAACAATAAAATGTAATTTGTCGATTGAACCTTTTTTCATTTAATTATCATTCGTTTTGTATGAATTTCGTATGTGCAATAGAAGTGAAAAAATAATTTGAAAATAGAAAAATATGTACAATATTGAATAAAATAGAAAAATTTTGTTTAACAAAGTTCTAATTATTTAATTTTTTTTTAATACATTTTCTCTCATTCGTTATGCCACATTTTTTTTTATTCAAATATTGTATGCTTTTATTTTGTAAAATAAAAAAAAAACAAACGTACGTATTCGTAAAATATTCGAATCGTTATATTTATTACTGTTGTTGTTGTTATTCTTTTTTTTTTATAAGAATTATACGTAAAAAAAAACATAAATAAAAAAAAAAAACACAAATAAATACAAGCAAATAACAAAAAAAAGAGAATTTTTATGCCGAGACACCACAATAAACCAGACCAGTCAGTCAGTTATCTTAAGTCGTCGTTTTCGTTCTCATTGTTGTTGTCGTTGTTTTAGTCGTCATAGTTGTTCTTCCCATAATATGTTCGCTTCGATTGAGTGGTGAAAATGTTATGATATCAACAACTATTTAGCCAACTGAAAAAGTATCTGGTGGATGTTTATTTAAACTTCGTTTCTTTTCGTTACTCTCTCTCTCTCTTTGTCTCATTTTTTCTTTTTTTTTTTGAATTAAAATTTACAGGTTTTACTCTCTTTTGCTTTTGAAATACCTCATTTTGTTAGTTTTCATTGTATTGTATTGTATTAGCCAGGCAGTCAGTGAGCCAGTGTCGTGTACGAGAATTTACGATTGTATAGTTTATGCAAAAAGTAGATATACGGATTCAAAACAAAGTAAATTTACAATTTTACGACTTTATTAATAACTTCAATTTTAACCTTTATTATCTTTTAATTAACAACTAAAGTGAATGAAGGGTTCATCAATAGACAACAAACTAATGTTATCTATACAGACCTCAGTAAAGGATTTGATAAAGTCAACCATAATCTTTTGCTTTATAAACTATCTTGCATGGGTTTTAGTAATAATGCACTACGTTGGCAGAAATCTTTATCTTTTTAGTAGAACTCAGCAGGTGAAATTTGAAAATGCTCTATCTAAAGTTATCGGTGTTCCCTCCGTTGTGCCTCAGGGAAGCCATCTTGGTTCAATACTATTCACATTATTTATTATCGGTTTGCCATCTGTTATTATTCATTCTAATATACTTACATATGTACCCTGATGATGTAACAATTTTTAATTCGCTTGATAGTATATCCGGTCAATCAACTCTTCAGAAGGATATTGATTATTTTCGTCAATGGTGTTAAGTCAACTTGTTGGAGTTAAATTTTAATAAATTCAAACATATGGCATTTTATCGTGCATCTAAACTTGATACCTCTTATTATTTTAAAGACACAATTTTGGAAAAAGTTTTAAATATAACTGACCTTGGAATCTTGTTGATCATAAGCTTACGTTTTCTGAACATATATCAATAATGGTGAACAAAGCAAATGGTGATTTATAAAACGCTGGTCAAAGGAATTTACTGATGCTTACGTAACCAAACAATTATATATATATCGTTTGAGTATAGAGTTATTATATAGGATCCACATTTTCTCATTTATAGTAACTTAATTGAATTTGTACAGAAGCGCTTTCTGATATTTTGTTTGAGAGGACTTGGATGGAACTCTTTTGTTCTCCCTTCAAATGAAAGTAGACTTGCTCTTATACAGCTACCTACACTGAAAAGTTTGAGAATTATGCTAAGTGTCTGTTTCCTTCTGGGGTTGGTGGAGATCTCTACTTTGATTATTTGTTACGTAAAATTAATTTAATGTTCCAATTAGACCTTCTCGTAATTTTAATTTATTAAATATACAATTTCATCTCTCAGTCTATGCCAATAACGACTCTTTTCGTCAAATATGTCTAAAGTTTAATAGCCTTTATCATCTATTTGATCTATCCGAAAGAAATTATTCTTTAAAGAGAAAAATTATATTGTAGCTGAATATTAATTCAATTGAGTACTAAGTATATATATTGTTTGTAAATTTAAATTTTAGTCTGTAAGGAACTCTAGCCATAGGCATAAATAAATAAAAAAATAATTAGAAGAATCTGCCTAAAATCTGTATATTTTATAGGCCATATATAGTATATAGCAGCGGTCAAAATAATTGCAACTACAACAGTGCTGTAGTTCATTAATTACGCATTATTTACGGATTTATTAAAATTTTCTTAATTCCTTTTTTGTAATGACAATAAAAAGTCATCTTATGATTAATGACTATCACAAAAAATAGAAATAATGATAATCTTTGAGCAAGATTGTCTAAATTCTAAATTTGCAACTTTCATTATCCTATCTTTCAAAATCAATATTGAATAGTCAATACACCGCATAAAAAAGAGGAAAAAAGTAGGGGAAGACAAACAAATTAAAAAAGTTTTCGTTAAAAATCCTTAGTATCCCAGAGAAGCAAAAAACAGAAATTCGTATTAACACGGCAATATGATCTCAGAAGCAGTAAGAGAGCAAAAAAATCTTTTACATTCGAAAAGAACAGGCTAATTCGTTTTTGACTTCTATTGTATGTTCTAAACAGAGAACGAAAAATATTTTTGTTGCAAAACCGTACAGCCGCGACATAGTTTATTTACAATATATTTGTAATTTCCTTTCGCGCGGGTAATCATCATTTGCATATACTAGTCTACAGTTGATTTGTCGTTTACGAGTCAGAAGTAATTTCACGGTTTGTGAATATATGATATCCACATATTCTCATACAATTTAATAAATGTTTTTATTTTGATTTTTAGAGATGGGTACTTAGATAATTTAAAAAAATGTCCATGCATTCCGCTGTATTCAGGAGTTTTTTTTATAAATTGAGTACTTTTTAAACACATCACGTGTTTTTATATCTTAATTACTTACTTCTACCTTTGGCAATTAAGTCGGAGTTACCATAGCATAGTAGAAGGGTGTAGTGACTTGATTTAATGTGGTCTCACTGTTCAAACTAGGTCAGATATCAGAACGAAAATATGAAAAAATATTTCCTCGGCGTTTTTCTCTCAGCAGATTTCTGGCAAAAAATCTGAAAATAAATTAAATTGCTACGGCAAGTTTCTTAAAATTAACACACTCAATATAAGTGGGGTGAGAAGCTAGGTTCTGACTGATATGTACATATATATGTATGTATTTTTTAGATGTTTCAATAATTAGTTTATTAATCACAAGAGTTTAAATTTTTCCTTGCACTGTATATATTATTTTTTCTATCCATTATTCGCTTTGTGTTTTACTTTTATGTTTCCCCCGTTTTTTTTTTTGTTTTAATTTCTCTCAAAGAGAGAAAGAAGCAGGGTATTGCTTTGGTCGAATGTTGTTGCTTTTTTTTCATTTTTGTGCATGTGTTTCTCGTTACAAAAACACTTTTTCATTGTCTTTTTCATTCGTATTCGTTTGTTCGGTTCGTTGGCATAGACATTTGTCGAGTAAGGAGAAATTTTAATAAAAATCATTTGAATTCGATTAACAAAAATTCGTGTTGATAACTCGACGGTAAGGCACACTGCAAAGAAATTGAAATTTGCAATTTTTGTTAAAGTTCGCATTTGCGTTTGAATTAAAATGGCAATTAAAAACGGACAGCATATGACATTAGTGTGTGCGTGTTTCTTTGTATAGTTGTTCGATTTGTAGTTAAAACACCAGCACGGGCCAGATGTAAAGAAGAAGAATACTACAAAAGAAATATAAAGTAAAAAGAAAAAAATATCACGAAGCGAATAGAATTAAATTTGTACAAAGAGCACTACAATTATATGGTGGTTCTCTTTTAGAGAATATTTCAGTGTATGGCCTCATGTCTCGTTTATATTAAGAATTTTGTATGGGGTGCCCGTCTCGTGTTAAATTTGTTGGTTTCGTTGAAAAAAAAAATTGAAAAAAACAACAATTTTTTTTTATTTTTCTCTCTGTATTTTCCTTCTTTATATTTATGTATATAATAACCCGCACTGAAAAAAACGTACTAAAAACAAACACATGTAAAAAATACAACAACAACAACAAGAGTAGCATTTACAATTGTATTCGTGCTACTATAAATGAATTGAGTGTGTGTTTTTTGTTTTGGTTTTTATAAAAACACGAGTGTATCAGTGTTTTTATTGAACATTTCGTATGTTTTTGGTATTTTGGTGTTTTATTATGCCCTTCTTTATGTATTGAGATGTGTATGCACTTTGCTGCTTTACACTTACAAAAAAAAAAAAAAAAACAACAACAAATAAATTTATATTAAATATTTGTTGTTATTTTTTTTTTCTTCTTCTTTATATTTCGAGCTCCAAATATTCGTGTGCGTAACAATTGCAACAAAATTTTACTCTCTTTCCCAAAGTATTTTTTAAAAATTTATTGCTTCTGTTTGCGATAAATTATTAATAAAAAAAACATCTAAGATTTTAATTGTTTATTATTGCTGTTTTACTTCTATATTTTGTTGTTTCCCATATTTTTACTGAGACATTTTAATAAGTTTGCAACTATATATACCTAATTGTTGTTGCTTACAATACAAGGTCACTTGTTCATTGCAGCATTAGGAACAATGCTAATAAAATTTTTTTTCAAGTGACATTATTAATTTAGTTGTTTAAATTATTAAATTATTAAAACAATACCTACAAGTGTAAATTACATACATAATTGGTCATTACAACCCTTCAGTCAGGATTATTGACCTAGTTTCTCACACTACTTATGTTGTGTGTGTTCATTTTTATACATAAGTGGCGGGACCTACAGTTTAAAGTCGACTCCGAACGACAGATTTTTGAGACACTTTTCATGGCAATTTTATTTATTCTCAGAGTTTATTGTCAGAAATCTGCTAAGAGGAAATCGCCGAAGAAATACTTTCTGTATTTTATTTTGATGTCTGGCCTGGGACTCGAACCCTGGCTTTACGTCTAATAAGCCAGCATACTACCTACTAGACCACGGCGACTTCAAATTATGTAAATTATAGAATTTAAATTGAAAACCCTTAGATTCTTATGCATTTTAAATTTCGAGTTATTAACTATGTATGTACATACAGTCAATCCTTCTATAACGCGGTATTCTCAGAAAGCGGTTTCCATATAACGCGGGGCTGAAATTGCGACAGCCCTCCTATAACACGGTACTCTTATAGCGCGGTTTGCGTTCAACTTCATTCCATAAGTTCCTTTCGCACAGCCTATGTATGAATAGTAAATACATATTGTAAGACGGTTTAATATAAGTTTTATTTTCAACTCAATAACACAGCCGAGATACAGTACCGTGCAAAACAATAGCAGTTGGATTTTCAATTTAAAAAAAAGACAATGAATGAAGATGAATCAAGTGAGGATAAATATTAAAAAATTACATTATTTTACAAGTCTTTCCTAATTTTATTGGAAACCAGTCTTTTAGTTTAATTTTTATTTCATTTTTTTTATCAATCCTTATATGAACTCTTGAATTCAATAAGAAAATAATTTATAATTTATCTTGCCTTTTGTATTTCTTGATCTCCATATAACGCGGTACGAATGATGTTATTTATACTAATTCTGTGTTTCTTAAAGTGCGTTATAGGAGGGTTGACTGTATACTGTTGTACACATATTGAAAGCGATCAATTAAGATGATATTTATTGAACTGCAGGCATACAGTATTGAGGAATTGCCGCTATCTATATCGCAGAATAGCTGAAATTGTGGATTATTGGTTGGGGGTATTGAATGTGCACCATTTACTAAATTTGTATTAATTTAGACATCTTCTTACACCACCACCCCCATGTTGCGTGTATTCATTTTATCTATGATTGCCATTGTAATGTCGACTCCGAAAGACAGATGATAATCTTTGCATGGCAATTTCATTTACTTTCAGAATTTTTGTTCGAAAGCTGCTGAAAGAAAGTCGCATTAAAAAATAGACTACGACGGCTAGTGACACTTTGCGATATAGTCCTTTTCATAATTGTAGCACCACCCTAATTTTTTGAATTTCTAAAATACATGGTACATTTATAATAACAACATGTACATTTTTCAAAATGTTAGCGTAGTTAAATTAAGGTTTTTAGTCTTTGCATAATTATAGCATCAGTATCATTTGGTTAAATAAGAAGCTTTATTATTGATACTTAAAACTTAGTATGGCATTGTCCTGTTGGAAAATATGTTTTTTTTTCATTACTTTCTCTCAAGAAGGGGAGAAAACTACAACTAAGAACAGTAATGTAGTCTATACTAGTCATTCGCGTAGATGAAAACTGAAAATCGAGGCAACCACTGGAAGAAATAGCCTCCCAAACCATGAGACTACCTCCCCCAAAATTTCTTTTAGTAAAATACTTTGGTTACTTTCTAAGGGTCTGGTCTGGTCTATCTAAGTTCTATTTTTTTTTTCATCATTTCATTATTTATATTTTAATTTTTTTCATTATTTATATTATATTAACTTACAATGTAGACCACTGAAAATTGGTTATTCTATTCTATGGAGTAGAATTTCATCTAAATTAACCACTCCAACTCGATTTATTTGCATAATTTTTTCTTATCCAAACAAAAGTCTTAAAATTTTATGCATATGTTTTCCGATATAAATTAAATATATCCGCCAAGTTTCATCAAAATATGTAGCAATCCCTATCGTTCAGTTGTCCGTAACCTCTATTAAAATAATCAAACATCTCATTCACCTGCTATCATTTCTTTAACTAGATCGTCTAGTTCTAAAGGTTGTTTATAAGGTTGAATTCGGTCCAGACGGTGCAAAATAATCAGTATATTAATCTATATTTCCTGTAATCCTTATTGTAAGCTTCTTCGTCTTCCTCGGAGAGCATACTAATAAAAAGTAGCACTGCATGAATTATGTCCATGTATAAGTATTTTATGGATAGTAACAAGAATGATGTGCTAGTTATACAAAATTTAGGTTTTTTAGCAAAGATGAAAAACAGGTGGATATTTTTGGCTTATTTTAAAAAAATAGAATTTCACCTTTTAGTTGAGCCTGGTTGGAAGACCGAGGTACACGGAAGAACAAGAATATTAAAAAATAGTAGAGTCCGTTTATTAATGATTTGCACTCATAAAGGTTAAAACATAATATTTTACATCTTTGTAACAATAGATCGCAGAACAGTAGATCTCTTGCTTATTGCACTATATACATACATAATTGGTCAATACAACCCCTAAGTCAGGATTATAGACCTAGTTTCTCACACCACTTATATTGTGTCTTTTTTGAGAAGCTTTTCTCATAGTTTTTGCCAGAAATCTGCTGATAGGAAATCGCCGAAAAAATATTTTCATATTTTCGTTTTAATGTCTGACCTGGGCGTTGAACCTTGGGCCTCCAATCTAATAAATCAACACACTACCTATTGGACTACGGCTCCTTCATAGGATGCCCCTACTCGCTGTCAACTTGGAGGTGGTTCGAAGGAACTGCTTACTAATACATAAATAAGATCTAAAGGCCAGTATTGTTTTTCTATTTGTGCCCAAAATTTTGAGTCTAAGCCGACGTTTAACATGCATATGTATGTGAAGCATCATACACACAATGGTTTATGTGGGAATTACATATTTTTCCATTGTAAATTGTATTTGTTCTGTGAGAAGCTAGGTCGTAATCCTTACTGAAGGGTTGCAATGACCAATTATGTATGTATAGTATTTGCATAGGGAAAGAAGTACTTTAAAAAATATTAAAGGAGGTCTTGATAATCTATCGCCCAATAGGAGGGATTGTCTTCTATTGTAATTAATAACACTTAATATCGTTCTGCAAATTGTAGTTAGCTTTACTCTGTACTAAATTGATCAGTACTAAACATATTTGCATAAATTGGGTCATCAAAAACGATACTATAATCAACAAATACATGATACACCGATGCTCAAAATAATAGATACACCTTATTCTAAAATATTAAAGAAATGTTAACTGTAAAAATGGCCTCGGAAAAGCAGGGAAAACTATTTTTTATTATAGTTCCATCTGACTACATCTTTACAACGAAAAATTTGACAGGTACACGCATTTATTTATATATAAAAAGCGAAATTCCGATGAATCCATAAAAATTGTTGATCATAATAATAGATACACTTGACTTATTTTTAATTTTTTCCATAATAAATTAAATTTTTGAGAGTAAGAATAATTTCATTTTGATACAAAATTACATAGAAATCAAAAAATATTATACAGGAAATGGAAGGAAATTATCATTGAACTGAAGACCAGGAAAAAGTTATTAAAACCATGAGAAATTACGGAAAATGATTGAAAGAGATATCGAAGAACTTATGAAAGTCTTTAGACTTTATCCAAATATCTTTTAGCAATAAAACATGGAAGAATTGCGTGGCAGACCTAAGAAAACCAGCTCAGCAACAAATAGACGGGTAATCGTGTTGGTAAAAAATTACTTCTTAAAATCGTCTGATGCTATTTTTGTTGGGATTTTTATTCTGAGCTGATTTTCTTAGGTCTGGCTCGAGATTCTTTCGTTTGTTTTTTGGTTAAAGCATTTTTCACAAAGTCTAAAGACTTTCATAAGTTCTTCGATATCTCTCTCAATGATTTTCCGTCATTTCTTTTTCAGCTTTTCCATATTTCTTTAATATTTTAGAATAAGGTGTATCTATTATTTTGAGCATGGGTGTATATGTTTGTATAAATGTATATCGATTTATTTTATATAAATCAGTTTTTCTAATTTATATAAACTTTAAAGAAAAAAAATTTTTTTTTTGAATGTTCATATAATGTTTTGAAGTGGTATTCAAAAAAATGTTTTGTAAATTCAATTTACAGGAAAAGCCAGCCAATAGTATACGAATTTTCAGAAGTTTAATTGGGTTCATATTTTTAGGAAACTAACTTAAAAATTCAATTTATTCCTGAGTCCTGTATAATTCCAAAGTTGTCCATACATACTGTTAACATGTTTTATCATATAAAAAATAGATAAATTAACTTTTGCCTTAGACTGTATGTCAGCTAATTTGCGTTATCATATTTGCGTTATTATATTTGCGTTTTCCATAATTCTCAAGCTTTACTAAACGGTACGTTCACAAGACACACCACTAAACATACCCTTTCCAATAGCAACGTTTACAACAAATTGACAGCCGGGGAAACGTCATATACCTATTAGTAATTCTTTTGTTACAATAAAGTTAACGGGATTCTTGTAAACAAAATCAACACTTTTTAAACAAAACAAGCACATTACTTTTACCCGTTTTCAGAAAACTTATTCAAATTTCTTTGGGATTTTTGTCTTACAACCGGCTAGAAGAATATCTGGTGCTACGGTTCTTTTTTGTATCTTTATAGTATATTCATTCCATTAATGCCGGCTGTTGTTCCGAGAGTATTTTTTAGACGAAGTGCTAATCTCGATTACGGCCTGCCGTCTGTTAGTTTTATTTTTTATGTTTATTTTCCTTTACTTTTGGTAGTATTGTTGGTTTTGTTGACGACGTAATGTATAGAAAAGGTGAACGACCAGAAACCAAAACAATGCGAGCGAAAATGCAACAATTGTTTGAGCTTTACGCGTCGTTGTGCACTCTTTTGCTCTCTCTCTATATATATAAACATATACTATATACTTAATTTTGACACTTACGGTTAATCTTTCTCTCTCTCTTTCTCTTTCTTCAGAAATTCCATTACGAAGGCAATGACTACTATAATGATAATAATGGGGAAGAGAGTGATGGTTTTTCTCACTTTAATTTACTGTGCTTTTATTAGCAAGTCAGTATAAACATCATGCACATACACATACATATGTACTTATGGTCGTTTGTTAGACTATCCGTCTGCCTGCTATGCATATGATTCACAATCAACTGATAAATCGTGCAAGAAATAAAGGCACTTTTATTTTCAAACATTTGACCATGTTAACTAACAACGGTTTTAATCAATAGCTTTTAAATTGATTAAAAGTATTTATATTGACAGTATTGAGGAAGAGGGGTCTGTCTTTTGGCTTCTTTATCATAATTTTTACGCCATACTCAGGTTTTAAATATGTGCCTATGAAGCAAACAGTACTTTGTATTGCAGAGTTTATTTCTGTGCGTTTTGCCTTAAATGGAAGGGAATGTTCAACTAACACTGTTATTGTCTTTTTTTATTTCAATTAGTTTTTGCTTTTTTCAATTACAGCGCTTGTGTGTTATGTGCTCAACATCAACATCTCTGCTCGTCTCGTTTCGTTTGATATGAACTTATTCACTACTTTCGCTTTTATATTTAGTCATTATTGTCAGTTTTTTGCTTTGTATTGTTTTTGTACGTTATTTGTTTTGCTCTTTATTTTCGTCACTGTGGTTTTAATTCGGTTACATTAGTCTTTCTAACATCCTTTAATATTCTTATATTTTTACTGTTTGTCCTTAGGGATGCAAATGATACATCGATGTTTCGATAACATCGATGTTTAACATCGATGTTTTTAAGGACGATACATCGGCGAAATATCGGCTTATGTTAATGTTCTGTTAACCCGTAAAAATATGAAACAGAAATCATACCCTATAGGGCTGTTTTGTTTTATTTTTTATGATAAGTGAAATGAATTATTAAATAATTTTTGTCAAAAAACTTAATTATTTCTTTAAAAAATATTTTTTTTTTGGTATGTAATTATATATGAAAATAAATCATCGAAAAACATCGATGTATCCATGTTTTATCGCTGATGTTTTTTTTAACATCGATGGTTTTTTTTTATACGTCCATGATGCCAATATTAATGATTTTCTTAACGATGTTGCATCCCTGCCTGTTCTACAGCTTCATTTACAAATGGTGATCAAGAACCGAATTTACCTACAGTTGGAAAGATGTTGAAATGTTTGATAAGGAACTAAACTGTTTAACCTACACTGATTCAAAATTTCTTTTATCTCTTGGACTGAAATATAAACTTAGAGCGCATTATAGGTAAGGTGAAGCTACTCATAGCTGTATTCATATAAAAAGATGGCATAAATTAATATGTATATTAACAAATGATAACGGAATATTCGGTATCAGTATTATAAGTTTAATTTATGTTTGGCAACCTCGAACCACAAGTGGTTGTGTGTAATGTGTGGAGTTTCGTGTTGCTAGTAAGCCATATTTTAGCTGAGGTAAGGTGTGTCAAAGGGATACCTTCCCAGCTACAAAGTATTGAATTATCTGAAGTGTGGTTTGGATCACCGTTTTTAGAAAAAAGAAAGTTATAGGACAATGTATTACTTTTCGATACTTTGCTTTACATTTTATTTAAGATATGTTTGTCCAATTTACAATCTATTTATTATTTAGTCTAGGCTTAACTACTTTAGAGTTTATCCATTTATTTTGATCCTGTATAGACCGAGATCATAGAATCAATGTAGTAACATATTATGTTGTCAAAATCAATGCTTGAACGTGTATTGAATTTGGTTCCACACATCAAAAAAAAATCTAAAATGAAACCAACCAGCTGATAGCTGTCAAAGTATTCAGCGCAAGACAAAATTTGACTAACTTTGTCCATTGCGTTAATGCACAAAAAAAGGAACATGTTTTCCAATGTTTCCCAATGTTGTCAGTTGAAAAAAAATCAAAGTTTAAAGTAAGTATAATGGATTCTATATGATTAGGTCTAAATTTTTTTTCTGTCCAAGTCTCTGATGGAAATTGAACCCACGATTTATATACAACTGGTCGTTACAACTCTTTAGTCATGGTTACAACCTAGCTTCTTACACCACTTATGTTGTGTGTGTTATCTACAGCTTATAATCGATTTCGAATGACAGAGTCATTGCCAGAAATCTCCTGAGAGGAAGTCACCAAAGAAATATTTTCATTTGAACTCGGGCCTTATGTCTAAAAAGTCAACACACTACTTACTAGACTACGGCGACTTCACCCGCGACTTGAAAGCATAACAACACATCTAATTTCATTCATTTACACATGATATTTAATAATTTAGAGAAAATTTACGTTCGATTATGCCATTGAGTCACTGTATATCATATTCGTTTAAACGATTACTCACACATTTTCTTTCGGAAGGAAGAAGAAAACCTACCCCAATCTTTAAAGTTATTTCATACAAACATACAAACAAAGAAAAATAATACAATAATTAAAACAAAAACAAACTACGTAAGAACAAAATCAAGTACATTAATGCATTCAATGCCGCTCAATTTTTCTCACACTATTTCTCTGAGAGTATTGTGTAAATCACCTTTATTTTGTGAGATAAAAAAAAAATATTGTCGTATGGCGTTAACTACGTATGTATGTGTGTGTGTTCCTTTTTTTTTTTGGAGTGTGAGGTCTTGTTTGCACAATATGTTTTGTGCAAAAGAGACAAGGTTTTGTCTACAACAAATGCCGGTAGCAAGAGAATCTGAAGAATTGTAATTTATAGTTTATAAACAACAATAGGAAAAGCAACAAAATAACAATTTTATTCATTAAAAAATAAAAGATTTTTTTAACAGCCATACAAGCACACACACAGAAAGAGATAGAGAAAGAGAGCGTAAAATAACGAAGAAATAGTCAAAGAAGAAGTCTGGAATAAAACCGACAAAAGAAAAAAGAGAGAGTAAAAGAGCATTAAATAAAGAAGATCGTTTTTGTGTGTGTATGTGTGTGTGTGTGTGTTTTTTTTTTTTTTTGTCTAAAAAGTTTTCAAAAATTTGTTTTTCTCACATAAAATTTTAATAATTTTATTGAAAATTTCCCATTTATCGTCCACTTGGGGTTTATGTATGATTCATAAACACTTTTTTGAATATGTGATATATTTTCATAAAGAATTTGATTGACATGCACACATACATATGTAAATTTATTTTTAAAATCTTAAGAGCATACAGTCAATGCCAGTAAAGTTCGTACAGCAAAGATTAAGGGTCATTTGTCGTCCTAATTAAAAAAGGACATGTTTTTTTTTTAGTATTTTCTGATAAGTACGTTCATTCCGATTCGTAAAAAATTTATAAAAACTTGTAAAAATTCTTTTGGTTAGTGTTCGCAATTATTTTTAATTGTAGTTTTGATTAAATTTGTCCGAAAAGTGTCTATATAGCGCATTTACTATTGTTCAAGAAGCATTGCAAGTTATTTTGTTTAAATATTTTTGAAAAATATTCCCGATCTGGTCGAATTGCTAATGATATACATAAGATGATAATGTTCACCGATTTTTTAAGGTATTACTTATCCCTTTAACTGAGAATCCATAATTGTAAAAAATAAAGAATAGAATAGGTTAATATGATCACAAATATTTAGTTGATTTTATGATGATAGTAAATAGATTTTTTTTTTATCTTTAAACTTATCGATAAGTTTCAAAAAAATCTGCATCTAACAAATTAATGTACATATGTACATACGTATATACAATTATAATCATTATTACAATGAATATTTTGTCTTCTTTTGCAGAATACTGTTCGTCTTACTACAAGTTTGAAGCTGTCAAACTGTCTGTTTAAGAAAATGCGAAACTCAATAAAATGAAAGAAACGATTCTTGACAAGGAATTCGGCCCACCCGGAAACAATTAAAATAGAATTTCATCAAATAATAGGTTGCTTTCTGAAGAAACCTTTATATTAAAAGTAAAATACGACTATTTGTAATAAAACAAAAAAAATCATTGTAAGCAATGAATGTAACAAATCGATGTAAATCAACGGACGCAGATACACCAACAACACAATCTAATCAACAGCAACAACAACACCAACAACAGCAACATCAACATCAACAATCATCGTTATTAGCATATGTAAGTTGTCGTCAAGCGGCCACAGCAACTGGCACAGGAACAGCAACAAGTAGAATAAGACAAGAGCAGCTTCAACATTTTCCACAACTAAGGAGTCTGGAATTAGACGACGACGACGACGACGATCAAGACCAAGTTGTTACTTCAACGTCTAGCGATTGTCTTTTACCACTGGCCGCAGAAGGGGAAGGCGAAGAAGTAACGTTAGAGTTGGAGACTTTGGTAACATCACCGGCTCATATTACCAGCAGCACAAATAATTATGAAATATTAACGTACAATTCTGATTCATTATCACTGGAAGAGATGGTTATGCCTTCGACGTCGGAAAACTTGAGACTAGAAAGAGCGGAAGCTTCCACAGCAATCCCATTACAAAACAAACATCATCATCACAGTAATACGAGAGATTTAAAGTCGAATCACATCGGTATGGTAACTAGAGATACTACGCCTTTAGGAGTGGTAGAAGCGGGATGTAGTGGTGGTGGCGGAGGAGGAGGAGGCCGATCAGCAGGTGTAGGCAGTGATGGAGCTTCTACCAGCAGTAATATTAACACGGAAACGGCAAATGAAACTCATAAAATCATTTTAAAACTGCCAAAGCCATCGTCTGTTGGTCCAGAATCTCAACACTTTAATTCCCTGCCCGATGATGATGTGCGTAAAGTGGAGCCTCTAAAGATTAATTTACACAATACACACAGCCATAGTTTACATCATACTCCCAAAATAACTATTAAACCAATCGTTAACGAAACATCTTCAGATGTATTAGGATCATCAGAAGAATGTTCTTCGTCCGCTGAGGAAGAAGTGGTTACAAAATTAAATGCTTCAGAACCACATATTTTACCGAAACTAACGATACGAGCTAAAAATGAGGAACACTCTACAATAGTACCAAAATTAACAATTAAAATCAATGATACCACCAATCCAGATATACATAGTACCGCCCAACCGGCCGCTAATACACCACCTTTGCCAAAGTTAACCATTAAAACCGGTCAAGATGGCCAAAGTGAATCAATTATAACCAACATTTCACCCGCTTCATCAACCGCCTCCTCGTCGTCTTCTTCTTTAGCTTCTTCGTCGACAAATTCATCGTTGCTAAATACAAATTCCATTTCAACTAATCTAATACCCAAATTGACGATTAAACCTTTGCAAAAATTTAACGAATCTACAGCTAATGAACACCAGCCTTCCATACCAAAACTGTGTATAAAAGGTAATATGATATGTCCTGAAATCAATAGCGAAGACACTTCGAACTCGAAAATTCCTAAACTGACAATTAAAACGGGTCAAGAACATGCTGTCATTATAACGCAACATAATGATCACGTTAATAACTCAGGTGGCATACCGAAATTAACTATTAAAACAAAGTCCTTAGATATGGTAGAAGATGTGACGAACTCTATCAGCGGCAATATGGCCGACAACACTTCGACCACTGAAAAGATACCTAAATTTACCATTAAGACTTCGAATACAAATACAAATAGCCTGGATTCAACTACTATTATTGTGGGAAGTAAAAGAAGTATAATTAAGACACAATTCGAGTCCAGTTCCAGTCCTTCATCGCCCAAACAAGCAGTGCCTAAACTAACTATTAGTCGTCAACAGAACGATATGGTTGTAACAAATAAGCATTCGTTAAATGAGGAGGAATCATCGTTAACGATACCTAAAATGACAATCAAAACTCAAAACAAATTGGAAACTGTGCCTAAATTAACCATTAAAAACATAAGTAGTCAACAGAGTCCCCCCTCAACGGAAGAAAGTGGCATCAGTGATAATGCAGAGGATGAAGAAAGTCCAACTGAAGATTTAATGGCTCAGCATTGTAAAACAGTACCGAAACTAACAATAAAAAACGTAGGGTCGCCTCAACAGAAACTGACGGTGGTACAAGAATCGACGGCTGATACAAATAAAACAAACGTTCCATCAGCTCCTATGCAAATAAGTTCGAGTTTAACCATTTCTTCTCCTGTAGATGCCGACGAATTTAGTGATTTGTTAACTGTTGATAATGGTGGAGGAGAATCGAGTAATTCACAGGGATTTTGCGGTTTCAATGAAAACACAGTAGACGATTCTGCCTCTAAAGTCGTAATCCTTTCAACAAGTGAGCTGCATATGATGGATAATGAAACCGAAATTCGTCGTAATTCCGACGATATGGATATCGATGAAGATCTACAAACCAGACACGAACCTCAAATTTTTCAAAACGTTAAGCATTTTAATAAATCAACTGAGGAATTATCAGAGCTTTTAAATGGCAAAATTGATCATCAAAAAGTAATTGATACAGTGGATTTGACTTCATCACCTTCTTGCAGTAATTCTCCGACTCATTATGATTACAATGATGACACTACTAATAGAACTCAAACGAATTCGACGGCTATGCCTTCATCCAATATACTTTTGGAACGACTGCAAAGAGAAACATCTGTTATACAGAACACTCAGCAGTTAAAGCAGCAAACACAGCCAGTGGAAAATACATGTACCATACCGCCACCTTTGCAGCCAAAGCCAAACGCTATACAAGACTCGTCCTCTTCAGCTTCCTTAAAATATCCTCAGCTGGCTGAACGTTTAATGGCGAATGGTACCACACCTAACACTGTAACAGCCGCTACTATACACACACTAGGTTCTAGCTCAAAAGAAGAGCACATAATAGATTCTATAGAAATTTTGGATACACCGGAAGGTAGCCCGCGAAATTCAATAGATGAGTGTCCGGAGAATATGAAAACAACTACCAATGAGAAAAGCCCTTCCCTGCCTAATGGTATTCATTATCCAAGGGATTCTGAAATCCTTTCCCATAGCATTAATAACTCTAATTTAAAGCGTCATGCACTGCAAACAAATTTGGCTGGTCCAACAAATTATTCACTTGAAAATAACGTCGACGACAGCATGATACCTGCAAAACAAAGAAGGTTAAATAGTAGTGATTCATTGAATACCAAAAATTTGCCTTTAGTTGTAAATAATAATAATGATTTTCTAAATCAAAAAGTATTAATAAATTCACTAGAGGAATTGAACAAAACGCAGCAACAGGAGCAGCACCAATTAAGCAATTTTAATAGTTCAAAACAAATGACCTCTTCCAATTTCAATACTGCGACGACGACGACAACTGTTCTTACTACTCATCAAAGAGCACGTAAACAAAAACATGATAATTTAATACCCATACCCATGGAAGAGGTTGTTGATCCGATGCAAAATATTTCAAACGATAGTTGTGATTTCCCTTCGAGGAACACCACCGCGATTAGCAGTGATCTTCAAGGTAGTGAAAATTCTACACCAGTTGTAAGAAAGCGGGGTAGACCTAAAAGAATAAATAATTCCAACTCTAACGCTATTAATGAAACGTCACAAACTGTTGCAGCGGGCTATAATAATGAAGTAACTACATTACAGACTGATTTAGCCTCAAAATCGAGGCGCGTACAATTGTTGCGAAAACGTTTAGCCATTGATATGGTTGATGCTGATGAGCCTTTACGTGTATTAGATGAGATGGAATCGTCAGTCAATAGTTTACATAGTGGAGTTACGGAAGATCAAAAGAATGAGATTGAATTGGATAGCCAAAAGAAAGAACGTAGCTTAAGAGCTCCTCTACGAACGTCTAGAAGAAGTAATACGCCTACTGCGCAACAACAAGTTGAAACTAAAACTAAAGTACGGCCTCCCTCCTCGTTGGCAATGGATAATAACAGTAATAAAAAGTCTTTGCACAAGCAAAACAATGAAAATATTCTTAATCATTACCTTGAAACGAATTCCTCGATTTCATCCGCCTGTTCCAATTCCTCAACTACTCTAAACTCTACTGCAGCATCTGTAACTTCTTGTACTACGAATACAACCCTATCAATGGCCACACAAATTGATTTGACTATGTCATCATCGTCGAGTAGCAGTAATGGCAGCACAACAAATACTATAACTACCGTAGAAGCTACGCTCTCAACAAAACGAGAAATGTCTTTAGGGATAACAACTGGAAATAATGTTGTAAATTTAAAATCTTGTCTTGGCAACGGTAGCGCTAATGTAAATGCCAGTGGAGGTGGAGGTGGCGGTAGCGGTAGTGGTAGCAGTAACAATTCAATGTTGCCACCTACAATGATACTATCATCTGATCCCTTGCCCGATGTCATATTCAAACCAAATGATTTTTCTTCTATACTGGCAACCCAGCAATTGCGTGCTCCCATGATAACAAATGCGTTGGATACTCTTCAAAATGAATCGCAAGAGGAAGATGTCGTAGATGATGTTAGTGGACCAGATAATTCGGGCGGTAAGTTGAAAGATTTAATTTTTCTATTTACAGTTTAATAAGAAAGATATTTTCTAAAGAAAAAAAAAATATCTTCGTAGGAAATATATTTGTTGAAAGTATAGCTTTGCCAATAAGTTATTAGAATAGATGCTAGTTTTTAAAAATTTTTAAAAATCATCATAGTAAATTCAATTATCTTGTGCAATTTTATAATTTTATTTTATAGTTATAAGATTAATCGTTTTGTTTTATGAATAACAACCAAACTTCAGTTCCGTTGCCAGCTAGCAAATAAGGGCCTGTTTCTGTATAGACGTGTTCATATTTTTCCATAAAAAAAGACATTCGTCTGAATTTAATAATTTTACAGAGACAGGGCATAAAAGCAACTAAAATTCAGTTGTCGTTTATAATGGATATATCATATCGATGGCTTAATATAAAAAAGTCCCAACTCAATTTTTCTTTCAACAATGTCAATGAAAAAAAGGCCTATCCTAGATAACTTCATTAAAACAAAAATTATCAATTTTTTAAATGAGAAATAAAATGTGTTGCTGTTTTTTTTATTACAAACTATATTAAAATTTTTTTTGTATCTAAAATTTTACAGATTTTATTAAGTAACAAAAAATCGACTTAGGCCTTTTTTAAATTAAGCCATCGATATGTATAAATTAAAATGCTTATATACAGTAATGAAAATAAATATAGACACAAGCCATACTGGTACAATTATGTATGTATTCCAAAACACATAATAATTATTTAACTGTCCTATAATAATGTTTATAAAATAACAAGGAAAACAAGGAATAACTCAATCAGAAAAATTATTATTAAATATTAGAAATTATTATTAAAAAAATTATTAATTCATTTTATTTTACAACTGTTTTAGCCTATTTAACTCGAAAACTACTAATTTTTTTTTTTATTGTTTTGAAATACGTAAAAATTTAAATTTTATTTTATCGTACGGTTTATTGCCGATACTTACATATCGACGCCTTCAATCTATAACATTCTAAGTAGACGTAGAATGTGTTTAATGTTCTTGCATTTATAAATTCGGCGATTCGTTTCGAAGTTATAGAGAAAAATCTACTTAGAATACACATATAGTCCTATGTCGCGTGAAAACTTTGAGAGTTTATTACTCAAAACTTACTTTTTCGACTCAGAATGTTATAGAACGGAGGCGTCGATATTTCAATGACTATGTAATTTTTATGCCGTGTGATTGCCACTTATGCATACATACATATGTATGTGTACGCCAAATTAACTTCGAGTTCTTAATACTATTTTAATATACTTTGAATATTTAAATTTCTATTTTTCTGCTGTTCTTCTTCTGTTTATAGAAATTAATATTTTTATTTTACTAGATGACTCGGCGAGTTCTTCTTCAATGCCTCCAACACCAGGACGAGGACGTGGTCGGGGTAGAGGTTCCCGCGGTGGACGTGGTCGCGGTGCCTACCGAGCCCATCGATTAGGTCGTGGTGCTAGTGCTGTTTCAAAAGCCATAGCTATGAGCCGACCACGATGTGTAGGTGCTTTAAAACATACACCGGATCCAGAACGTATGAAAGGCCTTTACAGTCCAGTAAGTATATTAAACTGAGCATTACAATTTATTATTCACTCTTATTCCTTTTTTCTCTCCTGAAAGAAAGACTCTCTTTATTTTTATGATATTATAAATTCTCTTAAATTGCCTGTCTGTGTATTGCATTTTAAAATCGATTACATAAAACTAAATAGTTACAATAACAAAAACTGAAAAACTGAAAAACAACAATAAAATTTGCAACAAAAATAAAATCTATACACTGAAAACAGAGAAAAATATATACATATATATGTATATATATGTATATAAACAAAACTAATAAAAGAAGAAAGTGTTGTAAATGTGTGTCACGCCACAAACAACAGCAAGCACTTAAAAATGCAAAAAAAATCCATTTTTTGTTTTCATTGCCATTTAATGCAAAAGCAGAGAGTGCAATACATTTAAATTCTCTACGTTTCCTTGTACTAATACAAGTTTTTCTTGTTTTTGCTTTTACTTTGACAATCCCGACATTCAAACTCAAATGTAGTTGCAGTTTTCATTTTGATATTTGCGAAAAAAAATTCATCTCTTCTCAATTTTTTTTTTTTAATAGTGTGTTAACAAGTCACTTAACACTTTTTTTATTTTGACTGTCTCTTTTCTATATAACAACACTAGTTGTTTGTGCAATACATGTAATTAACAGACGATTATATTCTCTTTCGATTTGTTAACTTTTAATAGAGTTACATTGCTTGGTTTTGCATTATTATTTATATCAACATGTATCCACTGGGGGTCAACTTTTATACACAACATGCAACATTGTTTTCCCTCTTGCAGTCGTGTGTATTCGTATGGATTTTAATATTTTCATTTAACTTTCGACTTTTACTATACATACCTCTCTATTGCTCTTTATTCACAAATTTTGTTTGAGGTTTTTAAACTTTTATTTGTATTTCTCTTTACTTTGTGACGCGGCAACTAAACAGAAAAACGAAAACAATACCACCACATAAAAGGCATTTCACAAGGGGAGATTAATAAATAAAAATTATGTGGTTATAAACTGTCTATGGTGATTTTGTTGAATTCATTATTATTGTTGCAATTATTATAGGGCAGCTAACCAAACGTAACGTAACGTAACGTAATGTACCGTACGTTCGTTTTTTTTCTTAGCATGTGGAGAGCAATGTAAATACTCTCTAAAACGTTCTTTCTCGTTAGTAAAACGGAACGCTCTGTATAAAACAGAATTCCTTTACGTTTTTATGCGACATTTGAACATGAGTGTTGGGGCTATTGTATTCTTAGTTGGATTGCCGTCTTTAGTACTTTCATAACTCTTTTTATAAAACTTTTAAATTTTACATGGCCAAAACTAAAGCAGATTTTATATTTTACCAAATATGTTCCACTAAAAAGGTTAAAACTGGATGTTTTTTGGTTTTATTTCAGATTAAACATAAATGCAAAATAATTATAATCAATTTGCTTAAAATATTTATTTTCTTTCAAATTTACGAATTAACCATAAAATTCTAGTTGTCAAAACTAAAGCAACCTTCGTATTTGTGTAGCAAAACTTAAAAATTAAATTAAAAGTTAAAGCGTAACCCCTATTTTTAATGACGGCAGCACAACTACGGGGCATTGAATCAATTAGCCTCTCAATTTGATCTTTAGAAGCACTGTTTCATGCGTTCTATATACGATTAAAAATGGTGACTTTATTTGTCCCTAAATCCCTTTTTATTGTGCGATCAATGTTGCTCCAAAGGTATCCAGTAGGGTTAAGCTGGTCACTCGACATCAAATAAGGATATATTAGACAGTTGATATTCATTATTTAATGTGTAAATTGCTATTCAACTATGTATTTCGAAATTTCTATTAAATACACTTCATTGTTTTTTTTTTTTCTTTTAACAGTCGCCATCTGTATTTGAGGAAGACACCCGCATGAGTGCAGATTTAACACAAAACAATTCACAAACAGATCCTCTACAGACACCAATAAGGTTAATAAAAAAAAAAACAAAAATTATTAAAATTAATCAATAATGGTTTAATAATTTAATATTTAAATATTATTTACTTTAGAAACCCTGAGTTTTTGAATAATGAAGAGTCTCAATCATCGATTATTAGCAATACGAGTGCATTAGATCCCAATAATGTAACAACTGCACAACATGGTTCAGCAGTTAAAAAACCTACAAAGCGCAAAAAGATGGAAGTTTGTGTGTCAGAAGAGTAAGTAATTATTATTTTATAAAATTATATATATAAAAAACGTAACATTTATACCATTATGCATATATTCTCTTTAGAGCGGAATTTACAGTGGCATCTATAGCTGAATACGATTGGCCACCACCTAAAGGCTGTTGTCCGTCAAAAAATCGCGATACATTTATGATACAAGAACAGGTGGCCCTTTACTTGGGTATTAAAAGTTTTAAACGAAAATATCCTGATCTGCCAAGAAGACAAATTGATATGGAAGAACGTAATTATCTTCAAGAAAAATCATTGGTTTCGGAAAAAATGTGTGATTTGGGCATAACAGCCGTATGGGCTTCAGACATACTGGATATAATGTATACCGACTTCTACGATAAATATGAAGAGTATAAGGATTATGTAAGACAAAAACATTTGCGAGAAATAGAGGCTAAACAGAAGTCGCTGGGATTGAATGTGGCTGGTCGTGGTTTACAAGCCAGAGATCGTGCCATGTTATCGACTAGTCGATGGAATGCTTATTTAAATAAAACGTAAATTCGAATATGAATATATTTTAAACCGATAGGAATTTTAATTTACATCATTTTTTGGTTTTATATTTTAGTCGCAGAGAAGAACGTCTGTCATGTTTAGATTTGCAAACCTTAACTGTTAATAAGCCTAGTCCGTCTTCAGCTCCCATTTCCACAATATCTAACCGTCCATTAGTTGAATCTATAGCTGAAGCAGCCAAAGTAGAAAATATATCACAACCTCCCTCTTTATTAATGTCACGTGTTTTCGATCGGACTAGGCCAAGAGATGCATATTATCCTTTATCTTTAGTGCCTGGACAATTTTGTGAGAAATACTACAGCTACACAGCACAGGAGTTAAGGTAAATTGTCAACATACATACATTTACTAATGCTATTTAATGGCATTAATTTTTTAATTTATTTTTAATTTTAGACTATTTCCCATGAACACAGTTCTGAACAGACCGAGTTTTATTTGTTCTGCTCCCAAAGAAGACACCACCGATACCGATTCTGCTGCCGAAACAATTGAATTCGCTGATGGTGATAGGGTTTCAAGTATCAGTGCCTCCGAACGTCTCAATCAACAGAGACGGATACGCAGAATACGAGCAAAACATGCGCGAAAACTTAGCCATGATGAATTTAAAGTACCTCCATTACCGGGTGCAGTTTCAACCTGTTCCACTGATACTTATTCCTCTTCATCCGATTCATCATCGGATACGGTAATATGTTCTTTTTCGTTTATTTTCAGGAAAATAATTGTGTTTACGTTTATATTTTTAGGATTCGGATACATCTTCTTGTTCTTCATCAACCGACGAATCTAGTGATGATGAAACTTCGTCAACCACCTGTGGTGTGTGTAAGCATCCACAAAACCGTAATCTCAAAGATATGCCCGAACTATTTATACAATGTTACACCTGCCGATCAAAAGGTAAGGTGTATTATCACTACATTCTCAAAAACTTTATTGATTTCATTCTTTATATTCTTTTTTTTTTTTATAGTACATCCCAGTTGCATTGAAATGCCCCAGCGTATGGCGCTGAGAGTACGCAATTACAATTGGCAATGTGCTGATTGTAAATGTTGCATTAAATGCAAAAGAACGCGAGATCAGAATAAAATGCTTTTCTGTGAACAATGTGATCGAGGCTTTCATATATATTGTCTTGGCATTAAGACAGTGCCCGATGGTAAGTAATATTATGAATGCAGCCGAATGCATTACACTTTTGATGTTTCAATGCATAACTTTACTTTACTTTACAAACCGATTTCATATATTAGACGTTTCTTTTCAAGCCTTAAGTCTGAAGCAGAGTTTTTAGTAGTTAAGGCATATGTTTTGTCGGGACATATTTATCCAGCACAAACCAGGCGTTCTTTCAATTTTCCTCTCTTAATTTTATATTAAACGAAGACTTCTTTTAATTTACAATGAAGAACAATCCTTATCTACATTATAATTGACGCAATTGCAATTGTTAATAACAAAATATTTTGTTCTGTATGCTGAGTTCCCAATATGTATTTAAGAATCTAATGCGAACAAAAAAATGCACCGTTTTAAAATTTAGTACACTTGAAAGCTTAGATAATTAATAAGGCGTAACAGTTTTCATAGTTTTGTGATCTATAAAATTAAGAGGTTTTAATCCTCTCCAAATAATCAAGAAATTTGTCTGTCTGTAGGCCTCCAGAAAAGACATAATCGACAAAATGCACCGTTTTAAAATTTAGTACACTTGAAAACTTAGATAATTAATAAGGCGTAACAGTTTTCATAGTTTTGTGATCTATAAAATTAAGAGGTTTTAATCCTCTCCAAATAATCAAGAAATCTGTCTGTCTGTAGGCCTCCAGAAAAGACATAATCGACAACAAATATCATATGAAGGCTAAGGCTCAATTTGCAATAACTTTCTCATCAGTGCATTGAACATGCATATGTCAATTCCAAGAGGATGTTGTTTACAGGGGACGTTGTATAACAGCTTAGTTGGAAGACATGCTTAATAACAGCCCTATGTACCATAAAGGAATGAGAAGGAAGATATATTAATTTCACTTAAGATTTCAATAAGAAGATTTCATCTTACTCCATCAGTGTCTTGTACCTACGGAAAAAGCAATATTCGCTGATTGGTAGCGGTACCTCTTTGTAGTGTGTGACCCTTCCTTTCCGGTTTCTTCCAGTTATTTGGCATATCATATACTTTATTATGTATTGAAAATATTTTGGCCTGAAAATGCACTATAGGGATTGAAAATATTCCAATTAAGCCTATTTGCCTATTTGGCCTTATTAAACGAATTACACTAGTTCTATAATTTTATTGCTTAAATAGCAATAAGACATATTTTACTTCCTTCGTTCATTAATTAATTATACGTTATTGCATACATAGCTCTATTTGATTACAACGCCAACCATTTAGGGTAAAAAAAAAATTAGGTCAAGTTATCTCACTGAAGAGAAAGATTCATCTTAATTGTTTTTGGTGTGTTACAAACTCCGATTCGTGTATATCATCACTTCACGTACCATTATTTTTCTGTATTTTTTCGCGTATGTGAAACGAAATAGAATGAAATCGAAAGGAACAACTATAGGGCCGATGGTGAACGGGTTTTTATAGGTCAAATTCTCATCAATACATTTTCTATCGGAAAGAACCCATTTATAATGATTTTATTTATATTTTTGCAGGTCGTTGGAGTTGCGATCGCTGTAGTATTTGTATGCGTTGCGGAGCTACAAAACCCGAGGGTTTGCCAGTTACACATCCAAATGGCGAAAAACTTAAAGTTAAGCATAGAAAACTTAAATGGATCAATGAATATCGCATTGATCATGTAACCAAATTAAGAGAGCATTGTTCCATGTTGTGTGTACCATGTGGCCGAGCCAAATCAAATAAACGTGTGCAAATAAATACGCAAAATAATATCACAACTGCATATATAACATCACCTGGTTCAAACAGTGCTATGAGTCCAACTGGTACTTATAAACAACAGTCGTCAACAGCAACAACATCATCACCTAATACAACAACGCTACCACAAATTTCTCCAGTTATTAATAGTAACTGCTCGACAACAAGTACCGTTACATCTAATGCTGCTACAGTACAAATCTCGAATATTAATACCTCTTCTGCAGCAGCTAATGCGTATACTTTAGAAAGTAAAGATTTCTGTAATATATCAAATTCTTCTTCTGCTTTATCATCTTTAAATACCATAACACCTCAAACAAATGTTGCGAATACTGTCACCGCCGCTCAAAATTCTAATACCACCACCATCAGCAGCAATACTACTACGGCTACATTACCAATAGTTGGAAGTCCAAGTCCAAATACAATAGCAACAACGGCAGTGGCAACATCGACACCAAATACGATGGTGTCATCTTCAGTAACTACAAATACAACAACGAGTAGTGGTCCTCCACCAGTGGTTGCCTGAGTAGGGGTTATACGTTATTGCCCCAAACAACCGCCGCCACCCCCATCACCCTCAAGCCTAACGAATTTATAGCAGTTGTAGAAAATCGCAAAACCCGATGTTATGAAAAAGAGCATTAAATATTTATAGATAAGACGGTAAGAGAAAAGATTTTTAAAGATTTTTTTTATTTGCATTTAGAGTTTCTTATGTAAGAAAGAAAAATAAAAAAACCAGAAAACAATCATGGAACTATAGAAATTATTATTTCTTTATTAATTTATATATTATATTCCAACTTTAGGTCAGGTTTTTCAAAATTTTATTTTCAATATTTCGCTACTATTTTCTGTAGCTGATTTTTTTTTTATGATAATTTTTTTTTTTTTATAAGAAAAAACAATAAAATTAAATTAATATTTTTATACAAATCTTTTACAAATGAATGTTAAGAAGAAAAAGTCACAAAAATCATTTTTATTTTTGGTTCACAGAGTAAAATTATTATTTACAGAAAACTTGAGTCTATTAAAACTCAAAAATTTGTTTTGTTTCCTAATTCGTAATTGTGTCTAACCGAATTAATTTCATGAACGATTTTCATAAGTTAAAATAAGGATTGAAGATACGAAGGAAAGTTTTAATTAAGAAAAAAATTCACACATTGATTTATTTAAACATTAAATTTCAAACTGATTAATGATCAGCTTTTTTGATACGTTTATAGTTTATAACATTTCTAACGTGTTCATTGAAAAATATAAATTGTAACTAATTGCGAATGGAACAAAAAGTCCATGTTTTTAAAGTCATACCGTCTGTATTTTTTTTTTTTCTTTATTTGTTTTGTGTTAAACTTAAACAGTTAATTACATATTTGAAAAATTAAGGCTCTTTCATTCAATTCTGTTTAAATTAACCAGTTACAAAACAGCTATAATTTCGGCAACTAAAACTATATAGACACCAAAAGTCAACTCCTTAAAAATATGTTTTTTTTTTTTTTAATTTAATTCTTAAATTTAGTTTTTATAAAATTCTCCAAAAAATAAAAAAAGGCAAATAAAATTATTACGAACAAATATAAAGATAAAAAAATTAACTATTCTTTTATATTAAAACGTAAAACATTAAAAATAATACTTATTAAATTAATAAAAAGAAACTTTGTATTCACAATACTTTATTTAACAATGTTAAAAAAACGTTGCAAATATAATTTTAACTATTTCTGGGATATTTATTATGTGCATACATACATTAAAACATAAGAAATGTAGTGGAAGTTGTAGGTTTTGCAATGGAAACATTTTGGACTTGTTCAAATTGCTTTTCCAATAAAATTTTAGTATCATTATGTATTTGTGTTTTGTGTAATTAGACCGTATATAATTTCTTCTTCCGTTACATAAATGTTCTTGTTGTATTATCATTTGTTACTTACACTCTTAATAATTATTTCAAACTACTTTTCAAAAACACATATTGTGACTGGCGATGTGAGTTATGTTTTTTTAGCTCCTAATGTCACAAACTGATTTCTCCTAACCACATGATTGGATTGAAAACTGAAACTTGTACTTTCATGATTTTTATAGATTTGAGTTAAAATTAGAAAACTCATCAAAAAATATTAATGCGGAGCCTATTTTTTTTTTTTTTTTTGTTTGTTATTAGAAAAATTTAAATGTAATTTTTTTTTTGCGTTAATTTGCAAATCATTTAGAACTTTTACTTTAAAGGAGATAGTATTTGAAAATTGGTTACGGCAAGTAAATTTTATTCTTCGATATATATGTTTTTTTTTTTTTTTTTGTTTAAAAGAAGTTTTCACTTCAGAATAGTGTTATGTCAAGTTAAAATTCTTTTTCAAGCTATTTTTGTACCATAAAAAACTGTATTATAAAACCATAAATGCACTTAAAATAAGTTTTATTTTAAATTATAAGTTATAAATACAATTAGAAGGAACACATGAATATTACAGCTAAATACACTCAAAATTTTTTAAATGTAATTAAACAAAATAATTTATAACTATATATTTATATATATATAGATACATATATAAATATGTATGTATAGTTTTTGTTTTCAGCTGTAATTTGCTTTTTTATATTATCGATTAATCGTTAATGCTACAGAACATCTTTTTCGTAATCAAATAAGGCTTCAACTAAATAAAAAAAAAAAAAATAAGAGAAACTACAACAAAATTAAGTATATAATTATGTATGTATATGTAAGTATAATAATAGTATATGGAAAAAAGTAAAGATTTATATATATGCGTATAATACATACATACCTACATATATATATATATATTATAATAATTAAATTAAAGAAAAACTAACAAATACATACAATTAAAAAATGTAAATTTAAGCAATTACAAAAAACGTTTGGGAAAAAGTATAAAATTCCTCTACCAAAAAAAAAAAAAAAAAAACCAAACCAAACTTTTTTGTTCTTTCCATTTAATAATCCTAATAATATACACTCTATATATGAAATTATTTTAAGTAAATGTAATATTAAAAATGAAGGTGAAAAGAAAATCATTGTAATAATACATACATACATACTACATATAATACATAAATAATATATTTTTTATATAGTTTTAAATTTATTTATAAATGTTTATTATTTATATTCTGACCTTTAACAAAAACAAAAAGAAAACAAAAAATATAACGTAAAAACGTAAAAACAAAACAAAGAAACAAATTAAATTTCGTATTTAATTTGATTTTTATTTTAGTAATTTTTTATTATTGTTTGTATTAACGAATTCTCTATATTTAAGACTTTTGTAATTTAGTTTTATAACCCAATAGAAACTTAGGAATGAGTCTTTATTTGAAATGTTGCATTAAATATGTTTATCAATTTTTTTTTTCGTACAACTTAATATATTCTTAAAATTACACAAATTATTGATTTAAATATTATATTTTATATTTTGTTTTTCTTCTTTATTATTTTTTTTTATCAAACTTACATAAATATAAATAGTCTTTAGTATTGAAATAACAATTTTTTGTCTATTATATTTTTTATTTTATTGTAGATTTAATTTTTTTATATAGTATATACATAAATAATATTGTACAATTACGTTTTCTTGTTCTTTTGCTATTAATAATTAATGTTAAGTTTTAGAGTTTATGTTTTACATTAATTTTCCCCAAAACTTCACCGCCAACGATTCCTATCACCCAAAAAAAAAGAAAGAAAAATTATCTAAACACAAAAACTCCTAACATGAAAACAAATTATTAAAATTGTTTATTTCATCTCTTTATTATCATTGTCTTAAAAAAATAGAATCAAATGCAAATAAATTATAATAAATAAAAAATACTATTATTGAAAAAAAAAAAATAATTCAGTTGTACATTCTTTTACATCTACAGTTTATATGCATGGGAGGCATAAAGGTTTCAGTCACAATGTTTCAAACTTAATAAATTAATAGAAATTTGTGTATATTTGGAAAAACATTTTTATTAGCTAAACAGTTCAGGGCAAAATTCTACAACATCAGCTCACGCCCCCCGATGGAAGAAAACGACAAAATGGTTAAGATACCTTCAACGCTAAACTCGAGGATGTGTATGATAAGTGGCTGGGAGCCTCCACGCGAACACTACCTCAAATTATACGTGGTAGTATGTAGCACTAAGTTTCTTTATCGCGGCATTTATAATGTCGATCAACAACCAACCAGATTGATCATATTGTGATTGATGGAAGGTACATATTCAATGTACTAGATGTGCGCACATTCAGAGGTCCAAACTTCGTCTCGGAGCACATCCTTGCCGCATCTAAGCTTCGATCGAGGTTAATCATATTGTGCTTGACGGAATGTACATATCCAGTGTACTAGATGTGCGCACATTCAGAAGCCAAACGTCGACCCGGAGCACTACCTGGGCGTAACCAAGCTTCGATTAGCAGCTAGTGCCTCGAGGCCTGCACGTTCTAGTGCATTGCGAAAGCTGGAAGTTAAGAAGCTCCGATTACAAAGCACAGCTGAGACGTTCTGCGATCAACTCCCGGATAAGCTCCGCCGTTCCCCATCTAATCTCAGCGAAATTGGTCGACTGTGGGCCAACATTTACCACTTCTTGCCCACTACTGCAGAAATAGTCCTTGGTTTCGAGCGCCTACCCCAGCGAAATCAATGGTGCGATGAGGAGTGTCGCGAGGTAGCTGCTTACAAGAAAACGTTACAGTTAGCCGCTACGCAAGCCATTGTCGAGAACTATAGAGAGAATAGAAGGGATGAGAGACGCCTTTTCAGATGCAAGAAGAGGGGACAGGAAATGCGTAAGTGTAAGGAAGTCTAGATGTATAGATGTAGGAATGACGCGCGAAAATTCTTTCAAAAGGTTAAGTGCCTAACCGAGTGTTATAAGCCCAGAGCGTCTTCCTGCAAAGATGAGAATGAACACTTGGTAATAAATCCGCAGAGGGTGCTGAGGTTATGGGGGAACCACTCTCTACTCCGCTACAAGGCGATTACGTCACCAATATCACCTTTAGAGATGATGTTCTAAACCTAGCCATGAAGAGATCAAAGTCACGATTATGCGTCTTAAAAACATTAAAGCTGTAGGTCCTGATGGCCTCCCCGCTGAATTGTTTACGACCGGATGCAATGAGTTGGTAGAGCGCATGCACCAGTTTATTTAGAAAATATGGCTAGAGTTTTCAACGATTAAAACCTCAGTATCCTCTGTCTTGCCCTAAAAAAGTCAGAACCTTCGATATGCGCCAACTACAGGGGTATAAGCCTTTTCCCTATCGCATATAAGGTTCTTACAGGCGTATTTTGTGAACGACTGAAGCCCCACTTGTCAAAATACTGATTGGACCTTATCAGCGAGGCTTCAGGCCTGGCAAGTCCACCATTGATCAGATCTTCACACTACGACAAATCCTGGAAAAGACCCACGAAAAACGAGGCGACGCATACGATATTTTTGTTGACCATAAGGCTGCTTTCGATAGCCCCATAAGGGATCGTGTTTTTGCCACAATGTCTGAGCTCGCTATACCTGAGAAGCTAGTACAGCTATGCAGAATGTCGTTGAGGAATTTCTGCAGCTCCGTCAAGGTAGGAATGGACTTTCGAAACTTTTGATACCGTGCAAGGTTTCAGGACCTCTTATCATGCGACTACGTCAACTTCATCATGGAGAGTGTTCTGCGAAAGGCGGGAGTGTATCGCAATGACTCTATTTTTCAAAAAAGCGCCCTGTTGCTTGCGTATGTTGATGACATTGACATCATAGGGCGTACCAAGAGATATATTACTGCTGTCTTTAGTGCTATTAAACGGAAGTCTACTAAAATGACTCTGGCAGGAAATAAGGGCAAAACAAAATATGTATATGTTTCAACAAGGAGAGATTTGCTGCGTATTGATTCTTAAATTACGGCCGATAACTAAACATTTGATATATGCAAGAAATTTATTTATATTGACTCTGCCGTTACCACCAAAAATGTTGTCAGCCTGGAGATCAAGCGCAGGATCACTTTTGCCAACATGTGCTGCTATGGTTTAAATAGGCAATGGATTAGCAGAGACCTCTCGTACGACAAAAATAATACCCTACAACATGCTCATCCTAATCGCGCTTCTTTATTGCGCAGAGGCATGGACTCTACTAAGCACTGATGCAGCAGCTTTGAGAGTATTCGAGAGAAAAGTCCTACGTAAGATTTTCGGTCCAGTGCAAGTTGGCGATGATTTCCGCAACCGATCCAACAGTAAGCAGTATGAGCTCCTCAACAACATATATGTTGTGCAGCGTATTAATATTCAGCGACTGCGCTGGCTCAGCCATTTCGTTCAAATGGAGGAATTTGCTCCAGCGAGACGTGTATTTAGAGCGGTGATCTGTGGAAGTCAGCGAAGAGCACGGCCTTATATGCGTTGTTTATAATTATATTTTGTTTATAATTTTTGGAACAATCACCCTCAGCAATATATAAAAAGAAGTGACCAGAAATAGAGGCAATTATGTCATCTTCGTTGTGCTCCCTCGTTGAATAACTTTGAATTTGACACACAAAAGTCGCCTGGTAAAAAAGTTTGCAGATATCCGCAGTTGAAATTTATTTTTATTATGAAGTTTATTTTTTGTGGCTATTATATCCTATTATTTTTTTTTTTTAAATCCAACAAAATTCCTATCTGTAACATGCCATGCATGTATCATCTTGAGGTAACTTAAATATTTCCAATTTAATCGATCCAATAGATGAGTTCACCAGGCTTTGATTAAGTTTCATTAACGACCACTATGACATTATTTTCCATAATTAATAAATCAATTTTGAGAACATTTATATTTCACTTTTGGTTAAAAAATGGATAAAATTTCTTACAGTACTTTGTACAGAATGACAAAGCCATGGAATAATTGAAAATTCTCAAAATCCCAATATTTTCAAACAGTCTATAGAGAAAAAGAATTGGAATATGAATAAATGCAATAAATTGATTCATACACACATTTTGTATATTTTTTTTGGAATGGACATGAAGGCAAATTCTTTATGAATTGATCTGTTAATTGAAAGGCTTAATATTGACAGGTTTAATGCTTTACTCGTCTATTTTCGATCTGATTTTTTCAAATCAGCTATAAACGTGGTAGCCAATCTATAATTTCTACATACCTATATAATAGCAATACTAGTAGCTGTTTTATTCTTAATTGTTTTCCCCAATTTAATATGATAACAGAACCTCATACACGCAATATCTTTTAATGCTGTGAAATATTTATGTATAATATACATATGTATGTATAACATTTATTTAAATAAATTAAAACATAATTACATTGAAAACTTTTAAAATTAGTATAGCATGCTCAATAAAAATGAATCTCAGGATATACGACAGACAAGACACTAATAACATTTTACGTGCTAATGGGAGAAGGTGAAGAATAACTGATAAGATAATGTTAACTGACATCTCTTCGTAAAGTATTTTTAGAACACATTAAAACATTTTATAATAAAATTTAAAGGGAAAAAACTACATGCTTAACAAGAACAATGAAACTTTTTCTATCTAAATCCGGGCTTCTAATGCACCTTAGTAGTTTCCGATTTTTGAGTTTGTGCAATATTACCCACATCTGGCTGCGTTTCATGTTTTTCCTGTTCTTGTTGCTTAACAAACTTATCCATTTGACGCTCTAATTGGTCCAAAAGATCAAAACCACTTTTCCATAATAAAAATTCGGCACGTACCTTTAGTTTCATTGGGTTTTTGGCTAAAGTTTTGGCCATGGCAAAGCCTTCCCGGGCACAGGCAATATCACGATTGCGCAGTTTGGTAACAGGGCAGATATCATTGTTGCCATCGCCTACGTATATAACACGCTCATAGGTTATGTTATGGCGCAAGTCCTGTTCTATAACAAAGTGTTCCAAAACCTTGCCCTTGCAGAGATTAACAGCACTCAGACGGCAATCTGTTTGATGGTGGAAAGGTTTAATGGTAAGCAAGCCGTTCTCCTCAAACTGAGCAGGATTGGTGAACACCTTTGTGAAATTTTCCTGAAGACCATGCGATTTTATCCATTCCTCAATGAATACACTATTGGAATCACTTATTACTATGAGATCGCAACCATATTTCGTGTTGAGCCTCTTTAGCATTCTCACAAACCCCGGTACCTCTGGTATGCCGTGAATGGTTTCTAAAATCTTATCCGGTTTAATATGGCAACTATGTAAACGACGAAATACTTCCGCCATATATTCCGTCCAACCTTGGACCTCAATTATATCCTGCATATCTTTGGTGAGTTTATCAGGTGGTAACAAATCACGTACCACCGTATCGGTGTTCTGGGCCACTACTGTGTAATCAAAGTCGAAGGCAGCCAAATATTTCTTAATAATTTTATTTGCACTCTGCATATTAGATTGTTCTTTTACAGGGGATACTGATGGAGCTCTGTTTTCTTGCGACGATTTGTTGTCCATTGTTTCGTTTTTAACGCAAAAATAATTCACCACTTTATTGGCAATTGTTGTTGCTAAATAGACACCTGTTTTATATTTTGGATTTAAAAACGATGATGATATTCTGCTGCCCTTCGTTTTAAATGTTGACACTGCCAATTGTTTGTTGCAACAACAGTGTAATTGCAATAATAATTTTATTTCAAGGCCATTCAACAGCTGTGAATGCAACATTTAATTTGAATTTCTCTTTTTCTATTGTTGTTCGTTTATGAGCAACAACATCAGGTGTTGCCGGCTTTTTTGTGTTCCTATGAAAACATTACTACCATACAGTGGTCACTATTATTTATTATAGGAATACTATTCAATATTAGAAATCGATTCAGAACAAAATTACAAAATTAATTTTTTAGTTCTATTAATTATATTTACATAAAAAACTAGACAAAATATAATTATTAAATTTAAAAATAAAATAAAATTAAAAACGGACACTTATTTAAAAGAAGAATAACATTAATCTGGCAACTTAAAAGTATATGTATTTGTAAACAGCTGATCAATGTTTTGATTTCAGCAAAAACAAATCGTTTTTGTTTTTGCATATACAATAAAAGCAAAAGAAGGAAAGCTAAAAGAAATTGTTAACGAAAACACATGTAGACACCACACAATGGTATGGTCCTTCTTCTAATAAAGAACTAAGTGAAAAATATCTCGCGGCGGTATCAAGTTAAAATTGTTTTGTTTAGTGTAAGAAAAAAACTATTAATTATGGCTGCGTCGGCACAACCAAATAGTGGAAGTTTAGCAAAAATTCGATCTACAATTGTACCAAAACAAAAGTGCCAGGACACGGGCCTATTGACACGTGACGATTTCGACGGAGGTCCTGTTAGTTTAGATGAAATTGAAAAAGGATTATACTTGGGTAGGTACTCTGTTCTGTTCAAATTAATTCATAATTTTGGACTTTTCTTATATTGATTTTCTAATAAAATGTGTTATTTTAATTTTAGGCAACTTGACAGCTGCTACAAATATGGAAACGTTAAGATCAAACAATATAACATATATACTTACTTTGGATTCTATACCATTACCCAAACATATAACTGAAGCTTCCTTTTTAACTACCAAATATATACACAGTAAGTTAAATATTTATTGTTAGTAAACGCACAGTACAATAAGAGAAAAAATTTTACACCATTTCCATAAGCATTACATTATATATTTTAAATTGATATTCTTTAGTAAAATATCTCATTATTGATTCAACGTTTGTTGAACACAATAATTACACAATGCGTCAGTTAAAATACAGTTTTGAGTTTTGTTGCAAGTATTCAAAAATATTTTTTTTTTTTTAAATTTTTCGAACACTCCAAATGCACTTTCATAATGTTATCAATTATTTCATATTTTTTAATTTAAACTTTACTACTATGAACGGACAAAATTGAAAAAAAAAGAAAATATCGCAGCATATTAAGTCAAATAATATATGTATAACTCCTCTCCTTTCTAATAGGTTTTTAATTTTGGACTTCGGTTCAGAAATGTTTGTGTAATCAGTAATTTTGTGAGAAAAGATCAAAAACCCCGTTTTTGTCAAATAAAACAAGTTTGAAGGGCTAAAATATATATGTATATAAAAAACTTTTGTTGAGTTCTACTCAACAAAATTCACAACTGACACTATGCCATTAGCTGGGTGAATTTAATTTTTTTTTATTTTGTCGCATAGTGTTATTTAAAGGATTATTTTTCAAATGTTTTGATTCGAAAAATAAAACATATACATACATACATATATACATAATTGGTCATTACAACCCTTCAGTCGGGATTATTGACCTAGTTTCTCATACCACTTATGTTCTGTGTGTTAATTTTATATATAAGTGGTGGGACCTACAGTTTAAAGTCGACTCCGAAAACTTTTCATGGCAATTATATTTACTCTAAAGTTTTTGCCAGAAATCTGCTGTATTTTGCTTTGATGTCTGGCCTGGGGCTCGAACCCTGGCTTTACGTCGAATAAGCCAACACACTACCCACTAGACTACGGCGACTTCCTATAAAACGTATACTAGAAGAATTCGATAGAAAATTTTGGTTTTGGTTAAAGTTTTAAATACGTCTGCAATTAAGGTCATTTGCTAATGATTTTTATGGGTCTGGTACCCAAAAACTGTGTTATATATTAATTTCCTGCCGTTGTTCACAGTAAATACGGTTTCGAGTCAGAACTCTCGAATTCATTTGGTCGATAACTATGTGGCGCATTTTAATAACGCTATTATTCAATTTTTAATACAAAGCATCTATAAAACATACAACTGCGTTAAAAATGTTTCATTAGTTCTGATAAATGCCGACTACTCATTGTGTAAATCAAATTTTAAACGAAATACGAAAAGGGTATCAATACATACATATTTGGGAAATTTATAACTTTTCTTTTGTATTTTTTTTATTTGTAAGCGAACCATTAAGCACACCCGATGCTGAGGACAGCAAAACACATAAATAAACCCTTTTTGATTTATTAAAATTTAGTCGAGTAGGTGGTGTGTTGGCTACTAGACGTAAGGCCACGGTTCAAACCAGACATCAACCAGGTCATACAGCAAAACGAAATATGAAAAAAATATTTCTTCGGCAACTTCCTCCCAGCAAATTTCTGGCAAAAACTCTGAGAGTAACTAAAAATGCTTTGGCAATTTACTCAATATCCAGTCCTTTGGCGTTGGCTTTAAACTGTAGTTCCGCCACTCATGTATAAAATTGACCTACACAATATGAGTGTTTTGAGAAGCTAGGCCGTAATCCTGACTAAAGGATTGTAATGGCTCATTATATGTTATGTTACAGCCGTTAAAAAGGTATTTTTTTTCCTTTTACTAAATAAAATATTGAGAAAAGATTACACATACCAATGATTGGACTTTTCATACAATTTCTTGTTGATACCAGGGCAAACTTAATATGTATGTCTAACATTCGATTTACTTGATGACTTTTGCGATGTTGTTTGTCCTTAATACTCTTCTGATGCTGCCCTTTGGTTCATAGAATGACTTGGGATGAAATTTTAATAATATTTAACATCATAATCCCTATCCCTGTTCATAAGAAATTTTTAAGATAAATTTTCAACATAATGATAAAGATTTACGAAAGTGCGTTATTAAAAAAATCGTCAATATTGTTTTTAATATTGTATGTAGTCTCGTAATTGTATATTCAAACAGAGATTCATTTTTTATAAAGGGAAATCAAATCCCCATAAATTCCGACATAAAAATGACTGCAAATAATGTTTAAAATGCTATGATAAATTTTTGATATAAACTCTATTTATGGATTCAACGAATTTACAATTTCCCTTTCTGTATATAAACTATATCGACGGGTTAACAAACATCCCATGCAATTCCCATTTAACATCCCATTCGTTTTTATTACTTGTATTTTCTTTTCAATATACATGTAGTCAATGGCTTCCGTAAACAGAAAATTTAAACAAATCGTAAAATGCTTGCCTTTAAATTCTTTACAGAATATTACATATACCATATCCTTTTGTTAATTAAATTTAAGGCTCAAGTTTATCCTATAAATAGAATGAAGTAGCTTCTTTTCAAAAAGAATTGAATCTGTAATAAAGGTCATAAAAATTTTAGGAATTTATTTGTTGTGCAAATAGAATATTCATTTCCTTTTGTTCAATACTTCTGTTCATAAAGTCCATTGTGATTGACATTTTGTCACTCGATATGTACTATTTTTCCATCTTTAGGCAAACAAAGCTTATATGGGGATGTTTTCTCTCATCATCTAATATAATATCAGTTTATAAGTTGAACAATGATGTCGCAGCCGATTTGTATTGATTTTATTATAATAGATTGTCCTTTCTGTATCACATATTGTACATGTTGTTGTTTTTTTTTCTTCTTCAGCTTTATTTAAGGTTTATAATAAAGTCTACTTCACATCAATTCATTGAATTTTCTTTAACAATGTTTAGATAATGTGCCATAAGCTTCAAACAATAATAAACATTATTCCCGATATAAACAACATACATTACATTATACGTACATTCATATAAATATTCGTATAAACATATAACCATTACATATACCTATACATATATTGTATGGCATTCAATAAAATTGAAAGAGTTAAATCTCCTGAGATATACATACATATGTATATAAGATCTTTTATAAGCGCTTTCTGTCTTTAAATTGAAATAAAAAGTAGTTTGTGTGAGAAACTATGGAACATTTTTATTGGCTTGAAAGATCCATGGAGGCCATTATGTGTAGAATAGGTAGAACCTATCCGAAATGTAAAATTTTCCATGACTCTTGGCTTTTAATATGAAAGATGGCATGGGTTATGTTTGATTTGAGGATTGCTGTGTGTTCGATTACACCTGTGATTTAAGAAAAACCGACCAGAAAAGTCGGACGATCTCAGTGACCACTTCACATCTCCTCCAAATGATGTCATACCCTCAAATCGCTCGTGTAGAATATCCCATGCGTAGATCATCGAACTATAATGTGCGCCGTTGACAGTGATGGACTGTCCATTGTCGTTTGCAAAGAAATTTAGAGCAACAGTCACTCAATATTACTACGACACTCACAGATTACTGCACTAATAACCAGCCTTTCGGTAATGTAGTGAGGAATCAATTTAGTGAAATTATCGTAAAAATAAAACACTGAATAATAGATATGCAATTATTATTTAAATTTTTAATTTCTTTTAGTAATATACAAACAACACTCTGGTTGAAAAGTCTCTGTTGAAGAAATCGGCACCAGCTCAATTCAGACAAGTCGATATAACATTGGCTATTTTATGCAATGTATCAATATGACGTTGTTGTAAGGTTGTGAATGGGGTGAGACTATCCTCTAACAATTTCTATTGCTTGAAGCAAATGAACGTTAAGGTCTACATAAAGTGGTCTTCATTTATTGTTTAAAAAATGGTCCTGGCACTTATGATGAGCTTCTCAAAAATATATCGTTCTGAGTCGACTCTAAACTGTTGGTCCCATTACTCATGTATAAAATTAACGAACACAACATAAATGATGTTAGAAGCTAGGTCGTAATCATGACTAAAGGGTTGTAATTACCAATTATGTATGTATGTTAACATGCTAGCCACTGTTATAGGTCATTACATCCTATTTCTTACATTGTTGTGTTAAGCTGCTGTTATGCCTATTAGATAGTGGAGTGAATAAGTGAATCTATTCCTTTATGAACTGTATCGTTTACACTTGTAGACTGGTCTATTTCACACGCTGTGAGTGCCAGTGTTTTTTTTTTATTATAGTGTTTATAATGTGATGTCAATATATTTTTTGTTTTTTTGCTTTATATGTTGTTGTTGATTTATAAAATTGTGAAAGATGAGTGGCATGCACATGTAGTAGAGGCACACACAGAAATGTAGATTCACTCAAATGTATTTAATAGTCCCTCTATTCATTTATAAACACTTTTTTTATTTTTTGCAAAACGATGATGAAAAGCGCGTAATTATTGTTACGTTACGTTACACTTATAAATTTCTTATGCACGAATGGTTGTTACACTTCAACTATTCATCGCGTACAATACAATCACATAACAATGCAATTTGAAGAGTTAATGAAGGATTATTGTGAGGATAACACATGAAGCACTTTTATGACTCTTATAACTATTATGTTTCTCTATAAATAAAATGAAGATTTTTTTATACATATGTATTTATGTCTAGGTCATAAAGCTTTTCATAAAAATATATATATTTTTTTTTTATTAATCAGAGTGTGCTTGTTTTTTTTTTGTAGTTTTTAATCACAATCTTTTTATATAGATAATAGAATCCTAATATATATTATAAATCTTTCTGTAAGTCTGTTTTTTTGTTTGTTTGTTTTTTAGCCAATCACGCCTGAACTCCTGAACCGATTTTCTTGAAATTTGGGATATATATAGATCGGGCTTTTGTCCGTAGAGGTTATAGGCTATAAATCTTTTCAAAATTTTGACCAAAAGGGGAGATAAAATGGAAAAAATGGGGAAAAAATGGTAATAGGTAATTTTTTACGATTTAGCTTGGTTAAGTTTCCCAAATGTTTGTTGGTTTGTTCGTTAGCCAATCACGTTTGAACGCCTGAACCGATTTTCCTGAAATTTGGGATATAGATCGGACTTCTGTCGGAGCAGGTTATAGGCTATAAATCTTTTTAAAATTTTAACCAAAAGGGGAGGAAAAATGGGGGAAAAATGGTAATAGGTAATTTTTTACGATTTAGTTTGGTTAAGTTTCCCAAATGTTTGTTGGTTTGTTCATTAGCCATTCACGCCTGGACCAATTTTCTTGAAATTTGGGGTATAGATCGGACTTTTGTCGGTGCAGGTTATAGGCTATAAAAATATTGACCAAAAGGGGAGAAAATATGGGAAAAATGGTAATAGGTGCTTTTTTACGATTTAGCTTGGTTAAGTTTCCCAAATAGCTTTTAGAGGTATTCCGTTTCTAAAGTAGAACCAAAAGGGATCCAAAAAGAAGGAAAGGGGCTGAAAACGGGCAAATTGAGTGCAAGTTATCCTAATCCTAATATCCTAATATATATTATAAACCTTCCTGTAAGTCTGTTTTTTGTTTGTTTGTTAGCCAATCACGTCTGAACATCTAGACCGAATTTCTTGAAATTTGGAATATAGATCGAGCTTTTGTCGGTGCAGGTTATAGGCTACAAGTCTTTTCAAAATTATGTCCAAAACGGGAGACAAAATGGGACAAAGGGAGAAAAAATGGGCAAAAATTAAAACTTTAATGCATAAATGCTGTAATTTATGTGTTTTAAAGCTATTGTTTTACGATTTAGTATGGTTAAGTTTCCCAAATAGCTATTGGAGGTGTTCTGTTTCTAAAGTTGAACCAAAAGGGGTCCAAAAAGGGGGAAAGGGGCCAAAAACGGGCAAATTAAGTGCATACCGAATCACGCCTGAACGCTTGAACCGATTTTCTTGAAATTTGGGATATTGATCGAGCTTTTGTCTGTGCAATTTATAGGCTATAAATCTTTTAACAATTTTGAACCAAAGGGAAAAAATGAGACAAAGGGGGAAAAAGGGCAAAAATTAGTACTTTATGCATAAATGCTGTATTTTATGGGTTTTAAATGCATTTTTTTACGATTTGGCTTGATTAAGTTTCCCAAATAGCTATTGGAGGTGTTCTGTTTAAAAAGTTAGACCCAAAGGGGGCCAAAAAGGGGAAAAAAGGCGAAAAACGGGCAAATTGCATGCATTTATATTTAGGACTTAGAGTATTCAAAAAATTGAGTTGTTTGATAAACCGGTTTCCGAATAATTGGAAAGATTGCATTTTTTAAGAAGCCGGTTTCGAAACCCGATTTTTATTTATTTTTATTTTCATAACCCGCGCAACGCCGGGTACAATCTGCTAGTATAAAATAAAATCAAGATTGTAATTTAAAAATGAAACAATGAAACGTTAAGAAGCCATTATTCATATTATTACTTTCATTTTCCTATTTAAACTGCAAGTGCTTAATTAAATCACTATCAGATTGACTTTAGGGCTTTTGGAGTTGAAATAAGAATCGCCGTGGTCTAGTGGGTAGTGTGTTGGCTTATTAGACAAAAGGCCCGGGTTCGAATCCCAGGTCAGACATCAAAACGAAAAAATATTTCTTCGGCGACTTCCTCTCAGCAGATTTCTGGCAAAAACTCTGAGAGTAAAAATTGCCAGAAAAGCTTCTCAAAAACCTGTCGTTCGGAGTCGACTTTAAACTGTAGGTCACGCCACTCATGTATAAAATTAACGCACGCAGCATAAGTGGTGTGAGAAGCTGGGTCGTAATCCTGACTGAAGGGTTGTAAAGGCCAATTATGTATATGTATAAGAATCTGTTTTGTATATATTATACACTGTCAGCATTGTTGTGTAGGAATAAAAACAACCAAAAACAGTTTCCGTTCAATATTAATAGTACATTTATGCATTTTCTTAAATGAATTGACTTTAATTTGAGGAGTTCTATCATTGTTTATGCTTTGCAAAGGCCAATTCATATCACTCATAAGCTCGAAATATTCTCTGTAGGTTTTAAATCTGGAAAATAAATTCATCAGTCCATAGCCTTAAAGGAATGGCCAAGAAGCCAAACCACAAGTGTGTTACCATTGTCTCTCTCGCAAGAGATTTGTGTTTTCCGCCTACTCTTATATATGTCCTTATTTTGTAGAGTGATCAAATTTATTATATTATTAGCAGATTATACCCGGTGTTGCGCGGGTTATTTTTTCACACCTTTCCTCCTTTTTGGACCCATTTTGGTCCAACGCAATACCAAATGGAAACGGAATACCTCCAACAGCTATTTGGGAAACTTAACCAAGCTAAGTCGGAAAAAATTTCTTTTAGCCAAAATTTTGAAAAGATTTATAGCCCATAACCTGTACCGACAAAAGCTCCTTCTATATCTAAAATTTCAAGAAAACCGGTTCAGGCGTGATTGACTAACAAACAATAAAACAGACTAACAGAAAGATGTATATGTATGCATGTAATAATGGCCTGCTGTGGACAGCAAGACGACAGAGTGGCTACTGGGCTTGGTTAAGGCCAAGTTAAGGTTGGTTGTTGGTTTTATCACGCGGCACTGCGAGATTAGGTCGCTGACGGGGATCTGGAACAGATGCCAGCCGAACTATTGCAGGGTATGTTGCGATGAGGAGGAGTTGGAGACTGTCGAACATCTCTTCTGCAATTGCCCAGCCCTTGGTAGGTTGAGGACCCTTGGCAGGCCCTTCTTTGAGAGCTTGAGTTCTGTGTCGCGAGCCGACATCAAGGCTCTCCACAGATTCGTTAGCAGTTTGGACTGGTTGAGAAGTGCTAGCGCTTCATGAGTGTAGTCGCACTCTCAACCTCTTTTCTTTTGTGTCTGTTTCTTTACATGTAATTCCTCCGTTTCCCATTCTCCCTCCCGTTCCCTACATTCCTATATCATCTATTTCCTTCCTCTCCTAAGGACAATGTACAACGGGTCAATTTCGACCACCGGGTACTGTGCTTGTCTTGACCGACAGGTGCACGTTCTCTAACCTATCATAACCTATTTTATTAATACGTTCTAAGTTTAAAAAGTTTCTGATAGAAACGAAAAATAAATTTAGAGGTTAGATAAAGTCGCCGTAATCTAGTAGGTAGTGTGTTGGCTTATTAGTTGTAAGGCCCCAGTTGAATTCCCAGGTCAGACATCAAAACGAAAATATGAAAATATTTCATCGCCGACTTCTTCTCAGCAGATCTCTAGCAAAAACTCTGAGAGTAAATAAAATTACCATGAAAAGCTTCTCAAAAATCTGTCGTTCGGAGTCGACTTTAAACTTTAGGTCCCGCCACTCATGTGTAAAATTAATAACATAAGGGTGTGAGAAGCTAGACCATAATCCTGACTGAAGAGTTGTAATGGCCAATTACGTATGCATGGCTACATAATATAAAGTGTCCTCATAGTTTTGATCAGATCCAGCCATTTAATGCGATAAATGTTAAGTACTCTGGCAATTAAATCCATAAAATTGCCCCATTTAAGAGATATTAGGCATTAGTAAGACTCATAAAGTTCTTTTAAAAATAAAGTCGTCTATTACGTAATAGAGCACATGTAACGGAATTAAAACCATATTTCATCAATGAATGTTGAAAGGTCGCTGTGGTCTAGTAGATAGTGTGCTGGCTTATTAAACGTAAGCCAGGGAGTCCCAGGCCAAACATCAAAATAAAATACAAAAGGTAATTTTCGGCGATTTCTTCTCAGCAGATTTCTAGCAAAAACTCTGATAGTTTCTCAAAAAATCTGTCATTCGGAGTCGACTTTAAATTGTAGGTCCCGCTACTCATGTATAAAATTAACATACACAACATAAGTGGTGTGAGAAACTAGGTCAATAATCCTGACTGATGGGTTCTAATGACCAATTGTGTATGTTTCGAAATCAGCAACCTCAAAATCCTTCGAATACTGATTTCCATCTATATTCGGTGATTCTTTATAATTTTAACTGGAAAGTCTAGTTATTTTATCCTATAGTGATAATTTATAGTCGTAAAGAGAAAAATATCTATTGTTTTTACTTTTTTTCATTTTCAAGTATAATTGAGTATTTATTATAAAACATAAACAATCTTTTTTTAGTTTCTGATATGCCTAAAGAAGATATTTTACATCATTTGAACGATTGTGTGGACTTTATTACAACAGCTCTCAATAATCATGGTAACATATTAGTACACTGGTATGTTATGTTTATAGGATGAATGAAATGATTGATTATGAATTAAAACGTATATTTGAACTTCTAGTTATTTTGGTGTAAGCCGAAGTTCGTCTGCTGTAATAGCATATGTTATGAAACAAGCATAATATGGATTATCAGGCCGCCTATGATTATGTCAAATCAAAAAGACGTTTTGTACAGCCGAATATAGGTTTTATAGCTCAATTGAAATTATGGCGGCGTATGGGTTGTAACATTGATCCGCAATATCAAAAATATAAAATCTATCGCTTACGTTTGGCTGGAGAACAGGTTAGAAAGGGTAAGAAGTTGTATTTTCTTGTAATTAAAGTGTTTATTCCATTGACATTAACATTTTAGCTAAAATTCTTCCACAAAGTTTCAATAACTTAATTAAACCGGATCCAGCTATAACTCAAGAAAATCCTGAACCAATTGTTTTTCGTTGTCGTAAATGTCGCCGTATAGTAGCCTCAAAATCTCATGTACTCTGGCATACACCAAAAAATCAAACATCATTAAAAACATCCACCAACGATAATGGTAATAATGTTTTTAATAACGATCAACAAAGTTCAGGCACTCCACGTCTTTTGGAACAAATTGCAGCCCAAATACGAAAAGTATCAATAACATCACCTACCGAATTTCAGCAGCCAACACAATATGATGCTGACACAAAAGCATATTGCCAAAGCATATTATTTGTAGAACCCATAGCATGGATGCAACATATTTCGAATAATACACAAGGTCGTCTTAATTGCCCTAAATGTGAACAAAAACTGGGTAATTACAGTTGGGTTAATGGTGAGTGCTCGCCTATATTTACTTTTACTGTGTGATAAAATTTCAATTCAATTTTCAATTCAATTAAATTTTGTACATACAGGCTGTCAGTGTCCTTGTGGTGAAGAAATTTCTCCAGCATTTTATTTAATACCTTCCAAAGTGGAACTATCAAAAGCTGTACAAAATGTACAAACAACTTTGTAGATTATTTAATTTATTTGTTTATGCTATAAATTGTAAGTTACATACATAAGTACATCCCAAAACATATTAAACTAAATTGTATTTTGTATGTTCAAAATCGTTCATACCATGTTTTATCAAATTAATGACATTAAAAAGTTAAATATTTCCAATTTAATTTTGCAAAAAATCATTTCCTTCATTTTTCCAATCATTTTTAAGAAATAAAATTTATCGGTTTCGCATTCAAAGATAATTTTGTCGTTTTATGTTAAGTGCCGTCATTTAATTTATCTTTCTATTCTGTTCAATTCGTTTCGAGTCCTCTTTACGAAATCGATATGAATAGACTTAAAAACTATATACAACCATACCTCGTTTTGCGTTTTTTCGAAGTTGCATCGCTGCTGAATTAGTACTAATTTTCACTGCGTTTCGAAGTTGCGTTGTTTTGGATGCGAGTTTAAATTCTTTTTTCATTTTTTTTTAATTTCCTTTTTCTTTCTAAAAGATTTCATGTCTTTTGTTTCTAATTGCGCCATGCTATCAAAATTTGGGGATTTCCTTTCTGATTGAAAATAATACAATTTCATTTTCACCCTGTTTTCCTAATTTTAGATTCCAGTTTCAATTTGTGTGTTATAAAATAAGTGCATTTTTTTATTTTATTTTTTTGTTAAATTTTTTTTTAATGTAATATTTTTATAATCCTGGAACATTTTTTCGATCTACTTGTTTTGATATAGAAAATCATAATTCACTTTAGATCATGTTTTTTTGCAACATAACCACGATGCAAAGGGAGGTAAGGCTGTATCATCTTTCTAAAGATCATGTTTAAAAACCTTTACGCGTCATTTATATAAAACGGATTATTTTAAATAAAAAAAAATGCAATTCGATAGTTAATTTTAATTAAAAAATATGTTCGGACATTTCAATCTTTCAACAAATATTATTTACTCCTGGTTGGTTGTCCAAATAAACGCATGTTGCAAGTCATATTATACTTGAAGTCAAAATCAAGCCTAAGTATTATAATAAATTATTACAGGTATCCCTCGTATAACGCGGTACTTCTACAATGCGTTTTCGATATAACGCGATTTAAAAAAGAAAAAACAGTTTCATTACAACGCGAAATTTCGACTTGTAAAAATACGCTTTATTACGAAATCGAAAAACAGTTAAGAAAAAAAAGCAAACAAAGGCTGATAACTGATTTCACAATCGAATAATCACTGGAAGAACGTTCAACAAAATCTTTTTTATCAAATGACAAAAACTTTTCCGATGAAATTTCTTCTGATCATATTACGTGATGTTCGACATCATATTACGTGATGTTCGACATCATATTACCTGATGTTCGACATCATATTACGTGATGTTCGACATCATATTACGTGATGTTCGAAGTAAGTGACACAGACTAGTGAATATTTATGTTTTCCGATTGTTTTTTTTTCATTATGTTTTTTTTTAATTTTTTTTAAATAAAGTATGAATATTGGTTTTGCGTTGTAAACGCACATCCATCTTTAATTTAATACCGCTTTTATTTTGAAACAAGTTTATTGGAACATAACCCTTAAATTTATATGAAAGCTTAGTCTTCTATAACGCGAATTACATAACTCAGAATTTTCCTGGAACGTAACCACCGCGTTATACGAAGGATACCTGTATTTATTTCGATTATAAAAGTAATGTCAAAAAAAGGGCGCGTGAGTGCAAGAAATTATTGAGATCGATTATGTTGGCAAAAAGAAAAAGTGAAACACTATTTGGGAAATAATATTACGAGAAATTAATGATGCGAATAATGCCTTCTTATTCTGAGTACCACTTTATTTTATCCATAACTTAAAACATTTTTTATTGATTAACTAATGCAACAGATGCTAATGGCATACGTTTTATTCCATATCCATATGAGTTTACAGTCATATTTCTTGATTGAATTATACTATGCAACATGCGTTTAAGAAATCGATCTTAATTTTATAAAAATTAATTTGTACCTAACTTGTTCAATATTACTCCCCATCAACCCAAACATTATTATAATCAAAAATGGAAAAGAAAACCTACCGTTTTTAATGTTTTATCAGAAACAAATTAAAGTTGTAAATTTATAATCAACAAATATTATGCCAATGTTCATTGCTTAATATGTATTCAAGTAAACGCTTCCATTTTTTGTAGTTCCCTTAAAAACCTAAAAGCTTATTATATTTCAAGTAGATAGTTAAATGACTTAAGATAGGAATAAGATTTATGCTATGTAAAGAATGAATATGTCGACATTTCAATCATAATCTTAGTTAGTATCCCTAAATAAATATTTACATACATACATATGTTAATAATATTAGTTTCAATATACAGTGCAAGCGCGCTAATGTGAACTAACTGGCGTTGTTCAGCATTGCGAATTGTTCTTATTTCCGAATACAGAAAATTTTAAAACAGAATTATAGCATCTTTTAAATAAAAATTATTATTTATGAATTTATTTTTTTTATAGTTTAATCTTCACAAAGTTTCTTCACAGTATCTAAATCGCAAATGAAGAATATGCAAACAGATGTACTAACACATACATATCGCTCCTTTATTGCTACATAGTCATATCTCAAAAAAACTTGAACTTGGCAAAATGCGATTTAAGTTTTCAAGACATAAGTCCTATGATCTTCGGTTCAACTTGGGATATAAAACTAATTTTTTTTCAACATGTCCAGAAGGTCTTAAAGAGCAGTTTTGCTTAAGTAACTATAAATTTACAATTTTTTTGAGTTATGACTATGTTGCAATAAAGGAGCGATATGTACACTTAAAATTGGGATTCCCGAAATTAATAAACACAGAATTAAATTATAGGATAGTCAATGAGGAAAAAAAGTGTTCACATTAGCGCCCGTGCACTGTATACACGTGGTTTCAAATTCAAACATTAAATATAACATAGTATTGGAAAAAACAGTGATAATCTTCCAATTAAATTAAAATTATTTAAACATTATATAATTAAAAAAAAAAACAAAATAAATAATTTTAAAACGTCTTCAAAACAAAAAATAAAACAGTACTTCGATTATATATTTTTATAAATTTTTTTCCACATATAATATAAACATAGATATTACGATACCATTAAATTCCATATTTATATAAAGTCAGAGAGAAAATATTTCAGAATTCCATTTGTATTTTAATAAAGAGAGTAATAATCGTATGTTAGAGTTTTGATATTTCTGTGGCACTAAATGATAATGGCTTAAGTTGACATAAGTGGCTTTTACCATTTCATTTCATATTCTTATTATCTTCTTCAAGATCTATCACTCAGCTAAGTTTCATTTATAAAATGCAATTATTAACCCAGATATGCCCATTGCATGATCATGATAATTTGATACTATATTCAGTAATTCAATAACTAAATAATTCGATCACATAATCTTCCACGAGGTATTGATGAGTACTGAGTATGAGAACAAAAAAACAGTACTTTGATAAACGTAACGTATCATGTAAACAAAAATGCACTGGTGTACTATATATAGGTAATTGGGCATATCTGGGTTAATAAAACTATACATACATAACATAATTGGTCATTACAACCCTTCAGTCAGGATTATTGACCTAGTTTCTCACACTACTTGTGTTGTGTGTGTTAATTTTATACATAAGTGGCGGGACCTACGGTTTAAAGTCGACTCCGAACGACAGATTTTTTTTGAGAAACTTTTCATGGCAATTTTATTTACTCTCAGAGTTTTTACCAGAAATCTGCTGAGAAGAAATTGCCGAAAAAATACTTTTTGTATTTTATTTTAATGTCCGGCCTAGGATCGGACGCATTTATATTTTAACTTTATTTATTTTAGACAAACACCTCAATACATAATATCTAAACACGAAATTTCGACTTAAGCTATTATTATTTAATGCCACAGACTAATAACGACAGATTTTTAACACTAAAACAAAGTAAAATATGTACATTCCTGATCAAATAAGAGAAAGAATTCTAAAAATCGAAAAGATGCGTTCACCATACACATTTTTAGCCGTATTTTCTTTCAACGTCATACGTTCGCATTATATACCGGGTTAACGTGATATTCTTTCCTACATGAAAACTTCACATACTAGTTGGTATATTAAAACTATATGGTGACGCTAATTCAACTTTTATCTGCTTAGAGGATTTAAATGGGTGTCAGATTTAGACGCTCTTATGATTACAGTACGTTCATTGTTTGTGGTTTTACGGAGATTGGCGGCTCTGGGAAGATTACGTGAGGTTTCAAATATATTAAAGTATTCTTACGACATTATGAATTTCTACAAGAATCTGGGAAATTTTTTTAACGTCTTCCCGGCTCCTGTGAAGTTGGGTATTACCATCCTTTCTTCTTCGACAGACCATGTCCCTCTTTCCACGCCTTATGGTTAATTTTTAAAATACATTCTTTTTATATCATTTAAAATACATCAATAAATTTACAAAATTTATTAGACATAAAGCCAGGGTTCGAGTCCCAGGCCAGACATCAAAAATAAAAAAAAAAGTATTTTTTCGGAGATTTCTTCTCTTTTTCTTCTTGTTTCTCAAAAATCTGTTGTTCGCAGTCGACTTTAAACTGTAGGTCCCGCCACTTCTGTATAAAATTAACACACGCAACATAAGTGGTGTGAGAAACTGCGGGCTTCTTGGGACGATTGCTTTAGACTGTCTAAAGGTGAAAGTATAGAACTGGCCATTTTATAGTTACCAGTAGCAACTCGTTTCCTTACCGTTCGCATCTTCCCTCTTTCCACCCTTCCTAAACCTACACAATGCACTGCATGAGTAGGGGTCATCCCCTGAGTGCAGGTTGAAAAAAAAATAAATAAAGTAAAAAAATCCCATATTACGAATACATTTGTAAATTTAATTAATTTTAATCTCATTTCTTAACTTTGTAAGTGTGTTATAGTTATAATAAATGTTTTGCTCAAGTCCTTAATGAATTTTTAAATAAAAATATTATAACAGTTTACATGGTTATGAAAAAGTCATCATTGTAAAATATTACTTCGGCGTTTATTATTAAATTTAAGTCTAAAACAATCAAAATTAAATGTTTTTTATTTGTTTTTTGTTTAATTTTAATTTTTTTTAAAATATATTATAAATGTGTATTTATTAACAAATAAACATTTTGCTGAAATTTAAAATTTTGTATTATAATTTACTGTAGCATAACATTTAGATTGAAATCAAAAAGGACAATGCACAAAATAATTTTTTTTTCAGAGATCTGCATGATTGTGAATCAAATGGCATAGTTTTGTAATTTCTAAAATGAATACTGAGCTAGCACTTGAAAAAAATTAAATCCTAATCCTAATATATATTATAAATCTCTCTGCAAGTGTGGTTTTTTGTTTGTTTGTTAGCCAATCACGCCTGAACGCTTGGACCGATTTTCTTGAAATTTGGCATATAGATCGGTCTTTTGTCCGTGGAGATTATAGGCTATAAATCTTTTTAAAATTTTGACCAAAAGAAGAGAAAAATTGGGACAAATGGTAATAGGTAATTTTTTACGATTTAGCTTAGTTAAATTTCCCAAATGTTTGTTGTTTGTTCGTTACCCAATCACGCCTAGACCGATTTTCTTGAAATTTGGGATATAGATCGGGCTTTTGTCCGTGGAGGTTATAGGCTATAAATCTTTTCAAAATTTTGATCAAAAGGAGAGAAAAACGGAAAAAATGGGGAAAAAATTGTAATAGGTAATTTTTTACGATTTAGTTTGGTTAAGTTTTCCCAAAAGGGATCCAAAAAGGGGGAAAGGGGCTGAAAACGGGCAAATTGAGTGCAGGTTATCCTAATCCTAATATACATTATAAATCTTTCTGTTAGTCTGTTTTTTTATTTGTTGGTAAATCACGCCTGAACCGATTTTCTTGAAATTTGGGATTCAGATCGAACTTTTGTAGGTGCAGGTTTATAGGTTATAGATCTTTTCAAAATTTTGATCAAAAGGGGAGAAAAATGGGAGAAATGGGGAAAAACTGGTAATAGGTAATTTTTTAAGATTTAGCTTGGTTAAGTTTCCCAAATAGCTATTGGAGGTGTTCTGTTTAAAAAATTGGTCCAAAAGGGATCCAAAAAGGGGAAAAGGGACGAAAAACGGGGAAATCGCATGCATTTATATTTAGAACTTAGAGTATTCAAAAAACTGAGTTGTTTGATAAACCGGTTTCCGAATAATTTGAAAAATTGCATTTTTTAAGAAGCCGGTTTCGAAACTGGATTTTTATAACCCGCGAAACGCCGGGTACTATCTGCTAGTATTTTAATACATGATTTATATTATCGAGCCTGTTTTCTTTGTCAAGAATTGCTTCTCACTGCTTGCTACTTCTGTTTATTTATGTAATTCACAAAAGCAACGAATCAACATAAGTGTGTTGGATATTATTTAAAAAAATCTTCTAATAAATATTGTTATATGTAACATTTCAATTTAAATATTATTAATTAATATAAAATATATTTATGTAATATATTTAAAATACAGTCTCTAAACCTAGTCTAAATAAACATCATAAATAATGTAGACAGACTGGACTTTGCAGAAAAATATCAATATTAGGAAGAAGAATGGACTTCAGTTATTTTTTCTGATGAATCGTCATCTAATCGTTTTAATTAATTTTGTGGATGATTCGTTAGGCAATAATTGGATATTTCAGCAGGATAATGCCGCAATCCATAAATCAAAAGCTACAAAATCGTTTCTGTCGTCCAGAAACATACCAGTTTTGGATTGGCCGGCATGTAGTCCAGACCTAAATCCGATAGAAAATTTATGGACAATAGAATCGGACCAAGTTTTCAAAAATAACACTTAGCATATGAATGTAAAATCTTTAAAAAGCGCCATCATAAGAGAATGGTGTCGGATTGATCAAAATTGCATTGAAAATTTAATAAATAAATTCTATAAATTCACAGTGGACACACTCACTGCTCACTAGTTGCTTTTTATTATTGTTATTTTATAATATTCACATTTAATTTTGGTTTTATAATTTGTTCGTTTGATAATGAAATTCATTTTGTGTTATTCTTTTATTAAATAAAGAAAATAAAATATTTTTTTTACATTAAAAGATTTATTTTATTGTTAGTTAGTATATTTAACCCAAAAATGGTACGAATTGGTCTAAAAAATTTTAAGTTTTTCGAAAAGTACGTTTGGTCTTATAAATATTTCGGGAAGTGTATTAGAAAAAGTGATACGATTTGGATTATTAAGACAGACTATCCGCCAAGAAATTTGTTTGGAATTAAAATTTTTAGATATCAGATAATGACAGGGAACATAAAGCGATCCAACCTAAATTTTTTTTTTTCACAAAAAATATGCGGAAAAAATATCTCTGAAATTTCAATATTGGAAAAGAAATTATTTTTTAAAGTGGTTAGTATCTAAAGAGACATTATGATTTGATTTCAAATGAGAACTAAGAACTAAGTTTAACAAGTCAAATTTATTTTTTTTACTAGTTTCTGCAAGAGATCCAACGTTAAAGGTAATAATTTTGATAATTTTATGTACCATAAGCTGCAAATACTTCTTGTAAAATTCGTAGCATTCAGCTATTCGCCAAGATTTCGAAAACCGATTTATAATTTTGTTTAAAATTTGTTGTTTTTACTTCTAATATATCTAGTACATACAGAAAAATTTTTTAGCTATTTTTAGAAACTCTTTTATAAACTCTGTTTATTTTATAGCTGTGTAAACACTACTTGATGAAGTCGCCGTGATCTAGTGGGTAGTGTGTTAGCTTATTAGACATAAGGCCCGGGTTCGAATCCCAGGTCAGACATCAAAACGAAAAATATTTCTTCGGCGGCTTCCTCTCAGCAGATTTCTGGCAAAGACTCTGAGAGTAAAAATTGCCATGAAAAGCTTCAATAAAATTAACGCACACAACATAAGTGGTGTGAGAAGCTAGGTCGTAATTCTGACTGAAGGGTTGTAATGGCCAATTATGTATGTACATATGTAAGCACTACTTGATTCTTCTTTCGCTTTAATATTATGCTTTCAGATTTCAACAGTTACTAGGAATTTTGAAAAAAAATTGCCAAAATTTCTCTAATACGTAAGTACTACTTACCGCACATAAAATATATGGGGACGTATAGGCAGCGTTGTCAACTATAAATTTTCAAAAAGCACCAAATTCTTTAAAAAAACGCGCAATTTTGACAAAAAAGCACTAAAACATTATAATATTTATTTTAATTTTATCAGCAATTTATTCATACATATATAATTGGTCATTACAAACCTTCAGTCTGGATTATTGACCTAGTTTCTCACACCACTTATGTTTTTGTGCTTTAATTTTATACACAGTTTAAAGTCGACTCCGAACGACTGATTTTTGAGAAACTTTTCATGGCAATTTTTATTTTCTTTACTCTCAAAGTTTTTAGCCAGAAATCTGCTCAGATTGAATCGCCGAAGAAATGAGGATCGAACCCTGGCTTTACGTCTAAGAAGCCAACACACTACCTATTAGACTATGGCGACTTCGTCACCAATTTATATAATCAGTACAAAAATGAACGAGTTTACAATTTAATACAAAAGTCTATCGTCTAGCCTATAGTCTAATCTAAAGTCCAGTCTAATCTATAGTCTACTCTAGCCTATAGTCTAATCTATAAACTTTTAGAATAGTTTATAGACTAATTTTTAGTCTATGTATATACTAATTCGATTTATTAAGACTGTAGTTTTACATGTAAATGAAAGTATTTATGTGTGAAAGTTAACATACATTAAACATAATTTTTTTAGACGTATAAAATGAAAATGATTTTACCTTCGAAAATGTATCAACGTAAAAAAGTATTATTGTTAAATATCTTCGCCCAAAATTGGTTTTAATTTCCAAAAGGACAAATTGATTTCTTTATTTTTTTTTTTTTTTTAAATTTTTGATTTGGTGTCACTGACATGAAAAGAAAAGCACTAAAAAAAGCACTAGGCACTGACTTGAAAATTTTCCGCGTCGAAAGTTGTAAAAAGCACTAAAAACAGTGCTAAAAGCACTGAGTTGACAACGCTGCGTATAGGCTATTAAAATCTTTGAATATTATACATTCCCCAGAAAAGTTCAAGTTTTGCTAATAATTATGTCTGATATAAAATCTGGCGTTGTTTAAAATTCGACTAACCGTTGATTAAAAACACAATTTTAGAATTTTTTTTTTTTAATTTTATTTTAAAAGTCGAGTATATTTGTTCTTTAAAATATTGACTTTAACTATATATTTATTTATCTTAAAATTATTTATAAATACCTTAGAAATAAGCTAGTGAATTGTTTGTTAATCTTTCAAAATGTTTCTATTTAAATGTAAATATTTTATGTATTTTCAATATTTAAAAAATTGGTTGTAGGTTTTAAAAGAATTTCTAATAATTAAAAAAGAAGGAAACCATAAAACAAGATAAAAATGCTTTTTTTTTTTTGTTTGCTTGTTATCAAAATTGTTTATTATTTGCCAAAGTATAGAAAATGTAGAAAAACTAAAGAAATTTAAGAAAAATGTTAGAGAGAATCATAAATATTTATGCGGATATTCAAGAAAAATATTTATGGTTTACACATTTCGGATCGAAATTTGAATAATAATTTCATTTTAAAAGTACAAATATGTACCTTATAAATAAACAACATATTCTCACAAATAAAAAATTGTGTTATAAATTCGAAGATATGACTTAAAGAGAACGTTTCTACTCTGAATATGGGAAAAATCTTTAAGGTAAAATTCCGTACTGTCCCCTGGACATGGTCCGACCGATACAAATATTTGATTTACTTAATGACTGTCGATTATAAGATGAAACACTTAATAAAATTTATTTCTCTATTCTTTTACGGTTTGAGAGAAATATGATAGAAAGAGAGTGCAGGATGCGAACAGCGTAGTCATATTAATAAGATGTTATTTTCCTAGTATTGTGATAACAGGATAATAAATATTATTTAGATACCTGCCACATATATTCTATTCCTATATATAGTATATACCCGTTGGAAGATTCCATCCATTTTCTTGGGAGATTTCAATTCTTTGTAAACGAATTTTAGTACATAAGTACAGGTATTTTAAAAACTTTTATTTTTTTTTAATTTATTTTTCCCAAAGCTTTTATTGCAAAATATAGAAATTTATTATTTATTAGGTCTCTAAACAATCGTTAGGCGTTTAGAAGCTGAATAATTATCAGACTTCAACCTCATGGAGAATCTATAGAAACAGATTAAAATCAAATAAGGGTTCATTGCAGCAAGCAGATATTTATAGAAAACGTTCAGTAGTTATATTTCTAATACCCAAAAACATTTGATCCAAACTAAGAAAATTTCATTTTGTAATATAAGTAGCTGGTAGTCTACGCCGGGTAAAACATGTTAAATATCAAATTACAATATGTTGGGTCTACCTTTAAAAATGAAATCAGCGTCTGTCTAAAAACTGGTTTGAAATAAAAATTATTACGCCCACCCAACAGTGTGTCGTTCCTTTAGATTTTTAATATAGAATTTTTGCAAATAATTTACAATCGAAGAAGTAATGTGTTTTTATTATAATAGCCTTGAAAAGAAAAATTGTAAACATTTTAAACACAGGCTTTAAATTTAATTTGGAAAAGCAGTCTATGCTTTATGGATTTAATAATATGAATAAAAAACCTCTATACAAATATTTCTTTATAATCTCATTAACAATACAAATTATTTTTTTTTTAGTTAATTGAATAAAAATACGAAAAAAAAAAAATGAAAATACATAGTAACAGAGAACAAAAAAATAAACAAAAAGCAATCACCTTGTTTGTGTGTTTGGCGAATTTAAATCCATTCCTGATTTATAGTATTTGTTTTCATAATTCAAATCAAGATTTCCTTCACTGTATGTTTGTATATTTTATTTATTATTCGCTGCTCCTCTATTTTACTTGAATTTGGGAAAGAGAAAAAGGCTTCAGGTAGATACATTATCTTGTTGAGAGTTACCTGTAAGAATTTCTCCTTTTTGATTTTTGTTTTAATCTGCAGCATATGATATTTGTTTCCTTCAATCATGTTGTTATTGTTCTTGCGGTTGTTCAACTAAAAATATAATACATTTATTTTAGAATTTCGAACATATAAGCATTTTAATATGCAACAGATATGAAAATATATATAAAAATTTAATTTATAGAATATAATTATTATCATTTTCTTTTACACTCAATTAATTTTGTTCTGTTTTAAATTTAAATAAATTATTCAGCAGAAATTATATTAGTTGTTAATTATTGTAGTATTTATCATTATTTTCTTAGTTTTTTGGAATATTTCTTTGTATAAAAATTTCTGAGAATAAAAATTTATTTATTTATTCTTTAATTACAGATACATTGTTTTTTCTGTTTCTGTTCACAAAATTTTGAGCAATAAATGTCTTTGTTAACTTATACTGTAAGAGTTCCCAGCGTTCTAATATTTTAAGCGGAATTATTTTATTATATTATTTAAAAAGATCGCAAAAACGGATTGAGTGTATGTATATTCTTTAAGAAACTCCATAATAGAGTTTTATTTTAGATTTCATAACCGATTCAATTGAAATAAAGTAGAAATGTATAATTAATTCCAAAAAATATTTAAAATTTCATATTAAAAGAAATAGTAAGAAATTTATGCGCTTCAAACGCTTTATTGTTAAATAATAAATTTTAATTTATATGGCACATTTACATACAGTGAGCGTCAAAAGAAAGTGTATACTAAGGATAAAATTTTGACAATAACCAAACTCAACATTCACCACTTAAGGAGAGTGTTTTTTTATATTTGTTTTTGTTTAATATTTAAAAACTGCCAATGTAATAATTTTAAAATAAAAATAATAGCAATTTATTAATAATGTGTATTTTTTAATGCACATTTTCTTTTGACGCTCACTGTATTATTTATATTTAAAATATAAGAGTTAAAAAGTGTAATGTATCTATAAGATGTCGGAGCATTTAATATCCGAGCACTAAAATCTTTTATTTTTGCCTATAGTTATTATTATTTACACACAAGCTGTTCGTACATTTCCATTCAGTTGTCTTAGTCAATGATTATAAGAACAACTTATAACTTTAATTGAGATCAGTTATGAAATCTTTTAGCCATTATTTACATATTTGCGTATTATAATTAAATATTATTTTTAAAGATATAACGATGTTTATTTTATATTTAAATAGAATTTGATTTTGATTATTTTAAAAATAATGTGTGTTACCTTTGCAGCGCGTTTCGAGTAGAGTAGTCTAATGCAAATTTCAAGAAATTTTTATTATTTAAACGCATATTTTCAGAGTTTGTGTGTGGATTTAGCCTCAGAGAAACAAATTGTATGTTTAAAATTGTTTACCTAGATAGTTTTATTTTATATTTTTTTTTATTAAAAAATCTGTTGTTTTTGTTAAGCTTGCAAATATTTAAATACTTTTTACCAATCAATTACCTTAATGTATGGCCGGTATGTTTTATTGAATTAGTTCGTTTTTTTTTTTTTGGAATATTCATTGGCTAATATTCAACAGAATCTTTCAACAAAATAACTGAAAATGCAGCTTACACATACACAAACAGTTACAAATCTATAACTAGAGATTTCTTATGATTTTATATCATTATGACTACAAATACCTGGTTCACGGTTGTTTCATGTTTGTTTGTTTTTATTTTTTTGTCACAATCATTGGACAGTGTAAAGCTAGTTAGTTAGGGTAAAGGGAATTTTGAGGTATGCAGACCTTTAAATATAAAATTTATTTGCAAAAATCATGATAATAAATAAAGTACCTGTTCGTGAGCGAGCGAGATCTACTGCAAAGCAACCAAAATTCAGTAACTCTAGTTCTTATTCATTATTATTGGCCCCATAGTGCACTTTAAAATGAGCTTAGTATTTAATAAAATGTCTTGCTTAAAAACTCTCTTAATTTGTTTTTTTATTTTTTTATTTTTCAAAATGATTAAAACGTGAGAATACCTGGTATTTAAAGTGTTCTCTCCTGCTTTAGAAATATCACCTTGTTACGGTACAGCTGTTTAAAGCGTTTTGTGTCATATTAAATATTGGCCAACTGCGCACTGAACATTTTTATTTCCAAATGTTGCCTTATTATATAGATTTTTTCAACTAAAATTAATCTATAACAAATTAATTGTTGTTTGCTGTTTCTCAAATTATTTATTTTAGTTCCGTATTGTTTAAGAAATTTTTAATATATCCTTTACTTATTCTACCACACCTAAACATGCACACTATTTTTTATACTTCAATTATTTATATCTAGTAGAAAATTATTACATATAGTGTAAAAAAAAAAAATCAATTTACGCCATACATATAAATTTATATAGGTAGGTATATATGTATAAATTATTTGTACTCACCTTTGTTTATGTAGTAAGATCGTTATGACTTTTCTGTGGTTTAATTATTTAAATTGTTTTGTTAAAATTGATTTATGATTTTTTTTCAAATCGTTTAGGTTTTAATAAAGATAAGGGAAGTGTACCTCTAGTAATTAATATTTAAAGAGAAAAGAAACGTAAGCGCTTCTTTAGTAACGACTGCGGCTGCGACTGCGACTATAACGATCACGACTGCTACGATGACTACGGCTACGTGAATGAGATCGTCGACGATGATGAGATTTATGGTGATCTATACAATAATAATAAATATCAATAATAATAAAATAATCACTATTTTCAGTTATACTTACGCCGGTGTCTGTCGCTTGGATGATGGCGACTGCTTGCATGCTCCCGGGAACGTTCGCGATATTCTCGTTCACGATCGCTATAAAGAAAAAAATTATAAACATGAATAATAAATAAATAAGATAGATATTCTAAGTACATATATTTAAATATTATACCTATACATACATATGTATGTATGTATATTCATAATTCTAATATATATTATAAATCTTTCTGTAAGTCTGTTTTTTGTTTGTTAGCCAATCACGCCTGGACCGATTTTCTTGAAATTCGGTATATAGATCGGGCTTTTGTCTGTGGAGGTTATAGGCTATAAATCTTTTTAAAATTTTGAACAAAGGGGGAGAAAAAATGGGACAAAAGAAGGAAAAATGATAATAGGTAATTTTTTTTACATTAGCTTGGTTAAGTTTCCCAAATAGCTTTTGGAGGTATTCCGTTTCTAAAGTAGAACGGGCAAATTAAGTGCATACCGAATCACGCCTGAACGCTTGAACCGATTTTCTTGAAATTTCGGATATTGATCGAGCTTTTGTCGGCGCGGGTTATAGCTATAAATCTTTTAAAAATTTTGAACCAAAGGGAAAAAAATGGGACAAAGGTAGAAAAATTAGTACTTTATGCAAAAATACTGTATTTTATGGGTTTTAAAGGTATTTTTTTACGATTTAGTTTGGTTAAATTTCCCAAATAGCTATTGGAGGTGTTCTGTTTAAAAAGTTGGACCAAAAGGGGTCTAAAAAGGGTGAAAGGGGCGAAAAACGGGGAAATTGCATGCATTTATATTTAGGACTATTTAGGTATTCAAAAAACTGAGTTCTTAGATAAACTGGTCTCCTAATTATTTGAAAAATTGCATTTTTTAAGAAGTCGTTTTCAAAACCGGATTTTTATTTATTGTTATTTTTATAACACACGCAACACCGGGTACAATCTGCTAGTATATAATACTTCTTGTGTTCGAGCATAAAAATTTATATCGAAATTCATTGGAGGAGGTTCAAAGCGATTTCTATTTTAACTATTTTATTTTATACGTCCAAATATGCGACTGTATATAAATACTCAGTATTGATGACACGAATCCTCAAATGGATTATGTCAAACAACTACAATATAATGGTAGAGATATGTTAGATAACTTCACGAATCGTAATCAAAAACAACTCGACGATATAGTATTTCCTAAAAATATAAATACATTTTTTGTATAAATAAGAGACGCATTATATAATCAATTAATATACCAGCTAATATACTAACTAATATTTATTTTCATCATTTTTGCCATTGCTGTGATGAACTATTGCTTATTTTAAATATTTTTCTTTATGCTGACATATACTACTTCTCCTATTGGACATAATTTTTTATCCCGGTCATTTTTAACTAATATTTGTGTCTTATTTAAACTTACCGCCTCCTGTCTACCTCAAAGCTGCGATGTGAAGATGATCGGTCATCGCGTCTTCTACGATCGTCAAGTTCCCGTTCTTTTTGACGCTGTTCATGAATTTCCTCGACAGCTTTACGTAATTTGGAATAGCCTAAATGTTGTTTTCCCATCAAATGGTCCTCAATTCGTTGTTGAGCATCTCCTACAATGAGAAAAGCACCACAAACTTCGCATACCTCCATTTGTTTTTCCGGCATATGACCCATATCTTGCATCCAGGCATTCAGTTTTTTATCACTAGCTAAACTTGATGCTGTATCATCATCACTATGTGGGGACTTATCACCGTCCTCGGCTGCGTTGTGCGGCGAAGATGAGGGCTCTGAATTAATCGGTTTGGGTTTTTCCTCTTTATTATTTGTTGCATTTTCATATTGTGCTACCAAATTATCTCTTTCTTCCTTAAGTTGCTCACATAAAGTCATTAAGTCCTGTGCCTGATCGACATCCCCTCGCGTACCGGCTTCTTCAGCTTCAGCTACCAGCTTCTTAATGCGGGCATTTAAATTATTCAATTGCTCACGATATTTCGAGACATGGGATTGTACTGGCTGATCTTTCTGCATTAAGGCTAAACGTTGTCTGCCCTTCTGAATTTTACGATCAACATCATTTAGCATTGAATTACAAAAATATAAAAATTCATCTTCAAATTGCCTTTTGCGCGATGATGGTCTAGCTTCTGCATATTTTTGTTTGGCTTCATCGTCATGTATACGACCGCAAGGTCCTAAATCGGCACGCGTATTAACAAATAATTCATGCGGACAAAATTTCACCAAATGATACTGACACAACTACAGTTTAATGAAAATAAAAATAATTAATGATATTGTAGTATACACATATGCATTTACAAATCGTCGTTTCCTTGGCATTTCAGAGAATCGGCGAGAGAGAGTGACCTTGAACTTACCTCAGGATCTTCCCAATTTACAGTCTACAAAAGGATGCATGCATTCATAAAAAAAAAATTAGTTAATAAAAGAGAAATACATTTTTTTTTCTTAGAATTTGTATGTATAATTACTTTTGGAGCTTCCGATGGATGTAAATTTCTATTTCTGCCCATTAATTCATCCAACATTTGTCGTGCGGCGTCTACCATTTTGCTTACTTAGTTAGATCAACTTCTGCTATAGAAATCTTCTTTGTTTATGAAACTTTATTTGTTGTTTAATATTTACTGTCAAATATTTTTCTCTGCTAATTTTTAATATTTTACACGTTTTTTTGCTAAAATTTTTTACCGCTTGTGTAAAAAAATTGATTTAACAAAGAACAAAAAATTAATTCACGTGGTTGCAAAACAGGGGCACAAAACATACTACACGCGCTAAGCGTTGCATAAAAGAGTATTAACTATAGTACAGTATAACCAGAACTACATGCAAACCAATGTTGCCAGGATTATTATCTCCTAAATTGTGTGTAACCAACTGCTGGAAAACATATCGCCAAAGAGGGAAAAATTAACTACATCACCATACATCTCTGTTGTATATGATGAAGGGTGCTTGTGTTCGCTAATGGAGGTTAAAATTAATTGGTCTAGACATACAACTGTTCATTCAACATTGATTTATGATCATATTATACTTAATTTGAGTAACGGTACTTTGGTGAATTTCAATATTATTCATTACACATTGTAAAAACTCACCACAATTTCAAAAAGTTAACGCACACACGCAAACCACAGAGAACACGTAACAACCAAACACATACACCCACACAAACACCAACCATACCCCTCCATCAGATACACACGCCACAAATAATTATAAGACACGCCCTCCAATCATAAACTTTGCTTCTTAATTTTTCATTTAAACAATTTCTTAAAATTAGTTCTCATCTTTCAAGACAGATTTTGGCATTCAAATCTGACCTGTCGATGAAAATAGTTCCCAGGCTCCCCATTTTTTAGGCGATTAGAATCGAAGGGGGGCACGTCGCCAGATTTTCATGTGATATTTCTTACATGGAAAACTGAGCTGTCGATGTGCCCTCCTTCGCTTCAAATCTTAGGTTCTTCTCCTTGGGTAGTTTTAGTTCCAACCCCGTTTTGCTCCATCCAAAGAACCAGGAGCACCATCACCCTTAATCTTCAGTGGAGGTTTGAAGGCCTCAGTTTTACCCCATTTGGGAGTAAAGTTCCTTCTCTTGCTTACGGCTTTAGATGTAAACGCATTTCTGCACACACACTAATCCGTAAGCAAGGGCATTTATTAGCGCAAAGGTTACCAGCTTGCGAAAGGACACCACCCTGTGTCGAGCCAGCATCTTCTCCTCACTTAACTCTCATCTTACTTTGCAAATCTTTTCAAGATCGTGAAAGTTCTGCGATATTCCTTATATCAGGATATAATGCGGAACGTTTCCGCCTGGGCTTTTTTCTCTTGTCAGACGGGATCGGTAACTGTTTGCACTATTGTATTGAATGCATCCTGTCTGATGATAGGCTTTCTAGATAGGAAGGTCACCTCCTCACTGCTCCCAGTGGTAAGCTCGATAAGTTCGAAGGGGATCTTTTCGATGATGCAATCATTGTCTACATCTGATAGACTCGCTACTTCGTCCGTTGAAGTAGGGAGCGTTAAAGCTTGCGCCTCACTAAACGACTCCTCCATAGTTGTGACCTTCACACCACTTGCGGCGAAACTCACAAAAATCTCGTTATCTTCAACAATGCTCAACTGAATAAGCGTAATGGGTATATAGAAATTATACGTGACCCTCTTGAATCTTATGTCGATAAAAATTTCATATCTGACAATGATTTTTTAATGAGAAAGGCTCTGTGCGTTGCTCGAATAGAGCACGCCCGCTTGAGTAGAATTTTTTTACGATCGTGAACTTAAACAATTTAAATTCCAGACTTTTAATAACACGCTTTTCATGGGAGATTTTAAAAGAAACAAAGCATATAAAAATAAGATGATAATCATTATTATTTTTTGATTAAGTCCCGTTTTCATAGGAATAAAATGTAATTAATCATAATAACCATAGTTGGCGTTATATGCGGTTAAGGATTAATTATAAGCTCATATTGAATTCAATTCACCAACTAACTTGAACCCGATATTACAGGTGTGTGAACCCGATATTACATTGTGAACCCGATGGCTTAGTACTGGTTTTAATCATACTCTTTAATTGTGGACATTAATTTGTAGTTAGTTTCGTTTGTGGTAAATCCATTTGTCTATGAATTGATAAATAAAATTAAATAAATTAAAAAAAATTCTAGAATAGAATATCATAAAAAAGCGGTATTAAGATGTGTATAAGTATGTATATATATATTTATTTAGATTTAAAAATAAGATACTTTCTTGCTCTTTCTGTTATAACAAAACTTACTTTAATTATCTAAAATTTCAATTTACTTGAGTTATAATTATGCCTAAAAAATTATACTTTACAGACAGCAGTCTTTAAAGCTTTCTTTTAATCTTGCCTTATTGTGTATTCTGGGTTCAGTATTGTTTTGTTTTCTTGCTATTCCTTTTAGTAAAAAATGTATAATAATTTATATTATCAATAAATTTATAAAGTATTATTTATGTAAGTATGTATACATATAATATAATCATATATTTATTTATAGCATATTAATATATTGTATTTATTTAACCGTCTGTTTTAATAATTTTTATTTTGTTTTCAATTTAAGAAACTTATAAGCTATAATAATGTATACATTTAATAATTGATGGATACAAAAAGTTGCCTTATTAAGTTGTACATACATAAATTGTAAGTAAAATTTTGAAAAACTTTAATTATTCTCTTTGTACATTAAAGCACATTCATTTTGCATCCATCAAATATATATTTAATTTTTACATTTATAGTAAAAATATCTTTAATAATTAATAGTTTTGATTAAATAATATTTTTTACAAATTCACAGTTTATATCATAAAAATATCTTAAACTTAGTCTTAAGAGAATTTTAATATTTCGACAATTTGAGCAATTAGCACCGATGTTACCACCACAACCCCTATTGATGACCCAATTATTTCTGTATGGATTAGGCGCAAACATTTTACAGGTCTCATAATTTTTATAAGGATTCATCATAGCAGTTGTAGCTCTGTTATCGACAATAATTGTTCCTTTATTAGTATTAACATTCACATAATCATTTCCTTTGTTTTGAACTCTTGGAATTCTTTGAGTTTTAAATTCATAATTATAGTCTAGTTGTTGTCTATTACATTGCAATTGCTGTTTGTGTTCCTGGTGTTTTTGCTTATCATTTCTACAATTTATTAAATTTGTTGCCTTGGCTTTTAGTTCTTCATTAAAGTGATTCTGCATGTATTGTTGTTCCGTAAATACAGTATTTGTTGTGTTGGCCAATGATCCATACATGGCTGATGTTAAATGTCTATTGATTAGGGCAATATATCAGGTACATATTGCACATTGCTAGTGACAGTGTTCAGTGACATCAACAATCACTGATTTCTTCCAGCAGAACAGAAAATAACCAATACCAGCGCCCAAAACCACAGCTAAACAGAGCCAAACATTGTAGGTCATGAATATTAACATCAATAGGAATGATATAGTAACCTGTACTATATGTAAAAATGTTTGGAAAATATGGTTTAAAGAAAACATTGTTGGACTGAAATATTAAAAGAAAAAATAAAAACAAAATAAGTAAAGTGTTCTTTAACTTGTAAAATTAATAAGCTCAAGAGAAAGTCTATCAAATATTTCACGCATTTAAAGGAATTCACATTTTTCAAGTAAATTATTTAGATAATAAATTGGATATTTTACAATCCACGTTATTTAATTGCCGTATAACCTAAACAAACTTCAAATTTAAATTCTAAAAAATACAAGTTCCGTCAAATATTTTGATCTGTTACACTATATAAATTAAGTAGCCTGATTACATTTTTATATTAGCAGTGAAGAATGCTAAACATTTAAAAAAAAATTTAAACTAATATTTTGTTGCACAACCCCAAACATACATACATATTTGGTCGTATAAAACCCTCCAGTCAGGATTACGACCTAGCTTCTAACACCACTTATGTTGTGTGCGTTACTTTTATACATGAGTGATGGGACCAACCGTTTAAAGTCGACTCCGGACGACAGATTTTTGAGAAGCTCATCATGGCAATTTTATTTACTTGCAGAGTTTTTGCCAGAAATCTGCTGAGTGGCAGTCGCGCGAAGAAATATTTTTTTCATAATTTCGTTTTTTTGATGCCTGACCTGGGGTTTGAATCGTAGTCTTAAGTCTAAATAAACCTACACATCCCCTACTAGACTACGACGACTACCTAAAGCTTAAAGCAATTTCATTGGTCAGCTTTAACGAATTTTGACATGAGACGTTTTTGACGTATGGTAATTTTGGTAGTATCTTCTACATTTGTTGGTTCCTTTCTGAAAATGTAACTCTGAAGTGGATGTTATTATTATTATTATTAATCAAAATACGGAACTTTAAATATTGGTATGTCACACAAAAATTTGTGGTTGTATAAATTAATACTGTTTAGGGATAGTACATACATACATAATTGGCCATTACAACCCTTCAGTCAGGATTACGACCTAGCTTAGGGATAGTACATTTACTTTTATAACATGTGGAGGCTCAGTGTTATACAAAAAATAGAAAAAAGGAAATACATGTTTTATAAAAGCAATGGTATTTAAATCGTTTTAAATATAAATACGATATCAAATTTATTATTTAGTACCAAGTACTAAAGTACTTATTATTTAGTATCAAGTACTAAATAACGAAAATACAAACTCATATTTAATATTTAGTCGAGAGTCCATTTTTTTTTTTTTTTTGGTACCTACGTTCGTTTATTTGCCACTGATAATTATAGGATGATGCAGTTTTACTCATTCTTCTTTCAAGACTACAGTTAAATTTAATTGTAAATTTGTTATCCCCAACGACTATACAATATATCTATTAGGTAGAGTTTAGGTAACAAACGAAGTACAGGTGTCCCTCGTATAACACTGTGCTTCTACAACGCGTTTTCGATATAACGCGATTAAAAAAAAAAAAAAAAACAGTTTCATTACAACGCGAAATTTCAACTAGTATAACACGCCTTATTACGAAATCGAAAAACAGTTTAAAAAAAGCAAAGAAAGGCTGATAACTTATTTCACAAAATTCACAATCACTGGAAGAACGTCCAACAAAATGTCTTTCATCAAATGACACAATTTTTCCGATAAAATTTTTTCTGATGAAGTTATACCGCTCACTATTTCGACGTAATATGATGTTCAAAGTAAGTGACACAGACTAGTGGATATTTAAGTTTATCGATTGTCTTTTTTTTCATTATGTTTCTAATTTTTTTTTTTAAATAAAGTATGAATATTGATTTTGAGTTGTAAACGTACATACATCTTTAATTTAGTAACAATTTTATTTTGGAAAAAGTTCATTGGAACATAACCCGTAAATTTATATGAAAGTTAAGTCTTCTATAACGCGAATTACATAACTCAGAATTTTCAAGGCACGTAACCACCGCGTTATACGAGGGACACATGTATTTATAAAAACACATTGCCTAGAAAAATTGGAATTATTTGCCAGATCACGTTTTTCTAGTGCTTCAGAAAGAAACAGGATACCTAGTTCAATACCTGAAATTGAATCCTAGACCATAACTTATTCTAAACTAAACTTAAGAAGTTATAATTCAGTTTTATATATGTATTATAGTTACTCCCGTTAGTAAATATTGCTGTTTTTCTTGTTTCGGGGTCATTAAAACTAAGACAGTTTTTTGATTCAACTTTTTACCCAAAATATAATTTCACATAAGTAGCAAGTTTGACGATGCTGATATATCGGGTCCGCCATCTAACATTTTTTTTTCAACCAGTGCTTATTTCGTGAATGGTAACACTTATAATTAGTTTTGTCCTTCCGCTGAACGAAAATATTACGATATTACTTTGAAAATCATGGTAATGTTGCAGAGAAACGCCGTCAGTTCCGTATATTCATTATCTTGTAAAAAAAAATGAAAAAAACTGGCACCCTCATCGAAACTGGTATGATTTGGTTTCAACAGGACGGCGCTACGTGCCACACAGCCGTAACTACACTCGATGTTTTGTGCCCTCCTGTCTTTGAAGATCGCATTATCAGCCGCAGAGATGATGTCGTTTGTCCACCTTGAAGCTGCGATTTGACACCGTTGAACTATTATTTGTGGGGTGCCGTCAAAGATAAATGTTATGCCGACAAGCCGGAGACAATTGACGCTTTAAGGGAAAATATTCGTGAAGCCATTAGTGAAATACAGCTGCACACAATCGATAATGTGCTTAAAAATTGAACCGATCGTGTAGGCAACTCTTGGCCAGCCGAGGCAGCCATTTCAATGACATTATTTTCCATTATTAACCGGAAGGATTATACTTTCAAATATAATAAGAAATTTGAGAAAATATTCAGTAGTTTTTTTTAAAGCATTTAAAAAAAAAAAGTTATTTGGCGGACCTTTTATAAATATGATTCGTTTTACAAGCCATAAATTCTCCTAGTCTGAGTTTTATGATTTAATAATGGAAAATGGAAAATCAATATTGAGTAAACTTCGAAAAGTAATTCTTTATTTACTGTAAGTTATTAGACAGATTTATTTTAAAATTAAATATAATTATGGCGATCAATTAGACAAAATATAGAAACTTGTGAATCCATTATAATGACAAAATTAACAAACAATAAAAATTAACAAAATCAACATAACAAAACGAAACAAAACGAAACAAAACAAAGATAGTGACAAAAAGCACAAATGATAATGAAGAAAAATACTGACAGGACAAATGTCTAAGATAATTCTAGTATACAAACTAGCCTTAGTATATGTAATAACAATATTATTATGTATAATATACTTACGGTTGTTTATGTATTACTTCTCCCACATATCTACAGTTGTATGGTTACAGGTGATTTTTACACACACATTTATATGTATAATGTATGATGAAGTTTAAGCGAAAAATATAGCATGACATGTTAAGGTATAAAATTTTTATAAAAAAAAAAGAGAAAAAAGAAACACAAAAATAAAATCCAGAAAGATTTACCAAATTTTAAGACATCATTCGACTTAACCACATGATTAATGTTTATATCTAGAGTGTGAAAACTTACTGAACTGGTGAAGCACTGGATTGAGGTGCTTGCCTTTGACCGGCTTCAGGATTAGTTTGTGGTCCGGTAACTGGACGATATTCCAAGAGGTTGTAGGTTTTCCAAAATAGAAATTCACGATAATATTTAAGACCCTCATATAAAACCGCAATAATGAATATCGCCAACATTGAACCCAATAATCCGGCTACGCTATCTATTTTCCACCAATCAAATAGTATGGTTTCAGAATAGCCAAAATGGAACTTGTAATCAAAAGAAAAGAATCAACAAATTTATTAGTTTACTGTTGTTATTGTATTAACGATAAAAAAAAACTACTTACAGACATCGACATTGCGTGATTTAACATGACATGACCACTACTTGCAGCCGCCGGGACATGGTGTTGGTGCATACCAGGCATATCATGATGCATATGTACGTTAGCGGGCATTTCTGTCGTGGTGGTTGTGGTGGTGGACGACATAACAGTTAAGTGATCCATTCCGGTGTGATCAGCTCCATGCATTGAGTGGTGCATTGAATGATCGGCTATAATAAAAACAATTATTTTAAATATGAATGATAAATCATAAATGATTTTTTTTTCTAATTTTTAATATTTTAAGAGTTTTCTAAATTCTATACAACATATCCCTTAAAAGTCTTTGGGGGATGATTTTAAAGTCTTTTTGACCCACGGAAAAATCTTAACTTTGTCATTATGTTCAAACATAAGCAACTTCGAAAAGCTGATTTTATTTTCTAAACTTGATCAGGCATAAATAAATTCTCTAGTTTTCTTTGATGTGTTAGCTTTCGGTATTATTTATGTTGGGCTACCATTTCGTGTCCCTATACTATACTGCCAATATAGTAGAATCTGTTTACATTTATTTTCGACCTCATAACGATACGTGCTAAACTTTCGAGATCTACTAGCTTTGCTTGAATGTGGGCGATTTTATGCCAGACTAGACGAATATCATCCGCATATCCCGAATTATCTCTCTGAACCAATTTACCCAGGAGGATGAAGAACAGGAGATGGAGGGTAATTTGTTTTACTTCAGCGTTGATTGACCCGTTGTGAAGGAGTACGAAACCTTAATGATTCGAATTATTTTCTAGTCAACATTTCATGGTCTCATGATAACGAAAGCTTTCGCTGGTCATAAATGCTTACCTACAAACTCTACTAATACTTGTTAGAACGCCAATAAAGTTCAAAAAATGTTATATCATGGTTTTCGTATTCATATTTTAAATTAATTTTTAATTAATTAATTATTTTAAATAAAATTACATGGAAATCAACAGGAGAACTAACGAAGAGTAAAAAAATAATTAACAAATGTTTAAAAAATATTTGTCACAGGCTTTCGTTATAAAGCATAGGACTGATTCTAAAACTTCGTATCAATATTGGCGTCAAATCTAAAATATAAAATTCTCGAGTCACGGTGTTAGTGGTTAAACTCCTCCGAAATGGATCGACCGATTTCATGCATATCGGGTAGGTCTGAGATCGCGACATTTATTTTACATATCCCTAAATGTTAAGAGGGCGTGGCAAATTGTTAAAATTTAATATTTAGGTACATTTTGATCGTAGATGAATAAAATCATGTGGATAAGTTCGTAGAGTTGATATCGACAATCCCACAAAAAATGGGCATGACAACCCTCCCCCTTCAAGTGATACCTATAACACTTAAACTACTGAACGAATTTTAACCATTCTTTTTTTGATCGAAAGCTTATCAGATTTTGATGGTTTAAAAATATTCGATATAGCAAAAAGTAGGTGTGGCAAACCTTTAAAATTTAATATTTAGGGACATAGGGATCGTAGACGAATGTAATTTCGTAAAGTCGATATCGACAAACTCTCCAAAAATGGGCGTTGTAACCGTCCCCGTGTAAAAGATACCTATAAGTCGGCTAATTCGATAGTTTATAACTGCATATGTACATATACAACATGTATGTCTTTTAGTTTTTATTTTAAAGCGACTACAACAACTAAAACTCTATCAGCGCTTTATGAAGCGTATTACAATAAATATATAATTTGACCTGTTTTGGGCAATAAAAAAATCAATTTTGGGCGAGACGAAGTTCGTCGGGTCAGCTAGTATTTTATCATAATAATAATAATAATGGTAATACGGTTTCGTTAGATTTTATAAATAACGACTTACCGTGGTTTTCCAGTGTGTGTTGTGAGTGATCCATTTTTATTGGAAATTTAATGTTTCTAGATTGAATTTCAATTAAATTGTTGTTAAATTGTTAAGTAATTCTGAAATAATAAAAGAGAATAATTTATCCAATTAATTAATAAAATTAAAATAAAAATTGTATTAATTTATTTCAGTATCGTTTATCTACATATATATGGAACCATATTGCATAATTAAAACAGTCAATTGCGAGTTAAAAAAACAACAAATGACTTCGCTATAATCAATTATAAATTATAATTATAATGAAAACAAAACATAAGATTTACACATTTGATAATTATTAAAACCTCCCACTTTTTACAGATATGAATGGGACAATTAAATTGAACCTCAATTTTATGTGAATAAATGATTTATAAAAATAGTATTAATTTTTAAGGATTTTTTTCACTTGCAATGGAAGTTAATTCAAAATTTCAAAAATAAATTTGTAAGAGTTTCACAAGTTTTATGACTAGCTTTCCTTTATTCGCCAGATTCTATGATTCGTAATTCGAATTTTTATTTTGAAGCAATAGGAATAACATCAAAGAACAGTTAATGTTAAACTTAATTACAATCAGGCTTCTTTGATCAACTAGATTTTAGTTAAAAATTATAGAAATTTTAAAAAATCGCAACCAACTCACAAAATCTGATAGACTACCAACAACATTTTCTAATTTGTATAAAATCGTATTATTTATTTCTTTATGGCATTTTAATAGCACATTTCTTTCTAAAAGACGAATTTTAAAACGAGTTAATTGAATTTCAATGCAAATTTATGATATATTAGAGTGAAGTTATAATATATGACCACGTTCGCTTTCGTTTCGCTTTATATAGCTTTCAAATTTGAAAGTCAATTTTTATTCATACGGTTAGGAATACTATAAATATAATAATAAATAATGTAAAAAATTGTTTAATATATAGAAAGACTGGCAGATTTTACCCGGCGTTGCGCGGGTTATTTTTTCGTCCCTTTCCTCCTTTTTGGACGTATTTTGGTCCAACTTTAGAAACGGAATACCTCCAACAGCTATTTGAGAAACTTAACCAAGCTAAATCGTATAAAATTACCTATTATCATTTATAGCCTATAACCTGCACCTACAAAAGCTCGATTTATATGCTATGCACTCAATTTGTCCGTTTTTCGCCCCTTTTCCTCTTTTTGGACCCCTTTTCGTCTAACTTGAGAAACGGAATAGCTCTAACAGCTACATATTTGGGAAACTTAACCAAGCTAAATCGTAAAAAATTACCTATTACCATTTTTTCTCCATGTGTCCCAATGAATTGTATTTTTATTTCATTTTTACAATTTCGTTGCAAACCTAACAGTCTATAATGGTACATGAATCCACAGAACAAAAATGCATCTGGTTATTTTTATTTTAAAGAAAATTGTTGCCAGTGTCTTGTTTTCATAGTTGTTACAACGCCAAGGTTTCCTTCTAACCACAAAAACATAAAACAGACAATGTCACAATGTACTACATACATACTGAGAGCGTCAAAAGGAAGTGTACACTATGGATAAAATTCTAACAATCATCTAACTCACCACTTTTACCACTTAAGGGAGAGATAGTGCCCGAAAAAATTTAATAATATTTTGAAACTTGCAATGTAACATACAAATAACGATAATTTATTAATGTATAGTTTTTTTATGTACTCTTTCTTTTAACGCCCATAGTATGTACTTGGTTCGTTTATTAAAATATTTTCAAGATTATTGTTAACGCTTTTACAAATTAAATTCATTATTTTAGTGTAACTGTTTGAAAATTGTTTAAAACTAGTTATGCTTTTAGTTTAAGTTTTGTAAATACTTTATAAATTAATAATATGAAAAGGGTATGATTTTTCTTACCTCCTTCAAGCAACATATACCTAATTAAATATTTTTCCCTGAAGTTTAATTAAAACACAAACTTTCATATCAAAATAAGGATGTCTTACTCGTCATTTCAGCTGAAATATTACTTTTAAGTGAATTGTTTTTTTTTTATTAAATAGAAAAATGGTTCCATGGTTAACAAAATATTAAATTTCATTTTAAATATAACTTTAGGTTTAAGATACTACCCCTTTTTTACAGTAACATTAAGCTGAATAGCAGCCATAGCTGCCAGTTAAATAAAGCCTCAAATCGTCAAATATTAGGAAAAAAAATTGTCAAATTTTCAAAAAAATACATAAAAGTTAAGTTGGGTAGTGTATCGACTTATTAGACGTAATACCAGGGTTCAAATACCAACTAAGACATCAAAACAAAATTGTGAAAAAATATTCCTTCGCCGACTGCCTCTCAGCAGATTTCTGGCAAAAACTCTGAGAGCAAATAAAATTGCCTTGAAGAGCTTCTCAAAAATCTATCGTTCAGAGTCGACTTTAAACTAAAGGTCCCGGCACTCATGTATAAAATTAACGCACCCAGCATAAGTGGTGTGCGAAGTAATATTGTAATCTGACTGAAGGGTTGTAATGACCAATAATGTATGAATGTATGGAACAGTCTGTTGAAAAATTGTGTAGTCTTCTTAAAAACAAATGCTTTTAATTTCCACAAATGTTACGAATTCTTTAATTTATTTACATGCAAAACAAAAGTCCTTGCAATAATTCCTGTTTTGTCAAATATTTATTACATTTAATATAAATATTGGTTCCTTACATTAAAAATAAAAATTGATTACGTATTTTACTAAGAGCTCTAATACTACAAAAAACCAATAATGAAATCCTACCAGATAAACCATTTTTCTAAGTCATACTCTCATTTTAATGTTGCCTAATCAAACATTTTTCTAAAACCAATTTTCAGCTTGTGGTTAATCGCGGTGCGTTTAATGGTATTTGGCATAATTCGGTTAGGAAGGTTTTATATGTAGATTTTTAATTACAAATTTATAAAATAATTATTTTAGAGTTAAAAATAATTTATACAAGGTTTTTTCGTAAATATAAGTACCTATATGCGTTTATTAAATATTGTTGACGTTATATTTTGATCACTATGGTCACGTCAACGGGCAAATTTTTAAAGTTTCCTCGAGATTTATAGGTTAATCTAGATGTTAGAAACGCAATCGCAAATACATTTACTCGCTTAAGATGTGGTAGACTATGGTTAATGTAGTCATAAACGTTATTAGAAACGTCATGATCATATATTTTTTCATTGTTTAATCGACAGACTCGTTACAATATAAAATTAAGCTCTTGTTTTCTCATACACGTGCTTACTTTCAAATTTGCTTTGAACTGTTTAAAATGTTAAATGGTTAAAAATATTTTTATTTCTTTTAATTTTTAGTGAAAGGTTGGTAACAAAGAGTTTCTGTTATTTTTTTTATTATTTATTTTTAAGGTTAAATCTATGTCTATGTCTTTTGTTAGGGAGAAGGCCATGATGCCAGAACCTTATTTTTCTGTATTTTAGTATTGCATTAAAAAATTTTTTAATCATAATAACAATGTTTTTTTTTTGTAAAACAAAATTAAAACAATTCAATTAAATAATTATAAGAAATAGATTATTATCAGAGTTTATAGAAAAATTTCTATTTAAAGGCACATATTCGAAGAGATTCGAAGAAGTTTTCAGTCTAAAATTGATGGAAAGCAAAAGAAGCTAAACTTCACGCACAAAACAAAAAGATCTAAAGCCACCAACAAAAAATTAGTTTAAATGGCAACTGCGGTATTTATAGGTGCTTCAAAAAGATTAAATGCTAAACAGGCAGAGTTCGGCCCATGCAAAGCACTAGTTTCAATATCAAGAATGCTAATTGGCGTGTCATTTAACACCTTGACTGCTAACTACAAGATAGATTGAAGATAGATAGGGTGCCAAACTACGAGTTATTTCGTACTCATCAATGTGAAAAAATCAAATTGTCGTTTTTTGACCAGTTTTCTGAAATATACGGTGGCAGTCAACGCGCATCGTCTCATTGCGTTAATGATATGATGGATGTCTAGTAAGCAAGGTAACTAAGGAAGTTATTCTCAATATTAGTTTACATAAACGGAAAATATCTAAATATAAAATTCTCGTATCACGGTGTTAGTGGAACTCCGACCGATTTTCTTGCCTATCGGGTAGGTCTGAGAGGCGGAAAACATCTATTTTTTATATCCCTTAATGTTAAGAGGGCGTGGCAAATCGTTAAAATTGAATATTTAGGTACATATTGATCGTAGACCAATAAAATTTAGTGGATAAGTTCGTAGCGTTGATATAGACAATCCCACCCAAAATGGCCGTTACAACCCTCTTCCTTCAAGAGGTACCTATAACTCTTAAACTACTGAATTGGTTTTAACCATTCTTTTTTTGTCCAAATGCTTATCAGGTTTAGATAGCTAAAAAAATCGATATAGCAAAAAGTAGAGCCGGCAAACCTTTAAAATTGAATATTTAGGGGCATAGTGATCATAGACGAATGCAATTTGGTGGGTAAGTACGTAAGGCGTCTTCCCCTTTTAAGAGATAACTATAAGTTGGCTAATTCGATGTTTCATAACTACATATATATGTATGTACGTATACAACATGTAATTACACCAACTATAACTTCATCAGAGCTTTATGCAGCGTATTACAATAAATATATAATGTGATCTGTTTTGGGCATTAAAAAAAACCAATTTTGGTCGGGACAAAGTTCGTCGGGTCAGCTAATTTTTTATAAATTGTTTACCTCGAATTCCATAAAATAAAATTCGGTATCTACAAATGAGCATATTTATATCAAATGAACAATCTCAAGTTTATTATGATATTATAAAATATCACTGCAATTGCATTGAAAATAAAATGGTTTACGTATCTATCATCCAGTACCTTTGCACATTTTTCTAATTTTTTTTTATCACACAATTTTAGTTTATTACTCAATTTCCATGAATTGGAATATGACTCTTTAAATAAATGTAATTGAAAACTTTAATTTGTAAGCCTGGAAAACACATTATATATGTATAACTACAGAAACTGATTGAAAGTGTTTTTCATTGTATTTATGATAGAAATATTTATATTTTTAAGATACCATTTTTACAAAAAAATACCCCAAACTAATTAATATGAATTTTTATTTAATAAAATACATTTATATATAGATGTATACGTAAATTATATTATATTATCATGCAGAGCCAAACTACTAAGCTCCTAAACTCAGTTTAACTTACTTTGCTACTACGTAAATAAATACAAATATTAGCTTATTGTTATATTTCCTTTAGAAAAAAATAAATAAAGAATTAAATAAGACTCTGATGTGATATAGAATATAGCTTGTTTTACTGTCTTCTATTAGTTTTACAGTCATGTTATTAAAATAAGATTTGATCATTAAAAATTTATTAGAGAATTTTGTGTTTGCTAGTTCATTAAAAAAATAAAAAAAACGGACAGAGTCAAAATTAAAATCCCTTTTATTTTACCGTTTAAGTGTAGACCTGCTACTACTAAAGATGAATAATTGTATCTTCGGCGATTCCATTTTCGAAACGATAACGTCTTTTGCAACTTTATTCACAATTTACACAGATATACATAATTGGTCATCACAACCCTTCAGTCCGGATTATTGACCTAGTTTCTCACACCATTTATGTTGTGTGTGCGTTAATTTTGTCAGTTTAAAGTCGACTCCGAACGACAGACTTTTTTTGAGAAACTTTTCATGGCAAGTTTATTTACTCTCAGAGTTTTTGGCAGAAATCTGCTGAGAGGAAAACGCCGAAAAAATACTTTTTGTATTTTGTTTTGATGTCTGGCCTGGGACTCGAAGCCTGGCTTTACATCTAATAAGCCAACACACTACCTTAGACTACGGCGACTTCACAATTTAAGCAAAAATAAAAGAACTGATATTCTAAGAGGATTTAACTTCAAGAAAAAACCGGTGTTACAAAGAGCCCGCGCAAACCTGCGGTGATGGCTAGGACCATTTTGTTGTGTGTCTGATAAGATTGATGGAAATTCTTCGCTTATAATAAAACTGAAATAAGATTAATCTATCTAAGCATGCTACACTTGCTATGAATTTTCATTATCGAATGCTATCTTAATTAAAAATTCAATAATTCTTCTCTGTACAAATATTTCAGAATGTGTAAAATGAAGGAACATAGAAATCGGAATAAATGGGATACAAATAGCGCGATAGTACATTAAGATCAACTGGGTTCTCTACTATTAGTTTATTGAAATAAAAAAAAAAATTCATTTTACTTTATAAATACTCACTTAACTAGTGTTTATTATTGTTGCAATTATTATAAAACGTATTTAACAGTGCAATCGTAATGCATATTATTAATTAATGTAAATTAAATGTAATTAAAATTAATATGCATATGAGTCATAAATAATCATTTGTTACAATATTTTTACATGATACATAACAAAAAGAGATTTAAATAACGTACATAAATATTCGAAGAAACTCAATAAGGAAATTGTTAATTTCGTTGTGGTAGCTTTAATTTGTTTATGACAAACGTTAACGATTTGAAGTGAAAAGATGCAAATATGTAAGAAGATTTAAACTAGATTGCATGTTACATAAAATACCTAAAAAATAGATAAGCATTGTGCAACAAATTGTTATAAACAATTACGTAAATACAATTGAATCTCAAAATAATACAAAACGTTGCACAATGATTCAAGGATGGATTAAAATGTACATAATACGCACATGCCTGATGGTTTTTCGAAAATACAGTACTCACAATAACTCAAACACAATCACTCAAACCGAATAATTTAATATAATCACATCAATCCATCACGACTCAATTGTCAACGTTTGTAACATCCTGTCAATGCTTGGAGGAAAGTGTTCATCATTTTGTATAAGAAGCTCTTGTTTAAATTAGTGCTAACCATAGCAAAATATTTACATGTTGGACGAGGAAACTCTTTAAATATACTTGACCAAAAAAAATATAAGATCTACAATGCAGTTACCACCATCTGGTCTATGCACATCCAAGATGTTAGTGGTAATCATGGAGTCGGTTCCACCTGATCCTACAAACGCAGTATTGATATCGCGAATCGTGGTAAACCTCACAGATTTATAACAATCTTTCAAAGGGTATGTCTGTAATATCGGATATCACGGTTAGACAAGCCTATAAAGTTTAGATTACTGCCACAGGTTAGCACATAAAGATGAGGGTATGTTTCCTACAGACAGAGTTTGCGAATTTACTATAAAAAGACAGAAACTTTTCTGTGCTCCCGCACAATATAAAATTAGATTTAAACACGAACAAGTACATATATAGTCATGGCGACAAATAAATGGAAGATTTATATTCTCATCGGTATTGATGGAAATTCGCAACTTTTAGAAACGCGACGATAAATTTTAAAGGTGAGTAACTTCTTAATTTTCAGATTATGCCATTAGTGCATATCCTAAAAACAAATATCGAGATTCATTTCTTTAATGCGACTAGAAAGGAAGTATATGTCATTATTCTCGTAAGTAAATCGTATAGTGAGATTATTCGCAAAGAGAAGATTGTGAGTGAGTACTCCTTCTCCATGTTCCTTCCTTCGACCACATTTATAGTAATTTTGCATCAAATTATATCTAAATAGATGAACAAAGCTACAGTCAAACTTCTATAATTTGAACTTCTATTGCTTGAATTTTCTATAAGTTGTAGTACAGCAACAGCATCTTAGAGAAAAATTCTATCAGGTTTTGCTTCTTTAACTTGAGGTTTCTATAAATTGATATTTTTTTTTGGATAATGGTGATTCAATTTATAGAAGTTCGACTGTACTTGCTTTGATTGCGTGTTATAGACACACAGGGAAAAACAAAAGCCTGTCTAGTGGTACACAGTATAAAACGTCTGTTAGTTATACCATAATGCAAAATTTAAGTGTACACAAAAACTTTATAATCGCAACGAATAATGATACTTGTTCATTAATGTCGACCAATTTATTTGGGAAATGACAGTCAGTTTTTTAAAGACTTCTTTTTTCGTACTTGGTCATAGGGACATACACGGAAACTAAATTTCGCACAGATTTGCTGGAACGGGTGACTAGATGTGATTTGTGCAAGGCTCTACCTTTAATCACGATGGGATTGGAAATTGGGAATAAAATTCACTTCTGGATAGAAGAAAGAACCTGCTAGACCGCTAGTTTGTGATAGCCCAATATTTTTCCGGGGCGAATAGTTAAGATCATCTTTCCCTTTCACCAGATACGAGATGCATGTCAGTTGGATAAACGCCTATTCACACAAATTGTGTAAAGCCTGTCAATGCCCAGTACTCGCACAAAGGCGAGGCATAATTTTTTTTAAAATCCTTGACAGAACTGTCAGGAGTTAAATTGAAGCTCATTGCCCTTGCGCTTGGGCAATCAGATAGGATAGGCACGACGCCATATTACTTCTTATAATAATTTTTTATAAGAAAATTTATTCAGCCCAAGACTTAAAATTTTTAAAGAGGAAATAAATATGCATGTATGTGTATGTATAATGTGATATTAAATTTACCAATACATATTAAATTGTTGTTAAATTTATCAACATTTAATACGTTACGTTTTGTGCAAATTTAAATTAAATTGTTTGAAATATTGAATATCTTGAAATTCTCAAAGCATTTATACTGAAAATTTGCCAGTAAATTGTGATGGTATGTCAGTATAATTGGAAATATTTTTCTCACATTATCATAAAGTTCTTTCCTTTTGTGTAGGAGAAAAAAAACCAAAGAACAATGTTTATGAGTGTGCGAGTGTGTAAACAAAAGTATTGGAAAGAGAAAATAACACCCAAGCAAGTATTCCAAAAGGAACAAATAACTTATGGATATAAAGAGAAATATTTTAGCAATAGCAATGCATTAATGGGGGAAAAAAACTACACAAAATTCCACAAACTACTGGAACAGTTTACATAAAATTTTATTTGTAAATTTAATTTATATTTCTTAAGATTTAAGTCTTTAATGTAAAGGCTGTAAAAGGATCTATATGTTTTCCAATTTGCTAGAAAATTTAACAAGACTTTAATTCTACTTTGTTTACAAATCTTTCAGAATAAGCTTCTGAAAATGTTCTATAATTTACCAACGTTTTATTTTGCAGTTGCCGTAGTCTAGTAGGTAGTTTGTTGGCTTATTAGACGTAAAGCCAGGGTTTAGAGCCCCAGCCCAAAGCTGAATCAACAAAAATATGTAAAAATATTTCTGCGGTGACTTCCTCTCAGCAGATTTCTGACAAAAACTCTGAGAGTAAATAAGATTGCCATGAAAAGTTACTAAAAAAAAAAATCTGTCATTCGGAGTCGATTTTAAACTGTAGGTCCCGCCACTTAATTATAAAATTAACACACACAACATGAAAGTGGTGTGAGAAACTAGGTCAGTAATCCTGATTGAAGGGTAGCAATGACCAATTATGTATGTACATATGTATGTTATTAAACATCAGGCTTACATTCACTAGGATACAACTAATGAAATCACAGAAAACTTTTATAATAGATGTGCTAATTCTCATGAACGCCTTTACACTCTAACTCTTTTTTTCTTAAAGATTTTTGGTAGTAATAATTAATTATTTTTAAGAAATCTATTATACTATTGTCAAATTATATTTAAGTTCAAAAGTCACTATTTACTAAACTCTAAATATTAAAACTATTGTAACATAATATTTCAATCAATAAACACATTCAATTGAATTCAAGTTTCTATTTTATTCCTGCCGCAAGTTTACAAATCATTCTACTGTCATCTAAGTTTCTATTGTGTTTAAGACGAAACTGAATTATATACCATACATATATACATACATAGAGGGTTACATAAGTAAGTACATAATTCAGTCAAGATTACGATTTAGCTTCTCACACCACTTATGTTGTGTGCGTTAATTTTATACATGAGTGGCGGGATCTACAGTTTAAAGTCGACTCCGAGAGACTATCGATCGAAATGTTTTTGTGTAAAATGTTTTATAAAATTTGTGGAAATAACCAGATTTTATGACTCCACTCACCTAAGCTCGATGTGCCCATCTTTTGCCTTGGCTATGACATTCATTAAAAAATGAAAGGAACATATCGCCGCATATCGACGTCTCCATTCTATAATCACGTTTTTAAGGTTCTTACATTTTTAAATTCTACGTTCTCTAACTTAAATACTATTCAAATTTGGTTAAGATGTACCCATCCGTTCCGAAGTTAGAATACTTATGCATATAGTTTTATGGCGCGTGAAAACTTTGAGAGCTCATAACTCAAATACACTTTTTCGACTTAGAATGTTATAGAACGGAGTCATCGATATGATCTTTCATTTTATCCGTTAAGCATGGTACAGTAGTTCAAACTTTGAAAATAATTCAAAGATAATGACAAAAATCGAAAGATTTATTAAATAGTAAAGAAAACCTCTCTTGTTAAATAGGGCGTCAGTTGGAGCACTTAAAAAAATCATTATTTTTATACTTTTTTAAGTGCAAATAAAACTTGCTTTAGGTTAGGGATCGATTAAGGCCGCATATGATAATAAAAACTAATCACTTCTATGGAAAAATTAGTATTATTTTTTATACTTTTATTTTGCTACCAAAACCAAACAATTCTCAGAAAACATCGATAGAATTTGGAATAAATCGATATAACATCGATGTTTCTCTACAAGGAACATTTTTTTAAATGTTTTAGTAATAATGAGGGCAAGGAATTTTATGCACTAAAAAATTAAAAATATGCGCATATAATATGCACTATAAGAGAGAAAATATGCACTAAAAATGTTAAAAATATGCAAACAAACAAACAAATAAATAAAAAAATAAAATTCAGGTCACAGTTTCATATTTATAAGGAACATATAAGATTTTAAATGTATTTTTTACAGGAAAATCAGACAATTCATTTACATATGTAATGGGTACATATAAGGATATTGTTAAGTTATAAATATAATAAATTAGCAGACCCGGACAAACGTTGTTTTGGCTTCGAATTTTATTTTCACTATAAGTCTGGTTTCCATGCAAAGTCATGGCTGATTGATATTTAGAAGAAGAATGAAAAGTGCACCAAACCGACACAGCAATTTTTGTTCAAATGGAATTATATATTTTTGATAGCTTGGCCCAATCCGCGTTATTTTGAGCTGCTTTTCGTAGAAAAGCAAAATCAGTGTGGTATCGGGCTAATTAACGCCACTGTATGCTGATCAACGACCCAACGCCTTCAACGAAACACAGCATAGTGCAGTAGTTCTTGAGTTACGGTGCAAAAACACAAAAAAAAAAAACTAAATATTGCACCATCTAACGGACGAACTTCAAACTACATTACAGAAACACTCCTCACGCCCCATGGAGCGAAATCGGTCCAGTAGTTTTTTAGTTTAGCGATCACGAGAATACACGGCCTTTTTATATATATAGAGATATTTATACAGTAGTTTTCTGATTTAACAACCATTCGATTCTACGAACATCGCATTTAACGAATAGGCACATTTTTCCTATTGAGTAGCTTAAATAGCGAACAAAATTTTTATTTTGTGTACGCAGTTTAACGAACAAATAAAAATGAGATTTTTGCAAACTTGATGTATTGACATTAAAATATTTCCAAAAGAAAATTAAATATACAATAAAATATGCTAAATATATGCACTTATAAGAAAAATATGGAAAATATGCATTTATTATAAAATATGCAAAAATATGCAACAACATATCGATGACATTTTGTTATAAATTCTTCGATTCGAAAAGGTATATTGCGAAAAGTGATTTTAAGTTACCGACTACAAACATGCATATCCATTATAATCCTTGCCCTGATAATAATAAATATGAAACAGGAATGTCATTTCTCTTAGTCATGTATTTAAAAGAAAAAAAGAATTATTTTTAATGGCTGCCGAACGACAATAAAATATATTAAATTGATTTAAATTCTAAAATAAACATTATTGTTATCTGTAGCCGTGCTTGGTATATTTTAAGTAATTTACTGTTAAAATTTTAAATCTTAAAATAGAAGATAATAAAACTTTTGATTAATATGTATAGATTTAAAACGTTATCTTTCTTTCTTAAGAGATATTTTTCATTATCGTTTTTATATTTTTCTACAGCTGTTTCAACGAATGTAAAGGCCTTTAACCTTAATATTTTTTTTGATATACATATGTATGTAAATGGTATATAAAACATATGCAATTTTAAAACAATCTTTGATAAATATTTAGGAGCGCTAATACTATTTAAGTAACAAGAAAATGTGGATAAATTTCTCGAAAATTGAATATAAACTCTGAAAAATTATTCGAATTTCATTTAAGAAGTGTATGTAAAATCAAGCCACCTTTTAATCCTCCGGCACCATTTGGTTTTTTGTAAATTCTTAGAGTAACACTTCGATTAAGTTCCTTTGGCACCGTTATTTATCTTTCCATTTACTTTTAGAGAATATTATTATGTTTTTTATCACTCCATTTAATTAGTTAAACTTGAATCGATTCAGTAAGTATAAAATTCTTTTGAGACACACCGTTAAAAGAAGACAAAAAGTGTTAAAGGAACAATATTCTTTAATCTTTTATATGAAATTTTATTTTCCCCCACCACAACAATTTTAATTTCTTTTTATACTATTCCACAATTTATTATAATTATACGTTTGTGGTTACACATTAAAATGGGTTGAATAAAAAAATTAATTTTTTTTTTAAATTTTAATGTCATTAAATTAACTTATCAAGTACATAATATATATTTTCAAAAGTTGCGGTTAATTTAGAGCTCGTATAATTTTCAATGCAAATGAACTCCCTACTAATTAAATTTATCAACGTTACATGAGGTTTTGAAGAAAACAAAAAAAAAACCTTTCTTATGCACAGTAATTAATTAAAGTTGAAAAGTTAAAGTGCAAGGTCAAAGTATTGTGGTTAAAGATAGTCAGTGATTAGACAATTCACAAGTGATAATTTAATATACTTTGTCAAATCGGAAGGCATTGATATTTTAATATTTTCCTTTGATTTTACTTATAAAAATAATAATAATCGACAAATAGTTTAGTTTAATTTATTAACGTTATTTGCAATATCACTGCTAAGCTAGTCACACTAATATCAATTCACGTAAAATCGGTTGAGTTAAATCCAGAATGTCCTGCAAGAACCTTTACATATTGAGAAAAAAATATTCGAATATTTTGAATAGCTTTTAGCACAGAAAGGTTATAGATCTTGAATCTATATTTCAAATAGAAATAATATTTCATAACACATAATTACATAATATTTCATAATGATACCAATGCTTACAACCCTACGACTAACAGAAAACTTGACATGCTTAGGAACATAATTTATGAAAATTCTTATTATACTTCAATTAAAGTGTTTAAATTTAGAATGTAGCCGCTTTATGATTGTTGTTTTATGTCAGAATACTGTCATTTCTAATTGAGATTCTTATAACTTTAAACGATAAAGACAAATTCGAGGAAATGTTTCTCTTAGGGCCTCTTAGGGCCATTATTACAACTTCACGTTAAAGTTGGTGTTAGTTAAAGGTACTCTAGCTGAAGTGAACGGCAAAGTTACCTTTAACTTATTTTCGTTATTACAACTTACAAATAACAAAAAATTAACTTCTTCAAAAATAAAGCAGTGCTGGAGCAAAGTCTATAAAACTGCTCAATTAAACAATTTTTTTTTTAACGCAGTGGTAACAGTGGACTTCGTTTTTTTTTGTTGTGTATGCTTATTTTATTTAAATTTGAAATTTCCATATCGAAAATAGTATACGGATTAACGCTCACTTCTATCTTATTGGGTACTCGTAATAATGAAAAACAATTCATCTCTCCGTTAAAATCCGTCCTTTAGTTAAGTTAGTTAGGGAAGTAGTAATAATGGTTCTTAGAGTTATATTTTTTGGCTAAATCCTTTTAATATTGCACCCGCCATATACTAAATTAACACATAAGTGGTGTCAGAAGATTAGTCGTAGTCCGGCTTGAAGGGTTGTAATGATATATTGTGTCATATATCGAAAGGGATTCCAAGCATTTACACAAAAGTTTTAAGCAACGCGATGATATGGCTGTTTCTGATTAGAGTAATTTCATTTTTATTCATAGTGTAATGGATGAATTTGTAAGACTTCAATAATTAAAAGAAAAAAATACAACAAACTTTCTTCTTCCGATTAGGATAGGAATTGCAAACAAAAATTCATAATTTACCTCACCTCTCGGACTGAATAGCAACACTGGAAGGGAAATATTTGGCTTCGCAATCATAATAAAAAATACCAAGTTAGGGTAGTAATTAAAGCAAAACTATCTATCGCATGAAATGATATTTTTATGTTGCAGTTGATAAGAAAGAACGACTTACCGCATATTAGATGCAAAAGAATTTAGCAGTCGGATTTTTATAATTCAAGAAAGTTATTAACGTATTTTTTTCCAACTGAACATGTTACATATATTTTATGATAGTTTCAAATTTATAGTAGTTATTATAATAACAATCAGTAATGAAATATAATATTGCTACGGGAACAGAAAAAACAAAATGTGTTTATTCTTCAAAAAGAAACAAAAAAATCAAACATTAACAAAACATAAAGAAATTATAAGAATAGTTGTACACAAAGATCAAATAACAGTACCTAAACTATGTATATAGGCAGGCCACAAAAGAAAGATCAAACGACAATACGATTCTGAATGTTGTCAAATCGAAAATAATTGATTATACAGTGGTGGCCATATAATTAGAAACGATTTAGGAACATTTGTGTTTGTTTATTTATTTTCGCATGTCTCAAAAAAAGATTAAAAAACGGTTACAGTTTGGAACCGAAATGTTTAAAAAAGATGCGCTTTTCTGGAACAGAGTTCTCTGGAGTGACGAATCCAAGTTTAATTTGTTTCAATTTGAAATCAGTAAAAAGCAACATTTTTATATTAAACATATTATTTTTCTATATAATCTAATATATAAAAATCTTCTGTCTCGGTATTAGTGGTTGAACTCTTCCCAAATGGATCGAGCGATTTTCATGAAATTTTGTGTGTATATCGGGTAGGTCTGAGAATCCGACAACATCTATTTTTCATATCCCTAAATCATAAGAGGGCGTGGTAAATCGTTAAAATTGAATATTTAGATACATATCGATCGCAGACGAATAACATTTGGCGGGTAAGTTCGTAGAGTCGATATCGACAATCCCAGAAAAAAATGGGCGTGATAATCCTCCCCTTCTAGTGATACCTATAACTTTTAAACTGAACCGATTTTAAGGCGTGGCAAACCTATAACATAATAATCTTAGACGAATGCAATTTGGTGTATAAATTTTAGAGCCGATATCAACAAACTCACCCGGAATGGGCGTGGCATCCCTCCCCCTCTAAAAGATACCTATAAGTCGGCTAATTCGTTGGTTAATAACTGCATACATATATATGTACGTATATAAAACGTATGTCTCTTAGTTTTTATTTTGGAACGTGTACAACAACTACAACTTAATCAGCGCCTTATGCAGGGTATTACAATAAATAAATAATCGTATCCGTTTTGGCTAATAAAAAAAAATCTATTTTGGGCGGGACGAAGATCGCCGGGTCAGCTAGGTTATTTATAATATTTAGGATTACGAACATAGTTTCTCACACCACTTGTGATGTGTACATTAATTTTATAATTGAGTAGCGGGTCCTACAATTTAAAGTCGACTCCCGAAGGGCAGATTTTTCAGAATCTTTTCATGGGAATTTTATTTACTCTCAGAGTTTTTTGCTAGAAATCTGCGAAGAGAAAGTCACCGAAGAAATATTTTCACATATTTACGTTTTGATATCTGATCTGAGTTTATATATTTTATAATATTTATTTATTGTAAACATTAGAATTAATTTGAAAAAATAAATACTTAAATTACGTTTTTTAAGCTTTGTAGAAATAAGAGTCGATAGATGTTTCGTGTAATAGAAAAAATTGTAATCATTTTTAAATTCATTCCATTTAATTTTTAACGATTTCTTTGTCAGCAGGAAAATATATTTATGTTTAACGGTAGCCTTGTCTGTAGTGTATTTGAGTTTTAGCATGAAAATCGTAAGTTCGATTTCCACCAGAGACTCTGATCTGTGGTATTACGCCGAGCATAAGGTCAAAGTTTCTCAGCTGTTAATAATTATAACTTAATATTTAATTAATAAATAAATAAATATTTATTTAACTTGTTTAGAATCACATCATTTAATCAAAGTATATAAATAAAATCTGTGAAGATTATGCTGAGATTACATAAAGTAATAACACACTATTCATTATATCGTCTTTCTTTTTAGATAAAAAGAAAATCTGCTAAATAAGAAGATTTAGCTTTCACGTTATTAAATTTTAGAAAAATTAAAAAAAGAAAATCATATTTACCGGAAACAGCCAACCACTAATAAGATAAACTACAGTTGTTACAATTTGTTGACATTTAATCCATTTGCTTTTTTTTTTGTTTAAATTTTAATCGTATTTTTGTATTATTCATACATAAAACGGGTTGAATGTGCAACAGATTAACTAAATATAAGTATTATTATTTTTTGAAAAATATGGTAGAAAAATTTTAACAAGAATGTATATTGAAATCTTTGTATCTACATATATGGGAGAAATGAAAATCTTTGCCATAAAAACAACATCTCTGAATGAATTTCGTAATTCAATGCTTTAAATTGACACATTTGTAAGTTTCTTTTTTTTCCAATTAATTTATTAAATTCTAAACAAATAGTATATTTATTTTGTTTAACAAATTTAAAAGTAAAAATATTATATCAATAAACAGAAGATAATTATCGGAGCACAAAATAATCCATAAAAATAGTACGACAATCGTATGTGTTTAACTGTAAAAGTATTGTATAGGACCTAATAAAAATTATTTGATACGACAAATAGAGAAGATAAAGCTCAGTCAAGACTTTTATCAGTATTTATGACTGCAAAACATATTTATCAGTTACAACGCATACCATTCCCGTTTCTTTTAAAATATTATGAGTGATTTTATAAAAAAAAAACAAATTCTATATCGTAATCTACAATTTTTTTTAAAATAATACTATTTAAGTCAGATAGATATATTGCACTATATAGAGTAAAGAAGAAAATAAAAACAAATAATCAAAAATATAAATTACAGTCGAACTTCTATAAATTGAATCACCATTATCCAGAAGAGAACTTCAAGTTACAGAAACTTCAAGCTAAAGAAGCAAAACCTGTTTGAATTTCTCTCCAAGAAGCTGTTGCTGTGCTTCAACTTATAGAAAATTTAAGCAGTTAAAGTTCAAATTATAGAAGTTCGACTGTACTTAGTAGGTATACAGTTCTTTAGATACAATATTCAATCATTTTAAATATTTAACGGGAGAAGTCAAAATATGAAACTTGTTTTCTTAACCTGTTGTATTTGTCAAAAACGGCACCGCTGCGAAAGTTAATTAGAAAATGTTATTCTAATTAATTCAAGGTCACTTTACAAGTATTACTATTATCAGATTAAAAGGGCATTGAATTATTGAATTTAATTTAGGCTTAGAAGTCTGATTTGTTCAAACAATTTTTAATTTGTTTATTTAATAAAATATTACATGCTATAAGCGTTTAATGAACTTTATTTTCTTTATTTTGCCAACGAAGCACATTTTTTAATACATTGTATTTATTTATAATAAATAGTTTAAAAATTAAAAATTTTCCACATTTATATATTACGTATGTGCTTAGGTTGTTAAATTTGTTGAAGCTAAGCAAGGAATTGATTCTAGAAACATGCATGAACATGTATTGGATGTAAAGGGTCCGCCAAATAGCTTTTTTGTTTGGAAATGCTTAAAAAAAACTACTGAAGATTTTCTCAAATTTCTTTTTTTATTTGAAAGTACAATCCTTCCGGTTAATAATGGAAAATAATTTCATTCAAATGGCTGCCTCGGCTGGCCATTCAGTAGCCTACACGATCGGTCCAATTTTTAAGCACATTATCGATTGTGTGCAGCTGTATTTCACCGAATATTGTCCTTTAAAGCGTCAATTGTCTTTGGCATGTCGGCGTAACACTTATCTTTGACGGTACCCCACAAATAATAGTCCAACGGTGTCAAATCGCAGTTCCGAGGTGGCCAAACGACATCAGCTCTGCGGCTGATAATGCAATCTTCAACAGGGCGGAAAACATCGACTGTAGTTTAGGCTGTGTTGCACGTAGCGCCGTCCTGTTAAAACCAAATGTTGCCAATATCCTCCGCTTCAATTTTTTTGAACAAAAATTCGTTCAACATGGCCCGCTGCACACAATCGATAATGTACTTAAAAATTGGCTACTGCATTGCCGGTCGAGGCAGCCATTTGAATGAAATTATTTTACATTATTAACCGGAAGGATTTTTTCTTTTAATTGAACTGATTATATCTACAATTGCTCTCATGAAAACTAAAGTTTATTTATACACTGTGCAGCATTAATGTAGGTACTCTACGTTATGTAAACAATTTTATAAATTCTGAACAAAAAATATTTAAATACAGTAGAAGATTTTTATTTTATTACAAAACAATTTTGTTTATGATGTATTCAACAAAACAAAAGAAAATGAAGGGCCAATTTCTGATGACGCACTAAAACTGTTGGTACCCCCAGGATGAAATGGGAGTAAATTAAAGATTCAAAATTCACTCTACATACATATGTGTTGAAATATTATAGCTAACATTTAGTAGGATATTTATTAAACCTATTTGGAATTGTATATACCAGGTTTGGACTTGTGAGCAACTTTTTCAAATGATTGTCTAAATACATATTTGGAATCACTTTGGAACTTCGCGGAAGAGTATTAAACCTGTGTCCGGCAAATCAGCATTGCCCTTTTCGAAGTAAAAATCTTTACGAAATTTTTAAATACCCTGTCTAAGTCTTTGTTTCCTTAAAAAATTTCAAAATGAAAAGCTCAATCGAAATACACTGTTAAGTATAGTCGTGGTAGTAGAACGCAAAGCCAGAAAAGACACCAATAAAGTTGATAATGAATATATGGTGGAATTGAACGGAAATTATTCATTACAAGTTGCTACAATATGGTGAAACAATTAATTCTGACCTCTGCTCTCAACAATTATTGAACAGTTGTTACATTATGATATGATAATAACTGTATGAACTTGGCTGGAAGAATCAATCAAGAAATTCTTACTAAAAATGTATGCACGAAACAGAGTAATAGATGATCTTCATACCACTTCCAGTTAACTTCAGTGTTTTTGAAGGAATTACTGTTTTATTTTTATGTTTTTAGTGTTATGTTCAATTTTTTATTTTTTAAAGAAAAAATTATTTTTTCGCTGATGTATTTAAACTTTAATCTCTGATTGCATGATATTTTTAATAAAAAAAAAAATAACTGATTTCGTATCGGAAGACAATTTAAAAGCCCATCGAAAGGTCTAACAAATGGCAAAAAATGTAAAATATGTTGAGAAAATCATTGAAATGAATAATCAAAACATTTATGGGTTTCTAAATAGATGGTCATCTAAATTGTTGACTTTTGAACTTAAGTGAATAAGTGAACCGTCAACGTTTTAATTTATTTTTATTGTATTTTTTATTTATTATTTATATGTAGTTAATTTTGGTCATACATACATGCATATATTTATAGGACAATTGTCAAATTGTAAAAGATTAAACATTAGATAAAATAATTTCAAAAAATTTCTATTTCTATTCAATATGCTATTGAAAAGTATGCCCGATAAATATTTCACTCTTTTGGGACATTTAATTAGCCAATGTAGCGAAGTAATATTTTTTAATTTTATAATTATTCAATTGAGAACAAAATATACATCTAATACACATTTATATTAAGTTACAATTACACGTGAGTTGTGTTAATTTTCACTGGCAGATTTATTTTCAAAAAAAAAATAAAAATAATTTTAGAAAAAAAAAACAACTTACGAACTTTTATTATACGCTTGAATACACACTTTTTACACTTTATTTGGCCGAAAGTGTTAGTTGCGATAACCGAAATAAGTAAACAACAAAGTAAGACTCATATGCAGCAACTTTAAATCATGAACCAAAGCTATAGATACAATTCTACCGAAATCATTTATACGAAATAATTAACCTGTAGATGAAATAACAACATAGACAACGACAAAACAAAACAAAACAAAAAACAGACACAAAAAGTTACATTAAAAAAAAAACCTAAAATATAATCAAAATGAATACAACTACATATTAGTAATATTAGATTATAGAAAAAGTCACTTTCTACTTACTTTGCTAAATAATTTGAAATACAACATGTGAGCTTTTAGGATTTTTGTGAAACCATGCTTAAAGTACTTATTTTTCGAGGCCATAAAATATTGCAATCAGAGACAGTCTTTTTTACAAAGCTTCCTCCTTCAAGCCTACCAAATTTAATTGGTTCAAATACTAGCGGAGGTTTTTTTGTCAGCATATGTAAAGGCTTATATGTCTAATATACTGAAGGTGTCTGTCAAATTTATCGAGGTTAATCTGCCGTTCAAATCGAAAAATTTAAAAAGGACCTTTATATAATAACTCTATATTACAATGTAAAAGCATATTTATAAACTACATAACGACGCCTCCGTTCTAAGTCGAAAAAGAATGTTTTGAGTAATGAGCTCTCAAAGTTTTCACGCGACATACGACTATATGTGTATTCTAAGAAGATTTTTCTCTATAACTTCGGAACGGATCGGCGCATCTTAACCAAATTTGGACAATACTTAAGTTAGAGAACGTAGAATTTAAAAATAATACAAAATACAAGAACATTAGAACGTTTTAGAATGGAGGCGTCGATATATCGAATAAGAAATAATTTTCTCAAAGGAATGTTGCAAAATCTGCAATTTCTAGTTTCTCACACCATTTGTGTTGTGTGTGTTAATTTTATACATAAGTGGCGGAACCTACAGTTTAAAGTCGACTCCGAACGACAGATTTTATGAGAAACTTTTCATGACAATTTTATTTACTCTCAGAGTTTTTTGCCAGAAATCTGCTAAGAGGAAATTGCCGAAGAAATACTTTCTGTATTTTGTTTTGATATCTGGACTAAGGCTCGAACCCTGGCTTTACGTCTAATAAGCCAACACACTACCTACTAGACTACGGCGACTTAATATAAACTTCGATATTAAAAAGAATACATTTAACAATACTAAATATTTATAAGTCGCCGTAGTCTAGTAGATAGGCTTATTAAATTGAAGGCCCGAGTTCAAACCCCAGACTCAGCATCAAAACTAAAATATGAAAACATTTCTTCAGCAACTTCCTCTCATCAGATTTCTGGCAAAAGCTCTAAGAATAAATATAAATTGCCATAAAAAACTTCTCAAAAATCTGTCGTTCGAAGTTGACTTTAAACTGTAGGTGCAGGTGGTGTGAGAAACTAGGTCGTAATACTGACTGAAGGGTTGTAATAACCAATTATGTATGTATGTAAATATTTATATGTCGTATTTTGAGAGTGAGACGCCACCAGTAATGTCGAATACGGAAATCAATTTCTAGAAAAATTAAATTTAGTGTATGTAAACGAAACAAAGGAACATATGTATACTTTAATGGAAAACAACGTCCATCAAAAAACAGCAACACCAGCACATACACACACGTCGTCTGTAATCAGTTTACAATAATGGATAATTCTCATTTATTCTCTTTGTTTTGTTTTTGTGGACGACCAAACTCAGTATCGTGAACATGCACTCACTTCTGCTCGCCACTGTATGAATCTGAATGAGTAGGCGTATGAATATTTCGAATATTATGTGTTTGATGTCAACGTTGTACTTATACTCATTGCAACATGTACTTATAAATCAATGTTCTAGCAAGTATGAATAAATCAGATTAGTTGAATTTCAATACTGTTGACTCACTCATACTCAAAACTTCATGAGTACTTATGAGTAGCGAAAAACCGATTCGTTGGTGATCCCTGATCCATTCTTTAGTATAGGCCTTACAAGAGATCGTTACAAGAATCGTTAAATTCTACGCTTCTAGCGTTATTTACGGTCAGAGTTATATGCGGAATAAAATTTAGTTTGGGATCAAGTACACCTCGTAGATCCAGGAAGTTATCTACAAGCTCGTATCCATCAAAAGCATAGTTTGCAAGAATCGGATTCTTTCATGAATGTTCATAGAAATTTTCATTTGTTTTTGTTATATTTTACAAATTTAAGTTAATAATTTTTTAAATAAATAAAATAGATTTTAATCCGAATGTGTTTGCAATTGTTTTTATAATATACTCTACGTGGCAGAAGTTGGTGCATAGGTTTTCTTAATTTAATGTTTATATAAGTATCACTGTAATAGCAATTATAAGAAATTACATTTTTTCCTATCTAATCTAAAACAAAGCTTTAATTTGTTGCATATTAAAGCTAAGCTTTTGAAAGGTTTTAGTTGAAATTTTATATATCAAAAGCTAAACTTAAACCTGAAAAAGTTTTATTGGGTTTTTTTTATTTACGTATTGTATTTCTTGTTTAATACTTAAACGCGATTTTTTGTTGTTGGTATACAACAATAAACGTTGTATACTGTATGTATGTATATTTTTTAAATTTGATTTAAGATAATGTACCAAACGTATTGTAAAACCATTAGATAATTAACCCTATTGAATATTGCGATTATTTTTGTGCATGTACATACATACATAAATTTGATTCCGGCTCACAACTATAGATACCCGTGTACATCCATGGGAAATTTAATGTTTTAAAGTGTATGAAATACGCACAAACCAAAATGTATGGTATGAAGCAACCAATTACAAGACCAACCAACCGTTTTCTAGGGAATTTTCGAAACAATTAAACAGTTAACAATAATTGATGGCATTGATAATTGCAAACACACGAAGTAAATATTCACAAAGAACAACATTTCGATCAATGTCAAACCATTGTTTTGGAGAGAATATTAAATTTGTATCTTTCTTTAATTAAAAACAATCACAACTCTTTTGTTTATTGTTATGTACAAATTTTAGGAAATATTTTTTACTTTTTTCTTTAAATATAAAGTTGAAAACATATCGTTTAATTGATTTTTTTTTTCTTAATTTCTGGAAAGTATTTTTAATATAAAAATAAACTTAATTTTCATAAGAGTAACTTTTCTCAAGCTCTCATTGTTACCAAATAAATATTGTATTGAATTTTGGAGATGCCATGTATTATAACACAATGCAAATTATGTAGTATTGTTTATTTATTTTTAGACTGAACAAAAATAAAAAACTTATATAGCGTTTGTATTATGAAGGCTTGTACCGTATTAAAGATATATCTGTTAAAAACCAACTGCTTAAATGCATATACATATACATACATTTTTGCAACAGCAAATATTTCTATTATAACTTTTAAAATTTATTGTATTGCTATGCTTTTAATTTTTGCAATTGTTTATTTATCGTTTATTCGTCGATTGCAATTAAAAAATAAAAATAAAAACTTTATTCGTTTAAATAACAACTCACTTCAACTGATAACACCGCTCTATAAATTTTATTCATGTTACGTATTAAATAAGATCAAACTTTCGATGTACAAAATCGGTGTGCTAAACGCACACTTTTAAACACAGCCCTCTGTTAGTTAATCATAGACTCTCTGGCAGCATCGCTCTTTGCTCTATTTATACTGTCTTATTTCATTTATGACAAGTTTAGCATATTTGTTTATATTCTCGCAGATTCCTAGCTATTATTTTGCATAATTCTTGTATCGCACAAAGTGTGTGTTGCTGATATAATGTCCTTTCTTTTGTTTCTTCAGAATATAATATTGTTTTTTGCGTAACAATATAGTACATCCACCTACTTTTTGTTATTATCAGTTCCAAATCGATCAGTCCTAACTACTCTGACTAAAAGCTAGGGGGGATTTATTTGGTGAGAGGACACCATCCAAAATTCGGTGATTTTAAATTACATGGAAATAGTGCGGTTTAATCTGTATAGCCGTAAAGTCACCTCACACTATATATTACACACCGTCTTAATATTGTTACGTTTAAAATATTAATTCGTAGATTCCAAATAAAATAAAAATAAATATATAGTTAACTCTAAATCAATTCTTTATTATTCAAACAATTCCGTGTGCATCCTTTAGCGGTTTGACTTAACAACAATTTACTTTAATTGTTATTATTCTTTACACACTCGCTCGTTAGAACTTCAAACCACGATTCTCTTCCAGGCACGCAATAACAATTGTTCGTTATTCTTCTCTGCTTACAACCTTTTTGTAAGCAACGATAGGGAGAAATTCACCCAAGACTGGCTGAATTTTAACTAAATCCCATGTGTCGTCTTCACACACGACTGACTGAATTCTAACTGAATCCCACGTATCGTCTTCACACGCGACTGACTGAATTCTAACTGAATCCCACGTGTCGTCTTCACACACGTCTGACTGAATTCTAACTGAATCATCCTTGCATGCTCTGTCTTGTCTTTTATATCGCTGGATCAATATGAATGAAAGATGAATACTCCCGAAGGAAAATGACGATCTTCGAGAAATATCTAAAAATGTAAACAACCTGTTTTCATTATTCTCGGTTGTGTGTCTTGTTTACAATAGTAAATATATCCACTCTTTTTTATACTGCATTTTTTTTTTTTGGTGCCTTCTTTATACTGCACTTTTTTTTTTTGGTTGTTTACTTCTTTGTCCGGTGGACTTTGTTGGCTGTCTACATCTTTATCCCTTATATTTTTTAATGTTGTTGCTAAATTTTTGTTTATCCATCGATCTTGTAAACAAGTACATTGTTTTTGTTGGTATATTTTTACTTATTCGTGGATCACGTGACCAAGTCCATTGCTTCATTTTTGGAGGTTTTGTTTTCATTTCTATTGTGTTGTTTTTGGAACTTTTATTTATTATTTTAATAACACCATTTCCAGTTTCGTAACAATATTAATATCGCCCTATCCGGGAAACTTGATTCACAGGAATACGATGTTTTTTGTGAGCGTCTCTAACTATAAACGGTTAGTGTCGAAAAGAGACGATAAGATAAGACCTTGTATTCTAGCAAGCTGTATGGATTTAATGACCTGTCTTATCTTTTGCACAGATGACGTTTAAACCCTGGTTTCCCCATAAACCACTATGGTACCGAATTGATAATATCAACCACATGTATGAGAATTCGGTCGTCCCACGGACTACAAAGAAACCTACCGCCATTTCATTAATAATGTGATTTCTTTATTCTTTAGGAACTTATTATTTGCAACGTTGGTTATCTAATCAGCTAAACGCCTGAGGGGGGAGCAGATGGTTTGTGGTTACAAGGACTCCACAAGATTCTTTGAATCCGATCAGATAAACCTCTGTCAGGTTCTTGGACATAATTGTATATGGATTTGGGAGAGAACAGAGGTCCTTGAAGGATTGATTTTTGCTTCACTTGTCCTTATTCTCTCGATCTTCAACTCTGTTATTTTTTTTTCATGGCAAGCAGGTTGAGTCCAATGACGCACAAGTATATCGTACTTATCTCAAGCAACTAACCAATTAATCTATTTTTAATATACTAATATGTATATGCATATATATTTTTAAAAAGTGAAAAATTATTAAAAAATAATATATTTCAGTACAAATAGTACAATATTGAATAATCGCTACTTGTGATAATAAATCTTAGTAATCAAAAATTTATGAAATACTTTATTAGAATGATTGAAAAATAAAATCCAATTTAAAAAACATAATTTTTTGCATTGCAAACACGACTTAATGACAAAATAAACGTGAAATACGATATTGAGAAATCGATCTATACATATTTGAAGACAAATATTTCCCTTTTATTTTTGAAAATAAAAAGTCGTGTAGACAGAAGCTTGAAAAAATATCGTATTATTAAGGCGGGAAATATATCAAAAAAATTTTAAAAAGTTAAAGAGGCAACGTTTCTTTACATTTCTTTTTAAGTACTGTGAATATCAATGTTTGACTCTCGAAAAATTTAAAACTAAACCACTTTGCTACAGAATTTGAATACTCATGAAATTATTTAGGTTTACGATAATGTACTTTAAATTGAATGTACTATTATTAAATAAAGTGCGCTTTTAGGATTTTAAACCAAAATTATATCCTTTAAGTAATATTTTTTTAGAGCGCTTTTAGGATTAGTCTTTTACTGACGCATTTAGATTGCACTGACCCCAATTTAAATAAAAAAATACATAATTGACACAAAGAACCCTGCGTTTATTGATGTTGCAAAGGTAAAAAATGTTCCCAGAAAAATATTGCGAATACATTCTTCACTAGATTTATCATTTGATCAAACGCCTGCAATTGTAAGCTTGTTTAATAATAAGGTTAGTATCGAATCAATTTGTGTTTCGAAAGAAGCACCATTCAATAAACTCACAGCCTAGTAAACGTGGTGAAAAGCATTTGCGTTGCATAGAAAATCGTGCCCCGCTGTTCGGATTAAAGGGCAAACAATAACGTTCAACTTACGGAGCTTACCGTAGAAATATCACAAAGAGATAAAACCAGTCCAAATAAAATTAGAAAAAATACAAAACATTGGAATACAATAATAACGTAGAAGTGTGTATTTGACATAAAATTAGCTTCTAATTTTCAACAAATCCTGCAATAAAATATTATATCTGAACGTTTAACGTTTTTGGGGTTTCAAAAAGATGAGTCGGCTACCTAAAGAATTTTGTTTTTTTATAATGATGTATAAGAGTTTAAAAAATACAATTCCTACCTCTATCTCTCTAATATAAGACCATCAAGTAATCTTTATAAATTTAAACAAATCTTACTAATTTTAAGATTGACGCAATAATAAAATTTTTACAACATCTATATGTATTATATTTATTCAGATATGAATATTAAATTATTGCTAAGAAAATTTGAGTAGTGAAACTTTATCTGGTCACTTCGTTTTATTTATTATTCCAAGTACATAGTTGCTATTGATGCACGTAAACGTGCATTAAAGAAAATACTCTTTTTAAAAATTACGATACATAATAAATAAAACAGTGTCACTGGGTTAACAACATTTTATTGACCAAAAAATACCATATGAAATGGAATTAACTTAACTGCTAAAGCAATGCATTCATTTTATAAAATGTGAGACAATTTTAGAATATATTTTTTTTATTAATACATTATATGATAATAAGGAACATACATACATACGTACATAATTGGTCATTACAACCCTTTAGTCAGGATTATTGACCTAGCTTCTCACACCACTTATGTTGTGTGTGTTAATTTTATACACTAGTGGCGGGACCTGCAGTTCAAAGTCGATTCCGAACGACAGATTTTTATGACAAACTTTTCATGGCAATTTTATTTACTCGCAGTGATTTTTCGCAGAAGTTTGGTGAGACGTTTTTTTCGTTTTACTGTATAACCTAGGATTTGAACTCGGGTCTTACGACGATAAAGAACATATATATGTATGTATGTTAAATATGTATTTTGTATGTTATTAAAAAGGAAAGTTTCATATTTAATCATAGATTCCAGTAAATAAATTGATTAATGTTGAAATTCTAAAAATAAAAGTTTTCAATTTATTTTCTATAAAATTTTAAATTCAAAGAAATTAAATTTAATCGAAATTTCTTAGAAATCTATGAATTACATGACCTGAAAGGCTTTGGGCGTACATATATACAAATAGCAAAATATTATTTAATTAAACTTTTTGATAATATAGAGAGTTGAAAGATAAATTTATTAAGCTATTATAAAACATAATTTTGATTGCCTTTGCAATAAATTATTTTCAAAATTCTTGTTTAAAATAGAAATAAAGTGAAGAATATTTTATACAACAAATTGCTAACTTAAAAATACAATGTTTATTTATATGTTGAAACTTATGTATGTAACTTTAAATAATTATTAAATAAAATATTTAAAATTGATTTCTCTTAAGACAATAATAAAGTTTTAAAGTCAAATGATTTATTTACAGAAATCAAATTGAATTTATAATTTAAAGTTTTTATTTAAATTCGTTTCATTCTTGTTAGTTTCAACTAATACTTAAATAAAAGAATATTTGATAACTTTAAATACGTCGACTTTCATTTCATTACTGATCTACATAATTAATTATTAGATGAAAAATAATACAGTGTTTTTATTATTACAAATGTACATTTTGGACTTTTTAATTTGAATTTAAACTCTATAAAATTTATCAGTATAAAAACGAAGAACTTTTATATTTTGATTGCATTTGATTTTTAAATTAATTCAAAAATATCTGTGAGTGAGTCGCCGTATACTAGTAGGTAGTGTGTCGGCTTATTCAACCCCAGATTTCAAAACGAAATTATGAAAAAAATAAATCTTCGGCGACTGTCTCTCAGCAGATTTTTGCCAAAAATTCTAAGAGTAATTAAAATTGCCATGAAAAGCTTTCCAAAAATCAGTCGTTCGGAGCCGACTTTAAACTTTTGATCCTGCCACTCATGTTTAGAATTAACGCACACAATATAAGTGGTGTGAGAAGCTAGGTCGTAATCCTGACTGAAGAGTTGTAATGACCAATTATGTATGTATGTTATTAGTAAGTCTAAATTCGTTTTATATAAATTATATTACTTTTATCACCAATAGTTGCATATAAACATTACGTTCAGTTTCCTTTTTTTAAATTGAAATACATTTTATTAAAAGTGCCAGTAGATGTACATATATGTATCTATTTAGCAATACTGGCTAAATTTAAGAAAATTTCATGACTAAAAACAAAGTATAAATAATGTAGCCTAGCTAAACTAATAATCAACCGTTGGAATAATTAAATTCTATAGATACACTCATTTTTTATTACATAGGAAATATATCTGGCCGATTAAATAATTCAATTAAAATAGGATTAGTTTTAGCTTCCTAAAGAAGCAACCATCAATCAACTAATTTTTAATTCATGTCAGCAAATAGGTATATAAATTCTGCATGAATTAGAAAGTCCGTGAAGTCTGTATATTATCTCAAGGTCAACTTTCGATCACCTTGTGTGAAAAGCATTCGGTGCAATTTATATTTAATTGGTTAAGATTCTCATTGTCATATAATGGGGATAAGATCGATTTTAATTTTAAATAGAACCCATAAATCAATGAAGAATAAATGTCACTCTTAAATAGGCTCTATTTTAGGTCGCATTTTTTATTTCTTCGCTTACATTAATATAGAATTATAATGTAATGTTTTTTCGATAAAGATATACGAATATATGCAAGTTAGTTGGTTTATTTTCTACATAAAAGTTAGATCGAAGTCTGCGGTAGGCTCTTTTTAAATGTTCGTAACAATAAAGATTTAGTTCAGCGTGATATTTACATAGCCAGGCAGCCAATTTTACTAAAAAAAAAGCTTTCAAACTTACTTAAACATTAGATATGAAGATGGACAGATGGACGCAGTAATGTTGTTGCTATAGTAGCAATAAACGCGAAATAGTTTTAAATACATTTCATTGATTGCAGTTGATTTTCATTGTTTTTTTTTCTGTATTTAACCAACTACTGAATGTGAAGTTACATCACAAGGGGGAGCTCACAGCTGCTGCGTTTGCTGCTACTGCTGTACATGGTTATATGATTACAATACATTTTTTATTTGGGGCAAAAATACATTTATTTATATAGCAACTTTATATTACTGTAAGAATAATATTTATATGGTATACATTTAATTCTTTTTGTATAAACGTAGTTATTTTGATAAACAAGTACAAGCAGCAACAATAAAAGCAACAAATAATAAATATTATACATATTACGATTGTTATTTGATAAGACAATAATACATCGCTACAAAAATAAACACAATCAACAAATTATAAAAAAAAAATAATAATATATTTGATAAGACTATTTCTGAATTATAACTTTATATTATTAGGATATTTTCATTTTCTTTTACAAAACATTAGTTAAGCTCACCGTGATTTAGCTTATTGATGTTTCGTTATCCTTTGCATCAAGTGGTTTTGGCCCATTTATTTCAGTGATATGTATGCACTTATTGGTTTTAATCTTTATGAATAATAGGAATAAGCAAAAGAAAAAAGCTATAGGAATGTTTTATTATTAAATTATGAAACTGATTCTAATTTCACTCATGCACTTTTGTTTCATGTTGTTTTCTTATTCAACTTTCATTCACTATTTGGCTCACTTATTATATTTTTTTACTATTTATTTTTCATATTTATCAAATGTGTCCGTGGATTTTATATTTCTTATCAATAATTCATTAATTTCTGCATTATTTTAGTAATTTTGGTTATTAAAAATGCAACACCCCGAACAAATACCCGCAAAACACAACTTCTTCAGCGTAGACTTAATTTCAGAATGACAGTTAATAAAAAAAACCTGACAGCCATATGTTCGTGCCAAAACAAAAAATAAAAATAAACAATTCACAATAATAACAACAGAGTCGTTATTTTAAGTCGGGGATGGCGCATTCCAATTTTCACATTTAGTTGTTTCACAGACATTTTTGCGTTCTCTTTTATATTAGTTTTTGTTTTCGAAATTTATTCTTCAAGAAAACATAGAAATATAGAAGCAAAAATTTACAGAAAGCCGCAATACAAATATACACAACTTTATTGAATGAAAACTTGTCAAATTTTGTTCGAGAAAACCTAATCTGGCAACTTCAAATTCTATTTCTTGTTGTCTCTTACTCTCTCCTTTCCGATTTTGCTCTTATCGAATGATTACTGTATTGTATTTTGTAAATAAAGACGACACAGGAAAAAAAAAACGGACTACAGGAAAAAATATATCCAGATACGTTTTAATTTTGCACAAAAGGTGATTAACAGAATATATTTATTGATATGTTTTAAAATATTATATATTTTTTATTTTAGACAAGAGGACTACACAGTTTCTAAAAGAAAGTTCTTTTAAATACGCAGTTTAAATAAATCACAACAAAAAAACACGTGTTGTGTGTCTCAAAAGTATTTTGAATTTCATAATTTCTATTATTTTTTTTCTTCTTGTCTTGAAACACACAAATCGTTCAAAATGGGTATGGTACAAAAACGTAAGAAAATGCATTCCGGGGACACACATCTCCAGAGACGCTGGCGAGTACGCAATCGTACTCGTGATCTGGATCAAATTGACGACGATCTGCGCACTCAATCGGCCCAATTAATTAATCAGTCTGTGGATTTGGAAAAACCTGGTTTCGCCCAATTTTATTGCGTTCACTGCGCAAAGTACTTTATAGATGATAGAGCTATGCAGGCACATTTTCGAACAAAAGTTCATAAACGTAGGCTTAAAGCTTTAGAAACGGAACCCTACACGATTGAGGAATCTGAACGAGCTGCTGGCCGCGGAAGTTACCAAAAACCAAAAAAACGAGTTATGGAAACACAACCTACAAAAGAGGAAGTTAAAGCTGGAAAACGCATAAAGGTGGAAACTATTGAAGAGAGTGATTCAAAACCAGCGAAAATCCAAAAAATGGAAACATAGTTGCTGATACCAGTAAATGAAAACAGATTCAATTCTTAAACCAAAATATTTTTGTGAGTCCTAATGGAGAGCATATTTAATGATGTTTTATTCCACTGAATTAAACGAATACAGATTATTTCATACAATATATTTAATACCTAATTAATTTGCACAAGATGCAAATACATTCAGGACTCGTTTTTTCTATTTTTTTTTTTTTATAAAGTTCTAATGTTAAAAAAGAAAATATAATAGAAGTAAATTAAAAATTGTAATATACTAAGATCTCTGTGAATATAAATCTAAATGTATAAATATGTTGATTTTGATATTAATAGCCATTTGATCAGGAAAGCAGCCATTGCTCTAATATTATTTTGAAAGAAAATTTAAGCAAAACTTTTTTCGACTATTTAATGAAGCTCAACTGTTTGTTCACACTTTCGAGTACGCTGCGAAATAATTTTAACTCCAGTTGTCAAATAAATGAGTGAAGTCTGTAATTACCTTAAAAATTATCGATAAAGCTGAATAGATATTTTTTCTCTTTTAATAATAATTAATTAATTATTCATTGTTAATAATAATTGTTGAATTCGAAACCATTTAGAACTAAAAAACACTGTAGATCTATTTAACTTTAAAATTCAGCTAAATTTAAATTTATAGAACTAAAGAAATGCATACACGATCTTCTTCACTCCTATCTATTATTTTATGAATTGTTTGCAAAGAAATGTAATGTTTTAAAAGTTTCACAATTGCTGTTAAATTATTCAGAAATATTTTATAAAATACAAAATAAAAAAAAACTATTTTTAAATCCTAGAAAGGATTTTTTATATAGAATTAAGAAAGATTTTCCCTTTGAATCAAAAAACACAATAACATTCACTCACAACATAGACAAACAAAATCTTCTATCCATAGTCTTAACGAGAAATTTGAGGAAAATTAACTTTCATTATGTTACCTTTCTTCCTGCAGAAAATGTGGACAGCAATTATGTCTACACCTCGTCTACATGGGTGAAAATTTACAAAAGAAATTTAACCGAATTGGGTGTTTCAAAAACACCTTTAATGGTGCTGAATCTTCATGGGATTCAATAACAACAAGTACCATGCATTTGAAATTCATTTTTACCAAAATATGTGAATTTTTTTTATTAATTTTCGGTATGAAATTCAGTATTACAAATTCCTTCTCCAAAATAAATATAGTTGTGAAGCTTCGAAATTAAATTCGTGTCCGCTATATACAAACAAGTTTTCTCTCAACATTGGTAATAACTCTTTAACTTTTACGATTATATTATTGTTGTATACATAGTTACACTTAAGTACTCCTAACCAAAGATCAAAAAAAAACAGTATATGTATGATTGCGGTCAGCACAAAATCAAAATATAGTATGTCATGAAGCGATTTCAAAGATATTTGAGTCTACAATGCCCGGGCAGAAGGTCCGTTATTATTCTCAGAATATTCGGGGACTATCTGATGCATAACTTTAAACTAAAATTAAATTAAGATAAGTCTCCAATAGCCTATCTTACCTTTCGCGAAGTATACCCTTCGAAAATTTTATTCGCATTCTTGAGAAAGGTTTTGACTCCATCAGATGATGATTGAGATGACTAGACTGATTAAAATTTTACTAATCACTTCTATCGTACGGTCTCGTTGCAAAGTATTTCCAAAAATTATACTACTGTTTCTATCCAGGGGACAGACAACTAAAAAGGAAGCTGGCATCCATACGATCTGGCAGGTCATAAAGCCTTCTAATCGATCTCATGTTCGGCCTGTTTCTCATTATACAAATCATAGTTTATATGGTTTTTGTCCTTCCCATTAGATGCGAAGGCCCTCATATTCTCGATTATACCAATAACAACTGCCAGAGCAGACTGTGCTTATGCTAGTTGAACTTTCTCTCAAAATCTAAAATAAATTTATCTTATAAAAAGAAAATTGTTTTTCATTTAAATCCTTAATTTAATATTATTGTGGTAATACTTGTGGCACATTTAGTAACTTAACACTACATCGCTTATAAATTCACGCCTTATCATTGCAATGTTTAAAATCTAATTGCCGTTAACATATGAATGCACATACATTAAGGTATATAACAAATAATTTTATGTAATACAACTACATATATACACAAGATGAAAACCTAACGGCGTTTTAATTTTCTTATTTACCACTTACATTCAGAGTATAGTGGAAGGAAAGAATATTAATAAAATAATAGTAAATAAATAATAATATTTAATAAAAGCCCTCATCATATTTTGCCTGCGTAAGTAATACACTACCTATACGATATTTAAAAGTAACAACTATTAAAACTGATCTAATTTTTAGTCTAATTTCATGGTCGTCTTCCAAGAGGTCCCCGCAATCTAGCGACTAGTGTGTTGGCTTAGTAAACAAAACGAGAGCGTAACGTAAAGTTCTTTCTAAATGAAAAACTGTTACATTATGCGATAGGAACTTCACAAAATGATAATGTGTTTTGTGCACACGTACATCTCACACATACCTATTGTATGTAAATGTTATGTTGTATGAAATTAAAAAGCTCGAATCGTTATTTTTAAATATAAAAACTATATTCGTTTGTTTGATAAATGTATATATAAAATATTTCTAAAAATATATTTACAAAAATAATTTTCTTAGCATATTTAACAAGGGTTGCAACCCGTATTTAACATACAAAAAATAAATCTTACAAAGGAAATTTGTTTACGTTTTTAAGGAAATACAAATGTAATAAATAAAAGCAGAAATTATGAATATGTTTTTAACTAAATTATGAGGCAAACCTAAAAAACTAATAACAAAAATCTCAAAATATGCAAATTAAAATTACGCTTTGGTAAAATCAGAAACAAAAATAAAAACAATTTTGAAAGATTACAACATTGATTTTTTTCTTTTTAAACAATTTTCTTGGATTAATTTTGGGTTTTTTGAATGGAATCACCAGCCGCTGCCAAGCTTATTGAAGGAGTATTTTGTGAAATTGCTGTTGTTGTATTTGTTACAGGGCTTGAGGTTAAATTTGAGGTAGTTACTGTGTTATTATTTTGACATTCCAAAAAGAATGGATGCCGTAAAGCTTCATCTGCTGTTATTCGCTTGTGAGGATTGACTTCCAACAAACGGTAGAGCAAATCGTAGGCACTAGAAGGAAATATATCATCGTCATCTAGAGATTCTGTCATAAAAGACGATTCCATGCACAAACAGTTGAAGAAAAATTGATCACAGTTTTTGCAAACTTCACAGGTACCATCGGGACGTTGATGTTTCTTTAACAGTTCAGGTGAACTAAATTTAGCACGATTTCGAAACCGCACACATAGTTTACGTAAATCTAAAGGTTTTGTTTTTTGTGAAAGTGTTACTAAACGGTCAAGCACATAGGCGGTTTTACGTATAGTTTTATCACCGAATATTGTTATCATTTCAGCTAAAGCTACATAATCATTGGGTGCTTTAAAGAACGGATAGACGGATGATAAAACGGAAAGGAATATAACACCAGCTGCCCAAACGTCAACGGCTGTTGTTTGATCAGGATATTTAAGTAAAACTTCAGGTGGTCTATAGCCAGGTGTGCCAGCACGAGAGGCGTGGATCTCCTTTTTCACCAAACAAATGTTACAAACTTGTGGATTGCCATAACAATAACACTTAGGACTATTTGAGGTTGCTAAATTGCGGTTTGTGTTATACTTAGCATCTACACTTTTATTGGTATTATTATTGTTAGCAATGAGTGTTTGTGAAGCAGAGGGTGTATTTTTACCAACACCTGCAGACGAAGTACGATTGCTACTGTGATGAACATTTTCTGCTCCACCTTGAGCACGTAATTTCTGCTGCAGCCGACTATTCGTAGCGTGTGCTCCGCCAGTAGATTTACGTTCGATTATGCTTGCATTACTACCTCCACCGGCTACATCTCCTTTTGATCCTATGGGGGGAGTGTTAGGAATCTCATTAATATGTTTTAAAGGCATTTTAAAAGAAGTATGTGAAAAAGTACCGGTATTTGCGGCATTAGCGGCTCTTGTTATTGGACCTGTCTGCTGTTGTTCCTGTACTGGGACTGAGCAGCGTAATCTTTTTGCTGTACCACTGACTATTTCATCAGTCCCAGTTACGGCAACCGCGCTCTCTAACGACTTTTTTGAACTAATATCATCATGTTCTCGCGATCTTTTACCTTCACCAACGCTTGCAATTTTATTGGGTGCGGGCAATGGTAAATTTGCCAAATTCCTCGTTATGGTATTGTTTGTCGGACTGCCTAGCGAGGAAGGCACCTGTTGTGCCAAACCAAAATCTACCAAAAGAAATTGTCTCTTCCGTCGATTGTATAAGAAATTGCTGGGTTTAACGTCACGATGTATGACATTAAATCGATGTACATGCCGTAAAGCTATTAAAAGATTTTTCATATAAAATTGTACTTCATTAACATCCATTTTATTGTAGAAATCATGAAATCGATCGTGTGCCAAATACGGCATAATGAATGCTACCGATTCATTGTAACGTATGCAACAATTGATACCCACAACATTATCGGTGCCGCTGGAAAGATAAGAAACGGAAATTTAAATTATTCAAAAAATTAAAAATATATATATGGTCTCTATGCAAATTAACATTAGTCTTATCTAGTCTCTATATTACAGATTAACCTTACGGTTTAATTAAATAATATTTTTTACATAATTATATGCGATTCGAATAGGAAATATTACCTAAATATATAAGCAAAGTTTCTAATTATAATTATATTTCAATAATGCTAAGTACAGCTCTCTTAAAATCTCATGTACAGAAAACACCCTTTAGAACTAAAACATAATAGCTGTTATATGAAGTGAATATAATTACTACCTCCACCTATACAAGATTTACTTTTTTCTTTAAAGCCAAATTAGCAAAGTCTTTCACACTAAGCATAAATAAATGATTAATTAAGAAACAAGAATTCAGTATTGAATTTTAGTAAACATATTCGACGACACAAAACGAATATTAGTTTTGATCTACTTCTTTAAAATTATTAATATCTCTTCAGATTTCAAATAATTTCCTTAATATAATAAATGTATGTATATAATATGAATGTGTAAAAAAGTGAATGATAAATGTCAGCGAAAAATACCCATGTAACCAATTGCAATCATGTAGCTTGTTTACTATTTTAATTTTATATACAATAATTACATATTTATATTGAACATGTCTCATGACGCAAAAGCCCCAAAGGTAGTGACGTAGATGACTTTTCTTTTGGCATGACGTACAAATTTGTGTACATAGAGTACAAGTGTTTATTTTTATACATATATTCTATACAACCCAAAATATTCTGTTTATCATAGGCAACCTACGCTCAAAATTGATTTCTGATTCGTCTATGGGGTAAAAAGAAAATTCCATTATGACATTTTAAAGTATTTGTTGTTATAGATGAACTATTTGTGTCTTTTGTATTGTTTTTATTTTTTTTGTTTTCTTTTTTTTTTTTGTTTTAGAATGACGTAGGTATACGTAATGTATCGGAATTTAATTTTTATCAATAGTTTTAATTACTTTGGCTATATTTATTAAAAAATTTTGTCTACAGCTAAATTTTCAATGTATACTTTTAGAATAGCTAACAAATACATAGTAATTGGAATATCAAAATGTTGAATTGCTTTTTGTTTCGATATTGTTTAAATTAATTTGTTAATAATATTGCAAAGATTTTATAAAACTACACTAAACGTATAATAATTACATATTAGTTATAAGATCTTTGTTCCTTGATGCGATTTTATTCATATTTCTAAAGGTTTTTACCCCTCTTATGTACTTAATATTTCAACCGGTTGTCAGTATAGTGTCAATAACTTAAATAAAATACGTCACAATTGTTGTCTGCATGAAACGAAAATTAAATGGATTTTTATATACAGAGTGTGTCAAAAGAAATTTTATATTAGTATAGATTTATTATATTCGTTTACTCCATCAACGTAACGTATTTTGTTCAAAATTCAGCCAATAATGAATAGATCTGTGAAGTACTCATGGCAGTCGTTCAGGGAGTCTAATTTGAAAAATGTTTAAATGAGCTCTAAACGTAGACTTTTTTGAGACACCATATATAGTAATCAGTGTGTGTGCATATAACAATTTGCGTATACGATATTATATATGTATACACATTCTTATCTCATAAACAGAATTAAATGTTGAATACACGTATTTAAAAGTAAAAAATTTGGTCTCTAATGATGAAATTAATTTGAGTTTTTGCCATTTTTAGATAAATAAGTCAATATTGTCTTTTATAATTTGGTATTTGTACGAAAGTCAAATTACTTACCCAATTTTAGCCATACATTGTAATTCTTTCATTATTCTATCTGGATGACTAGTCGGTATATGATGTTTAATGGCAAATTTTCGCTTTAGATTATCAGGTAAATCCCGTTCCTTCTTTAAAGTGCCTAAAAGAACTGTGCTAAAGGTACCATTTCCAATTCGACTATGTATGTCAAATATATTTTCAATTTCTGGAATGCGCGTACGTAAATCAATAATTGCTTCTGAAAAAATTAAAAGAATATGAAAACCCAATTATTAAATAGTTTCGCATAAAAAATATATTTGGAATAATTCCTTCATTTCTAATTTCAATGACGAATACATATAAACGTTTTCTAAGAATATGATATTGTATACAAAACAATTTCCGAAAAATAAGCATTCGTAAAACTTCCTTGAATATAAAAATTACGTTGATATAGAGTATATTTTTTCTTTAGAAATATAATGGAACAGATTTCAGAGAAAATGTATTAGAATTGAGAAACTCAATTTTGAAGAAAATTATTTGAATAGAACGATAGTTGTAGTAAAATGAAATATATTTTCCTCCAATTATTATAAAACAAAAAAAAATAAAAAATAAAATGCTCAATTTTGCTCATTAAGAGAGACGAATGGTAGACAATATAAAGTGGCAGTCATTTGCCTGCAGCTTATGGAGATTGAATATAACTCAGTAGACCATTCCATGCTAAATAATTCCAAACAAAACAAAAAGTACATCTAAAAAGAACGTATATTTCTACAGAAAGTCTAGCGTATTTCGGACTAGAACTATCGAATATATTAAATGAAATAAAACTATAAAATATATATTAACATATTCAATAGTGATTGTCAAAAGATTGTGAAAAGGTGTGGAAAGTTAAATTCGAAGTAGGAAAATACTTAAGCGTAAAACAGTTTGTTTACATTTTTGGGAAATTATGTAATTTAGTTTAATCTTCTAGATGGCTTTTTGTTCGTTTAGGACAACTTACTTATTTACATAATTGATTATTACAATTCTTTAGTCCGGATTATGTCCTAGCTTCCCACACCCATCATGGTGAGCGTCTATTTCTATTAGTGGAAAACCACAGCGATCCTAAAAATCAACATAACATCCAATAAAATGCTTATTCCATCGGATATTAGTTATTAATTTATTATTTGTTGACACATTTTATTTGTTTTATTATTATTTGTTGATAAACTTTAAATATTTTTCAGTATTTTAGTTCAAATAGGTCCATTGAAAATATGAAATACATACGTGAAAGTATCAACTTTTAAACATTAGCATTTAATGAGTAGTCAAGCTAATTGTTTTGTTTGTAAATATTAATGATATCTGTGAATGTGTTTAAGGAAGTCGGCGTAGTCTAGTAGGTAGTCTGTTGACTTTTTAGACGTAAGGCCACGGTTCAGACATAAAAACGAAATATGAAAAAAATATTTCCTCGGCGACATCCTATCAGCAGATTTCTGATAAAAATTCTGAGAGTAAATAAAATTGTCATGAAAAGTTTCTTAGAAATCTGTCGTTCGGAGTTGTCTTTAGATCCTGCCACTCATGTATAAAATTTATTTACAGAATAAGTGGTGTGAGAAGCCAGGTTGTAATCCTGGTTGAAGAGTTGTAATGACTAATATTTAAATAACTTTTTTTGTTAAGATAGAATTCCTCTCCAAGATGCTGGTGTTTTGCTTCAACTTATAGAAAATTCAAGTAATAAGAGTTCAAACTGGAGTTCGACTGTATTTCTTTTTAGAAACATTTTACCTCTAATTTATGTACATAATAATTATATTACTATGGACATATATACACTGGCCCAAAGAAGTCTTCACACACCAAGTATGCGAAGAATTCTTTTATTTTGCAAAAATAACTTAAATTTAAAAAAATACTCATGTTAAGAAGGGATACATTTATCACTACTTAAGCTAAGCTGTAAGAAAACATAGATATATCATTTTGGATTGTTTTTGCAGTTATTATTTTAAAAATAATTAAATAAAAAAATAAATTTTGCTTTATTCATGTTTGGTAAGTTGTTTTTGAAGTATTGTGAAAATTGTTCACTTGTTTGGTGCATTAAAACTTATTTGAGCCATTTCGTATATTTAAGTAGAATAAGATATAATCGTGAATTCTTTTTAAAATAAATATACTTAACTGTCAAATTTATATAATGAAATAAATAAAATGACAATAGGTCCCTTTTGAATGTTGAGAGTTATTAGGGAGAATATTCCAAAGGCTTATAGTTTAAATGAGAAGTTGTCTCTGATTGATTGGACAAATTAGATATTGGTATAATAATATTTATGACACGATTTTATCTCGCAATTACAATTTTAATAATAATAACCCATAAAATATTAATTTTATTGAGAAAAATAACACATTTACACTTCAATAAATTCTAAAAGCTGATGTTAAAAATCTGATATGAATAACTTGAAATATGGTCCCGTGCGATTTTTTCGAGATATATCATGCAATTTATTAAATGCTACCTTAAGTTTGCGTTGACCAGTGTATTCAAACAATTTCTCAACCATATACAAGTAATAAAATTAGGCTAATAATCTGCGAATAGAAAAATATATTGAATCATTTACCACCCATAATTACGCAATATGGTACAGACTCTACTCACAGCCAAATAAACTTATCATTGAATTGGAGTCCCAAGTTAGACACGGGATCGAAAACATCAATATTACTTCAACTGATATGTATTCAAACATAGTCAATTTTCATCTTAGACTTAGGAGATGTTGAAGGATTATTACAAAGTCAATTAGTATAAGTCTAACCATGCTATGTGGTCAAATTAGTATAAACTTGCATAACACAAAGATTTATGTAATTGTAATAAAATATTCGCAGTATCTTAGCTCTGATTACATCGCCGGATTAAGTACATTATGAATTTTGCCTCCGATAGCTATAACAGACAATATGTATAAGCAGAAAAGAAGAAGATCCAGTACGGAACCTTTCGGAACTCTACGGTTGACGTTTAGTGCTTCTGAGCTGTTACCACCACGTTGAGATGAGATTTCAGAGGTTGGAAAAGCTGAGAGCGCAAGCCGATATAGAGAAGTAAACCTGTTTATATAGATTACTTATCAAAATTTTGTGATGAACAGCGTCGAATGCCTTGTCGCGATCTAAAAGAGATGTTTTCTGTTTTCCAGAAAATAAAAATTATTTTACGAAAAATAGCGAGAGCTATTAAAAATAAAATACAAAGAGACAAAATATTTATCTAACTACGTGAATTTATATTTTGAAAGAATTTTTGATTTATATTCACAACTATTACATTGTTTACGATGTGTGTTCATAAATTTGAAGATCCTTACAATAAAGCTCAACACCTCTTTATTTAGCCTTAGTTTACCAGAAACCAATTGGAGACGCGAACAAAATCGAAAACATGAACACCCTTTGCAAAAATTAGTTCTGATTTCTGAAAGTTCACTGCATTTGAATAATTTTGAATGTATCGCCATAATTCTTATACTGTTACTGCTTTTACAGTGAGTATTGCAGAGTATTGCTTACAGTCCAATAGTACAGTGTCATATAGTAATTTTGGCAAAGTTTTTCCAATTAGAAATGTGCTGCAGTTTGATTAATTTTTTAATCAGAAATTTGTAATATTGTGTTAAAAACTAACAGTGAAGTTATTCCAAATTACCAAGTTAATGTGACAGTTTGACAGTGGATCTTAAGTCAACTAAATTGGCGAAGTAATCGGCTCCTTATTGAGGATTGTTTGAAAGAAATGCCATACATTGATAAGCATTTAACTTTGAGTAACCAAACATAAAGTATATTGAAAATGTCATATAAAGGACAAGAACGTTATATATAAGCCAAATAAAATGGCAACATGTGCATGACTTTCGTGCATGTGCATGACGTTTGTAGCGTTTGTTGTTAATGACTCTTACCTTCGTTCTTATTACGACTTGAAGTAGCTTTAGCATGAACGGCTGCCAACTGCTCCATAGGTGAAGCTATGCAAGCAGCTGCTTTAGCACTCATCGCAATTTGATGATTATTCACATTATTGGTGTTGCTATTTACGTTGTTGTTAATATGATTTTTTTGGCCTAACGTTGGCTGCGAACATTCTGCTACAGACTGCAAAGCATTCTGTTGTACACTGCAAGTACGTTGTCTTGTGCTACGATGATGTTGATACTGGTTTAAGCCGGTGGCATCTTTGGTGTTATTTATAGTTGGCGTTAATATGACTGGAGCCATTGAGGTAGTCGCTGTTGTTGGAATTAAATATGAATTTTCACAAAGTTTATCACTTTGTAAGGTAGATGCACCAAAGGCAGGCGATAAGTTATATCCCTTTATGTTTGTTGAATTTTTAAGCTTTTTATCCATAATTAAAGAATACGTATATCAATTTCAAACTATTTTTAAATCTTTGGTATATTAAAAAATATCTTTCAAAAGATTACTCGTTTTTTTTTTCCTTGTGACTCTTTATAGCAATATGGTAAAGTCAAGATATTTCCCAATCGAAATTTTTTTTTACTTTATAAAAATACTAAAACACTTTTTGAATTATCAGTATGTGGCTTCACATTGCCTTTTTGAATATATTGTAACTGCAAAATTTTATTAATTCGCCTTACTTAAAATATAATTTTTATTTAATTTCAACAGAAAAAAATTTTCATATACTATTTTGACTAATTTTAAATTCGTTTGTTAATTTTTTTTCCACTTGACAAGCGAGCCGTCAAAAAATTATATTGTTGCCTTATTTTCACTGCTTCACGTTGATTTCTTTTATTACAGGTATTTAAATTATATTATCACAAGCAAAAATTTATGACAATCTTTGTTTTTTGGTTAGTTCACATTTTATAACACAAAATGAAACGTATTTCTTAATCCCTATATCTTACAATGAAAATAAATTAAAATAAGGTTTTATTCTTGAACCGACCTTAACAAACGAACTAAACGTAATGAAAAATAAAAACGAAGCGCTGCCAGAAACAGAAATTCGATGATAAGTAATGTCAACATGCTCTATTAAAAAAACGCTATCGTTATGGTTTTAAAGGGGTGCATTGAGTGATTATTGAGAATTACAAAACATTGTTTATGAATACGGTGAAAAATTTTTATTTTCTCATTTAGTAAAACCGAACAAATGAAATTTAATATTTATGAACTTATTTAGTAAAAATGTTCCCAATGAGTGCATTTCGAGCCATCATTTTTTTATTTTTGTATGGACAAACTCAGATAGATGTGCCAAATTGTGTAAAGAATCTGACTTCCTCAATGAACTGCTGCAACTTATGTTGCATATATTTGATCGAGTACAGAGTTAGACGAATATAAATAATTAATTAAGATTACGTTAAAATGGCGAAGGTTAGGTCACAAAACAATAAAATATATAACATTAAATGTCGACCTGAGCAAATTTAAGTTTCTAAAAACAGTTTTGATAGCCAGAAACTAGAAAAATAAAATATCTCCAAATGTTTACATAACATAAAAAGAAAAACATTATTTCACTTTAGTTTTCATGTTTATCTATAAATTCTATTGCATAATCAAAGTACTTCCTTAGAATTGCTAATAAGCCTCTTAAATCTTGAGATTCTTCCAAATATTGTCGAATTTCTGAGAATTTTGGAAGCTGTGGAGATATTTCCAAAACATCGTATGAACCTTGTACCGTTTCGCAATATGTAACAGAACAAATATCGCGATAGTGAAGCTGAAAAAGAATTAATATTAAAACACAGCTTTTATTTACAACAAATTTAGTACTTACTGTTATAAGAATACTGTTATTTTCTAATAACTGATATTTTGAAATTCCAAAACCCAAAAGTAAACAGATAGTTTTTAGATTTTGATCGTTTATATCCTCTACAAAGCAATTTTTCGCTAAAAGTACGAAATAATATTAACATACAGTTTATTTTAGGAGTTTCTAATACCTTCTTCCAGTTTCGTTTGCCAATTAAGTTCCTCATTTCTTGCTAGCTTGATCTCATTTTGCAATTCTGTTAAATATTCCTTCAATTTTTCTTGTTCCACTAAGCATTCAGTTCTCTCTGTAATTAAACCTTCCATTTCACGTTGGAACTCTTCACATTCCGATAGTAAATTGCGTAACTTAACCGTTTCCTTCAATTCTTTTAGTTGGTTACATTGTTTGGTTGTGAATTCCATGGAATTGTTTTTTGTTTGCATTTTTTACTAACATGCAACAAAAACGTTTTTATTTACTCTACACAGTTAATAATACAGTATTTTCTTTACTATTTGAAGCTTTGATAATAAGAACAGTTTGGTTACAATAATATTTTATTCTAGACCATCAGAATTTTAAAAATTACTTTAAGTTGACAAAAAGAGAATCTGACCGGTCAAGCTGACATTAATCAAACAAATTCGTGAAGACGTCAAAGCTGCCCATAAAAAATTAAGTCCACACACAATATCAACGTTTAAACAACGCAGTCACATATTAACACTGACGCCGTCTCTATCAAAACACGCTTAAATAAACGGCAATGATATTTATCACTATAATAGATCTACTGTTTAATAATACAAATAAAAATTATTTTGTTCTCCCTTCCTAAAATTTTACAATCTTTGTTAAATTTTCAAACTAACAATAAACTGACGGTATTATATTATTATTACTATAAATCATTACTTCTAACAATTTTAAGTTTAAATAATAAAAACGGATTCATTCGGTGTCGATGATAAGTAATCAGCTGTTGCATTTGTATAGGGTTGCTCCTTTTGGTTATTGTGATTGCTTTTAAACTAAACAAAAACACTTTTTATTAGTCCACAACTTCGTAAACAGTTATTTTACGAGAATTTAGGAAATAATGTAAATAAAATTCGACACTTTAAATTGCATGCAATTTTAATCTTTATCAATATGACACAAGTCGTACGCAAAGCCCAGCCGGATTGTCTACGTTACTTTCTTAAAGTTTTACGTTGTCCGAATAGCAAAAGTGGAGAAAGCAGTGTGAATAATGGGCGAGAAGAATCATGTTCCATCGACAATTTGGTTGAGGTCTTGATAAAGAAAGGAAACTATTCCATATGTATGTAAATATGCTGTTTATAATTAATTTTTTGTGACTTAGTTTTATGTTTTTGTAGCCGCTGCTAAAGAAACTGTAGCGAACGCTTTACGTGATGGTATAATTGTGTCTGCCGCCAACACTGCTTCATCTCCACGCTCGTCAAAATCAATAGTTCCAGAACTAAAACGTGTTCGTTTGCCTACATTGGAAGAACTCATATCAATACCAAGTCATGATTTATACTGTTACGAATGCCATTTGCCTGGTATGCTGGAAGAATGTGTACAATGTTGGCGATCTTTTCATCGATTATGTTATCGCAAAAATCCAGAACGTCCTAATTATGCAGTGCCTTCATCAAAAACGCAAAGAAATCGTTTGCCAGCATTTAGTTCAGATACAGAATCGGGAACGGATGATAATGGCACAGTACGTTGCTCAACAGCTTTAGATTATGAAAGTGATTTAAGGGCTAACTCATCGCTAATTCAGTTAGATCAGGCTTCTACAGCCAGTTCAATCCAACGTCGACAGAATATTACTGAGGATATAACGAACATTAACACTCCGTCTCCAACAATTGCTTTAGGGGCATCCAATGAATTAAATAATATTGCCCATGTTGAAGGGAAGCCTCTACTCGATGATATTGAAATCAAGACTAAAGTAGAAGTTGTTTGTATAGGCGAAATAAGACCGCCTAATAGAAAAAGACCCAATACCACAGCTTCTAGTATTTCTTATAAAAGTGAAGTATCTCCAAATGAAGACGATGAAAATGACTTCGAATTGTGCACAAGTTGTCGTCTACTTAAACGTGCAGATCTACGCAATCCTGCTAATTTAAAATCAGATGAATTATGCCATTTGGTTAAGTTTACATTTTTGTATAATCGAGAATGGTTAACACAAGATGTTCGTATGTATTTGGAAGCAAATCGTCTAAATTCTACAGAAATTAATATTGTGTCACGTCTGATATTACATTCAAGTTTTATAAGTTTAAATGATATATCCACTAAGTTGGATAGAAAAGAATACGTATTTTTAATGGAATTTCTAGTTGATTTACTGGATATACAACATAGTATTGGAGTGTTTTTTGGACGTAAGTAAATATATGTTATAAAGTAGAGTAGCAGCTGAAAAGATTAAAGTAGTAAATATTTCAAATACATATTTCTGTATATTTTAAAATAATATATTCTTCAGCTTCCAGCACTGAAATGGAGTCAACAAAATGGTTAATTCGTGATATAACTCATGATATTTCCGAAATTCGTAGATGTCCAGACTGCTTTCGATATTCGCATGAGAAACAATCAAGCGTTTGGTTTGCAAAGCCCTGCGTACAACGTCATGAATTGGTTTATGCTAAACATAGCGGCTTTCCTTATTGGCCAGCCAAAGTGATACGAGTGTTGCCTAATAACAAATTTGATGTGCGATTTTTTGGAGGTAATCATTCGAGGGCGTTAATAGATGTTCGTTTTATTAAGCCTATTGATGCTGATACAAAATCACTAAAATTAGGCAACAGTCCAACTATAAAAAAGGCAATGGAAGAGTTACGTTATCACCAAATGCTATCAGCTTATCCACCGAGTGTGTTTAGCTTTCATGCCGATCCTCAACAAACGGAAGTTATAATACGTACTGTTCTCGGCACTTCCTCTTTGGATAACTCGGAATCAAAATTAGGGAAACAAAATAAAAGAAAACGTAAAAAGCCTGCCGCATCATCAAAAGCATCTACATACATTGGAAATGTTAATTCACTCAATACGGCTCAAGAGGGGAATGTTCTAATAAACAGACAAAAGAGCTTATGCACCGAAGTTTCTGTGTCTTTAAAACGTTTAAAAATTCAAAATTTACCCGACAGAACATCCAGTGAAGAAAATAATAACAATACTAGTAACGATCCTAAAAGGGCTACACGAAAATCAAATAAAGCATCAGAATATGATGACAGAGTTAAAATGGTATGCAATATATATATATTTCATTGAATTATAATATTTGTCAATTAAAATATAAAATTTTTTTCAGTTGAATGAACTAGATTATGCTAATAAAGTTATTAATGAATACAGGCAAAAAAATGAAAAGCTAGAAGCTCAAAAACGAAAGCTGAAGGAAGCAATACGAAAACAAGAATTTGAACGTAAAATCCTGAAACGTAAACAATGGGTACATAAGCATTGAAATATCTTGTTTCTGGGTAACATTAAATTATAATACATTACTTTTAGTGTTACTGGTGTTTGGAAGAAGCAATATACTTATGCTGTTTTCATGCTGCGTATTGTTCTGAAGAGTGTCAAACTCGACACTGGAAGGACGGTCATAGTAAAGTTTGTAAAAATCAAACTGAAAACGAGCAGACAATATAATGTGCTCGTATTATAAATACTTTGTTTCGTAATTGAGTTTTTATCCATTTTTTCTTCTATTTAAGTAAAACTTAACTTGGAATTGAGTTAAAAACTACATATTTTTTAATTTTCTTTTTATCCTAAAGTATAAATATTGTTTGAACTATTAAACTTTAATGTGTTACTTATGAAAAAAAAAAAAAATGATTGAATTTTATAATAAATGATTAAATAAAAAGTGAATAAATAAATAGCCTTCTCTGAAATCTTTGCTTTGTATTTGAAATTGTACAGAGAAAATGATCATATAGGCTTTAAAGAGATGGGTTCATATGCATTGCTGCTGACGATTTTAACAGCTTTTGTTATCACACATTTGTAAGCTATAATAGAATTGTTAAGTCTAAACAGGCGTTTAAAATTGAATGTAAAGTAAACCAATTAAGTTTAGAGAAAACAATTCTTGAAATGAAATGAATTCAATTCAATGAAAATGACTGATATATCTTCGGAAGAAATGCATAAATTATTTACGAATTAATACTTTTACATTGAATGCAAGTAAAATTAGATTTGAAAAAATTTAGAACAATTATTTTCTATAAAATATTTACCCTTTGATAACAGCATTAGCAATTACAATAATTTATAGAAACTTTTATATTTTTAATGAAATGTTTTCGTTACTTTGCGTTAAAATAATAATTAAAGCAATTTTAAATGAAAACTTTTCTAATTGAACGCAACAGTTACAAAAAACAGTGTATAATTGCATAAAATTTTACATATAAAATTATAAGAAAATTAAAGTAATGGGTTAGTATTTCATTAAACTATATAACGAATAAGAATTATGAAAAATAGTGGTAACATACCGGATACTAATATGGCGTTTTCATATCACTGGAAAGTATGGCGTTGGATGGGCATTAAATCACCAAAAAGTGTAAATTCTCATATTTATACGATTTATGCATTGGTTATAAATTTTTTGGTAACATTCTTATTCCCTTTAACATTGATCATAAACGTTTTTAATGCAAAAAATACTCAGCAATTATGCGAGAATTTAACGATAACTTTAACGGATACAATAGCCAATGTAAAGTTTTTTAATATTTATTTGGTGCGCAGTGAATTAGAGAAAATCAAGTCTCTACTAAATAAACTTGATAGACGTGCTCAACGGGAACAAGAACAGATAATATTAAAAACAGCTATAAAAACTTCACAAAAATCATTTCTCATATTCGTTTATTTGTATACGGTGGGTACATTTTTGAGTATTTTAAAGGTAATAATTGCGGATAAACGCTGTTTATTGTATCCTGCCTGGTTCGGGGTCAATTGGTTCGATAATACCTCAACTTATATCATTGTGATGTCATACCAATTATGTGGCCTAATGATACAAGCTTTACAAAATTGCGCCAACGATTCATACCCTCCTGCATATCTTATTATACTAACGGCTCAAATGAAAGCATTGGAATTACGTGTTAGATCTATAGTCCACAGCGAAAATGGGAAGAAGAAATTCTATTTAACTAAGGAGGAACATTTGAGGAACCTGTACGAATTCAATGAATGCATTAAGGATTACAAAAATATATTAAAGTAATGTCTTAGCGTATCACATAATATGGAACTATTAATGAGTAAATATTGTTGCTTTTCAGATTATTTACAATTATAGAGAATATAATTTCGAAAGCTTGTTTCGCGCAATTTGTCAGTACAGCTTTGGTTCAATGTACCGTGGGTTTACATTTTCTATATGTGGTGGATGCAGCCGATTACGGTGCTCAAATTTTGTCTATCATATTTTTTATTGCCGTTACCTTGGAAGTGTTTATTATATGTTATTTTGGCCATTGCATGAGCACTCAGAGTTGGCATTTAACTTATGCATTTTACTCATGTGATTGGTTGGCACAATCACCTCAGTTTAAAAAGAATCTAATTATCACATTAATACGCACTCACAGGCATTCGGTTATCCATGCTGGTGCTTATATACCGGTTGATTTGCCCACATTTGTACAGGTATTGTTGTTGCATTTAATAAAATAATAAGAATTTCTAACAAATTACATAAATTAACATTTCTTTATAGTTAATGAAATTTGCCTATTCCGCATTCACATTGTTGATACGTTTTAAATAAAATAGTTTTCATAAGGATGGAAACACGCTAATGCTGGTGTATAATTATTTTCGTAGTGGCGCTTCAATTCATACTGTTGAAAATTATTAAACTCACGTTATTATCTTAACTTATCATATCCAATATGAATTATACACAGAAAATATTAAATAAACGGTTATAAACTTAGGATAAATTTGGTTCTTTGGTGTTTTCACGAATTTATAAGTATTTCACACATATTTTATGCTACGAAGGATTAGCAGATATAAAAAGATAGGAAATAATATTAAATCTAGAGAAAAGAGAAAAAACAATAAGGAGAATAGAAGTAGTAGTCATCGCGTAAAATTGCCTTATTTTTTATTATTATATACTGGTAGTGATGAATACATAAGAAAACACACTAGACTTTAATTAAAACGAACAATAATAGGTTCTAGTATTGTAAAATACAAGGAAATAACCGGAAAAATTAAAAAATAACCTAAGATTTGGATTTAGAAATTCATAACCGTGACAAAGCATATTACCATGCCTATAGAGTGGACAAAATAGCATGTAATAAATACTTTCATGGTATTGGCTTTCATGCTTATTGTGTACTAAAAAGTATTAAATTAAAAAATCAAATAGATAAAATATTATATTTATTTTATAGTTTACTTTAAACTCTACATAATTATGTTTTACGTACATTTTTCCTCATTAGATGAATTTTCGATGATACTTTTTTGACAAGAACTATTAGTTTCATTATCAATAATTTCTTTTGTGTTTTCTGTGGAATTATCTTCAGAATATTCTGGTTTGTTGGTAACGTCCTCGTGACATGCCCTGGACCTATCGAAAGTATTATCTTCTTCAGCCTGCTCTGTTTCAATGCTAGTGCTAGTACTTTCTAGTTTATTATCTCTTTGACTTGGTTCTATTGAATCAGTATTATCAGACTCTTTGAGCTTTTTCCACATTTTAGCGGCTGCCAATAGTTTAAGGTTTGGTCTAGCCATTTCATCTTCTGGAAAGATGTAATCAAACACTTCTTCCCAGCCCTCTTCCACACCAATTTCTGAAACAATTTTTTGTCTCTTTTTGACACGTCTTGGCATTTTATCCATAACCTTTTCCAAACTATTTTCATCACCTGATTCTCGTTCGAAATCCCGCCAGGCTTCTAATAATAAAACTCTAGATTCCTTATCGCCCAATTGGCGTAAAGTATCATTCGCTCTTTCATATACTCTACGTGCCAAACATACATTCATATCGGTATTCGTTTCATCTTCAGGTATTTGTGAGGTTAACTCAAATTTAGCATAGGACATCCAAACTTTAACGTGCTGCGTTCTCTCCAATAATCTTTCATAGAGCTGTCTGGCCAATTCTGACTCTCCTTGAGCAACTTCAAAATCTATATAGGCCTTCCACAATAATTCTGGCATATCAAGTCGAGGCTGCTGAATTGCTAATTCATAAATTGCTCTGCCTCTTTCAGTGTCACCCAACAAATTTTCCAATTCGGCAAATTTCATCCATGTTACACAATTTTCAGGACCAAATTGCAAAAATTTTTCATACAGCAATCGACAGCGATCAAATTCCCGAAGTTGTATTTCTAATTCGATGTAACCCCGAAATAATTTATCCCTCGGGCACATACCAATAGCCATACCTAGTGTTTTACGGGCCCTTTGTAAATCCTTGCATCTAATCTCAAATTGAGCATACATTAACCATATTTTGCTAAAAGTAAACTTTTTATGTGGTATTAATTCAAGGCAGGTTTTGTATATTTGTCGTGTACGGTCAAGATCTTCTGTTTCCAATTCTTCATACAGAGCGTAGTTTATCCAAAGATATATGTAACGACGCCAGTAATTTTTTTCATTGGCTGGTGGAACATTCGAAATAGCACGTTCATAAGTTTCTCGTATAAGATCTACATCTCCTTCACCTATAAAACGAAGCATAAAGATTTCAGTTTTATTGAATTATTGTCAACTTATTTCTTATTTATTTTCTTACCTTCAATTAATCTTAAATAGTCAAACCAAGCGTCATAGTTTTGCGGATTGTTGGCTACTTCTTGTTCATACTGAAACTTTCGCTTCGATACTATAACATCTTCAATGCCAGCACGATCTCCATACTTTTTTTCATGTATTGTATATGCTTTATACAATTCCTGTGTACGATCTTTAGGCAAATGGTCTAGAGCATATTTGTATATGATACGAGCACGGTCGTGTTCTTTTTGGCCTTCCTCAAAACGAGCAAATGCTATAAACAAACGTTCATCTATGTAATCATCTCCGAAGAATTCCACAGCTCTTTCGAATACTCTTCTAGCGCCATGTATGAAACCATGTGACTCTTCAAAACGGGCAAATTTGATCCAGTTTTTAACATCGGGATGGACATATACAAAACGTTCGTAGATAGCACGTGCGCGATCGATTTCTTTATAGCGCAATTCAAAATTAACATACGTTTGCCAAGCTTGCTCTTCAGGTTGCCATTCCATCCATCTTTCAAACACTTGTCTGGCACCAGCAACATTTTCCAACATTTCTTCCATGTAAGTATATTTATACCAAAATTGATTAACCCGGGGCATTATCGTTACCGCTCTATCCCACAGATTTCGAGCATGATTAACTTGTTTGTTTTTCATTTCCATTTCGGCATATTTAAGCCATATAGTCACATTACGGTGATCGTTGTCCAAAGCTCGTTCCCAAATGGAACGAGCTCGTTGTATTTCCTTTTGTGATTCTTCCCATTGTGCATATTTTATCCAATGGCTGACAACCATACGATTTTTCCTCAAATTATCCTCAAAGACTTTACGTTTTCGTTGTTGATAATCGGCTAATTCAGCTGGATCTGATATTTTCTGTTTAGGTGGTGGAGGTAAAATTTCCAAATCACGTTCCTTGGCCTCACGCAAAAGCTGTTCAGCGGTAATCTGAACCTCAGCAGGAGCTTTGTTTTTTACCTACAAATACAGAAAACTAGTGAGCGATATATAACAAATTAGATTTTGTTTATAAATACCTTGGCAACTTTCGGCATCTTTTGTGGACGTTCCATTTTGATTGATAAATTGATTTAATTCCACTTATAAAATCGTAAACTAAAATATTGACTGTCTCCCTATAAACGTTGTTAAATTATTCGTTTTTATTATTAAAACAACATTACATATGTATGTACATATGTATATTGAGTGACATTTTATGTCATAACAATACACAGAGTTTTAAAAATTTCGAAGTATGTGTAAATTTGGGTCACCCTGTAGTTAGAAATGTTATCTTTTATTAGAAAATTAAATCGTATTTCCTCGCTTTTTGTTTATAATTTTTAATTACAGTATCAATAATTATTATTAATAACTCTTAATTTACAAAATTCTCTAATAATTCATTTCATATACGGAATATTAATAGATTACTTTAAAAAATATTATGTGGCAGCATTAAATTTAACAGCACTGTCGTCTATTGACATTGCTGTGCAATCGTTTGCAAAAATAAACTAATGTCAGTTCCACGGCGGTGATTGGGAAAAAGCAAAGAAAAAGAAGGTGAATCAAAGAGAAGCAGTGTTTAAAAATAAGCCAAAATATGTTATTCCAACTTTTTCAACGTTCAACGCCGCGCTGCGTTCAGCAATTGAGCAAAACACGCTGGATTAACACATCTGCTATGGTAAGTTGTCTGGAACAAAAAGTTAGAAAGTTATGTACAACATCTATTGGTAAAAAGATTATGTAATTGTCAAGAAAATTGTTGGCCATAAATGTGGTGTACATAAAGTACATTGGACTATAAATTTACTGTTGAAAAGAATATTAAAGTTTGATTTGATGTCTCTCATAATATTATGTGTTGCATTTTAAATTTATGAAAATTTTATGTGTTAAAACAATGGGAGTCGATAACATGTTATTTTTGTGTACAAAGGTAATAGATACAATTAGTTTAATGTTATGTTAACCGGCTATTAAGTCTGGAAACAGCTGTCATCGTTTTATATAAACCCAATAGGAAATTTTTATGCTACATTATATCAATAATAAATAGTATGTACATATATTAATTCGTATTACGTATACCATTACGGGGTTATACTGGTGCATTCTCACCTAATACCTTGTTTCAACTGGTCCACCGTGCTGGTGCTAGATTTATAGAATTTATGGGGAACTTTTTTCCAAACATGCTCAATAATGTAGAGATCAGAGGCCTGTGTCGATGTTTGTAGTAGTTTAGAACACTTATGCATAAGTTACAGTTTCGTAATGTGCTTCGGATCGTTGTTTGGGTAGAAACAAATGTGTCCAATACAGGGATGGGAAATTAATCTTAACAAATTATACTAATTTTCACAAAAAATTTAATTTTTTCCAGCCCGATTGTACTAAATTCACTTTTTTTTCTTTTTTAAACTTTTTTATTAAAAATCATATAAAAATATAAATGACAATTCATTTTACATATATTTATGTAACTATGTGCGTAAAAAACATAAAAATTAACAAAAAGGCACATAATAGGTAAACTTAACAACTTACTTTAATAATTTAATGTAATCTGAACTTTAAATTCCTATTTATGATACATTTTTTGCTAGCAAACTATTTGTTATTTCAAAATTGTAACAACACGAATTAAATGACTTCAATAAATTCCTTGTTTGGATTAATTTGGAGATAGCAAACAGTCTATTTCTTCCTTTGATTTATATAGTGCTTTTCATAATTATAGTATCACCCTAATTTTTTGAATTTCTAAAAAAGTACATTTTTAATAACATCACAACGTTTCATTATATGTATTGTTAATGTAAAAGAAAATATAACAGTAAATTTTTTATGATTTATGATATCAGAGTTACCACTCCGACCTAACCTAGCATAGTTTTTACTTTAGTATAAAAATTAAGGTTTTTAATCTTCGCATAATTACAGTGCCAGTCCCATTTTTGCTAATTTCAAATCCTCAACACTGGAAAATTGTCTGTTATTTGAATAAACTCTTCGGATAAGAATGGGGAATTCATTTGAGGAAACATCTTCAATAATATTCATATCAGGATAGAAAGCTGGCCACGATAAAACCTCAATAGATTGGTTACGAAACCATTTCATCATCTGTCTGTTGACATGAATTCAGGCATTGACCTGTTGGAAAATATATATTTGTTTTCTCTCAAGGAGGAGAGCAAACTACAATTAAGAACAGTATTGTACTCTGTACTATTCATTCGCGTTAATGGAAACTGAAGTTCGAGACAGCCACTTAAAAAAATATCAACCCAAACCATCAGACTACCTACCTCCACAATATTTCTTTGCTTCCTTTCTAAGGTCACGCCCGTAGTATCGATAGCCATGTAGTCCTGAAGAAAATTTTATATTAATTATTTGTTATTATTGAAACGATGGTGGTGCTATAATTATGGAATGCAGATGAAAGTAGAATGGATAATATTCCTTTTATAAATTATTCAGTGATGGGACAGAACATTCGAGTAATGTAATAAAGAAGTTGGTACAATTGTACTTTTTTTGCCACTATTTAAAAGTCAAAAACACCATAGCACCTCAATCACTTATTTAGCACTATTCAAAAATTTGCCTTCTTTATTATATACATAATTGGTCATTATAACCCTTCAGTCAGGATTATTGACCCACTTTCTCACACCACTTATGGTGTGTTCGTTAATTTTATGCATAAGTGGTGGGACCTACAGTTTAAAGACGACTCCGAACGACAGATTTTTTGAGAAACTTCATTGGCAATTTTTTTTACTCTCAGAGTTTTTGCCAGAAATCTGCTGAGAGGAAATCGCGGCAGAAATACTTTTTGTACCCTGGCTTTATGACTAATAATCCAACATACTATCTACTAGACTACGGCGACTTCCAAGGATTGCCTAGGATTTGCGTAAAGCAAACTGTAAACCGCATATATGAGAACGCGAAGAGAATATTCATAATATCTGTATGTATATTGATATAGTTATTCTTATAACATGTTATTATCCCCTTTTTGTTGGGGTTATCAATAGATAAAATTGCCAATTTGCATTTTATAACTTGTCTTTTTAGTTAAAATTAAGTCCGTAGGGCATTAAGCCTTGGGAAATGTAACATTAAAATCTTTCATACTTAGCAATATTTGCTGTTTTTTATTTAATAATACAAAAAGTTGACATGAAATAATTCTTCCTTTTTTGTAATTACACAATTAACTGCTGATATATCGATATTCGTTAAGTAGCAAGTGTTATTAAACAATAAAAAAAATTTCAATAGTAAAATTTCTCTATAAAATTATTTCCTTAATTATACAATATTTTCTACATATAAATACTATACATATAAATACTATAGGACCATACGTTTAACATTATTCATGCAGTTAAGTGCTTGCAAACAGTAGTAATAGTAGTCATTAATTTTCAATTTTCACTTTAGCACTTAATTCAACAAACAAACAATTGTATAAAGCGTTTAAGAAATATAAAACATTTTTTGTGTTTTAAAATCTAGTCACTTTAACCGGTTTTTTCTGAGAGTATTCGAGTTGTTTATTTTTTAAACGGTCTATAAATTATTTTACTCATATATTTGTGTGGAGTGTTTTTTTGAAAACAAAATTCATATCATAATCCATCCGTAGTGTTATTCAGTATGAGGCAAAAACAATAATAACCATTCTAACAACAACAAAATTATCTCACGAGTTTTATATATTTTTTTTTTTTGACGTTAAAAAACAAATCGAGAGCCTCTACTTTGACAAAAGAAAAAAGCTTGATTAGTTTGATAGTGAACAACATTAAGAAATGGTGCGAAAAATATTTTTGTTCAATATATTTATTTCATTTTTCTCTTTTATATCTATTTATAGGCTTGTGCTGATTATCGCATTGAGACTGATACTTTTGGCGAGCTGAAGGTACCAGCTGATAAGTATTATGGAGCCCAAACTATGCGTTCTCAAATAAATTTCCCAATTGGTGGTCCCACCGAACGTATGCCGAAGCCTGTGGTGCAAGCTATGGGCATTTTAAAAAAGGCTGCAGCGGAAGTTAACAAAGAATTTGGTTTGGATCCTAAAATTAGTGAAGCTATTTCAAAGGCTGCTGATGATGTAATCTCAGGAAAGCTTTATGATGATCATTTTCCCTTGGTTATTTGGCAAACTGGTTCCGGTACTCAAAGTAACATGAATGTTAATGAGGTATGTACTAATACTCAAACGTTTTTAATTACAATAACAATTCTCCAAGGCGAATTGATAAAGGTGATACCTGTATTATAATAACTTACTTGTTACTTTTGTAACAAAAACAACATTTATTTTTGCTTTTTTATTCATCCTTCTTTCCAATGTAATGAGATTGTTTTTTCTTGTTTAGTGTGTAAATTTGTATTTAAGTCAAAAAATAAATATTGATTACACTAAGAAAAACTCGAATTTCTTCTTAATATAAAAGAAGAAATTTTTAAAAATAAGCAAATGTTAACCTAAACGAATGTTTGCTATTCAATCAGATTTAAATACAATAAAAAATGATAATCAGATAGGTTATAATACCAGCTATGAATTTGGTATTCTCTTGCTTACAAAGTAATAGGAAAATAACAAACTTAATTTTTTTATTTACAATTTAACCCACTCTACCCCGATGCCGGCAAATCGTCGGTTAACTATTTATTGTTTTATTAAAACACTAAGCCTGCGAAACACCGGTTTTTCTTAGAGTATACATTTTATGTACGTGAAAAAAATCATTAACAAACACTTTATTTATGTAATTTATTAATTTTATGTTAGGTTTAGTGTTAGGGGTTCTGTGAAATAAAATTTATAATAATTATATATATAAATATATATAATTATATAATATATATAAATTTATAATTAATAACTAGATTTTATTTATTTTCAATTTTTTATATACTACCCTCTAACTACTATTAATTCATCCACGGATTTCTCTTTGATTTATCAATATTTAAAGTTCTTTAATTCTATGTAAAATAAGTTCTATTCACATTTAACTAACAGATTGTACCCGGTGTTGCGCAGGTTATAAAAATAACAATAAATAAAAATCCGGTTTCGAAACCGGCTTCTTAAAAAATGCAATTTTTTAAATTATTCGGAAACCGGTTTATCAAACAACCCAATTTTTTGCATACTCTAACCTAAATATAAATGCATGCAATTTGTCCGTTTTTTGCCCCTTGTCCCCCTTTTTTTTGGTCCAACTTTATAAATGTAATACCATAAATTTAAAACAGGTAAAAATACAGCATTTATGCATAAAAGTATTAATTTTTGCCCATTTTTTCTCCCGTTTTGGGAAAGATTTATAGCCTACAACCTGCACCAACAAAAGTTCGATCTATATCCCAAATTTCAAGAAAATCGGTCCAGGCGTTCGGACGTGATTGGCTAACAAACAAACCAACAAAAAAACAGACTTACAGAAAGATTATATTATATACTGACGACATGTTGTGCTATATTTGATAATAAATAATTTACATTTTTATTGTTCTCTCTCTCTGTCTTTCTTTCTTTCCTTTAAACTTGATTTAAAATTAAACAATTATTTTCTTTTTAATTCCTTAGGTTATTAGCAATCGTGCCATTGAATTATTAGGTGGCAAATTAGGTTCAAAGGATCCAGTTCATCCTAATGATCACGTTAATAAATCTCAGAGTTCGAATGATACTTTCCCCACCGCTATTCATATCTCTGTTGCTTTGGAACTGAACAATAATCTTAAGCCCGCCATTAAGATTTTGCATGATGCTTTGAAAGCTAAATCAAATGAATTTAAGGATATCATCAAAATTGGTCGTACTCATACCATGGATGCTGTACCTTTAACTTTGGGACAAGAGTTCAGTGGTTATGCTCAACAAATGGCCTATGCCTTGGATCGTATTGATTCATGTTTGCCAAGAGTTTATGAACTTGCATTGGGAGGTACGGCTGTTGGTACTGGTCTTAATACTCGTATTGGGTTTGCTGAAAAGTGTGCTGCCAAAATTGCCCAACTTACTGGCCTGCCTTTCGTAACTGCCCCAAATAAATTTGAAGCTTTAGCTGCCCGTGATGCTATGGTTGAAGTACATGGCATTTTGAATACAATTGCTGTGAGTTTGATGAAAATTGCCAACGATATTCGTTTCTTGGGTTCTGGTCCTAGATGTGGTTTGGGTGAACTGATGTTGCCAGAAAACGAACCTGGTAGCTCTATTATGCCTGGTAAAGTAAATCCCACACAGTGTGAATCGATGACTATGGTGGCCGCTCAAGTAATGGGTAATCAAGTCGCTGTCACTGTAGGCGGTTCAAATGGTCACTTTGAATTAAACGTCTTCAAACCATTAGTAGTTTCAAATGTTTTACGTTCCATTCGGTTATTATGTAAGTAATCAAAATTTTTATTGTTAAAAAAAAATAAAATGATATTTTTTCTTTAGCTGACGGCAGCCGCACGTTCACTGCTAATTGTGTACAGGGTATCCAGGCCAATAGAGACCGTATTAGCAAAATCATGAATGAATCACTTATGTTAGTAACAGCCTTAAATCCCCATATTGGCTACGATAAAGCGGCCAAAATCGCCAAAACTGCCCACAAGAATGGAACCACTTTGAAGGAAGAAGCTATAAAACTGGGATACCTTACTGAGGAACAATTTAGTCAATGGGTTAGACCACAAGATATGTTGGGCCCCAAGTAAATTAAGCTTAAAATGTTGTAAATTTTATTTATTTCTATTAATGTTTATGCTGGAAAGTTTTTCTAATCATAATATTAAAAATAAAAAGTCTTAAAATGAGTTTTAGTGTGAATTATGTAAAATTTTACGAATATTATGTTGAATACACGAAGACTAGAAATTGTATAGCACCTAAATTGTCTCTGGTTTTGCGATTTAGTTTCGACAACAGAAACTTTTTTGGGTTTTAGGTGTGGTCGCAAACTTAAAAAGTTTGGTTTCTTCAATTTCAGAACAGAAAATTTTATTGTTGGCGCGGAGAAGACGTTGTGCAGGAATGGTAAAAGGGCACACGCGGGAATTTGTCTTTGACTCGCCCTGGAATGTTGCAGAAAATCAGCAGATCTCCATTGCTATTTGTAGATCTCTTTAGGGCACGTTTTTAGCAATGATATACATATACCTAGGGCTTGAAGGCCAGTTAAAGTATTTTTTATTACCATAAAATGGCATTCTAGACTCATAGACTTTAGACCGATTAGTCTGACCATAGGCTTAGTCGTAAACTTTAAAGAGAATAGCTCTGTATGGAACGACTAGAGCATTTATGTCTACATGAGGAATTGAACTGCAGAGATTACAAAAGAATTTGCTTTAAAAGCTTTACAGTTTTATGGGAATTTTTTACTTTGAAGGGATGTTCAATAAAGTTAAGAACGATGTTATCAAAGAGACACTGGTGGACTTCCGTCCAGTTTCATATTCGTGTGGAACTTTTGTAATTAAATTGGTGTCACAGAACTCCCTCCAACGGAAGGTCGTATCACATCTACTATGAATTCCTGTAGTGAACAGAAACGTGATGCATTTTGAGATTGAGAGAAAATAAAGTTGTTTGTTACGAGGACGACGTGATAAGAAAAGTTTTATCGACAATAAGGTAGAGTAGGGGTTAATCAAAATGAAGGAATGCTGGTTCTTTGCTCTAGAAGGCATACAGGTTGAACTAGAACTGCTTTTCTAGTTCACCAGACATGAGCTGAGACTTTCTGGTGAAGCTAGGCACCCTGACGTCTTACTGGATGAAAAACTATTTTGGAAGGACTGAACTATAGAAACGACAAAAAATGGATTCAATGCTTACTATGAGGTTAGGAGTGCTAAAGTGAAGGGGAGAAGTGGCCTAAGACTCTGTAATCATATCGGTTGTCGCGTATGGTGGAAAACATTGAAGACGGGAGTATGAGAAATATAATAAGGAAAGTGCACAGATATATCTCTGTACTCACATCGGGTGCCTTTAGGAGTAGTCCACAGACTTCATTTCGACTATGGCGGGTGTTAAGTGGTGGTCTGGTGGCAATAAACTTTGTGAAACTATTTAAAGGGGGTCTTCTTGGGATAAGTGAGTTCAGCGTCATGCCTAGATATCCCCATCTTTTTGGGGTAGTTTGAGTTTTACGGTCAGGGAATGAAATTCCGGTAAGATACTCTCATGGATTTCCGGTCAGTGAGTAATAGCCTTCTATTGACAGTTTTCTGGAAGTCGTGGGATATTTATAGAAGGGTCGAAAAAGGATGATGGGTTTATCTAAAAAAAGCCATGTATGGATTGGCGATAACTCGAACCCTGAAAAATTAGAACTTTAACAATTACTTACTTTTCAATCAGTAAAAGAAAACGCAGTTGATTTTATCGTTTTAAATTTTAATCTTATATTTGTTGCATTACATACTAAATTATAATAAAATATAAATAGGTGGTTAGATAAACTGTTACAAAAAAAAAAAAAAAAGAACAAGCCAAAATTAGCGTAGCATTCTTGTGAAACATAATATTGCTTTGGTGCAAAAGTAAGCATAGGATAATTTTAACTTGTTTTTTTTTTCTTTTTTTTTTAATATATATGGAAAATTAAGACAAACAATACAAATTAAAAAAGAGCTTTTTCCCACCATCATATCAAATGTGTTCCAATCAAACTTCGATTAAAAGCAAAAGAAGGTATAAGGTTTAGGAGTTTATTCAGCAGCATTACTTACTCCTAAGTTCATCAAAATATTAATATTTAATATTACAATATAAATCATCGAACAAGTAACGACTTTATCAGGACAACATTTAAAATCGTTACATTACTCGATGTCAAAAGCAATTTATGTAATAAAAAATTTTTTTAAACACATATAGAGTAGCAACTATTGATTCAAAAATTTGTTATATCAATGTTTTACAAATAATGATTACAATACATATTTAAAAAAATAGCAAAAACTATATTAGTAATATTATTTAAATTGTTTAAACTTTAGAGTTAAATTTAATAAATAGTTACTCTTTTAGTTTGCACTTAATTTAAAAAAGAGATATTTATGTAAACAATCATCGAAACATAGGACTTATCAAGTATAATTTTAATATATTTATATTTTTTTTATCGCAATAACTTATTGAGACACAGCAAAGTGCTGGTTTTAAAAAATTATAGTTTCATTGATGTTTTGCAAAAAAAAATTAATTGATAAATCGCCATTTTCATTTTTAGTTTGGTTAAGAATTTTAATACAATTAGTTGTTTTATTTTTAATAAATAGACAGACACAATATTTATAATTTAATGTTTTGTTTCTTTTTCGCTTTCAGTTTAAGCATTTAAAGTTATTATTTAAAAAATACTTTAACTTTTTCTTTATTCTTTATTTGATGATTCTAAGAAAAATATTTAAGTGGGTTATGATTATGTATTGTTTAATTTCTCTTTAGTTCTTTTATTTGATACTGAAGCTCTCTCTACTACTTTCAAGTTACTTTTTCAAAAAGTATTCTATTTAGCATTTACTTTGCTTTATTTTCATTTGATTTTACTTCTTTTTTATCGTCCTTTTTGGCTGTATTGTTTGTTTGTTTGTCTTTTTCATCCTGTAAAAAGTTTTATTTAAAAGAAAATTAAAATAAAAATTTAAACTTTATTTTTATTTTAATAAGGAATAAAATTATAAAGGCATTGGCTAATAACAAAAATGTTTAAGAATTAAATCAAATTTTCGTAGGAACTTAAAGTTCAATGTTATAAATTTCTTGTTTATTACATGTAGTGATTATAATATTATTTGTTAAGAGAGCAAATAACATAAGAAAATTAAACTAGGTTGCACAACCTAGCATATCCACAAAAATGCGTCAGACGAAAATTCAATCTATACAGCGAGTAAAGACGATATCATACGACCCGCCTAGTTTAAAATTTTTTATTATTATCGTCAATTGTCCTAAGGGAAATTTATAATCAGATTCCGTTAAAGCATTTAACGTCATACAACACTATATTGTGCTGTGCTACATTATAAAAATTAAAGAATTCGCTGAGATATGAGCAAATGTCAATAAGAGAATTAATTTATTGCATCATTGACTTTTTGTAGTAAAAAATATCATAAACATGTTTGTAAATTCATCACTGCGTATTGTATAGAATTTGTGGAATATATGGCATCAAATCTGCAGACACGAATACGGTTCTCCAGCTCCAACATAAAGAACTTTCAATAAATAAGTTCTTCAATATTCATCAGATGAATCACGAGTGTAACTGAACAGCTACAACTCATTACTATGTATAAATGCAATAATAGAATCGAAAAATAAGGCTTCAACATTCCCTTTAATAGTAAAAAAATTTTTATAATAGTTGTAGCCTTTTCTTTTAAAATGATGAATTTAATTTTTCTGTTTTTAAATTTGATTTTTTTTTTTTTCTTAACATTTATCATATTTTTTTTTTTATTGAGTCTTCACAAAATTCTAAATTATTATTTCTGGAATCACAATTAGAGAAGTTGCTGGGGATGCTGGCATATCGGCTTGACTCATTTCATGCAATTTATTTGCAGAAATTTTGGGCATGAAACGTGCCAGCGAAGTTTTTTCTAAAGTTGTTAAATTGTGAATAAAAAAAAAACGTTGAATGACCATCGGTCAGGCATTGCTGAATAAGGTCACAATTTTCAGTGTTTTTGAACACTCAATTTAAATTTTTATACAAAATTAGATGTAACTTCTTTAAACCGTTTTTTTAATAGCAAAAAATCGCCAAAACTCAAAACACTCGCCTTATTAATGCCTAAATTGTGGTCATATGCATATACGAGACGAGTGTATGAACATAAAAAAGTAAATAATTAAAAGTCGAATGTATCAGACAGCGAAATTTGAATTTGTACATCCGTTTAAATATGTCTTATAACCAATAAATACATAATATCAATAGATCCGTATAGAAATCACAAGGGCACATAATGATGCAATTAACAATTCAAAACTCGAAAGCATATAAAAATTTGTCTGGTCGTTTTATGATATTGTTACTTCCTCCACTCGGAGTATATGTAGTTTAATGTTTTAAAGGATCCTCAACGTTTGAAAATGGTAACGCTCGACCTTATCCCGCTAGTTTTAATGGAAAGAGCTTGATAGTAGACAAGAAAAAAAAGCCGATAACAGCTAAGAACTTGTTAAAGCATGATCCAAGTGGAAAAACGGTAACAGGTCAGATCTATGTGCAACCGACAACAAGCAGTTTTGTAATAAGGAAATTTTTCAACTAAATATTAATTTCTTTCAGTTTAGTTCAGTGAAATCATTGTTTTAAATAGGCACTTAAATCGGTCTTAAAGTGAAATGAGATTCTGTGCCAATAGTACACATTTATGGTTCAGGTCGAAAACCTAAAGAAATTTTGCTAATAATCCTAAATAATCCTAAAAGTTCAACAAAATTATTAAAAATATTCTTTTCTTAACAATCATTCTTATTTGAACTAGAGTATTAACCAACAAAAGCAAAGATTAATAAATCTGCTAAATAAAAATTATTTCGATCAAGTTACCTTTGCCTTTACTGCGGCAGCCTCTTTTTTTAAATACTCTTCACGAGCAGCCTCATACATTGCTACAAATTTATCACGTTGCAATTTAAATTGAGCAAATAGTTCATCGTCTTTATTTCCTTTTAGACGATTTTCTATGTCCACCTTTTTATCGTGCTCGCTTCGAATTTCATCGGTTACCCATGGCTTATCTAATGGATACTGATTGATTAAATTCTTTAAAGTTTTAATAGTACTTTTGCCTTTCGTGACTTTTTTATTTAATTTGACTTTTTTGTTGATCTTGCCTGGCCCAGCAATAGGACCATTGAATGGTACCGGTGGCATACCACGTACCATACGAGGTGGTAACATGGGCGGCATAGGTGGTGGCATAGGACCATTACCACGTCGCATAAATGGGGGTGGTAGAGGTCCTCCCATAGGAGGTGGTATTGGCGCACCCCCACGGCCCATAGGTGGCATCGGTGGAATCATTGGCGGTTGGAAACCCATGGGTGGTAGTTGTGGTCCCATGATTCCCATAGCACCACGAGGACCACCCATTGGTCCCATTAAACGATTACTTCTACGATTACCCATAGGCTGAAAGTTGCGAGCTACACCATTGAATCGTGGATTGTTCGCGCCACCACCACCTCCACTTTGTTGATTCTTATTCTTCCACCCACCACCATTCTGCTGAACATTTTGCTGTTGTGCTTGTGGCTTATTTCTCTGTTTATTTTTGTTATTTTTCTTTTTGTTTTGTTGGGTTGTTGCTCCAACATTTCCGCTATCATTAGTGCTTTTATTATTTACGGATCCAATGCCTGACGCATTATTATTTGCCGACGTCGGTGGTGTAGGTAAATTAAAGTCTAAATAACCAGGATTGTCAGGAATTTGACTGACATTAAACATGGGGTTATTGAAATTTTGCATCATCGGTGGTTTTAAGGGTGGTTTCCTGTATGGCATTTGTCTTTGCTGTGGATTAACTCTGCCATTTTGTTGAAAATTCTTTTTTGATACCATTTTTCACAAACTTCTTTTTTTCTCTAGAATTACACACTCTTTCTCTTGCAACCTTCAGTACGAGTATTTCGTTTCACTCCAAATGTTAATAAAAAATTATTTGCATTTATAATTAAAATAGGTGGATTATTTTTGATAAGATATATTATCTATTTAGTTAAACTGTTTGATATTTGTTTCTATTTATTTTTACACTTAAAATTATAATAATTTTTCTCCATACACAATCACGAAATAGCAAAATGTCTGCTTGATGAAAAAAGACGCAGTTAGATAATTTTGCTGAATTGACAGTGTTGTATATGTGTAGATTTACATAAACATTCGTTTTTTGTAGCAGGTGTTTAAAAAATAATAAAAGTCATGAAATGAAACGCTATGGAATGAAATTGATAGACATGAGGATATTAATTCAAATTATCAAAAAATTTTATTAAACATCTGTTAAAATTACATTTCATTCGGAACATCAACATATAGGAAAACATCGTCAATTTTAATTTTATTCAATTCGTCTTTTATTTCCTGATGAATTTCTTTATTATGGTCTAATCGGGCATATCTCCAACATTCCAGGGCATTATAATTGTTTCCGAGTTTTAAATTAATTAAAGCTAAATATGCCCATACATTAGGCATGTATATACCATATTGTGTGCTTAAGTCGAAATATTTTTCAGCTTCATGCAGTTGTCCTAGCTGTAAGAATTTTTTTTTACAATTTGTTATTTTGACTTATTCTTAATAATGCATTTTATTTAACCTATATGTTTTTAATGTGTACCTGGGGAGCATCAGTTATTATTATTTAGGTATTATCTGGTAAGCATACTATATTTGAAAGTGTATCAAATATCAATAAGAAACAATAGATATAAATGTTGTGTTAAGCCGGAGGTCCACACCACGCGATCTACGCGTTCTCGCATTCTACGCGGCTGTCAAAAAAGTTGAATTAATGTATTTATATGGTGCACGTTACACGCACAAAAGAGTAGGATGCCATAATGCATAGAACGCGTAAAGTAAACCTACTTTCTACTTTTGTACGCATCACAAGCGGCACACCCACAAAACAGCTGACTTTGACAAGTTGTTTTGTTTTAATTTATTTAAATTTTTCAAAGAACAATGGAGGAAAAGTTAATCGAAGCTGTGAAAAAACATGAAGAAAAAAGCTCGCTTGTTTATAGGAATAATTTTTTTTTTTTAAATATTATATTCACAAACTCAATTAATTCTATAAATTCTTTAAAAATTTTAATTTCATTTACCATTTTTGAAGAAAATGTTTTATTCAAGTATTTTCAATCAAAATAAACATTGGCACGTAAAAAGCGTTGCATGGAACTTGAAGCGTAGAACGCGAACAACGTATGAAACGCACGCAACGCTTTGACGCGAAAACGCGTGGTGTGGACCTGCAGCTTTAAGCCAAGAATAACAAGTGATAGTATTGATTAATACTTAAGTCACCACTGGTTAGTTTGAAATGAAATGCTAGATATTATTAATAGAACCTTGCTACAGGCGGAGGACACTAACTCAAATAGTAATTAAACTTCAAGCGATGGATTTTGATGGATCAAATTCAGTGTCAGTTTAAGACAAATTTAAATTTTATTTGGTGACGTTATGGAGACTACAGTCACAACTGTTCTGATTTGGTGATTGTGTAGGTCATCAGAGAGGTCTGCCTATTTAAAATTAGATAAATTCCAAGGCCCCTTTTCTTTTATACTCGACAAGACATATTCAAAAACGATAAATATTTCGAAAAAGTCGATCCTGGTGACAAATTAACTGCATTTGAAAATTCCTGTGGTTCTCCCATTCGCATATACAGAGATCTGATCAAATTTCGGAAATGGTTGGTAATCTGACGAAAATGTGTTTTATCTTCGTTTAATAGAGCAAGAACTTAGAATTTGATAATACAATTTTTTTGTAAAGATTTACCGAAATAGCTCTGAGGATATAAAGTACCATTACACTCTCATTAGTAGTTTAAGAAATATGTTACATCAAGAGGTAGCTTTATCAGGAACGTGCTCAAAATACTTACATGATAGCAAGCCTTTCCTTTCCCAATAGCACCTATTAAATAACTTGTTCGTTCACTGCAGCAAATACCAAATGCTTTTGAAGCTTCTTCGTATTGTTTCTCAGCCATCATGTGAAAACCATAGCGCAAGAGCGCCAATTCATAGGATTTAGGGTTTTGTAAATTATTGATTTCCAATATTTCCTTATAATGAGCAAATGAACGGGGGCCAACAGGATCATAATAAAATTCTAAATTACCGTTTACTTGTGCCAAACCTGCTTTCTGTACTTAAAAATGTGTAAGTATTTAATTATTATTGTAGAATGTGTATTGTAAAATTTTTACCAATGATGTGGCATTCTCCATTTGGTCTACTGGAAATTTTTGAATGGTCATGTTTGTTTCAGTACTTTGAGTTAAAATGTGATATGTACAAGAAACGCAAAAACGCTCCACTTCCAAGCATTCATTGGCTATTTCATCGAATATCCATTTGGCGAAATCATATAAGCCCAAACATAAAAGTTTTCGAAACACTTTGATGAAATGTGTGGCCTTTGGGGATTTGAAATTAAATTTATAAGGCAAATATAAACTCCAGCGTGTTATAGGTATGAATTCAATTGGAAAGAATTTATCGCTATAGAGATTTTCATATTTATAACGACAATAAGACATGCCCGGCTGATAATTAAATTTTTTATATAAACAATACAATAATATCCAGCCAGTTAGGGCATCATACTCATTGTCAACACTGTAAACAGCTAAGGTTTTAATTAGAATCTCTTCGGCAGTTGCGGATTCTATCGGATCTTGTAATTGCAGTTTATAGTTTATATAAATCTGTGTAATAGGTCTGTTAATTAAATTTTTTTTATTAATAGTTAAAACTAATATAGAACTTATAAAAATGTTTATTTACATAAATGGTTCTCTATAAATGTCCCTTTCACAAAGGGGCAATTTCAAATATTCGTTAGCTAGCTCAAGATTTCCCCTTTCAATATTATACAGGAATAGATAGAATCCAATCGATGGATTATTAGGATATTCTGCGCGTATTGTGTCGATAAAATAATCTGCTATTTCCGAATTTCCTACTTCATACATGCACTTGGCCAAGCTTATATTAGTAGCAATGAAATTCTCTGCAGCAGGTGTTGCCAATACACAATTTTCCATAGAGATAATACTACATTTTTTGATGTTGTTATGTATCCGATGAATCAATTCTTGGTATACTGTAGTTAATAAGTTCTGAAAGTTAAAAATGGAAAAGTTATAGACTTTGGATTTCAATTATTTATAGTAATACAAATTATAATTGGAAGCTTTTGAAACTGATTAGTTTAAATTACGCTAGGATATTTCCTTTAAGTAAAAAAGGTGTACAGTCGAAAATCATCTAATATTACTCATGGATAGGTTTCTGCTGATTTAGATATTTTTATTCCTCATTTAATAAGAGTTTCTTTAATTTTATTATTACACTTAATATACGATCGACCGATATTATTTTTGATAGACTACCTTATTTTTTTTGCACTAATACCTAATTTTTGACTCAGCAGAAAGTAGAGATCTGTTTTGTTTTTATACTAACATTTTGATTTTATGCTCACGCTAAAGTTTACATTTTACTTTTACCAGAATTCTGAATAATTCCTCACGTTAAAGAATCAGGTAAACACGCAACTTTAAAATCAGTGCGACTAATTTATGCTATAGTAGCTATTGGTCTATTTAGTTTCAGTTTTTAACTCATCATACATATATTTACACTCTTATTTTACTTCAACACTCTTTATGGAACACAAAGAAATTGTCTTCCAGTTATTTTATGAGCACTGGGCCTAAAGTCAATTATCAATTTCGCTATGTATTATACTGAAATGTTATATTTATTAGCTTATAAATGCTGCTATAATTGCGAAGACAGGTCCTATAGAAATTACAAATTTGTTTGTGTTAATTTTAAGTTTGGTGTATATTGATAACGATTGCTTCATATTTGATCCATGCATATTATATTTACCGTAAATTCAATATTTGTTTTTGTTGGTATTCTTATATTAAAATCGTTTGACACAAGTTTCATAATTCTATTGGTCAGGTTGCTTAATTCACTGCAAAAGAATTCCTTGTCATCATTTATTTCTTTAATTTTATTTCTAATCATATAATCCAATATTTCGAAAATCAGATCATTAAAATTTATATAGCATTCTTGACTCGTGGAAGATTGATGCTTAATGCGTATTTTTGCTATAGCTCTGCAGTTGCCGTATTTATTTTGTTTCGATCTAAGCTGTGAAGTTTCGGATAAATCTTGTGGAGGATTTGTAATGGAATTGTTTAAACATAAACTAACTATTATGAATGGTACTTTGTCTCCCTTTGTCGATATAATATCACGGCTGATTTCTTTTTCTTGATTTTTTAATTTTCCTTTAACTTTTCCGCCTTTTGCTGCAGCTTTCGCAGAAAATTGTGGATTAGATTCTGGCAGCTTCAATTCAATAGCATAGGAACAATATTTTACTGGAATGTGAATATTCTTTTGGAAATTAATAAATATTTATTGATTTTAATACATAATAATTACAGTAATAAATAAAAGTATGTAATTACTTTCAATCTCTCACAATGAGTTATCAAATCCAAACTTTAAATCAAAAAATACTCATTTATGTTCGATTTATACCACGTATAGGAGGTTCATCAAATATTTTTTCTTTAATTTGGAAATGTTTATAAACCTTGTATGAAGATCAGTGCAAAAGGTATTTTTTTGTGATCTCGTATGTAATTAAAGTTTTTCTCGTACGACATTCGTAGTTATCCTCATTTGGTATTCCGCAGACGGGGACATCGAGAGTAACGACAAAGTCGACGCTGGCACAACTTAAAATTCAATTGAACTCCTACATAAAGTTGGCGTACACTCCAAAGAGGCGAACAAATGGTCTCACAAAAACGTTATTCATTCGTAAAGGTAAGATGGGATAATGGACCTGGTTGTAGATACGCCAGTCAGATCTTGCTCGACATGAATATACATATGTAGAACAGAATTTGCATTAATCCTATCCGGACTCCATCTGAGGCATTTCATTGCAGTTATGAAAGGACACTGGCCTCTGGATATTCACACCCGGATATTGGCAATGTTCATAATATCTTATCTGCCAGTATCTTGGCGTTTGGGAACCAAAGAAGGAAAATTCTTAGATACCCAGAATATGGTGACAAAACATGTCTAGCCGAGGTCTATTTGAAAACAAATTTACATCGTCATAAGACTCTGGAGATAGTCTGAGTACCCAGAATTTTGTGACAAAACTTATCTAGCCAAGGACTATTTACAAACAAATTCCAGACTCTAAAGATAGCCGAGAAATGCTAACCAGGTACTGGAAGAAAAAATGGGACAAATGTGGAAAAATGGTAATAGGCAATTTTTTACGATTTAATTAATTAATTTTAATTTTCGTAAATACATAGCTATTGGAGATATTCCGTTTCTAAAGTTGAACCAAAAGGGGTCCAAAAAGGGGGAAAATGAGTGCATAGCTAATCACGCCTGAACCGATTTTCTTGAAATTTTGGATATATTTTGTCGGTACAGGTTAGAGGCTATAAATTTTTTCAAAATTTTGGCTAAAAGGGAAGAAAAAATGGGACAAATGGGGAAAAATGGTAATAGGTAATTTTTTATGACTTCGCTTGGTTAAGTTTCCCAAATAGCTGTTGGAGGTATTCCGTTTCTAAAGTTGGACCAAAATGGGTTCAAAAAAGGCGAGAGGAGAGAGGCGAGAAAATAACCCGCGCAACGTCGGGTACAATCTGATAGTAAATAAATAAAAATAAACATACAACATATATCATGGTGAACCCCAAAAATATGTAATTAATCTACACAAACAGTTAATAGAACTACAAACTAGACAATACATACTTGCTTTAGAATTAATTGTGTTACATAGTCAGTTAGCAATCTTACCTTTTGGATACATAAATATGGACAAATCCATAAAACCCTGAAGTAGAATATTTTGTTCTTTGGGTTCACAATATAGGTCAATAACAATCTGATATTGATTTGTTGCCAGTGTCTGTTCTAAAGTTGTTTGCATGGTGTCGGTTAAGATATAACGATGCACTGAATTACAGACTACAGCATAGTCTTCACTGATATTGATGTCATCAAAATGAAAATCAGTATTTTCGGTACACAATTTATCTTTAAACAAATCGCCAAGAGTAAATTTTGCTTCAGTAGCTATGCCCATAAAACAAAGTTCTTCGGTAGTAGGATAAGCCTTTAAAGTTTCCCATATGATTGGTAAATTTTGATTGCAAATGGTATCCTTGGAGAAATTTGAAAATTTGCATATAAAAATTTTCACGAATTGATTCTTTTCATTAGGAGTTTTTGATATTAGTGATAAATTGACTCCTAGCTTTTCGCCATTCTGCAAAAGTTCTTCATTCAGGTTATAAATTGATCCCATAGTTATGAACAGAACATTGGAAATTATCAAATTTTTTAAAAGTGGATGCAATGAATATATTTCCCATTCCGATTTGCACGTCAATATTTGACCGAAAGCTTTAAATGGATATAAATAAATTGTTTCAATATAATGACTACGTTTTTTACTAAAATACTCCAGCACATCTATAAATCCTTGTGCCACCGGTATCCGTTCTGTATTCTCTACACGATCAGTTTGATTCTCTTCGTTGCTCTCTTCCTTCTTTTGTTTATGAACATGTAATACTAGCATAACTGGTGAATCGCTCAATAATGCCATATTTTCATAACAATCTTGTTCGAGAGTTATACTAAATGTTGGCTTAATTTGATTAAGTTGATCCGTGTCCAGGATATTACGGGCCATAAAATAATCACTTAATGTGTCTATTGTATTATAATGGTGCGCCAGTTCGACTTCAACACGGTCAGAGGGAATATCGCCCAAGGGATAACTTATAGATTTCGGCTGCAAATATAAAAACACACGTTGTCGCCAAGTTGTAGCTGACTTCGGATCTGCATTGTCTTCACGAGCGCTCTGCAAGTAAAACCAAGAATAGTATTGGCCTTTAAGCAATTCTCAAACATTTTGAAAGAACTAAACTCGATTTAAAAAAAAATAGATTTTTAAATGCTTTTATTCAAATTTCATATATTGTCATAAGTCTGAAGCCTGAAACTATTTTTAAAAGCAATTATTTATAATAAAGAAAAAATACCATGTTCAGATAAATTAGTTCAATTTCTATCTAATATATGTAACTGCAGACTTTGAAAGACCAAAGTTTATAAGATCCTCTCCAAGTTCCGTTGAATTGTCAATTTTTCCAATCATACTTTTGGAAAAATTAATGTATATAAAAATCATTACCAAATATCTGTTGGCTCCTTTTGGAAGTATATTTATATTTAGAAATATTTAACTGGTGGGTTACGAAAACAACATAGTGAAATCCAATTCCAAGTTGAAATTTAATTTCATTTTAATGAATTGTTTACATGGTTAGCTTAGTTTATAGGGACGAAATACAAACCCCAGGTTTAGATTGTTTCAATTTCTTTAATCCGTTTGTAAATTCCTTGAACGGATTCATTCGAAGATCTAAAGAGTGGGTAAGAGCGTATTTATTGGAATTTTCTAACGACATCGAAGTTATTTCTTTTCCACTAGATGGCTTTCTCTTTCTGTTTTATTGAAAATGTGCTCGAACAGGGAAGAATATATAAAATATGTAATCAGTTTACGTCTAATTTATACAAAACTGACGAGAAATGTTAGCAATATGTCAATATAAGGAATATTTTAGTTTGAAATTATTTTGATGAATGTTTCAAAATATTTAAAATTGAATTAAAAACAAGTAAAATATATCTTTATATTTTATCTTTTGTAAAGTTTAAGTTAAAATTGATTTCCCGTTTGTTTCTCCTCAACATATTACGAATCATTTTTATACCTTGAATGTATACGGTGTGATATGAATTCAAAGATTGCGTTTGGCTGGTGTATCTCACAACTGGTTCGTGATTTTATGGGGTGTATATGAACCTTTGGATCAGATCGGTTTTATCTGACAACGAATTCTCTAGCCAGATTAAATTCTATTTCTGAGGCTGATTTAATAATTGATCCTAGGCATCAAATCAGCCAGTTCTACGTATATATCGGCAGATGGTTGAGGGAGAAGAAGCCGAAACATTTTTTCTTAAACTTCAGCATTTTCGTATTCTTTTCTCATTTTCTCTAACTTACTGTTTGTTTCAGTTTATTCCCTCAGTTGACCTCTGGATATTAAACTTGCCTCAATGCTAATATATTTCTCACTTATCACTAAATAGAAATATTTTTATCGTGATCTAAATCCATTATTAAAATTATATAATGTTTTTTATTTAATAAATATAAGATGTTGAGCGAACGTTCCTATTTCATTTAATTCCTTACTTTTATATGTAATTTATATTTTGCATCTGGTAATACTGTATAAACAAGCGTTATCTGTATTTTAATACTATATATTGCAACGTTGCTTATTCAGCTAATTGCCCGCTTCGAAAATTTATATTCAACTGTATTTTGGTTTTTAACAAGCACCGCTTATAGAAGTGATTTTATTAAAAAGTGTCCAGTTTGTGAAGAGTCCAGTTATAAAAATAAAATGTCTAATTATGAAGATAAAAAAATGGCTATGCAATTGTTGACCGAGAAATATGTCGATAAATTAACAAATATATGGAAGCAAATTTTTGATCCCGATACATGTACAGAGAATTTGAGTAAGTTAGTGGATCATGCTACCAATTTCTATGTAGAACTTGTGGAAGAGTCTATGGCTCGTAAAACATTCATTGAAAGTGAAATAAACGATTTGAAAATGGAGGCAGAAAATTTAAAGAGACTTTTAAAAGTTGATATTCAACTTCCCAATTATGAAAACAACAATGTGCCCTTATTAGTAGTGCAATCGGAACTGGACAAAAGTCTAGAAGATCTCAGAGAACAGCTAAGAGTGCGTAAGGAACAAATATGTGAGCTATTGCTAGAACAGGAGAGTTTGTGCGAAGAACTGGGTGAACCGCCTCGAGCTCTATTAGCTGACCCTTTGCCTACAGCAGAAGATATCGAAAGTTTTCGCAGGCATTTGGAAAGCTTAAGAGATGAAAAAGTAAAGCGAATGAACAATGTGTCCACGATGAGACGAGAAATTAAAAATTTCTTGAAAATCTTGAATCTAAAGATAACCACTGAACATGAAGATCGGTTGCTGAACCACCGGCAACTTAAAATGAATAAAGAAACTTTTGATGGTCTTAAGAGAATGCATGAGTGCTATGGTTCCCAAGTTAAAGAACTCAAAGGAACCATTGAAGACATGCGCACTAAACTAGGGAATTTGTGGGATCGGTTGAAAACTTCTCCCAATACTCGCGGTAAATTTGATCGTTATAACGACTATAACCAACATACCTATGACGTATTCTATAGTGAACTACAAAGATGTGAAGCCTTGAAAAGCCAAAATATCAAATTATTTGTACAACAGATTCGGGAGGAAATTACCAAATGGTGGGAAAAGACCTTGAAGTCAGAAGTACAAAAAAGTCGCTTTTCCAATTTCACCTCTACTTGCTACACAGATGATTTGCTGGTACTACATGAAATGGAATTGGATGACTTGAAATTGTATTATGAGACTAATAAACAAATATTCGAATTATACGCGGACCGAAATATTTTATGGGAGCGAATGAATGCATTGGAGGCAAAAGCATCAGAGCCGGGCAGATATAATAATCGAGGAGGTCAATTGCTCAAAGAAGAAAAAGAGAGAAAAAAAATTGCAACCAAATTACCAAAAATTGAGCAACAAATATCTGAGCTCGTACGGCAATACGAAGAACGGGAACATGCTCCTTTTCTAGTATACGGTGAAAATATAATAGAAGTCATGGCAAGTCAATGGGAACAGAAGCGTATAGCAAAAGAACTGCTGCAGTCAGCTAGGAAAAATGCTGGTATAGCTAGGGTAAATACACCCATTAACTCAAATTCAGCTATGAAAAGAAATGCTTCATCTATTAGTTCACTGCGTAAAACACCGTCCACAGTATCATTAGCACCCAGCTTAGTATCTTCTCAAAAACGTAAATTAATTCCAGCCGAAAAACACTTACCTCCGGCAAGGCGTTCTTTAATGCAGGCCTTGAATAGTCCCAGTGTTTTTCAAAAACCGTCCACTAGTAAAGCTAACACGCCAATCGGCAATTCGAAACTCAATCGGTCGGGTTCACATTTTAAGCCTCATTTTAAAAAAACTAAACTCATAGCCACCACCATACGTCAACATAATGGTAGACATAGTGGCAATCTCAAAAAACGTCGATCTGCTAGTAAAACACATACTTCAGTTAAGCCCATTCCAAAAATTGTTGTAGATAGCTGTGAATCGGATGGTTATACGACAGATTATAATGATGAAGATAATTACGAGTCCTTTCAAAAGCGTATAGAACCAGCCTCGCGTTCATCAATCAAACCAAACGTCACTACACAAACCGATATTTCAAGGAGTGAACGCATGCAAAAAATTTTAGATGATGGTAACACAAGATTGGCCAGACTGCCTAAACCACGAGTTGTTAATCGCACTCCGTCCAAGCAACAAATCAGTTTTTCAAATCGTACACATACGCCTGCACACAAGAGTCCTCATTCTCCAGGAGTGAGTTCAACAGCTTCTCGTAAATTTACTACAAAAAACTTGCCCATTATTATTTAATTGATTATTCCTTAATCTTATTTGTCCTATTTTGTTTTATGATCTAAAAATTTGTTCATATGTTATATTATTATTTTTAAATGTATTTTTTTTAGTCTATTTTATTTCTAATGCTGTAAGATTTTATTTTTAGATGATAATTTTATTTTTCAATGTAATTCTATTTTTTGACATTTTAAGACTTTGTTACTTGATATTAATTATTTTGTCTTTATACGAGCGTGTACAGCTTTTTGATTGTTCTGTTTCTCTTAGTATGTCCTTCATGTACATCTTTGGTATTATTTTTTTTTTTTTTTAATGTAAGCTTGTTTGTTAATGCTAAATTTGAAATTGTTAAATTAATTACAAACATTGAATGGGGAAACTCATATGAATATGTCCTTTTTTAGCTATAAGCTGACTCAAAAAAAAAATCACTATTATAAAATCATTGAGAAAGTAAATAATAAAAAGAATTATAAACATATACATTTGCTAATAAAATATTTAAACATACGAATTACATTATTAACTGAAAAATATTTAAAACTTTACTAATATAAAAGTTTAAGGTATGCTATTTATATTTGTTCAATGAAACGAAACTAAGCTGGGCCAATCCTAAATCTAAATGTAGAAATGCTTTCTCAAGGGTAATTTGTCTTATTCATCTCTGGAATAAACGTTGAATAAAAATCACTTAAAACAAATAATTACCAATTAATCTAAAGTCCAAATGAAACTAAATTTCTTATTGAGCATTAACGTTTGTGATTTTAGATTACGTAAAATAAAATAGACACGAACGATATACACAATATACATATATTATGTAGAAAGAAAGTTTAAAATTTTTATTAAAAGATGCGTATGCTCTTCTTACATTAATTTTAATACAAAAACATAAAACTTTTTGTGAATAAATTTCTAGTTTTTTTTTAGAAGTAACAGAAATGGTTTTTTCCATTAGTGTTAAATAACATAATATTTTCTTAATGTTGTAATTTATATTCAAAAGGGTCTACATAAAATAATAACAAATTCCGAATCCTCTTCTCTAATGAGAAAGAAAGAAGAAAAAAATGAATGTATAATTAAAACATTTACTTTAAAAATAAATATAACTTTTGAAGTAAATGTAAAATAGAGAAACTCTAAAAAATTAAATTTTTAATGATTTCATTCGTAAAATTGAATACTGTGTAATGTCCAATTAATTGTTTCTTTTAGTACGATGTGTTTTTTTGTGTCTCATTAATTGTTGCATAGACCCAAACTTTTTATCACACTTATCGCATCCAAAGTTTTTCTGATGTACGTCACGTAAATGCTTTTGCAAATTATCTTTGCGCTTAAAAGTTTTAAAACATAAATGACAAGCAAAGGGTCTAGCATCTGTATGTGTCAGCATATGACGAACTAAATTACGTCGTAATTTAAATTCAAGTTGGCATTCAACGCAATAGTACATATTTGTTTCTGGATTTCGCTGGTATTTATAGTCATCTGGTAGAATTTTTTTCTTTGGAAAGTAGTATTCGTACTCATAATCATTGTTTGCCATATATTCGTCTTCGCCACCATTATCCTCAGGAATAATTGCCTCTGGTTCCATTATATCATCATAACTGTAAGCATCCATTATGTCATTTGGTTCTTCTGAAGGTGGGGAAAAAAATAAAAAAAAATAAATAAATAAAATTAATTTGTTTGAGTAAATCGAAGCATAATTTAAGCATTATTAACTTCAAATTTCGATTTATTTTATGAATGACTGTGTCCTAATTGAATTCATACTTTTGGATCGATAAATCTGTATAATGTTTTTAACATTAACTCTCAGTCGATGCGATATATGTATTGCAAATGTATTCCCAAATGTAAATTTAAATTTTATTTAATAATGTATTTTACAACATTGCACCAGAAGTGATATGATCCTTTTATTAGTTAAATTTTTGAATAACAAAATGCAACGACTACAAAAAACTCAATTTTACGATGAGCGAATTTAAAGATTATTTAACATGTCACCACACCAGGATCGCTTATTTTGAGTAACACGAAAAAAAAAAAAATACTTTTAAATTTATCAAATATATCGCATATATTTTAACTTTCGTAACAGAATACTTTTTAAATAGAAATAATGTATTAAACAAATTTAAATCACGCTTAGTTGAATAAATTTTTATTTCAAATAAAAAAAAAAAATAAAATGTAATCCTTGGGATTATTTTTGATAACAAAAATTATAAACTAATTTGTATTACATTTGCTGAGTAGAAGGAAGTGATAGCGGAACTGGTAACACAGAAGCGGTTGAGGAGATATCAACCGGAGACGTTGGTGTATTGGTATTTATAAAATGGTGACCTAAATACAAAGGCGGCGGTGAGACATTGTTTTCTATATGAGATGGCAGCGAAGAGTGAGACTGCTCTTGTACGGAGTTTGATGCAACGATTGTTGAGTTCTGTAAAGGTTCGGAGGACAAAAGCGGAGTTGGTAAAGTGTTGCTGGTTTGTTGTTGGTCAAGGTTGTCAACATCTTCAACAGGTTGTTCAGTTTTACGCAATCGCCCAGTGAATGAAGTGACTATAATACCGTGGACTGTTCTTAAGTGAGCGTTTAAGCCATAACGCTGTAGAAAAGCTGCACTGCACATATCACAACGAAATCGTTCTCCTGTATGGCGTCTTATATGTGCTTTCAAGTCATTGCTTTGAGCAAACGCTTGGGGACATTGATTGCATTTGTAAGGTTTTTCGCCAGTATGGGTTCTCATATGTATTGTCAAATTGTAGGGACGATGAAAACCTTTGCCACACAAATTGCACAGATTTGGTTTATGACCAATGTGATATCTAAACATGAAGAAATTTATCGTATGAATTATTGGTTTAATTCTGTAACTTCTTAAAAGTACTAACCTTTCATGCATTTTTAAATCTGTGCTTCTGGGAAATCCTTTTTCGCAGAAACGGCATTTATAAGGTTTTTCACCTGTATGACGACGCATATGTATTTTAAGATATTCATTACGTTGAAAAGAATCACCGCATATATTGCAAAGGAAATTTCTTGGCTGAGCGTGTTTTTCCTTTTGATGTTCTTTCATTAGCTCCTTTTCCGGAAATGTTTCTGAACAATGTTTGCAGGCATAAAGACGGTCAGTATGTAGAAGTTTATGCTTTGCCAAGTAAGCTTTTGTTGTAAACTTTTTTTCGCACATATCACAATCAAATTGAGGCTTTTGTACAGAAGGATCCTTATTATGTCTTGTCTCTATATGGCGTAATAAATGATCCTTACGGCCATAAGCACTGGAACATTGATCACATTTGTAGTTCTTCTCACAGTGAATACTTTGTACATGTTTCTGTAAATGATCAGAACGTGAAAATCCTTTTCCACAAAAATTACAAACATGAGGCTTCTCATCGCTATGTGTCAACATATGACGGAGCAAATGATTGTAGCGGGTGAAGCTACGATTACATTCTTTACAACGATTATCTTCTGTTTTAGATGAACCATGTCTGCGTCTTGGTGCTTTGACTTTTGTGTATTTACTACTTGCGGTGGAACTTGTAGGATGTTCACTTTGTACATTTGTTTCGTCTTTTATTGGAACTTTTATGTTCTTATTGCTTTTACTTTCGCTTTCGTCCTCATCCTCGCCAAATTGATCGTAATCTTCATCTGTATCTTCCTCGCTAGTCTGATTATCACTAAAATGATCGTTAAATGTATGATTGACGCTATCGTCTCCTCGCAATTCGTTATCTTGAGCCTCATCAATTTCTGATTTTTCAGGTTTTAGAGTGGTTACTTTAGAATTGATATCCTCAAATGAACTATTGGACGATTTATTTGAGGTTTCATTTTTAACGCTTGAACAATTGTAACCATAGTCTGGCCTCTCAACTGTAAACAATGAATATTTTAGAAAAATAGTGCAATTTAATTGAGATTTATTCATTAACATTTATACGAACCAATAATTTTTTTTTATTTTGGCAACTATTACTTTAATAATTTGTAAAATATGCATTTAATATTTTTAATTCCACATAAAGATAAAAAGTTTCTGTTACGAAAGATTTTCTTTAACACCCCCAATCAATTCAGTATTGTTAGTTAAATTCCTATTATATTTTATTATCATTTGTTATGTACATATGTAATACATAGTATAGTATTGAATTAATCTTCTTTTCTTACCTTTAATAGAGATTTCTGGATGAGCTATTGTTTCAACAAATTGCTTAACATCGTATTCGTTCATATTATTAAAATCACGATGGTCTTCATCATCGCTAGAGAACGGATTTGTAGCGGCTACAGTTTCTTTATTGTGATCGCCTACAGCAATCGGTTCGTTTTCATCCTCTTCTTGATAAGCTGGCCAATGACTGCTGTAATTATTTACATTTGCCGATAACACTGCAGGGTTTTCAATTTCGGGTTCCTCAAGAGGTATTTTTGAACTGGACGAAAGGTAAAAAATCTATTTAATTATTACAGTTTTTAATATGACTGAGAAATATTTATGTAGGCATTTAACAATTACTTGCATTTAAGTAATTTTGCTTCTAAAAATTCACTACGAAACGTCTGTGATAAACTTATGTTTCAGAAGGTACAAAATGGGTCCGGAAATTTGTAGGGACACAGAAGAAATACTTATTATGTTTCCTAATTTACCTTTTATCTGTGATTTTCTTTTTTAGTTTCTGCCTCTCACGATATTCTTTACATTTTATTGCATTGGGTTTGATATCTGGTCTAAAAAATAGTAGAAATAAATTCAAGTTAATATAAACATGCATATTTAATTAACGATTTCTGCTAATATGTATTAATCGTCTACCAAGGAACATACATACATATAATTAAGTATTGAAAAGAAGTCTGGGAAAGATAATAGTTTGCTAATTAAGACATTAACAAAGTTCGCATTGTATTGTCCGTAGTAAGAAAATTATTTATGTAATAATTGTAATGAATATGATACAGTGACTTTTAAACTGAATTTAAAATTTTTTCGATTGTAAACAGTTAAGTCTAGAAATCCATTTTAATCAAGGAACACCGTGTATCTCTAAATTATATAGAAAGACAAGAACCAGATAGTTTGCTTAGGACATTTAAAGTGAGTTAGATTTTGAATTGATAATGCGAGCCTGATTGTTTGCTGACTTTGAAACGCCTGTAAAACGTTATATTTGGCCTTTTGCTTATCTTTAACGTCCTTTATACTGACCATTACGAAAATAATGCAACTATGGACTATGGTCCGAGTGATTACTTGTCATTGCATCCAGCCTAAATTCTTTTGTAGAAATTATAATGCTTTTTAAGAGGCTGAGAGTAGGAAATAATTTCTCGCCAATGCCCTGCAGTATTCAGAATTAATGATAGTTACCTGAGTAAAAGCTAATGTTGCAGAAAGCTAAAAAATCGAAATTGGTCCGAACTCGATTGAGACCTATTGCAAGAGCCACCGGCAATAAGGCTCTTCACAGATGTATTATTAGTTTGAGCTGGTTGATAAGTGATAGTGCTTCAATAGTGTAGTCGCGCTATCTTGTGTGTTTGTTAGTCTGCACTTCCTTATGTTCGCTTTTCTACTCCCTCTTCTTTTTCCTTATCTCCCTTTTCAACTCCCTCTTCTTTTTCCCTATCTCTCATTTTGTCATCTCTCCGTTAGTACAGTTGGACAACTTGACCTCCGGGTGATGCATTAATGCTGTCTCAATTGACAAGTACAGTTCCTCTAACCTAAAATCTAATACAAGCATAAAATGTAATTTACAACGAAATGTTGACCTTTCACAGCATAACCACTAATGTCATCTACTCCCATTCTTTAGAATTTTGTTACTGCTTGTTTAAATATAGCTTATTACCTTCCAAGTGGCCTAAATCTATTAATTCTCATGCATTACTCATCTCCTAATACCATCGGGAATTAGTTGGGATGTTGTCGCATTAACAACAACGAAATCACGAATCATCCATCTAACTTTAGCACATTATACCTAGCGAATATGTAGAATAACCTGAATCAATTGGAAATTACATAGTATACTAATATCTATAGATGCAACAAAAACTTTTAAGGAAGTTTGAAATGTGTTACGCAGTAACTGACAAGCAGTAGCAAACACGCAAAAATGTGTGCTACTTTAAACCTTACATTATGCAATAATAATATGATGCGATTGTTATATGTTATGGGATTTGTGCCTCTTTGGTGTTTGATTATCTCCCGAAATTTCTGGAATTCTTAAAAAATGAAATCGTCGCAGTCTCATAGATAGTGTGTTGGCTTATTAGACGTAAAGTCCGGGTTCATAGCCCAGGTCAGGCATCAAAACGAAATATTTCTTTGGTTTTTGCCAGAAATTTCCTGAGAATGAATAAAACTACTATGAAAATGTTACTCAAAAATCTGTCATTCGAAGTCGACACTTACACAACATGAGTGGTGTGAGAAGCTAGGCCGTAATTGTGACTGAAGGGTTATAATGGCCAATTATGTATGTATTAAAAATTTAAACCAATCAGTCTGTCAAGCAGTTAATTGAATGAGTAAATTTGTCCGCATACAGTCGCTCAAATAAGAGTTCCATTGTTTAGCTAAGTTTAACAAATATCGGTACAACAACAAAACTATAGTTTCAATCATTGTGATATTTGGTATACTAGTTGTTTACTATACTTTTGGTAGTATTATCATATAGCATTTTTGTCGTTATATTCACCGCTATCGAAAAATAAACAAACATATGTAATTAACCGATATGGCGGGACATTTGTTTGAATATCTGGATGATTGAAACTATAGTTTTATTGTTGTATTTACATTTGTATTTAGACAACTAGCTAAACATTCTATACATTAAATAAGTGGTAATTAATAATTGTTCAATATCTTACCTTGAAGTTTTAGTTGGCTTGATTATTTTCGGTCTTTCATGATATTCACTGACTTTTTGCGAATTTAAGCTTTCCTCTGATCTAAAATGGAACAAAGGAATACAATATGTATAAAAGAGAACATACATTACATTTTTGATACAATTATTTGAAATTCTAAAAATTTTGTATGTAAAAAAGAATTTTATAGAGTCTGGAAGAGAAATATGGAAAAACATAGTATAGCTAAATCTAGAAATGTTCGCATTTGCTTTTCTAATGAAATCGTAACAGTATCACACATATTGCATGTAATAGAAAAAATTTAAGGCGTTCAACGAATAGGAAACAAATTGAGTAATTATTTATACATTGCAAAAAAGTTTTAAGCATTAAATAATTTTAGAAATTGTTACTCCTAACAGGAACAAACATTCTCTGCTCCAATAATTTTATACTCTTGGAAAAGAAAGAGAAAGTATTTTCCCCTGTACATAAATGGCGGGATCTACAGTTTAAAGTCGACTTCGAACGACAGATTTTTGAGAAACTTTTCATGGCAATTTTATTTACTCTCAGAGTTTTTGCCAGAAATCTGCTGAGAAGAAATCGCCGAAAAAATACTTTATGTATTTTATTTTGATGTCAGACCTGGGACTCGAACCTTGGCTTTACATCTAATAAGCCAGGACACTACCTACAAGACCACGGCGACTAATTTTTTTAGTTTTTGGCGCAAGGTTTGATATAAATTTCTTGAAATTTTATTAAAATACATAATACACTTTGCCGTGGTCTAGTGGGTAGTGTGTTGGCTTATTAGACAAAAGGCCCGGGTTCGAATCCCAGGTCAGATATCAAAACGGAAATTTGAAAATATTTCTTCGGTGACTTCCGCTCAGCAGATTTCTGGCAAAGACTCTGAGAGTAAAAATCTCAAAAATCTGTCGGTCGGAGTCGACTTCAAACTGTAGGTCGCGCCACTAATGTATAAAATTAACGCACACAACATAAGTGGTGTGAGAAGCTAGGTCGTAATCCTGACTGAAGGGTTGTAATGGCCAATTATGTATGTATGTAATACACTTTGTAGAAGAAAATATTTAAGTCGATGATTTATATTTTGTAATGTTATCGTAAAGTATTTTGTTTTATATTGTACCTTTAAGAAATATTTGCACCTTCATCTAAACTTTTAATTAATATAATTTCCAATAAGCAGTCATTGCCAATGCCTGCCTGCCCTACTTAAAAACTTTTATTGGAAAAAAAAAATAAATAAAATTTGTGCCTACATATTTTACTTACATTTTGTGAACGTGCATTAGATGTCTTTTTAAGTGATCTTTACGGGTAAATTCTCTTGAACATATATTGCATTTAAATTCACAACGTATACCTTCGCTGGGATGTTCCGTAGATAAATGGACTTTCAGTTGGCCCAAGTGATTAAATGTTTCGCCGCAAACCCGACACTTCTTACCATCATATACATGGATGGTGGCGCGATGTTCCCTTAATTCATTTTCTACGAAAAACTTTTTCGGGCAGCTCTCACATTGAAACACAGTACTTTTATCTGTTTGTGTATACTTGTCTGTGGTAATAACTCCTGCCCTCATACCACCACAACTGCTGTTCTTTTCTTCTTCGTGAACCCATGCTATATCATATAGTTCCTTAAGATGACAATAAGCCTCTTCTGTTTGTCTTTTAAACTGGTGAGCATTACGAGCGGCTTCCATACAAGGATTACATATTTGATCAGGTAACTGATCATTTAGAGTCACTGGATATTTAGTACACTCAGTGATAATATCTGCTACAGTGATGGTGTCGTCCCCAAAAAATATTTCATTAAAGATCGGAAACAAATTGTGGTCACCACTTTGCATGCACACGCGACAGATAGAATTTTTATTATAATTTGTTAATCTCGCGCTGATTTCCATTATTTAGGATAAAAACACATAATATTTTTAATTGTTTAAAACATTTTATTTATGTATATTGTTGCAAAAATTAGAAAATTTATTGATTTTGTTTACAAGAAATAGCTTGTAAATGCTTCTTCTTTAAATGCGCCAGACGAGATATTCTCATTAAACTGATAACAGGTTTCTTTCCATATTCAACACAGCTCGAAAATATAAATTTATATTTTCTGTTTGTTTATTTACTTTTTTTTCTCTATGAAAATTTTGTATCTTAAAATGTTTCTTCAATTATTCCCACGGAGTAACATTATTCCATTATAAAATGTCCCAAACGAATCTGTGTATTTTTTTTTTTTTGCATTTGTTTATTTACTAAAATGCAATTATATTTCATAAGTCCTAATCCTGCGAAAATCGAATTCACAACCATCACATCGACTAAATAGCGTACTTCTAATTAGACTACCAGGAAACCCAATGATAAAAAAGACAGTTATTATTTTACTAATTAAAAAGTTTTAGAGAATACTATTGTAAAATATTGGCAATTTTTGCGATCAAAACTACCATCTGTTGCCATGATTTAGTATTAAAGATGTGATTATGCATTCACTGTAGTTCCAATTGTGTAACATAATCCCCTTTGCGAACTCTGCAATTTCGTCATGAAGAGTGTTCTGCGGAAGGCGGGGAGATCGCAATGGCACTACTTATTAAAAAACATCCTGTTACTTGCGTACGCTGACGACATTTACATCACAGGGCATACCAAGGGAGTTGTTACTGCTGCCTTTAGTACTATTGCACGGCAGTCTACCAAGATGGGTCCGATAGTAGATGAGGGCAAAACGAAGTATATGTTATCTACATTCAGCGTATTGTATGCCAGATTATGGCCGGTAACTATGCTTACGTTATTGTCAAGGAATTATGGTTCCGTCCTTACCACCAAAAATCATGCCAGTCTGGAGGTCAAGCAAAGGATCACTCTTACCGTCAAACGTTACTATGATCTCAATAGACGTTAATCGAGTTGTTAATGGTCAATTAAGTAAGTAAGTAGCCCCACTTTGTATATTTTTTTTTCCGAAAACTAACTTCTCTCGTAAAAATGCCCTGTTAAAACTCTCGCATTTATTCCATAATCACTAGGACAATCAAATAATCAATCAAGTCAAGTAAGTAAGTAGCCTCACTTTGCGTATGTTTTTTCCAAAAACCGAAAACTAACTTCTCTCGTAAAAATGCCCTGTAAAAAACTCTCGCATTTATTCCATAATCACTAGGACAATCAAATAATTGTCCAGTGCAATAGTACATAATGTGAAGAGCAACAAAAAAATATCAGAACACATTTCAACCACAATGGGTGCTGGCCTAAGAATTCGATAAGGATCAAGGAAGTCTATGGCCAGCGTTTCATAAAAAAGAAGTTTTCATGAAATTTAACAATTTGACAGTTGCTATATGATCCTAGATATTGTATTTGTGAACTAAAACTGTTAAACAAATAAGTGGAAATAAACAATAGTATTAAACTTTGGTGCACTAGTAGCTATAGTTGGTATTGGATTATTGAAATGCTGTAACTTTCCTTTGTATATCGAGAAAAGGGAATGAGAAAGTTTAAGACTGTTCTTGTATAGTGGTCGATGGTAATTTTGTTGATGCTTCTAAAGATTCCGTAAATGGAGGCGAAGACAGTGGTTCACGATATTGTTGTTGATTAATTTGATTTGCATCTTCGACTGGCTGTTCAATTTTAGGTAAGCGTCCAGTGAATGAGGTAACTTTAATATCATGTATGAAAGAGATTTACCAGGATCTTAGTATTTAATGCCTTTAATTTATTTTTTATTTTAATTACAATTTTACAACGATCGTAAGCACAAAGCCCCAATAGTGGAACAATTGTTGCTCAATCAAATTTCCAACAACCTAATCATTGATGCCAATCTCCACGTTTAGCACATATCCAAATATCTTGACCATAAAATTTGTAAAGGACGATTGCTAACAAGAACGTTTTGACAGAATCTCAATCGGATTAGAATCTGTTGTCAACGCAAAAAAGAATTGTATGACACAATTCTTTCTTTCTTTCTTTATTAAATTCTTGTAATCTTCCGCTTTTTTGACTGGTAACTTTGGAGTACTTTTTGTTTTTGAAAAAAGTGATTTGATGATGATGTTGCATTTTAAATTTCCAAGCAATTTGTTAAGGCTGAAATTTTATTTGAATGTAGTAGTTTTTGGAAGCTTTTGAAATTTGCTATTACATCGATAACGTCTGAGTAAATTCTGATTAATTTTGTTTTCTAAAATTTCAAATAAATTTACTTTGTTCTTCAGTGAACTGTTGTGTTTAATTTGTTTGCTAAAATCAAGTCGCCAAAAGAAATAAGTTTTCATAATATGGTTTTATTTGAAGTATATAAGCTTTATTCGAATAAAAGTAATACAATTTGTTACGATTGTTTGCAATCTCAAACAATTGTCCTTAGTGTTTTCGGGATCAATTGAGAACCAAGAAATAAAAAAAAGTGATAGTCGCATGTTTCTATAAAATACATTACCCGTGTTGGTCTTTCCGCTTTGATGTACAAGAATACCTTGTACTCGAAAAGTGTTTCAAACTTTTGTAATACTTCTCCAACATAGAAAATACGGATAACGCTCTGTGAATTCTAAATAAATACAACTGTATTTATAAATATTATCTATTTCCATAATCAAAGTTCACTTTAAATGGAAAATAGCAAAAATAATCCTAGATATTGTATTTGTGAACTAAAACTGTTAAACAAATAAGTGGAAATAAACAATAGTATTAAACTTTGGTGCACTAGTAGCTATAGTTGGTATTGGATTATTGAAATGCTGTAACTTTCCTTTGTATATCGAGAAAAGGGAATGAGAAAGTTTAAGACTGTTCTTGTATAGTGGTCGATGGTAATTTTGTTGATGCTTCTAAAGATTCCGTAAATGGAGGCGAAGACAGTGGTTCACGATATTGTTGTTGATTAATTTGATTTGCATCTTCGACTGGCTGTTCAATTTTAGGTAAGCGTCCAGTGAATGAGGTAACTTTAATATCATGTACTTTTCTTAAATGATTATTTAAGCCGGTACGTCGAAGAAAACATGCATTACACATATCACATCGAAATCGTTCACCTGTATGGCGCCTTATATGGGCTTTTAAATCAGGTTTTTGAGCGTATGCTTTAGGACATTGGTTGCATTTATATGGTTTCTCACCAGTATGGGTTCTCATATGTTTTGCCAAATTGTAAGGACGATGAAAGCTTTTGCCACACAAGGTACAAAGATCTGGTTTATGTCCAATGTGATATCTAGAGGTAGACAATTGTTTTGAAAAATTAATTTCCAAATTCTATAAATCGTTTAAATACTAACCTTTCATGCCTCCTTAAATCTGAACTTCGCGTAAAGCCTTTACCGCAGAAGCCACATTTGTACGGTTTTTCACCGGTATGACGACGAATATGTATTTTAAGTTCCTCACTGCGTATAAACGAATCTCCACACATATTGCATAAGAAATTTCTTGGCAGAGCGTGGTTTTCTTTCATATGTGCTCTCAGTAGGTCCTTCTCTGGAAATGTTTCTGAACAATGTTTGCAGGCATGGAGGTTATCAGTATGAAGAAGTTTATGTTTATCTAAATAAATTTTTGAGGTGAACTTCTTTTCGCACATGTCACAACTAATTGACGGATCTGTGTTATGTTTCTTTCCTATATGTCGTAACAAACTCTCTTTATTACCGTACGCATTGGAACATTGATCACATTTGTGAACTTTTTCACTGTGTATACTTTGAATGTGTTTAAGTAGATAATCAGGTCGTGAAAATTTTTTTTCACATAAATTACACTCATGAGGTTTTTCATCCGTGTGTGTTAACATATGGAGAAGAAGGCGACTATTGCGAGTAAAAGTGCGGTTACATTCCTTACAACGAATTTCTTTAGTTTTCGATGAACTGGGCCTTCCTCTAGGTTTCTTTATTTTTGGAATATTTGTATCTAGATTGATTTTATCTTCATTTTCTCTACTTCTGTTAATGAGTACTGAATCTACCTCACTTGTCTCATTATTGTCGTTATCTTCTTTATCTGCACTTTTTCTTCTCAGATGATTTTCATTTAAATCATCGTTAATTTTATCGTCCAGCAATTCATCCGTTTTTTTAGGATGTGTGATAGTAAATTTCGAATTAGTCGCAGTATTGACAGACCTCTTATTAATTTCAATTTCATCGCTTGAACCATTGACAGGTTGCTCATCTAAAAAAAACCCATTTCTCAAATACTCGTATAAGATGTGAGTGAAAATAAATTTGAATTTGAAAATCCAAAACGCAATTCACCAATTTTAGCAGTGCCACACTTGGCGAGAACAGAGCAAATTTTTCCCTTAACAGAGCACTGTTAACTGTTTAACAGTATTTATCTGAACCGGCCAAATTGATTAGGAGCTAATTGTAGGACTTATACCAGGTCTATGAATGCCATATCATAATCAAAGGAAGGTTTTAAGGCCTTTTAATATTATCACATACAAAGTGATATTGTTTTGTGAAAATTGGCTTTAAAACTGCCAATTTTTTGATTAAATATTCTCTAGAGGTTCAGTGCCCTTTTGGGAACATATAAGAAGTAGTACACCTACCCGAATATGGGAATGGTAGTCCAGAGGGTTGGCTCTCGATAGCTGGGAATGCTGGAATAATTTTGGGATTTGGGATAAATTCATCCCCTACCAACCATTTTAGCACTATTATTCACAAATAATAATCTGCAATAATTGGAAAGTTATCTACTTATTGCCGCTGGGTTTGCGTCTTTGGTTTTTAAATTCGAATTTATTTTCACACACATAAAAGTAAATATTGGATTTGAAACAATTAATTAATTTTTTAATATATGAATAACTTTGCTAAATCAAGTCATAAGATTTTGTCTTTTCTGGTTGATTTTTCACGTAATAATATACAGACAGCTTCAGTTGCAATTATTTTATTTTACTACCCCCATATTATGGTTCTAGCTAATTATTCTTACCTTTAATAAGTATTTCAGAATGAGATATAGTTTCAACTAACTGCTTAACATCAACATTGTCAATATTATCAAAATTGGAATCATCTTCATCATTGCTGGAGAAAGGATTTGAAACCGGACCATTTCCACTGTCGTCCTGAAAATCTGAACCTTCACTTTTGCAATTATTCAAACTTGTTGATATAATCAGAGGGTTTTCAATTTCCGGCTCATCGAGGAATGCTTTACTCCTAGATAATATATAAAGGAATACGAAAAACAATTTTGATATTATCAAATTAAATCAACTTAATTTGTACATATGTACGAGTATATTACTTTTTATTAAAAAATGTATTTTTTGAAAGTTATAATACCATACCTTTCCATTTCTTTCTTCAATTTCATTCTTGCTCGATATTCTCTACATCTTTGCGTACTTTTATCAGCTCTAAATAAATAAAGGATAGAATAAGTTAATAAGAGTTAACTTTAGGTACTAATAAATGTGTGTTAGGTATTAATAAATGTGTGGGGCTTTTAATTGTGTATTTTATGCTTCCTATTCGTACTTTCATAAAACTTACTTCTCTAGTAAATAGCATTCAATTTTTATATCCTACCTTGGTTTTAATGTTCCATTCAATTTTGCTCTCTCCCGATATTCTTTACATTTTTGGGCATTGGTTTTACCTCCCGGTCTAATGTTAAATATGGAAACAAAATATTTTGAACCATCATTTTCAAAATGCAATTACTATGTAGTATCTTACTTTAAAGAATTTTTTGAACTTTTATTTAGCTTTCTTCTGTCACGATATTCTTTACATTTTTGAGCGTTGGTTTTTCTCTCTGATCTAGAATAAATTTATAACATAGAAAGTATAACTAATGTTTAAACTAAAAATAAAATTTTGTGTAAAATAGAACTTATTTTTCCAAAAATAATTTTAAAACCTTTGTTCCAACAGTCATGAAATTGCTAAGTCGAATAATAATAATAACGGAAATTAGTTTATAAATCCTAACTATATTCACAATCAAATGGGTAAATGGGGTTAAACGCAAAGCGAGAACAGTGTAGTGTACTTGTCTTTGATCAAACCAAATTGACATTCAAGAATCCACCTCAGGTCAAAAATTACCAATTATTTATTACTACTTCTTTACATACTCTTCTAATTATTCCAATGATTTTAAAAATATTAATTTTATTAAAGGGGAGATAACTTTATTAAATACTTTGTTCAAATTTTAAATTTAAATCATAATTATTTTTTAACATAATATCTCGCAAATGAAAATATTGATCTATGTCATCATTGACTAATTTAGGATTTTTCATTCCTATTTTTATTCCTGATTAGATACATATTGTATTTTTAATTGCATATACAGAAATTTCATTGAGGAAGGAATGATATTATTATTATGTGTGACTTAACTTATAGGGAAAAATATACTTTTAATTGGACATAACAATAAGAAAGTTTACTTATGGATATTAGATATAACACTAAGAATGTTTACTTAACATTTTATTGCAATTTTTATCGCTACAATTTTGTCTTGGCCACAATCTTATTATATTAAATATTTTTTCTTCTCACTAAACTTTTAAGTCGTGTTGTACAATTTTGTATAACAATACTAAAATTCTCCTTTAAATTTACTTTATTGTACTCGTAAAGGGTAAATTTATACTCAGATTCACCCTCTACTACAATATCATAACAAACAAAATCATAAACAATAACTTTTTTTAAAGCTGTTGCAAGGAAAAGTGCTGAATATTTATTACTCATACACAGCGTATTAATTTCCTATATTTACCACATTCGCACTGGGGAACTATATTTTTGGTTAAAAAAAAAAATTTCTTATCTGGAATATTTTTAACGATAATAGTTTGTTTTAAAAGATTAGAATTTTGTCCACTTTTGGCAAATTTTCTTCCAAATTCTTGAGGAATTTATGCACTAGAACAAGAGATTTCTCTATAGGAAGGTGTGATCACTTGGAAAGGAAGATTAAAATTTTAAAACCAATTATCCATCTAAAATAATAAAATACCGATCACTGATCGATGAGAAATTTACACCGCAAAATGTACAAAATTACGAGATCATATTGTCTGATTTCATTATAAATACGATTACGATTTATAGGCTCCGGGATTTTAGATGAAAATAACCCAATGAGAATATTGGATATAAAAATTCAGTTAGGAAACATTTTTAATAATATGTACTGATATTTTAAAGTTTTCTTACGTCGTGTGCACTTTTATCAGGTGTCTTGTCAACTGGCTTTTACTGTTGAAATCTTTGGAACAAATATGACATTTAAAATCGCAATGCATATCTTTACTCCAACGCTTAGCAAACAAACGGACTTTTGGCATACCCATATGACAATCATTTTCTTCATTTTCTTGGCTCCCATCATGTGGGTTTTGTGATTGACTGTCTACAAGAAACTTCTCCTTACAAGTCTCACACTCAGAACATTTATCTGTCTGTGTATACTTTTCTGTGGTAATAAAATCTTTTGCCATATCACCATAACCGCTATCTTTCTCTTCTTTAGGGACCCATGTTGTATCGTATAGTGACTTAAAATGGCGATAGGACTCTTCAGTTTGCCTTTTAAACTGATGAGCCATTCTGGCGGCTTCTAAGCAGTTACTACATATTTGATTTGGTAGAAGGTCATTTTGTCCTACTGGATATTTCGTACATTCCGTAATAATATCAGCTACAGTGATAATGTCGTCGGCAAGAAGTATTTCATAGAGGATTGGTAAAAAAATTTTGTCACCTTGCATGCATATACGACATATGGAGTTTACGTTCCAATTTGCTAATCTTTCATCAGTTTCCATTATTTCGAGTAAATTTAGTTAATATTATTCGTAATTACTTCAAATTTCATTATATTATTGCTAAAATAGGAGAATTTTTTGTTGACTTCGTTTACAACAAACAACTCCTAAAATATATTTTTCTTACATACGTTATTCACTGTACATTAGTATCCCATCCATTTTTGTAAAAAATTAAACACAGCTTTTGTTTGTTTGTTTACATTTTATACAGATTCTTACAACAAAAACTTTTGTATAGTAGAGATTTTTTAAAAGCGAAGCAATGTTGCCAAGAATTTGAAATTTTTTTAACCAATTTCGGAAAAAGAAATCCCCAAAGAGAGGAAATAATAAATGTTCAAATTTATTTAGTTCAGGGTTTTTTAAATTAATTTTCCCTAATGTTAAATTTAGGTCCGATCTATCGAATAAACCACAACAAAATTATAATTACATAATTTCGTCTAAGAAATTCGCATTTGCATAGCTTTGACAACCATTTATTTATGGTCTATGGTAATAAAGTATCTATTTCAAAAAACGATACTTAGGTGAATTTCAATCCTATTCACCTCACCGGACAAATTTACCACACTGCAAAAACTCACCACTCTTGAACTTTCCAAAATTTTACCACGTTGGAAACGCACCACACCCACAGTTCATCTGTTATATCCGAACAAACCACAACACGCAAATATTTTTTCAAAATTAAATTAAATTTTTTAGTTTACAATATTAATTGTAACATACTTTATTATGTATATAAGTAATTTGTATCATTTTATGCAAGTATCTTATTTTTAACTACAGCAATTCATTAAGAACTGGTAACATTCAAATTCAACTCTGCATACACATTATTTTGACATTTTATAATTCTGCACTTGTTATTTAATTGAAAATAAGTTTATTGAAAAATTAAATTTTTACAAATAAAGTTATTGAAATTAGATTAACGCGATGTCCAATTTATTTAGAAATCTAAAGCTGTCCACCATTTTACATACAACAAAGGCGGTACGTTTCTGTGAGGCACAACAGGCTAATTTGCTACATACAACGCCGGTATGTAATGAAATACGTAAATTAGCCCGTTTACGTGTAGTGGACAATAGCGATTTAGGCAAACGTGCCATGGCTGAGGGTCGTCCACCGCGCTGTATACATGTTTACAATAAACGTGGAATTGGCCTTATAGGCGACAAGGTGTTAGTTGCCATAAAAGGCCAAATGAAAAAAGGCATTTTGGTGGGCTTAAAACAAAAACAAAGGCCAAAAATACCAAAATTCGATAGTAACAATCTGGTTCTAATTGATGACAATGGTACTCCTTTGGGCACCAGGATACATGTTCCCGTGCCCACGATCTTAAGAACGGTACTGAAGGAAAAGACCCAGGCAAAGGGTGCAGACTATACTAAAGTGTTAGCCATAGCAAGTAGATTTATATAAATATATATTTAAATTGTTTGAATAAAGTTTATTGTTAAAAACGAAATACTACATAGTTTGGCGCTTACTATCCTGTCCAACTGCATCATCGTTCGCATCACTTAGTCGATTTCGCTTGCGTTTCTTTGAATGTTCCTGCACCATCTCCGAAACAGCTATATTATTAGACTTCATTTGTAGCCAATTGGTAAACTAAAATTCATAATTTTTTAATCCCACGGTTTACTTAAAATATGTTAAGAGCAAACCTACCATGATACTAGTTTTAACGCCTGCTTCATAAAGTTTATTTTCTATGTCATCTAAACGATGTTCAGGCTTCCCCGAATCCGAAGTATTTTTTGAAATGTCGAGCAAATATCTCACTCGTTGACGCATAGTTTCGAATACTATCTTACCTACTACATGATTTCGGTCATATGGCGTTAAATACCGTCCATATTCATAGAAATAGGGATGTAATTTACCTAATTCAATATGTGTGCTTTCTGCCTCACAGACAGCTTTATGGACATTCTTATAAATATCGGGTACATTCACCGTAAAGTATGGGTTATTCACTTTCAGTTCTTTAATGTACCACAAGGGCAAATTTATAGTGCGACCAGGATTCAAATCCTCTGTTTCAGCACCAGAATCTAAAAACCCTGTAAATCAAAAACAAGATGAAAAAATTCTAGTAAATAAAATATGTTTACTACTCCATTAAACCAACCCATTTTTAAGAGTTTTGTGTTCACTTTACATTCCACTTTTTCTTGGGTAACAAATAAATCTTCTACCGCATAATAATTTGGAAAATAACTTTGGGAGTTCATTATTAATGTTTATGAATTTTATTTTTTAAACCAACATGCAAATATGCCCATAAATTCTGTTTTGAAAACAGCTGAATGCGAATTGTTTTGTTTCGCTTAATAACGTTGCCAGATGTAAAAATTTTTCAGAGAATTCTCCTGCACGTTGCGATTTGTTGTAATTTTGTTTAATTTTTACAGTACCCGAAGGTCGTATTGACCCATTGTACAACGTCCTTAAAGAGGGAAGGATAATAGGGGGGCTAGGATGAAAGGAAGGTATGTAGGAAAGGGGGGGGGGGAATGGGAAGCGGAGGAATCACACAGACCAGACACAACATAAAAGGAAGGAGAGCACGACTACATTAATGAAGTCCTAGCACCTCACAACCATACCAAGCTACTAATGAACTTGTGGAGAGCTTAGATGTCGGCTCTCGGGACTGAATTCAAGCTCCCAAAGAAGGCCCTGCCAAGGGTCCTAAAGCTACCAAGGGCTGTATAGTTACAGAGGAGGTGTTCGATAGTTTCCAACTCCTACTCATCGCAACATGCCCTGCAATAATCCGTCAGCGACCTATTCTCGCAGTGCCCCATTATAAAACCGACAATTAATCTTAAGCGGGCCTTATCTAAGCCCAGCAGCCAACCTGTTCTCTTACTGTTTGTTCACAGCAGTACACAGACATCTAGAAACAAAAGAACCCGATCCCTTTCACAAACGCCTCTGCTCTTCCTCCCTGACCCATCCATTGATGAGGCCGTAGAAATGGCAGACTGGGGGGTCAGGACTAACTAAAAAATCGCCCCCTGAAAGGGAATCTGACGGCTTTTTCAGAAAGTCCAAGCCTCTCGTTAGGAAAGACGACATTCAGAACTCTAAAGGCGCTGTTTCCAGCACCCCGATTCCCTCATGCGTATGGAACTACGCACTGCACGCAGCTTGACATACAAGTCAAGCGGAGTCAGGCAGAGCATAGTGTCAAGAGGAGCCTAAGGGCAACTCTTCTTCACTCTAGTGATACTCAAGGAGGCAATCCGCTGAACCTTATCTAAGATTTTCTAAGGAACACCACCAAAAAACGCAACGGCAGATATATCCAGCGAATAGCCCTAGGTGGAAGACCCCAGCTCTTATCAATGGAGTTTCTACACTGGTAGAAAGCATTCAGTCCTTTCTTCATTCTTTCCTCGGTGTTTCGTTTCCAGTTCAGCTTGCTGTCCAAGACAACACCCAAGTACTTGACCTCTGAAGACAACGGAAGCTTCCTACCAGCTAACCTCGACAACCTGAAGCTTTCAATCTTGTACCTACGCGAGAACAAAACGAGGTCCGTCTTATTTGGATTTATTACCCCGAGAATGAAATTCCAAGAGCAGACTCCATCACTTCCCCCAGCGTCGACAAAAATTTTCCAGCCACCAGAAAAGCCACATCGTCAGACCAATATTAGCTCCCAAGAGCTACAAGAGAGGCGACAGGACACCCTCCTGCTATGTACTCCTGGTCGCACGCTTGACGATAGAACGTCCATTCAGATTCAATCAAATTATGTTTGACCTCAACTTTAGATCGATAAGTATCTCCAAACCTTTCAAAAGAAAGGATGAGAACGATATCGGTCTATAACCCTTAGGGCCGAAGTGACTGGGTTTACCAGCTTTTAGCGTAAACACCATAAGCACATCTCCCCAACCGCGGCGAAATCGATCAGCCTCATACCATTGGAGGTAGTGTTTGCGTGGAGGCTGAACTGTCCGACAGTGGGGCCAAAGATACCTTCCCGCCCGACCTTCGCATTAAAATCCCCGAGGACGATTTTGGCGTCATGGGCCGGGCACTTATCGTATAGGTCCTCGAGTTTAGCATAGAAGGCGTCCTTAACCACATCGTACTTTTCTTCCGTCGGGGCGTGGGCACAAATTAGGCTGATGTTGTAAAATTTTGCCCTGATGCGGATTGTGGCTATTCTTTCGTTTACTGGCGTGAACCCAGAGACAAGGTGACGAAGTCTCTTATTAACCACAAATCCGCATCCGAATTCGTGCTTATCAACATGGCACATCGCAAGATGCTAGCCTTTTGCATCCTTGTCCTATCCATCGCATTTCCTGTATGGTAGTGATGTCCGTCCTACATTTCATGAGGGCATCCGCTAGTTGGGCGGAAGCGCCTGCCCTATAAAGGGTGCAGACGTTCCATGTGCCTATTCTTAAATCGTTGTCCTTGAAACTTTGCCGTGGTCGTCAACTTTAGAGCGGATCTTTATTGAGGCTATTGTTTTGGCTTTCATTGGATCTAATTTTTACGTGGTGGGTTCCAAGCCCTACGCACAACCCGAATTCAACGTCCAGGGGATTGGACCACGCTGCACGCATTAGTTAACATCTAGCGGGTGCTAGAATGCCATCCAGGAGGGGCCACGAGGAGGCTGCGTGGCAATTTGAATACAGCAAGACAAGGATCGCCCTGGTGGTCGCCATGTTGGCCACAGTCAGAAACTTTGCCTTGTTTGCATGCATTCCATCCCTCCCAAAATTCTTTGTTTAGTAAGTTAAAAAACTCTCAGATTTGAAAAAGCTATTTTTTTAAAAATCTCATGATTGTTTTTTACACAATTCATGTGGAAAGGTCAAAATATTAAGTCAGTTGCTTCAGTTTATGCCACTAGAGTATATGGGGACATTTAGTAAAATATTATTTCAATCGTGATGAAAGTAACTTTATGGTAATAATTATTATTCGATTACAGTAAAATCTTTTGTATAGGTAACTAATCATTCCTTTTTATATAATGAAAGCAAATAACATGTTATCGGAAACTAACCCCATTTTGGAAAAGCTTTTTCTAAGGAAAGTTTTCAATCACCGTGTTTGACAACAACCGGTAAAACAACGCAACACAGTTATTACAAGTTATTTAATAATGAAGGTTTTAATTTAATAATAAAAAGTCTTTTTGTCCAACCTTCCAATAATAATGTAAAAATTCATTATAGTAAAAATATGTATAAGGGTAGTCATGAACACCGTTAGTTAAGGGTTGATAAGTATGGATGTCTATTAACATACCGTTATTATTGTTGGTATATAATAGTTGCTAATTTAGTGGAAAGTAAGATGGTGTGTGAGAGAGAGGGAGATAGGGAATGAAATTAAAGAACAAAACAAAAACATGAGATGTAAACAAAAAACACATGATTACGAAAAATTCTGTCAATTTTTTGTTTAAAAAAGCTTTTTGGTTACCATATAACAGTTAAAGGCGAAAACGAAGAAAGTTTTCATAATTACGAAAAACAAAATGTCCTTTATAACAAATCAGGCCTTAGACAAATGTAATGTAATCAGTACGGTTTTAACAAAGCTAGCAGCTGTTCGGGAATTATAAAGGAACAAAAGTGGTATAGAAAAATGTATAAAATTAATTAAAAAAAAAAGAATAAAAATAATAATAAAGTGAGATATAAAATAATTACATTTTATTTTTTTTTTTTACTAAATGTTTTAAGCCAAAGGCAAATTATATAAAAATAAAAACAATAACATTTAAACAGAAAAAAAAATTATTTGCCGTCTTCTAAAAATCAAATTGTTGTGTGGAAAAATCAATAAATATTTTAAATTAAATCTTATATGTTATATTGCATTACATATTTAAATTTAGAAAATGGTTAAAATAAATTGTAATAAAATCACATCAATATGTATATTGAGAAATTAAACATTTAGCTGGAAACAAACCGTTCTTCGCAATTAGAATAAATAAAAAGTCCTTTTCAAAGAACAAGAAAAAATCTGTATCCTTTATAGCCTGCTTTTGAACCAGTAGTTGTTATATCCTAGTGTCAATGCGCTGTATATTTTCTAATACTACTCATTACATTCATATAAACATTTTTCTACACACTGAAAGAAACACAGTTTTGATGTATATTTATACACGTACATGTGTGTACATACATGTATATCCGTATATTTTATTTTACAATTCTATACCCGTAGGTGGTTGGTTAGCAGTACAGTGGTTATAAATAATATATTTCCTGATATATAATGAATTCTGTAATTTATTACTGTTTGTGATAATAAGATTTCATTAATTTTTGAGAGCAGAAATTAATAAAATAAAAAGGGTTTGATGTTATTAATCGATGATTCTGTCTTTTTGCAATTGATGCTGGTCACAAAGAAATATAAAGGACTTAAGAACTTGTGGTAACAAAACGATGTTTCCACATATTAGACAAAAAATAAATACTGCTTTATGCACAAATGAAAATGATTTGTTTTCCATTGTAGCAGAAGACGACTATTACTCCGTTGTACAAATCCTAAAATTATTTTGTTACGTTTTTTAGGGGGAAAAAATTAGTAGTTGGGATAGTTTTAGTTCTGATAGCATTACCGCAGTCTGACCAAAAGGTGTGTTTTTAGTTATGAGCTTTCATACGTCATACGTCACATCGCTCTTTTATTGCAACATGGTCATATCTCAAAAAAACTTGAACTTGGCAAAATGCGATCTAAGTTTTCAAGACATGAGTCCGATGATCTAATTGCCGCTAACATTTTTTGCTATAACTTCGGTTCAGCTTGGGATATAAAACTGATTTTTTTTTCAACATATACAGAAGGTCTAAGAGAGCAGTTTTGCTTAAGTAACTCCAAAATTTTAATTTTTTGAGATATGAATATGTTGCAATAAAGGAGCGATATGTGTATTCTAAGTAGATTTTTCTCTATAACTTAGGAACGGATCGGCGCATCTTAATCAAGTTTAAGATGTTAAGAAGTTAAGAGAACGTAGAATTTAAAAATACAAGAACATTTTTACACTTAGAACGTTATAGAAGAATGGAGGCGTCGATATGATCAGTAACATTTGTTGATTAGTGACTTATCTTAGGGTTGATCTTACGTTTAACTCTAAAATGGTAACAGATTGTGGGTTACCTAAAAGTGACAAATTTCTCAAGAGGTTAATATCACTGTTAAATGGTATTTAAAAAACTTAACTCAGTTGAATTTAATCATTATTATTGGGAAAATTTTTTTAGTGGATTCGTTAGAAGTGCTGATATTAATTTCGGACACTTACAGAAGAACCGCCCGATGATAAATTTGAGTCAGTGTCACACTAGTGCAAAACAGTTGTTAGGTTTAAAGTTTTTAATTATTGTCTGCGTTTTATGGACTTTTAATTTTAATTACCGGATATTCAAAGATGAAAAGAAGCGCCCGCTTTATTCGATTATGAAAATAGTTTTTGGGTCGGGTTATGTGATTTACAATTTCAATAGAATTAATAACATTCCAGTGATATTCTTGAAAATTTTGTTTTTTAATTTTTATTAAAGAAAGGAATTATGTTACAGACCTGTTAGTTTGGTTTTTTAAAGTCTACCAACTAATCCTTAATTTTATTACACCAATTTGTACATTTGAATTTCCTTACATCCTTTATTCATCGATTTTGCTTCATTCTCCCCACTGTGCACACATTGTTCATACAATATTAGCAAGGCTTTTTCCCCATATCCTCTCCATTTGACAACGGCGAAAAATTATTGCACTTCGTTGTAGCTACTGGTACTTGATGCTGCTATAGTATGTCTTTAGAAATCATTCTATTTTTATGCTCTTCTTCTTGTTTGTTATTCTTTTGCCTACTCTCATTAATGTCGTTGTTGTTGTTGCTGTTGTTTTTGAACAGAACCATAGAATTTTCATGTGATGTATAAAAAATACCGTTAGATATTTTCAATCTCTTCGTGTGCTTGCGAGTGTCTGTCCGAGAATTTGTGAGTGTATTTTTCTATTTTTCTGGCTTCTACATCGTCACCTCTTATATGGCAGCCGTTGTTGTTGTTGTTGGGGTAATTATTTTCTACACAACAGTAATACTATGTACATACATATTTAGTAGTTGTTGTTATTTTTAGGTCAACATTGCACAAACAAAAATATAAGGAACAAATACAAAAAATCTGAAAATTTGTAAAGAAAACAAAAATATAAAAGTGAAATAAAAACATAAAGGAAAAGGAAAAAAGAAAGAAAGAAAAATAATAACGAAATAAGGGAAAATCAATTTTTTTCGCTGCAACCATTTTTGAATCAATTTATTTTTAAGTCTGACGAGAGTGTTCTCGTATGTTTATGTGTATATGTGAGAGTAAAAGAGGAAAAAAAAACAAAGTTTTTATATAAAACAATAAAATGCTTTAAAATTGTTTGAAAAAAAAAAATACCAAAATATTCACAATTATTACTAAAGTACGACCCACGCATACTTTCGCGTCTAAAAATAAATTCAGCAGAAGTTTATTAAATCCAATATGGCCACATCATCCTCTTCAACATCATCATCAAGTCGTTTGGGTAGTGCTTCTCCTTCAACTTCCGTTATATGTCAAGAGGTATTCGATGAATCTTGTCAGCCATCTGAAGAAGGTAAGTTTTCTGTAATTTTTTTTTGATTTTTCTTTTTCAAAAGTTTTATATGAAATCGGAATTACGGAAACAAAAAAATAAATGTGCACATATTTTCCAATTCACAAACTGAAGAAGTCTTCTTGAATTCACTTTCTAGGATTTCGTAGGTTTTTGGTGTTTTAAAATAAAATAAATTTAAACATTTAAAATGTGTCAATACAGTCGTATTTCTAAAAACCTTTATAAATAATTGCATGTGATAAGAAATAATTTTAATTTCGTATTCACTTTCTTTCCAATTGGCGGCGATTTCAAAATCCAACAACAGGCCACAATTGAACTTCTTGGACATTTTGAACAAATCACAGTTGAGGTGATAAAAGCCGGTAAAAAGAAATAATTGTCAAATAGGACGTGATGTGAAAAAAATTCTAAAAGATATCGTAGGAAATTTCAGGACGATGACCTCTACATGAAATTGAATTAATTAAATGATCGATTCTCAAGAAGCAAAAAAGTCTACATGTAGTATAGCATAATGGACTGAAAATTTGGTGTCTATAAGAAGTACCATAAATACAAGAGATTGTTTACATATATTAAAAAACAATTTGTATGAATTAGGTTTGTGACATTTGACGTTAACAGAGCAAAAATTTGTCCTTAACAGAGCACTGATAGCTGTTTAATAGTACGAATAATTTTGGGATTTGAGTAAAATTCATTCCCCACTAACCGTTTCAACACGGACCTGTTCGTAAATGCATTACTGCGCTGTTAATAGAATTCCTAATATCATATGTCTATCTATAATTTCATATATCCATACATACATACATAATTGATCATTACAACCCTTCAGTCAGGATTATAGACCTAATTTCACACACCACTTATATTGTGTGTGTTAATTTTTATACATAAGTGGCGGGATCTAGAGTTTAAAGTCGACTCCGAACGACAGATTTTTGAGAAACTTTTCATGGCAATTTTATTTACTGTCAGAGTTTTTGCCAGAAATCTGCTAAGAGGAAATCGCCGAAAAAATTAGTTTTTGTATTTTATTTTTATGTCTGGCCTGGGACTCGAACTCTGGCTTTACGTCTAATAAGCACGTCTAATAAGCACATTACCTACTAGACCACGGCGACTTCTTAATTTTATATATACTATATACATATATACACACTGAGCGCAAAAAGTGAGTAAACACCACTGAAATAATTGATTTTCTTAGGATAGCGAGAAAAGTAAACGAGAATAGTTGAAGAAATTTCCAAAAATAAAAACGTTTATTTATTATTTATAAGAAGTTGAAACAAAAACAAAATTATTGTTGTGCTACAAGTATATTTTTTATAATAGAAAATTTCAAAATATAGTAGGTGTTGACTCACTTATGGTGTATATACGTTTATTACCTATTATTTTAAGAAATATATTCTTAAATATTAAACCATAACGCCTAATACAATTGCATATGTCGTAAGACTCTTAAGTTATCGGCGTATTGAATTTACTCCAACGTTTGCAGAAATTATGCTCATTTGCTTCGGACCAACAACATCTTTTAATCATTACGAAAATAGTAGGAGGATATTGAATAGATTCGTACATGTGTACTCATAGCAAAGTGGTAGTCAGAATTGTCATCATTTTCTCTTAGAGATCTGTCATTTTATAGGACAGGTTTACATACAACATAAATACTCCTTACAACCGTTCAGTCAGGATTACGAAGAAGCTTCTCACACCAATTATGTTGTGTGTGTTCATTTATAACATGAATGGGGGCATCTGTAGTTTAAAGTCGACTTCGAACGACAGGTTTGGAAGAACTTTTTATAATAATTTTCTTAGATCTCAGAGTTATGGTTAGAAATCTGTTGAGAGGCAATCGTCGAAAAACTAATTGTTTCATATTTCGTTTGCAGGAGATGTCTGTTCTGGGGTTTAAATCGTGAACTCTCTTCTTATAAGCGAACATATTCCCTACTAGACTAAATCGTCGGTTTCATGTAGAAAGGCCCTAACTCACACTTTTTTCGAAGTTGATTTTTTTTTTGTGATTCTAAGACATTTAACCCAAACACATATACTTCCTCACAAAAATTTAATAAAAAAAATATGCGAGTATGAAAACTTTGAGAGCTCATAACACAAAGCACACTTTTTCGACTTAGAATGTTATAGAACGAAGGCGTCGATATATTGCTAATAAAATTTTGTTGCATTGATCTATGATAAATGAAATAAAATAAAAACTATTGTGGTCCATGCTATTTCCTCTAACAAATCTACATTTTTTTTTGTAACATGCTAACTATAAAAAATCGTTTTCTAAATTATCGAATAAACTCCTTAAATTAATACAATATAATAAAATTTTATGTTTAAAGTATGATTAGTTAATTAAATATGGTTTCTTCAAGAAAGGTTTTACTTAAGGAGTACTCAAAAATAATAAAATTTTTAACAATTTATAAGGCAGAGAATTATATTTTAAATTTAAAAAATTTAAATTTCTTAATATAATTTTTGTAATTACATTGCAACAAAATACAGCTGGAATCTTTATTTTAGACAGGATAACAAAAGAGCGTTGAAAAAGATACATAGTATACATCGTCAAGTATCACAAGTATCATTATAATACGCGATTTAGGGGAATCCGAAAACTACGGCTTAATACTGAAACAGCGTTAAGCGGGGTCTTACTGCAGAAGGCATATGTGCATAAGAATCGATTATTTTAAAACCATCGCGTATAAAAGCTTCGATGCTGCTGCTGGGCCCTTCAATTAATTTCTATTATTACTCGCGACAAAGAGCGACTTAGTTCTGTCAATACAATAAAATACAAGACAAAGGCGTTTTTATAACGCCAAGCATACAATACAACAATGATAAAGAAGTAATCAACTGTTCAATTTTAATAATTCTAGAAGTTCAATAAAAAGAACGATAGGGGAGGTGAAGATTCTTCTCAAATCAAGTGGTTTAAAGCAATCTAACTAATATAATTGAAATAACTTTCTTTTTATGAAAGAAAACTTTTCGAGGCTTAAATAAAATACGTCTTTAAGAAAAGATAAACTCGAACGACGGCTTTTAACCTTATAAAGTAATCCAACGTAATCCGATTCGATCCGATCCAATTTTTAGATTTTCTACAGCATGCTTGTAAGTTTTGTAATGAATGCATTTAATACATCTCTACAACGCAAAATATGTTTAATTTAATTATTTTTAAATATAATTTTATAACAACGTGGTTTAGTAGGTAGTGTGCTAGGATTCGAGCCCTAGGCCAAACATGAAAATTAAAAAAATACAAAAAGCATTGTTTCGGCGATTTCTTCTCTTTCTCTTCTTGGAAAGTTTCTCAAAAATCTGTCGTTCGGAATCGACGCTAAACTGTACGTCCCGCCACTTCTGTATAAAATTTACACACACAGCATAAGTGGTGTGAGAAACTGCAGGCTTCTTGGAGATGATTGCCGTAGACTGTCTAATAGTGAAGGTATAGCGCCATTTTATAGTCACCAGCAGCAACTTGTTTCTTACCGTTCGCATCTTCCCTCTTTCCACCTTTTCTAAACCAGCACAATGCGCTGCATGAGTAGGGGCCATCCCCTGAGTGCAGGTTTAATAAAAAAAAAAAATTGTATTTTTTATATCGTCTTGTCTTAACAGAATTTTATTTTGTAAACGCCTACGTACATTTCATTTTCTCAACTTTTTCTGCATGTAAAGTTATTTTTAAAGTGTAGTATGCTTTGTCCGTCTGAAAGTAATGAGCACGGAGATAGACAAAATGGAGCAGACAAAATCCATATACCATGTGGGTGTATAGAAATATGAACAAAAAAAATAAATAAAATATAATAGGATAACCCGTATAATGAAAAGAATAAATTGCAAATTTCTTGGTTTAAAAAGCATTTTCTTTTATTCAGTTTGCTTAGGAAGCAATAATATGGTATATATGGTTTAGCAAGGTGTTGTGAAATATTTTATGAAGTGTGTCAGACAGAGAAAGAATGTTGTGGTGGAGAAATATTTCCTAACCTGAATATACCATAGGCATTGAGTATATCACGAATAAATTTTATAATCAATATTCTTTTTATCATCTTTCAATTATCATATCTTTTGAGCAGTAAAGTTTTTAACATTCTTCACAAAACTATTAACCATAGTTTTCGAGGTATATACCCGGATGGATTGTCCCATTTCTCGAACCGTAAAACGAGAGAGTATATCCAATCTAAAGGAAATTATTTAATGACATAACAATTTTGGGCTGGTCAAATTTGGTTTGTAAGTAGTTAGTCCACTACTTAATAGTATAATCCAGATAAGTCATGAATACAGCAACATGTGTATGAAAGTTTTGTATGTTTTAATAATATTCAACATTCATACTGTTGTTATTTCTTTACAAAATTTCACCAGTATTAGTGAAAATCTGAATCAGTATGTTAGATGGTTGCTTTAGCAGCGTTTTGTAGACTCATAGGAACGCGACTGGATTATTTTCTAAGAGCCGTCATACCTAGCAGTAAGAGTATGGTTTTCAATTCAATTTTAATTCAATATACAAATGACGCTAATGAGTTGACAAATTAAACAAATGTGGATCACTTTACTTTGTATGAATGTTATAAAAACAAATTTTTTTTATAAAATAAATTTTTTATAAGTTCTTGACTTTTGTAGTTGCTTGACATCCTTGACCACAACTGTATGTATTCCCATTGATTGTGTTGTGTGATACCAAACACACTTAATTTCTAACAGGTGACCGTAATTCTACAATAAATACAATGATACAAAAACAACAGGCATTTTGTTTCTATTGAGAAGTAATCACCCTGTCAAAAATAACCCTCAAACCTCCATATAAAATTAATTAAAGTAATAAAATAAATTTCATAAATTAAAAATTCTTGTGATGCTAAATTTTCAAATACTGCAGCACCTATAAATTAAAAAAAAAAATTATTTTATGCAGTCAATAACATTTTCAGTGTTTTCACTGTTTTCTTCGAGAAAAATAGCAGCTACTGACGATATTTCGTATTTGTCATACCTAGTTCGAAAAACCGAATAAATATAAATACAGTGAACTCTCGATAATGTGAACTAATTATTATCGGGGTAGATTATATTTTCGAATTTGTTCACATTTTCAATAATGATTTTTTTGTATTTGTTACTAAGCTATTCTTTCTAAAAATCATTTCTATAAGGAATGAAAACGCAAAGCATTACCAAAACAACATGTTGTAATTTCTTTGGAACACAAAAAGTTTTTAAAAATCCATTTTATAAAGAGTACATACGAAGTGTGTACATAAAAGACAAATAAAATATTACGACAAAAAATAAATAAAGTTTGCAATGAAAAAAGATCGGATATTTATAATTAAATATGAAAATAATCGGTTATTATTTTCTGTTTTTTCCTTTGTTCGATCAGATTATTTCCCGCCAATTCTCTGATACTTTTCAATACTTTAATGTCAGTTTGATAGGTCATTTGAAATTCAGCCCATTTTATAGCTTTGTTAAAAACTTCGACAGTTTCTTTGGCTTTAATGCTGACTCTTCGGAGTCTTCTAGTCCTCACAAAGGTTAATGATCCAATCCCTAATGTTTACAGTAGTAGGCACAATGCCTGTAGAAGATCTGCTGCAGTATTTGTTAAAGATCTAACTTCTGACTGCCACCATATTTTTAAAACACACAAAGGAACATTATATTCATGATCATCATCATTTCCCATATTTAAAATACTTTTCCAACAGTTAGATTTTTTCTTTACCAATTGAATCTTCTTCTTTAACAGTGATTTCTTAATCGATTCTAGCAAAACCCCTATCTTTTGCAACAATTTTTGTCAGAAGACTGTTCCCATAATGAAGTTTGGTGATTCTAATTGCAAAATAAAATATATTAGAGCGACTCACCAAAAAACGTGCTCGATGTACCCTCCTAAAAATGAGTCTTGGACTTTTGAAGATGACATTTAAAATATTTCACTCCAACTTTGACCTCTCGTGAGCTGGACCATTTTGAAAAAGGTTCAATTTTTGAATGTTTTGTTAATTTGAGAATCTGTTTCCTTACCAACATGTACAATATGTATATCAAAAGAAAGGTTTCTTTAAGGCGCGTCCAACAGTATGCACAATTTGTCCAACAATGATTATCCATGTCCATTTTTTAAGGATATTCTGTAAAAATAAACGGTTTTTGATTTTTTTGTTCGGGGTTGTGTGTAATAAAAATGCCAAATTAACATATTTTAATCTTTAGTCGATTTAATTAAATACGGGTCATAGCTTTTTTTTGAAATTGACGCTAAATTCAACGAAAATAAGAAATTATTTCTTCGACGACTTCCTCTCACCAGATTTCTGGCAAAAACTCTGTAAATAAAATAAATAGTAAATAAAATTGCCATGAAAAGCTTCTCATCTGTCTTTCGGAGTCAACTTTAAACTATAAGTCACGCCACTCAGGTATAAAAATTAAGACACACAACATAAGTGGTATGAGAAGCTGTGTCGCAATCCTGTCTGAAGGGTTGTAATGACCAATTATATATCGCTCCTATATTGCAACATAATCATATCTCAAAAAAATTTGAACTTGGCAAAATGCGATTAAAGTTTTCAAGACATAAGTCCTATGATCTAATTGCCGCAAACATTTTTTGCTATAACTTCGGGTCAGCTTGGGATATAAAACTAATTTTTTTCCAACATGTACAGAAGGTCCAAAAGAGCAGTTTTGCTTAAGTAACTACACATTTTTAAAGGAGCTATCTGTCTTTCGGAGTCAACTTTAAACTGTAAGTCACGCCACTCGGGTATAAAAATTAAGGCTCACAACATAAGTGATATGAGAAACTCGGTCGCAGTAATCTCGAAGAATTTCTAGAGTGCGTATCGTTAAGGATACAGGCGATACATATGAGGGTTTGTGACTAATATAAATACGAAATTTATTGTTAAAACAAAATGCATTCAAAACAAAACATTTTATTGAAAACGACGATACTCAACAGCTGGAATTTTAAGGCCACCTGATGGAATAAATAGTACACGTTTTGCACTTAAGCTATTGATTTTTGAAATAAATTTTACAATAAAATGAAAAAATATGAAATAAAAAGTTTCAAAAGACGTTGTTCGCCAGATATCCAGTTACAGAAAGAAAATGAAAATAAACTGAGCGCCATAAATGAGCCAACACCCACTATGAATTCAAATTTTCTATATATACTTTAAATATATTTGTAACACAACAATAATTTTATGTTTTGATTTTGTTTTTACATTTTATAAGTAATAAATAAACGTTTTTATTTTTGGAAATTTACAGTAGCGAGCACAAAAAATGCAACACTGTGCCATATGATCTTTAATAAGATCTGTTTCAAAATAACGGTAACTAATTTATCTATTTTCTTTTGCTGTTAATTCTTTCAAATATAAGTTTTCAAAGTAACCACAGTTTATTCCAAATTCTGCTTTAAAAAGTTAAATATTTTTGAATTAGTGAAAAAAGTGCAAATTTTTAGCGAGCAAAAAAAATGCAACATAATAAAAAAATAGTTAAAGTAAGTTATTTATTTAATTAAAATTGAAAATTTCTTAAATAAGTTATACAACATGTGTTTTGTAATAGAAGCAGCTCTCAGCTGACAGCAAAACTGCAATCATTAAAGCCTTAGAAGAAGGAAAATCCATGCGTGAAGTTGGACACCTCTTTGGTGTAAATCAATCAACCGTATGTCGGATTAAATCTCGATTTTCCTTGAGAAATAGTGTGGAAAGGAAACCAAGTAGTGGTAATCCTCGAAAAACTACCTCTCGCCAAGACCGCCAGATGATTGCACTGGTTAAAAAAGATCCAAGAAAGACCGCAGTGGACGTTGCTAATTTCGCAAATGAGCAAATAGGAGTCTCTATAGGCGTTCACACTGTTCGCCGTAGGTTGAAAGAGGCTAATTTGCATGCGAGACGACCCGCAAAGAAACCTCTCATCAGTGCAATCAATAAAAAGAAGCGCCTGGAATTTGCAAAACGTTACAAGGATTGGTCAAATGAACAATGGGCTAAAGTCTTGTGGAGCGATGAAAGCAAATTTAATTTGTTTGGCTCCGATGGGATAAATTTTGTTCAAAGACCGCCTGGACAGAGATATTCTCCAAGATATCAACTTCCAACCGTAAAACATGGCGGTGGATCAATAATGGTGTGGGGTAAGGAACGATATGTTTAAAAAAAATTATTGATTTTACGTCACGTATTTACAGGTGCGTTTTCCCGTGATGGGGTAGGTCCCTTAACTCAAATCGAAGGAAAAATGAAAAGAAGTAATGTGAAATCCTTGGAGAACACATGCTTCCTCATCTGCGGGAAAAAATGCCTCCTGGTAGCATATTCTAACAGGATAACGATCCAAAGCACTCAAGTCGCTTAGCTCGAAACTTTTTAAGCGACAATGATGTCAATGTTTTGGATTGGCCATCACAGTCTCCCGATCTAAACCCCATAGAAAATCTATGGGAGCTATTAGATCGGGAAGTTAAGAGAAAACATCCGTCAAATAAGAGGCAATTAGAAGAAATTTTGAAAAATGAATGGGAGAAAATATCCATTAACACATTAATAGCTTTAGTCGACTCTATGCCTTCTAGGTTGCAAGAAGTCATAAAAAATAAGGGCTACGCCACTAAATATTAATTTTAAGATTTTTTTTGTAAGAATTACTATTTAATTTATATAAACACATTAAAATTTATGCTGTTGCATTTTTATTGCTCCCATGAAATTCGCACTCTTTTTAATAAATGACAAAATAATATATCATTAATTAAAAATATTTACATAATGTTATTGATAATAGGTATCTATAACTGTAGGGATTAATAACCCAAAGAAATATTTTGAACTGGTCACCATTTTTTTAAAATTATCGCACTTAAAGATAATTTTACCCAACGTTGCATTTTTTGTGCTCGCTACTTGCTTTACTAAGAAAATCAATTATTTTAGTGGTGTTTATTTACTTTTGGCGTTCAGTGTATTTCTTATTTACAAAATTTCTTAAAAAAAAATTGTTAATCTCTTCAATTTGGAAAAAACAAAACGACAAAAATTGAAAATAATATAGCATTGTGTATCATTTACATGTCTGTACATACATATGTTCATAAGTAAATATTTTTAATGAATTTCTCTGTATACATCAGCAACAGCAACATTACATACCATTTAAATATTCTATAATCGTTTATCATGAGCTTATTGATTCCTTCATTCCGTGGACACTGGAACAATTTGTAACCTGACACAATAATAAATATTAACAATTATCATTTTATAATGAAAAGAAAAATACCTTAACTATCTGTATGTGTGTTTATATATATTCATATGTCTGCTATGTACTATATATTCAACAAATATAAAGGACAGATATTAACACTACAAACAACGTTGTGGTTGTGTTCTGTTTTACTGCTGACGCTAAGGTCAATTTCAAACACACTGTGCCATTTTATAATTTTCTGTTTTATTTTAAAAAATTTTCCATAAAATATACATATACATACACTGAGCGCCAAAATTTAGTAAACACCATTGAAATAATTCATTTTCTTAGAATAGCGAGAAAAGTAAATGAGAATAGTGGAATAAATTTCCAAAAATAAAAACGTTTATTTATTATTCGTAAAATGTTAAAACAAAAATTATGGTTGTCCTACAAGTATGTTTTTTATAATAGAAAATTTAAAATTATAGTGGCTGTTGACTCACTTATGGCCCTCAGTGTATATTCATATGCACACACACACAAACACTCACTCACCTATACAAACTAGTTGCTTTTCGATGTAAAAAAAGATCCTTCATCATAAAGATTATGAGTTTTGACTCAGCAATGCATTTACGGGCAGGGCAAAATATCAGACCAATATTGTTTGAATAATTCATTTAGGCGTTGGTTTCCACTTACATTATATTTAAACATTGTCATGTATTATCACGCATTCTTATAATATGTTAACATTATTTATTTAGTTATTTATTAATTACTATTTTATCAGAGCATTAGGTATTTCGAAATTCAATATCTATGTATACTAGGGTGGTTTTATCTTATAGGGTAAAAAAAATTGTCAGAAGTTTTAAACTAGTTGCGTTTTTATAAACAGTATGACCTTTAATTTGATGTATGGCACGGGCAAATAGCTTTAGCCGTTCCCAAGGTATAGATCGCCGAAGTCGCTAAACTGCCAAAAAAAAATCGAGATTTTCAAAACTTTGGGGCTCCATTGGCACGGGTTAACAATTGCGCTCAAACTTTGGCAATCCTAAAACCTGACAGAGAGAAACATTTTAGGGGGGATTCCCCAAAAAAACTCCGACATCGATTTTTTTAAAATCACCCTAATGTATATAGAAAATGTATTGAATTATATTAATTTTGTTAGGAACAGCTCTGCAAGTAGTATCTAGTATCAGAATTTCTTAAAACCACCAAACTTTTGAGATTTAAATCAACTCAACCCTAGCTATACTACAGAGCAACAGGGCGGAGTTATTTCATTATTTTTATAATCTTCACTTATGAGAGTACAACGAATAGAATAAATGTTGTATGCCTGGGTGAAGGCGGCTTTCTTTCTTGTAGAATCACTAGGATCAGCCGGGGTCTGGAATAAATTACCACGAGTTACACACGAGTCCAAACTATTTCGAATGAATTTATTGCTATTTCGTATGGCATCCCTCAATGCTTGCACAAGAAATTAATTTAGTACTTCTAAAATTTTTGTGCCGCGGGAGATATTTTAGAAATTTTTGAATTATTCTTCGATTAGACAGTATCACTTTAACAACTTCCGAAGGAATGACTAAGTAACGCATGTTTGCCGTTTCAAATTATACCAGTAGAGGATGGTGGCTAAACACCGTCCTCTAACCTTTCCCTTAAAAGCGATATAGATTAAAAATGGCAAAGCTGGACAATAGTGAATTTGGGAGCTTTATTATAAGTATATCAACACACACTATAATTTTAAATTTTCTATATACATATACTTTAATATACTTGTAGCACAACAAAAATAAGGTGTAATAAACGTACATACACTGAGCGTCATAAGTGTGTCAACACTTGTATATATAAAAAATAGATACACGTTTTATTTTTGGAAATTTATTCGACTATTCCCATTTACTTTTCTCTCTATTCTAAGAAAATGAATTATTTCAGTGGTGTTTACTCACTTTTGGCGCTAAGTGTATGTATATGTAATATGTAGTAGGCTGTGTTGGCTTATTAGACGTAAAGCCCAGGTCCGTATCCGATTTCAGACATTAAAACGAAAATATTTCTTCGGCGACTTCCCCTCAGCAAATTACTGGCAAAAACTCTGAGAGTAAATAAAATTGCCATGATAATCTTCTCAAAAATCTGTCGTTCGGAGACGACTATAAAATGTAAGTCCAACTACTCATATATAAAATTAACACACACAACATGAGTGGTGTAAAAACCTAGGCCGTAAGCCTGACTGAAGGGTTGTGATGACCAATAATGTTATGTACGTATGTAATGTTTGGCATGCATCGGGTTTCGGTATTTTTTTTAGCACTTCTAAAGGCTTTATTGCCGCAGTTATAATTCCTCTACAGATTTCAAGGCAGATTGCACCTCTAAAGGTCTCTCAGCATATGTATATAACACCAGAAATAAAATATGCATAATATTTAATTTTGAAACAATAGCTGTAGGTGCTCAGTGTGACTGACAAACCTTAAAATAATCTCAAATTAAAATACTGAACAATGTTATTTGCAAGTTCAACCACCATAATCCCCAGTTGGTATACGGAAAATTATTACTACTAGAAACTGAAACTATATCGAGGATATATAAACGCATATGCATGATTATTTTAATTAGGGTTGGCAAGTAGTGGCATTGAGAAGTTAAAAAACAACGTTTATAAAAACGAAAAATAAGTAACTACTAACAGAAAATGTTAATGGTATTGAAATTAGTAAAAAGAAAAATATAGTAGCTACAACAATAAACAACAATAGTTTGTTATAAAAGTAGAAAGAAAATAAAAAGGGAAAAAACTTTTGACTAGTGTTGATGGCATGTTGAAGTTTCATTAGAAGTGGTTGTTATTACACGTAACTAACAAACTTCTAACTAATGTATATAAATACACGCCAAAACATATTAGCTGATTAGTAAAAGTTATACATATTCGTATGTATCAAAATATATGTATGTATGTAAAAAAAGATTAACCCTTCAAACAGGATTACGACCTAGCTTCTCACAACACTTATGTCGTCTACGTTAATTTTTATACATGAATGGTGGAATCTATAGTTTAACGTCGACTTCGAACGACAGATTTTTATTGTGAGTATGGAAGGTTTTACTTTACTCTCAGAGTTTTTGACAAAAATCTGCTGAGAGGAAATCGCCGAAGAAAAAAATTTTATTTTCATATTTCGTTTTGATACCTGTCATGGGATACGAACCCGAACTTTACATCTAATAAGCCAACAAGCTACTTACTAGACTATGGCGACTTCTTCTTTAAAACACTTAACACTTAATTTTTTATTACCCTGACTTCTCACACCGCTCATGCTAGGTGTTAATTTTATCCCTGTAAGGCGGGCCCTACAGTTTAATAACGATATCGAACGACAAATATTTTATTAACATTTCATGGTAATTCTATTTGCTCTCAGAGTTTTTGTCAGAAGACTACTGAAAGGAAGTCACCAAAGAAATATTTTTTCAGATTTCCCCGGCCTAACGTCATGTCCTTTCAGTTTAAAGTTGACAGATTTTTGAGAAACTTTTCATGGCAATTTTATTTACTCTCAGAGTTTTTGCCAGAAATCTGCTGGAAACCCATAAATTAAAAAGTTCGATATCAATTTTAATCTTATGAAGTAGCGACATAAAAATATATTTATGGATGCCCTGGTGGTGTGCAGCCCTTGCGCTGACCAACTTCCTTCCCTGATTTGGCAGCACAACGGGCCGCCATGTGTGCTCAAGTGAGCTTTGTGATATCAGAGCTACCAGTACGACATAAACCGAAACCTAAGCCCTGGTAGTCTAGTAGCTAGAGTGTTATACAATTAGCGTGAAGGTCGTGGGTTCGATTCCCATCAGACACTCTGGTCTGTTACAGTATAAGTTGTGATTGCGTAGCAGTCCACAATTAAAATTTTGACGAATATACATATCAATGCCTCCGTTCTAAGTCAGAAGTGTGTATTTTAAGCTCTCAAAGTTTTCACGCGCCATAAGGCTATATGTGGATTCTAAGTAGATTTTCCCCTACCACTTCGGAACGGATCAGGCGCATCTTAACCAAATTTTGACTGTATTTAAGCTACAGAACGTAGAATTTAAAAATGCAAGAATATTAAAAACATTCTAAGTGTATATAGAATGGAGGCGTCTATATAGTATATATTCATGTGAGGAATGTCCTTCCTCACACCTTTGTTGGATACAGCACGCATACTTCACAGGAAGGTCGATAGAAACGGCCCTATGTAGTGTTGTCTGTCACAATGGAGAAAATTTTTTACAAAAAAGAATATGTTCTGCTTTGGAGATGGCATCTTGAACAATGTGAATCTATCCCTCAGTTGTTTTCAGTGAGTCCTAACGTTGACTAGAGGACAACGATCGATGAGCAGAACCATTAAAAAATTAATACTAGTTTTTATGTACGTTAATATGATATAGACGACGATAGTGTGGTCTCTCTAAGCTGATTTTGCAGTGTCGAAAGTATTATGTAATACCAGAACTTCTGTATTACTTGGAATTTAGAATATCTCCTAGAGAAGAATGGGCTGAGAAAGACTGTTTTTTGTGACTACTGGTTTACAGGTGGCGATTTGCGTCATTGAGAAAACCGCGAGGTCTATTTAAGAATTATGCATGCACTACTAGGAAATTATCCTTGTTTTCCTTTTACATGAAACTATTTATTTCCCTGCGGAACTTGATAAACAAACTTTTGGCTCAACATTCTTGTAGTGATATTTAGTTTTATTTCGTGTTATCAAACTTACAGCTCTTGGTATATCGAGTATGTATGGCCAGTGAAATATAAAACTCTTTTATGTTATTCGCATGTTTTGCATTAATTAGTTGATTTTAACTGTACATTGGATTTTTTCCCAGTGTTAGTAAATGTTTAATTTGTATAACAAGTGTCTAGAACAACTAAACAACTGCTAGAATCGATATGCAACTGTGCTGTAATTTGAAATATTTTCCTCATTGCTGCCCAGTTATTGTTGGTAATTTGTTGACTCCAGTTTGAAAAATTTTTCATGAATTTCTATTGAAACAAAAAAACAGAAAAAAATACAAACAAACAAAAAATATTTGCCAGTATAAAGGTTTGATTTTAAAATTCATAGAATTTAAACATCTAAGTATGTATGCAGTATGTTTGAGTTTGTTAGTGGAATAAAAAATGTAAACTACTTTGGTTAATTAAAATTGACACATGAATAGTTCAGTTGCGTGTCCAATTAATATTTCCGTGGAGAAAGTGACAAATTTAAAGTATAAAAAAGAATGAAAGGAAAAGAAAAACGGAAAAACTGTAAAAGTCGGTCACTTCATATTAGTTGTCCTTTGTCATTTAGTCTCAACTACAGCTGCATATTCTTTAGAAAGTATGAATATTAATACAACCACAAATTACATACGTATGAATTCATTAAGAAGGCTTTTTCGATCCGAAGTATTTTTAATGAAAACCCTAATGTTTACTTATCCCCAAGTACCTGTTGCAAAAGAATATTGAGGTTAATTACTACTTTTTGAAATGTCCTTAATGACTGTGTGCCCATAGAGAAGATTCACCAACGAATAAATCAGACTCTTGTGAGAGAAACGGAAATAATGTTAAATGATTTAAAAGTATGATTCGAAACGAAACGACTTAGTAGGGAGAGCAAATCTCACGGATTTCTGAAGTTAAATTAGAGCTGGCATAAAACCGATATACAATTTAATAAATTATTAGTATATATACAATAGCGAGAAGAATGAAGAGAGGAATGGAACTCGATGCCATATTATGTTCAACACCGTGTCTTGTCCTTGTTTACAGAATGTTATCTATTTACAGAATTGTTGTGAATATCTTTGTTTTGGAGGCCGGTGAATGTAATTTAATCCATCAGTGCCAAATAAGTTAAACTTTGATTCTTCGCTCCACAAAACTATAGCCCAAACTCCTTTGATTAATGCAGTTACCGTCTAGCAAAGTCAAGTCGTTTTTTCTTTTTTAACATTTCTTATTAGTGGCTTCTTGGCTGCTCCTCTAGCTAATAAATTTGGCCTCTCTTAATCGGTTTCTGGCTGTGTGGACACCAATAGCAACCCCTAGTTACTCGTTTTCATAATTAGTAATATCTATTGCCGTTTTTCCGAGGGTCAAGTTTTCCTATTCTTATCATTAGACGGTCTTGGCCGACAGTAGGTTTACAAGGTCGATAACTTCCTAACTTTGTTTCCACGTTATTTGTTTGACAATATCGCGATGAAATCCGACAAAACGTTGATTTGTTGATATTAAATTGATGAGCAACTTCATTTATTGACATTCCTACTTCCAAAGCCCTTATAATGGCAAATTTACGATCTGATAGCTGTTTCTATTTTAAAACTCACAATTTTCAAATTTTTCATTAAACTTTTATTTTAATTACTTCAGTTGATCTAGTTTTGCCTTAAAAACATTGCGTTCGATTTTTTTCACGCTAAATTAAGTAGACAGAAAAGCAAACAACGCTTAAAGAAGCTTTTTAGTAAAATTTAAAAATCAAGAAAGAAAAAAAACAAAAGGGAAGCGGAATTGGATGGCATTATAAGTTTCGTGCCTCGTTTAAATATCATATGACATAGGGTTGCATTTTTTTCTCGTTACTGTACATAATTGGTCTTTACCACCCTTTAGCCAGTATTCCGATCAAGTTTCTCACATATTCTGATTTTGCGTGTGTTAATTTTATATATCGACGCCTCCGTTCTATAACATTCTAAATCGAAAAAGTGTGTTTTGAGCTCTCAAAGTTTTCACGCGGCATATGACTATATGTTTATTCTAAGTAGATTTTTTCCTATAACTTCGGAACGGATAGGGGCATTTTAACCAAATTTTGACAGCATTTACGTTAGAGAATGTAGAATTTAAAAATGTAGAATATTAAAAACGTTTTAAGTGTACTTATAGAATGTTATGGAATAGAGACGTCGATATGAATGGCGGGAGCTACAATTTATAATCGATTTCGAACGACAAATTTTTTAAGAAACTTTCCATCGCAATTTTATTAACTCCCAGAGTTTTTGGGAGAAATCTGCTGTGAGGCAATTACAATTTATAATCGATTTCGGACGACAAATTTTTTAAGAAACCTTCCATCGCAATTTTATTAACTCCCAGAGTTTTTGGCAGAAATCTGCTGTGAGGCAGTCGCTGAATAAACATTTTTTCATATTTTCGATTTAATGTCTGGAGTTTGAATCGAGTAGAAAAACTGCTAACGTCTAAACTTGAGCCAATGTTAAATGCAAGCTTGCAAATTACGTAATTTTTTTTTACATATTTTCACAGGGTGGACTGATAAAAAATATCTCTGCTTATGTTGACATGTTTTTGGAGAACTACACATTTTATAACCCGTCGGCTTGACACTGGGTAGTATGTGTAATATAAACTTTGGACATGCAATGAATAATTCGTGCTCACATTTTCATTGAAAATTCACGTTTCCCTTACGCATAAATAGTCAACTTCTACCTCAACAATCGTAGTCTTGGTAGCCACTAGGGATCGATTTTTAAAAATCCCGAGATTCCGAATTATCCCGGGATTTCAGGATCCAAAAATTCCGAAAAATCACGGAAAAAATCGCGATTTTCTTTTAACAATAAAAATATTTTGTGAACAAAATCATATGTATTCCAATTACGTATATCAGAATTATGTCATTAAAAATAAAATACAAAAACAGCACGACAAAATAAAAATTATTAATAGATATGCAAATCCATTACTTTTCAGAAAATTATGTGGATGCCAACAAAAAGATTAAAGCATCTAACATGTGATCTGATAGGCTTGGACGAATTTTGTTGTCAACATACCCTGCCGTTGAAAAACAGTTTTCGCAATCAACATTTGTTGGCAAAATTGTTCCAAGATAGCTGTATGCAGCTTGTAAATATTCACGTCTACCACCTCCTGATGTAAATGAATCTTTTTCTTTGAACAATTGAGTATCTAAATTAGTTACCCTTTTAATTCGTTTTATGGGGTTTTTGCATTCTTCGATGGCATCAAAGAATTTTTTATCAATGGAACTAGAGGTTTCCTCATCTGAGATGCTGTTATCGAAGTCAAGTGATATAGAATTTTTTTTCAGGACCTTTTGTAGGGCCAAAATATATATGAATTCACAATCCTGAAAATCCCGGGCCAAGTTTTTAAAAATCCCGGGATTTCCCGATTGGCATCCATAGTAGCCACCCGTTTTGGAAATTGCACAAATTCTTCACAAATTTACTTCTAAAATTTGATATGCAGGATTCAATATGCCAAAAATATTGTGGGCCATGCGTCTAAACGATGTCTAACACAATTCAAATTTGAAATTAGTGTAGGTGAATTTTTTTTTAGTCTAATTTAATATACATTTTTGAATTTATTTGTATGCCAAATGCGAATGCTATTATTTCTTTTTATTGAGATCTTGTTTGGGCATACACTGAGCGCCAAAAATGAGTAAACACCACTGAAATAATTCATTTTTTTAGGATAGTGAGAAGAGTAAATGAGAATAGTTATGTTAAAATAAAAACATAAAACAAGTATATTTTTTATAATAGAAAATTTAAAATTCTAGGGAGTGTTGACTCACTTATGGCGCTCAGTGTACATAGAGTGCTTGACAAAACAATGGAAACTTTTTCAAAAATTTATTTTTGTGTTCTAATCGAATGTTACTGCTGCAGTAAATGAGGACTAAACAAAGTTATCCACAAGTAGAGACGTGCGGCGTATTGATTCTCAGATTACGACCGATAACTATACTTTTGATACAACCAAGGAATTTATTTATCTTGGCTCCGTCGTTAACACCAAAAATGATGTCAGTCTGGAGGTCAAACGCAGGATAACTGTTGCCAGCAGGAGGTACTATGGTCTCAATGGGCAATTGACTAGTAGAGATTTCTCTCGTGGAACAAAACTACTCTACAAGACGCTCAAAACTTTGAGAGTAAAAAATAGCCATGAAAAGCTTTTTAATCTGTCGTTCGGAGTCGACTTTAAACTGTAGGTCCTGCCACCCATGTATAAAATTAACTCACACAAAACGTGTGGTGTGAGAAGCTAGGACGTTGTGCAATGGATGAATTCAACCTCCGGCTACTGTACTTGTCACAATTGACAAATACACGTTCTCCAACGTAACCTAACCAAGGCATAAAAAGTATTAAGGGTTTACCAGCATGTAATAAATTTTTTGTCTTATTTGTTGTCATTTGGCTTGGAAGGAGCTATCGAAACCGTTTTAACATTTCCTTTATCTTTCAAATGATTGTTTTTGTTCATTTCTATAGACTGAAGTTCTAAACGATTTGGTGGATTGGCTAGACTAGACTGATTGTATAATCATAATTTTTTGCATTACATATGCCACTAATTTGCTGAACCAATAAAAATGAGAACGCTTAATGGTTTCTTGAAGTCTGTCGCGGTTTTTTTTTGTAAACTTTCAAACAATTCAAATAGTCCAGTTAGTAGAGCAATGAATAATACTTTTTATGCCAAATAAGCAATATTTTGTTTATCTCAAACTCAGTTTATAGAATTCTGTACATAGAACTCTTATCCAGGAACGCTCAAAAGCTCTTTATACTTTTTTGATTAGTAGCTCTAAGCTTGGCATTTATTTTTTACATGATTTTTGGACGATGCCCATATAAAAAAAAGCAATTTTCTAATTAAAGTGAAGTTTTACACGTGTTTACAGAGACCAGTTTATTAACAGAAGCAAAGTAATTATTTTTCTTTCCTAATTGTCAAAGATATAAAGAGAAATGATTTTCATAAGCATTGAATGAGTCTTATCGATCGTTTCTTCTATTTGTAAACTTAATAGACTTAGACTGCATCACATTTGTTATTATTTTTTTCTTGTTTTCTTTTTTTTCATATTTAATATTTTAATTTTTCTTATGTCATTTATAGAAATCAGCGATTATGCTATATTGCTTGGCATTGATCCAGTTAAAGAGCCACATTTGTTGTATTTGGCCAAGGAAGGGCTAATGCAGGCTTTGCCTGACGATTGGAAAATATGGTGAGTTGTTTTTGTTGTCTTTTTATTGCATTTTTTTTTATATATTTACACTGTAATTCTGCAAGGCCATAATGAAAATAAAAGAAAAAAAATCAAAATCAAAAGAAATATTTCCATTGTTTTGCAAGTGTTGTACTAATATTATGCTTGGCTTTCCATTTTCAGTTATTCGGAAGAAAAATGTGGTCATTATTATTATAATCTTAAAATGAAAACGTCACAATGGGAACATCCACTCGATGATGTTTACCGTAATTTAGTAGAGCAGGCTCGTCAGAAGCATCACAATAATGTCACACAATTGCATACAACTACGGCGAGTACAACGGCGACTGCGACAACAACGACGGCATCTAAAACAACAAATGCAAATAGCAGCGTATCTAACGTCACCAGCAATACTACTACAACAACTGCAATAACTGTTGCCAATACCAACGTTAATATCAACACCAGCACTAACACGAATGTGGTGGATAATTCAGATGATGCTTCACAATTAGATTCTGGCATTCGCAGTCTCCAGGGCACTGATGAGTGCGATAATACTACAAATACCTTGGAAATGTCCTCACCCAGCACTACTCAATTATCCCAGGGAGCCATACCAAAGCAACAAAGTGCCAGTGCCAATGCTAGTGCCAGCACCAGCATTAGCACGATTAACAGTGTCGGTAGTAGTGGTATTACTGTGCAGCATACGAATACCAATTCCTCGACAGCTTCCACAACGCCTAGTGGTTTTAGTGGTGGTGTAAGCCGTTTTCTAGAGTCAAGATCTAAAAATTTTGGTTCCACTTTTATGCCCCTAAAAAATACCCGTTTTGAGGTGGCCAAAACTAATCCCCAATTAGGTTTCAATATGCGCTTAGTGAACGATAATCTCATACAGAAATTCCCCCTCAATGCTAAACAAGAAGACAATATGGAAAAGAAGGGTTTCACACTATCGGGTACAGGAGCAATGTTTCTGAAATCTCGTCGACAATTGGAAGTGGGACTAAATCAAGCCTCTGCCATTGTTACGAATCCTCACAATATTGTTAACAATAGTTCCAGTGTTATAGTAGAAGGAATGGCCGGCACCCCGCCAGGAGTAAAAGGAATTTTGCGTGACTCTAGCCTAACGGATATGCGCCGGCGCATGGAAAAGGATAACAATGATGATAATACTGATGAGAAGAAACGAGTTCATTTTAATCTGGAAGACTGTTCAAAAATGCGCAATTCCCCTGAAGAAGACCCCAGCAGTTCACGAAAATTAACCCAAAGTCCAGAGATATCTGCTAATTCAGATGACGATGCCGAAGATGATGATCCTTGGGATGATGATGACGATGATGGTGAAGAACTAAATGACTGTGTGGGTATTGGCAGCCTGTCTTTAGATGGTGTTAGCTATCAGCGTAGCCTCAATCCTTTCCTAATCAACGATGAGAAACATCTTAAAGAAGTCAAAGTTATACCCGTAAGCAAGACTCAGACTATACAAATGCTTAAGTCACAAAGCTTCTCCATGGACTTACCTGATAGGGAGAAACCTAAAGTAACAGATTTCGCAAGATCTCAAAGTATGGAACACCCGCAAACATCGAATTCGTCAGCAGTACAGTATTTAGAAAAACTAAAGGAATCGTCAGTAACAACAGCAATTAAGCCTCTCTATGAGGATACCGACTCAGATTCCAAAGGTAGTTCAATACGCAGCTTTATTATCAATAAATCTGAACAAGACTCCCTACATTCAACGGGGCCATCAAACAATCCATTCGACCTCGACGAATTGGATCGAAAACACAGTCGGGAGGTAGAACAATTGGAAATGAAGTTACAATCTACGAGTAGCGAGAAACCGACTATTAGATCCTTGAAAGTAGCATCAAAATTGGTGAATTTCCTGAAGAAAGACAACGACAAGGCTGTGGAAAAGCTCAAGGAAGAAGATTTAGTACAGAGTGTTGAAATTAATCATGAGAAACTGGAAAGACAAAAACAATTGTGGCTTAAAGAGGAACGAGAACGTTTGGAGGAACAACTACAAACAGAAATCGATCTCATTAAAAAAGAACATGAGCAGAAGCTGAAAAGTATAAGACATGAATACGATCTGCGTTTGACTTCGCATCGTCATCAAGTTGAAGAAGCCATGGACTTGCAATTTGAGGAGATAAGACATCAACTAGAAGAAGAACTGGACTCAAAACGTAAGGCTGTTGTAGATGAGCATAAGGCACAAATGAGCACTTTACAAAAGAATCACGCTGAAATTTTAGAAGATCTTGAAAGAGATCTAAAGAGTGAAGAGGAAATACTAAAAAAAGAACATGCTTTGAAGTTAGTCGAAATGAAGGACAAACTTAACGATGAACTGGAAGTGGAAAGACAACGTATGCGGGATACCGGAGAGGATAGACTGTATGAAAAAGTTCGATGTGAGAAACGTTTGCTAGAAGACAAATATCGTTGCCTCAAGGAGAAGTATATTAGACTAAAAACCGATGTTAAATTATCGCTGGAAAGGCGACATAGACGCCGTGAAGCGCAAGCTTTACAGCAGAGCCTGCATACTTGTACCACAGGTTCAGAGACAGAACGGTCCATATCAAATAAACCTTCCATAGGCAACAGTGACAATCGTTCTTTATCGTATTCAACATCTTGTCAAAATAGTGTGGGAGTTTCAACGAATACAACTGGCAAAAACGGTGCTAAACCTCCCTTGCCACCCAAGACGCACTTACATCCTCCTAACAAAGATCACTCCCATCAGATGCTTAGCAGTGAGCGTAGCACTGAAAGAGGTCAAGCGCCTCCAATACGTAAGCCAGGAATAGCATCGAAATACATTAAACACTTACAAGCTCAGGATGACACTACTTCGATGAGTCAATCGGATACCACCATATCGAACAATTATTCCAAAGGACGTTATCTACCACCTCCCCAGCCCATATTAAGCGACAATGGTAATTCTGACTCTGAGGCATTCCAAAGCAACCAAGAGAACAACAACAATTCCCGCGGTGGTGGTGGTGTAGGTAGTGGTGGTGGTGTGCAACGTAAAAAACAATTTTCACGTTTAAAATCGGCTTCTACTTCACGTCTTAACAACTCGGAAAATTTCAAAACAGATCGACCTTGTACACCAGTGGAAAATTTACGTCATCAATTACAGAAGCTTGAGGATTTAGAGGATCAATTCCCAGAAAATACTTTGGACGCTACTTATCATTTGCGTTATCCCTTCTCTGACATTTCCAATGCTGACTATGCTGCCGCCGGAGCAGCCAGTTCAGAATTGGAATTTTTCAAGCACCGCATACACCTCGAACGTGATTCTGTACGTAGAGCCAAAGAATCCTTACGTACACAACGTACGAATTTCCGGGTTAGGCAGCGGGAAATTAAACAGCGCCATAAGTCTATGGTGAGTCGTCACAATTTAGATCAATTGATACAGGAAGAGAAAGAGCTTACCGAAATGGAAGTGAACTTACATCGTACCAGGGCATTGTTAGGCGAAAAAGTTATACGTCTAAGGCATTTGGAGCAAAGCTTATTGCGTATTTATGAAAAGGAAAAACCAGCTATAGATCTATTGGGTGTGGAACAGAAAGAGGACGCTACTTTAAGTGACTTATCATCGCATTCGAGTTCAGGATTTAGCAGCACTGACTTCGCCAGTGGCGATACTCAAAACTTAAATAAACGCAAAGATATATATCAGTTGGAATCGAATGATTGCATAAAGAATTTGGAAATTTTAAATGCCGAAATACGGGAGATTCTAGATTTGTTGGGTAAAAGTGGTCAACAAGGAGGTGAGTAAAATAGTTTAGCAAGTTCGGAGGAAGTGGTATTAGAGAAATAAATAAAAAGTATTCTTGTAATATTGGTTACGGTCAAAGAATAAAAAATTATTACAGAAACTATCGCGATGAAAGAAAACACTTTGGCAGACTAACTAACCTCTAATTGTTTTCAAATAATAAAATAACAGTTTCGGGAATTTCATACATGGAATGAATTATCTTAGTGTGAAACTATCCTGTCGCGATAGCTGTTAATAGTGATTTTCTATATTGTCTATATTATGGTAGTAAAAAAAGACAAAAGCATACATATATGGAACTATGATATCCATTAATTTACTTTTCTCGAAAATTGTCTATTGATATATACATATAAAGGGTCCGCCGAATAACTTATGAATATTTTCTCAAATTACTATTTTTATTAAAAGTACAATCCTTCCGGTTAATAATGGAAAATAATTTCATTCAAATTGCTGCCTCGGCTGGCCATACAGTAATCTACACGATCGGTCCAATTTTTTAGCACATTATCGATTGTGTTCAACCATATTTTACCAATGGCTTCACTAATATTAGCCTTTAAAGCGTCAATTGTCTCTGGCTTGTTGGCATAACACTTATCTTTAATGGCAAACCACAAATAATAGTCCAACGGTGTCAAATCGCAGCTCCGAGGTGGCCAAACGACATCAGCTCTGCGGCAGATAATGCGATCTTCAAAAACAGATCGCAAAACATCGAGTGTAGCTTCGGCTGTGTGGCATGTAGCGCTGTCCTGTTGAAACCAAATGTTGTCAATATCCTCCTCTTCAATTTTTTTTGAACAAAAATTCTTTCTACATGGCCCGCTAACATTCGCCATTGACTGTAACGGCCACTACTTGCTCATTTGCGAAGAAAAATTGCTCAATTATGCCTCTGGACTAAAATCCGCAGTGACTCGTTTTGGATGCGTCAGCTTTTCAATGTATGGGTGCGGGTTTTCTGTGCCCCAAATGCGACAATTTTGCTTGTTTACATACCTGCCAAGATCGAAATGAGCTTCACTTGAAAAGATGATTTTTTTTTGCCAAATTCGGCATCTTCTGTAATTCAATCGCAGGCCCACATAGTGAAGCGAAAACGCATTGGATGGTCAATTGGCTTCAACTTCTGAACCAATTGGACATTGAATGGCGTCATACCAAGGTCTTTATGCAAAATTCTTCTCAATGATGTCTCCGAAATGTTCAGTTGTTGAGAACGACAGTGAATTGATGTTGATGGCGCTTTTCGCACACTTTCTGTCACAGCAGCAATATTCTCAGGTGTACGCACTATTTTTGGCTTTTTACGCTTTGGTTTATCGGTGAGGATGCCACTTTCTTTCACTTTTTTCACAAGATAACGAACATTTTCTTCTTCCAAAATCCGTACGCAATTTTCGCATACATTCTGCAACATTACCATGACTTTCAAAGTCCCAGCGTTGTTCAAGCGTGTACACAACCACATTCGTTCAGCGGAAATTTAAAACTAATTATCTGTCAAATCAGACATGAGCTAAGTGTTACCATTCACGAAATAAGCACTAGTTGACAAAAAAAAAAATACGTTAGATGGCGGACCCGATACATAAGTATAAGGTAATTTTAAATTCCTTTTGGATTCATTTTAATTACCTCTGTAATCTCTCTATTCAGTCCAGTTCCATCCAGTTCTTATACAAATTTGTTAGTTTGGACCCTTGAATAATCGGTCAAGAGGTTAATATTGGCATTTCATATCGATTTTCTGTTTATAAATTTTTATAATATTGCATCAATGCAAAGATTCTGCTGGGATGTGTTTACGCCCCCTTTAATTGATAAAAGATAATAATTCAAGTTCAGTCAATCATTCAAGCTAATCCACTTCCTTTTTCAATAAATTCAATTTAAATGTACGTCGTTTAATATATTTTATGTGCTCTAAAAGCTTTGACCGTTCCCATGATTTCTCCATCGGAACTAAATTGGTCGCATATGCTAGGCTCAGGAACTGTAACGGCTAACAATCCCCCATCAGGTAACAGCAATATTAATCTACAACAACAACAATTTAATGCCGGTGGCAATGTACCTTCTGCACTACATACAGCTCATTCTATTCCAACTTTAGCAGATCGTTTGGAAACCTACAGACAATTGGCTTCGGGACGAATGCAAAATTCACTGATGGCAGCCAATACCATAGTCTCACAAAATCCAAGAGCCGTTAGCTATACAACCAGCCTAGTGGAGCGAACTAGAGATTTGCGTAATTGGCTAAGGCAAGCCAAAAATGAACATGAACTGTTGAGTAGCATGACTTTGGGCCTAACCGGAGTTCATACTAGCGGCCACTTGACTGCTAATGCTTCGATGGGTGCTAGCGGCAGTCCAGCCAGTGGTGGGGGTGGTACACAAACGAATCTATAATTAGACGATAAGGAATCAAATATGCCGGGTACGGTATTCTGTTGTTGGCGTAAACAAGCTACGATTGCTTAAATACAATATTTTCAAGTTAAAGGTTGTTTATTAAGAAAGTGTATTCAAAAATAAGAAATAAATTAAATATTTTAAAGTGAGTTGGATCAATTTTGGTGCCAAAGTTAATAGAGCGAATTACTACGAGTTGTTAATAAAATACGTTTTTTAAATATACGTTTTTAATCATATTAAAAGGAAAACATCAATGTTAAATTGAAAATAAATTAAAACTAAAAAAGAAATTATGGTTACATTCGAAACTAATTCATTATAGAGTAAGAAAGAAAACAAACTAAGAGAATATTGTAGACTTATTATACCGTAGAAAGAAACAAAGTCCCTAAAAAAAAAGAGAAAATATTAACAAATTTTACTATTAATTGTATCACTTTCAAAATTAATGCCTTTTAACTATCTCCCTCTATCTCTCTCTCTCTCTCTTTCTTGTCATACTCCCTCCCTATCTCCTTGTCTAATAACGTTATTTAAATTTTAAATATTTTCTTAAACCCCAAGTAAATAATGTTTAATGTTTTACAAAAAATATTTTAAAGTTTCTTTACAACGTACAAAATTTTTGTCGGTGGCTGCCTTTCAGCCGATTTCTGGCAAACAGTCTGCGAGCAAATAAAATTGCCATGAAAAGTTTTTCAATAATCTGTAGACTTTAAACTGTAAGTCCCGGGCGCATTTACATATATATGTAATTAACACATACAACAAAAGTGATGTGTGCAACTAGGTCGTAATCAAAGATCAGCAATGAATCATTTTTTCGCTACTCATTAGTACTTATGAAATTTTCAGTATGAGTGAATCAATAGTATTGAAATTCAACTACGTACTCTGATTCAGTCGTACTGGCTACAACATTAATTTATACGTACAGGTTGCAATGAATATGAATACAACGTCAAACTCATAACATTCGAAATATGTTTGATTCATAGGCCTCCTCTTTCAGATTCATAAATTTAGAAAAATTCTTCCAATACTTAGAAATGAATCATTTATTAAAATTTACAGTTTTAGTTGTTTTTGCTTATACAAAAGAAGAAAAAAAAAAGATAAAGACAGCAAACACATACCCTTCTAGTGAGCATTGTGGTGTTCATACTCGAATCACACTTATTTTATGCCTCGCGTATATGCTGAGTCAGGGAAAGTCGAAATCAACAACCTCATGCGTACGGTTAAGTAAGAGTACGATGAGTATTTCAAACTTTGAATACGAGTAGTAGTATGAGTATGAATGCTTATAAACAGACGTCGGCACAAAGAGAACACGATAAAAATGTGAGTGTATTTGTGAGAGGCATGTGTATAAGTCAGAGGAAAATTGTTAGTAATATTTTCAAGTGTAATCTAATAATATGTTTATGTAGTAGAAAATATAGAAAAAATGTACAGTAGCAAAACCCTAAAGACTGCGTATTTAACTTGACATTTCTCATTGTCATTAGAAAATAGTGAATCCTACTGAAATTTTTCTTTGAGTGTATAATTGATACACAAAAAAAATTTCAAAAAGAAACGACAGGAACCTGCTTTACTGAAAGCTATGTGTGTAAAAATCCGTAGATGATCTTTGCCTGAAGGACCTTGAAGCCAACGTTTGCTTATAAGTATCAGAAATTATGAGTACGATTCGAATCTACTCATTGTTTTGAATACTCATTGTTAATCTCTCTGGTCGTAATTCTAACTGAAAAGTTGATCATACAACCCATACGATTATAATCTTTCGAGATAGTAGTCGAGTTGTTAAGCATGGTATTTCTATTTCACCTAGTGATACTCGTAGAGATAAATCTTGGAAAATGTTCGAGCCATCCAAGTATATTTTTATAAGGACGTATAGGATATTTTTACAAAACGATAACGTATTAAACAAAATTCTCCCTTTATTGATCCTTTTAATTTAACAAAGGCTAAAGCAAAGAAACGATGCTTGAGTAATGTTTAGGCCAATAACATTTGTAAAACCCCTTTATAGAAACCGGCTTATATGATTCCTGGAAAATATTTAAGTTATGATAAGAAAATAATAATTATTATAGATTAAATACTCAGAACTCTTTATTAATTTACTCTAGTCAAACTGACTAAAAACATAAAATTATTAAATCTCTATTAAAAGAAAAAAATCCTTAAAAGCTTAATACATAATTAAAAGGAAAACATTTCTGAAATACTCAAAATAGAAATTCGAAACAGAATAACAAATGAAAACAAATGAAATTGAGTAATTTGTTTAAATATTTATATGTGTTTTAAAAATAAATAAATAAATAAAGGAAAATAAAAAATAGCAATAAATAGTAATTATATTACAAAAAATTATTATTAGTACAATAGTAATATGGAATACAAACAAAATTTCTAGAAGTAATTGCATACTTTAGGGTTTGCAAGTTTATTTGTAAACAAATGGCTTTGTTAAACCTTAAAGTATGTTATGATATCTGACGTATAATATATGATGATACAAATAAAATTTCCAGAAGTAAAGGCATACTTTTAGGTTTGCCAGTTTATATGTAAACAAATGGCTTTGTTAAACCGTAAAGTATGTTATGATATCTAACGTATGATGATATATGTACTGTTTAATTTCATTAAAAAATAAATACGTGCTCGAAATTAATGTTTTATGTTTCAAGAAACGCAAAGATATATGGTAAAACAGAAAAAAGTTTTAAACGATCAGTTAGACAGTTTAGGACATGATAACTGTATTTACCAGTTTCCCTGAACCACATGGCCGGCAACCTAAGGCTTAAGACATCAAAATTATTGTCGTGGTATCATCCTTCTCTGTATGCTCAACAAGGCCTTAGCTCTTAGTCGCAATAATGTATTGTATTACTAGACGTAAAGCCCAGATTTGCATCCCAGGTCTGGCATCAATACGAAATATGAAAAAATATTTCTTCGGCAAACCTCTGAGAGTAAATAAAATTGTTTTTTAAAAAATCTGTTGTCCGGAGCTGACTTTAAATTTACAAATTTAACCCAAACAATCGCCGTAGTCTAGTGGGTAGTGTGACATCAAAACAAAATACAAAAAGTATTTTTTCATCGATTTCCTCTCAGCAGATTTCTGGAAAAAACTTTGAAAGTAAATAAAATTGCCATGAAAAGTTTCTTATGAAATCTGTCGTTCGGAGTCGACTTTAAACTGTAGGTCCCGCTACTCATGTATAAAATTAACACACACAACATAAGTGGTGTGAGAAACTAGATCAATAATCATGATTAATGGGTTCTAATGACCAATTATATATGTATGAACCCAAACAACATAAGTGGTGTGAAAAGCTAGGTCGAAATCTTGACGGAAGAGTTGTAATGACCAGACCAATCAAGATTCTGAGGAGATATTCGAGGTATTCTGTTTCTAAAGTTGAACTAAAAAGGGTCCAATAAGGGAGAAAGGGGCCGAAAACGGGCAAATTGAGTGCAGGTTATCCTAATCCTAATATATATTATAAATCTTTCTGTAAGTCTGTTTTTTTGTCTGTTTGTTAGCCAATCACGCCCGAACATCTAGATCGATTTTCTTGAAATTTGGGATATAGATCGAGCTTTTGACGATGCAGTTATAGGCTATAAATCTTTTCAAAATTTTGAAAAATAAAATCGGACAAAGGGAGAAAAAATGGGCAAAATTTAATACTTTTATGCATAAATGCTGTATTATATCTGTTTTTTAGGTAATTTTTTACGATTCAGCTTGGTTAAGTCTCCCAAATAGCTATTGAAGGTGATCCGTTTCTAAAGTTTAACCAAAAGGATCAGAAAATAAACACTTATTCTAGCTTTTTAAGCGCACAGAAGAATCAAAAAAGACTCGAATTTGATTAAAAATTTTCAAAAATTCAGGCTGGGATGCGACAAAATAAAAAAAAGTAAATAAATACACCCAGCTAATGACATAGTGTAAATAAATATTTTTTTGTATTTCTTTAGAAAAGAGACGGACGGACCTTTAAAATAACATGCATATGTCTATGCATTTATTATTTGACTTGATATGCTATGAGGTAAACTTGACGAAAGCGAACTTTATTCACATTTTTCAAGTTTGTCCGGTCATAGTAGCAAATTTTAATTAAAAAATATGCCATAAGTCATGACATTCGGAAAGCGCATTTTATTGTGAAGAATTTGACGTTTGATCAAATTGGACAAAAATTACCGTAGTTATCATTAAAGAGTTTAATAGTCGAGATATATTAATTCAAAGTAAGTCGCCGTGGTCTAGTGGGTAGTGTGTTGGCTTATTAGACGAAAGGCCCGGGTTCGAATCCCAGGTCAGACATCAAAAACGAAAAATATTTCTTCGGCGACTTCCTCTCAGCAGATTTCTGGCAAAGACTCTGAGAGTAAAAAAAATTGCCATGTAAAGCTTCTCAAAAATCTGTCGTTCGGAGTCGACTTTAAACTGTAGGTCCCGCCACTCATGTATAAAATTAACGCACACAACATAAGTGGTGTGAGAAGCTAGGTCGTAATCCTGACTGAAGGGTTGTAATGGCCAATTATGTATGTATGTATGTATGTATATTAATTCAAAAATTTTCAGAATTATTTATGGATCTTGACTGCTTATCCCAAAGTGTGTCAATTTCACATTTGCGAGACTATCTTTACACGGACTTGAAGTTACACGATTGAAAAAAGAATTTCTTTTGTTGTCAACTCACTTCTAGTTTAATAGATGACGGTCTAACAATTGGTAAAAGTATGGTGAATCATTTCTTAAAAAATGATACTAATAAGGAACGGGTTCTGAAATTCAAACAAGATATTAATGATTGTATTGCTGGGTATAAATAGTTGTAAAAAACCAAAAGATAAAAAATAAAAGATGTTTAAATAAAAAGTCGACGGAAAGTAGTCCGATAGTTCAAAACTCTTATACCGGATGAGAGTTACTATTTAATAATTTTATGGATATCTCCAGTAATGATACCGACTAAAGTCATCTTATAAATAATTGATTTCTTTTCTATGCATTTTAACATCTGCATTTAATCTCTCTTTCTACTCTGTTACCAAGAATATTAAACTAAAGATTACGTCTTTCGCATGATTTCTCGTTAGATGACATTGTTGGGATATTTTAAAGGTTCGCATGATTCATATAATATTACTGGGTCTTCTCCATTGTGTATAGCAGAGGGTATTACAATATCGTTCTAGTACATCTTGTTTTATTGGAAGAGGAAAGTGTTAAGACTAACCATTAAAAATCTCTCGTATCAAATTTGGTACTAGATTTTTAAGTTTTTCAGTTTTATACCTTTATAAACTTAAATCAACTAAAACATTACACAAAATATTCTTATAATTTAATCCTATATAAAATCGTTAATTTAAAATATTAAATAAATTAAGTGAATTTCTGATTTTCACTATAAAAAATTTGGTTTTTGAAAGTGCCTTTTTTCAATGAAAAACATTTATTATTTTTGATGATATCGATTTTGATACTTCAGGCATTAAAGGCTGAGAGAAATTAGTTTTTGTATTAGGTTAACTTTTATACTATTTTTATATTATTACTAAATCATTAATAGAGAAGTTTTTAAGAAAACTGGAAATAACAACAGAAAACTGGAAATAATGACTTTTCCGAGTGTGGGCACAAAGATAGTTAGGATAACATTGAACACTTCCATAATCAAAGGGAGAAAAAGCAGATCATTTTCACACTGACCTTGGGATGATGCAAATGGAAACCAAATATTTCTTTTAGATTCCGTAAATCTCTCTTAAACTGCAACACTCTGGTCATACTTATGATGCAGAACTATTTAAATACTTAGAGGGTGAATCAAACAAAAAAAGAAAAAATACTTTTCCATCCCGGAATTATGTAAATTTCTTGGGATTCTTCTTTTTACCCGTATTTATCATGGCTCTTCTTATTGGACGTATTGCAGCAATAAGGTAAAATTTGATTACATAGCTCAAACTATGACTCGAAATAGATTTGATGGAATCAAACAAATTTTCCACATAAATGATGATAATAAACATAGCATCAGCTGCCACTTTCTTGCCGAATAAATTCTAGAAAATGGACAACTAGACTATTGAATAATTTCTAAAGATATTTCATACTTGAAGACAGCAGCTGGAAATGAAATATTTTGTCCATTGGTCAGCCGGTAGTAATTTTTTGGAACATTCCATGAGATATGTAAATCCAATTTGGTTATGGGGATGAGATTTATAATATTTTCTATTGTGATTTCCGGGAATTAAAAATTTTGAAAACAAAATAAATCTAAAAAATGGAAAACTAGACAATTGTAGAATTTCTAAGAAGAGACCGTAAATGCTTGGATAAAAATGCTAGCATAAAAAGGGCATATCTCAGGAGTATTTATTAAAGTTGATTGACTTTAGAACCGAGCTTTCTGATATTATGCCAGTGTTGGTGTATATCAGCTAACAAATAGGGAAATGTGTAAAAATAACCCATAAGATATCGTTCTAGTTAGTGCAGTGGCGTGCGTTATGATTGTATTGTTTACGAGTGTTTATGGAAATCCTACGTCATTTTTTAATTGAATGAAATAGAAAATCAGACTTTAAAATGCTACTACAATTCGACAAAATTCACGTTTCAGTGGCAGTGTTGGTATTTTGAATAGTAATTTTCTCAAGATGGTACCAAATGAAATGAAAAGGTTTCATCTTTTGAATTACAATATCAGTTTATGATATTATTTCCCATACAGATTTTTAAAAACCTTTTCATTTTTATTTTTATTTTACAAATATAAAATACATAAACTACAATAACAGCAATAAAATTAAATAAATTTTTTTTTTAATTGTTAAATATATGAAATGCTAAATCACCCTAAACAACATAGAAAAATTGTAAAAGAACAAACTGTTTAGATTGCATGTATTTATTAATCGCATTAACTAAATAAATAGCAAAAAAAATAAAAAATAAAAAACGAAGTGAAACTTATTATAATTACGTATGAGAATTATTAATTAAATACTCGAAACAAAAATTAAAAAATAAAAATTATGTAAAACAAAAGCAAATAATTAAGATTAATTCATTAAGAAATGAAATGTTAATGAATAACTCAATATATTAAATTAATTAAATGAATTGTTCTTAATTAATCAACTACAAGGATGATTAAATGTTAATGTTAATGAAAAAAAAAATGAACAAAAAAAAATTCAAATTAAGTTATGATATGAATTTAAGACAAACAAAAAAAATAAAACAAGAATACATACAAATAATTACACACACCCATATTCACACAACACAAACATACGAAATATGATAAATAATTTATTGAGTAATAAACATGAACAAAATCAGAAAACATTTTCAAAATTTATCATATTCTTAATATAAAAAAAAAACAAAGTAAAATTAAAATCTAAACATGAATTTAAAATAATAATTTATCGAGCTCTAACAGAACATAATAAAAATGAAATCCAAAGGATTCAAAATTAATTTGAAGCAAAAATAAAAACAAAATAAATAAAAAATAAAAACAATAATAAAAATAAAAAACGTTTCATTTCAATAAAGCAAAAGAATTTTGCAAATCGCAACTGCTGATTTGTTTTTCTCTTGAGGGCACTTACACATCATGGTCCAGAACACAGTATTTTCTAATTGTAATAACAAAAGTAATTTAAGAACGGGCTCACCTATCCAAGCCAAATGTTTAGACTTTGTTCGGACATTTTAGTAGATGGCTTATGTGAAGTTTGCCACACCCACTTTTACGCCCACATTTTCTATTTATCTAAATCTTTCTTACTTGTTTGTATTTACCCATTTAAAGTATTCTACAAGAGAAATATTTGCCCCGCCCACTTTTGCTCCCACTTTTTTTTTTTGAAAATTACTTCAGTCTTAAACTGTGTTATGATCTTTAGCAAACTTGTTGCGCATGAGCCGATAAAGATTTCTAAGTAGCCACGACCAATATCCGATAGGTGGCGTCACTGCAAATTAATTAAAATGAATGAAAACTTAAACTGTTCATTTGATTATGTTATGATATTTAGCAAAGATGTTGCGTATGAGCCGACGAAGATTTCTAAGTTGGTATAACCAATTTCCAATAGGTGCCACTGAAAATTACACAAAACGAATTAAATCTTAAGCTGTGCATTCTTTAACAAATTTGTAACGTATGAGCCGACGGAGATTGGTGAGATTAATTTCCGATGGATGGCATCCCAAGCAGGGAAGAAAAGAGCATTACGAGCCTCAGAATCAGACGAGCACTGTGACTGGAAAATCAACGCTGATACCCGTTCGCATGAACCACTTGAATAACGAGAAGTAAGATTAGAAACTGATCGAATGCTTACTACTCTGACCCGTTCATCTGAATCATCAGGGCAATGCGAAACAAAATCAAAAAAATGATTCAAAATTAATTGGACATTTGTCTAATGCCTTTCCTTCAAATTTATTTTAGTTGGGGGCGCAGCAACACGTGTAGGGTATAGCTAGTACAATTATATACATATATAATAACACACACACACACTAGCTACCCTATAACAAATGTAAATTAAGGATGCCCTCGATGGCAGTGAACTTCCCAAACTCCATATTTTACTAAGACAACGTACATAGTAGGGATGCCAATCGAATCCCGAAATCCCGGGATTTTTTTGAAAATTGGCCCAGGGTTTTTCGAGACTTTTGGAATTGTGAATTCATATGTATTTTGACCCTGAAAAAGGTCCTGATAATAAATTCTATATCACTCCACTTCGATAATAGCATCTCAGATGAGGAAAACTTTACTTCCATTGCTAAAAAGTTATTTGATGCCATCGACGAATGCAAAAGCGCTATAAAACAAAATAATAGGATAACTGATTTAGATACTCAACTGTCCAAAGGAATGGATGTGGTTGAGGTGAATATTTACAAGCTGCATAATAGCTATTCTGGAATTATTTTCCCAACAAAAGTTGTTTGCGTGAAGTGTTTTTCAACGGCAGCGTATATTGACAACAAAATTCATTAAAGCTTATTGTAGCACATGTTAGATGCTTTAATCTTTTTAAAAATTATTTTGAAATTCAAATAATTTTCATAAAAGTAATGTATTGACATATGTATGAATAATTTTTAAATTTTGTTAATTTACGCTTCTTTGCTACTTTTTGCTTTGTTTTTTTATATTTTAGTTTTATCGACAAATAATTCTGATATAATTGGAATAAAAATGAAATTGTTAACAAAATATGTTTTTTTTCTTTTTTATTATCAAGAGAAAATCGCGAAATCCCGTGATTTTTTGGAATTTTTTGAATTCCCAATTATGCCGATTTTTAAAAAACAATCCCGTTTGGCACTCTTAATACATTCGTAACTGTTCAGTACAAACCTTCAGCCAGGATTGTGACCTTCATTCTCACGCTTCTTATTTTATACATGAGTGGCGGAAGCTGTGACTCCGAATGACAGATTTAGGAGACATTTTTTCACGGCAATTTTATTTTACTCTCAGAGTATTTGTCAGAAATCTGCTAAGAGGAATTATCCGGAGAAATATTTTTTTCGTAAATTATTTTGTTGAAAATGTCTGACCTGGGGCTTAAACCGTGGCCTGACGTCTAATAAGCCAACAAACTACATAGTAGACTACGGTGACTTCAACTGGTTCAAATTTATTCAAGAGAGAACTATAATTAAAGAATAAAATCTCCTACCAAGTTCTTACTGATAAACTTAGACTGGAACAATTAAATAATTAATCGATTAACTCGATGCAGTCGCAGTGGTCGCCGCAGTAAGAAAAACATTGCAGTAGTAGATGGAAATGGATCGGCTATAAAAAATACATCGGTGAAAAAAACCCCTAGTAATCATTTACCGCCTTTAAATAATTAATATTCAATAGAATTGAATATTGGCGAATATATTGTTACGTTTTTACCCTTTTAAGAACGTTAAAAATATGAGACAGAAGTCAGACTATATTTTGCAGTGAAAAAAATCTGAAGGATATACATATCAACCAACAAATCTACATAAAACGTTAGTTGGAGAAACGTTGGAATGGCACCACTGTGGGTATTATAAAATAATATTTTCAGTGATACATCCTGTATCCAATATTTAAGACACAAACCATTTCAACACATCCTTTATGAGAAGAAAAAATTAAAAGTAGGAAAAGAAAATAAATTCATTCATCCTCAGGTTAAATGCTTTATATATCTGACTTGTATTTTTCCAACCCTTATAATTTTAGCTTATTTTCGAAAATAGAGACTAAAAATTGTGATATTTTTAAAATACTCTGAAACGTATTTTATTTAAATCTAACTATTCAGATTAATTATGTTTATGATTAAGTTTAAATATATTATTAATTGAGGTTTCGAAAATTACAGACAAAAATTTTTAGACTATTGAGAAATGTTTGGCATTTGCGTACTCCTTAACTATTTTATTTTAATTCCAATAATCGGACATTATATTTCATTGTCCTTTATTATTCAAAAAAAGACTTCCTAAAACCTTTAAAAATGCAACAATAAATAAAATTAGCATTACCCGATGTAATACATTTTCATATCATTTCATGTAATCCTTAGCCAGGATTACGATCTAGCTTCTCACATGTTCTGATGGTGTGTGTGTTAATTTTGTATATGAATGGCGGAAGCTACAATTTAAAGTCGACGAGTTTTTGGCAGAAATCTGCTGAGAGGAAATCGCCGATTAAATATTTTTTCATATTTTCGATTTAATGTCTGATGTGGAGTTTGAATCGAATCCTCACGTTTAATAAGTCTTCACACTATCTATTAGACTACGATGACTACACTTAATAAATTATTTACTACTAGCAGAGTGTACCCGGCGTTGCGCGGGTTATAAAAATAACAATAAATATAAATTCGATTTCAAAACCGGCTTCTTAAAAAATCCAAGTTTTCAAATTATTTGGAAACCGGTTTATCAAACAACCCAGTTTTTTGAATACTCTAAGTCCTAAATATAAATGCATGCAATTTGCCCGGTTTTCGCCCATTTCCCCCTTTTTGGACCCCTTTTGGTCCAACTTTATAAACGGAACACCTCCAATAGTTATTTTGGAAACATAACCAAGTTTAATTGTAAAAAAATAGCTTTAAAACAAATAAAATACAGCTTTTATGCATAAAGTACTAATTTTTGCCCATTTTTTCCCTTTGGTTCAAAATTTTAAAAAGATTTATAACATATAACCTGCACCGACAAAAGCTCGATCAATATCCCAAATCTCAAAAAAATCAGTTCAAGCGTTCATTGGGTATGCACTTAATTTGCCCGTTTTTGGCCCCTTTTTTGACCCCTTTTGGTTCAACTTTATAAACGGAACACCTCCTATAGCTATTTGGGAAACTTAACCAAGCTAAATCGTAAAAAAATAACTTTAGAACAAATAAAGTACAGCATTTATGCATAAAAGAATTAATTTTTGCCCCATTTTTTCTCCCTTTGTCCCATTTTTACTCCCGTTTCGATCAAAATTTTGAAAAGATTTATAGCCTATAACCTGCACCGACAAAAGCTCGATCTATATCCCAAATTTTAAGAAAATCGATCTAGATGTTCATGCGTGATTGGCTGACAAACAAACTAAAAAACAGACTTACAGAAAGATTGATAATATATATTAGGATTAGGATAACCTGCACTGCCCCTTTTCCTCTTTTTGAACCACTTTTGGTTGAAGTTTAAAAATGGAATACCTCCAAGCTAAATCCTAAAGATCTACCTATTACCATTTTTTCCCCATTTGTCCCATTTTTTCTCCCCTTTTGGTCAAAATTTTAAAAAGATTTATAGCCTATAACCTGCGCCGACAAAAACTCGATCTATATCCCAAATTTCAAGAAAATCGGTCCAGGCGTGATTGGCAAACGAACAAACCAACAAACATTTGGGAACTTAACCAAGCTAAAGAGTAAAAAATTACCTATTACCATTTTTTCCCCATTTTTTCTCCCCTTTTGATCAAAATTTTGAAAAGATTTATAGCCTATAACCTGCACCGACCTATAAAAGCCCGATCTATATCCTAAATTTCAAGAAAATCGGTCCAGGCGTTCAGGCGTGATTGACTAACAAACAAACAAAAAAACAGACTCACAGAAAGATTTACAATATATATTAGAATTAGGATTATTTAATTCCAGGGACCGTAACTGTTATAACTTTTATCGTAAAAGTCACAAAATAACAATTATTTTTATTTTATTTCTATTTTATTTTTATTTTATTTTTTTTCTAAAAAATAAAAATCAGGTTTTTAAAAAGCATTCCATTTTATAAAAATTTGGTCCCAGACAAACAAAACGGTATACTTGGTTCTGTTCTCCGACATTTCCTTGTGGTTGCTTTTTTTAATCAAAAATTCAAAAATAACAGTTATTTTCGGTCCCTGTTTAATTCAATATCTACAATATGTTTATACGAATTGTTATTTCGAATTGGAAACTTCTTAGCCTTAACGCACACAGAAAACTTCAGACTTTATTTGGACTGATCAAAAATATTTCCAAACACTGGTTGTTAGACTATGCATCACAAAATTGAATATCATATCGCATAGATTGATTTTTTTTCCACGCTACTGTAGATTTTAATATGGAATTAAGCAATATAAAGGATGTTAAGTGTTTAAGCTTGGATTTTAGTTTCTATTATTAAGCTAACTTTAGAAATTATACCAATTGGAATAGATATTCCGATTTTGTAAATATTAAAGGGCATCCTGTGAAAGTATTAATTTTTTTCTCCCAAATATCCCCAATAAATTAGTCGAGCTCGACAAATTCTTTGTATCGCAATTACGGGTTCAATCATATTTGTTATGTCAAATTTGAAAGTGTTGTTCGAAAAGAAAAATCTGATCTACTGTCACATAAACCAAATGATGTATGTGTGGTAACCAACGAAGGAATAGGGTTGCTTTTTAAGGTATAACAAACAACAGTATAAACAAGGTTATACATGCACCAATACAAATACAAATATACAAATATTCTCACACATGCATACACAAAACAATAATAATTGAGCATGAATTTAAAGCACGTGGATTTATAGCAAAGAATTGAATAGAAATAGAAAAACAAAAACAAAATCATCAAACGAAAAATGCAATAAAAAAAACACACACACACACACATATTCATATAGATAAATACTGTGTTGTTTGCAAAGAGCGAAATGTACAAAATGAAAATTTTACTTACTGAGAGAGTGTTTAAAACAAGAGAATTTTTTTTTTTTTGAATTAAGAGAAATGTAATCTCAATTTTATTCATCATACGCCTGCGTTACTATTTGATTTTTCTTTGATGGACTGTGTTGGTTTTAATTCAAAGGATATGTAAAGTCTTTATCAGTATCGTATTGAATTTTAGTTTCTAGTTAAGACTCGTTCAGTTTAAGTGTAAAACGGTACACAAGAATATTAAATATTAACAAAGACAAAAACAAAACAACTCAATTTACTTTTTTTTTATTTAAATTTTCTATAAAGTTATAAAGAAATTCTTATAACACTATCCTGTGAATTTTATTGTAATTGAGTGTTGATTTTCACAAAAAATTTAGAAAGATACTAGATATCCACATACAAATCTAATACAAGTAAATATTATTTTCAATTTAAAATAAATCAGAAATAAATTTAAAGTCTTTTCGAATTCTTTCTGTTATGAATATAATGACCTAAATATTGGTATACGTTAACAACAACAGCAACGAAAAATTTTATATAAAACTAGTGCAGACATATTTTGGTCTTCTTCTACTATTACCGTTTTATAGGTAAATATCGCCTTCAAATATCGTACGTTTGTGTGAACAGAAAAGTGAAAGTGCAAGAAAAACAAAAAAATAAATAAAAAAAAAAATAACCATTCATGTTAATACTTTCTGTGTTTTCTATAAAATGAATATGTTTTAATGCCAAACACAAAAATACGAAACACAGAGCAAAAGAGAGTTGGAGAGAGAGAGAGAGAGAGTGAGACAGTGAGAGGGATAGAGAAAGTGTAACAAAGAGAGCTAAAACAAATCTACAAAAAGCCGAGAAATATACAGAATTTTTAAAAGTGTCGTCAATACGTAAGGATGTAAACAAAACCGTTTACAAATAAAATTTTATATTTTCTATACGGAATGAAAGGTAAGTACGAAATAATAATAAAAAAAAATAAGCTCCAATATCTAATGGTATACCTATCTGTTGTATTTTTAAATCAAATGGTCGATTTCAATTGGTTGCTTTATATTGACATTATTTTATATTTGAAATAATTGTCAAAACGCATCTTGTCATTTAAGAGGATACATATTGGGAGGTAAATTAATTTTGATAAAAAAAATTTAATCAACATGTTGATTGCTCCACACTCTTTTAAGTGAGAAGGAAAATATTGGATTATCCATTTTGTATTCCCCAAGTCGTATTCTTCAATTGGAGGCAAAAAAAGTCGGTTATCATATGACCCCTACGTTCCGAATTGACGATGACAGTCGTACCATCACCGTTTTTGAAGTAATAAGGTCCAATCACACCTTCGGACCAAAGAGCGTACCCAACAGTGTCTTTTTCTGTATGTAATCGTCTCTCTTCAATTACTTGAGGATTCTCAGAATTCCAAATACGACAATTTTGTTAATTAACATACCCACAGATTGTGAAATGTGCTTCATCGCTGAAGAAAATTTTGTTTGAAAAATTGCCTATACGTGGCTGTGGCAGAATCACCATTTTTGTGAGAGGTTTTGATCATTTTTTGGCGTTGTCTGATAGTTAAGCGATACATTTTCGTCAATGTCAGACTTTCAACTGAAAAGAAAAAATTGGTTTCACTTAGTTGACAGATATCGAATTCCCGTCCCAAACCACAAAATGGATAGCCCTTTATAATGCCATATGCTGTAAAATAATGAGTTGTAAAACTTCTAAATAAGTTCTTAAGACTTTTTTACAAATTAAGCAGTGCCACTCAAAAAGAGAAAAATAAAAAAGTTGAAATAATTTTCAATGATTCTATCATTTAAAATTCCCATTCTTCTCAAAATCGGTAGGGTAAGTAATGAAAAATACATTTTAAAGTTCAGAAGTTTAGGTATGTATTCGACTTGTTTTAAATAAAAATTTTAGCCATTAAAAGGTTTAGCTTTCTTCTAATTTTATTGAATGTGGATTCTATTCCAGCAGTATTCCTATTTTTAAGTTGAGAAATGTAACAATGCTTCGTAAACCTATTTGAACTACAGAAAACCCCCAATCAAGTTACTTTTAACCAGTTGTGCTTAATTTATAGTTACATAATTTTAACAGTTTAAAGTAGAAAGTAAAGTAGTAGATAGAGTAGTGAAATTGGATTTTACTATCAAGTTCATGATTTTCAATTAAATTTTCAATAATGTTGGATATGCAGCACTTTAAGACTGAAAATTCTGGGTTTTGTGATCTTAAAGCAGCACTTCAAATATATTTCTTGATTTCTCAGTAATTCTGTCAGAAATTCTAGTATTGAGCAAATGATTAATTCTATAAGCAGAGTATTATGCTCCTTTTCATTCCAATTAATAATAAGTATATACACTGAGCGCCATAAGTCAGTCAACACCTACTATAATTTTTAAATTTTATGTTATAAAAAATATACTTGTAGCACAAAAATAATTTTGGTTTTGTTTTAAAATTTTATAAGTAATAAATAAACGTTTTTATTTTTGGATATTTATTCGACTATTCTCAATTACTTTTCTCGCTATCCTCAGAAAATGAGTCATTTGAGTGGTGTTTACTCACTTTTGGCACTGAGTGTAGAATTTATAGGAATTATTCAGTTAATCACATTTATTTGTATTTGAAACTTTGTTACGCAGATACAGCTTTGTTAATACAACTTTCCGGTTTTCATTATTTTATTTTATAATAAGATTAAGATAGATTTTCGGATCGTAGACTCATAGACCATGTTGAAAAGATATGCCATCTGTTGAGTTTGTTTCGAAGATTTAACATAATGGATTTTACAATGTAGGCAATGAAAGGAGCCTAAGATTTACGAATATTTGGATTTAGTTTATGAAACAGAATATCTATCAGAATATATCGTTCTTAACGATGACCTGTGTGTATTAAATTCTTGTACATATGCAATTGAAACTGATTCTGAGTTGATTCTGTAGTTATTTACAGTGACCAAAAAGTGACATAGTTTGAATTCTTAAGCGATAAACCAATATTCTTTAAGGTTTTGCAATTTATAAGCCAAAGAGATTTCTCTGCCACGCTACCCATTGAGCAGATAACATTAATATGGAAAATTTTAGAAGGTCAGGCAACGGCTTCTCTTTGGAAAGGGAAATACTCAATCAGCAGATAAATTTTAAACCACAACTCGTTATGGATGTCTAGGAGACGAGAGATATATCAGCTATCATTATCAAAACAGCTACAGTAGTAAATCATCTGCTTTGTTAGAAAACTATACTAAAAAAAATTGAAACAAATCAGAACGATAAAAATAAGATTTCGTTTAAAGGGACAAAGACCTCCAATGAAGGTTGAAGTGATGCCAAACGAGATCAGTAAATGGAAATCGCGATTCCGAAGTGCCGCTATTATTCGATATAATTCTGAATCGGAAAATTCCAAAATATCCTGGGATTTCAAGATTTTCTTTTAATAAAGGGTCCGCCAAATAACGTTTCTTTTTTTAAATGCTTTAAAAAACTACTGAATATTTTCTCAGATATATTATTATATTATATTAGATTATATAATATGGCAAGTTCAAACAATAACTTAACCTTAAATGCTACCGGCAGGATGAACCATCCTTTGGCTTAACGCTCACTTCTATCTTATTGGGTAGGTACTCATAATAATGAAAAGCAATTTATCTGTCCGTTAAAATCCTCCCATTAGTTAACGGCCCTGATTATTATTATTTTCTCTTTTTGATTTGTCATCTTATTCAATTTTATTTTATAATTGCATTTTAGATTATTGTTTTCGCCTAAAAGTTAAAAGTGTATTTATTTCGGAGAACAAACATTATTAAGAAAAGAAAAGGCCTAGCCAGCTGTATTTGGCTCACTTTAGGACTTCATGCAAGAGCTTAGCAGTGGTTTAATATTCAGTCGATCTAAATATGGTGAAGCCGTTCCTTAGTACTGTGACCAACTGGGATAATTGAAAAATGAATGGATTTAACCTTCACACGGGTAGTTTATTAAGAAGTCTTACCCAGTGTCACGTGATATAAAGGGATTTGCCAAATTACTTTGTTTTTGAAAATGCTTTGAAAAAAACTATTTTCTCAAATTTCTTTTTTATTTGAGAGTACAATCCTTCCGGTTAATAATGGAAAATAATTTCATAAAAATGGCTGCCTCGGCTGGTCATACAGTACCCTACACGATCGGTCCAATTTTTAAGGATATTATCGATTGTGTGAAGCTGTATTTCACCAATGACTTCACAAATATTGTCCTTTAAAGCGTCAATATTCTTTGGCTTGTCGGCGTAACACTTATCTTTGACGGCACCCCGCAAATAATAGTCCCACATCAGCTCTGCGGCTGATAATGCGATTTTCAAAAACAGGGCGCAAAATATGGAGTGTAGCTTCTGCTGTGTGGCACGTATCGCCGTCCTATTAAAAACAAAAGTTGCCAATATCCTCCTCTTCAATTTTTTGCCCAATTATGCCTCTCTGGACCAAAATCCGCCCCAAATCCGAAAATTTTGCTTGGTTACATGCACGATAAGATCAAAATTAACTTCATCTGAAAAGACGATATCTTTGCCAAAATCGGTATCTTCTGTAAGTCGATCGCAGGCCCATCTAGCGAAGCGAAAACGCGTATACACAACCATATTCGTTCAGCGGAAGGATAAAACTAATTGTCTGTCAAATCAGACATGAGCTAAAACGTTAGATGGCGGACCCGATACAATGTAATACTAAATGAAAAAACAATGGCGTAAACTCAATCCCGGAACAAGTTTTAAGAAGTTTCGAGATTTCCCGATTGCCATCTCTAGTGTGGAGTGAATTTAAGACCTCACGTCAACTTTTGTTTCCAATTATTCCCTACAAAATTTTGTGTAAATTATTTTCAGGTGCATCAATTTTAACTTTTAAAGTAAATTTTTTAAAACGCCTTCATTTTCTTTTTTCTTTTCTGTTGGTAAACGCCCAGTTGTCAACACTCTTTTGTCTTTCACGTCCGTTTATAGGCGTAAAAAAGGATTGATGCTTAATGTGAAAAACAAAACTAGACGTTGACATACATATGTATGTATGTATGTATGTGTGTATATAGTATACATTTTTTTTCTACACGGCTGTAGTAAGAGTAGGTGTGTGTTTATAGAAAAACCTTTGCAAAAAAAATAGGTTGTGTTGTTATTTTTTGTGTGGCTGGTCTGGTAAACAATTGTTTTGTTATTCGTACACTTGGTTTTGCTTCACACTCTTACTTACATTTTATTTGAATATTTTATTTTTAAATATTCTTTAAACTGTGTACGTAGCTACGACACGTAGGTTGTTGTTTTGCCTTTTTTTGTGAGAAAAACAAAATTTTTTTATTTTTTTTTTTTTAATTTAAATTCAGGGTGTGTTGAAAAACCAAATCATTGCTTTTGAAAACAATAACAATATGTAAATGAGCGGTAATAATATACAAATTAAAAGAAGACAAATAAATTAATTAATATTTAGTAAAGTTAAGCAAGTCTCCACACGATTTCTTCCTTCTTTTTCTCTTTCTTACTCTTAAGTGTTAGAGGTACTTAACTGCAATTAAATGATAAAAAAAAAACTAGGCATGTTAAAGGACTGGCTCATGTCTTATTGGCATATATCTAAGCGAAAAGTTGGCCTGTTGTGTCCACGTCAATCACAAATAGTAACCAAATAGCATATGTTTTTTTAAACAATTATTTTCACTCTTTTATTTGAGAAATTTCTGATAATAAGAGTTATCCATCAAATAATTGAATATTATGCGTCTATCCTATTTTATGTACTTTAAATATTCCATAAGGACGTTTATAGTCCTGCTCGGCTCTTCTTGTCCAGACTTAATTCCGATATCTGGAAAGTTTCGAATGTTATTGTAATTTTGCTTTCGGCGCCGTTAATTAACCCGGTTTTTAGTGTTTCTGAAGGCCTTGGATTCATTCAATCACACATTTCCTTTCCAATTAATACTTGACCTTGTGTCCGTGGTCATCTCTGCTCTAATCAGTACAAATATTAATATCCATTCCAGCTAAAATTAATTGATTGCACCGTCTGAAAAACCGTATTATGGTCATGTAGAAGGCGGAATAGTCTGATTTTGGGATATAGACGACCACGCTAGATGATGTATTCTGCATACTGGTGATTTTATGCCTTCGGTTAATCAATTTTCGCAGTAATCGAATTTCATATTGCTCATACTACAAAGTAGTACGTTTTTAACACGTTACTTAAAAAAGTTACAGTAATCCCTCGATTTATGTCGCAGTTGGTTCTAAAAAAAAAGTGAGGTAAATCGAATAAAAATGCAAATTGAAATTAGTAACAAAAAATTTGAATACGTAAATCGAAACAAAATAAATCAAGACGACGTAAATCGAATGATTACTGTATCCTTATCTCTCGACTAATTCCCAGGTAGTACATCCTAAGAACCTCTCGAAGTATTCTAATGCAATACTTTTAGAACAGTATTTGCAGAGCTAATAAACTGCATACTACCAAAGGTCTGACAAACCTCCCGTAGAACCATTTCTGAATTTAAGTCCCGTACTCTCTAAGGCTGTATTTTTAACAACATGTGCGTTTATACTTATAAAATAATGTACGTGAGAACCTTTCGACAATACGTAAATCAGAAACCGCATTCTAATTTACAAAATAATTTTATTTCCAGATGTTTTATAAAGAAATTTTATAAATTTACTAGCGACCTGATGAATTTCGTCCCGTCCAAAATCGTTTTTTTTTGAGTGCCCTAAACAGGTCTCATTATATATTTATTGTAATTCGCTGCATAAAACGCTAATGAAGTAGTTGTTGTAATCTCTCCAAAATAAAAACTAACAGACTTACATGTTATATATGTATGTACATATGTATGCCGTTATAAACCATTGAATTAGGAAACTAATGCGTATCTCTTAAAAGGGGAGGATTGTCACGCCCATTTTTGGTGAGTTTGTCGATATCGACTTTACGAACTTACCCACCGAATTGCATTCGTCTACAATCACTATGTCCCTAAATATTCAATTTTAAATATTTGCCACGCCTACTTTTTGCTATATCGAATTTTTTTTTAAATCTAAACCTGATTAGCTTTCGAACAAAAAAATAATGGTTAAAATCGGTTTAGTAGTTTAAGAGTTATAGGTATTAGTTGGTTTGGGAAGGTTGTCACGCCCATTTTTGGTGGGATTGTCGATATCGACTCTACGAAATTACACACCAAATTTTATTTGTCTACGATTAATATGTACTAAAATATGCAATTTTAACGATTTGGCCTGCCGTCTTAACACTTAGAAATACACCAATACCCCGGTTTGCGTCGCCTCGTTCTGCGTCTGTTTCAAACTTGCGGGTTTTTAAAATTTCTGTGATTTCGAAGTTGCGTCGTTTTTGTTTCAGTTTGCGTCGCATGTTTCGAAGTTGCGACGTTAGTGCTTCGATTTCCGTTGTTAATACGAAAATGTTTGTGCAAAGCTAAAACAGAAAAAGGGAATTTCCCGTTTAAATCTAGTGCAAATTCGAAGTTTTGTCTTTTTAAAACTTCTGTGACTTCGAGGTTGTGTCGTTTTTGTTTCAGTTTGCGTCGTAAATATGAAAATGTTTGTACAAAGCTTAAGCAGAAAAAGGTGATTTCCTGCATAAGTCTAATGTAAATACATACATACATATGTAATTATGCTGTCTGATGGTTACAAATTGTAGGTCGTTAGTAAATTAAATATTTTTTATTGAAAAATCTATTTTTTCAGCTAAAATTATGAATTTCGGAACCAATTAAATGAAAACCAATACAAATGTATGGAAAATCGTGCTTCGTTTTGCGTCGTTTCGGTTTGCGTCGCGTTTCTTCAGGCTCTATTAGCGACGCAAACCGGGGTATTAGCGTAGGATGTTGTCAGATTCTCAGGGTTACCCGATATGCCCACAAAATTTCATAAAAATCGGTCGATCCACTAACACCGTGCGACGAAAATTTCATATATTAGATGAATACTTTATAAGTATAAAAACAAAACAACTTTTAAGTTTTAATAGTTTTTAGTTAATGGTAAAAAGTTTTATTGTCTACACTTTTATAAACAATAATAACAAAAGAATATAAAGAGCTTTTGTATATTACTTATTAATAATTCCTATAAAATACACTCCCTATGTCGTTAGACACTAAAAAAATTTGTATTCTCTTCAAAGAAATTTCAAAAGACATTCACTTTCAATATCCTCTCCTAACAATCAATAGCAATAAGACCAGGAGCAACAATCATCTTTAAAATTGATAATAATAATATTAAGAATACAATTAAATTAGTTGAAAATTATTGTGTTTCAAACACAAACAAAAAAAAGAAAAACTGAACAGGGCACCACTTCCATTCAAAGGAAAGCTTTAGAAGTATTTAAATTTTTTATTTATTGTTCGGTTTTAAAAATATTTTTTCGTTCGCATGGAATGTAACAAGGTGTAGATGATTTTATTATTTTTTTTTTCTTATATTTTTATTGGTTTTTTATCTTTTGTTGTTCTTGTTTTGCCCACCATAAAATCTGTCTTTTCAGAATTATTATTATTAAATTGATGTGTTCTTTATAAACATTCTTTTGTGTTTTCTAAAATGTTACTTTTTTAAGAGGTTTTATTTTCCACCTTTTTGCTTCTGATTTCACCTTAATGTATCAAAACAAGTTTGTTTGCTTTTTTATTTTTATTGGAAAATTTATCACTTTACAACAAGAAATGAGGTATTTATGGCTAAACAGTAGATAGCAAATATGGTAAAGAATAGATGAACTGAAGTCGCCGTGGTCTAGTAGGTAGTGTGTTGGCTTATTAGATGTAAGGCCCGAATTCAAATCCCAGGTCAGACATCATAACGAAAATATGAAAATATTTCTTCGGCATCTTCCTCTTAGCAGATTTCTGGCAAAAGTTTCTCAAAAATCTGTCGTTCGGAGTCGGCTTTAAACTGTAGGTCCCATCACTCTCTTATAAAATTAACGCACACAACATGGGTGGTGTGAGAAGCTAGGCCGTAATCCCAATTATGTACGTATGAATAAAAAAATTAAACATTCGAATCTTGATCTAATTTTTTAATTGTATTATATATCGACTTAAAATTACTAGATTTATTGAATGTATTGAATGTCTATCAGCATGTCTTATAAGCACCTACACTTTTGTGAAAATTAACCATTTTCACGTTTGAGCGATTACTAGAAGTCGTAATGTTTGGTCAAAGCGAAATAATAATATTTGTGAAAAACGCAAATATTAGTAGATGCTCCACGGCAAAATTTTCGATCCGGTTCGAAGGACCAAATGAAGGCTAGACTTTCTTTCTAGCCTTTGGGTTTTTAGAATTAACAAAAAAGAAACTCTGTCTTTTTTAAATTAATTCTGATATTTTTTATTTAAGCTTCTTGCTTTCTTGAAGTTCAATCTTAGACTTAAAACTAAAATGACCAGAAGGTCCTCAATAAGTATAATCAAAAGAAAAGAGATTAAATTAATTACTCAAAGATAATAAAAGAGATTAAATTAACTATTCCGTTATAATACAAAAAACTCAAATTAGGAACTTCGGGTGGTATTTATTAGGCCCTGAACCAGACACAAAAATCCAATCGTTTCATACATTAGTTTCCCCTTGCAGCGATCTGGTCCTACATGAGCAGCTAAAGAAGTTTTGGGAGATAGAAGAGGTGGAAAAAGAAGATATTCAGTCGGAAAGCGACATTTATTGTGAAATTTTTTTTAAACGTACTACAGTTCGACAACCTGATGGACGTTACGTAGTGCGACTCCCTTTTAAGGAACAATTTCCTAATGAGATTTTTTTGGGTCCTTCTCGAAATATGGCTCTAGCACAGTACCACAGAATGGAAAAAATGCTTGATCGAACTCCAGTTTTAAAAGCGCAGTACGCTGAAGTTCTACAAGAATACATAGATTTGGATCATATGGAATCAGTTGTGAATTTTGAACCCAAAGCTGAAAAGGTTTCTTCGTTCTTTCTACCCCACCACGCGGTTGTCAAACCAGAGAGTAAAACCACCAAGGTTCGAGTAGTATTTAATGCCTCAAAGAAGACAGGAAGCGGGTTTTCCTTGAACGATGTGCTCTACCAAGGCCCAACGCTTCAAGCGGATTTAATGCAGCTTGTTTTACGATGGCGGAATTACAAATACGTATTCACAGGAGACATACAGAAGATGTATAGGCAAATTTTGATACATGAAGCAGACCGATCCTATCAACAGATATTATTCCGTGATAAAGCTGATGGACATGTGAATTCTTTTCAACTTAAAACGGTTACCTTTGGCGTCAATTGCGCCCCCTTTTTGGCGATCAGGACTCTACTTGAGTTAGGTCAAGATTGCAGACACATATATCCCAAAGCATCGGCTATTTTGAAAAACGAGGTTTATGTCGACGACATACTCTCGGGAGGACATACGCTTGAAGAAGCTAAATTGAAACAAGATGAGCTTATTAAAGCTTTGAAATCTGCTGGATTTCCCCTTAAAAAGATGACTGCAAATAACCAGTTTCTACTCGAAAGTTTGTGCCGGGAGGATCTTCTAGATGAAGATTTCTTGAAGTTTGATGACTCCAGCTCTACAAAAACTTTAGGAATACGCTGGAATGCGTTAACTGATATATTCTACTATGCTGTAGAGCCAATCGAAAGTACACCATCCGCAACAAAACGAAAAATCTTATCGGTCATCGCAAGACTATTTGACCCTCTAGGTTGGCTAGGCCCAGTTGTTATTATTGCTAAAACTTTGATGCAAGAATTATGGGAAGAAAAGTCCGATTGGGATGAAGGGGTACCTCCACACATACTCCTGAAATGGAATTTATTCGTGAAAAACTTGCCCTTTGTTTCAACTATTAAGATACCTAGATGGGTAGATTTCTCCCCAAGACATAAAATTCAGTTACATGGCTTCTGTGACGCCTCAGAGAAGGCATATTGTGGATCTGTATACATTCGAACAGAAGACTCAGAAGGTCATATAAAGAGTCATTTATTAGTTGCAAAGACGAAAGTGGCTCCAATCAAACGGACTACCGTTCCGAAACTTGAATTGTGTGGAGCTCTATTACTTGCTAAGCTCGTTCGTAATTTAGCCACGAACAGTCAGTTCTCATATGAACTTTTTCTATGGACAGACTCGTCGATAGTATTGGGTTGGTTACAAAAACCTCCTTGTACGTTAAAAACGTATGTCGCAAATCGTGTGGCTCGGATAATTAGTATCGCCAGCGCTCAGAATTGGAAACATGTCAAAACTGAAGAAAATCCTGCAGATATAGGCACGCGTGGCTGCTCCCCTCAGGAACTCGCAGAAAATCAACTCTGGTGGCATGGTCCTACTTGGCTACACCCCCCTACTCCACTGTGGCCAACTCCTCGGACTTTTGATCCAGTCGATTTGGAGACGAAGAAGTCTATCATCAACCTACACCTTGAAGATAAGTGCACAGATGTACTAGAAGAGTTTTCATCATTTCCAAGAGCATTGCGAGTTATTTGTTATCGACTTCGATTTATCAATCGAGTCCTAAAGAAACCATTTTCAACCGAAAAGTTTATTACGGCTGAAGAAATCAGCTCACTGAAAACACGACTTATTTCTATTGCTCAGAAGAGGTACTTTTACCGCGAATATGATTGTCTCAAAGAAAAGAAACCGTTAAGCCGTAAAAGCAGGTTACTCAACTTAAATCCTTTTATTGATAAGGACGACCTTCTACGAGTTGGCGGCAGACTTAATAACTCAGGTTTAAGCTACGAGGAACGTCATCCAGTCATTGTTCCAGAAAGGTCACATCTAGCGAAACTTTTAGTTAATTTCACACATCGCATTCTGCTTCACTCTGAACATCACATAATGCTACGTGCGATTCGTCAAGGATTTTACATCCCAAGATTAAAAAATCTTGTTCGAAAATGCATACGAGAATGTAAGACGTGTACAATCTATAAACATAAAGTACAGCATCAAATCATGGCCGCACTGCCCCCAGAACGTGTGAACTTTTCCTTGCCATTCACATATACAGGAGTCGATTTCGCTGGTCCATTCAACATTAAATCTTCTACACTAAGAAATGCGAAAATCCTCAAAGGTTATGCTGCGGTATTCGTGTGTTTCTCTACTCGAGCAGTACATTTAGAAGTCTGTTCAGATCTCTCAACTGACGCCTTTTTAGCCTGCTTTGATAGATTCACTGGGCGCAGAGGTCTACCTAAGACAATGTTTTCGGACAACGGTACCGTACGTACCTTGAAGCGACTTCAACTTTATTTCTATTTAATTTTTTATATATATATATTCACCTATTATTATTTCTATTTACTTTCTTTTACATATATTTGAGTATTATTATTTTTATTTAATTTCTTTTATATATTCTTTTTCTTTAGTGTAAAGAGACACTCTAATTTTATTTATCTTTTACTTTAATAATGAAGTTCCTAATTTGAGTTTTTTGTATTATAACGGAATAGTTAATTTAATCTCTTTTATTATCTTTGAGTAATTAATTTAATCTCTTTTCTTTTGATTATACTTATTGAGGACCTTCTGGTCATTTTAGTTTTAAGTTCAAGATTGGATTTCAAAGAAGCAAGAGGCTTAAATAAAAAATTAGAATTAATTTAAAAGGACAGAGTTTCTTTTTGTTAATTCTAAAAACCCAAAGGCTAGAAAGAAAGTCTAGCCTTCATTTGGTCCTTCGAGAAATCCTAGAGGAGCTAGGATTGGATTGACTAGTGGCAAACCTGTCCACTGATTGCCCTTAACAGTTGTTCCATCGCAACAACTCCGGCAAAATTGTTGAAGTGCTTACAACAGTTGTTCTATCGCAACAACTAAAGCATCAACAGCAGTCAAGAGGACTGCTTACAGAACAGTCAAGAGGACTGCTTAGACAACAGTCAAGAGGACTGCTCAGACAACAGTCAAGAGGACTGCTCACACAACAGTCAAGAAGACTGCTTACACAACAGTCTTTGGTTTGTATCCCGTTCAACCAAAGAAGAAATCTCCCAGACGTTGTTGGCCATTCCAAGAAGGAAAAAGTGTCTCTCGAAAAAATTAGTTCTTGAGGCGAAAAATCATCAGGATACATTAAAGGAATTGATTGGGTATGTACAGTGATTAATTTATATTTAGTGCGATTGTTTTCTATTTAAATTCGTTGAAAAGTGCTTAAAAAATTAAATTAAAATTACTTCACAATCATATTCAAACAAAAAATCGAACATAACCTCCAAATTTAATTAAATCCCTTAATCATTATCAAAAATCCCATATGTACCATCACAATTGAAAAGTACCAACACTGGTAAATAAAAATAACGGATTGTCGTATGACATGCGCAGTGGCTAATTTTGTAATATTCATACTCTTCACACTTGTTAACAAGTGTTTCATTCCAACCGTTTCCCTTACTTCTTATGAACAATTGAATTTATAGCGGCATATTTAAACAAAAGAAAAGAAGTGAAGTGAACAGAACAGTGCTAAATAAAATAATTTTATATTTGGTAAAATAAATAATAATAATAATAAAAAGTGAAGTTGAAAAAAGGAAATAAAAAATAAAAACTGAAGTTCTGAAGAAAAAAAAAAAAAGAAGAAAGTGTTAAAATAAATAAATACATTTACAAAGAACAAAAACACTGAATTTCTTCAGAAAATAAAACTGTGACATTAATATATATCTTCACTTTTGAAAAAAAATAATTTGCATTCAGCAATAACAACAACAAATTAGAAAAAGTGGTGTCTCGACAACAACAACACAATAAGAAGAGGCTGTCTCAGAGTAACAGCAAGCAACAAGACAAAAAGTAGAGGCTGTAAGAAATTTTTACGGGGAAACGGTGAGTTTATGGAATTTAATTATTTAAAATATACATGTTTCGGGAAAATTTGATACGTTGGGATTTTAAATAACGGAAAAAGTGATTTGTAGAGGAGTCGGTAATTTTTTATACGTGTAGAAAATACAATTTTTCTAAAACGGTTTTTTGAAATTAAAAGGTGTATCGAAAAGAAGTGTTTTTTGGAAAATTTTACACGATGGCCCTTATGCGGTAAAAAAAATATTTGAGAAAGCATTTTTAAAATAAATGATTGCTCAGACTTGAATTTTAAAAAGAATAAGGTGATTAAAAGAGTTCGAATTTTTTGGAAAATTTGTTTGGAGAAAAGAGTGAGTAATTTGTGGAGAATTTATTTTAAAGCACAGTAGCAATAAAATTTTATGAAAAATTTTGCGATTTTTTCGGAGGAATTTAAAATTTTACAAAATTTCTTTTTTTGGATAAATTTGAAAATAAATTCAAGGTGGTTTAAATTGGAATTTATAAATGTATAAATTTAAAAAAAGGAAAATAAAATAATTCCGCTATTATCATCTGATAAAAGTTGTTTCGAATTTTACGCGGTTTTTTGAACTTTTTTGTCATCGCTTTCATTCTTCGCGAATATTTTTTAAATTTGGTCTACAAAGTCAGTTGTTTTTCAAGGAAATTCGGAGAGGTACAGATTATTTTGAGGTTTTCGATTTACAATTTGGAAAATGGTTTCTAAAAGGAAATGTAAATACGATATTCAGCAAGTAGCTGTTTTCTGCTCTACTTTTGAAAAAATCGATCCCGGAACTTTGACGATTTCACTATTAGAAGTAAAGCAGGCCGAATTGGAGAGAAGGTGGTTGAAGATGGTAGACACGTTTGAAGACTTTCTCATAAGCGAAGAAAAGGTGAAGGAAGAAGATGATGATTTTCAGGACGAGGTTTGTTTGAAATACGAAGAGGCGTGTGAGCAATATCAGATTTTGAAGGCGAAAATAATGGAAATGGTAAAATCTAAAGCACCGGAACCTAAAGGAACAACCGTTCGTCAGTCGTCGCTAAAGCTACCAGCAGTCGAAATCCAAACATTTGAAGGAGGTTTCAACAAGTGGCCTGCATTTAGAGATATCTTCATGGCAGTAGTTGGAAATGAGCCTTCTGTATCCCCGGGTCAGAAATTATATTATTTGCTTGGCAAAACGAGGGGGGAGGCCTACCAGCTCATAAAAGATTATGAGTTGGTGGATTCTAATTTCGAATTAGCTTGGCAGGCTTTGAAGAATCGCTACGAAAATAAGCGAATTTTAATTAACAATCAAATCAGGAAGATATATGGCATCCAGGCCCCTCAGTGTGAGACTTTAAAGTTTTTAAGGCTTCTTCAAAATACGGTCAACGATGGTTTGTCAGTTATTAAATCTTTCCAAGTTGAAGTAGGGAATAATGACCCATTCCTTATGCACATTTGCACTTCAAAACTTCCAGAAGAAACTTCACGTGCATGGGAAGACTCCTTGAGTAACCACAAGGAATTGCCTACTTGGCCACAACTTAGCCAATTTCTGACGGAACGAATTGAAACGCTGGAAACTCTTACAAATTTGAGGAAGACGTCCGGCAGAGAGAATAATACCTCCAAATCTCAAGTTTTTTATTCTAGTACTGAAACCGAAAGAAATAAATTTAGTTGCAAGAAATGCAAACAAAATCATGCGTTAAGATTTTGCAAATATTTTAAGGGGTTGTCAGTCAAAGATAGAATAAAATATGTATACGCGAACAAATTTTGTGCGAATTGTTTTTCACCCACTCATTTTAAGACGAATTGTCAGAGTGCAAGTAGCTGCACAATTTGTAATAAAAGACATCACACTATGCTACATATTGATGAAGATAAGTCGAAAAAATTTCCAGGTCCAAGGACATCATCTCAACAGAATCGTCAGGACGATGAAAGACCTACTATGTCGTATTTTCGGAACAAAACGAAGCCGTCCAATTCTCAATCCGAAAGATCTGCTATTTCTAACACAAATGAAATAGAGTCAATTCAAGTTAATTTATCTCAACACAGCGGTACTACTATTTTACCGACAGCTTTGGTCCACGTGGAACATTTAGGAGAAAAATTTACTGTTCGAGCGTTAATTGATACAGGGTCAACTAGGAGTTTTATACTCAAACGTGTTCAGCGAAATTTATCGATACCTCTCGAACCCCATCGTAGCGAAATATCAGGATTCGGTGACACGGTGGTGGGAAGTTCGAAGGGAAGGTGCTATGTCACAGTTAAATCTCGTGTATCGGATTTTAAAATCAAAATCCAAGCGATTGTGGTTTCAACCTTGGCACATTTTATGCCTTCACGACCGATTTCAATGCAAAACTTAGACGATATAAAAGGTTTACAACTTGCAGATCCCTATTTTTATAAACCTGCTGCAATAGAAATGATTATTGGTAGCGATTATTTGCCCTTTATAAATTTGAACGGCGTAAAGATGAATATTGGGAATTATCTTGAAGCTCGAGAATCTCACTTCGGGTGGTATTTATTAGGCCCTGAACCAGACACAAAAATCCAATCGTTTCATACATTAGTTTCCCCTTGCAGCGATCTGGTCCTACATGAGCAGCTAAAGAAGTTTTGGGAGATAGAAGAGGTGGAAAAAGAAGATATTCAGTCGGAAAGCGACATTTATTGTGAAATTTTTTTTAAACGTACTACAGTTCGACAACCTGATGGACGTTACGTAGTGCGACTCCCTTTTAAGGAACAATTTCCTAATGAGATTTTTTTGGGTCCTTCTCGAAATATGGCTCTAGCACAGTACCACAGAATGGAAAAAATGCTTGATCGAACTCCAGTTTTAAAAGCGCAGTACGCTGAAGTTCTACAAGAATACATAGATTTGGATCATATGGAATCAGTTGTGAATTTTGAACCCAAAGCTGAAAAGGTTTCTTCGTTCTTTCTACCCCACCACGCGGTTGTCAAACCAGAGAGTAAAACCACCAAGGTTCGAGTAGTATTTAATGCCTCAAAGAAGACAGGAAGCGGGTTTTCCTTGAACGATGTGCTCTACCAAGGCCCAACGCTTCAAGCGGATTTAATGCAGCTTGTTTTACGATGGCGGAATTACAAATACGTATTCACAGGAGACATACAGAAGATGTATAGGCAAATTTTGATACATGAAGCAGACCGATCCTATCAACAGATATTATTCCGTGATAAAGCTGATGGACATGTGAATTCTTTTCAACTTAAAACGGTTACCTTTGGCGTCAATTGCGCCCCCTTTTTGGCGATCAGGACTCTACTTGAGTTAGGTCAAGATTGCAGACACATATATCCCAAAGCATCGGCTATTTTGAAAAACGAGGTTTATGTCGACGACATACTCTCGGGAGGACATACGCTTGAAGAAGCTAAATTGAAACAAGATGAGCTTATTAAAGCTTTGAAATCTGCTGGATTTCCCCTTAAAAAGATGACTGCAAATAACCAGTTTCTACTCGAAAGTTTGTGCCGGGAGGATCTTCTAGATGAAGATTTCTTGAAGTTTGATGACTCCAGCTCTACAAAAACTTTAGGAATACGCTGGAATGCGTTAACTGATATATTCTACTATGCTGTAGAGCCAATCGAAAGTACACCATCCGCAACAAAACGAAAAATCTTATCGGTCATCGCAAGACTATTTGACCCTCTAGGTTGGCTAGGCCCAGTTGTTATTATTGCTAAAACTTTGATGCAAGAATTATGGGAAGAAAAGTCCGATTGGGATGAAGGGGTACCTCCACACATACTCCTGAAATGGAATTTATTCGTGAAAAACTTGCCCTTTGTTTCAACTATTAAGATACCTAGATGGGTAGATTTCTCCCCAAGACATAAAATTCAGTTACATGGCTTCTGTGACGCCTCAGAGAAGGCATATTGTGGATCTGTATACATTCGAACAGAAGACTCAGAAGGTCATATAAAGAGTCATTTATTAGTTGCAAAGACGAAAGTGGCTCCAATCAAACGGACTACCGTTCCGAAACTTGAATTGTGTGGAGCTCTATTACTTGCTAAGCTCGTTCGTAATTTAGCCACGAACAGTCAGTTCTCATATGAACTTTTTCTATGGACAGACTCGTCGATAGTATTGGGTTGGTTACAAAAACCTCCTTGTACGTTAAAAACGTATGTCGCAAATCGTGTGGCTCGGATAATTAGTATCGCCAGCGCTCAGAATTGGAAACATGTCAAAACTGAAGAAAATCCTGCAGATATAGGCACGCGTGGCTGCTCCCCTCAGGAACTCGCAGAAAATCAACTCTGGTGGCATGGTCCTACTTGGCTACACCCCCCTACTCCACTGTGGCCAACTCCTCGGACTTTTGATCCAGTCGATTTGGAGACGAAGAAGTCTATCATCAACCTACACCTTGAAGATAAGTGCACAGATGTACTAGAAGAGTTTTCATCATTTCCAAGAGCATTGCGAGTTATTTGTTATCGACTTCGATTTATCAATCGAGTCCTAAAGAAACCATTTTCAACCGAAAAGTTTATTACGGCTGAAGAAATCAGCTCACTGAAAACACGACTTATTTCTATTGCTCAGAAGAGGTACTTTTACCGCGAATATGATTGTCTCAAAGAAAAGAAACCGTTAAGCCGTAAAAGCAGGTTACTCAACTTAAATCCTTTTATTGATAAGGACGACCTTCTACGAGTTGGCGGCAGACTTAATAACTCAGGTTTAAGCTACGAGGAACGTCATCCAGTCATTGTTCCAGAAAGGTCACATCTAGCGAAACTTTTAGTTAATTTCACACATCGCATTCTGCTTCACTCTGAACATCACATAATGCTACGTGCGATTCGTCAAGGATTTTACATCCCAAGATTAAAAAATCTTGTTCGAAAATGCATACGAGAATGTAAGACGTGTACAATCTATAAACATAAAGTACAGCATCAAATCATGGCCGCACTGCCCCCAGAACGTGTGAACTTTTCCTTGCCATTCACATATACAGGAGTCGATTTCGCTGGTCCATTCAACATTAAATCTTCTACACTAAGAAATGCGAAAATCCTCAAAGGTTATGCTGCGGTATTCGTGTGTTTCTCTACTCGAGCAGTACATTTAGAAGTCTGTTCAGATCTCTCAACTGACGCCTTTTTAGCCTGCTTTGATAGATTCACTGGGCGCAGAGGTCTACCTAAGACAATGTTTTCGGACAACGGTCGAAACTTCCTCGGTGCAAGCTACGCTCTTCTAAAAAACCATAATGAATTTCTAAAATCCACTGAAAAGGCTTTAATTGAAAAGTATACTACATTGGGCTTTAATTGGTCTTTTATACCTCCATATGCACCTCATATGGGTGGCCTTTGGGAGGCAGCAGTAAAGAGCATGAAGTCTCATCTGAAGAAAGTGACCAACAACTTGTCATTCACCTTCGAAGAATTCAATACGCTTCTAGTTCGTATCGAAGCTGTTTTAAATTCACGACCTCTTTCTCCTCTAACCGAAAACCCGAACGAGATTTTACCTCTGACCCCAGGACATTTACTTCGAGGTGCTCCGATTACAGCACTACCTGAAGCACCTGCTGAACCTCCGCTCAAGGATGTTCCATTCCTAAAACGTTGGGAAAGATTGAAAGCACTCCAACATATTTTTGCTCGACGTTGGAAGTCTGAATATATCACCGAGCTCCAGAAACGTTTTAAATGGCAAAAGGAACGCGACAACCTCAAACCAAACGATATTGTGATAGTCAAAGAAGAGCTTCTACCACCTACCGAGTGGCTCCTTGGTCGCGTTACAAACGTTATCTATGGTCAAGATAACAAAATACGAGTTGCTGAAGTTCTCACAAAGAATGGTAAAATTTTACGTCCAGTTGTGAAATTGTGTTTGCTACCGACAAACAATACTGAAAGTAAACTCCCACCAAAATCTATTGAATAACGTATCAAATTCCCAAACGAAAATAGAAAATTAGAAAACTCAGTCGCACTAGGTATTATTAACACTGTATATATTTCTTTCTTTTATTATCAACCTAGATGGAGATGAACAAGCGCCCACGTTGTCACATTTGTCATGTGAACCACCCTCTGCAGTACTGCAAGCGAAGGCTAGACTTTCTTTCTAGCCTTTGGGTTTTTAGAATTAACAAAAAAGAAACTCTGTCTTTTTTAAATTAATTCTGATATTTTTTATTTAAGCTTCTTGCTTTCTTGAAGTTCAATCTTAGACTTAAAACTAAAATGACCAGAAGGTCCTCAATAAGTATAATCAAAAGAAAAGAGATTAAATTAATTACTCAAAGATAATAAAAGAGATTAAATTAACTATTCCGTTATAATACAAAAAACTCAAATTAGGAACTTCATTATTAAAGTAAAAGATAAATAAAATTAGAGTGTCTCTTTACACTAAAGAAAAAGAATATATAAAAGAAATTAAATAAAAATAATAATACTCAAATATATGTAAAAGAAAGTAAATAGAAATAATAATAGGTGAATATATATATATAAAAAATTAAATAGAAATAAAGTTGAAGTCGCTTCAACATACTCCCCCCCGAGAGTGGCAAGAGCATCCTCTCCATACTCCAGACACTATCCATCCGAAGGTAGATGCTTGGGCTATTGGGACATCGAGGGACGACTGCTCAATGTCTGGTTTCAAAATTCTTCGAGCGACGTCATTACCCAACACACCGTCAATCTGCTTACATGAATCAAAAAATGGATGGGCTAGGGGATTGTATTGTCTGAAATGCTGAAGCAATGAAGCATCTAAAATTGGATCCGACATGTCAACATCCAGTTGTTCCTGTATGAGTAGGTCCATCACAAACGAATCTTCTTTTTCGTGGGGAAAACTAGGCTCTAAGATGAAACGACCATATACTTCGCCTCGAGATTTGATCGGCTTAAATTCGGGAAGCATTTTGGCCACATTCCACAGGATATAGGAGCGCTCTGCTTGCCTATCTAACAAAAATACTGTGAACATTTTCGCACCCGCAAAATTAAGGTTCACTCTCACGATAGGCTTAATTGGCCAAGATGTCGTGATTGATGTTTGGGTGGACACGTCTTCCTTAACTGGGGTTGAAGCCTTCTGGCGGTTTGCTCGTGGTGGAGTTTGGGTAGCCTGGTTGACTAGATTTCTGTTTGCATGAGTCGGAGTCTCGGTTGCAGCGTTGACAAATACCTTTTTTACAGCCCCTTGTGAAATTAATTTTTTGATAATGATCGTCTCTTCAAGGTGAAGTTCATCGGCCAGAGTTGCCAATTTTGTGTCCTCTGGGTGAGGGGTCGCGGCTTGCGGTGTTGCCACTGGTGTTGCTGGTGAATTAATTGCAGAATCGGCCGCAGGTTTCTCAGGGAGAGGTTCAGCGGGCACGTCATTTTTCTTCTCTTCTGGGTGTAAGAGAGTGTGATGAAAAGCATTACAAGGCTGCCCATCAACTATCGCTGCACACCGTTTTGTCGAAGGACACTCCTTTCGAAAGTGATTATAGGCGAGGCAATTAAGGCAAAAACCTTTGGCTCGTGCCGATTTCCAACGCAAACCAACGCTGAGGTCTCTAAAAGGCTTGCAGTACTGCAGAGGGTGGTTCACATGACAAATGTGACAACGTGGGCGCTTGTTCATCTCCATCTAGGTTGATAATAAAAGAAAGAAATATATACAGTGTTAATAATACCTAGTGCGACTGAGTTTTCTAATTTTCTATTTTCGTTTGGGAATTTGATACGTTATTCAATAGATTTTGGTGGGAGTTTACTTTCAGTATTGTTTGTCGGTAGCAAACACAATTTCACAACTGGACGTAAAATTTTACCATTCTTTGTGAGAACTTCAGCAACTCGTATTTTGTTATCTTGACCATAGATAACGTTTGTAACGCGACCAAGGAGCCACTCGGTAGGTGGTAGAAGCTCTTCTTTGACTATCACAATATCGTTTGGTTTGAGGTTGTCGCGTTCCTTTTGCCATTTAAAACGTTTCTGGAGCTCGGTGATATATTCAGACTTCCAACGTCGAGCAAAAATATGTTGGAGTGCTTTCAATCTTTCCCAACGTTTTAGGAATGGAACATCCTTGAGCGGAGGTTCAGCAGGTGCTTCAGGTAGTGCTGTAATCGGAGCACCTCGAAGTAAATGTCCTGGGGTCAGAGGTAAAATCTCGTTCGGGTTTTCGGTTAGAGGAGAAAGAGGTCGCTGAATTTAAAACAGCTTCGATACGAACTAGAAGCGTATTGAATTCTTCGAAGGTGAATGACAAGTTGTTGGTCACTTTCTTCAGATGAGACTTCATGCTCTTTACTGCTGCCTCCCAAAGGCCACCCATATGAGGTGCATATGGAGGTATAAAAGACCAATTAAAGCCCAATGTAGTATACTTCTCAATTAAAGCCTTTTCAGTGGATTTTAGAAATTCATTATGGTTTTTTAGAAGAGCGTAGCTTGCTCCGAGGAAGTTTCGACCGTTGTCCGAAAACATTGTCTTAGGTAGACCTCTGCGCCCAGTGAATCTATCAAAGCAGGCTAAAAAGGCGTCAGTTGAGAGATCTGAACAAACTTCTAAATGTACTGCTCGAGTAGAGAAACACACGAATACCGCAGCATAACCTTTGAGGATTTTCGCATTTCTTAGTGTAGAAGATTTAATGTTGAATGGACCAGCGAAATCGACTCCTGTATATGTGAATGGCAAGGAAAAGTTCACACGTTCTGGGGGCAGTGCGGCCATGATTTGATGCTGTACTTTATGTTTATAGATTGTACACGTCTTACATTCTCGTATGCATTTTCGAACAAGATTTTTTAATCTTGGGATGTAAAATCCTTGACGAATCGCACGTAGCATTATGTGATGTTCAGAGTGAAGCAGAATGCGATGTGTGAAATTAACTAAAAGTTTCGCTAGATGTGACCTTTCTGGAACAATGACTGGATGACGTTCCTCGTAGCTTAAACCTGAGTTATTAAGTCTGCCGCCAACTCGTAGAAGGTCGTCCTTATCAATAAAAGGATTTAAGTTGAGTAACCTGCTTTTACGGCTTAACGGTTTCTTTTCTTTGAGACAATCATATTCGCGGTAAAAGTACCTCTTCTGAGCAATAGAAATAAGTCGTGTTTTCAGTGAGCTGATTTCTTCAGCCGTAATAAACTTTTCGGTTGAAAATGGTTTCTTTAGGACTCGATTGATAAATCGAAGTCGATAACAAATAACTCGCAATGCTCTTGGAAATGATGAAAACTCTTCTAGTACATCTGTGCACTTATCTTCAAGGTGGAGGTTGATGATAGACTTCTTCGTCTCCAAATCGACTGGATCAAAAGTCCGAGGAGTTGGCCACAGTGGAGTAGGGAGGTGTAGCCAAGTAGGACCATGCCACCAGAGTTGATTTTCTGCGAGTTCCTGAGGGGAGCAGCCACGCGTGCCTATATCTGCAGGATTTTCTTCAGTTTTGACATGTTTCCAATTCTGAGCGCTGGCGATACTAATTATCCGAGCCACACGATTTGCGACATACGTTTTTAACGTACAAGGAGGTTTTTGTAACCAACCCAATACTATCGACGAGTCTGTCCATAAAAAAAGTTCATATGAGAACTGGCTGTTCGTGGCTAAATTACGAACGAGCTTAGCAAGTAATAGAGCTCCACACAATTCAAGTTTCGGAACGGTAGTCCGTTTGATTGGAGCCACTTTCGTCTTTGCAACTAATAAATGACTCTTTATATGACCTTCTGAGTCTTCTGTTCGAATGTATACAGATCCACAATATGCCTTCTCTGAGGCGTCACAGAAGCCATGTAACTGAATTTTATGTCTTGGGGAGAAATCTACCCATCTAGGTATCTTAATAGTTGAAACAAAGGGCAAGTTTTTCACGAATAAGTTCCATTTCAGGAGTATGTGTGGAGGTACCCCTTCATCCCAATCGGACTTTTCTTCCCATAATTCTTGCATCAAAGTTTTAGCAATAATAACAACTGGGCCTAGCCAACCTAGAGGGTCAAATAGTCTTGCGATGACCGATAAGATTTTTCGTTTTGTTGCGGATGGTGTACTTTCGATTGGCTCTACAGCATAGTAGAATATATCAGTTAACGCATTCCAGCGTATTCCTAAAGTTTTTGTAGAGCTGGAGTCATCAAACTTCAAGAAATCTTCATCTAGAAGATCCTCCCGGCACAAACTTTCGAGTAGAAACTGGTTATTTGCAGTCATCTTTTTAAGGGGAAATCCAGCAGATTTCAAAGCTTTAATAAGCTCATCTTGTTTCAATTTAGCTTCTTCAAGCGTATGTCCTCCCGAGAGTATGTCGTCGACATAAACCTCGTTTTTCAAAATAACCGATGCTTTCGGATATATGTGTCTGCAATCTTGACCTAACTCAAGTAGAGTCCTGATCGCCAAAAAGGGGGCGCAATTGACGCCAAACGTAACCGTTTTAAGTTGAAAAGAATTCACATGTCCATCAGCTTTATCACGGAATAATATCTGTTGATAGGATCGATCTGCTTCATGTATCAAAATTTGCCTATACATCTTCTGTATGTCTCCTGTGAATACGTATTTGTAATTCCGCCATCGTAAAACAAGCTGCATTAAATCCGCTTGAAGCGTTGGGCCTTGGTAGAGCACATCGTTCAAGGAAAACCCGCTTCCTGTCTTCTTTGAGGCATTAAATACTACTCGAACCTTGGTGGTTTTACTTTCATGGTTTGACAACCGCGTGGTGGGGTAGAAAGAACGAAGAAACCTTTTCAGCTTTGGGTTCAAAATTCACAACTGATTCCATATGATCCAAATCTATGTATTCTTGTAGAACTTCAGCGTACTGCGCTTTTAAAACTGGAGTTCTATCAAGCATTTTTTCCATTCTGTGGTACTGTGCTAGAGCCATATTTCGAGAAGGACCCAAAAAAATCTCATTAGGAAATTGTTCCTTAAAAGGGAGTCGCACTACGTAACGTCCATCAGGTTGTCGAACTGTAGTACGTTTAAAAAAATTTTCACAATAAATGTCGCTTTCCGACTGAATATCTTCTTTTTCCACCTCTTCTATCTCCCAAAACTTCTTTAGCTGCTCATGTAGGACCAGATCGCTACAAGGGGAAACTAATGTATGAAACGATTGGATTTTTGTGTCTGGTTCAGGGCCTAATAAATACCACCCGAAGTGAGATTCTCGAGCTTCAAGATAGTTCCCAATATTCATCTTCACGCCGTTCAAATTTATAAAGGGCAAATAATCGCTACCAATAATCATTTCTATTGCAGCAGGTTTGTAAAAATAGGGATCTGCAAGTTGTAAACCTTTTATATCGTCTAAGTTTTGCATTGAAATCGGTCGTGAAGGCATAAAATGTGCCAATGTTGAAACCACAATCGCTTGGATTTTGATTTTAAAATCCGATACACGAGATTTAACAGTGACATAGCACCTTCCCTTCGAACTTCCCACCACCGTGTCACCGAATCCTGATATTTCGCTACGATGGGGTTCGAGAGGTATCGATAAATTTCGCTGAACACGTTTTAGTATAAAACTCCTAGTTGACCCTGTATCAATTAACGCTCGAACAGTGAATTTTTCTCCTAAATGTTCCACGTGGACCAAAGCTGTTGGTAAAATAGTAGTACCGCTGTGTTGAGATAAATTAACTTGAATTGACTCTATTTCATTTGTATTAGAAATAGCGGATTGAGAATTGGACGGCTTCGTTTTGTTCCGAATATACGACATAGTAGGTCTTTCATCGTCCTGACGATTCTGTTGAGATGATGTCCTTGGACCTGGAAATTTTTTCGACTTATCTTCATCAATATGTAGCATAGTGTGATGTCTTTTATTACAAATTGTGCAGCTACTTGCACTCTGACAATTCGTCTTAAAATGAGTGGGTGAAAAACAATTCGCACAAATTTGTTCGCGTATACATATTTTATTCTATCTTTGACTGACAAGCCCCTTAAAATATTTGCAAAATCTTAACGCATGATTCTGTTTGCATTTCTTGCAACTAAATTTATTTCTTTCGGTTTCAGTACTAGAATAAAAAACTTGAGATTTGGAGGTATTATTGTCTCTGCCGGACGTCTTCCTCAAATTTGTAAGAGTTTCCAGCGTTTCAATTCGTTCCGTCAGAAATTGGCTAAGTTGTGGCCAAGTAGGCAATTCCTTGTGGTTACTCAAGGAGTCTTCCCATGCACGTGAAGTTTCTTCTGGAAGTTTTGAAGTGCAAATGTGCATAAGGAATGGGTCATTATTCCCTACTTCAACTTGGAAAGATTTAATAACTGACAAACCATCGTTGACCGTATTTTGAAGAAGCCTTAAAAACTTTAAAGTCTCACACTGAGGGGCCTGGATGCCATATATCTTCCTGATTTGATTGTTAATTAAAATTCGCTTATTTTCGTAGCGATTCTTCAAAGCCTGCCAAGCTAATTCGAAATTAGAATCCACCAACTCATAATCTTTTATGAGCTGGTAGGCCTCCCCCCTCGTTTTGCCAAGCAAATAATATAATTTCTGACCCGGGGATACAGAAGGCTCATTTCCAACTACTGCCATGAAGATATCTCTAAATGCAGGCCACTTGTTGAAACCTCCTTCAAATGTTTGGATTTCGACTGCTGGTAGCTTTAGCGACGACTGACGAACGGTTGTTCCTTTAGGTTCCGGTGCTTTAGATTTTACCATTTCCATTATTTTCGCCTTCAAAATCTGATATTGCTCACACGCCTCTTCGTATTTCAAACAAACCTCGTCCTGAAAATCATCATCTTCTTCCTTCACCTTTTCTTCGCTTATGAGAAAGTCTTCAAACGTGTCTACCATCTTCAACCACCTTCTCTCCAATTCGGCCTGCTTTACTTCTAATAGTGAAATCGTCAAAGTTCCGGGATCGATTTTTTCAAAAGTAGAGCAGAAAACAGCTACTTGCTGAATATCGTATTTACATTTCCTTTTAGAAACCATTTTCCAAATTGTAAATCGAAAACCTCAAAATAATCTGTACCTCTCCGAATTTCCTTGAAAAACAACTGACTTTGTAGACCAAATTTAAAAAATATTCGCGAAGAATGAAAGCGATGACAAAAAAGTTCAAAAAACCGCGTAAAATTCGAAACAACTTTTATCAGATGATAATAGCGGAATTATTTTATTTTCCTTTTTTTAAATTTATACATTTATAAATTCCAATTTAAACCACCTTGAATTTATTTTCAAATTTATCCAAAAAAAGAAATTTTGTAAAATTTTAAATTCCTCCGAAAAAATCGCAAAATTTTTCATAAAATTTTATTGCTACTGTGCTTTAAAATAAATTCTCCACAAATTACTCACTCTTTTCTCCAAACAAATTTTCCAAAAAATTCGAACTCTTTTAATCACCTTATTCTTTTTAAAATTCAAGTCTGAGCAATCATTTATTTTAAAAATGCTTTCTCAAATATTTTTTTTACCGCATAAGGGCCATCGTGTAAAATTTTCCAAAAAACACTTCTTTTCGATACACCTTTTAATTTCAAAAAACCGTTTTAGAAAAATTGTATTTTCTACACGTATAAAAAATTACCGACTCCTCTACAAATCACTTTTTCCGTTATTTAAAATCCCAACGTATCAAATTTTCCCGAAACATGTATATTTTAAATAATTAAATTCCATAAACTCACCGTTTCCCCGCAAAAATTTCTTATAGCCTCTACTTTTTGTCTTGTTGCTTGCTGTTACTCTGAGACAGCCTCTTCTTATTGTGTTGTTGTTGTCGAGACACCACTTTTTCTAATTTGTTGTTGTTATTGCTGAATGCAAATTATTTTTTTTCAAAAGTGAAGATATATATTAATGTCACAGTTTTATTTTCTGAAGAAATTCAGTGTTTTTGTTCTTTGTAAATGTATTTATTTATTTTAACACTTTCTTCTTTTTTTTTTTCTTCAGAACTTCAGTTTTTATTTTTTATTTCCTTTTTTCAACTTCACTTTTTATTATTATTATTATTTATTTTACCAAATATAAAATTATTTTATTTAGCACTGTTCTGTTCACTTCACTTCTTTTCTTTTGTTTAAATATGCCGCTATAAATTCAATTGTTCATAAGAAGTAAGGGAAACGGTTGGAATGAAACACTTGTTAACAAGTGTGAAGAGTATGAATATTACAAAATTAGCCACTGCGCATGTCATACGACAATCCGTTATTTTTATTTACCAGTGTTGGTACTTTTCAATTGTGATGGTACATATGGGATTTTTGATAATGATTAAGGGATTTAATTAAATTTGGAGGTTATGTTCGATTTTTTGTTTGAATATGATTGTGAAGTAATTTTAATTTAATTTTTTAAGCACTTTTCAACGAATTTAAATAGAAAACAATCGCACTAAATATAAATTAATCACTGTACATACCCAATCAATTCCTTTAATGTATCCTGATGATTTTTCGCCTCAAGAACTAATTTTTTCGAGAGACACTTTTTCCTTCTTGGAATGGCCAACAACGTCTGGGAGATTTCTTCTTTGGTTGAACGGGATACAAACCAAAGACTGTTGTGTAAGCAGTCTTCTTGACTGTTGTGTGAGCAGTCCTCTTGACTGTTGTCTGAGCAGTCCTCTTGACTGTTGTCTAAGCAGTCCTCTTGACTGTTCTGTAAGCAGTCCTCTTGACTGCTGTTGATGCTTTAGTTGTTGCGATAGAACAACTGTTGTAAGCACTTCAACAATTTTGCCGGAGTTGTTGCGATGGAACAACTGTTAAGGGCAATCAGTGGACAGGTTTGCCACTAGTCAATCCAATCCTAGCTCCTCTAGGATTTCTCGAAGGACCAAATGAAGGCTAGACTTTCTTTCTAGCCTTTGGGTTTTTAGAATTAACAAAAAGAAACTCTGTCCTTTTAAATTAATTCTAATTTTTTATTTAAGCCTCTTGCTTCTTTGAAATCCAATCTTGAACTTAAAACTAAAATGACCAGAAGGTCCTCAATAAGTATAATCAAAAGAAAAGAGATTAAATTAATTACTCAAAGATAATAAAAGAGATTAAATTAACTATTCCGTTATAATACAAAAAACTCAAATTAGGAACTTCATTATTAAAGTAAAAGATAAATAAAATTAGAGTGTCTCTTTACACTAAAGAAAAAGAATATATAAAAGAAATTAAATAAAAATAATAATACTCAAATATATGTAAAAGAAAGTAAATAGAAATAATAATAGGTGAATATATATATATAAAAAATTAAATAGAAATAAAGTTGAAGTCGCTTCAACAAATTGTTAAAAAATGTTGGAGGCACGCCAGCCTAGGATAGCTTCTAGCGATTTTCAATTGGATTTTGAATAAAATACAAAAGCTTCAATATTCAAATTTATTTCGCTAATGTATTTATATTAAAATTCCTAAATAAATAACAATAATTAGGAATTAAATAATTATAAAAATAACTAAATTTATACATACTTTTTGGTTAGAAAACCACTAGAAAATTTTACTTCTTTTTAAGTTTTAACTTTAACAAATTTTCCTCTGGACACTGCCAACTTTATGTTCTGGAATTTTCTTGAAGACTAAAAGCTGTTTTCTGCTCTACTTTTGAAAAAATCGATCTGCTCTACTTTTGAAAAAAATCGATCCCGGAACTTTGACGATTTCACTATTAGAAGTAAAGCAGGCCGAATTGGAGAGAAGGTGGTTGAAGATGGTAGACACGTTTGAAGACTTTCTCATAAGCGAAGAAAAGGTGAAGGAAGAAGATGATGATTTTCAGAACGAGGTTTGTTTGAAATACGAAGAGGCGTGTGAGCAATATCAGATTTTGAAGGCGAAAATAATGGAAATGGTAAAATCTAAAGCACCGGAACCTAAAGGAACAACCGTTCGTCAGTCGTCGCTAAAGCTACCAGCAGTCGAAATCCAAACATTTGAAGGAGGTTTCAACAAGTGGCCTGCATTTAGAGATATCTTCATGGCAGTAGTTGGAAATGAGCCTTCTGTATCCCCGGGTCAGAAATTATATTATTTGCTTGGCAAAACGAGGGGGGAGGCCTACCAGCTCATAAAAGATTATGAGTTGGTGGATTCTAATTTCGAATTAGCTTGGCAGGCTTTGAAGAATCGCTACGAAAATAAGCGAATTTTAATTAACAATCAAATCAGGAAGATATATGGCATCCAGGCCCCTCAGTGTGAGACTTTAAAGTTTTTAAGGCTTCTTCAAAATACGGTCAACGATGGTTTGTCAGTTATTAAATCTTTCCAAGTTGAAGTAGGGAATAATGACCCATTCCTTATGCACATTTGCACTTCAAAACTTCCAGAAGAAACTTCACGTGCATGGGAAGACTCCTTGAGTAACCACAAGGAATTGCCTACTTGGCCACAACTTAGCCAATTTCTGACGGAACGAATTGAAACGCTGGAAACTCTTACAAATTTGAGGAAGACGTCCGGCAGAGAGAATAATACCTCCAAATCTCAAGTTTTTTATTCTAGTACTGAAACCGAAAGAAATAAATTTAGTTGCAAGAAATGCAAACAAAATCATGCGTTAAGATTTTGCAAATATTTTAAGGGGTTGTCAGTCAAAGATAGAATAAAATATGTATACGCGAACAAAATTTGTGCGAATTGTTTTTCACCCACTCATTTTAAGACGAATTGTCAGAGTGCAAGTAGCTGCACAATTTGCAATAAAAGACATCACACTATGCTACATATTGATGAAGATAAGTCGAAAAAATTTCCAGGTCCAAGGACATCATCTCAACAGAATCGTCAGGACGATGAAAGACCTACTATGTCGTATTTTCGGAACAAAACGAAGCCGTCCAATTCTCAATCCGAAAGATCTGCTATTTCTAACACAAATGAAATAGAGTCAATTCAAGTTAATTTATCTCAACACAGCGGTACTACTATTTTACCAACAGCTTTGGTCCACGTGGAACATTTAGGAGAAAAATTCACTGTTCGAGCGTTAATTGATACAGGGTCAACTAGGAGTTTTATACTAAAACGTGTTCAGCGAAATTTATCGATACCTCTCGAACCCCATCGTAGCGAAATATCAGGATTCGGTGACACGGTGGTGGGAAGTTCGAAGGGAAGGTGCTATGTCACTGTTAAATCTCGTGTATCGGATTTTAAAATCAAAATCCAAGCGATTGTGGTTTCAACATTGGCACATTTTATGCCTTCACGACCGATTTCAATGCAAAACTTAGACGATATAAAAGGTTTACAACTTGCAGATCCCTATTTTTACAAACCTGCTGCAATAGAAATGATTATTGGTAGCGATTATTTGCCCTTTATAAATTTGAACGGCGTGAAGATGAATATTGGGAACTATCTTGAAGCTCGAGAATCTCACTTCGGGTGGTATTTATTAGGCCCTGAACCAGACACAAAAATCCAATCTTTTCACACATTAGTTTCGCCTTGTAGTGATCTGGTCCTACATGAGCAGCTAAAGAAGTTTTGGGAGATAGAAGAGGTGGAAAAAGAAGATATTCAGTCGGAAAGCGACATTTATTGTGAAAATTTTTTTAAACGTACAGTTCGACAATCTGATGGACGTTTCGTAGTGCGACTCCCTTTTAAGGAACAATTTCCTAATGAGATTTTTTTGGGTCCTTCTCGAAATATGGCTCTAGCACAGTACCACCGAATGGAAAAAATGCTTGATAGGACTCCAGTTTTAAAAGCGCAGTACGCTGAAGTTCTACAAGAATACATAGATTTGGATCATATGGAATCAGTTGTGAATTTTGAACCCAAAGCTGAAAAGGTTTCTTCGTTCTTTCTACCCCACCACGCGGTTGTCAAACCAGAGAGTAAAACCACCAAGGTTCGAGTAGTATTTAATGCCTCAAAGAAGACAGGAAGCGGGTTTTCCTTGAACGATGTGCTCTACCAAGGCCCAACGCTTCAAGCGGATTTAATGCAGCTTGTTTTACGATGGCGGAATTACAAATACGTATTCACAGGAGACATACAGAAGATGTATAGGCAAATTTTGATACATGAAGCAGACCGATCCTATCAACAGATATTATTCCGTGATAAAGCTGATGGACATGTGAATTCTTTTCAACTTAAAACGGTTACCTTTGGCGTCAATTGCGCCCCCTTTTTGGCGATCAGGACTCTACTTGAGTTAGGTCAAGATTGCAGACACATATATCCCAAAGCATCGGCTATTTTGAAAAACGAGGTTTATGTCGACGACATACTCTCGGGAGGACATACGCTTGAAGAAGCTAAATTGAAACAAGATGAGCTTATTAAAGCTTTGAAATCTGCTGGATTTCCCCTTAAAAAGATGACTGCAAATAACCAGTTTCTACTCGAAAGTTTGTGCCGGGAGGATCTTCTAGATGAAGATTTCTTGAAGTTTGATGACTCCAGCTCTACAAAAACTTTAGGAATACGCTGGAATGCGTTAACTGATATATTCTACTATGCTGTAGAGCCAATCGAAAGTACACCATCCGCAACAAAACGAAAAATCTTATCGGTCATCGCAAGACTATTTGACCCTCTAGGTTGGCTAGGCCCAGTTGTTATTATTGCTAAAACTTTGATGCAAGAATTATGGGAAGAAAAGTCCGATTGGGATGAAGGGGTACCTCCACACATACTCCTGAAATGGAATTTATTCGTGAAAAACTTGCCCTTTGTTTCAACTATTAAGATACCTAGATGGGTAGATTTCTCCCCAAGACATAAAATTCAGTTACATGGCTTCTGTGACGCCTCAGAGAAGGCATATTGTGGATCTGTATACATTCGAACAGAAGACTCAGAAGGTCATATAAAGAGTCATTTATTAGTTGCAAAGACGAAAGTGGCTCCAATCAAACGGACTACCGTTCCGAAACTTGAATTGTGTGGAGCTCTATTACTTGCTAAGCTCGTTCGTAATTTAGCCACGAACAGTCAGTTCTCATATGAACTTTTTCTATGGACAGACTCGTCGATAGTATTGGGTTGGTTACAAAAACCTCCTTGTACGTTAAAAACGTATGTCGCAAATCGTGTGGCTCGGATAATTAGTATCGCCAGCGCTCAGAATTGGAAACATGTCAAAACTGAAGAAAATCCTGCAGATATAGGCACGCGTGGCTGCTCCCCTCAGGAACTCGCAGAAAATCAACTCTGGTGGCATGGTCCTACTTGGCTACACCCCCCTACTCCACTGTGGCCAACTCCTCGGACTTTTGATCCAGTCGATTTGGAGACGAAGAAGTCTATCATCAACCTACACCTTGAAGATAAGTGCACAGATGTACTAGAAGAGTTTTCATCATTTCCAAGAGCATTGCGAGTTATTTGTTATCGACTTCGATTTATCAATCGAGTCCTAAAGAAACCATTTTCAACCGAAAAGTTTATTACGGCTGAAGAAATCAGCTCACTGAAAACACGACTTATTTCTATTGCTCAGAAGAGGTACTTTTACCGCGAATATGATTGTCTCAAAGAAAAGAAACCGTTAAGCCGTAAAAGCAGGTTACTCAACTTAAATCCTTTTATTGATAAGGACGACCTTCTACGAGTTGGCGGCAGACTTAATAACTCAGGTTTAAGCTACGAGGAACGTCATCCAGTCATTGTTCCAGAAAGGTCACATCTAGCGAAACTTTTAGTTAATTTCACACATCGCATTCTGCTTCACTCTGAACATCACATAATGCTACGTGCGATTCGTCAAGGATTTTACATCCCAAGATTAAAAAATCTTGTTCGAAAATGCATACGAGAATGTAAGACGTGTACAATCTATAAACATAAAGTACAGCATCAAATCATGGCCGCACTGCCCCCAGAACGTGTGAACTTTTCCTTGCCATTCACATATACAGGAGTCGATTTCGCTGGTCCATTCAACATTAAATCTTCTACACTAAGAAATGCGAAAATCCTCAAAGGTTATGCTGCGGTATTCGTGTGTTTCTCTACTCGAGCAGTACATTTAGAAGTCTGTTCAGATCTCTCAACTGACGCCTTTTTAGCCTGCTTTGATAGATTCACTGGGCGCAGAGGTCTACCTAAGATAATGTTTTCGGACAACGGTCGAAACTTCCTCGGTGCAAGCTACGCTCTTCTAAAAAACCATAATGAATTTCTAAAATCCACTGAAAAGGCTTTAATTGAAAAGTATACTACATTGGGCTTTAATTGGTCTTTTATACCTCCATATGCACCTCATATGGGTGGCCTTTGGGAGGCAGCAGTAAAGAGCATGAAGTCTCATCTGAAGAAAGTGACCAACAACTTGTCATTCACCTTCGAAGAATTCAATACGCTTCTAGTTCGTATCGAAGCTGTTTTAAATTCACGACCTCTTTCTCCTCTAACCGAAAACCCGAACGAGATTTTACCTCTGACCCCAGGACATTTACTTCGAGGTGCTCCGATTACAGCACTACCTGAAGCACCTGCTGAACCTCCGCTCAAGGATGTTCCATTCCTAAAACGTTGGGAAAGATTGAAAGCACTCCAACATATTTTTGCTCGACGTTGGAAGTCTGAATATATCACCGAGCTCCAGAAACGTTTTAAATGGCAAAAGGAACGCGACAACCTCAAACCAAACGATATTGTGATAGTCAAAGAAGAGCTTCTACCACCTACCGAGTGGCTCCTTGGTCGCGTTACAAACGTTATCTATGGTCAAGATAACAAAATACGAGTTGCTGAAGTTCTCACAAAGAATGGTAAAATTTTACGTCCAGTTGTGAAATTGTGTTTGCTACCGACAAACAATACTGAAAGTAAACTCCCACCAAAATCTATTGAATAACGTATCAAATTCCCAAACGAAAATAGAAAATTAGAAAACTCAGTCGCACTAGGTATTATTAACACTGTATATATTTCTTTCTTTTATTATCAACCTAGATGGAGATGAACAAGCGCCCACGTTGTCACATTTGTCATGTGAACCACCCTCTGCAGTACTGCAAGCCTTTTAGAGACCTCAGCGTTGGTTTGCGTTGGAAATCGGCACGAGCTAAAGGTTTTTGCCTTAATTGCCTCGCCTATAATCACTTTCGAAAGGAGTGTCCTTCGACAAAACGATGTGCAGCGCTGGTAGATGGGCAGCCTTGTAATGCTTTTCATCATACTCTCTTACACCCAGAAGAGAAGAAAAATGACGTGCCCGCTGAACCTCTCCCTGAGAAACCTGCGGCCGATTCTACAATCAATTCACCAGCAACACCAGTGGCAACACTGCAAGCCGCGACCCCTCACCTGGAGGACACAAAATTGGCAACTCTGACCGATGAACTTCACCTTGAAGAGACGATCATTATCAAAAAATTAATTTCACAAGGGGCTGTAAAAAAGATATTTGTCAACGCTGCAACCGAGACTCCGACTCATCCAAACAGAAATCTAGTCAACCAGGCTACCCAAACTCCACCACGAGCAAACCGCCAGAAGGCTTCAACCCCAGTTAAGGAAGACGTGTCCACCAAAACATCAATCACGACATCTTGGCCAATTAAGCCTATCGTGAGAGTGAACCTTAACTTTGCGGGTGCGAAAATGTTCACAGTATTTTTGTTAGATAGGCAAGCAGAGCGCTCCTATATCCTGTGGAATGTGGCCAAAATGCTTCCCGAATTTAAGCCGATCAAATCTCGAGGCGAAGTATATGGTCGTTTCATCTTAGAGCCTAGTTTTCCCCACGAAAAAGAAGATTCGTTTGTGATGGACTTACTCATACAGGAACAACTGGATGTTGACATGTCGGATCCAATTTTAGATGCTTCATTGCTTCAGCACTTCAGACAATACAATCCCCTAGCGCATCCATTTTTTGATTCATGTAAGCAGATTGACGGTGTGTTGGGTAATGACGTCGCTCGAAGAATTTTGAAACCAGACATTGAGCAGTCGTCCCTCGATGTCCCAATAGCCCAAGCATCTACCTTCGGATGGATAGTGTCTGGAGTATGGAGAGGATGCTCTTGCCACTCTCGGGGGGGAGTATGTTGAAGCGACTTCAACTTTATTTCTATTTAATTTTTTATATATATATATTCACCTATTATTATTTCTATTTACTTTCTTTTACATATATTTGAGTATTATTATTTTTATTTAATTTCTTTTATATATTCTTTTTCTTTAGTGTAAAGAGACACTCTAATTTTATTTATCTTTTACTTTAATAATGAAGTTCCTAATTTGAGTTTTTTGTATTATAACGGAATAGTTAATTTAATCTCTTTTATTATCTTTGAGTAATTAATTTAATCTCTTTTCTTTTGATTATACTTATTGAGGACCTTCTGGTCATTTTAGTTTTAAGTCTAAGATTGAACTTCAAGAAAGCAAGAAGCTTAAATAAAAAATATCAGAATTAATTTAAAAAAGACAGAGTTTCTTTTTTGTTAATTCTAAAAACCCAAAGGCTAGAAAGAAAGTCTAGCCTTCACAATTAATATTTTGAAAATTCTGAACTTAAAGTTCAATTGATAAGATGATATACACCAGAATCAAGCAATGAATCATTTTTTCTCTACTCATAAGTACTCATGAAATTTTCAGTATGAGTGTGTCAACAGTATTGAAATTCAATTATGTAATCTGATTCATTCGTACTCGCTTCAACATTAATTTATAAGTACATGTTGCAATGAGTATGAGTACAATGTTGACATCAAACTGACAACATTCGAAATATGTTTGATTCCCACGCCTACATATTCAGATTCATAAATTTAGAAAAATGCTTATAATGCTTACGAATGATCAATTTCATTTTTTCAAAAAACAAAGGCTGCATGTGTCTTAAGTCTTTTGTTATTCTAAAAATCGATAATAAACAGTGAACTGTAAGCTGTGCTCAACGAACATTAAAAAGTATACGATAGTTTGAGATCAATTGTTAATACGGTTTTAGTTCCTAACTATCTAAAAACATATGTATTTCTAGGCGGTTTATGAAATTATAGTGAATAAAACACAATTCTTCCGGCATATATTTGTTATTTGTTCCAGCACTAATTTAATTTACCAACTGCATATTGTAATTGTTATTAATTGTTTGACATTTAATTAAAGTGAGTCCATTTCCTCTTCATTTATAAAACCGGCAGTAAAATGTAAGACAAAGATCGTAAAAAAATTCTTATGATATTATATTTGAAATTGTATCCAGAAAGTGATTCGAAAATGGTTATAAAGCTACTAGAAAAAGAGTCGAAAATTACTCTAAAATAATATAGAAAATGACTCAGAAGTGACTTTTTAAGAAGAGTCGATCATAGTCACTTTTTTCTCCCAACGAAAGAGTCTTTTATGATCAGAAAATGAGCCCATAGTCGAGCTTTTTAATCGCGCAGCAGAATCAAAAAAGACTTGAATTTGATTAAAAATTTTCAAAATTGCTGGCTGGGATAACATTATTGTTACGATAGTGGAAATGGTGTTGTTAAAATAATAAACAAAAGCTCCAAAAGCAACACAATATATTTGATCATGCATAAAATGATAAACAAAATCTCCAAGAGCAAAACAGCGCACTGTTCACGTGATCAATGAATGAGTAAAAAATATGCCAACAAAAATAAAGCGCTTGTTTACAAGATCGATGAATAAACAAGAATAAAGGATAAAAAACGTAAATAACCAACAACAAAATGAAGGGAACAAAGAAGTAAACAAGAAACAACAATGTGCAGTATAAAATAGGATAGGATAGAAATAAACCAACAACAACTAATCTACCTGCTCGAATGTAAACAAGAAACAACAAAAAATAAGATTAAGTTGTTTACATTTTTAGATTGTTCCCGAAGGACGTCATCGTCCTTCAAGGGCATTAATTATACTGATGATCCAGTAATATAAAAGGCAAGCTAAAGCGAACAGGAGATGATTCAGAGTTCGGAGCTTGAATTGAATCGTGTAAGACGACGTCACGTTGGTTGAGAATTAAAATCTATCGTGGCTTCAGAATTCAGAGTTTGAGTTGAATCAGTCGTGTGTGCAGACGGCACGTTGTATTCGGAGTGTGAATTAAGCTAGTCGTGTATAACAACATTACGTTGGTTGAAGTGATAAATCTTTCGGTTGTGTGCAGACAAGTTGCGTCTGAAGCAAGCATTTGTTAGTGTAGTGCTTACAAAAAGGTTGTGAGGGGAGAATAACTAACAAGTGTTGTTGCTTATAAAAAGGTTGTAAGCAGAGGATTATCACGAACAAACACATATTGCGAAAATTATCGTTAGTTTGAAAAGGGAAAACATCTAACAAGTAAGAGTGCATACATATATGAATGTAAATATTTATTTACCTTATATGAGAAATTATATACTATTTATATGTATGATTTTGATTCCGGTTAGTAATTATGAAGTCGCCGTGGTTTAGTAGGTAGTGTGTTGGCCTATTAGACGCAAAGCCAGGGTTCAAATCTTCATCGACTTCCTCTCTGCAGATTTTTGACAAAAACAATGAGATTAATAGTAATAGGTCCCACTACTCACTTATAAAATTAACGCACCCAACAGAAGTCGTATGACAAACGAGGTCATAATCCGCGAAGATTAAAATGTGTTAATTTGGCATTATTGTTACAAACAGCCCCGAACAAAAAATTCAAAAATCACTTTTTTTTTACAAAATATCCTTAAAAAAGGACATGGATCATCGTTCTTGGACAAATTGTATACACTGTTGGACGCGCCTTAAAAAAACTTTTCTTATGATACACATATTGTACATGTTGGTAAGGACACAGATTCTCAAATTAAAAAAAAAAATTTCAAAAATAGACCCTTTTTTAAAATGGTCCAGCTCACAAAAGGTCGAAGCAGAAGTCGAAATATTTCATCATAAAAAATATCAATATTCATACAGTTTGCACGAATTCCGCTTGCATACAACTTGAGTCGCTCTAATGTACATACTCGTACATACATGTAAATAATGAAAATGTATTGAAATCATACAAATATAAAATAAGTCAGGCCCTTTTAGCATGAGACCAAAGTGAATAAGAATGTTGTTATTCTGTTGTATAATTTATTTCTATATATTGTAGTTGTTGTTGCTGTTTGATACTAAACAATAACCGTTAGATAGGAGTAAAAGCAAAAAATTATTATAATAACCATAGTAACTAAAACAACAACAACAAAACAACATTGGCAACAGTTCTTGCTATTGCCGTTGTCATTCTTGAAACATTTTTGTTACAATTTATTGTCTATATTTCATATCAGTGCGTAAGTGGGTGTATGTGTGTAGGTGCATCAAAGTCCACAACCAAGTATATACATAGGTAAAGACGTGCGCCTAAGTACAACATACGAGCGAAAGCATTTGTTAAAAAATTAAAGTAAAACTGATTATGAATTCAAAAAGTGTGTACACGAAGTCGCCGTAGTCTAGTAGGTAGTGTGTTGGCTTATTAGACGGAAAGCCCGGGTTCGTATTCCAGGTCACACATCAAGACGTAATATAAACAAAAAATATTACGAATACATTTCTTCGGCGATTTGCTCTCAGTAGATTTCTGGCAAAAGTTTTTCAAAAATCTGTCGTTCGGAGTGGACATTATACTATTATACACAACATGAGTGGTGTGAGAAGCTAGGCCGTAATCCTGACTGAAGTGTTGTAATGGCCATTATTTATGTATTTATGTATACACGAAGAAAATTTCAATGTTTATTAAATTTTATTTGTTTTTGATGCTTTAACATGAACTGATTTCCCAGTGTAGCTATTGTAGATATTCGTATAATTAGTAAGCAAATAAGAATATAACATCAATCCGTCATGTTGCATAGTACACGTAACTTACGGCCATTTGCAACATACTATCCTAATTCTAAGACAATGCACAGCATGATTAGGGGCCATTTCCAAGCACTTAGCAGCACAGTATACGTATGTATATGTAGAAATACATTACTTCAAAATACAATATGAATGTTAATCCAAAATGAGTCAATGTGATCATATCGAAAGAGAGTGTAAAAATATTTTTCTTAAAGTGAAAGACATTTCTGCAATTTATTAATGCTTAGATCTTTAGCATTATTATTTTAACATTTAATAAGTCTTTACTCAATTTCACGATAATCATAAACGTAATCAAGAACTAATTGCGAGAAAATAAACAGCAAAAATTATGCTTTCACTATTTTCTCATTCATTTGTGTTTTATTTTTTCGCATGACAGGCGAAGATATTGCTCCGAAAATGATTTTAATGTAAGAATTAAAAAATGGAAGTATGCATTACTTATCTTCCTCTTAGTTTAGGTTAGGTTAGGTCAGAGGACGTGTACTTGTCAATTCTGACAAGTACAGCACTCGGTGGTCGAATTGACCCATTGTACTACGTCCTAGCTTCTCACACCACTTATATTGTGTGCGTTAATTTTATATATGAGTGGCGGGACCTACAGTTTAAAGTCGACTCAGAACGAAACATTTTTTGAGAAGCATTCCATGGTAATTTTTTACTCTCAGAGTTTTTGCCATCTGCTGAGAGGAAGTCACCGAAAAATTATTTTCAAATTTTTCGTTTTGATGTCTGACCTGGGATTCGAACTCGGGTCTTTCGTCTAATAAGCCAACACACTACCTACTAGACCACGGCGACCTCCCTAAAATCTTCCTCTTTAAAGTTGATAAAATTGAAGAAATCTTCATATTTATTTGATATCATTTACCCTATAAGGTACTTAACATCATTTGAAGTGATATCTGTCAATGATAATGCTTTTGAATCTTAAAACGAATTTATAGTACGTTTGACTCTATTAGTAATATTAGGGTTAACTGTAGAATACTTTTTAAGCCTACAATGTGGTTGTAGAGTATAAAACAGTGATATTAGGACTTATTTTGAATTTCGTTTTCATTTGCAGAGTCAGTCAGGAAATCATTGGAACCCAATAGAATGGCTTTAGGCTTCTAACTAGATGTTAAAGTGTAACTTAATGACGTTAGTTCTATGAACACTGTTTATTCGTACTGTACCGCAGGTACTGATTGATTTTAATGATTTTTTTTGCTATCATGTAAACTCCCTAATATCAGTTTTTCTCCTCAAAGTTACACTGGCATAATAATAAAGTTGACAAGGACTTGTTCTTAAAAAATAATACCCAAATATTCTTCAAAGGTAAGCATGCGTGTGGCAGTACTAACATTAAAGGCTGTATTTTCATGACTACCGTCATTAATTACTAATTTATAAACAAAAACATTTAGTCGTTCTCTAAATTACATTTCACTCTGTTTACCCAATAATTTAATTTATTTTCTACCGCATGTCTCTTCTCCTGTGTATCATAGGAAACATATAAAACATGGCCTCGTCATACACTCTTGACAACCACTTCAGATTCTAATAAAATTTTTCTGCAGATGACGTTATTATCATTAAAAAGTATGCAACAGTAATAGAAGAAAAAACAATTTTAAAGAAAAATGTTAAACAAAATAAAAACGAGTCTTTAATTAAATCAGCCTGAAAATAATCACAACTTTTTATTAAGTAGGCCAACGGAATAGAATTCTATTTTCGATAAATATATGTACGTACTACTACAATGTTTAAACTGAATTAAAATTTGATGTTTAAATTACGTAAACTGGGCTTCTAAAGGATGTAAAAGTGAAACAGAAATGCAACTGAAACAAGGGCGTTAATGGTATACAGACAGTGAGACCCCGCGTTAAGCGGGACACATTCCAATAACTTCCAGCGCTAAACGAAACTGCACTAAACGAAACAGCTTTAAACGAGTCAATTTAACACGTACATATCGACACCTCCGTTCTATAACATTCTAAGTTGACAAAGTGTGTTCTGAGTTATGAGCTCTCAAAGTTTTCACTCGCCATACGACTGTATCTGTATTCTAAGTAGATTTTTCCCTATAACTTCAGAACGGATCAGCGCATCTTAACCAAATTTTGACAGTATTTAAGTAGAACCGTTCTACTAGAATGTTCTAAATACACTTATAGAATGGAGGCGTCGATATGAATAGACCTAGTAACGTTGTTGACAACTAACAAATTAACTGTGAGACATGAAAGATGCGTTTGTACTGTGATTGTGACTTTGGAAAGTACATTTGGAATCTTTTTTTTTGGACTAAAAAAGATACATAGTATGCACCGTCGCTTTATAGTGCACCGCTTTTGGTTTTGTTCATGGCCGTTTCATTTGCAACCGCGTATTACTGAAACAGCGTTAAGCAGGGTCTTACTGTACGTTGTACTAAAGAGGTAAATAAATTGCTTTTGTCTTCTGATTGACTGCTAGTCAAAAATAAACAGAGAACTGAAAAGATATTCTTACATTAATGCGAAAATAAACGGCAAGTTATTTAAGAGTTGCATTTATAGTAGGCAATTTTGCAGATCCTTCCAGGTGGAGGTTTAGCTTTTAAGAAGCTGTTTAATAGCACAATATTCCCTGAAAATATTCCTGTTCAGAGTCTGGCCCATTTCGAATGTCATATTGATATCAAAATTTATTTATGAAAGGTACTTTTTTCTCTCGGAAAGGCTAAATTATTCGATTGTCTCCATTATTTAGGTTCCAAGGCATAGGAAAATACACGGAAACTGAAATACATGTAGTCTGTACTTAGTTATCTAATGTTTCCTTGTTAGTAGAAAGAACAGTTTAGGTTTGAATAACTCTTTTTGCCTTCTTAACTGCATACTTCCTACGTGATTTCAATCAAATCGTGCCATGTTCACAATTTCTACAGAAATTTAGACTCGGAAGATATGAAAAACCGTCTATCTCTCAATGTTTCACAGCGTAGCATATGCGCGAATGCGCGAAGGTGTACGAGAGTTATGGAAACTTCATCCTTGACATTCTTGATTTTAGTCGTAGTGGTCGCCGTAGTTTAGTACGTAGTGTTTTTTTTATATAACTAGCACTCAGGGGATGCCCCTACTCATGTAGTGCATTATGCTGGTTTAGGAAAGGTGGAAAGGAGGAAGATGCGAACAGTAAGGAAACGAATTCCTGCTGGTGACTACAAAATTGCCAGTGCCTATACCTTCACCTTTAGGCAGTCTACAGCAATCGTCCACAAGAATCCCGCAGTTTCTCACACCACTTATGTTATATGTGTTAATTTTATACAGTTTAAAGTCGACTCCGAACGACAGATTTTTGAGAAACTTTTCAAGAAAAGAAAGAGAGGAAATTGCCGAAAAAATACTTTTTGTATTTTTTATTTTTGATATTTGGCCTGGGACTCGAACGCTGGCTTTACGTCTAATAAGCCAGCGCACTACCTACCAGGCCACGGCGACCTGACTTACTCGACGTAAGCCCCGAATCCAGGTCAGACATCAAAACGAAGATATGTAAATATTTCTGCGGAGACTTCCTTTCATGAAAAGATTCTCAAAAACCTGTCGTTCGGATTCGACTTTATTCGTGTATAAAATTAATACACACAACATAAGTGGCGTGAGAAGCTAGATCGTAATCCTGACTGAAGTGTTGTAATGATCAATTATGTGTGTATGATATTATGTAAGCCATGAGTTACCTACTTACTTAATTGGCCAAGCCTATTCGACCTGCCGCAACACATCGTTCCAGACGGCTTTGCTTCTTGCGCGCCTACGCCAGTTGGTCACTCCAATCGATGACAGGACTTTCTCGATTTGGTCCTTCCAATGGATACAAGGTCGACCACTTCTCTGGTCCCCTCATCAAATACTTGTCTCGCCGCAGCGTCCTCCACCATTCTAACGTCATGGCTGAGCCAGCGCAGCCGGAAATCATCACCAACTCGCACTAAACCGAAGATCTTATGTAGGACTTTTCTCTCGATGACTCGCAAGACTGCTGCATCAGTTCTTAATAGAGTTCACGCTTCTTTCTCTTTTAAATTAAGAACTAGGTTTAACGCAGATGGGGGGCACGAAAAACGGTTTAAGATATTATTTGCAGCAAGAAGAAGAAAAAAAAGGAATTTCCAATTTAATTTCATTTCAATCTCATCAAATTTTAATTCTTCAATAATTAAACTTATTTTCTCTTTTTTACAGAATCCCAATACAAAAATGTGTAAGTGAGAATGACTGATTCAAGTAAATAATTGTAGTACATTAAATAAATCAATAGAATAAAATATTTTAAAATACAGTAAACCCTCCATTTACCTCTACCTTCGATTTATGTCGTCTTAAATGATTGCCCAATTTTTGTTTGAACTTCTTCATAACATAACAATCGGAGAAAGCGTTACAGGAGATTTTCTGATTAAGATTTTGTAGTACAAATGGAAAACCGAAAACAGCAACGAATAAAACCAACTCTTCGAAAGACAAACTGGCTAGCATATGAATTTAGGTTCATAGTAAGTAAACTTTTGCCATTTTACATGGCATTTGGGATGATGTATGTATGTTTTCATTGTGTTCATTTGTTCCGCTAAAATTATAGTCACATGAGCTGTAATCAATTCCTAATGTTACAACAATTTTTTTCTAAGCTATTGGGAGTTCTTAAATGTAAAATAAAGAAAACAATTTACAAAATTATTGGTTGTCAAGTTCTTCTTCGCTCCCACTCGTGTACAATATGAATGGCAGAAATCTTAAAGGATTTATACTTGAAATAATTTGCTACGAGCTTTTCGTAAATGTGTCTACAGGGTCCGCCAAATAACTTTTCTTTTTGAAAATGCTTTTAAAAAAACTCAAATTTCTTTTGTTAATTGAAAGTACAATCCTTCCGTTTAATAATGGAAAATAATTTCATTCAAATGGCTGCCTCGGCTGGCCATGCAGTGGCCTACACGATCGGTCCAATTTTTAAGCGCATTTCACCAATGGCTTCACGAATATTGTCCTTTAAAGCGTCAATTGCCTCTGGCTTGTCGGCATACCACTTAATGTGCGATAATGTGCTTAAAAATTGAATCGATCATGTAGGCTACTGCATGGGCAGCCGAGGCAGCCATTTGAATGAAATTATTTTCCATTTTTAATCAGAAGGATTGTACTTTCAAATAAAAAAAAAACAAATTTGAGAACATATTTTTATTTGGCGGACTCTTTATAATTGGTCAATACAACCAGCTATCAGTCAGGATTACGGCCTAGTTTCTCACACCACTCATGTTGTGTGCGTTAATTTTATAAGTGAGTAGCGGGACCTATAGTATAATGTCCACTCCGAACGACATTTTTGAGAAACTTTTTATGGGAGGTTTATTACCCTAAGAGTTTTTGCCAAAAATCTGCTAATATGAAATCGCTGAAGAAATATTTTTTTCATATTTCCTTTAGATGCCTGTCCTGGGAAACGAACCCGGGTTTTTTGTCTAATAAGCCAACACACTACCTACTAGATCACTGGGACTTTTATTTTGATTTTGTTTCTATTGTTTTATAATTTATAACCAAACATTTCACTTAACTATGATGAATGATTTCATTCATTTAGTTCGCTGGCATTACATACAATATTTTTATTTGAGTTCACATGATTGGGGCTGTCATGTTTAGATACTTTTTAACTACGATTTTAGTTTCAAAGCAATTTCAACATTCAAATTAAATGAAATAAAAGAAAATAAAATGAAATGAAAAACATTTTACATGATTAATAATAATATTTATTAACATATACGTGCATACATACATGCATAAGTACATTATAACGTTAAAGTCGTCACAGGAATCATCTTTGATATCAGCATGTTTGTAAATTTCATTTTTAATTTCAATTTGAAGTTGAAATATAAATGCCTTTGATATTCATATAATCGCTTAATAATACACGCGTCTACGTTATTTTCTATTTCTAAATTATATACACATGCTAAGTAATCGAATATATTTGTATGTATGTATGTATACACTTATCTACCATACATATGGACATACAGTGGGGTGCACAAATGAGTACATGTTTTTCCTTTTTTATATAGTATTTTGTACTTAACAAAATAATATAAAATTCAAAACTAAAATGATTAAATTCTAAATAAAACAACACGGAAGTACTCAATTTTGCACCATGCCAAAATTTTAGGGAATACAAGTATTTTTAATATTTAATTCAAAGACTCTTGATGTAAAACCAACCTCATATGTGCGACTCGGCATGCTTTCTACTAAATTCTCTAGAATTTCTTTCGGAATATTTGTCTATTACAGATGAGTTCGTTGCCAAAAATCATCTATATTGGTTGGATCTGATCGGTACTGTCCCAATCGTCTCTTCACGGTTGACTACACATTCTTAATCGTATTCAGGTTGAGACTTTGTGCTGGCCACTGCAGTAATTGAAAATTTTGCTCACGAAACCATGATGTGTCTGTAAAATGCTCTCACAATCTTCTTTTTTTCATAATATTATTGATTCTTTGCAGTCGCCGTGGTCTAGTGGGTAGTGTGTTGCCTTATTAGACAAAAGGCCCGGGTTCGAATCCCAGGTCAGACATTAAAACGAAAAAAATATTTCTTCGGTGACTTCCTCTCAGCAGATTTCTGGCAAAGACTCTGAGAGTAAAAATTGCCATGAAAAGCTTCTCAAAAATCTGTCGTTCGGAGTCGACTTTAAACTGTAGGTCCCGCCACTCATGTATAAAATAAACGCACACAACATAAGTGGTGTGAGAAGCTAGGTCGTAATCCTGACTAAATTGATTGATTCTTTGCAGTGGCCTGAGGTGCCACCATGTAAAGCAACCGCATAGCATGACATTTCCTTCTCCCTGTTTCACCGTTTCCCTCACATGGTGTCTTTGAACTATTTCCCCATGACGTCGCCAGCATTACTGCTTACCATCAGACTGAAAGCGGTTGAATTTTGATTTGTCTGACTAGATCACATATTTTGTTCGATTAGTTAAAAGAAATATTCGCTCATGGAGATTACGTAATTAATATTAAACGAATATTTACTTAAATAAGTCGACGTAGTGCAAAAACATGAAAAAATAATTGTTTTAGATATCGTTTTCGCAAACATATCATAAAAAGCAAACGTGCAAAATTGAGTACATGCGAGTTGTCCTTACTTTGTTTGTTTTTTTCTTGGAGCTTGATGTTTTCTGTTGTTCTGTATTAAATTTTAAATAAATGACAAAAACTTTTGAAGTTTTCTTTATTACTTTTAGTTCTATTCAATAAAAAACATTCAAAGTAAAAACATGTACTCATTTGTGCACCGCACTGTACATACAAATATTGTATCATTACTAATGGAACCAAAAAATAACATGTTTTCAGTTTGTAATTTACAATTTTCAGTGACACAAGGATATAAAAACTCTAAAAGGAATAAAATAAAAAATGAAAAACATTTCAAAGGAATTTTAAATGTATGCAGAATGTACGTAATACGTATTCATAACATTATGAAAATTACTTTGAATATCATTACGAGTACATGATGATAGGAATGCAAATTACATACGATATTTTGATAAGTTGTAAGCATTTTTATTTTTAAATTTTTTTTTTTTGGCTTTAAGAAAGTTAATTTAAATCAAACATCAAATTGGATCAAATTCGACATTCAACATTGACAACAATTTTTATTTTTTGTGCTAAGAACAAGGTTTCTTGTTTTCGGAGCTAATTTAGGGCATGTATATCGGGTCGTAAATCTCTCTCTCTGCTGCTGTTGCATTCCCTCTCTCTCTCTCCCTCTCTCCGCTGCTGCTGCATTATCTCTCACACTGCTCCTGCTGTATTCTCTCTCTCTGCAGCTGCTGCATTCTCTCTGCTACTTCATTTTCTCTCTCTCTCTCTACTGCTCCTGCATTCTCCCTCTTCTGTTGCGTCTTTTTCTCTGCTGCTCCTGCATTCTCTCTCTTCTGATGTTGCTGCATTCTCTCTCTTCTGCTGCTTCATTCTCTGTCTCTCTCTCTCTCTACTCCTGCTGTATTCTCTCTCTATCCCTCTCTCCGCTGCTGCTGCATTATCTCTCTCTGCTCCTGCTGCATTCTCTCTCTCTCTCCCTCTCTCCGCTGCTGCTGCATTATCTCTCTCTGCTCCTGTTGCATTCTCTCTCTCTGCTGCTGCTGCATTCTCTCTCTACTGTTGCTGCATTCTCTCTCTCCCTCTCTCTCTCTCTGCTGCTGCTGCATTCTCTCTCTCTCTCTGCTGCTGCTGCAATCTTTCTCAGTCTCTGCTGCTGCATCCTCTCGTCACTCTCTGCTGATGTTGCATTTTCTCTCACTCTTTGCTGCTGCATTCTCTCCCTCTCTGTCTCTGCTGCTGCTGCATTTTCTCTCTCTCTCTCCGCTGCCGTTGCATTTTCTCTCCCTCTCTTTTTCTTGTTCTTTTCTTTTTCTTTTCTCTGCTGCTGCTGCATTCTCTCTACTGCTGCTGCATTCTCTCTGCTGCTGCTGCATTCTCTCTGCTGCTGCTGCATTCTCTCTGCTGCTGCTGCATTCTCTCTGCTGCTGCTGCATTCTCTCTGCTGCTGCTGCATTCTATCTGCTGCTACTGCATTTTCTCTGCTACTGCTGCATTCTCTCTCTCTCTCTCTCTGCTGCCTTCTCTCTCTCTGCTGCAGCTGCCTTCTCTCTTTTTCTCTGCTGTTGCTGCATTCTCTCCCTCTCACTGCTGCTGCTGCATTCTCTCTGTCTCTGCTGCTGCTGCATTCTCTCTCCCTGTCTCTCTGCTACTGCTGCATTCTCTCTCTCTCTCCGGTGCTGCTGCATTCTCTCTCTCTCCTGCTGCTGCTTTATTCTCTCTCTCTCTCTCTTTGCTGCTGCTGCATTCTCTCTCTCAGCTGCTGCTGCAATCTCTCTCTCTTCTGCTGCCACCTTCTCTTTCTCTCTCTCTGCTTCAGCTGCCTTATTTCTCTCTCTCTCTGCTGCTGCATTCTCTCTCACTCTCTACTGTTGCATTCTATCCCTCTCCCTGCAGCTGCTGCATTCTCTCTCTCTCCGCTGCTGCTGCATTTTCCCTCCCTCTCCGGTGCTGCTGTATTCTCTCTCTCTGCTGCTGCTTCATTTTGTCTCTACCGCTGCTGCATTCTTTCTCTCTGCTGCTGCTGCATTCTCTTTGCTGCTGCTGCATTCTCTTTGCTGCTGCTGCATTCTCTCTCTCTCTCTTTGCTGCTGCTGCATTCTCTCTCTCTCTCTTTGCTGCAGCTGCCTTCTCACTCTCTCTCTCTGCTGCTGCTGCCTTCTCACTCTCTCTGCTGCTGCTGCATTCTCTTTCAGTCTCTGCTGCTGCTGCATTCTTTCTCGCTCTCTGCTGCTGCTGCATTTTCTCTCTCTATTCTGCTGCTTCATTCTCTGTCTCTCTCTCCGCTGCTGCTGCATTCTCTCTCTGCCGCTTCTGCATTCTCTCTCTGCCGCTGCTGCATTCTTTCTCTCTGCTGCTGCTTTTTTCTCTCTGCTGCTGCTGCATTCTTTCTCTCAGCTGCTACTGCAATCTCTCTCTCTTCTGCTGCCACCTTCTCTCTCTCTCTGCTGCAGCTGCCTTCTCTCTTTCTCTGCTGCTGCATTCTCTCTCTCTCTCTGCAGCTGCTGCATTCTCTCTCTCTGCTGCTGCTGCATTCTTTCTCACTCTCTGCTGCTGCTGCATTTTCTCTCTCTCTCTCTGCTGCTGCTGCATTCTCTCTCAGTCTCTGCTGCTGCTGCATTCTCTGTCACTCTGTGCTGCCGCTGCATTCTCTCTCCCTGTCTCCCTGCTACTGCTGCATTCTCTCTCTCTCTCTCTCTACTGCAGCTGCCTTCTCTCTCTCTCTCTCTCTCTCTCTGCAGCTGCCTTCTCTCTCTCTCTCTCTCTCTCTGCTGCTACTGCATTCTCTCCCTCTCACTGCTGCTGCATTCTCTCTCTGCTGCTGCTGCATTCTCTCTGTCTCTGCTGCTGCTGCATTTTCTCTCTCTCTCTGCTGCAGCTGCATTCTCTCTCAGTTTCTGCTGCTGCATTCTCTGTCACTCTCTGCTGCTGCTGCATTCTCTCTTCCTGTTTCTCTGCTACTGCTGCATTCTCTCTCTCTCTTCGGTGCTGCTGCATTCCCTCTCTGCTGCTGCTATATTCTCTCTCTCTCTCTCTGCTGCTGCTGCTTCATTCTATCTCTCTCTTTGCTGCTGCTGCATTCTCTCTCTGCCGCTGCTGCATTCTTTCTCTATGCTGCTGCTGCATTCTTTCTCTCTGCTGCTGCTGCATTCTTTCTCTCAGCTGCTGCTGCAATCTCTCTTTCTTCTGCTGCCACGTTCTCTCTCTCTGCTGCAGCTGCCTTCTCTCTCTCACTGCTTCTGCATTCTCTCTCTCTCTCTACTGCTGCCCCCTCTCTCTCTCTCTCTTTGCTGCTGCATTCTCTCTCTCTCTCTCCCTGCTGCTGCATTCTTTTTCTCCCTCTCTCTGATGCTGTTGCATTCTCTCTCTCTCTCTGCTGCTGCTATATTCTCCCTTTCGCTGCTGCATTCTCTCTTTCGCTGCTGCATTCTCTCTCTCTCTGCTGCTGCTGCATTCTTTCTCAGTCTCTGCTGCTGCTGCATCCTCTCGTCACTCTCTGCTGATTTTGCATTCTCTCTCACTCTCTGCAGCTGCTTTCTCTCCCTCTCTGTCTCTGCTGCTGCAGCATTTACTCTCTCTCTCTCCGCTGCCGTTAGAGTTTCTCTCTCTTTTTTTCTTTTTCTTTTCTCTGCTGCTGCTACATTCTCTCTACTGCTGCTGCATTCTCTCTACTGCTGCTGCATTCTCTCTCTCCCTCTGCTGCAGCTGCTTTCTCTCTCTCTCTCTCTGCAGCAGCTGCCTTCTCTCTCTCTCTGCTGCAGCTGCCTTCTCTCTCTCTCTCTCTGCTGCTGCTGCATTCTCTCCCTCTCACTGCTGCTGCTGCATTCTCTCTCAGTCTCTGCTGCTTGCTGCATTCTCTGTCACTCTCTGCTGCCGCTGCATTCTCTCTCAGTCTCTGCTGCTGCTGCATTCTCTGTCACTCTCTGCTGCCGCTGCATTCTCTCTCTCTGTCTCTCTGCTACTGCTGCCTTCTCTCTCTCTCCGCTGATGCTGCATTCTCTCTCTCTCTCTGCTGCTGCTGCTTCATTCTCTCTCTCTTTGCTGCTGCTGCATTCTCTCTCTCTCTTTGCTGCTGCTGCATTCTCTCTCTGCCGCTGCTGCATTCTTTCTCTCTACTGCTGCTGCATTCTTTCTCTCAGCTGCTGCTGCAATCTCTCTCTCTTCTGCTGCCACCTTCTCTCTCTCTCTCTCTCTCTCTTTCTGCTGCAGCTGCCTTCTCTCTCTCTCTCTCTCTTTGCTTCTGCTGCTTTCTCTCTCACTCTCTACTGTTGCATTCTCTCCCTCTCTCTGCAGCTGCTGCATTCTTTCTCAATCTCTGCTGCTGCTGAATTCTCTCTGTCTCTGCAGCTGCTGCATTTTCTCTTCCTCTCACTCTGCTGCTGCTGCTGCTGTATTCTCTCTCTCTCTCTGCTGCTGCTTCATTCTATCTCTGCTGTTGCTGCATTCTTTCTCTCTGCTGCTGCTGGATTCTCTTTGCTGCTGCTGCATTCTCTCTGCTGCTGCTGCCTTCTCTCTCTCTGCTGCTGCCTTCTCTCTCTCTCTCTGTTGCATTCTCTCTCTCTCTGCTGCTGCTGCATTCTCTCTCTCTATCTGCTGCTGATGCATTCTCTCTCCCTCTCTGCTGCTGCATTATCTCTCTCTCTGCTGCTGCTGCATTCTCTCTCTATCTCATTCTGCTGCTACAGCATTCTACCTCTCTCTCTCTCTATCTGCTGCTGCAGTATTCTCGCTCTCTTTGCTGCTGCTGCATTATCTCTCTCTCTCTCTTTCTCTGCTGCAGCTGCATTATCTCTCTCAACTGCTGCTGCGTTCTCTCTCTCTCTCTCTTTGCTGCTGCTGCATTATCTCTCTCTTTCTCTGCTGCTGCTGCATTCTCTCTCTCTGCTGCTGCCGATGCATTTTCTCTCTCTCTCTCTCTCTCTCTCTGCTGCTGCATTCCCCCTCTCTATGCTGCTGCTGCTTTCTCTCTCTCTCTCTCTTCAGCTGTTGCTGCATTCTCTCTCTGTCTGCTGCTGCTGCATTCTCTCGCTCTCTGCTGCTGCTCGCTCTCTCTCGGCTGTTGTAATATTTATATAAAACTACCGTAATTTTTGTCCGATTTGATCATACGAATTGTGAATCTCTTCACTTATTTCATATGTTTTAAGTAAAGCTCTCTACTATGAACGGACAAACTTGAAAACAAGTTTACCTCATCAAAACTCATAGCATATTGAGTCGAATAATAGATAATGCACACCGTTATAAAGGTTCATCTCTCCTCTCTCAAGCAGGATTTAAATTTTGGTAATCTTAAATGTTTAATAAGCCAGAAATTTGTGCGTAAAGTAAAGTAAAAAAAAAAACAGTTTTTGTCAAATAAAAAAAGTTTGGAGGGTTCGAGAAATGTAAAAAAAAAAAAATATTTTTAAGATCTACTCAACAAAACTCACAACTCATATTATGTCATTAGCCGGGTGTATTTAATTTATTTTTTTTTATTTTGTTGCATAGTGTTGTCGGTGTCAAATTCCTTACTTTGACGCTTAGTAGCCATGAGTAATACTTAAGATACGCTTCCGAATTGCTATCTTTTCAACAATCGTGACAACAATATTAAATTTTAAAAGTTCTTTATAAAAAAAAAAGAATAAACAGAAACAGAAACAGAGATGTCCATTTTTATATTTTAAGATTGGGAATTCACTAAAAAAGTTAAATAATTAGAAAAATGTTTACCCAGTATAACCCTTGAACTTGAGTTAAAAATGGAAAATGTTTCCAAAAGTTTCTGAAGCCAGTAATGGTAGGCCTAAAGTGAGTTAGGGGCCAATATAAAATTTTGTTTTTGTTAAAGAACGTTTGTAATGGGTCATTCTCTGACGTATTGTATTTCTCCTATTCATTTCACAAATTCTGCTCGTTTAGTATAGAATTTGTAACGAAGATATTCTCCTTCATAGAAATTTCTATAAAGTTTTGCGATATAAAATTTCAAAAAAAGCTACACTGTCCGTCCCTACATGCAGAACTTTTTTTTTTCTCAATGTGCTGTGTGTGTTTTATAAAGTATACCAAGGGAGTTTAAGCCGAAAGTAATAAAAGTTAGAATTTTAAATTTTTAATAGGCCGCCACATTAAGTAAATAACAAAATGAAAAGGACTTCAAAAAATATTTTTTTTTATCTTTCACGGTATCCTTTTATCAATTTTTAAATTGGAAGCCCTTTTGACCCCTTCTTTTTATGTAGTTTTCGACCTACTGTATAGAGCTCAGACTATGGGGATGAAAGTGAATTGAATTTGTGTTGAATTAGTTTTTTCTCCATAATAGAATAAGGAAAATACAACACCCAGCAATATCGTTAGTATTAATTGCGGTACAATTGAATGGAATTGAAATGCCTCGGCATTTTAAAGTTTAGTATACTGCCAACTAGACCATCGGAGCCAATGACATTCGCTTAAATAAAATCATATAAGCTTTATTTATCCGATCATAAATATCCGCTTGAAATGCATTATCCTTGATTGTCAGCATGCATTAAAGATGTTTATACAGGTGCCATATCTACAATAACCCTATTCTCTAATATAAGTAGAGTTGCGTGGATCTTAGTTTTTTAGTATTAGTTTTTGAACTTTTTTTTTGGTCCTTCGAATAATTCTTTAATATTTTTTTGTCCTAAAACCACATATACATACATAACACACATATATAATTGGTCATTCAGTCAGGATTACGACTTAAATTCTCACACCACTCATGTTGTGTGCGTTAGGTTAGGTTAAATTAGGTTAGTGTGGTAGCCTTATATCAAAAGCTCACTTAAGCACGCATAGTGACCCGTTATGGCGCCACAGGTAAACGCAGTCCCTGTACTGACCAAGTTCTTCCAAGCCAATGAGGGATAAGTTGGTCAATTCCAGGGCTGCATATTTAAAACACGACTACCCCACGCTGAAAAACTAGCCAGAAAGATTGATAAACGGGGCTATATCCTTGACGATAGCCCCATCAATGGACGATAGCCCCATCTAGCTGACAAGGGTTGGAGAGCCAAATAACCTATATCTGCACCTAGCAAGAGATGGGCATTGACATAGAAACTGGACAACAGTCTTCTCTTCCTTAGCGAATCTGCATCCACGGCAGAAATCGTTAAATGGGAGCCGCATTCTTTCTGCGTGTCTACGTGAAAGATTGAGATGATATTACGACCAAGTCCAAGTAACCGGTTGGTGCGCCTTCTATCTATTGAGAGCCAAGTGAGCTTAGAGGTGCAGCAGGTCTCCTAATTGATCCAGGATAGGTTGGCATCCCATCGTTTGCACTACAGTTTCCTCGAATATCACAGTCTCCGGGGACCCAGATAAGTGTGACACTGAATCGCCCAGAAAGAAGGTTGAGGCAGCATTAATTTTATAAAGGGTCCGACACTTAAATTTTTTTTTTTTAAATGCTTTGAAAAAAAAAGCTACTGAATATTATCTCAAATTTCTTTTTTTTATTTGAAAGTACAACCCTTCCAGTTAATAATGGCTGGCCATGCAGGAGCCTACACGATAGGTTGAATTTTTAAGCATCTTATCGATTGTGTGCAGCTATATTCCATCAATGGCTTCACGAATATTGTACTCTAAAGGATCAATTGTCTCTAGCTTGTCGGTGTAACACTTATCTTTGGCGGCACCCCACAAATAATAGTCCAACGGTATCAAATCGCTTTTCCGAGGTGGCCAAACGACATCGGCTTTGCGGCTGATAATGCGATCTTCAAAAACCGGGCTCAAAACATAGAGTCTAGCTTCGGCTGTGTGGCACGTAGCGCCGTCTTGTTGAAACTAAATGTTGCCAAAATCCTCCTCTTCAATTTTTTTTGAACAAAAATTCTTTCTACATGGCCCGCTAACATTCGCCATTGACTGTAACGGCCATTCCTTGCTCATTTTCGAAGAAAAATGGCCCAATTATGCCACTGGACCAAAATCTGCACCACACAGTGACTGGTTTTGGGTGCGTCGGCTTTTCAATGTATCCGTGTAGGTTTTCTGTGCTCCAAGTGCAACAATTTTGCTTGTTTACATACCCGCCAATATGAAAATGATCTTCATCTAAAAAGATAATCTTTTTGCCAAAAACGGCATCTTCTGTAAATCGATCGCAGGCCAACTTTGCGAGGCGGCCATTTGAATGAAATTATTTTCCATTATTAACAGGAAGGATTGTACTTTAAAATAAAAAAAGGAAATTTGAGAAAATATTCAGTAGCTTTTTTTTTGCAGCATTTTCAATTTTTACATGAGTGGCGTGATCTACAGTTTAAAATCGACTCCGAACGACAGATTTTTGAGAAACTTTTCATGGCAGGTTTATTTAGCCTCAGAGTTTTTGCCAGAAATCTACTTTACGTTTTGATGTCTGACCTGAGGTTTGAACCGTGGCCTTACGTCTGATGAGCCACCATACTACCTACTAGATTACGGCGACTATAACGGTGGGTAATTCAATACTGTTCAATAGCTAGAGAAATAAGTAGTGTAGAGTACAATATGTCGTCTAACACTGTTGGCAGTTGTAAAAGTTTGACTTGCTTTGCCGTTATAATGAGTTCTATCATTGCGCCTCTTTAAATAACTTTACAAATTTACGATGAACAGTTATTTTGGAATGTTTTACATTTCATCTATTGGTGTGATTGACACACGACAGTCTCTGCCAAAAATCAATTTATTCTTTACGTGGAAGGTGATTAGAGTATTTGATCCAGTTGCGAATCAAAATCAAATCAGTTCCGAATAAAGACATAAAAGTTGTTCAAATTATAAAATGACATAACATATCGGTAGTAATAATTAAAATTAATTTTTTAATTTATTAATTTTTACCATAGAAATCTTGGTCAATTTAAGGGTTTAGCATAACAAACATAAAAATTGGCCAGCACGTTTTTCGTTACCCCATCTACTATCTATCCCAAATACGTCATATGACCTTTTTAAAAAGTAGAGTAGTACACAGTTAAACATTATTGTTGGTTTATATTTCTTCTTCTTAGTTTTTTTTTCCATGTTGACCGACACTTTCGTAATTGAGTTTAGGCCAAAACAAAAATTACAAAAATTACAAAAAAAAAAAAAGCTGTTGCTCATTTATAAAACCCATGGGTAATATTTTCATTCTCCTCCTTTTTTTTATGGAAAAAGGAAACGTCCTTCAATTATTTGTTGGTTATGTTGCTAGTAGAAGTAGATATAATGTTGCGTTGTTGTGCGAATATATAAGTAATCACAGGGTGGGTAGTATTTGGTAATGCAACACCTCATTGTCTTAATTAATGTTAATGTTGGTTTAATTATTTATTTTATCTTGAATATTGCAAAAGTTTCTTTTTATATTTACTTTCTTTAAACTTTTTTTATACCTCATCGTTTTTATGATTATTTTACTCATGATTTAATTGGAGTTCATTATCCTGTAAAATATTTTCGAATAATTAAATATTTATGAGGATAAAGACATAGGCTTAGAATTTAAATATTTCTTTTTCTTTTCATTATTACATATTCCATAGAGTAGAGAAATATTGTAATATGACGATATCTAGATTTAAAATTTTAAATGTAAGTAGTTTGCATTTTCGAAAATTATTTAATCAATATATTTCGTTTTAAAACCGATAAGCAAGAGTTTGTTTTCCACTTATCTTGAGTTCCAATTCTCAATCAACAAGGAATTATTTAAAATACACTAAGCGATATAGGTGAGTCAACACCAAGGTCAGAATTTATGCATTAGTTTTAAGAAAATTATTTGGATTCCACCAAGAAGATTAAAGCATCTAACATGTGATCTGATAGGTTTGAAAGAATTTTGTTGTCAACATAGTCTGCCATTTAAAAACACTTCTCGCAATCAACATTTGTTGGTAAAATATTTCGAAGATAGCTATATGCAGCTTATAAATCTTCATCTCTACCGCCTCTTGATGTTAAGAAATCTATTTCTTTAGATAGTTAAGTATCTAAATCAGTTGCCGTATTAACTCGTTTTAGAGGACTTTTGCATTCTTCGATGCCATTAAATAATTTTTTATTACTGGAAGTAGGGTTTTCCTCATCTGAGATACTATTATCGAAGTCACGTGATATAGAATATTTTTTCAGGACCTTTTGTAGGGCCAAAAGACATATGAATTCATAATCCCGAAAATCCAGAAAAATCCCGGGATAAGTTCTTAATAATCCCGGGAATTGGAATTTTGTGAATCCCGAAAATCCCAGGATTTCGGGATTCGGGATTTCCCGATTGGCATTCCTAGTCAACACCCACTATAATTTTAAATTTACTATTATAAAAAATATATTCATAGCACAACAATAATTTTGGTTTTGTTGTTGTTTTAAAATTTTATAAATAATAAATAAACGTTTTTATTTTTGAAAATTTATTCGACTATTCGCATTTACATTTCACACCCTATCCTATTATTTCAGTGGTGTTTACTCATTTCAGTGGTGTTTACTCACTTTTGAGGCCTAGTGTATTGTAATATGTGTTTAACAATAAATTTCGAAATCCTAAATCTGAAATATGTAGAAAAGATTACCAGATAAATATATTTAGTTGAATATATTTTTCTTAAGTCAAATTACTTTCATTAAATATGTATTATGTTGAGCGATAAAGTTTAGCTTCTTCCTAACTTCTGTTATTTAGAATATCAAAGGCAAGTAAATTTGTTTCAGATACCAGTTCTTTAAAAATTAATCTTTCACAAACAAAATAAACAAACTATATAGTTAAAACAGTGAACATATGTTCGAGACGAGTGTAAGTAAGTAAATAACTAAAATGGCGGATTCAACCGCCATGTCGAGGTTTATAAAAATTAATCAAATTTACTTGAAAATTATTACTCGGGGGTTTTTGGAATCGCTGATGACAGATTTAAATTTTTTAAATCGACCCCAAACGACCTCAAAAACCCCTGAATAACAAGTTTCAACTAAATCTGATTAATTTTTAATGACCTCCGTAATGTGTTTCTTTTGCTCTCGCACCCTTAGACATAAACCCACCCCCTTCTTTAAGGCTGCATGTAATCAATTTGGTTGTGGGCTCATTTTAAAAAGTGAAGATCAATTGTCAGTTTCTGACAATAGCAATGGTTCTAGCATGCTAGTGTTTAGCTCTACAATATTTCAAAAACTGCCAAAACTGCCAAAAGGTCTGAGAATCGGACAATATCTATTTTTCATATCCCTAAATGTTAAGAGGGCGTGGCAAATCGTTAAAATTTAATATTTAGGTACATCTTGATCGTAGACGAATAAAATCGGGTGGGTAAGTTCGTAGAGTCGATATCCACAATCTCACCAAAAATGGGCGTGATAACCCTGTGTCTTCAAGTGATACCTATAACTCTTAGGCTACTAAATCGATTTTCACCATTCTTTTTTTTCGAAAGCTTATCAGGTCAAGATGGTGGTAAAAAAATCGATATAGCCAAAAGTAGGCGTGACAAACCTTTAAAATTTAATATTTAGGGACAAAGTGACCGTATACCATGCAATTTGGTAGATAAGTTCGTAGAGCTAAGAGTTAAGAGCTACCTATAAGTCGACTAATTTGACGGTTTTTAACTACATATGTATATATATAACATGTATATGTATACAGTTAGTCTGTTTGGCGTTTGTTTTGGAGCGAGTACAACAACTACAACTTCGTCAGCGCTACCCATAATTCGAACCTCTTATTGTTATACTTTGTAAGCCTCACTTAAATAACGTACCGACTTCGATTAAATTTTAAACTAGATAGATCTGCGTACCGGGTTGGACGAAGTTCGTCCGTTCATATAAAGTATGAAACATTATTTAATAAGCAATAATCAATTCCTGTGCCGAATACCTCTATTATGAAATTGAGGTGATGTTTGAAAAAATTACAATCTATAATGAAATTAAAAACAATTTTTTTTTAGTTTGTTTTTTTTTTAAGAATGTGTGAATCAATTTGCATACGTATTGCCTTAAAACAAACTTCACAAATCAATATCCTGCGAAAGAATAACATTTGCAATCTTTAAGTTCATTTAAGATTTTATTTTTGTTTTCCAAGAATTTTCTTTACCTCAGGGAAAGTACTCCCCATACAAACAGACACACACATGGTACAATTGTGTTACTCAAGGAGCAAAAGAATTTTTTGCAAATAACTTGTCATTTTAGTATTGAAACTTTTTGTTAAGTCACATGACTCTGAAATAAATTTAAATTTCTAAAGTTTTTTGTACGTTTTTTTTTTTTGGGAGGATATACAAAATCAAAAACGACAAAATTCTTTACACCATTCACAATAATATAGGAGACAACAATGTATTATGTTTGTAATAATATCGGTTACACTTGATAAAATCTAAATTTTTTGATTCGCATAAAGCATATAAATTAAGTGTTCTTATCTCCATCACAGAGGTTTATTTTGTAGTATTCGATTGTACTTGTAATTCCTCGTTAGTATAGACAATTATTTCCTATTTTCCTAAAATCACAGTCACTATATAATAGCAGTTCATCATAGTTCTTCCTTCTTGGAAACGACATAATCGTTTTTGGACTTCCAAAAACATATAAAAATTCTCTAGTAGGTCACTCATTTTTTGAGAACATATAAGATATAGTACACCTACCCGACTACTGGCAAATGATAGTGCAGAGGGTCCTCTTTTCAACCGTGGCAGTGAGACAGCTGGATAATTTTGAAATTCAGGAAAAATCAATCCTCCACCAACCATTCCATATATTTCAACACTATTATTCAAAAATAATGGTGATCATAATGAGAATTATAGTTATTCGTCTGTAATTATTGAAAAGTAGGAGACAAATCCACATATTACCGGAGTTAAATCGTTAACAGTTCTCTGTTAATAGCATCCTGTTAAAGATGAAAAGCATTTTTGGTTTTTAAATTCGAATTTATCTTCTCACACACTGCACTTTATTAGTACTGATGACAAGAAATAATCGCTAAATCCAAATCACCGGCATAATTAACAATAGAAGAGACGACAGATCATCTTCGTGGGATTCAAGGCCAATAAACGGTCATAAGATCTAATATACAGCCTGCAGTTTACAGTTCACGACATAATCTTCAAAGAAAGTTTTGTTTCCGTGCACATACTCACCGACTCCGAGGTAAATAACTTTGAATGGTTACAAAATTCAAAATATGAAATTATTAATATAATATGAGAAGTTGCCATAGTCTAGTGGGTAGTGTGTTGGCTTATTAGATGTAACGCCAATGTTCAAACTCCAGGTCAGACATCAAAACGAAATATGAAAATATTTTTCTTCGGCGACTTCCTCTCAATAATTCTCTGGCAAAAGCTCTGAGAGCAAATAAAATTGCCATGAAAAGTTTCTCAAAAATCTGTCGTTCGGAGTTGACTTTAAACTGTAGGTCCCGCGCAACTCATTTATAAAATTAATGCACACAACATAAGTGGTGGGAGAAGCTAGGCTGTAATACTGACTGAAGGGTTGTAATGGGAAATTATGTACATATATTTGTACACTGAGCGCCAAAAGTGAGTAAACACCACTGAAATAATTCATTTCCTTAGGATAGCGAGAAAAGTAAATAAGAATAGTCGAATAAATTTCCAAAAATAAAAACTTTTATTTATTACTTATAAAATTTTAAAGCAACAGAAAAAAACCAAAATTATTGTTGTACTACAAGTATATTTTTTATAATAGAAAATTAAAAAATTGTAGTGGGTGTTGACTCACTTATGGCGCTCAGTGTATGTGAATAAAATATGAAACTATGGATATATATACTTATTAATTATTTCACATGGCTTACATGGTTACTTGCCTAAGCATTAATGTGAAGCCGAGCACAAGTTCTATATATCCAGCACAAGGTCTACGTAACTCAACTTGTAATAATTAGACACAATTTGTAATTATGTTGTAACTAATAAAATGTTCATATTATAGTTGTAATGAAATTATGTTTGAATCCATTTTGAATACGAATTTTATCATTCATTAATCAGTCACTGGGGAAAGCAACGAACTATTTCATTTTAAAATTTCAAAAAATTTTTCATCAAGTTCCGTTTGGTTCACTCTTGTTTCCAGTCCCGTAAATGAAAGTGTTTTGAAAGTGTGTCGCTTTTTTGCCATTTTATATTTTTACTTTTCTATGTGCTCAAGGACATCCTACTAATGATAAAATGATAGAGAAGAAAATGTAGTGAATAAATCAATGATACGATGACATAAATTGAGTCAATCATATCACTCTCGAATGGTCACTTTGAAAGGCTGATTTGATTATTTCATAAAAGATAAAAAGGCAAAGAATGTTGTTGATGGAAAAGAAAACTTAACTAAAAATAGAATATTTAAAGAAGATTTGCCATCAGGTCTATAGAAACCTAAGCGTATGCGTCACTAATTTTCAATAGTCATCTGTAAATATTTATCAAGCTTTTGTATTTAGAGAACAATAGAAAATTAATGCTTCACTGATTTTTAATTTATAAATTTATCTCTTAAAGATTTTTGCTCATTTCACTTCTTATTATCATTTCTAATTAAATTTTTCTATTCAAAATGATTACATTAAGATTTTAGGTAACAGATTAAGGGCCATTATTACAACTTGTCGTTAAACTTAGGTTTAGTTAAAAGTACCTTTAGCTAAGGTGATTTGTAAAGCTACCTTTAACTTATTTTCGTTATTACTTTTCCTAAAATATGGCAGTGGGCGGAACAATGTCGATAAAACTGCCCAATTAAACAAGTTTTTTTTTTTACCGCAGAGACAACGAGCGTCTTCGTTTTTGTATGTATATGATCATTTTGTTTAAATTTGAAGTTTCCTTATTGAAAATAATATGTAATATGGCAAGTTCAAATAATTACTTAACTACCGGCAGGATGAACCATCCTTTGGCTTAACGCTCACTTCTATCTTATTGGGTAGGTACTCATAATAATGAAAAGCAATTCATCTGTCCGTTAAAATCCTCCCATTAGTTAACGGCAAGTTGTAATAATGACCCTGATTATTATTATTTTCTCTTATTTATTTGTCATCTTCTTCAATTTTATTTTATAATTGTATTTTAGATTATTGTTTTCATCTGAAACGAAGAATAATTAAAGTTAAAAGTGTATTTATTTAGGAGCACAAACAATATTAAGAAAAGAAAAGGCCTACCCTGCTGTATTTGGCTCACTTTAGGACTTCATCCAAGAGCTTAGCAGTGGATTGATATTCAGTCGATCTAAATATGGTAATTTTGGGTTCCGGATAATTATATTATTATTCACATTGTCGTGAAGCCGTTCCTTTGTACTGCGACCAACTGGGATAATTGAAAAATGAATGGATTTAACCTTCACAAGGGTAATTTACTAAGAAGCGTTATCAAGTGTCATTTGATATAAAGGGTTTGTCAAATAACTTTTTTTTTTAAATGCTTTGAAAAAAAACTATTTTCTCAAATTTCTTTTTTATTTGAAAGTACAATCCTTCCGGTTAATAACGGAAAATAATTTCATTCAAATGGCTGCCTCGGCTGGTCATGCAGTACCCTACACGATCGATCCAATTTTTATCATTATCGATTGGGTGAAGCTGTGTTTCACCAATGGGTTCACGAATATTGTCCTTAAAAGCGTCAATTATCTCTGGCTTGTCGACGTAACACTTATCTTTGACAGTACCCCACAAATAGTAGTTCAACGGTGTCAAATCGCAGTTCCGAGGTGGCCAAACGACGTCAGCTCTGCGGCTGATAATGCGATCTTCAAAAACAGGGCGCAAAACATCGAGTGTAGCTTCGGCTGTGTGGCACGTAGCACCGTCATTTTGAAACCAAATGTTGGCAATATCCTCTTTTCCAATTTTTGTGAACAAAAATTCGTTCAACATGGCCCGATAACGATCGTCATTTACTGTAACGGCCACTCCTTGCTCATTTTCGAAGAAAAATGGCCCAACTATGCCTCTGGGCCAAAATCCGCACCAAACAGTGACTCGTTTTGGGTGCGTCGGCTTTTCAATGTATGCGTGCGTGATTTCTATGCGCCAAAAACGACAATTTTACTTGTTTACATACCCGCCAAGATCAAAATGAGCTTCATCTGAAAAGGTAATCTTTTTGCCAAAATCGATACCATTCACGAAATAAGCACTAGTTGAAAAAATAAACGTTAGATGGCGGAACCGATAGTACAACAATAGAGAAAGGATAACTTTCTGTCTACATTTTAAACTAGTGGTTACACAAAAAGACAAATCCATTAATTTTCAAAATCTGCAAAACCAACCTTACATCACTTATATTGAGCGTGTTTATTTAAATCTGTGTATGGAGGAACGCATAAGCTAACGTCACTACAACTGGCAGTTTTTGAAACTGTGTTGCTCTTTAAATTTCTCTTTTTACAAAATTTTAGAACTAAGACTTGAGCTGCTCGGAACTCTCATATAGTAAAACAACACACTAAAAAAAAGACGACGTGCTTTTTAAGTTGACATGCAATATTGGCAATAGCACAAAAGGTAACTTTACACAATAACACCGTCAAGAACACGCTTATTATTTAGGAAAATAGTAATGCTATCAACTATAAGATATGCAAGATATCATGAATTAATTAATTGACAAGAATATTTGAGCTATATGAGTATGTCGAAACAATTTGTATTTGTTGAATACAACAAAATCATTCTGTACTGTTAAGTTTATTTTTCTTTCAATTTGTTTGGAAATATCACTGAAATTTGCATTTTCGCCTAAAACTAGAGGGGAAAGATTTCATTCTGCGATTAGCATACTTCATAATGACATTTCGTAACGCCATTGGCATACTTCAGTTTATAAACAACAACGTAATTCAACTCGGAATGGCATGGAAACAAATTTAAAATATATAATATATATTATATACATACTCGTATACATAATATACATCCATGTGCACGCAAATATTATTTTATTTAAGCAGTCATGTGCAAGGGAGCAGCATATACTGGTTGGCGGTTTATTACTTTAAAAAAATTAAAATTAAAAAAAATGCAAATGGAATGTATTTGGGAGACAAATTTTTTCCTTCAATGCATGGCACAACACGAAACAGGCCAAAATGAAATTATAAAATTTTGGATACTTTTGTTCTTCCATATTTCCTTTTTCATTTTGTCAGATTTCAGATTTTCCTTTTGATACTGATTTCATCGCATATATCGAAAAACAAATTTAATATCGTATCCGAGCGAAAACCCCGTGTAATCTCTTTCATTTTATAAAAACAGCGGAAAATCTTCTTCCGTCTATTTAAATAAATACAGTAAAGCATTTAGGCATGCAATATACTTCCCGGAAGGAAACATGTCGACAAGTGTCTCCAAGTCACCAGTTTTGTCGACTATATTGGTGACATTGTGATCGAAGCGTCAACAATTATTTTATTTTGATTAGAAACAAATTGTCAATCGTCAAATTGTCAAGGAATTATAAACACTAAATAAAAAAAAAAAAAAGCAATAAATGTTATATAAAAATAAATGTTGTGAAAATGAGACATTTATAAGACCAAGTGTGAATTGGGAAAATTTTATGGAGCCTAAATATTCTGTGTTGTCTAAAATAGATTTTTCCAAAATATAGTTTGCGTGAGAAGATAAAAAATTGGTATATTGGACACAATTGTTAAACAAAATGAAATTGCCTCAAATCTTATGGAATTTTTCGCTATCGACTCTGAAGTAAAACAGAGAGAATTTGATGCTATTTTGAAAAGTCATTCAGACCCATACGTATGTAAGTATTTACTTTTATTGTAAAACTACATCAACGAATAAAATTGCATTTTTTTTTGTTTATATTCAATAGATTCGATAAATGAAATCAAACCTTGCGGGTAATGCAGAAAGAAATCTTTATGAAATATTTGGCCAAAATATTAACATGAATTTTAATGTTGATATGACTCTTTTGGCAAAAAGAAATTTCGCGAATAATCAAACGTTTTTAAAGCCTTTATAGGTAATAAATACTTTTTTGTATTCTCATAAATATTTGTAATATTTTAAGAATTTGTTTAGTTTTTTTAATATCCAGATGTAATATCAGCTTAGAGCAGCATTTAAGAACCAAAAGGAAAAATATTTCAAAGATGTGGGTCGCAGCAGAACCAAAAATCGTGAAGAAGACGACTCTCCCAAAGAGGATTAATAATTGTACATACATAATTGGTCATTAGAACCCATCAGTCAGGATTATTAACCTAGTTTCTCATACCACTTATGTTGTGTGTGTTACTTAAGTTAGAGAACGTAGAATTTAAAAATAAAATAAAATACAAGAACATTAGGACGTTATAGAATGGAGGCGTCGATATATCGATTATAAATAATTTTCTCAAAGGAATGTTGCAAAATCTGCAATCCTTACAACCCTTCAGTCAGGATTATTAACCTAGTTTTTCACACCATTTATGTTGTGTGTGTTAATTTTATACATAAGTGGCGGGACCTACAGTTTAAAGTCGACTCCGAACGACAGATTTTATGAGAAACTTTTCATGGCAATTTTATTTACTCTCAGAGTTTTTGCCAGAAATATGCTGAGAGGAAATCGCCGTAAAAATACTTTTTGTATTTTGTTTTGATGTCTGGCCTAGGACTTGAACCCTAGCTTTTATTTCTAATAAGCCAACACACTACCTACTAGACCACGGCGACTTCAATAATTAATAATTTTACTTAATTTTAATAAAACAAAAACGTTATTTTGATGTTACTATATAAATAAGAGAGACTTAATTAATAATATCTTTTTAGTTTTCATATTTAAATTTAAAAAAAGGCTATAACAATGAAATCGTATCTTTTGTTTTAATAAAATATCAAATATTTTCAAAAATTGAAATTTTATTGTCGTCTATTACTATAGAATAGTGCCAAAAGTGTAGACTAGAAATGCTAAATTGTACTATTGATTCATTGGTTCCAATGTCAACATATGGTCCCAAAAGAAGGTCACTATATAGTCAATAGTACTAACGTCAGTAGTAGATTTTCAATGACTCCCACGTGTTAAATGCCTATAGTAAATAACATTGGCTGGGGTACAAAATGTCCCTAGTACTGGTGACTGTGTCAATAGTAAGCCAATAGAGTTTCACTATTGGCATTTCCTACAGGGAAACAAATATTTAAACAAAAAAAAACATTAATACAAATGGAAAGTTAAAACAGGAACAGAAAGTTAATGAACTTTAAAAGAAAGAAGACTAGATATCCGTCATTTATAAATCAATCGTTATAAATCAAATGAAGTATATAAATTAAAATAAATTGGAATAAGAAACAAAAAAAGAAGATAAAGAAAACAATGAAACTTTTCTATGGTTGTATCAAATAAATAATGAGAAATTTCTAAATAATATTCTTTAAAATCGCATTGATTTCTGGAGATACTGTTCTACTCTACTATACCCTACAATCATAGCTGCCAGATTTGACGATTTTGTGCCCCAAAAATATCAAAATGTTCATATGACAATTTATACCCTTATTTTGACGATTTTTAGAAATACAAAATTTACATCATATTCTTTCCTTTTTTACATTAATAGCCACTTTAAGCTTTGTATTTGCTTTGGAATTGTTACTCTTGAAAATTAAGATTAGTAATAACAAGGACTAAAATATTAGATTTTAAAATTATATACGAATTCTTGTAATGATTTTTCTGCATTTTATGCCTTTTTGACCCCATAGTTGAGCATAATTTATCATTTGCCGTTTTTTGTTTTATCGTTTTCTTCTAATATCGAAAGAACAAAGACAAGGCAGGTGATGAATGGCATTCTGTTAGGAACTAGGAAAATATATTATGGGAGTAATAGGAAAGACCTCTGCAAGAATTGAGTTTCACATACGAATAGTCTGGCTAAAAGGCTAATTTTGTCTGTAACACAGTGTACGATCCACTGGCCAATTGACCACGTACGAATTTACTGGCCGGGAACAAGACCCCTTATTAATTTTGACGATTTTTTTTTTCAAATATTTGACAATTTAATGCTTCATTTATCTGGCAGCAATACCTGCAATACTTTAATTAGTATATTGAATACTTAGTACAATTTTAATAGGCTGAATACAATGCTACATCGTATATCCTACAGGGATAGGGATTTATATCATTAAAGCAGAGGAGTGCAAAACAAGTGAAATAGAACACATAGCGTATAGGAAGCATACAGGGTGGCTGATATATAATACAACAAAGTAAAGCGCTATATTTTTTAAAAAATTTTTTTTTAATTTTATTGTTCAAAATCAAAAAATGTTTAGATTTGTTCCAATTGGCCATATTTGGTACGAATTATGGCCTTCAAACGGCCGACAAAGCCATCACAGACTGCATGAAAGTGGCTCTGCGGTATTTTGGCCTTTTTTTTTTGGGTGTTTTTTAGTGAGAACCTTACTCTTCAAAATGCCCCTGCATATTTTCCCGATAATATTTGGCATTAATTTTGACCCCACGGTCGGTGAATACGAGCGGGGAGCGACTATCGGCCGTTATGGCGGCCCACACCATTACCATCGGCGGCGCTTGAGTTCTGGTGGCCAATCGCCGATCATTTTGTTTGTTCACAAACTGCTCAATTTGGAATGGCTTCTCATCGGAGAAAACCAAATTCGGTAACTGGCCACTTTCGTGCAACCGAAGTAACTCCTTGGCTCTTTTCAGTCTAACTTTTTTTTTGTGCATCGGTGAGCTCTTGCACTTTTTGGAACTTCAATGGCTTTAGTCCAAGCTCATTTTTCAATATGTGTTGCATCCGTTCTCGCGATATGTTCAGCTCACGAGTAATTTTTGTACCACTGCGCCGTGGATTTCGATCAAATCTTGTCTTCACTTTTCAGATAATTTCTGATGTCGTTACCGTTTTTTTTCGTCCACTTTTTGGACGCAATGGAACACTGCCGTTATCACGGTATCGAGTAATGGTACGAGAAACAAAAGATTTATTCACATTTAAATGCTGGAGGTATCTAACGATAGCCACGTGTGGTGAAATATAAAGCAATCGCATTATCACGCTTGAATTCCATCACGAATAACTTTTTTCTAAATGCAATAGATCAAAATGCTTTTGTAAGCTTGTAAATAATAAAATCTGTCAGCTGTCAAGTATCAGCCACCCTGTAATTGAATAATTATTTACAGTAACTGGATAGGAAATTATTAGACTAGTTGTAGTACGACAATGCATAATTTTTTAATATATTTTTTGTTAACAACTTTTTAAGAAACAAATTAACATAAATCGACTTAGACTGTTATGGCTTTTAACCACAGATTTTAGACTATATTGCTTGTTCAACTTCGGTTAACTTCACGAAATGTACATAAGTCTGACTATATGCCTGTGATCCAATTGAGTATAAAATACTCGTAATTATTAGAAATATTAGAAATCCGCTACTGCCTCAGACGCTAGTTGGTCTTACGAGTCTGAGTAACATAACTTATTAGTAGGGACACAGAAGAAAGTCCCGATAATTAAGGTGTACGTATTTCGACTTTCATTGGGCAATCGCAAAATCGAAATGTCTAAAGAGACTTTATAAAAATTTAAGTTTCACAGATGTTCATTTCTAAACGTATGACAGATTAAAACTAAAAATATTGATTTTTGTGCAGCTGTAAAATAGTTACAAATTGTGTTAAATAAAGTATCAGTTACTGTAGAGTGATTATACAATAATCATTGAGAATTTTTTTTTTCCTGAATACAAGTAGGAACGTTTATAATACATATGACTGTATGGGAGCGTTACTATCAGTGGCTGAAATTACTCAGGAAGATTTAATTAACAGCCTGCAGTAGGTAAACATACATTTAGAGACATGGAGTTCACAAATGATTTACTTATATGCATAATATGAAAAATATAAAATAAATTTCAAAAGCATTTAAAAAAAAATCATAATTAAAAGAGAAAAAATACTCTGTAGAGATGTATAATACACAAACAAATAATTAAAATTACATACATTACTTACCTATTTAATTGGTAATTGGAGTGACGGAATCCACTTCGATTCTCGACTTCGAAGACTGCCGAAAGAAATTTTTTTTTTCAAATTTTGTTTCCTTTGAGGTTTCTAAGCCAATGGTTGAACTACGAACTCTTGTTGGTATTCGTTAGTCGTGATAAATTCTATTTAAAGATAAATACAAAAATATTTTAATTAACAATAAAAATAAGCTTTAATTCGATATTAATAACAATAAATTTGTTTATAGACAGCTCTTTGTTGAAAAATTTATTTTGGACACAAATTTTCAGTCTTTAGTTACTATTAATTCATTTTATTACTATTCATGTTTCTCCTAAATTTCGTAAAACAAGGGGCTTAATATTTATACATACCCACTCGCTCCACACATACATATGTACATACATATCTCATTTACATAATTATAATTAATTTAAACTCTTTTGTTTTTCTCTTATTTTATTAGATTATGTGATAAAATATATGTCACTGTGACAACACCTAAACATGGCGAAGTAGGTAAGGGTTTAAAAATCATATGGCACCAATAGCCCATGGGGGGTTTTTTAAAGAAGAAGGTTTGTATACATATTACAGTACGGTTCACTAAAACCCAATGAAATTCTCTAATAACAATGAGAAATGGTCTCCATTTTTGCGAGCAATTTAGACTTGAAGTCACCGTAGTCTAGTAGATAGTATGTCGGCTTATTAGACGTAAGGCCATGGTCCAAACACCAGTTAAATATCAAAACTGAAATTATGAAAAAAAAATTTCTTCCGCGACTGCCTCTCATCAGATTTCTGGCAAAAACTCTGAGAGTAAATAAAATTGCCATGAAGAGCAATCGGAGTCGACTTTAAACAGTCAGGTTCCGTTGCTCATGTACCGCAAATACTACAAAAATTTTCACATGCCTGTCACAACTACAGTCATATGTTAATTGTGTTCTCTTTGTGCCGGACCTCTATTTTGGAAACCTGATTCTGATTCAACAAAGTAACTAATGATTATTGACATGATAATTCTTATATTAGGTATCAAAAAGATGATATAAAAGACTAACACAACTTCCATGTTCAAGAAAGAATTTTAAGAAAGTTAATGCCAATTGGCCATTACAACCCTTCAGTCAGGATTACGACCTAGCTTCTCACACCACTTATATTGTGTGCGTTAATTTTATACATCAGTGTCGTGGTCTGCAGTTTAAAGTCGATTCCGAACGACAGATTTTTGAGAAGCTTTTCATGGCAATTTTTACTCTCAGAGTCTTTGCCAGAAATCTTATGAGAGGAAGTTGCCGAAGAAATATTTTTCGTTTTGATGTCTGAACTGGTATTCGAACCCGGGCCTTTTGTCTAATAAGCCAACACACTACCCACTAGACAACGGCGGCTTGTAATACCAATATACATAGAAAAATAATTAAAAATTAAGAATAACAAAGTGCGATAGTGAAAATATACAAGAGTAACTTCATAGCCTACGTTTAAGTACAACTCAAAAATATTTTTTTTATATTTGACAAAAACTGTTCTCTTTTTTTGACTTTACGCACTAATTTCTGAATTACTCAAACATTTTTGACCTGATTTCTAAAATCTAAATCTTTAAAGGGGGGAGATGGAGCTTTAAAGCGCTATACATACATATATGCCATCACTAGCGATAATATTGAATTTTGATTTGTCACTGAAAAGAACGTTTTTCCACTGGTTTACTGGACAGTAATCAAAATTCAATATTATCGCTAGTGATGGCTTAACTCGAGTTAGGCGGCCAAAAGGAAAACGAGTACAAAAATAATTTTGTTTAAGGCCCGTCAAACACGGAGGTAGTCATGTCATGGCCAGGGGATGTTTTTCTGTCAATGGTTTGGGCCCACTTCATCGTATTGAGGGAATAATGGATAAATGGTCGTACAAAAACATCCGTCGAAGATAATAAAAACTTGGTTTAGGCAAAAAATATTACTGTTATAGAACGGCCACCTCATTCACTGGACTTGAACCCATAGAAAATCTCTCGTCAATTGTAAAACAGCGGATTGATCGCAATAACGTTCAAAATGCGGACAAGTTGCTTAATCGAATTAAAATGCACGGTATGCTATTCCACAGGCTACTATAAATCATTTAATAGAGTTGATGCCACGAAGATGCAAAACCGTAATAAGGTGCATAGTAAAGGTTCCGCTACGAAATATTAAGCAAACAAATATTTTTTATCGTGGAATATTTTTAAGTTGCAATTGTTTTGTCTTATAGAAGAAGTGACTACTTTTCTTTTAAGTTTTTAATTTTTATTGAATATCGCAGATGAGATTCCTTTTGTTTTGTAAGTAATATAAAAATTACAATTTGATTACCCCGTGTCTTATATTTGAGCTAATAATAAAATCGCTATAGTAGTTGCAAATGTTTTGTCCGATACTCTAGGTCAATAATCCTGACTGAATGTATGTACCTCTTGAAATGAACTTTTAGTTTAAAAATTTTCAGAATTTTTTATGGATCTTGATTGTTTATCACAAAATGTGTCAATTTCATGTTTGCACATCCTCCAGAAGTTAATGTTACCGCAAAGGGAAATAATATTTGAAAAAAAAAAACAAACATTACCCGACTTCTAGTGGCCGCTCCGGTCGGGCAACTTGACATTGACAACAGATGGGACTTTATTCGTTTTCGTTTCAATAAAATTTTTCAAATCAAATCCACTGCTTTGACTGTTGCTTTATCAACTTTGGTAGTAAGTGGTGGATGAATTGAATCAACAGGACCATTATACAAACGGATCGCCACATTACTCATAAGCATTCATTTGAGTCATCGGGTTGGCCTGTTGCATGGCCGCCAATAATAAGTTCCAGGTTCGTAAAATTCACAGGAAATCTTAAACTTTTCTAATCTGTGTATAGGTCCATACAAAATGATTTCTTTTCCACTTAAGTACTGAGTTTACATCAAAAGTGAACTCAACAGTGAAGGGTGTAATAAGTTGAATACACAATTACGGCGACATGCTGGGAATGGGGCGTAATATTACAATAAATTTTATTATACATAACAAGTTTGTATTATGCAATGTCAATGATACATATTTACTATTGAATCTCATAATTTAACCACACACATATAATACGAGTATTATGTGTGACCGCGTAGGTCACATTAAGTTTTATTTAATGAATGTGTGGTTTTCACTTCTATTGTATTAGGGCGTTGTAACGGTCGCCTTCTGTTTTCAAATATGAAATCTTGTAAGCTTCTGGTGGAAAAAAGGAGAAGAAAAGAATATAAAAATAAACTATAACTCATTTACAAACATACAGAGAGTGTCAAAAGAAACTGTACAGAAAAATAAAATTCAATTCAAAATATCCCCAAACTTAACTTAACTTTTACCACTTAAGGAGAGTGCCGGAAAAAATTTTACAATGTTTCGAAATTTTTTTTGTAATTGTTTTTGGTTCAATTTTAAAAATTGGCAATGAAACAATTTTGAAATAAAAATAACGGTAATTTATTAATGTACACTTTCTTTTGTCGCTCACTGTATGTATGTATGCACGGGGTTTATGTAAAAATAATTTAAAAGATTTCTGGCTACAAAACAGAAAATGACAACAACAACAAAATACGAAAAACTTATACGTATAAACAGATTTTTTTTGCCCACTCTTTCCTCGTGTGACAATTTTCAATGAAAATGGATGGAGAAACTAAGGAAACCGGAATAATGAAAAATGACAGTATGGAAAAATAATTTATTTAAAATGGTAAGAAAGCTGAAGTAACCAAAAAAGTAAACGTTGTGGCAAAAACTGTAAAAAGAAACAAAAGAAATCACACTCAAGATTAAATTTTCAAATATTAAAAATGGCAAAAAGGAAAGGGAGGTGTCGAAACACAAGGTATTTAGGTCAATTGGATGCCATATTTTAGCATATTGCTTCACCATTTTCAATGTCATTTTGGGACCACAATATTATCGCTTTCGTTTTAGAAAGTAATCAATCTTGGACCCTTTAGACCCTTGCCATTTGTAAACTGAATTTTAGTAGATGCGCCAAAATCAAAAGAAGAAGAAAAAATGGTAAGATTTCTACAGGCTATATAAGTGTTCGTATTTTCTTAGAATCTTCCAACTTTGTAGCATCGTTCATTCTTTAGAATTTTTTCGATTTTTTAAGATTTTATTTATTTATTATTTATTAATTACAATACAATGTAGTGTCACAGACAGGGACTTTGGTGGGAAACGACCCCACGACCCTTACGCAAATAGTCTAGCACACTACCCACTAGACTATCAGGGCGCTCTACATATAAAAAAATATAAGACCGAAGTTTTAAAGATACTAATAATATGTTTTTAATGCCTCTGACTCGGGTGTCACCCAGTAGCAGGCATTATAGGAAATAGAGGAACCTTTTCTTACCTTATAAATTAGGTTTTAGTGTTATAACTTTGCTACTATTGCTCGTAAAGATACGTTTTTGCTACTTTGCTACCCATTTTATACTCATATTCTTAAGCAAATGGAAATAGTGTTCTTAAAATGATATAGAGAAGCTCCAAAAACAAAAATAATGGATTTCTTTACATGATCAACGAATAAACAAAAATATACCAATAACCAGAAGTCGCCGTGGTCTAGCAAATTGTTGTTGTTTAAATCATATCGTTAAAGGTGGCACACGGAATTATGTGAACAATTGGTAATTGATTTAAAACTAAACACAAATTTATTTTTATTTTATTTGCAACCTATGAACTCATATTTTTAACCTAACAATATATTGTAGATGAGATTTCGATCTACAATTAAAACCACCTACTTCTTTTAAATAGGCAAAATATACAGAATTTAGTGATGTTGAAATGAACTTTAGCGCTAACTAATGACTAAAGACAATGTTGAATATAACCCATGCGAACAGCTTCATTAGAGGGCATAAAATCGTGATTAAAAAGTGTTCTACTCAAAGTTGACCTATCTTCATGATCTAATCTTCAAGTCAATCTTCTTAATCTAATACGACAGAGATTTCAGATTCATATTGATACCTCTAGTTAAGCCTTTTGAATTTTGTTGCTGGCTTCGGATTTTAGTTTAGATGCTAATACTTAATTAATATGGCAACAGAAAATTTTCAAATAAATTGAAAGATATTTTTAGAATTTCCATTGAAAGAAATTTCAAAAAAGGTTGTAAATTTTACTCTCCATCCATAATCGCGTAATATGTAACTTCTTCTGAAAATGTTTACACTTTTTACACGACAGAGTCAACTATACATATACGAGGTGTGATCAAAAAATAACCGTTGTTTTCAAATTTCGTGAATTCCTGTTCGATTATCGAATTTTTTTTCTGTTATGTTGGCACACATGTCTGTCATATATGTATGTCGGCTGATAATATCAGCCATTTTGAATTGTCAGTTTGTTTTTGACAAATATAAAGGTTGATCGTGTTTTGGTGTGCTCTTCGATTTTTTACTGTTCGAAAAAATAGCTCAAAGAAATTGTATTAAGATTTGTGTGAAAAATGAAACATTGACTGAGGCGTTTGGCGAGTCTACTATGAGCAGAACACAAGTTCAATTGTGATATAACCGGTTTAAGGAAGGCCGAGAAAATGCGAGTAACGACACTCGTCCCTGACATCCGAGCACGTCAACAACCGATGAAAACATTGAAGCAGTGAAGAAAATTATTTTTTATAATCGTCGAATCTCTACATATAAGAGAGGTTGCAGATGATGCTGGCATATCGTTCGGCTCATGCCAAGCAATTTTTACCGATGTTTTAGGCATAAAACGTGCGGCAGCGAAGATTGTTTCATAATTGCTAAATTTTGACCAAAAACAACGTCGCAAGGATATCGCTCAGGAGATGGTGACGAAGTTCCATGACGATCCAGATTTGCCTAAAAAGGTCATAACTGGTGACGAATAATGGGTGTATGGCTATGACATTAAAACCAAAGTCCAATCATCTCAATGGAAGCGTCCAGAAAGGCCAAAACCGAAAAAAGCACATCAAGTTCAGTCAAATGTGATGGTTTTGCTCACTGTTTTTCGATTGCAATGGCGTGGTGAAATCATGAATTCATGCCACAAGGTCGTACGGTCAATAAGGAATACAACCTTGAAGTCATACACCAATTGAGCAAATCAATTCGTCAGAAACGCACAGAAATGTGGAAAAACCAATCATGGATTTTGCACCATGATAACTTACCAACTCACACATCGATGTATGTGCTTAAGTTTTTGGCCGAAAACAAAACCGTAATCATGCCTCAACCAATGTATTCAGCGAACTTGGCCCTCGCTCAGAGATCATCAATGAATCGTTTTTCCGCTACGCATACGTACTCATGCAGTTTTGAGTATGAGTGAATCAACAGAATTGAAATTCAACTACTCTGATTCATTTGTACTCGCTACTGCATGGATTTTAAGTACAGGTTACAATCGAATCACAACATTCGAAATATGTTTGATTCATACACCTACTCATTCAGATTCATAAATTTAGAAAAATAATATTTATACTTATAATAATACTTATAAGTGGTTCGAATCATTCATCAATATTTACAGCCTTTGTTGTTGTTGCATATACAAACAAAGAAGAAAGAAAAGACAAAGACAACAAGCAAAGCATACACACAATCTTCTTGTGAGTATTGCAGTGCTCGTACGCGAATCATACTTATTTTGTGCTTCGTGTAATGTTAAGTAGAGACGAATCGAAGTCAATAACATCATGCGTATTGTTAAGTATAAATACGATGTGTACTTCCAACTTTGATTGAGTAGTATGAGTATCATATTAAAATAAGTATGAATGCGTATAAGTATGACTCGAATCTACACATCGTTTTGAATACTCGTTGCTGATCTCTGCCCTCGCTGACTTTTTGCTCTTCCCAAAACTAAATACACCGATGAAAGGAAAGCGTATTGTTATAGTTGTAATGAGGAGATAAAAGAAAAATCGGAACAAACGCTAGCATAAGTGTATTGTATCTGAGGGGAGCTACTTTGCAGGCGACAAATTAATTATTGATAAATAAATACTTTTTGGAAAAATTCAAAATAACGGTTATTTTTTAATCGCACCTCGTATATACCTATTCATGTGTATAAATCTATTTATTTACAAACACGTACATAAATATGTATGGATGTACATATTTCCCCAAAAAAGAAAAATCATTTAACTGTCACTGATAGAAAGAATAATAATCAATGGCAGGCACGGGAATGTCAAATCAGTAATATTTCAAAACGTAACGAAAAGAATTTTATACAGAATTGTGTTTACAATACAAGTAAATATGAAGTATACTCGACGTGTGTGCGAGTATTTTCAGTAAACAATTTTGTGAATATACATGTAGAAACGAATTGTCTTTTAAAAGTTGTCTTTTACAAGTTGGGTAGTTTATATTCATTTATACTCGGATTGTGTCAGTAACTGAATTGTTGTTGAGAGATCATCATGTCATTTGTATTGATAACATGTTACACGCAATTTGATACTCAGTAAATAAAATAAAATAAAATGCGATACATATTCACCCACTCCATATTCTTATTTATACTTCTCTTCTGCTTTGTGTTTTTCTTTTTAAATACATAATAAAAGTTATTAAAACGGAAACAATTGTTACGAAAAAGGAATGGGAAAGCAACAAACAGTGAGTATATCACTTAAGTATTTGATGACTGCATTAAATGGAAAATTAAAATTCTAATTTCTTTAAGACGACACAACAGCATTTAGAAAACAAATTTTTAAACGATAAGAAAGCTTTACGGACAAAAATTTAAATAATATTGCAACTCTAATAAGACGAAACAAATGAGTCACTGCCAACTCTAACCACGTATATTACGTTTCTTAAATTAGATATTTAATCGTCTATACAATTTATAGAATTAGAACAACTAATTTAGATTGGCTAAGCGGTTTCCAATCTAATTAAAGAAATTTAATCAAATTCAGAACCAAAAAATTATCACCAACATTACACGAGAAATTGTATGTGATATTGTATGCTTAACACATTCGCCGCCAAGTACGAGTATACTCGTCTTTGATAGCGTATCCCGCACTGCCAAGACGAGTATACTCGTGCTACTTTAAATATGTTTGATTATAACATGCAGGTTTTTGAATTAGTAAACTTTCCTTTTGCCAATCGACAATAATAAATTTCTAAGTGTTGCCAATTGCCAATTTATTCAATTTTCTTTATTTTATTCATCTGTGTGATTTACTATTTGTTTTTCAACTAAAACGTACGCAAATACGAAAAAGGATGTCGCGTACTTCGACCTTCCTATTTCCAACAACGAGTATACTCGCCTTTGATTTTTTGCTTGTAAATGATTATGTATGATATGATATATGATATTCGCAGGCATTTGGTAAACAATAACTTTCTAAATATAAACGGCAATGGGAATAACTTCGTATAATTTAGGCTTGGTAGCGAATGTGTTAATTTCTTTTGTACGATCCGCCATAATCAAATGTCGGCACAAAGAGAACATGATCATAATGTAAGTGATTTTTGATGCCACTGGTATGGCAAGTTTTTATTGATTTGTAGCAAAAGTCATCATTACATATCGCAGGTATCAGGAATTCCATATACAGTAAGACTCCGCTTAACCCTGTTTCAGTATTAAGAGGTTGCAAATGAAACGGCCATGCACTAACCATTGCGACTTTCTTTTGTTCGTATGTTCAGAAAATAGATTCTAACTGTATTTTCCGAAGTCGCAGTCGCAGTACAGACGCATCTTTACTGCGTATCAGTTGATTTATTAGTTATCATGAACGTTACTAGCTGTATAAATACATATGTACGTGTTAAGTTGCCTCGTTTAACGCTGTTTTGTTTAACGCTGGAACTTATTGGAACGTATACCCCGCGAAAAGCGAGTATAATTTTAATTTTAATTAAATTTTTCTTTGGGTGTATCATTGATATACAAAAAATGTCAAAAAGAAAGCCGAAAGCTGACAAGAAATTGAATGCATTTTTGCGTTATTTTTATTAAATTTGTTAATTGTTAATATTCGTGTCCTATGTGTTTAAAAAAATCGAAGATGTTCGATCCCCTTTGGCCATTTTGAAAAACCAAAAACTAGTTAATTTGATTAAAAAAGTAAATCTACTACGATGGCTCTCTATGTCCTTACCATAGTTAAGACCTTAAGAAATTTTTGATTCATTCTTTTTCTATCGTTTGCAGTCGTCGTAGTCTAGTAGGTAGTGTGTTGGCTTAACGAAAATATGAAAATATTCGGCGATTTCCTCTCAGCAAATTTCTAGCAAAAACTCAGAGAGTTAAAATTACCAAGAAAAGCTTCTCAAAAAAAAAAAAAAAAAATAAAATGGTGTGCGAAGCTATGAAGTTGTACATCGGGTTAATTCGACCTCCGGGTACACGTCCTTTAACCTAACCTTTTCTATTGTTTACGCCTGCAAGAAACAATGAATTGTATTAGAATTTAAATAGAAGTACATTAATTAAGAGTAAGTACACATAATTGGCCATTACAACCCCTCGTTCAGGACTACGACCTAACTTCTGACATCACTCATGTTGTGTGCGTTTATTTTATACGTGGGTGGCGGGACACATACAGTTTAGCGTCGACTCCGTACGAAAAATTTTTGAGAAACTTTTTCAGGGCAGGCTGGTTTATTTACTCTCAGAGTTTTTGCCAAGACAAAATAAAAAACGTTTTATTGGGATCATTTTGTGGAATTAAAAATTTCCTTGCGTACACGCCTTGCATACACGCCCTTTGCGCTCGGCTGTCTCTTCTGAGGGGACAACGTATGAAAGTCTAGCATATCTGTCGGTTGTACACTCTAAGGGTACATGATAGTTTGTTAGCGATTACGGACAATGACATTATTCCTTAGCAATTTTTTAAGAAACAAGTTTTCGTTCTCCAGTAGTTTTCTGTTAAATTGGAACAAAAAACTAATCAAAATATGATAAAATTAATAAGATGCATGATAAATAAATCAACCGTTTTACACAAGGAAAAAGAACGTCCGAAGTCCTTTCCCAAATTGTATGGTTCAATGAAGTAGGAAATTTGGATAAGAAAGGAAATACGATAAGAAAGAAATGTAATAACCTAGAGAAGTAATGTTTGTACTGAAGCGTTGAATAGTAAAGATCTCTGCAGAAATAAAACAGTGTTGAGTTTTCGTAATTTACCATTAGTTATGTACAAAGTATTTTTTTTACCATTTGTTTTATTATATAATCAAAATCGATTATTATACGAGTATAATCAAGTTGAGCTGCTGCCGAGTGTTAAGGGTTAAGTCACTTATTCGAACCCAAAAACCATAAGAAAAATTCAACTTTTCACAAAGAAATAATTTACTACTAGCAGATTGTACCCGACGTTGCGCGGGTTTTTTTTCACCCCTTTCCTCCTTTTTGAACCCATTTTGATCCAACTTTAGGAACGGAATACCTCCAAAATATTCCTGTTACCATTTTTTCTCCCCTTTTAGCCAAAATTTTGAAAAGATTTATAGCCTAAAACCTGTACCGATAAAAGCCCGATGTGTATCCCAAATTTCAAGAAGTTTGATCCAGGCGTTCAGTCGTGATTGGCTATACACTTAAATTGCCCGTTTTTGACCCATTTCCAGGTCCAGGCGTTCGAGCGTGATTGGCTAACAAGCAAAAAAACAGACTTACAGAAAGATTTATAATATATATTAGGATTAGGATTAATATCATGTGCCTCATCGTCTGTTTACTATAACAATTATGTCGGTCTGAGACATTTCTTTAATGTTTTAGGCCAGTATTGCGATATTGTACTCGTTAATTAATTAATTATTTTAATCTTAAATATTTCACTTTTCCACTATCGAAGTTTATAATTTATAGCAACAATTCATATTGGAACATAATTGCAACCACATTAAAGTGTTTCTAAACTGCGAATTTCAATGTTTTCTCACAAGTTCTGTATTACACATAAAGGTGGTCATGGTACAGGTCGATTAATTGCTTATAAATTATAGTTACAATGGCTATTCGCCCACTGAATTACTTTTCTCGGAATATTCTTCAAAGTGAAATGGAAACGGACATGTTAAGCTTAGGCGTGACAACTAATTACCTAAAGTACTATATAAGATGGAAATAAAATTGTAAGATTATATTGTTATTGTTGTTATTATATACAACATTCTTTGAATATTATTTTATATAAGGCCTTACAAACATTGACACTCATACAAATGTTATTATGTCTGTTAGTTGTTTTGCCTTTTTTTTTTTGGTAAGGAAATTAGTAGGAAAAAATTTTTTCTTGTGTTTCCTTGTAGGAATTTTTGTAGACTTTAAAATGATTCCTAAATTTAATGAAATTTTAAATTTTCATTATTTTTTCTTTTTTTGTGGCATTAAATATGAAGAGTTGCTCGTAATCTAATCTAGTCTAATTACAGACGTATTATCTCTCCAGTATGCTCAATAGTTACTTTCATACTAAAAAAATTCTATTGGCAACATTGTATGGAGCCTTCCAATAGCGGCTTCCAAACTTAAGTATTTTGATAACAGCCATGTTTTTGAAGCTCCTCCTACCAAACTAGTTGTCATTTATTCAGTCCGCTTTACCAAATGACTATGGACGAGAATAGCTAACGATTTTGGTTTCCTGAGCGAGCTCTGCAGTAGTTATCAACTGACCCTAATTTCCATTGAAAAATCATCATAAAGAAATAGTATATGAGCTGCAAAGCGTTCAATGTTTCGAGAAAAATTTCTGTTTCGTGTGGATTTTACATACTATTTACACACCATTTATGTTGTGTGCATTAATTTTATACATGAGTGGCGGGACATACAGTTTAAAGTCGTCTCCGAACGACAGATTTTTGAGAAACTTTTCATTGCAATTTTATTTACTCTCACAGTTTTTGCCAGAAATCTAGTGAGAGGAAGTCGCCGAAGAAATATTTTCACATTTTCGTTTTTGATGTCTGACGTGGGGTTTGAATTCGGGCGTTAAGTATAATAAACCAACACACTACCTGCTAGACTACGGCGACTTCAAAAACAAAAAAAAAATTAAATTTTTGTTAAGTAGATCTATTTTGTCGCATAGTGATATTACTTACTTACTTACTTAATTGGCCATAACAACCCGATTAACGGATTTCGGCTTGCCGCAACACATCCTTCCAGACGCCTCTGCTTCTTACACGCCTACGCCAGTTGGTAACAACAATCGATGACAGGGTTTCCTCAATTTGGTCCTTCCAACGGATACAAGGCCGTTCTCTTCGCATCCTCCACCATTCGAACGACATGACCGAGCCAGCGCAGTCGCTGGATATTAATACGCTGTATAACGTCCATGTCGTTGAGGAGCTCATACAGCTCACTGTTGAATCAGATGCGAAAATCATCGCCAACTCACACTGGACCGAAGATCTTACGTAGGACTTTTCTCTCGAATACTCTCAAGGCAGCTGCATCAGTTCTTAATAGGGTCCATGCTTCAGCGCCATAAAGAAGCACGGGTAGGATGAGCGTCTTGTAGAGTATTAGTTTCGTCTTACGAGAGAGGTCTCTGCTACGCAATTGCCTATTGAGACCATAATAGCACCTGTTGGCAAGAGTAATCCTGCGCTTGATCTCCAGACTGACATCATTTTCGGTGGTAACGGCGGAGCCAAGGTAGATGAATTCCTTGACTGTATCAAAAGTATAGTTATCGGCCGTAATTTGAGAATCAATACGACGCACGGTTCTTCTTGTCGATAACATATACTTCGTTTTGCCCTTATTTACTGCCAGACCCATCTTCTTAGATTCCCGTTCAATAGCACTAAAGGCAGCAGTGACATCTCGTTTGGTATGCCCTATGATCTCGAAGTCGTTAGCGTACGCAAGAAACTGGACACTAGTGATATTAATCATTAGATTTTAAATTGCCCAAAAGATGAAAAATGTGATGGACGTTTGTACTTATTACTTTCGACCTTAACTCAATACACTGAATACATTTTGTAATTCAACTTCAATTTAACGAGTACTTTGAGTCAAAATGTTCATTATATTTTATATCCTGTTAACATGAAATGAACTGAGTTTCATTTTATTGACAGAATATTTCATTAATCATTTATTGATTTTTATTAAAACATATATCACTTATAATTTTGTAACAATTATAATTGGTTGTAATTATATTTGTCAATTCAAGAAATATTGGCAAAGTAAATTGAAATTGAAACTCTTCAATTATTTTGCGGAAATAGCAAAATAAGAAAAAGAAAATTAATAACTTGTGACGGCAGTTAATAGATTTTAAAGCCAGATGTCAAAAATTGTAAATGAAATGGATGTGAAATGAAGGCAATTACGATGGAAACAAATGTTCATTATGACGTTTGACGGCAATATCAATAGCAACTGTTTTGGAAGTAGCAATACGAAGGCAATAAAAGCTGCAATTACAATCAGATGTGAAAATTAAAACTATTGACTGAATGAATGAATGAATGAAAGCGTAAGTGAATAAATGAAATTTTAAGAGATTACATTTATTTGAACACAATTGTCTTATATTTGTACTGACGTCAAAAATTTAAACAAAATTATACAAAAAAATTGTAAAAAAGCCCAAAGGACAGAGATAAAACATGATAAAAATATGCGATAATATGTATTTTACTAAGGCTGAAATTTCGATTCTATCTAAAGTTTTCTAAGCCGATGTTGATAACATTAAAGGATTTACGATTTTTTAACGTTAATTAATATAAAATCCCAATTTTTTCTTATTTGGTTCAATTTCGAACAGATTTAATATAAACATCGTTATATAAAGTATATTTAAACGACAAGACTAACTAAACAAATTGTTGACATTACTTTCGAGTGAGAAAATCCATAGGTTCAATTGATACTCTTAATCAAGCATATTTGATGACAGTAAAACGATTCTCTATTTCTTATGACGATTGATTTTTTGATTTTCAACTGCCAAGCGTTATTATGCCTACTAATCTTAGATGATAAATTTTAGGTATTGAGTAAAAATGATTTCAGTTTCATGAAATTCTGCAAAATATCCTTTTTTTATCGAACGTCCCCGGCCACTCACTAACCCACTCTCACCCGACCACGGAGGGCTCGTCCCCATTACGTAGGGACACGTACACACTACAGTCCGGACTGTAGCGGGTAAGAGAAAAGTTATGGCAACTAGAACATAAAACAGCTACAGAACTTAATCACAAGCTGAATAAGGTGACAATAAAACGGAATAATCTAAGACAAGAAGGAAAATACATTTTTATATAATAATTTATAAACAAAGGCCAGTATATAAGCCACGCTTTACATTACAAACGCTACAATTAAAATCTATAAAATAATCTACGAAATGGAAAATTACATGCATAATTCGTTCTATAGAAATCTAAAGAAAGAGGACGATAGTGCCGTGAAAATCTTGCTGGAATGCTGAAATTCAGGTTACAAAGCAAGAACTCAGAATCGATATCACCTTTAACCAGATTAAAAATAAAACAAACATCTAAAACAGCCCTTCTACGTTCCAAAGTTGGAAGTTTTATCAAAGCTAATCTATCCTCATACGACGGAAGCCCATTGGCATAATCCCATCCTAAACCACGTAAACAGAATAATAAAACTGCCTCTGCACAGACTCAATTGAATCACTATGGCAACGAAAGTATGGATTCCAAATAACAGACGCATACTCCAAAATAGGTCTAACAAGTGAAATGTACAGTAGTCTTGTTATATAAGAATCAATGAATTCCCTAGCCCATCTTTTCACAAAACCAGCCCGAGCCTTGCCAATCATCAAACTAATATGATTAATAAAAGACAATTTAATATCCAATAATACTCCTAAATCAAGAAATGAAGGCACAGTTTCCAAAGGGCAAGAATGAATCACATAAGTGGACGAGATTACACCAAGGCGAGAGAAAACCATGCATTTACATTTTCTCAAATTAAGATCCATTAAATTTATCCTGCACCAAGTAACAAACAAATCAATATTTCGCTGAAGAACAGCCTGGCCATGATCATCATCAAAAGTATAAAATAATTTAACGTCGTTAGCATACATCAGAATATTACAATCAGAAACAGCAGAAGGAAGATCATTCAGAAACAATAAAAACAGTAGAGGACCCAAATGGCTACCCTGCGGAACACCAGAAGTAACATATACAGTCTTAGACAATGAATTCCTAAACAATACCCTCTGAGTCCTAAGGGAGAGGTAATAGTCAAGCTAACGATGAATAGTATCAGGAATACCGATTAGTGAAAGTTTAAGAAGCAAAATTCTATAATCAACCCTATCAAAAGCTTAAACATAGTTTTGTCAGCAACATTATCGATTTTCTAAGGCCCCTAAGGTATATCCATACCACTACAGGTCAAGCTCCAGCGTTGATTATTTAGACGTCGTTTTCGTTTCATTCCATATAAAAAATATAATTTAAATTCGGATTTAACGGAAAATAATTTTTTTTGATCTCAAGTCCGAGAAAACTTAAGTCGATTATTTTATTTTTTTTATAGATTGCATTATGTTACGAGAAGCTAGGTCGTAATCCTGACTGAAGGGTTGCAATGACCAATTATGTATGTATTATGCTTTTGCAATTAAAAACTTAAGAATGGTAAATATTCTATAGACAAAATTAGAAGTAACTGAAAGAAGATTAATCTGATGGGATTCCCGAAAAAGGCCGATATAAATCGAGAGAAGAGATTGGGGTTAAATTAGCAATCTTCTATCAAGTTGGAAAAATATCGACACGATATGGGTCTCTAAAAAGACTAGCCAATGGACCACTGTTTTAATTGCATTCGGCCCAGAAGACTTATTTATATTGAGATTCCTAAGAGCTCTTTTAATTGCGCAATAATGAAATATTGTACCAGGCATAGTTACTGATACCCGCGTTGAGTTTTCGTTCGATTGCTTCAGTTTGGAATTATTTAGAAATACATATTTCAGCTATAATGTAAGCTTTATCAATGGTCGAGTAAGGATCGAACTAGCGTTATTCTCCAACCCTTTAATAATCAACCAAAAGCTTAAATTTCCTTTTAAATTTGTATGAAGATTCTAATAGTAAAGAGCCTATTTGCAGATTAATACTGCGAAATACAAAGTACTCTATTGTTTGCGGAGAAGATAGACTTCTAGAACTGTTTCTAATGGTTTAAATGCATAATGATTACATTTTTCAAGTGAAAGCAAAACAAATTATGACAACAAAAATTTAACATATAACAGAGCCCTGCATGGGTCTTGCAAATAAGATGGCTCCAGGTGGTTCCGAAGGCATTTTGCGCGCTAAACACGTATCTGGATTCAAAAAATTCCCATCACGTCAGGTTTTCATGAAAAATAGCGTTTTTGATTATTTTTGAAAAATAACAAATAAAATAAAATAACTGACAATTAATATTTGCTCTTTAAAATGAGCCCAATGCCAAATTAATTGCATGCACCCTTAAAGTAGAGTGTGGGTTTATTCAAGGGGTGCGAGAGAAAAAGAAACACATTACGGAGGTTCTTAAAAATTAATCAGATTTATTTGATTAGAGATCTTCATTAAGATTCAAAATTGCGGATCCAATATGGTGGTCCTGATTCATAACAATTAATTAGATTTATTTATGTTTCGGGGGGTGCAGGGTAATAATAAAATAAAATATTAGGCGAGAAGACGAGGAATAAAAATACAAATTTATTAATATAAATAATCAAATATTATTTATTTGTACACTAAACGTACCTTCGGGTTGGGGGGTGGATCGTGTAATGATCTCTTTTCCTTTATATATTTTACAATTCACAATTAACAAACATGGTTGCAAAAGTACTTAAAACTAAACTTAACATTAGGGTGGCCAGCGTGAACATCCCGCCCCCCTTGCAACATTGCAACAAGCGGACCGAGACGTCACCTGGCCAGAGATCAATAAGTTTACAATTCAGGGTGATTCATAGTAGGTTGTAAGTTCAAATAAAAAAGTAGAAAATTAAAAGGAGAATTAAAAGGTAGATGAAAGCAATTGAGAAGGAAATATAATATTATAATAAAGAGAAAAAAAGAATTTGTTTAGAAGCAGCCACGATGTAAGGAGGTTGATCTGCACATGCGCACGTTTTCTTAAGAGCCTGGTTGTGGGTTGTGCTCTTCTTCTTTGGCTGGAGTCAACAGCAATCACTTCAAAGTTGTCATTATCAGGGCGTTCGACAGATAGCCCACGGGGTATTACACTATCTGAAATTAAACGACAAACACGCAACAGGGGAAAACAAGAGACCGAATTAGTTTTGCTCTTAGTAAGGGTTAGAAAGCCGCATGGGCTTCACACTCGCCCGTATTAGAACGCCATTGGGAGTTCGAATTCCGGCCACTCACACTCCGAATTAGGGACAAAATAAACCTGTTCGATTCAATTAAAGTTCCGGGTTAATTGTCATACAAAAGACAATATGATCGACACCAACGAAATTTCCTAGATGATTTTTCTTACGAGTGAAAATCATCATAGGCCATCAACCTTATGTAGAGATTTCATGTGATTCCAATTGTCAGTGCCTACCTGGTCCACGATAAACGATACTCGATTTGCAGCAAAAGTAGGCCCATGGCACGGGGGTTTTCGAAACCAGGACAGAACTATAGTCGAATCTGTCCCACAAAGGTAAAATTCAGCTTCTTACGAAGTGAAAATACCATTTTTGCCAATAGAGTTGCATCGCAGAGCTCTCAACGGGGTAAAGTTTACACTTATACAGGCACAACTTTTGCTTTGGCAGCGAGCAAGTGTGTGATAAATTCACCAGACGGGGTTAGGACTCTACTATACAGAATGGCAGCATATGCTTTCTCAGAAGCATCACAAATTGCATGAAGTACTTCACGCTGAGGGTTAAAACTAACCGAACGGGGGATGTTAATCCTGTCGATGTACGAATAATCATCGACAAATTCGAGCCATCTGTTAAACGTCATGGGTTTCAAACATTCGCCACAATCTGTTCTGCTTTTACAACTTTGTCGCATAACAATTTTAGCAACTACGATTTTAGGTGCCACTCACCTAACGGGGTCAAACAGCTTTGGCTATTTGAAAAAAGACAGAAAGTTTTGTGACTATAGGGAAATAGGGCGTTGGAGCTGGCTTGAAGCAAAATGTATCCATGCTCGCATTCCAACGTAAACCCAGAGTTTAAGCGGTGCTGGCGTCTGACAATTTCAAAAATTCGGAATCTAGTGGGTATTCGGGTAGCACAAGAGAAAAGATGAGTGATGGGAGTTAAAACGACATGAGGAGGAGAATAAAGTAGTCATGATCGGCGAGAGGTCTAGAGAAAGATATTCACCAATTACTTCCTCGTATGAGGTTTCAATCTCGGGGCTCTGTAGCAATCAGATCTCTTACATTGAGTAAACGCACCTTTACGAGATCCACCAAGTCTCAAGTCTGTAGGGATTTTAGACTTTAAGGGTAACAAATTTAACTGACTTGTTTTGCCGGTTACAATCCAACCGAAAACGGTTTGCTGGGCGATCAAAGGGTCTTTGGAGGCCTTTCGAAGTCCGGAAAGCATTATATGGGGGCATACATCTCCACCCAATACCAAATCCATATGGGCATATTTAAAATCTGTTAACGGGAGATCGGGTGCATCAAAAGCAGCATACTTCGCTAACGAGCATGTGGGTAATTGACCAGTGAGCTTGTCAACAACATATGCCTCTGTGGTCAATTTAAATGATGGACCGATAGGAGATCCTAGCGTAATAATACAAACTTGTCTAGAGTTTACTACCACTGCGCCATTGAAGCCCACAATAGTGGCAGCAGGTGCCGAATAAGTTGGAAGATCTAGCTTCCGTTGTAACTTTCGAGAGATGAAACTAGCTTGAGATGCTGGGTCAATCATAGCTCGCGCAGAAAACAGGGTATGATCCAATTCTATATTCGCTTTCGCAGTTCCTAATAGAACTGTTGAAGACGGGGTGGACTGTATTCGGGTAGCGAAATTTTGAAAAGGTCGAGAAGCAGGGGATATAGATGGGCCATTATTCACTTCATTTCGCCTTTGTACAGGAGAAGGCCGAGGGATTTCCAAAGAACTTTCTGGGGTGAAAGGGTTAGCGGGGTTAGTTCCAGTCCTCAGTTCCTCCCGGGGGGAAGGTTCGATACGATGAAGTAGCGAATGATGTTTTTGTTTGCAAATATAGCAAACGTTGGAGCTATGGCATCTTTTGGCCTCATGGGAAACGGCTAAACAATTTGTGGAATACTTATGGTTTTTAACACATGATAAGCGTTCGATAACCGACATTCTCAAAAAGTCGGAACACAAGCGAATGGGATGATTCCCACTACAAACTGGACATTTTCCCTGGGGTAAGTTAGGGGACACAGTCTCATAAATTCTGTGTCTTCGGGGATTACTAGAATTGCTCTGGTTATCAATCAGAGCAGTACCTTGGGCAAAATTATGACTGCCGATAATATCCGAAACTGATTCGAGAGTTCGGTATCTGGCGGTCAGGAATTCATCCATCTTGCTCCACTTGGGTAGGTCTGAGCAAGGCCCCTGAGACTGCTCCCAAAGACCTAGGGTATATTCGGGAAGTTTAATGGAGCAAATGTACACAAAGATGGGATCCCAATTCTGAGTCTCTATGCCCAGCAACGACAAATTCGTTTCGGAATCATTTATCGTCCGTTGCAAACTCTTAATGGAAGGGCCAAATTCGTTGGATATGGAAGGGAGGTTAAAGAGGGTTTTCAACTGAGAATTTACTAAGACCCTTTTATTCTCGTAACGATCGGCGAGATTCTGCCAAGCCATGTCGAAACCATCATTCGTCATGGGGCAAGTGCGAATTATGTCCCTCGCCTCACCTTCAGTCTTTTGCAAAAGATAGTACATCTTTTGAATATTTCCAATATGGGGGTTAGTACCGTAAATGGCCGAGAACATATCTCTAAATGTTGGCCACGAAACGTAATCGCCAGAAAAGGTTGGGGTGTCACATGGGGGAAGGTGAATGGGGATGGTACTACTAATCGGTTTCGCGGCCTTACTCTTAAGGCTATCAATCAATCCGTTAATAAATGAGGCGGATTGAAAATACAAAGTATATCCGGACATATACTTGGCCCTCGCGTCTTTTGTTGAGACTTTCGTGTCATCGGCATTTTCCAACAAGTCTTCGTAACTGTTACGAAAGACTTCCCACAAACGGGTCAATTCCTGCCGATGAACACCTAGAGAGTGAACCGAATGTTCCTCTCGCGGAATAGCTTGAATAAAGCTTTCCAAATCTGCCAAACGATTGTAATTTCTATTTAAATTACGCATTGCGGCCATTACTTATTATCAAAATTCGGGTATTTATTGATTTATCGAGAAAATCCAAAAAATGGTTTGATAATTGCAATTTAAATTAATTTTCACGGAGAAAAACTCCGAAGAATAGGCGGTATCGAAAAAAAACCAAAATTACACGCAGATGTGTATGAAAATATCACTTCCAATAACAAAATTTAGAACAATATTCGCGATAAACTCCGAAAACAAATAAAAAGGGTTTGCGAAAACTTCCGAAATAAAATCCAAAAAAAGTAGGGATCAATCGAAGATTTAAATATAAAAATTTTAATATTTAAAACTATTTTAAATTGTAATAAAAATCACAAAATAAATTTATGGATTAAACAATATTCGAATATATTAATATCTCAATTAAAAATATTAAAAGCAAATTATAAATTTCGATATGTTTAGTGAAAGAATATAAGGCATAAATCGCTACAAAGCAAAATTTATTAAAAAACCAAACCCGGTCACCTTAATTAGTGACAATCTTCCAACTGTTTATAAAAAGGGTTTGCAACAACAACAAAACGACAAAATTAATACACTATATTGTTGTATATTTTCGATTTGTTTACTTTTTTTGCTTTTCTTTTTTTCTTATATTCTTCCACTTGCACTTCACTTTTAGATATTTATTTTTGAAAACACAAATGAAAGGACCTGTTACAAAATCATCTTACGTACCTTGTAAAATCGGGTAAAAGATTATTAAAATAATTTATTTAATAAATACCAGCGAACTTTGGATTAAAGATGCGGTTTATCCAACAACAGAAAACCAATGTGGCGATCTTCGAGATAAAATCTTCGGGTAGAAATCTGCAAATATACTCTCGCAAATATTTTATTTTATATAGGGGATGATCCGGCTCGAAGGACCAAATGTTTCGGGGGGTGCAGGGTAATAATAAAATAAAATATTAGGCGAGAAGACGAGGAATAAAAATACAAATTTATTAATATAAATAATCAAATATTATTTATTTGTACACTAAACGTACCTTTGGGTTGGGGGGTGGATCGTGTAATGATCTCTTTTCCTTTATATATTTTACAATTCACAATTAACAAACATGGTTGCAAAAGTACTTAAAACTAAACTTAACATTAGGGTGGCCAGCGTGAACAACTTAAAAATTTTCTCGAAAACCTGACATGATAGAAAGGTTCGTATTCAGCGCGCAAAATGCCTTCAGAAACACCTGATGCCGTCTTATTTGCACAAAAAAAAGTCCAAATTTGTCAAGGCTGAGTAATTCATAAAAAGTGAAAATAAGGTATAAAATTATTGAATTAATAGAAAATTATTAATTAAATTGCTTAAAGTAGAATATAATCGAAATATAGTAGAAGATAGGTAGGCCGTTGTGATACCTGATCAAGTTCTACCAAAATCAGGGAAAAGGAAGAAGTTGGTCAGCGCAAGGGCTGATAATAAATATAATACATAAATATATATAAATTTCATTAAAAATAAACCTTTTTTAACGCAAACAAATTATGTTTTTTTGTTTTCATAAAGACTTCCTACTTGTAAGGTGTAAGCGACATTTAACATTTTTTTTAATATTGTTTTGATAATAATCATCATCATAAAGATGAGTAAATAATTCAAAATATTCTTACAGTAAAAATATGTGCAAATAAACAAGTTTTGAAAAAGTTTATTTAAATTAAATGAACTTTATGTAAACAACTTCATGTCAAATACATTATAAAATCATAATTGAAGGAAAGAAGCAAAAAAAAAACAAAACACAACAACCTGATAACAGTTCTCTCTTCGTTAACAGACAAGAGAATCAATTCTTTGTTGTTGTTGTTGTTGTTTCTGTCCTTTTTATTGTATTTTTAATTTAATATTCAACTTTAATTTTCCTTTCCTTTTAATTAACAGTTTTTCTTCTTTTTGTTTTCCGTTTTTATCCAACGTACTGAACTGTAACCAGCAATAACAAATTGACGAAAGCAGAACAGCAGCATTTACGTTTACAGAGCTACAGCAGCACACATCACATCACAACAAATAACCATAATCGTCAACTGTCGAAAAATTTTGACATTCGAGTTAAAGGATCCCATCTAAGTATGTACTCGCGCTTTACCACCTGTGTGTGTGTGTTATGTGTCGAGTATTACCTACAAATAACTGTTGTTGTGAATATCCGTCCGTGCCATAATAAGGCGTTTCAACTACAACCATAAAATATGAATTTTTCAATGAAAAATTGAAGGAAACCTTAAACAAAATAATATTAAGAATCATATTAAAAAGGAAAGAAAACCAACCCATTAACCATATTACAAACAAGCAACTCAAGAACAATAAGAACATTAATATAATTTACAGTACGTAACATTTTCTAACATAACATGGGTAGTCTACCAAATTTGCACGAGCTCGAACAGATTGAGCGCAAACGCGAAAAACGCCGAGAGCGTGAAATGCGTGAACAACTGGCCAGAGAGGCAAGTCGTGAAAGAGAGCGTATGATTCAAAGAAAGGTAAGTGGGGAAAAAAGCAAAGTATTTGCTAATTCTCTTTCTTGTTTATGCAAAATTTTGTAGGAAAAGTAGGAAGAATTACAAACGTACTGTGAATAAAAGGGGCCAGCTTGTGCATAGTATAGAAAAGATTTACTGAAGGCAAATTTTGTCGAACCTGAGAGGCAGATTCAAATCTTTTGATTTCTTTTTTATTTCTTATTTTTGGTTATAATATACTTAATCTATAAATTTCTAGCTGACCCGTTAGGCAGATCTTTCTAGTTCAAAATATAATCGAAGTCGGTACGTTATTTAGGTGAGACATACAAAAAATAACAATAAGAGATCCGAATTATGGGTAGTGTTGACGAAGTTGTAGTTGTTGAACTCACTTCAAAACAAAAACTAACTATACATACATAATTGGCCATTACAACCCTTCAGTCAGAATTACGACCTAGCTTCTCACACCACTTATGTTGTGTGCGTTAATTTTATACATGAGTGGCGGGACCTACAGTTTAAAGTCGACTCCGTACGACAGATTTTTGAGAAGCTTTTCATGGCAATTTCTTTACTCTCAGAGTCTTTGCCAGAAATCTGCTGAGAGGAAGTCGCCGAAGAAATATTTTTCGTTTTGATGTCTGACCTGGGAAACGAACCCGGGCCTTTCGTCTAATAAGCCAACACACTACCCACTAGACCACGGCGATTTCTAACTAAAAAAACTTCTAAAACTAACTATAAGTATCTCTTAAAGGGGCGAGGTTGCCACGCCCATTTTTGGTGAGTTTGTTGACCTCGGCTATACGAACTTATTCACCAAATTGCATTCGTCTACGATCACTTTGTCCCTACTTTTTGCTATATTGAATTTTTTTTAACCATCTAGACCCGATAAGCTTTCGAAAAAGAAGAACGATGAAAATCGATTTAGTACCTTAAGAGTTATAGGTACCACTTGAAGACGAACCACACACACCCATTTTCGGTGGGATTCTCGTTACCGACTCTACAAACTTACACACCAAATTTTATTCGTCTGCGATCAATATGTACTTAAATATTAAATTTTAACGATTTGCCACGCCCTCTTAATATTTAGGGATATGTAAAATAAATGTTGTCCGATTCTCAGACCTACCCGATATGCACAAAAAATTTCATGAAAATCCGTCGATCCATTTCGGAGGAGACTAACTTCTAACAACGTGACACGAGAGTTTTATATGTTAGATTAAATCGCACCACTAACAAAGAATAATTGTTTATTTTTTTTTTTTATTAAACCTGCACTCAGGGGATGACCCCTACTCATGCAGTGCATTGTGCAGGTTTAGGAAAGGTGGAAAGAGGGAAGATGCGAACGGTAAGGAAACGAGTTGCTGCTGGTGACTATAAAATGGCCAGTGCTATACCTTCACCACTAGACAGTCTACAGCAATCGTCCCGCAGTTTCTCACACCACTTATGTTGTGTGTGTTAATTTTATACAAAAGTGGCGGGACCTCCAGTTTAAAGTCGACTCCGAACGACAGATTTTTGAGAAACTTTTCAGGAAGAGAAAGAGAAGAAATCGCCGAAAAAATACTTTTTGTATGTTTATGCCCGATCATTGAATAGTTGTTACGACGTACGCCCTCCATCAAAGGTGCTTAAAATCATGTAATTTGTAGCCAGAAATTTGAAATAATCGCCGTGATGTTAAATCGCCTCTGCAGAATGTTTTTTCCACAAGAAAGTATGCTTAAAAATTTTTTATTGGCGGATAACATTTCCGTTACATAAGCTAACTTTCAAACAAGTTATATTTCTGCACTAGCTTGCTAATTGAAGCTTTAAGATGACTAAAATTCAAACTAGTGACGTTACTTGATAGTTACTTAGGCGGCAACAATTTTTATGCTGAAAGGGAGATATTCGTGAAAGCCCCAACAGATTATAAATAGCTAAGGATTGACAGGCATACCTGTCGAAAATTACTAATATGAATTGGAGCCATTAAAAGAATCAAATTATTAGTCTGGATAGAAGCCGTATCAGTCTTCTGGAATAGACCACAGTGGGTAACAGCTGCAATTTGATGTGAATACCACCACATTTTCTCAGATTAACTTATTTAGTTTAATGTATTCATCGGTTCCGTGGGATTCACCAGACGCAATGTATTCAACGGAATCTTGATGTTCTCTTAGATAAATTAATTTGTTAATTTGTTGTGAGCAGGCTCCAATTGTGCTGTAAATATAAGCTGCGAAATCCTCTCTCGATTTATAAGATAGGTAGGTAGATGTGACCACATAAAGTCCATTCCGATATTGCAATTCAACATTTTCTCTAATCCTAACCACACTTCTGATCAAGCGCCTTAGGCGCATACGTCACTGACACATACATTCATACATATATGGTCATTACAACGCTTTAGTCAGGATCATGGCCTTGCTTCGCACACCACTCATGTTCTGTCCGAACGACAGATTTTTGAAACAAATTTTCATGGCAGGTTTATTTTACTCTCTTTTGTACAATGGGTCAATTTCTACTTCCGGGTACTGTACTTGTCTTAACCGAGAAGTACACGTCCTTTAACCTTATTCTACTCTCGGAGTTTTTGCCAGAAATCTGCTGAGAGTAAATCGGTGAAGAATTATTTTTTTTTTTCATATTTCGCTCCTTAGGAGTTTAAGAAGATGCCACTACTGTCTAGATTTTTGACTAGATTTAATTTTTTGCGCCGTATCCGAAGCCGCCGACCTGATATGCATAGTATCATAGTATAGATTCCCAAAGTTGAGAATTCATTGGAGAGTTCGACAATTGTGCCGGATCTGCCAAGTTCACCCACGCTCTGCAGTTAACCGGAATATCGTCGTCTCTCGATTTATTATATTGAAAACAACTTTAACTTATTCTTGACATCCGGCATCAACACTCACGTTCAATTAACACGTCAATACTTTTCAATAGTCGTCTTAGCCTAGTAGCTACAGTGTTAACTTATTACACATCATCAGTGTTGGGGCCTACTGTTTATTGTCGACTTCGAACGACCTGTGACCTAATCATAGTGTAATAAATCAGTGTTTAGTCTTATAAGCAAATAGTTTGTGGTACTCGTAAGTTCGTAAGAGTTGTTATCACCTAATGTTAGGATACAAACTTAATTATTTCAAAGTCAATGTGGTTTACATTGCCCTCTCATAACAAATAACAGTTAATTTAATTTTCTCTCTTAATTTTTTCTATTATTCTCTTCATTTTCGTTTATAACTCTTAATATGTATTTCTTTTTTTTTACATTTTCATAGCACTCTTCATATAATACTTATTTAATGGCTGGTCTGGGTATGGGGAACACAGGAGCACACAACACAACAACAGCAACTAGTGGTATTACTGCCCAGTCAAGCGCTCTGCCAGTGGGTGGTGCTGCCTTATTAAATTATGGTTCGGGTATTGGTGCATCGGCAACTGCAAAGCATCACAGCCACCAACATACCCATCATTATCGTCATTCATTGACAAATCGTCATCGGGTTTTGCGTACACGAAGTTCGGGGGCAACCCACAACATATGGGATGAACAGGCCTTAGAGGTGAGTACAGTTAAAGAGAGGGAAGAACTCAAATAAAGCGTGATTATTTACGATGTCTTTTAATGGATTAGCGATTTTATGAATGAAAACTTAAAACAAACGAGTGTTGGCAGCAGCGTGCATTAAATAATAAACAGAACAAAAGCGGAAAACGTAAAACAGTAATGGCGTAGATAAAAAAATCTAAACAAACGCTGGAATTTTAAAGTATTTTGTTCAGTTCCGTGAGTTCCCTAAGAAATCTTTTCAAAACTAAAAACTTGTTGAGTCATTACAACTAAACTGGATAGCGGAAACACAATGATTATGCTTTTCCTCTAAAGACATTTTATAGCATTTTAATTTAGATTTTAATTTCTAAAAGGGACAAGATCTATTGCAGACATTAATAAAGATCTATCTGTTATCCACTTGGGAATCTTTGTTATAATTTTTTCTAAGCCTTGGCTAAAGCCTGTAGCATGATCGCAAAGATTGTGGAAGATATTTCACTTTACGGAATTCTATACTCCACCGTCATCCTAACGTGCAGTTTGTACCAAAATCTTGAACAGAAACATTTCTGAAAATTTTTCCGAAAAAGTGAATAAAGAAGAGGATAAGAAGGAACAGGTATTAAAAATGAGTAATTCACGAATTTGCCACAGAAAGAAATATTTTTTCCATATTTCGTTTTGTTCGAGATGTTTGAGCAGGGTGTTGAACCACGAGCTTAGAATTTATTAATCATTTTATATAATTACACGATTCTTAAACTTTTCTCTTATCTTTTTTTTTTGTTCTTTCCAGCATTTGCCTGCCTATTCGCCCATATCTACGAGATCTCATCGTATTAATCCCGTATCATCATATCATGTACAAGCTGCCTTGGCTGCTTCGCGGCGCAGAGAATCTATTAATAGTTCGATAGGTGCTACTTCCATTAGGCGTCTAATAACTCTAAATAATAGGAATTGTCGTCATAAAATACCAGCGCACGTTCGACAAAAAGTAGGCAGATCGTTTACCCTGTTGGCCATATCGCATGGCCTAAAATGTGCCATATTGGTGCCCATATTTGGTTTACAAGGTTCTAATTCGTTGTGGCATCACAGAGAGCAGTGGCTTCAAGTGGGACCCAACATCGGTTCATTGCTCCTTAGCATCTGTCTGCTTATATCAGCTGGCATGTGTGTATTGACGCCTAGACTTATACACAAATTTGGCTATTCCATGTTAATTGGAGCCAGTAATGTGGCTGTGTGTTTATTTTTAATGTGCCATTTGTATCCCTCAATATACACTCTACTGCCTGCCTATATAATATTTGGTGTGACTCATAGTCCTTCATTCATAAGCAAAATAGCTGTGGTCGTACATTACGGCAGCAAATTAAGTTGCTCTCAGCATGAATGTACTTTGCTCTCTACACATGCCTTAGATTCGTGGGAGGAGCATAAACTTTTTTGTAATAGAGACCAGAAGGTAAGACGTCTTGCCAGATGGTTTCATGCTTCCAAAGATTTTGGCATTATTTTGGGAGCTATTTTAGCCTCGTTAGTTTTGTCCTGTCCCACGAACGACTGGAACTGTAGTAGTATTCTCACAGGAACGAAATTAACAACAATTAGTGCAACAACCACTGCTGAATCTATGCCTATTAAGCATTTAGAAACTACAAATATTAGTAAACCAGTTTCAGCCGCTTATCAATCTTATATACCCAGTACGCCATACATGTGGCATAATGCAAGGAGTTCCAAAACTGAATATTATAATTTAGATGAACATGGGAATCGCATCTGTGGAGCAGATATGTGTCCTCTATGGCAATATAATGCTCAAATCGAAGTTAATAATAAAAGCGAAACCATATTTACGGTCTTTATAAACTGAGCCACCTCGACGTGGCAGTTTTGTTTTGATTATTATTTACTTGGGCTTTGCTTTAGTGGCTCTGGTACTGTCGATACTGGTGGGAAAAATACAGGCTACATTTCGCCATGAACGCATTAAAGGCATTACCGATACCCTGCTGTTCGCTGGACCATTGGCTTATTTCATAGGCACAGAACAAGCCTATATTTTAAGCGACTTTTTAAGGGTGAGTATTACAAGATAAGAATCTTACAAAATATTTCATTATTATTATAAATATTGCAGGCTTTTGTTTCGTGTTCCCTGGGTCTAAGTATGGTAGGTGGTGCCATAGTTGGAATGGGTATAATGGAACTTATTGTCTCCTGTACGTTAAGTATGCTCCTGCGGCATACGAAACGTATTGTGGTAATACGTAAGTAATAAATGTATTCAAAGAAATTATTTTTGTTTTATTTAGAACATTGTACCTTATTTCTATGTAAACCAGATTTCTATGTAAATTGGCAATGTAATGTACTCTCAAAACAAAATCCCTACAGGGTAGCATAGTACATGCAAAACGGATCTTGTTATTACATTCCCTTTTAACAAAGATTTAGTGCGATAATTTGTTAGCACTGTTGTAATGCAAAAATTTTTTGACTTTAACTTGCTAGACATTTTTGGATTTTTTAAGGGAAATCTGATCAAATTTGATTTGATTGGATCCGTCATTTAAATCTGAATGGAGATCTGTAATCAGCGACTCCAAAAACCCCTAAGTAACAGTTTTCAAGTAAATCTGATTAAGTTTTTAGGACCTACGTAATATGTTTCTTTTTCCTTTGCGCCCCCTAGATATAAACCCACCCTCTACTTTAAGGCTGCATGCAATCAATTTGGCTTTGGGCTCATTTCAAAGAGCAAAGATCAATTGTCAATTTCTGACAATTGCGATGGTTCTAGCACGTCAGTGTTTAGCTCTACAATTTTTAAAAAATGGCCAAAAACGCTATTTTTAGGAGTTTCAACTTTCTTTTTCTCGAAAACCTGACGTGATGGAAAGTTTTTGAACACAGATTCGTGTTGAAAAAAGCCTGCGGAAACACCTGGAGCCCCTGGAGCCTTATTTGCAAAACCCATACAGGGCTGTGTTATTAATACATTATCCCGCTTAGAGTCAGCTATCAAAATAATTTAAATGTTGAATGAATAAAAATGTTCAATTACTAAGGGCCGTTATAACAACTTGCCGTTAACTAAAGGGAAGATTTTAACGGAGCGATAAATTGTTTTTCATTATTACGAGTACCCAATAAGATAGAAGTAAGCGTTAAGCTAAAGGGAACATCATCCTAACTTTAACATTTAAAAATCACTTTATGTTTGAACATGCCATATCGTATACTATTTTCGATATGGCAATTTCAAATTTAAACAAGTCCGCTGTTGCCACTGCGTTAAAAAAAAAAACTTGTTTAATTGAGCAGTTTTATTAACTTTGCTCCGGCACTGCCATATTTTTGAAGAAGTTAAATTTGTTTTATCTGTAAGTTGTAATAACGAAAATAAGTTAAAGGTAACTTTGCCGTTCACTTTGGCTAAAAGCCAACTTTTAAGATTTCAATCTTAGTTAAGAAGATGAAAATATCATTTTCTTTTGAACGGGTGAAGAATAAATTATTTTGTAATTTATTTAAGAAAAGAATTTTGTAAACAACATACTTTTATTCTCTCTTTTTCGTTTTTGAAAGTGGCTGGTTTTTTCTTTCATTCCTGTCTACTACTTGCTCTATCCACGTGGAAGCCGTCTAGTGATGACAGTGCACTTTTCTATGTTTTGGCTGCTTCATGGGGTGCCTGCAATGGTATGTGGGAAACCCTTCTACTGGCCTTGGTAACTTTAAATCATGCTAATCACGTATCAGAAGTAGCTTCACCCCTGCAATCGTTACGTTTCCTCGGATTGGGTATTACCTTTGCCGCACACGGATTCATGTGTGAAACACCAAAAATCATAACCCTTGTCATTATTCTGGTGGTGAGTGTATTGCCGTATGCAATGCTGGAAATACGTTTGGAATCTCAGCGTAAGGCTCAACTTAGTAATTTATGACGCAGTCTGTTCACCTAGTCAAGAAGGCACAGTACAATGGCACGTACTCATACCATGTAAATAATTAAAAACAATAATTTCAAGAAATTCAAAAGGTGCCATATTGGAAAATTATTAATAATTTTAAATAGTTAAATTTCCTTTTTTTAATTTCTGCTGTTTGTATATACAACACATTATGTATGTAGTTAGTTTCTAAATATATTAAATTAATAATTCAATATGTAATTATTTAAGGAACATACACAACATAACTGATCAATTCACACAAGCCGTTGTATCGTTGTAATGCGTGTATTGTTATATTATACGACAGAGTATGCTTGTTGTTGATAATTTTATTGTGAAAATCCGATACACTTATAAAGAGTCCGCCAAATAACTATTTTTTTTTTGTTTGAAAATGCTTTAAAAAAACTACTGAATATTTTCTCGAATTTCTTTTTTTATTTGAAAGTACAATCCTTCCAGTTAATAATGGAAAATAAATACCTCGGCTGGCCATGCAGTAGCCTACACGATCGGTCCAATTTTTGAACACATTATTGATCGTATGCAGCTGATTGTGTGCCGGTGAGTAAATAAGCAAAATTGTCGCATTTTGGGCACAGAAAACCCGCACGCTACATTGAAAAGCCGACGCTCCCAACACGAGTCACTGTTTGGTGCGGATTTTGGTCCAGAGCCATAATTTGGCTGTTTCTTCGAAAATGAACAAGGAGTGGCCGTTACAGTAAATGGCGATCGAACCGTGTTAAACTAATTTTTGTTCCCAAAAATTGAAGAGGAGAATATTGGCAACATTTGGTTTCAACAGGGCGGCGCTACGTGCCACACAGCCGAAGCTACACTCTATGTTTTCCGCCCTCTTTTGAAGATCGCATTATTAGCCGCAGAGCTGATGTAGTTTGGCCACCTCGGAGCTGGAATTTGACACCGTTGGAGTATTATTTGTGGGGTGCCGTCAAAGATAAGTGTTACGCCGACAAGACTGAAACAATTCACGCTTTAAAGGCCAATATTCGTGCAGCCATTGGTGAAATACAGCACACAATCCATAATGTGCTTTCATTCAATTGAATGAAATTATTTTCCATTATTTTCGGAAGGATTGTACTTTCAAATAAAAAAGAAATTCGAGAAAATATTCAGTAGTTTTTTTTAAAGCATTTTCAAAAAAAAAACTATTTGGCGGAGCCTTTACACATTTTTTTTCATATATTTTTCAAAAGTTGTGTTGGTTACGTGCTATTAAATTGTTTGAATGCCAAAAAAATAGATTTGAATTACGAAATACACAATACAGTATAGCATTCAGCGTTCACAAACAACCAAGTGTATTCAATACAACATACACGATACAATGTCATGTGAATTGCCCAAATATTTATTGTGCTAAAGTATCCTGTACTAAGAAACTTTACAAAATTCTTATATCAAAAAAAAAAAATTAAAATAAAAATGATTAGGAATAATAAAAATTTTAAAAATAAATTAATGAAGATCAAATATTATTATTAAAATTTATTAAATTTAGGAGCGTTATTATTATTAATAAAAATTAAAAATCCCATATTAAACTCCAAAAGAACTAAAGCTGTTAATATTAAAGCTTAAAAGCTCGTACTTGTATTAATTATACAATTAAAATTTTTACTTCTACAAAAAACAAATACAATAATAATGTTAAACGTTTACGTTATTACGTTTAGAGTACTTCAAATATCTAAAAAAAATAATTAAGAAAACTTTAAATACATTATTAGGAAGAAGATTAAAAGATTAGTTTAAAATATAATTTAAATGGAATTCACATTATAATAAGAAAATAGAATTAAGAAATGAATTTTATGGAACAATATTTTAAAATACAACCCAATAATTTTAAATAACTCTTTATCATAAATGAAATCGTTCTCAAACTTACATAATATCGGTAATTACATATACATAAATGGCCATTATAAGCTTTTAGTTAGTATTATGACCTAGTTTCTCACACCACTTATGTATGTCATGTGTGTTAATTTTATAAATACATAAGTGGTGGGACCTACAGTTTAAAGTCGATTCCGAACGACAGATTTTTGAGAAACTTTACGTAGCAATTTTATTGAATCTCAGAACTTTTGTCAGATATCTGATTATAGGAAATCTCCGAAGAAATATTTTCGTTTTGATGTCTGACCTGAGGTTTCAACTCGGGCCTTACGTCTAATAAGCCAACATACTACCTACTAGACTACGGCCACTTAATAGGATTATATAGGAATAGGATTATATAGGAAAATATACAAAACAAGTGAGAACTTGATTCTGAATTAGAATTCTGAAGTTGTGTAGAGCTTTAGTTTGAGAGAGCTTCAATTATCTTCTTCCAAAAGCTGCTTACGGTTCAGATGCCTTGCTTTTAAAACGATGAAAAATCTATCATTTCCCCTTGCCACAGTGATGTAGAAAGTATATTTATATTCACACATCTAAATTGAAGATCCAAAATAAAGCATCAAAGTAGTTACTCTTGATTGACGTATTGAAATTGAATCTCATCAACCGAAAAGCTAAATACTTAGTAGACTTTTTCCTATTTCGTTTAATCTCTCGCTTTACGTCAAAGTTGGATCCAAAAAAGAGGACGTAAATCGAAACGATATAAAACAAATTTCATATCGTTCGTATTACACAGTATGTTTTTAACAAGGAACTTGGAAAAGTTACAGTAATCCCTCGATTTGTGTCCCAGTTGGTTCCAAAAAAAAAAGGGACAAATTGGATTTAGAAGGAACTAAAAATTTGACGACATAAATCGAGGCGATGTAAATCGAAGGATTACTGCATTTCACTTTCAGTCCTAAAAGGATCGAAGTTAATGGACAAAAACCATCAATATTTTTTATGCTACATTATATTCTGTCAAAATATTATATTCTTTCTATCAAAAAAACGAGCTCATGAAACATAGCTAGATGTGCTTGCTGCGCCTCGCCTTAAGTAAAGATTTTAAATTTCTTTTGAAGTTAATATTCAATTCCGTTGTTCCGTCATATATTAACGGAACGTACGCTCTGATGAACCAAAAAATATTTAATTTATAGGAGCTTGCAAAAAGGAAAGGCAGAAGGAGAGAAGGACTTCAATTCTTCTTTGGAAGAGTTGATATTTAGCAGCCAGATCATGTTAGCGTGTGTTTTTAAAAAAAAAATATCAAGAAAATTTATAAATGCAATGCAACTCCTGTAAGAGGTAGTATTTCATGCACGATTAATTCATAATAAGATTAATTCATAATAAAAAAGGCTTGCAGATGGCTGTGCTGTTTTCAAAAAGTTTTTATATTTTCTATGTTTTTCATAACATTTACATATGAAAATGAAAAATTTATGGAAAAACATATACAGTGGGTGACAAAACGATTGAAACTTGTTCAAAAATTTATTTATGTCTTCTAATCAGACAAAATTGGAAATTGGAAAGAAAAAAATTGGAAATTGCAGTTTATTAGTATGCATAAAAATATAAAAAAAACCATATTATTGAAGTGTTGAAGCCTTCTCCAAAATGATGAGTGTTTGCACTTCATGGTTTAAAAAATGTTCTAATAATTTCTGAAAGTTCTTATTTGCTAAGTTCTTATTTGCTAAGTTCTTATTTGCTAAGTTCTTATTTGCTAAGTTCTTATTTGCTAAGTTCTTATTTATCACATATTGGTTCTTTTTGCTAAAATTCAGTATTGAAATCGTTTTTTATTAATAAACGGCACAAATATTTTGCAAATTTCTTAAGAATATTTTTAATTTTTAGTGCAATTATTAAAAAGTTTGTCACCCACTGTATATTGGTCTCTTACACTTCACTGAGCACGGCTCGTAATTATTAGACTAAAACTTATAATTTAATTTTAATAAATAACTTATGGTAAAGGTTTTAATACGAATAGTTATAAAAAAAAATTTAATTTAAGAAACAAAACAAAAACTTTATATCAGTATTAAAAACAAATGTTAACATTTTAAAATAAAAGAACAACAAATATTTTAATAAATAAAAAAATAAAAAAACAGAAATAATGTAAGAAAACAAAATAAAATTAAATTATAAGATAGAATTTTGTTGAAAACATTATTAGAGTGGACAAAATAATAAAAAAAAACAGCGTATATATGTATATGTATATGTACAATTAAGAAATTTTAATGTACATAAGGTTTTAATTAATTTTGTACGAGTAGTGCACGAAACGTTATTTTTCAAAAGAAAGAGTATAAAAATTGTTATTACCACTAAATACATATCGTTATTAACTTACATCTTTAAGTTTTTTTTTTTTTGTCATGTATAGTGTATATAAATATTATTTAATGAGTTAATGAGTTATATTACACTGTCCGCAATTTCCCCAGAGGGTCTTCCCTAACCCTGATGTCTTGACTAACGTCAAGATGCTGTTCGACATTGGTTGCATAAACGCCTGCTTATTATTTAATAAGCATGCGTTTTCATCATCACAGAAACAACATATTAGTCTTGAATTCATTCCTATTCCATACCAATAGATCAGAAAACCGCATCTTTTTAAATTTTATCGAATTTTTCACGATTTACATAGAACATTTTGTGTGCTCATATAAAAAAGTTAGCTTCGTCGGTTATATCTCCGATCTCAGTCGTGACCCGACCATAATGAAAACTGTTGTGGAATCCTTGATTCAATAGCTATCCAGCCCAATAGGTCAGAAAACCGCACCTATTTAAATTTTATCGAATTTTTCACGATCTACATAGAGCATTTTGTTTGTTCGTATAAAAATGTTAGCTTCGTCGGTTATAATTTCGATCCCAGTCGTGATCAGACCATAACGAAAACTGTTTTGGAATCTTTGATCCAATAGCTATTTTGAAAACCAATAGGGCAGAAAACCGCTCCTTTTTAAATTTTATCGAATTTTTCACGATTTATAGAGGGCATATTTGGTGAAAATACTTGATTTTTCAACTTTATTACCTCCAATAAACAAAATGTTATTTTCATACATTTTGGCTTTTTCTAAAGTTCAAAGATTTAGCTTCGTCCTCCTTTCATCCTTTCTCAAATTTATCCGTATTTTTGCGATTTTAAGCGATTTTCTTTCCTCCCTTTCAAAATTTTAACAGTTAACAGTGTCTGTTAACAGTGCCTGTAACATAACATTCACTGTAAAAAAATAATGTAGCTTCATACACATCCAGCCATGTACAACCGACGAACAAAGAACCAAACAACTTTACTAGTCCAGTGTATTCAACAACCTTCTTTTTTAATATTGAACATCAATTGAACATTATTGAAGTCAACTTTAAATGGCTTATGCACCAAATTCATATAATCTTGTTCATTTTTGCAGTTTTATTTGGATAGTCTAGTATTTTGAATATGTTATAATTTCATTACTTAATAAATAAATAAATAATAAAAAATTTTGATGAAGTATTCAAATATTCAAATTGGTTGATGGCCATAAATTTTCGTAACTACATAATTTGTTTTAGATTATAAACTTAAAAATCAAACAATGTTAAAAGTTGTCATTTTATAAATCCTTCTTCTCTCCTTTTGGATGTTGTACAATGGGTCAGTTCGACCTCCGGGTACTGTACTTATCTTGTTTGACAGGTACACGTTAGGGATGCCAAACGGGATCGATTTTTGAAAATCCCGGGATTCGAGATTTTGTAAATCCCGATCTCGAAATCCCGGGATATTTCGGGATAATTCGGGATCCAAAAATCCCGAAAAATCACAGGAAAAATCGCGATTTTCTCTTAATAATAAAAATATTTTGCTAACAAAATCATATGTATTCCAATTATGTATATCAGAATTATGTCATTAAAAATAAAATATAAAAACAGCAAGACAAAACGTAACATTAAAACAAAAATAAAAATTATTCATTCATATACAAATCCATTAGTTTTAAGAAAATTATATGGATGCCAACAAAAAGATTGAAGCATCTAACATGTGGTCTGATAGGCTTGGACAAATTTTGTTGTCAACATACCCTGCCGTTGAAAAACACTTCTCGCAATCAACATCTGTTGGTAAAATAGTTCCAAGAAAGCTGTATGCAGCTTGTAAATATTCACCTCTACCACCTCCAAATGTAAACAGTTTAGTATCTAAATCAGTTACCCTTTTAATTCGTTTCATAGGGCTTTTGCCATCTTCATCAAATAATTTTTTATCACTGGAAGTAGGGTTTTTCACATCTGAGATGCTATTATCGAAGTCAAGTGATATAGAATTTTTTCTCAGGACCTTTTGTAGGGTCTAAATACATATGAATTCACAATCCCGAAAATCCCAAAAAATCCCGGGACAAGTTTTTAAAAATCCCGGAATTCGGGATTTCCCGATTGGCATCCCTAATACACGTCCTCTAACCTAACCTAAGAGCACAAAGCTAATAATTATGTCCTATTTTACAGACTACACTTCCTCAAACATTTTTAAAAAGTTAAATTTATTTTTCTCAATAGCGTTACTACTTCCCACCTAGCGTTTAATATTAACTGATAGTTGAAAAAAATTACGATTTTTTTATTTTTAATTTTTTATTATCTTCATTTATCTTACAATTTCTCTGGACAATTTGTTTTAACTATAATGTATACTAAGTGTTTGTATATATATAAATACATGCATACATAGATATAAATATTTAATAATAAAAACATAGATTTCATTATAACAATAATGATTATTATTATGATCGTTAAACAAATATTAGTTAACATTTTGAATCAATACTATTGTCAATAATATTTATAGAATGAATTGTATTAAATTATTTAAAACTATAATTAAATTTATAAATAACTTTAAATAAATGAATAAATAAATAAAAATGTTCAACTTTTGAAAACCAACATATTAAAATGCTTCGATCAGATAGATGTTGGAAAAATTTTCATTAAAAAAAAATAAAGAAAATTAAAAAAAAAAACATTAAAAATATTTGTAATAATAATAAATAAATATTTGATAAATGTTATTTTTAAAATGCAATTAATTATATAAAAACTTAATAAAAAAAAATGAAATGAAGGTACATATATGAAAATGATTATAATAAAGAAATTGTTGTTAAAACTCAATAAAATTGATTTTTTTTTTAAATTAAAATCAAAAGTTTTGTAAAAAGTTGAAGCACAGGAATAACAAACATACTCGTATAAACAAAAATAAGCACAACCGTTCAGTATAATATTTTAAATATTTAATTAATCGGAGAATTAGAAGAGTTTTCTAAGGTTGAGAAGTCTGTCCAACTCCTAAAAGTTTGGGTATATCAAATGTATTGCATATAATGGAAAATTTTTTGTCTAATTTACATTAAGAATAACTGATGCAACTGTCATCGTTAAAATATCTCCGATCGATATTTGAATAATGGTAAGTGATAATGTCTTCAAAATGTACCGAATTGTGATATAGTAGCTCACGCAAAGCTATTTAACGAAATTCTTATCTTCGTTTTTTAAATCCTTCGTAGAAATATTTATCATAGGAACACTCTAAACACAGAACCCAAGAATACAATGAGGATATAAATAAAGAATATGTACATCATTGTGGAATAAAAAGCATGACGTGTGTGTTAATTTTATCCAGGATTTTGATCTACATAGTAGGAAAGTAGATAAAGGTGTATGAGAATTACTTATGAAATCGGAAACAGTTCGTGTAGATTACCACTGCTAAGAGTAGCTCAGTAAATGTCAAGTGGAGCGTGCTACAAGGTACCTGTTTTACTTTTCTGTATTTATATAAATCATATTGTTAATTTGGGCCTTATAGGTCGGATATACTTGTTCTCAAATGTGATGTTGCATGTATCATTTATACGTAAACGACTTAGCATCATGTATGTTTGTTATTTTCTTTTCATAACTTTTTTTACTCATATTAAAACCAAGAGGAAAAAAAGCAGTACAACATGTTATCTTTAAGTTTAGAATAAAAAAAAAATTCACAGCATCAATATCATTTTTAAAAAAATTAGCAAAAAACAAAAAAATACCCATTTCAGGTTGATGATATAATTAGAAACAAAAAATATTCTTACAAACAAATAATATCTTAATAAGTTATTAGAATAACCCTTGTTTTGAACAATATCTGCAAGTCTTTTTGATAAACTTTGTATCAAACGTTGGCATGTTTGTACTGATATATCCTGGCAGCTTTGTTGCACCAGCTGAAACAATTCATCTTTATTTCGAGGGTTTTTGTCCTTAAGATCTCTTTTGACAATTATCTGAATCCCTAGGCAGGAAGTCTAGAGCCAGAAAAACCACTCCAGCGGAAGGCAGAATTATTTGAAGGGCCAGGAAGAGAAGCCCTTTCTTGTCTTCTCGTGGAATAAAGGCCGAAATTTGACAATTTTAACGTCAGAAACATCCACACGGACAATAAGAATGCGTTTACAGGAGTTGGGACTTCGAGGGTGCATTGCACAGAAAAAATTGCATGTCCAAAAAAATATTTTAATACGGTTACGGAACGGAAATGCTCAAAATAGTTCAGCGTTCTGGAACAGAGTTCTCTGGAGTGACGAACCCAAATTTAATTGTTCCAATTCGAAGGAACAACTTATGTAAGACATGCTGCAAACAAAGCCCTTGGTTCCAGGTACATAGGTACACAATTTAAAATGAGTTACAAAGTTTTGAAAATAAATTAGCAAACATATGTATATGTTGCTCAGTCGTTTCTAATTATAAGGCCACCACTGTATGTATGTATATGACTTGGCTTTAAAACCATCAATTTAATGTAATTTTGAGACCACGTTCATCTACTGTGGATAATAATTTTAGCATAAATATAATAAATAAATAAATATATGAAAAAATTATATATTAAAAGCATTCAGTGAAATATTTGGGTGTAAGGTTGCAAAGTAAAATGGACATCTATTTCAATCGCCAACTTGTCTCAATAATGCTGATAAGGGACAGAGACATATATGATTTCAGATTGTGATTGTACTATAAATATTAATAAAAAAAAGGCGCAATTACTAATCAACAAAGATTTTCACTTATTGCACGTTAGAAAGTGGTAAAAACCCCATCTCAGACATTTCGAACAAAAGAAATATGAAAAAATATTTCTTCTAACAAAATTTGTCATTCAAAGTCAATTTAAATCTGTATATCCCGCCACTCATCATTAAAATTAACACACACAACTTGGGTGGTGTAAGAAGCTAGGTCCAATCAAGTAAGTAAGTAAAATTCGAATTTATATTTTTTACTATAAACGTTCACCATTAATCTTAAATTTTTTACTTTTATTAACATTTATTGTTTCATTTATTATCAGTTAAAAAGCCTTTATCAGCAACGTAATAAACCACTACCATTTAATAAACGAAAGAAAACAAATGAAAAAACTAGATACAGTTTAGTATGAGCTTATATTTAACACCCTACATTATAAAATAGTTGTGGAAAAAATTTAAAGAAAATTAATGTTAGTTATGTATGTATATGAGAGATATGTATTAACTCGAGAATTATAAGAGTTATAAGAAATTTTTGAATAAATAATAATAATTTAAAAATAATTTAACACGGCAGATTAGAAGTGATCATAGGAATGAAATTAAAAACATTGTCTGAACGATGAAATAAGCAATTCTTAGCCAGTAAAGAGGTTCAAGTCTGATTTTTGGGATATACAGTCCATAGAGCTTCTAAATAACTACAATAACAATTGAGAATTCAGACTTCCAAATGATATACTCTCAACTGTAAAAGCAAAACATTAAATTAAACTCAAGGAATGCACAAACAGTTACGAAAAATTCTCAAATCTTAAAAACATATACTCTGGTACGATCTTGCTATGCCTTAGTCAAGTTTCTTTGCCACGACCAAAAATCTTAAAAAATCTGTAATCTGTTATATTTTTTGTCACCTTTTTAAAATACCCCTGTTGGGAGAGAGGTAACTTGTTTGTTGATCATTTCACTTCCAATTTTTGCAACTACACTACCAACTGTTGTTGATTTAACCCCAGTACCGCTATATTTTAAGTTTCGAGAAATTTAAGACGCCATTGCCCTTTTTAATTCTAGAAAAACTTCTGAAACTGATAATATACAGGCAGCTGGACAGGGCTTGAATAGTGCTCTCAAGAAGTTGTATTAGTTAAAGTGATACCTAAACCTAGCAGCGATCATCCTGAAGTGGAGGCATACAAGCCTTATTACCAACAATAACAAAAAATTTTCAAAAACTGCTGACATCTAAATTGATGTGACGTTTAATTCGTCGAATGCATGCTTCCAGATGTACCATAAGATATACCTAAGCACTTATTAAATACATACACCGATCACATGATGGATATGCTTTAACACTAGTCCATACTTATTGTACTTGTCAGTGTAGTGTATTATTTATTCGTAATGCACCCACAATATTATTTTGTGTTTTACAATCATTCGTCATTATTACGATTCTATTTTATTTATTTCCTAGTTTTTTTTTCATAAATTCTCAAAAAAAAATATTTGTCAAATACAATAGTGATATGCATTTAGTCACTTTTAAATCGTGGAACGCATAAGTTTAAAACAAATTATTTATAAAGAAAGTTTTTGTATAGGATTTTAATAAGTTGATAAAAATTAAAAACTCATTCATGACCGAAAACGAAATATTATGTGAAAAACTTAACCACTTAAAACAGTGGTTTAAAGAAAATCCTAAATTGCCAACAGAAATCAGTATGTTTATGATAATTTATGATAATGAATTAAAGAACATTTCCATTTACAAATTAATAACGATTAAAAATTTATTTACTGTCTGAGATACCAAGAAGTTTAAACGTTAACTACATATTATAAAAACTTCTTATCCCTACTTTATGGTGTGACTAATTTTTATGTGTTTCATTATTATTGTTAAAATGCTTGGTTTTTTTTTTGTTTTTTAACTTATTTGTTCAAAACTTTTTATTGAGTGTATTAAATTCTTAATCTGTTATTAAAGTGCAATTGCACTGCATGCTTTCCGATTTAATTCAAGATTAAGAAAACAAACACAGAAACAAAAGCAAACATGTAGAGCATTTTTTTACACTAAACAAATCATATTTTTTAAACAAATTCAAATCATTTGGGAAACAGTGTACTTTATAAGAGTTTTACTTCTGATTCTTGTAAGAGAAACAACTTCGGACGATCGAAAATGTACATGAAGAAGTGGCCGTGTTGCATTCTAAAAACATACAAAAAGTCATAAAAATGAAATTGGAAAACTAGTACTTGAACAAAATTCTCGGTTTGCACTCAGCAAAGTCTTTCTCTGGATTGTGAATGAAACTCTTATTACAATAAAAATTGTATTTTCTATATTCCAATGTGACGAACTAAGTGATAGTTGTATTACATTAGATTCATATTCGATTTTTTACTTTACCTACGGTACTACCTTCTACCGACTCTACATACATACATAATTGGCCATTACAACCCTTCAGTCAGGATTACGACCTAGCTTCTCACACCACTTATGTTGCGGGCGTTAATTTTATGCATGAGTGGCAGGACCTACAGTTTAAAGTCGACTCTGAACGACATATTTTTGAGAAGCTTTTCATGGCAATTTTGACACTCAGAGTCTTTGCCGGAAATCTGCTGAGAGGAAGTCGCCGAAGAAATATTTTTTGTCTAATAAGACAACACACTACCCACTAGACCACGGCGACCATAACCGACTCTAGGATTACTATAAAAACAATTTAAATGAAGGAATACAGAAAAGCAATCGATAAATTTGCAAAGTTTTTAAATTGTTTTCAAAAATTGTAATGCAAGTTTAATTCTTCGAAAGTTAAAACTGGGTTATGGTTTTTTTACTTCTGAGAAAAACTTTTTTACATTTTGTGTACAAAATCATACTTTGGAGTCTTTTCAAAAGAATTTTATATAAAGAAAATGGTTTGTGTACTTTATTTTTGAATATTGCCTCCAGTATGTAGAAAAATGCAGGTAGTGTTGTGTTGGTTTATTAGATGTGAGGCCTCGGTTGAAATCGCAGGTCAGGCATCACCTACTAAACGAAATATTACAAAATATTTCTACTACAACTTCCTCTCAACAGATTTCTGGCAGTAACTAAAATTGCCATGGAAATGGACACTGCGCACGTAACACAATTGTGTGGGTAAATTGGGCGATGATGAGCATGAGGAAAATCTTAATCATCTCAGTCCAAAATTATTATCTACTGTATCTGCTCTTTGCTCAATCCCGATAATGAAGAAAGGGGATCTGTAAATCATAGATTTATAAACAATGGGAATATTTTGCTCACACGATGGAGGGATACTAACATTGTCACATTTGCAACAAATTTTGATAGGAATGAAATGGAATCCTGCAAACGATTTCCCAGAGGAAAGGGTGAACCAAACCAAATTTGGTGCGCTGATATAATATGGTAGTGGCCAATATTTGCATATTTCTTTGCTGCCTTCGTTGTTAGTGCATGGTTGCTGATGAAAAAGTTGCATCGCCATGCACGTCTCTTGTTATTTTTCGTAAAAATGTAGCTACCTCCTACCTAGAAACAAATTGACAACAGATACGCGATATAATGACAAAAACCACCTCATTAAATACTCGAAAACTGAAAAACGATGTGGACATTGAGGTAAAAAAGCAAAATTTATTTGTAACAAGTTTAAAAAGGGACTTCACCCCAAAGAATGTTTCAAGAGTTAGAATACGCCAAGTGTACCTACGGCGAAGTGTCCCTTATAATGGACGGTCTATAACTCGAAAACTATTAATTTTTTTTAATAAAATGGTTTAAAAATGAATTAATTAGATCATTTTTATTAATAACTGGTAAAAATTATTAAAGCACAGTGCTCAGGGTACTTCATCTATTAATTGGCTAACAAAAACTGCAACAAAGCAATATCTTATTGACGAGAGTTCTACATCAAAAGTCTGCAATCACGAAACAACGTAAAATAACAAAAAAAATGTATCGGTTATCTCATATACTTGGGAAACACCACAGTTTCCTCAGATGTCGTTACTAGGGATACCAATCGGGATTTTCGGGATTGTAAATTCATATGTATTTTGACCCTACAAAATGTCCTAAAAAAATTCTATATCACTTGACTTCGATAATAGCATCTCAGATGAGGAAAATCCTACTCCCATTGGTAAAAAAAATTATTCTATGGCATCGAAGAATGTAAAAGTCCTATAACACGAATTAAAAGGGTAACTGATTTCGATACTCAACTGTCCAAAGAAAGAGATTCATTTACATCAGAAGGTGGTAGAGGTGAATATTTACAAGCTCTATACAGCTATCTTGCAATTATCTTACCAACAAATGTTGATTGCGAGAAGTGTTTTTCAAGGATAGGGTACGTCGACAACAAAATTCGTTCAAGCCTATCAGATTACATGTTAGATGCTTTAATCTTTTTGTTGAAATCCAAATAATTTTCTTCAAACTAATGCATTTACATATCTATGAATAATTTTTGTTTTTGTTAATTTACACTTTTTTGTTACATTTTGTCTTGCTGTTTTTATATTTTATTTGTAATGATATACATAATTGGAATACAAATGATTTTGCTAACGAAATATTTTTATTATTAAGAGAAAATCGCGATTTTTCGAGCGATTTTTCGGGATTTTTGGATCCCGAATTATCCCGGAATATTTCGGTATAATTAAGGATCCCGGGATTTTTTAAAATCGATCCCGTTTGGCATCCCTAGTCGTTCGAATTCAAAATTTGTTAAATGAAAACATAGTTTGCATTAGGCTCTACATAAAATAAAATTGCCATGAAAAGTTTCTGTCGTTCGTAGTCGACTTTAAACTTTATGTATAAAATTAACACACACAACATAAGTGATGTGAGAAACTAGGTCCATAACTCTGACATAAGGGTTATATTGATCAATTATATACATATATATGAAACATATACATACATGTACATTTACAACAGTAACCTAATTAATTACAGTTCTTTACAATTTTCAAATTCCATACTAAATTTTACTTTTTTTGAACATTTTGAATAGATTTAACATTGCTTAGACGATTTTTAAAATGTGTGAACGGCGATTTAGAAGAAACCAAAAAACTATTGGAACTCAACTATCAATTACGCAACAAAAGTCCTCATCTTTTTATAGACCGAGATCCTAATGATGAACTGACTAAAAAAGCTTTCGAAATGGTGTTAGTTTGAAAAATATTCCGTACGATTAAGTGTTTAACAATTAAACTTCCTTCAATATTTCTAATTACAGCGATATGTTACCGCTGCCTGGTGTTACTGAAGATAATAATAAAATCTTATGTTTTCGACTAGTCGAGAAGGATGTTAAAATGGTAAGAACAATTAAAAAATTTGAATATTTTAAAATAATACATTAGAATATGTGAATTCCGGTATTTTAGCAAAATACAATAGAAGGATGTAAAGCGTTCTTCCTTATGACTGATGCACGTTTAATTTTTTCTGATTTGGATGATGACTTACAAACTGAAGAAGAAGAAGTCAAAGATATGGATTTACTAGCCAGTGGTGAAATTCATATTCTCGATATTGCCAACTACACTTTAAGACACATTGCTTCCATGTCTTTCACGACAATGCGTACCTATAATAACTTTTTAATACATGCCTATCCAGTGCGTTTAAAGGCCTTGCATATTATAAATTGTCCCACGTCTCTAAATCGTATGGTGGCAATAATGCGTCCCTTTATCCCCGACGAAATTTTCAAAATGGTAAGCATAAGGATGCATTTCTATGAAATCGATTTCATATTTGATCGTTTTCAATTGCAGATCCATTTCCACACTGAAGGCATTGAAAGTCTTTATGATCATGTGCCCCGTGACATGCTGCCGTCCGAATATGGTGGCAAGGCAGGTTCTTTAAGTGAGATTAAAATAAAATGGCGAAGTGTTGTGCAGAAAAAAAGGTAAACGTTTTGAATTTTAACAAAAATATGCGGATATAAATCAAACTCTTTACAGAGATTATCTTATGGATCCTGATCATTGGAAATTGGCTAATAGTGAAACGAAAAGTGGTTGGTTCTGGCGTTAATTGTTTACACCAAAACAAATTGGTATCTGCAAACTACATATATGGTAGATACATAGATAGATCTCCAAATAAAATAAAAATACAAACAATATTAATTTTCATTTATTCTACGTTGTTGAAAAAACTTCATTTGGATCCAGTCATAATTCGTTGTAGTATCTACAAAATGTGTGAGAAGAATTAGGGCCAATCTAATATTAATCGCATAGAATGTACTCAAAACAGGTGTTTACTCTTTGAATTGAATTTGAATAAGAGTAACACTTACCACATTCGGAGCAGTTAAAAATTTATTCTGATTGAGAAGATCGTAAAGCCTTATTTAAATACTGGAAAGAAAATAGAAAAATTACGCATCAAGTTAAAAGAGCCGTAGAACTTTATTTAAAATTTAATGTGAGTCATCTACATTCATTTTTAGACAACAACGGAATTCTTCAGCTGGAAGTACTATCAACGTTAGGTGAAGTTAGTTTGGAGGCCTTACTTAGTTCACTCAATTTAGTATACTTAAAAATGTCAAACACTTTCCGGATAAAGATAGAAGCGATTTTCCTTAGAGCCATCCAGAAGATGTTGTCCAGTTTTCTAGTCGAAATAGATCTTACAACTGTCATTCACAAACAGTCCTTCTTAATCAAACGTGAAACAGGGAGATACAGTAACCGTATATGATCATCCACTACAAGTTTGTACATCTGTATTTATTTCATGATTGTCTTATTACTCTGGTATCGTTAGCTCTGAAAGATACATATATTGAACGGTTCATCCAGAAATATAATCGAAGACATGAACAACGTGCAATATACTGTTAGTCTCAATAGTACTTTGGCTCTTAATACAATAAAAGAGAAGTCGCTCGAAATTAACCTGATTCATTTGTACAATAAGTTCGGAAGAGTTCAAGCTTACCCCTTTATTATACAGTGGTGGCCTTATAATTAGAAACGACTTAGCAAAATGTATATTTGCTAATTTATTTTCAAAACTTTGTAACTCATTTTAAATTGTATACCTGTGTACCTGGAGGTACGTCTTACATAAGTTTTTCCATCAGATTGGAACAATTTAATATTGGATTTTCCAGAGAACTCTGTTCCAGAAACGTCGATCTTTTTTAAACAATACAGACAAAAAGTTTTTATATAAAAATTAGCTGACCCGGCGAACTTTGCCCCGCCCAAAAAATTCATTTCTTTATTGCCTCAAACAGGTTACATTATATATTTATTGTAATAAGCTGCATAAAACGCTGATGAAGTTGTAGCTCCAAACAAAAATTACTATGTAGTTATAAACCATCCAATTATCTTAAAGGAGGAGGATTGCCGCGCCCATTTTTGGTGAGTTACCTTACTTACCCACAAAATTGCAGTCATCTACAATCACTATGTCCCTAAATATTCAATTTTAAAGGTTTGCCACGCCTACTTTTTGTTATATCGAATTTTTTAAACCATCTAAACCTGATAAGCTTTCGAACAAAAACAGAATGGTTAAAATCGATTCAGTAGTTTAAGAGTTATAGGTATCACCTATAGGGAGAGGGTCGTGGCGCACATTTTTGGTGGGTTTGTTGATACCGAACTCTAAGAACTTACCCACCAAATTTACTTCGTCTACGATCAATATGTACCTAAATATTAAATTTTAAGGATTTGCCATGCCCTCTTAACATTTAGGTATATAAAAAATAGATGTTGTCCGATTATCAGTCCTACCCGATATGCACACAAAATTTCATGAAAATCGGTAGATCCATTTCGGAGGAGTTTAAGCACTAACACCATGACACGAGAATTTTATATATTAGATAACTTTCATGACAATTGCTCTAAAAATGTTGAAAAAAATTGTTGGTGGATCGTTTCGATTTGTATAGACGGCCGAAAAGTTAAGAGCGAAAACGTCACTCTAAAGACAATAAAAAAAACTATTGTTTCCATTGCAAATTACACATATTATGGTCATAGAGTTTAGGTTGTCCAGTTTACTTATTCGTCAATAATTGCACCTTTCCTCCTCAAACTGGCAATATGAGCCCAATAGCTTTTGATTTTAAATTAAAAAACAAATGATTTATCTATTCCCTTATTATCTTCAGAAGCAAAGTTTTAATGAGTTAAAGAATAGTGACTGTTTGAAAAAACTTCAAATAATAGGTAATTAAACCTCAAATGTTAATACTTTGAAGTCACCGTATAGTTTTAAAAGTAAACTTAGTACTGCTGTCCTTAGTCGCACAATAAGAAGGATTTATGAGTCGGAGTTCTCAAATAATCAACGAAAGAGAAGATAACGACAGGCAAAGTCTTTTTCAAAACAAGTGTGTTTGAATTTATCAGAACTTTGGTTAGGAAACTACAATAAGAAGACTCTGAGTCATGGTTGAGACTATCACGAAATAGGTTTACTTTTGGCAGGGCAATGTAGATTCAGATTTCACCCATACCTTACTTTGCGTCGTAGTTACGTTCCAAAAAAACTCGACGCTAATTGAGACGACGCAAAGTGAATTATCGTTTTCTTTAGCAAACCATGTAAAGATTGAAGATAGGTTCCAGGGTTACAATAATACTACTTTTTAAAAGGATAGTTGAACAAAGTAAGCATTTAAAAACAAAAATAATATAAAAAAAAACAAATTCAATTAAAATAAAATAAAAAATTCACTTAATTTTTAACATACTAATTGAAACTGCACTCTAAAACTGTATGTATTATTTTCAGTTAGAAAGGGAATTCCCAAGTTTTGATAGCATTTCGCAATTAGGCACAATAGTCGTACCTTCTAGCGGTCTCTCAAGGAAGGCAAATTTGTTAGATGTCGGCGTCAGCTGAAGGCAGTTTTAAAATTATTGAGGAAATAATAAAGTGTATTTCAACTTTTTAAAAAACAAATTCGACCTAATTGTGTAAGAGTTGGGAATTCGAAATGGTCATAACATCCAAAAAATCAGTGAATCCAAACACACTGCTGCTAAGGGTCTCAGCGCCTACTAAAGTAGCCAAAACTTTTTGTTTTATTATAATAGAGATATAAAAAAATATAAATTTATCAATTATAATTAAAAATGTTTGCTTAAAATTCTTAAAATGTAAGTAATATTGAGGTACCTAAACTTTTGGAGTTCACTGTAAGTATTGCTATTTATACAACTCTGTAATATACTCATCTATGTGTTTTTACTTTAGAAACTTTTCTCAGGTCGTTTAAATAACAGGTTTGTTCGACATAAAACAGTGGTGAAAAAAATTGAAATTGAATTGAATAAACAATTTTACTTGTAAATCGTTTTGTAGTATTTTGTAAGTCATCGGTTAAATGAATTTCAAGTTTTTTTTTATTAAAACTCCAACTAACCAACCCTTAAACGTTACAGTTGGCTGCACAACTTGATCAAATTGTACAACTAATTGCAAAGTGAACGGGCCGCATAAGGTGATTCTTTCACGCCTTACATTTGATGTACTTCCGCAGATTGAAAAGCAACAAAACAAACCAAAATTAAACGAAGAAAACTTTGCGTGTTTAAAAAATAATAATTTGAGTGTAAGAAAGCGGCAATATTGTCTATAAAAATAATCGTGGGTTCGATTCCTGCCAGTCACTCTGATCTGTTACACTACACCATACACATGGTGTTTGTCATAATAAATAAGTAAATTTAATATATAAAATTCTCATGTCACGGTGTTAGTGAGCATGAAATTTTGTGTGCATATTGGTTTAGGTCTGAGAATCGCACAACATTTATTTTTCATATCCCTAAATGTTTAGAGGGCGGGGCAAATCGTTAAAATTGAATATTTAGGTACATATTAATCGTAGACGAATAAAATTTGATGGATAAGTTCGTAGAGTCGATATCGACAATCCCACCAAAAATGGGCGTAACAACCCTCCCCCTTCAAGTGATAGCTATAACTCTTAAACTGAACCGATTTTTTGTTCGAAAGGTTATCAGGTTTAGATGGTTAAAAAAAAAAATTCGATATAGCAAAAAGTAGGCGTGACAAATCTTTAAAATTGAATATTTAGTGATCGCAGATGAATGCAATTTGGTGGGTCAGTTCGTAGAGTTGATATCAACAAACTCACCAGAAGTGGGCATGGCAACCCTCCCCCTTTACGAGACACCTTTAAGCCGGCTAATTCGATGGCTTATAACTACATATGTATGTACATATATAATATGTATGACTGTTAGTTTTTGTTTTGGAGCGAGTACATCAACTACAACTTTATTAGAGCTTTCTGCAGCGTATTACAATAAATATATAATGTAATCTGTTTTTGGCAATAAACAAAATCGAAGTTCGTCGGCTAAGCTAGTAATAATAGATAAATTACTAAATATATGTATGTACATACTGTAGTTTTTATAATTTCTTTTAAAAAATGACAAAAAACTGATTTTACAATTTTTTATATCGAACAGGCCTAATATTTACTTAATTTAAGAGATCAATGCCAACTCTTAAAAATATCTTCATGCAAATGCAAAAAACGTACACAAAAATGGCACCAGCAAAGTATTTAAATGCCAAGAATTAGATGATAAAATGCTTTAAACAACTTAACGATTAAACCTACACCTACTAAATATGTAACATATATGATTTAAAGTATTTGCTGTATTGAAATATATCGCTTAATATGTATTTAAAATATTAACAAATTGACAGATATTTTGTTCAATAATTCACATATTGTTTTTGCTTAAGTCGATGAAGGCAGTTCCAATATTTTCATCGAATTTGTGCTATGCTACCCAGTACTTCGTCAGCTCCGAATAATTAATTCATTATATGTTATCTGACCTGGCAACTCTTTATCGATACACAGTATCGCAGCAGCACTATAGTGCCTCGTTAATAAACAATTTTTTGTGTAACGTTAAATGAACTGAGGGAGTATGTTAACGGAACGATTACAAAAACAAAGTTACTGTTGTGAGTGGAGGAGACAACATAAGAAAATTGAAACTAAAACAACAAGAACATGGCCATCAGTGCGACCAGACTTAATTTTTTTTTGTTTTTGTTTTAGGTTGAGTTTTTTTTACTTCCATGTAAAAATACTAAAATAATAATTCAATAATCTGTTCGCATTTGTATATACTATGCTAGTCATTACTTCGGCAGCTTCGGCTACTACTATAATTAATTTACATATTTATTAAATATCACCCCACTTGGCAACTCTTTGGCGATACACATTATAATTTTTCCCGACAGCAGTTTAATGGCTCTTAAATAACTGGCGAGTATGTTAACGGAACGATTAGAAAAATAAAATGACAGTTGTGTTAGTGAGCAGTGTGACCAGATTAGATTTTTCGTGCTAAATTTAACTTAATTTTATCATCAATTCAATTCATCAATATAATGGTTTTCCCACAATTACTTCTTGAATGTCCGAGCGATTTTTTTGTTTAGTGGCGTAGCCACCGAGTAAGCTTCATGGCCGTAGAAAGTTTTGGTGGAAAAACCAGCATTGGAAGCCTGTTGCTGTAGCAGTCAATAACCGTATCAAAAGTATTGTAAATGGTCGGCAACCTCTATGTGTTTCATTAGTTCAAACGTTATTTGGATGGGTTGTGAATCCAAATGAAATATACAGGTAGAATGATTTGGGAGAGAGACCCAATTGGAGTGAACGTCATGGAATGGATAATTTCGAATTATCAATTATACTTTCTCTGTATTTTCAGCAATGCTTACATTTTGATAATACACGGCCCTGATAACGACAGTAGCAGTTTCAGTATCTTCAACTTATTTTACTTACTTAATTAGTAATTACATCACTACAGTCAGGATTACGAACTAGTAGTTTCTCACTTCAACCACGTTGAGTGTGCTAACTTTATCCATATGCTGCGGGACTTCGAGCAAAACATTTGTGAAAAACTCTTCTTGGCAATTTTATTTACTCTCACGTTGAATTAGCTAACACGCTCCCTAGTAGACTACGGCGACTTCCAACGGCAACTTATTTTATAATCGTAAAGAATCTTGCTTAGTAGGCTGATTATGACGACCATCATTATTTCTTAATATTTGCAAGGTGGTCGTATTTTACTCATTACTTTTGTGGATACTTTTATTTATTTTCACAAGTTCTTTGGTTGTCAAAAGATTTGTGTTTGAAAATGAAAACTATTTAACAGCTGACAGCCTCGCATAACTGGAAGTTTGAAATTCACTACATTTCTGAAAATTCCATTTTATTTAATAAATTGTTTGTTATTGAATAAATATGGATAGTGTTTTTACTTATCAAAAAATAAAAAAAATTAAATGCAAAATAAAAACTTATTTAACCCATAAATAGGAACAAAATAATTTATCTTTTTTTCTTAGATTAAAATCTGTTTTTTTTTTTGCTTTTTTAGTTTAATTTTAGATATCTAACTTCGCATTATTTTAAAATCTGGTCACTCTGGCGTGGAGACAGCATAAGAAAATTGAAACCAAAACAACATGAACATGAATATTGGAGAAAAACGCAACAGTTTTAGTTGAACTACATGTGCACGAAAATCAGTTGTTGTAGAACTCTCTCTTCAAACAGATGTAGTGAATTAGTAAAAGGAGGGAACCTAAAAAAACATATTTTTTTTTATTTTATTTAGATACAATAAATATATACACACGTATTCGTTTGTAAACAAAATAGTGAATAAATTTAACTAAAAAGTGAATTTTGTTTAAATTGATTGAATTGTTTAAAAAAGAAAACAAAAAAAAATTTTTTTATAAAAAATGTCTACCAGCAAAAGCGACGACTATGAAAAAACCATTGATTATTTGCAACAATGGTTTGAGGAAAATAAAAATTTACCCAAACAAATTGGTAAGTAAATTTGTCTCTTTTTTTTTAACGAAGAGAAGTGTTATAAAAGAGTTTCTTTATAATTATTCAATATGCATTCCAATGGACTAACTGGTTTCGAGTTTGTTTCTAATTTAAAATAGAACCTAATTTTTATTATGATAACGTATTATAACGGTAATGTTGTTATTAAGATTAGCGCCAAAATAAATTTAGCGATGATATTTGTTTAAAATAGAATATAAAACTAAATAAAAACAATGTAATCGTTTTTAATCGATAATTACAAAGTCATTCAAAGTCATTATTTTCACTTTCAGGCTCTTCTCTATTCTTCTTCAATTTCTTTGAGACACTAAAGACATACAAATAAAAATTGCTTTGCTTGACTTAATTTACTGTCAAAATTCAAAGAAATTGTCTTAAGAGCGTAAGCAATTTATGAAAACTTTTTAATGATTTTATTACACTTTTTGAACTTAACTGTTAGCTGTTCTTGCTTGTAAATATTGTTTTTTTACAAAAACTGTTTACTAATATATACAGATTTTCCAAAAGAAATTTGTAATATTTTCAATTATTGCTAATTATAACATTATCTTATAAGCTTATGTCAGAGACAATACAATCTAACGGATACTTAACAAACTTATCGTCAAATTTACTGAAATAGAATTTCTTTGAGCCTACTCCCCTAACACCAGTTCAACTAACTAACTTTTAGTGAACACACAATGAAATGTATGACATGATTAACGAACTTTCCATTACGAAATTAAAAAAATAGGTTATTATGGCAACAGAAACTTCAGCAGAAGAACCAAATTTAATAGAGAATATTTATGAAATGAAGATAACACGATTTACTACACGATTGGAAAAAACTACGAATCAGTGGACAAAAAATTTGCATAATTTTCTTTAAAATGGTTTTTTTTTTTTGTTTATTCGTTTAGATTTAACTCAAGTTAGAACAGGTTTGCTGCTGGGCGAGTTTAAGGTTAGTTATCGGTTTTATCACGGTGCACTGCGGGATTAGGTCGCTGACGTGGGTCTGGAACAGACCCCAGACAAACTATTGCAGGGTATGTTGCGATGAGGAGGAGTTGGAGACAGTCGAACATCTCCTCTGCAACTGCCCTGACCTTGGTAGGTTGGCGACCCTTGGCAGGGCCTTCTTTGAGAACTTGAGTCCTGGTTCGAGAGTCGATGTTAAGGCTCTCCACAGATTCATTAGCAGCTTGTGCTGGTAGAGAGGAGCTAGGGCTTCATAAGTGTAGTCGCACTCTCAACCTCTTTTGTTTTGTGTCTGTTTCTTTATATGTAATTCCTCCGTTTCCCATTCTCCCTCCCCTTACCTACATTCCTATATCCTCTATTTCCTTCCTCCCCTAAGGACAATGTACAATGGGTCAATTTCGACCTCCGGGTACTGTGCTTGTGCCCAGCCTTTAGTAAGCGCTGGGACCCTTGGCTGGGGTTTCTTTGAAGGTTTGAATTCTGTATGGAGGACCGAAATCAAGTGGCCAGAGATGGTTTAGGAATGTTAGGAGTTCACTGACCCTTTTTGTTTTGTTTGCTCTGTGTAATTCCTGCGCTTCTAATTCTTCCTACTTCCTCTCCTTTTTCCTATTGCCTTCTGTTATCCTTCCTTTTTAAGGACGTTGTACAATGGGTCAATTCGACCTGACCTGACTTCTCTGTCAACAAGTACACGCCCTCTAACCTAACCTAGATTTAACTATTCACAGTAAAATGGTACACTTTTGGAAACATGAACAGCAAAATAATAAAATTTTGTAACCGAGGACAGAGAGTTTAAATTTAACTCAAGATCCGGTCGCTGAAAATGTTTTTAAATAAAGTAATTTTTATGAAATGAAACTTGAAATCTATATTTATCTTATGAAATAAATCAGTATATTCCATGCTAATTTCAAAATGGATTTAAAACAAAATATTAATCTATTAATAGATTTCCATTAATTCCAGTTCTAGAGTGTCGATTTTAGTGAGACTATCGTTATTTAAATCTGCTAAACATCGACTAGACTCATGGTCCACAAGATTTTGGCATACTTAATTCAACTTTTCATTCTACGGACTGATTTAATTTCTAAACGTACAAATTCTAGCCAGTCTAAGTCCTTAAATATTGTTATCTCCGGCCTATATCTTATTGGACTTTAAAAGATATTTGGGGTAATTATTTTGCAAGAAAACTCATGGAAGTCACATGTTCTTTTCAACAAAAGTAAGCTTATAATTTTGAAAGATTTCAAAAAAGTGAAATTGATGTTACAGCGCAGTCTAGTGAATTGTGTGTTAGTTTCCTAAAAGAGAGGTTGAGATTTGAAATCTCAGCTATGACATCTTGAAAAAATAAAATGAAAACAATATTTTTTCGGGCGTCTACTTCTTAGCTTCTTCCTGACAAAAGACCTCAGGGTGAACTAATTGTCATTAAATATCTACTCAAATCTAACGTTTGGATTTGACGTTATTTTATCCCCAACTCGTGAATAAAATAAACCTGCAGGATATGGAAGATAAGGCAAGTCAAATTGTAATCCAGACTAAAAGCTTTTAATGGCAAAGATAATAATTTATGGCGTATCATTGAACAGGCCACTTGTTTTCCGTAATTGTAACTTTGATAATATGACAATATGATATTACAAGTTTTACTGTTGTAAGAAAGAACTGGCTACACTGATACAAAATATCTTAACTCTCTAAGATTTTGACGCTCCGATTTGTAAACTAGACTTATCCTATTCGATACATCTTCACACACCCAGACACCTTTTCGTATGATGTTGCCATGGTTGATCCTCAATTTCAATATGGTTTAAAAGTAGGGCATTTATCATTGTTAGAGCATTCTAAACGCACCATATTAGCTTTCTTTACTTACATCGAACGTTCTTTCGATTTTTGGGGAAAGCTAGGAAGCGTATTTCTCTATTATTATGTGCAATGTGTGGATTTGGTACAACATACCATTCGACCTAAAACCATTCCGTTCATTTCGATGATTTTTTTGTTCAAGATATGACATTACCTATTTACTAGGGCTGGAAGTATTCTTATCATCATTCAAGCTAGTGTTCGGTGTTAATAGTGGTATGTAGTATCAAATTTGGTTCTGTTTATTTGTTTTATAGCGTTATACATGTCCCTGAGGTTGTTGCATATAGCTTCGCGTAACCGAGATCAATTTACATATTATCTTATCTAAGCTGACGTAAACACTTACGTGTAGCTAGTCTTTCCGATACATTGCCATAATTTCAGCCTAGTTTCGTAACTTCAGAATTGTTATTTTATATTTATGATTCCACATATTAATTAATTAATTAATTAATCTGCTTCGATATTATAATATAAATAAAAAGTATTAAATTTTGTAATTTAAACCTTAATTCGTACTATTTCCTAAAGCAATTGATTACAGTGATTAAATTTTAATTGCTATTTTTCATAAGCAGACTTAAACTTGCACGGAATAATTTATTGCATTTAAGTGCTTATTTTTCTTAACGCAAATTCAGTTCTACACGATAAATCGTTTATCAATTAAAAAATTTAAAAACCACATAGCATAGCCATACAATGAATAATAAAAAAATAATGGTAATAAATTGAGTAATCGACAAACAGCTATAAATGGCTAAAATATTATCTACTGAACAATAATGGAAGATTTATTTGTTAAATTTACTCGTATAAAGTTGTCTTAAAATAAATATAATACGATTGTGTGTGTAGACAATAAAAGAAATTTATACAGAAGCACAATTAATAAAAGTTTTACTTAGTATTTCTATTTCAAAAATACAAATTATATTTATCATAATATCCTCAATCAAATGTCCTGGATTATCTATCATTTTAAACCGTTAACCATTTCATCTCTACCACACAAACTATTTTCAAATCTCTGAAGAATTACCAATATTTATAGCAATAAGCTCTCCATACTCCTTCGTATATAACTTATTTTCCTCATACAAATACAAGACTTTAGATTAATAGTAGGATCGTTGCCTTCGCGTTTCTCTCTCAAAGATGCTGAAATTTAGAAGTAATTTTAATTCTCTATACTTCTTCTTGACAGTGTTGTATGCAATACGGACTCTTTTGAATCTCTTCTGTTGCATAAAGTGGCATTAAATAGCACTTTAATTGACTATTCTTATTTAAATTCAGTTGTAGGAGCTCTCAGTGTTCTATTTTTTGAATCCCTAACCTTATTTAGAGAAAAGTTGTTTCTCATTTCATTTACAGATCGCCTTCTATTAGAACGTTTTTATCGGTGTATGTATATGGATGTGGAAGAAACCAAGAAATTAATTGAGACCAACTATGCGATGCGTAATAAATATCCTCATATTTTTATTGAACGCGATCCTACAGATGAGGATAGCCGTAAAACATTTGAATATGCGTAAGTATTTTTCATATCAGTTTTATAATGTTAAATAAAAATTAAAAAGTTTCTTGCTATACCAAAATTTTAGTGACATGGTACCTTTACCAGGCTTAACACCGGAAAATTATCGTATAACCTGTTTTCGACTATGTGACCCTGACCCCCGCAAGGTAATTCTCCGTAATAGTTAAAAATTTTACGTATTAGTTAAAACTAAAGTGTTTTATATAATATTCAGATGCATCATACAGAAGATACTAAAGCATTTTTAATGATTACCGATTGTCGTTTTTCAATGCCAGACACAATTGCTGGTAATGCTTCAATGCTTTCAGAGGGTGAAGTTCAAATTTTCGATATGACTGGATACAGCATGAAACATGCGACACGTTTATCGATTACCACATTACGTACTTATTTGAAATTTCTACAGCAGGCATTTCCAGTGCGAATAAAAGCTATGCACATGATTAACTGTCCGTCGTATTTAGATCGTTTATTGAGTGTGGTTAAGCCCTTTATTAATAAAGAAGTATTTAACATGGTAGTTTAAAAATTTTTGGTGATTATTTGAAAAGAAGTTTTAGAATTATATTGTATTTTAGATGCACTTCCATACTACTGGTATTGAAAGTCTTTATGATTATGTTCCTAAAGATATGCTGCCGGAAGAATATGGCGGCAAGGCTGGCAAATTAACAGACTTAAAGGAAGAATTTATGCAATTAATGCTAAAGAAAAGGTAATAAGTTATTTTTTTTATATTGTTTTACTTCTAATGACAAATTAATTTGATTTCAGAGACTATCTCATGGATTCGAATCATTGGAAAATTGAAAAATCTTCAGAAAATTGAATTTTATTATATGTTTTACGAATTTTACGATATGATAAGAAGTTTTTTTTATAGACCTTATCTACTTTTAATAATGGTTCACACTTTCAAATGTTGTTTACATTTTTACATAAATTACGAGTATAGGCGAGTACATTCAATAAGAATAAAATGAACATTTTCAAGGCACATTGGACAATGTACATTTGATACACAGATTGTACCATTGGAGCCAATTTCGTTGGTATTAAAATTTAATTTATTTGAGCTTATAATTGAGAATCTTTAAACAAAATTCCTTTTACATATGCGCCATTGCTGAGAGGTCATGACTTATTGTGCTAATGAAATTATTTTCTTAAACTTCCAAGCTGATCCTTTGCTATGAGTATTAGCTTTGGAATTTGGGAAGAAAGTCATTTGGAATACAACTAATATTGACGGTTTCTTATTATGAAAGTGAAAGTTCGAAGAAGACACTATATTTAGAACGGATTTGCGGGAACCTGTTGATGCTTCGTTATTTTTTCCTAAGAGAATTAGGAAAGTTGTCGGATTTATTTGGATAAATAAGCACTATGGTATTATGATAGTGAAAAGTTTTCGAAATGAGGGTAAAAATATATTATTCTGCAAAAAATCACTTGACTTTCTCAGAACCCAATGGCATGCATAGATTATATGACTCCTATTTTAGGGTAAAGCTTTACAATTGCCAACTTTTGTACTGAAATGGAAATTATCAACTCCTTATCAATTGTCCAATGGCGGTAATCTACAAATGGTTTATTTGTTTATCGATGTTGCTTTAAGACACAAGCATTATTACAAAAAGAACAAAGCAAGACATAATAAGGACGCACTATTAAGCCATCTGGATTTTTTGCCGTTATTCGGTAACGAAAAAGTCAAGCAAAAACCTGAGTATTCCGAGTTGAATAAAAGGTTTTCTCGTCAAATATTCATCATGCCTAACGAAGTATCAATTTTCAATAATACAATACAATTACATACAAAGAAAAAACTTAATGAACTTACCGTGTTACAGGTTGGGAAGTAAATAAGCAAATTTATTTGTGACAACAACTATGTCATCGTAGGAGAAAAATAGTCATTTCCGTGGTTTAATATTCACATTGTATAATTAACTTTAATTTCTTCTTCTTTCTCCATTTTTTTCGACGTGGAAGGAAAACACTTAATTTATAAATTTAACTTTTGCAATATCGAATTTGATAAAAATATGGCTTAAAAAATGGAATATTTGTGTCAATCCTGAAAAATCGGTGCACATAACTTTTGCATTAAGAAAAGGCGATTGTCCTTCAATTTTTCTAAATGGCGAACAAATACCAAACTCCAACTGTGTGAAATATCTCGGAATGCATCTTGATAGAAGATTAACTTGGAAAGATCATATAAAAAGCAAAAAAGAACAGCTTAATTTAAAAACACAACGCATGTATTGGTTACTTGGCAAAAAATCTGAGCTAAGTTTGCAAAATAAACTGTTGCTCTACAAAACTATCCTCAAACCCATATGGACATATGGAATACAGTTGTGGGGAACTGCGAGTAATTCGAATATTGAAATCCTGCAGCGTTATCAGTCTAAAACTCTAAGAATGATACTAGATGCTCCTTGGTTTATTACTAACGACAATATTCATAAAGATTTAGGAATATCTAAAGTTAAAAATGAGATCAACAAATTTAGTAGGAAATATATTGACAGACTTAGTAACCATAGTAACACTCTAGCGATTACTTTACTAGATGAAAGTGAAGAAATTGTAAGACTTAAAAGGTTTCATGTTTTAGACCTGGCATTTAGAAAATAAAAAAAAAAAAAAAAGTTTTGTTTTAGTCTCATTGGAGATTAATACTAATGTAATTTTTTTTTTATTATTGTTACTCAATTTGCTTATTATTGTATATATATATGTAAATAGATTGCAAATAAATATATATAAAAAAAAATATGCGCCATTGCTGAGAGGTCATGACTTATTGTGCTAATGAAATTATTTTCTTAAACTTCCAAGCTGATCCTTTGCTATGAGTATTAGCTTTGGAATTTGGGAAGAAAGTCATTTGGAATACAACTAATATTGACGGTTTCTTATTATGAAAGTGAAAGTTCGAAGAAGACACTATATTTAGAACGGATTTGCGGGAACCTGTTGATGCTTCGTTATTTTTTCCTAAGAGAATTAGGAAAGTTGTCGGATTTATTTGGATAAATAAGCACTATGGTATTATGATAGTGAAAAGTTTTCGAAATGAGGGTAAAAATATATTATTCTGCAAAAAATCACTTGACTTTCTCAGAACCCAATGGCATGCATAGATTATATGACTCCTATTTTAGGGTAAAGCTTTACAATTGCCAACTTTTGTACTGAAATGGAAATTATCAACTCCTTATCAATTGTCCAATGGCGGTAATCTACAAATGGTTTATTTGTTTATCGATGTTGCTTTAAGACACAAGCATTATTACAAAAAGAACAAAGCAAAGGATTTTTTGCCGTTATTCGGTAACGAAAAAGTCAAGCAAAAACCTGAGTATTCCGAGTTGAATAAAAGGTTTTCTCGTCAAATATTCATCATGCCTAACGAATTATCAATTTTCAATAATGCAATACAATTTCATAAAAAAAATTTATAAACTTACCGTGTTACAAGTTGGGAGCGACGAATGCAAATTTATTTCTGACAATGACTATGTCACCGTAGGAGGAAAATAGTCAATTCGGTGGTTTAATATTCACATTGTATAATTAACTTTAATTTCTTCTTCTTTCTCCATCTTTTGCGACGTGGAAGGGAAACACTTAATTTATAAATTTAACTTTTACAATATCGAATTTGTTAAAAATTAACTAAAAGCTACACGGCAACTATAAATAGGTCACATAAGTTATTATTCACAAATTAAAATATTATAACAAACACAGTTTTTTTCAAAAATAATATACATTTTTCTCAAGAACAAATTCAAATATGAACAGAAAAATGTAAACACTAGGGATGCCATCGCCAAATCTTAAAATCCCGCCTAAAATCTAATTTATGGCATTCTTTTTTATATACTACTACGTTAAATAACACCCATGCAATTTAACAAATGAATGTTGCTATCATTGAAACCAGTATACCCACATGTATAGATTCCGAATAATATTTTAGGATCAAAAATTTTGTTTAGGATATAAGTTGCAATTATTTAATGGGAAATTAATATTTGAACATGAATTTTTTTGAATAAGAAACCCTATTGCTGCTAAAGTATTACTGTAAGCAACCATCACGTAAAATTTTTATAACAGCCCTGTACTATCTCACATAACCCTGCTTTGAGGTAAAAGAACACAATCAAAACAAAACGAAATACATTTTTTGACGTTTATAAATTGACAAAAACGCTGCCGCAGCACCACAATAAGTAAGAAAATTGTTCATCGGAGCAGATTTCGAAGAATATATCTGCACCATGGCCTCTTTAATGAACTCCTATAAACTTATTCAAAAATTAAGTGCCACCAATCCAGCCTTGCTTCAACAAGCCGCCAGAACAAGTAAGTACTTTTGCTTTAAACAATTAAGGAAAGGTGAACATTATTCTAATAAGTTTACGTAACTTGAAATATTTTTGTTGTTCGTCAACATTTATAGTGGCTGGTTGGAATAAGGATTACAAACCTAGTCCTATCCCTAAAACCGAAGAAGAGCGTTTAGCAGCTGCCAAAAAATATTTCCTATTGCCCGAGGAATACAAACCCTATGCCGACAACGGTTTGGGTTATGGTGATTATCCAAAATTGGAAGGTGGACTAGGTGTTGAAGCCCGTGATCCTTACTATCCTTACGACTTTCCCGAGTTAAAACGTAATTTACACGAACCCGTAAGTTTTTTGAAAAGTTAAGAGAAATACCGCAGCTATTATATCAAGAGTTGTAAAATCTATGAAATCCTTAATTTCCTTTTACTACAGATAGACTAATCCCATTTCGGTCACAAACATTCAGCATAGAAAGAAACAGTTGCCTATCACTTTGTGGATATATCAGCCCATAAAGCGGATGCATAAAAACCTCCTAACATAATTCGCGGAGTTTCTGCAGGGTCATTATTAATATATGTGACAGTGCCTTGAACTTTTGAAGCATAATTCCTCTTCTATTGGTCTTAGCTTTTCGCATTTGTTGGAGATATAAGCTTAAAATATCAAATATAATAAGTAAACCCTTACTGAGCGTCAATCCTGGCTTACAAACAATTCAGACGTTGCAATTCACACATCAAGATTCGGTGTGTGACTTAATAAACATATTTTTGTAACCAGGCGTAGTAGTTGATGTTGCTTTTACGGCATTTCTGAAATAAGACCGCAAAAAAATTTAAATCAAAATACTTTTAAGCTTCGCCTTAAACAATAGCCTTTAGACTGGTTTTACAAAATATTGTATTGTTAGCAAATAATTTGCTAAGATCATTTCATTTGATACAATTGACAAAGATTTTCACTTAATTATCTTAAACATCCGTTGTTATGAGCCTATCAGCCTGTTTTTCTCCCTTTTTTGTGTAATTTTTTATTGTATAAAAATGTTTTTCATAACTTTTTTGTTCATTTTCTAGCTTCATGCTGATGCTGATTTATACAGTGAAGATCGTTGGTCTCAACCAGCTCCCCCTCGTTATGCCAACAGAACTTACTGGTTAAGCTTCATAGGTTGTATGGCTGGTTGTTTGGCATTATTCTATTGGTTGGACAATTACAAAATGTATCGTCCTGTTGCTGTTAAGCAATATCCTGGTGATGGCCGTAAACATTATACATTTGAAATGGAATAAAAAGCTTTTAATTATTGTAGTTTGAAATATTATCGTAATAAAACAAATATGATAACTTAATGAAGTAAAATACATTTGTTTGAAGAAATTATGTACATAGAAAAATGTAACATAAAAATTATTATTGGTAATAAATCAGAAAATACCATGTGAATATGCATTCGCTGCCAAGGACGAGTATACTCGTCTTTAACAGTTTATTCCGCACTGACAAGACGTGTATACTAGTCCTACTTTAAATATATGTATAATAACATGCAGGCTTTTGAATTAACAATTTATTTTTGCTAGGATTTGTTTTGATAAGATTTGTAACAAATAGCTCGGACAGTAGTAACAGGGTTTAGTGGGTAGTGGGCTAGACTATTAGCATGAGGATTGCGAACTCGATTCCCACCAGAGACTGATTTGCAACACTATTCCAAGTAAGTTAAAACTTAACAATCGTATTTTATACAATAAAACGAAGAACAATTTAATACTTGCATTGATATATTTTATATTTTTATTGATTTCTTTGTTACTAAATTTAAATTTAATTTGTATTATTTTAGAATCGTTATTATTGTTTTAAACTAATACTAGACTCATCATATATTGATCGTTTTTTTTTGTAAGAATCAATTCTTAATAAAAAATTGTTTTAAAAACATTTCAATAATAGTTTTTTTTTTTGTTTCATAATTATTTAATGAAAGTTATAACTATAATATTAATTTCTTCTGTATTTCCTCTTATTGAAATTCCTATTTATTTATTTATAATAATTATTGTATTGGTGGCAAAATCTATTTTCACATACTTTTTTATTTCTTTATGATTTTACGTAGTATACAAATTGTTCGTTTTAGTTTTGGTTTCTGGTTAATTTAACGCAAAATAATATTCAAAATTAAAATAAAAACTGAATACTTTCTACACAATTTTATAACACAAATCAAACCAGTTTATTTAAACCCATTATTTGCAATTTACAAAAAAAAAATTTTAATGTAATTTAAAAATAATAAAATTTTTTAAATTAAAATGAATTTTGTTACACAATGGAAATTATAGCTGAAAAACAAAAACAGTTTAAAAATTATATTGTTCCTTATACTAATTTACGTAAAATAATATTCGGTCAACTGTGCTTTTTTGATACTTTTTTCAGCTACAAATGGAAAGGTTTGTTTTAACCACAGAAAAATTAAAATATTATACTCCATAAATTATGCAAATTTTTGAAACTCAGGACATACCTATCTGTAGTATAATAATAGTAACTGTACGCCGTCGACAATACATCACTATTTGGCAGCTAATTTCATATAATTTTTTCACTATTTGAAACTATGGTTACATAATAACTTTTTATGATTACTATATTAAGACTGCAATAAGTCCTAACGTCTGCAGTATATATTAAAACATCCTCTGCACTCAAGATTGTCTAAAATTTCTTTATAAAGTTAAGAGTGCAGATATAAGTTTTAATATGTTATTTAAATGTCTAGTCCTGAAATTCTACAGTCTGCTGGCAGATTTATAAAATTATATAGCTATTTGGTAATGCATACCTTTTATTTAAGCCGGTCAACTATGTTTGCGAGGGTCTGACATTAGCTACAAGCATGTTCATCTACCTTTGACAAGCGATTTTCTTAACCCCAAGCTTTTCAATGCACTCTCTCTATATACAAGATAAGAGAAACGTAAGTGGTCAACGATACTGCCGTCATACATAAATCTTATTTGCGTAAGATAATAGTGAATTACATTTCATTTAGTACCGAATCCATTCATCCCTTATTTAATCTACCCAATGCTGGAATCAGATGCAGTTACCAATTTCTGCTTGTAAGAAAGACTACGGAGTTTAAGTTTAATATTGGATTAAACGGCAACATAGTTCATTAAATACATACATACAGTCAGGATTACAGCCTAGCTTCTCACACCACTCATGTTGTGTGCGTTAATTTTATACATGAGTGACGGTACCTACAGTTTAAAATCGACAAATTTTTTTTGAGAATTCTTCATGGCAATTTTATTTACTTTCAGAGTTTTTACCAGAAATATATTTTTTATATTTTGTTTTGATGCCTGACCAGGGATACGAACCCGGGCTTTACGTCTAATAAGCCAACACACTACCCACTAGACTACAGCGACTACTAATTAACATTATCGTATCGAAAGATTACGCAGATCGTACTATTGTTTACCTAATCGGCTGAGAAAAATTAGTTAACAGTCTAACAATTAACATGAGTACTAAATTACACAATTTAATATCCTGTGGTTGTTATTAGGAATACGTGGCATTTTAAAGTCTTATGAAAAGTTGTATAAACTGAACTTCAGTCATAGGTTTAGGTTAGAGGTCTTGTACTTCCCATTGAGACAACTACAATACCCGGAGGTTAAGTTGACTCATTTTAATACGTTCTAAAGAAGAGAGGATAATAAAGGAGATAGGGAAACGAAGATAAGTTAGGAAAGGGAGGTAGAGAGTACGCAGTCTACAAACACATAAGAGAGCGCAACTACAAAATTGCGGCCCTAGCAATACCTAACCAGATCAAACTATAAACAAATCAATGCAGAGCCTTAATTTTCGAAACTCAACAAAGAGTTTAAAACCCCTTTCCCAGGCTTGTTAGCGATCTAATTTCGCAGTGCCATGTAATAAACCCAATAGCTAATCTCAGAGTGGCCTTCTCTAAGCCCAGCAGCAAATTTGAGTCATAAATAACAAAAGATTTTGTTTCCACAAAAATTAATATTAAATGACGTATAGTTAGCTACTCTTTAGCGGCTTAATAATTTTTCTCTAAAGTGAATTATATTCCACAGAAAGAAGAAAGTTTTCAAAACTAATAACAATTTTTTTTTTTTTTGCGCACGCTGTTATAAAAGAAAATTAAAAATAATAATTAAAAAAAAGAAAACAAATAGTAAAAAAATAAATAAAAACTATAACTCATGATTTTTTTCTGAAAAATTGCTTCAATTATAACTGTTTTTATTAAAAAAAAGTCTTAAATAATAATTTTACTTTAAAACAAATATTTTAAAACTAATATGATAAGAAAACACTAATATATGCAATTGGGATGAAGGGAGAGTAGTGGATTTTGGTATGCTAATATTAACAATTAAAAAAAAATTATTAAGAAATTATATTATTAGAATTAAATTATAAATACAAAAATATAATAATATAGTATAATAAGAATAGGTAGGCAAAAAAATATTACAATGCATTTAAGCTTTTACTTAAAAAATTAGGATTATTTAAGTAAACAAAAAAACGAAATTTTACAATTATTTATATAAAGTTAAATTATTTGTTTTTGTTCTTTTTTTTTTTTTTTGTTTTTGTGTGTGTAATTCATAGTAGTTGTTGTTATTGTAGAAGCTTGATTTTTTTCTTTTTTGTAAATACAAAATATATTTCAAATTTAAATGTTATTTTAAACTACATTAACACTACTCATAAAAAGCAACATTCGTTGTTTGTAAGAAATTCTGTTTCATTGGCTCAAATATAATTTATGTTATATTTTATAGAATTTATTGTTAAATTAAAAATTTTAATATGCAAAAATTTGACATGTTAATAACAATTTTATCAAGTTTAGTGTATGTAAAATCTAAAAATGAAAAGATTTGATATTTTTAACACAAAACATTGTTAAAAAGAAGAATTTAAAATATCTGCTTGTAGGACTCTGAGTATGAATTTGGCATTTGAGTTTTTAATCGTTTTTTTTTTATGTAAAAGCAATGCAAATAGATTACTTAAATATTTGATTCTAAATGTTTTCATTATAATTTTTCATGTCTTTACTCTACTTGGAATCAAAATCAGAAACTTTTTTTGTTTTAACGTTTTTAAATCAACATTTAAATCCTTAATTATTATTTAATATCATAAGCAAACAGTTTCAACTATGTATGTTTGAAAAAACATGACCAATAATATAATAAAAGACAACCACCAGCTGAATTAGAACTTAATTAGTTTTATGCGTTAAACATTTTTTATCCGATTTAAAAATTTAAATAAAAAAAAAATTAACTTGATATGACAACAGCTAACGATTAGGCCTTTCTACAGAGAGTCAGCCAGCTTAAAAGCAATTTGTTACCATTTGCTTCAGATATTCTTTACTATGTATGGCTTTTTCATTGAAATAGGAACAAAGCCATTTGAATAGTTGGTAAGGTAAGACAAAAAAAATAAAATTGAACATTCTTTTAAATATTAAATTGTATCAATTGTTGCCTCATATGAATAGTGTTTATAATTAATAAAGAATTTCGTTTAAGTGATTTTTTGTTTTCTTTTCAACAATATACAATATTTATAATAGAAATTTTAATTGTATTATATTAATATATATAGTATGTATGTATCTGTTTAATTGAATTTTGTTATTCGTTTGTATAGTGTTAAGCTTACTACAATTAGATAATAAATCTGTTTTAATTAATTTATAATATTTATTTATGTATATATATATGTATACGTATTTATAATGATGACTTACAATTATTAAGATGTTTTAAAAAAGAACAATGGTTTAAAAACAAAATAAATATGTTTTTATGCTTTAACGATTCTAAAAAACACACTCAAAGTTTTAATATATTAAAATCATACGCTTAATTTAAAATTTCATTTAAATAACAATAAAAATTCTTTTTCGTATTTTTTTATTTTTTAATTTGCAATAAAAAAAATTTTTTTTTTAAATTGAAATTCTTGTTTGCTGTAGTAGTACAAATACTTTTTAATGTTAATAATGATGCTAAACGTTTGTTTTTGTTTTTTTTTTTTTCTATATGCTCTAAGTTAAAATCTTTAGATTTAGAAAATTATTTTCATTATATTTTCAATTAATGCGTATGCTTGATTAGTATTTTTTTATTTTATTTTTCTTCTTCTTGTTATTAATAAGGTATGTATGTGTATCTCTTTGCTAAATAATTTTAAGGTACCATTGCTTATTCATAATAATATTTGTTTGTTTACTTTTTTAGATTTTCTTTTGTTTTGGTTTTTTGTTTTTAATTTAAATATATATTTTGTTTCACAGTCTCCTCTGTTAGTTTTAATTTTAAATATATTTAATTATTATTTAAACTTATTTATGCATATACATAGATTACATTTATTGTTTTTTGTTTGGATTTATTTAATTAAATTTTTTTATTTATTTTTTTTGTTATATATATATATATAAATATTGTTATATTCATAATTTATGAAGAGTTATTTCTGTTATTAATAATAATATTCACATTTATCACGTTCACTTTACATTATGTTCATATATGATTTTCATTTATTTAATATTTTGTATTTCATTTAAGTATATTTTTCCTTATACGAAATTATATATTTCTTTTTTGTTTAGTTCTTTTCTTTTCTGTTTTTATATTTATGTTTTAAGTAAAAAATATTTATATTTATTTAATAACGAAAATATATCTATATAAAAAACAGACAGACTTTAAGCCATTGGACTGTTTATAGTTATAAGTTTTATTTATAATTTTGTTTTGTTTTTATTTTGTTTTTTTTTTTAGAAAAAAGCTGCTTTTTTAATGTATTATGTTTGTCTCTATTTAAGTCTGAACTGTTGTTGTTGTTGTTGTTTTTTCACTATTTATTGATTTTCCTTAATTTATGAGGTCAAAGGTGACATACCAATTTGACGAGGATCATTTGGTGGTACGGCACCTAGTTCTAGATTCTTAATTAATAGTTGTAACCAGTGTTTAGTCGATTTATCATCTTGTAAACATCCTGAAAATGTGGCATCACGCAACTGATCCGGAAGACATTGTCTTAAAGCCTCTCGTGCTCTATAAATGTTGAAATAAAAAAATGCAATCAAATAAAATATATCAAAAGTCTATGTAAAATAAACAACTTACCTGGGATTGTCTGATAATCTTAAGTAGCAACGTACAACATGCTTAAGAAGTCGCGCTGATGGCTCCTTAGCTAACTGTATCACCATTTTACCCTAAAATAAATATAAAACCGTATTAAATTAAATATTTTTTTTATAATAATGCAGTGTTAAAAACTATTATTTAAAATCTGAACGCTATCCAACAAATATGATTTTAAAATTGACTGCAAATTCGAAAATAAATATTTATTTCGAAAAATGTTCATTCTACAGTTTAATGAAATTAACAATACAAATATTGTTTTTAATCTATTACACTGCATGCAGCACAATGGGCCCAATGGAGCGTAAGTAAGTCCATCTAAGAATTTTTCTTGGATGGGCGACCACCGCTACCTTTATTGCATGTGATTCCAAATATTATTAAAATGTTATTCTAGTGGGTGAAATATCAACCTTGAGATTTGACTCGTCCCAGGATATTTTATGGCGGAAGTCGGCAGGGAAAATACATTTTTCAGCTAAAAAATTTAGACTACAAGATAAAACGTGTTAATGTAATGAGGTATAAACCAAGGTTCGATATTGTCAACATCTACTCGTATTATTCGAATACGCCTGAGTTTAGCAAGAAATGGATTCGAACGGACATTAGAGACTTCTAAGAAGTGTTTTAATAACAACTTGGATTCCCAAAACTGTTGATGGTGAAGACGATTTTAATGCTGACAAGAGTTGACTATCAACCGAATGGCTACTATTTAAGTTTTAAACTTACTTTAAAGGGCTTTCAATAAGTATTCAATAAAACAAAAGTACGGAAACTTCTAAAGGTCGACAGTTTCAAAAAAAAAAAAACTTTTTAAACAGCTACAGATTTGCTTTGAACTCATTTTTGTGGGCCGTTTTTTTTTTTTGTTCTTTGATGTTGAATGTTGCGAATTTAAACCTTAATCCGAAAATCATGTAAGATATTTTGCTAGATCAGTGTATTAATTGTATATTGGAGCTACTTTAGCAAATACGATTACATAACATATGTAAATAGTCATTATAACCCACCCTTCAGCAAGGATTACGACTTAGCGTCTCACACTACATATGTTGTGTGCTTTAATTTCATGTATGAGTGACGGGACCTACAGACATAGCTGTCAGATAGATAAAGCATCAAATCGCCAAGTATTAGAAAAGAAATTGCTAAAATCGTCAAGGAAATTAATGAAAATCGTAACAAAAAAAATCGTCACAGAAAATTAATACATAAATTAAAAAAAGTATAAAAAGATAATTGTAGTGAAACATTTAATCAAATCAGATACAATATTAAAGTCGAAGCGGTTACGACTGCTATGTTTTAAATAATCTTTTTATATAATATTGCTTCTGAGGAATTTAGTTTGATTTAAATTAACTTGGCTTAATAATCTCTCTATATTAGCTGAAGAATGTAATAATATCAATATTTGTTAAAAAAAAAGTTAAAAAAGCCTAGAATTTAAAAGCTGTCATTTCTTATTTTTATTTCTGATTTAATATATAATAAAGTAATAATATAGTATCATCTCTTGAATTTCAGTTCACATGAAAATTCAATGTGATGTTCGCTGGAACCGACACATTTTTTAATGGGTTAACTTCTTAAGACGGGGCAAGATCTACTGATCTTCTTACTGTTTCACTGTACTATCGCTATTACAACCGATTTTGCTAGACTGAAATATGTATTCGAGAATCATGTATTCCCACGTAACACTCGTCTTTGTGTGCTGTCGATTGGCCAGTGGATCGCACTAAACCTTACGGACATAATTCGTTTTTTAATCGGACTCTTCCTTAGTGCAGAGGTTGTTATTTTTTGATTTTTAAGGGATGAAAAAGACTGAAAAATCGTCACAGGTGTTTCTTTATTAGTACTAACAAAAATTGCAAAAAGAATACAGTGCTTAATGGCTTTTAATGTACTAAAGTAGCTTGAGAAGCTTTTCATGGCAGTTATATTTACTCTCAGAAAATCTGTGCCGGAGAAGTATTTTTTTCATAATTTCATCTTGATGTCTGATCTGGGGTTTGAACTGAGACTAAGGCGATTACATATACGATGACTTTATATCGTAAACGTATCTTTCATCGAATTCACTAATACTCCGAATTTAATCAACAAAATTAATCAACAATTTAATTACAACAAAAATATTGATTTAACCAAATTAATTTATGTATGAGGATGATGGGAAAATGTAAATTTAAAATTATTAGCAGATCTTAAAGTCGAATTTCACTAATTTAATAATGGTTTAAACATAAATTTATTTTTAGCATAAAAGAAAATTTTTAATTGCATAATATTAAAATGTTGGTGTGCTTGCTTCCAGTTATTTTTTTTACTAAATTTTTTGCTTAGCGCTTTTTTTTTGGTATTTTAGGAAATATACCGTATTTAAGATTTGTTAAAACAACTTACCAAAATAATAGCAACATGTGAAAATCGTTCATATGTTTGGCAAACATATGATAGACCACTTTCATCAAGTAATATTTTTTGTAATATAAATGTGGCAACGGTCTTGCTCAGCTCTGAACCGAATTCCATAATGCGTAGACATAGTGGAATTATTTCAGATGTTAAAAGAAAAGTTATCACTTCTTGTTCATCAGTCTAGGAAAATAATTAGTATATAATTATTATAATTAAAAAACAATTATATAATATGGTGTGTATGTATATTTACCTTAACGAGCGCACCAATAACACCCAAGCTGGTTAATCTCAAATATTCGAATGGTCGCGTTTTTGATGTGGTCTGCAAAAACGGGTATAGGAACAGGGGAATTTGTGCTTGTAAAAATACCGTACGGGTATCTGGATGCGAAGCAACACATTGTAATAATGCCAATGCATTGCAAACACGATTTGATTGATGAGCAGTTAAAGTGGCAGGATTGATTGAGGGATAGATATTTATGATTTCTTGCAGGAGGGCAGCTATTGTACCAAAACTATGCCATAGCATTGGAGCCAAATCTGTGACAGTTTCGCGTTTCTTGCTCAATTCCAACAAAGCAGCTTCACGCGTTTCTGGATGTGCTAATTCATTTATCCATTGGAATACCTAAAAATTAATATAAAACAAAATTAAACAATTAATTAAAACTAATTGAAATCGATTAGTATTCATTTTATTTTGATATTTTTAGAATATTATTTACATTAATTTTAAAAACTTGATAAATATATATTTTGTTTATTGATTATTATTTTTTTTTTTAATGCTTTTTTTTAAGTTTTCGCTTGTCGTTTTTTTTGCGTATTTACCCATTTATTAGCTGGTGAATCACACGTGATTTTATTCTAATATCATATGTACGTATGTAGGTATAAATGATTATTCGTTGTTTTAGCATTATTCTTCAGTTATTACGTTGATAAGGCAAAATAATGTAGAGTAATACCACATAGATACGTATATGTATGTTTGTACCTTTGTTTATAAATATGTACATAAAAACATTTTCATATATGTATGTACTACGTAAGTAAGTAAGTATATTCGAAAACAGATTTGTTTAGAATTCTTGTATTACTTTATTCTTGAAGTTTTCAAAACATATGATGTCATTTGAAATTGCGTATTACCATTTATATTTGTTGTAGCAGCAGATGTTTAATTTTATACACACAAAATAGTCCCAAATAGAAGTTATAAAGGTTTAAATAACATAATTGTTAAATATTTACTTTTGTAAATAATGTAAATAAAAAAAGCACAGCAAAGAAAAATGTTGAAGTTTACTCCTCCTACATAGGAAATATTTTTTTAGAAATGGCATAAAACTGAAACTGAAATTATAAAATGAATGTATTGTGTTAGTGTAAAACGTTTTAACAAATTGTATCGGGTTTCCCGTTCGCTTTAAACATATCTATACTTGTTTAGTCTAGAAACCCCGCATATTTTCAGAACCATAAAACTGCAGCGATTAATAATTATCAAATTTATATCTCATAAAAATTGTAATAATTTTAAAATTGGACTCAGAGAATGACTGAAAAATATTTTCGTAAAATTTTAAAGAATATTTCATTTGGTTAAGGTTAAGCTTAAGTCAGTGGGATTGAGAAATGGTTACTGTATTGACATTTTTAACTCATTGTGTGCGATGCATGTACTAGTACGTTTTCTAACGATTAGTATTTGATTTATACTAACTAGTAAGCGTTGAGCGTAACTCTGTATACCTCTTATGGGTTTCAGCATAAATTCCTCATTCTGTCGAAATTTTTTAATTCACAAGAATCAGACAAAATTATGTGTTTTAAATATGTTCACATATGCAATTTAATTCAGTCAATATTCGGTTAATTGAGAACAATATTTAAACCGTTCAGGTATAATAATACACAATATTCAGCTTACTCAATATTCAATTAAAAGCTGGTAAACAAAACAGCTGCCTGTTTCAACAACATTGTTTTTGTTTTGTTTTCTTTTTTTTTTGTCGTTGTTAATATTTGAGTCGTCGTATTATGCTCAATAAACAGACTTATGACAGTGCTGCATTTAAAGTTTCATTCAATTTTATAACAATTAGCATTTAATTAAGCAATAATTAATTGAGATTTTATATGAAATATTAAGATATTGGCGTTAATTGCGATTTACGCAATAAATAAATTTAATTAAGCCAATATTCGGTTAATTGTGAACAAAATTTTATCCGTTCAGGTATAATAACTATACGCAATATTCAGCTGGTATATGACAGTTGGTAAACAAACCAGCAGGTTGTTTCAACAACAATATTTTTGTTTGTCGTTGTTGATATTTAAGTTGTCAAATATCAGCAGAAAGTTTTCGGTTACTTATGATATACCCACTAAACAGACTTATGACAGTGCTGTATTTAAAGTTTTACTAAATATTATAACAATTTGCATTTAATTGAGCAATACTTAATTGAGATTTTATATGAAATGTTGAAATCAATATTGGCGTTAATTGCGATTTATGCAATAAAGGTGCATAGGTGAACATAGTATTAATCTAATCCGTTTTTATTCCTATAGTATGGCAAATTCGACTAAATAAATTTTAAGAACCTTTATTTGTTTTCGACAACCACAATTTGTATTTGTGAATTTATAAAAATAACCGTTAAAAGCTAAACATAAGCGTAATACGCAATATGCTATTTACTGTATCATATTATTGAATTGAGTTATTTTTGAATATGAATTTCCAAAACAAAATATTATGGTCTGTAGAACAAAATAAAAATAAAAACAAATATGCCATTAGTTCAGTCATCCGTCTTCTCCCCTTCATCCTTCTACACCATATATATATAGATATTAGATTATATCTGGTTTAAGTAAATAACATCTGATGTGTGTTAATAAAACACATTTAATTTTTACAGACCGACGATATACAAAAAAATTTTGTTATAATAACAACAACAAACATAAGCATTCTTTTTTTACAAACAAAATTAAATGTTTGTCTTTTATTTTAAAAATTTACAAGAAAGCATAAACAAGTAACTCATAATTGGAGAAAACATGTTTGCGAGAAATTCCAATTACAGAATTAAATACCCACCGTGCAATATGAATTCGAACTAAGGAATGACGAAAATTAATAATAATGACTATTTAGAATGTAAGATCGTGACGTCAGATTTATAATTTATAATTAATTTAAATTCATACATGGTGCATGCAAACAATTTGACTTTGGGGACAATTTAAAAAGCAATGATCAATTGTCAATTTCTGACAATAGTGAAGGAATTGTGTTTAACTTTCAATTATTCAAAAAGGTCCCAAAACGTTATTTTTAGGAACTTCAACCCCCTTTTCCCCGAAAACTTGACGTGACGGAAAGTTTTTGAACTCACATTTGTGTTCAGCTTGCAAAATAAACTTCCTGGAAACCCCTGGAGCCATCTTATTTGCAAAATCCATGCAGGACTGTGTTATTTATCGAACTATTATTTAAATATGGTCTAAGATTTCAAGAAATATTCGAAATATATTTTAAATAAAATTACAAGTATGCACAAGGGCCAGTTTTTTTAATTCAAACGAACTTTTTTCTCTCTCTTACGGTAAAATATTTCAATTGAGTTAATCAATAATAGAGGAGAAACAAATTATTAGTCGCACTATTATTTAAAAATATTTGAAGTATACTTTAAATCAAATTACAAGTATGCACGTGGCCCAGTTTTTTAATGCAAACGAACTTTTTTCTTTCTCTTACATAAAAATTTAGGGTTCTGATCAGAAAGTTAAGTTAAAAATATATGCGCTATGGACATAAACCATTTTTAGAAACATTTATTACAATTGTGACCACATCATATTATATTTTCACAGAGGAGTCTTAGGGTTTAGGCATCCGGGATATCACTAAGAATTCTGGTGTTTGTTTGTATGCTAAATGTGTACAGGCCTTGCGATTGTCCACGTATCCTAACCCATGCCGATTTTCGCCGAATTTAATAGAAAGATTATCTTTATCGTCATTGGTCATATGTGTTTAATAAACAATCAACTTATACAATATAAACTGTCATAATTCTTCATATTACGTTCTCTGTATACCGAAATCTATATTATCAAGGCTACATATTGTATGCTCTTAACGAGGCTTTATATTTTTTTGATGCAAACTTTGACCGCGTCAACAGAAATTGAAAAAAAATAGAGTTTTAACATAATGGAGCTACTTAAAATTTAGTGATTTAGTTGTTTCTTTTTTTTTTAATGAGACTACAACATTTGACAATTTATAATGATAATTTCCATTGAGTGGCATATAATCGCTAAATTTCTCACCTTATCCACATGCTAACAACAAATAATTTACGATATTTAAAGCAATATGTTTTAGCCATAATTTTAATTAAATTATTGCGCAAATTATTTGTTTAGTTTCATTAAATTATATTCTAATAAATAAAAAATGATAGATATTAAAACAACCAAAGAAAAAACTGGTAAAAGTAAAAACAACAATATTTAGCGCAGTTATTTGAAATCTTGTTTACATTTTAGACGATAAATAAAAAAATTTGCATTTAATTTTATTTATTTTTATCAATTAATGTTTTCTTTATGTAACTTGCATTACTTTAAACTGGTATATAATTGTATATAATTTAATAATATAAAAGAACTTTAATAATTACAAAACTTCATTCAAAATATTCGTTCATTTATAATTGTTTTCAATATTTTTTACAAGCTCAACAATGTTTTTTTTTGTTAATTTGTTTTTTATTCAAGGCCTATAATTTAAAAAAAAAAAACATTTGTAAACAAAATAGTTTCATTTTTAGAGAGCATGATATTATGATAAAAAAAAATTGTTTATTGAAATTAATGAACATCGGTTAATAAAGCTGGCTCCTAATTAAACAATTTGTGCATGAAAGGGTAAATACAATTTCTTTTGTGATCATAGTTTTATCAAATATAATAAGAACTAATCTACTTGAAATTTTCAATCGTCAGTTTGTTTAGTTTTATTGAAATATTTTTGGATAACATCATTAACGTTGATATAATTGAAGAGATGATGAACTTTTTTTAATAAATTTTAATTAATGTTTCGGCTAGACAATTAGACTTAAATAAAGTGCTCTGCTATAAAAAATTCTTGCGATATATTCAAATTACGTATTATAACGGATGCTTAGAATTCAAATTTCAACTGATCTTCTACTGTTTAATTTAGAGAGTATTTAAATTTTGCTGTGTTTCTATTCTTCAAATCATATTTAATAAAAATTTTCATTTTTTTTAATAAAGAATTAATATTGCTCCGCATGTATGAAATACATAACACGACAACAAAGTTCTACAGTGTAGCGAAAAAATTCTAATATTTTTCCAATAAAAGTCAGGGTTCGAGCCAGACATCAAAACAAAATACAAAAATTTTTATTTCGGCGATTTACTCTCAGCAGATTTCTGGTAAAAACTCTGAGAGTAAATAAAATTGCCATGAAAAGTTTCTCATAAAATCTGTCGTTCGGAGGCGACTTTAAACTGTAGGTCCCGCCACTTATGTATAAAATTAACACACACAACATAAGTGGTGTAAAAAACTAGATCAATAATGCTGACTGAAGGGTTGTAATGACCAATTATGTATATAGTATGTATGTATTTCTGCAATAATCTGTAAAACGAATTGTATAATTTTCCATCGAGGTCGAATACTTATGATACTGTGGTAATTAAGTCTTAATACTTAATACTGTGTGCATTAAGTCTAGTTACTAGGTTATGACCTATTGCGACCTGCTTTTAATGAATGAAGCAACCAAATCATATGAACTGTGTTCTATTATGACAATGACAGACCACTCAAATGCAAAGTGACTCGCTAGAAACTCACATGAGCTGGAGTGGAAAACTGTATTATTTTCGTCATGTCATGTAAAAAATTCGACCCAATAGAAGCCTGTAAAACTCTACTGTCTCAATTTGTTGCGATTAGCGAATTAGTTTTTGAAAAACGATATCAATTAATCCAAATAAATTACATAAATATAGGATTAACTTATGTCAAATAAATCGACTTCTTTTGCCTACACTTTCAATAAAATCGTAACAAAGAAAATAAAAATTAAAGAAAGCAAGTAACAGATATCTTTTAAATAAATTCACCCGGTATTATGCCGTTTTAGGAACCAAAATTTAGAGAAACTGATTAAAAAGACTTTTAAAATTAACATTAAAAAAAAAAATTTATTGAAATTAAAAATATAAAGGGACGAGAAACCCGGAAAAAGCTCCTAATTTTTATAAATACATACATACATAATTCGTCACTAAAACCCTTCAGTCCGGATTACGATCTAGTTTCACACACCTCTTATGTCGTGTGTATTAATTTTATACATAAGTGGTTGCTTCGAAAGACAAATTTTTTGAGAAACTTTTCAATGCAATGGAAAAATGCTAAGAGGAAATCACCAAAGAGATATTTTTTTTCATATTTTCGTCTGACCTGAGGTTTGACCGGTGACCTTGCATCTAATGAGCCAACACACTACATATTAGACTATGGCGACATAAATACTTAAATAATAAAAATACACGTATAAACACTTATATTTTCTCATTATGCTAGTACACACACTGTTGTCGAAATTTGCCAAATTGAAATATTGTATCTTTGCTGCAAATTGTTCATCTTTGATATATAAAATGACTAAGAGAGTGTACTTATGTTAAAAACAACACAAATAACTAAACAAGGTCGACCATTGCCCGAACATTTAATGACAAATAACTATTATTATAGTTGATTTTCAAAGCTCCCTCTTCCTCTCTAGCTAGATGCATTACTTGATGTAATAATGAGTAATGTTTTGTTTTTAATTGTATGAAGCAAAATTAAAAACAATAATAAACGATATCAAACGCTTTAAACAATTAGTTTATAGATAAGATAAAGTTATGAAAATTTATTTGTATTTCATTATTTTTTGTAAAATTATAATTTATATTATTTTACTTATTACCACACTCACCTAAAAGACACCTGTCATATGTGGAAGGTTTTTTCAGTACCAAAATAATTGTAAAGGATTATTAAAGTATATCTGAAGCGCATAATCCTATCATAACAGGATACGCCCTGGTAGTCTAGTGGGTAGTGTGCTAGGCTCTGGTCTGTGACATTACGCCAAGCACATGGTAAAAGTTACCCAGCTTGTATATAATTACAATATAATTTGTAATTGAATTGTAATTAATAAATAAATAGTTCTCCATAACCGGACTGCTTACTACAGCACGGTAACACAATTATTTCGTTTCCATTTTTCTTTTTTCGTAATCAGCTTCGACGTCTTGTTTATTTTTAAGCAAATCGGATTATTTTTTTATTTAATTTTTATTACTTCCTAAGAAACAATAGCAGAGTTTATGTGAAAATGAGCTAGTAACTAATATTGAAGACAAGTTAACTTCTTATAAAGAGGATTTTTTTTTTTTTTTTTTGATAGAAACCTCTTAAATAGTATGCACATGTTATTTAGGAAATCCCGGGATTTTTTAAAAATTGTCCCGGGATTTTTCGAGACTTACGGGATTGTAAATTCATATGTATTTTGACCCTACAAAATGTCCTGAAAAAAATTCTATATCACTTGACTTCGATAATAGCCTTCTCAGATAAGGTAAACCCTACTTCCAGTGATAAAAAACTATTTGATGGCATCGAAGAATGCAAAAGGCCTATAAAACGAATTAAAATGGTAACTGATCCAAAGAAATGGATTTATTTACATCAGGAGGTGGTAGAGGTGAATATTTAAAAGCTGCATATAGCTATCTTAGAACTACTTTACCAACAAATGTTGATTGCGAGAAGTGTTTTTCAACAGCAGCGTATGTTGACAACAAAATTCGTTCAAGCCTATCAGATCACATGTTAAATGCTTTAATCTTCTTGTTGGAATTCAAATAATTTTCTTAAAACTAATGCATTTTCATATGTATTAATAATTTTTATTTTTGTTAATTTAGGCTTTTTTGTTACTTTTTGTTTTGTTGTTTTAATAATTGGAATACAAATGATTTTGTTAACGAAATGTTTTTATTATTAAGAGAAAATCGCGATTTTTCCCGTGATTTTTTGGGATTTTTGGATCCCGAAATATCCCGGGATTTCGGGATCGGGATTTTTAAAAATCGATCCCGTTTGGCATCCCTAATGTTATTTAACTATTAAAAAGGATAATAATTATCTTCGATTGCGTTTATTTTCTCTTCCCTGATGAATGTTTTCTTTTTTGGAAATTATCATTGAAGAAAATAACTAATTAAGAGTGCTTGTATATGATTTTTTTTATCTTATATACATTTCAAGGTTACTGAAAGTGATAACATCTACAAACTCTGATCCCAAATTAAAAATTTACATTTTGCGCAAATGTTAACGTAATATTTTAAAGTACGTCATATTTTTGTGTAATCAAAAAAAGAAAACATCAATGCATTTTATAGTACATATTGATAAAAATGATTACTTTTGTAAACAAATATATTCTAATAACTTTGTAATTTATGTTCTAGAGATTTTGATGTATTTTTAAATGGAATAACAACAATTAGAGTTTACAGTCTTATTGCATGGTTTTCTATGTAATACCTATATGCTAAAGAAAATTGTAAAATTTTGTAATAAACACCAAGTATTTCAATTTACCCATGAACAATTTGTACATACATGTTACGCCGAAGAGGAACTCATGTTACTAGCCATCTGCTACCTGCTAGGCAGTGAATGGTAACTTTACAAACCAAATAAAAATTGGACAAAAAGTAAAAAATTTCATCCATAAACAAAATTGAAAAATCCCAGTTTTTAGGTATCAATGAGTAAAATTAACTTCTAAAAAATCTTATCCTAAATTTGTGGAAAAAGTAGTAAAAACGTTATACAAAACGCTAATTGGCAGCATTTTTATATATAACGAATGTATTCTGAAGCGGTTGTATATATTGTTGTTATTGTTTTTGTTAGTTGCGGTTGTGTGAGGAATAGTTAAGGTGATGGTATTGGTAGTTGTAGTTGTTTTCATTGCTTTTTATATTTATTATTGTTATGCACAGAAAGAAAAATTGAATTTTTTTCTATGTATATGAAGGTTTCACACAATTTCAGGTCGTTGATTCTTGTGCATTATTATTGAAAATTCTATTGTTGCCACTATTTCTTACAATTTACAAATTTCACTTCTAATTAAAACGAATAAAAAAGAAAAACTGAAAAGAAATATCATATCATTACACCTGGCAACTATTGTAAACCGATATCAATTATATACCTACAACAAATCCCAATAACAAAAAAGGGCATACGGTGTACAAATTTTTATATTTTCGGGTACTACCAGCGAGCGTATTGCAGCTGTTATTGTAAAAACTTATTCAATATATTTTTTTAATTAATTTTGCTTTTTTAATTTTTAGTTTTTAAGACCACTCACCTTTTCCTGCTCACTTTGTGGAGTCATACACGCGGGACTTGGCTGGGCACTCATTATAAATCACACCTTTTTTTTCGCTATTTTTGTGGAGAAACACAAATCAGTTTTTATAATCAAAGAAATAATTAGCTTTTATATTTTTTTTGCTTTGCTTCTACTTTTATTCTCTGGTTTTGCTTCACTTTTTTCTTTTTGCTGTTTCGTTTCACCTATAAAATTTATTTAGATTATTTAAATTATCACCTTGCTTTAACAATAATTTATTTCTCTTTCTACTTGGTATATATTTATTTTTCCGTCACCCTCAAGAAAAAAAAAAAAGAAATGAATTTTGTATATTTTTATTTTATTTTTCTTTGTTCTTCTTATATGTGTGTATTTGATTTTTTTTTTTCATGCACGTAGTCTTATTTTCACGAATACTTGGTTTAGAGAAAAAATATGCCACTTTTCGATTGGTAATTTTTTAAGATTTGCGGGCTGAAACTTACTTTAATTTCTTAAATTTTATAAAATTTAATACTTTTAGATTTCTTTTAGGCAATTTTTAGTAAATTTTCACTGGTTAATATATCCAAATCACAATTATATTTTTTTCTTCCTTTTACTTAAAGAGTTTCACTTTTTTCACAGACGAGATCTTTTTCCGAATATTTTTCCTTCGCTTTGCTGCTTAATAATGCTTCTTCTTTTTGTATGTGCTATGCGCAAATGTCATATGTTTTTGTTTTGCTGAATCTTGCTGAGTAACAATGGCACAGTTGTCTTTATGTGTACTAAAACGAAAATTAAGCGAGTGTAGAATAAAGACACAGACTTTATAAAGAAACATAAAGGTAAAAAATTAATAAATGCAAAACGTAAAAAAAAATTTACACTATTATGGAAAAGAAAAAGGACACACATTTACAAAGGCCTTCCTTTTATAGTTCATAGAGTCCTTGAATGTCACAAATGCCTTTACGATAGTTTTTCAAAGTGTAATTTTCTAAATAAACAGAATATGTTGCCATATTATTTTGAATGTCACTTCATGATAAGAAGAAGCTATCCGTACATGATATAAATGCCACACGCAAAAGAGAACAAACACAAATCGAAATAAAGCAACACGATATTTGGAAAAATTCAAAAAATTATTTGGGTAAAAAGTTCTTTGTTGTGAAATTGGTAAATGTGATCTATAATAAAACAAATAAAGTAATTTCTACGCAATAATTGGTAAGTAATTGTACGAAATAAGAGAAAGGACTGAGAAAATTTTACCAAAACAACTCACACAAAGGAAAAATAACGCAAGTTAATTTCCGAAATCTATAGATTTACTTACACACATACGTGTATACAAATGGTGTTGTTTTTGTTTAATAATATTTAAACTTTTCCGAATGAAATTTGCATTGAAATTTCGCATTTCTTTTAAATTTTTTATTCATTACAGGTCAAACATCGAATCCAGCAACAACGGCAACAAATTGTCAAAAATTGGTCTATACGAAATTAAAAATATCAGCACTAATTAAAACAAAATTAACAACGACTACGATCTAAAGTCCATTAGAGAAGATGAAAATAACTGTAACAACAATAACGGATAAACTCTTTTTTCTTGATGTTTCAGAGGATTTAGAATTGGAAAATTTTAAAGCCATTTGTGAAATGGATTCTGGCATTGCCGGTTCCCAAATGGTTGTTGTCTTCAATGGTAAACCGTTGACCGAAAATGATAAACCTCTGAAATATTTTGGGATTAAAGATGGCGATTGTGTTATGCTACAAGTACAACGTTCTCCTCCAGGTGCAAGGTCAGGTGGTGCTCCTATGGATTTAGGTATGTCCATAACAAATTTTTATAAATATTTTTGCTTACCCATAAAAATTGCAATTGTTAATCGAACGTAGGCGCTGTATTTCCAAAATCCTCAAATGCTCAGCTAAGATATGCAGTGTACATATGTATGTACGTGTAATGCTCAACTCAAATACTCTTTGTTTTATTATTATGTTGTTGTATTGTTCTTTATATATGTTATACATTAACAATTTGTTATGACTATGACTCGTTTCTATGTTTTATTCGTATATAATATTTGTCTATATGAAGAAGTTTTTATTTTTGTTTCTGTTTCTGTATTTTTTTTAGAACTAGGTCATTGCGCTAGAATGTGCGTATTTTGTATATTGTTTATGCAATTCATTTATAATCAAAATGCAAAAATTGTGGAATCTACAATATTTTTGTTTTTTTCAATAACATGTTTATTCATAAAACTATACATTTTAGATAGAGTAATTCTTCCTTCACAAGGGCATTACACGCGATTTTGAGAAACAAGCTCAAATTTTTTAGGCTTATTACGGCTTATTACATTTACATATGGGATTTATTTAATGAATAAAAACTCATTCACATTTAATACAATCACTCAAATAACCGTCCCAGTGTTTAGCTAATTTTAGCAAATATAGATACTAATATGGGTATTACGGAGGATATGATTGGAATAGTCTACAGAATAGTTGGTACGATGTTAGGTCAATCTTAAGTAAACATTTTAGGCACAAAATTGCATAACATTATACAAAAATCCGATTAATAGATGGCGGATATTGGTTTCCATTATCATAATTGCCACAAGCATCAATTGGCATAGTTACCCTACCTTAGACCTCTGCGAAATTCTCAAAACAGGTGTTGCATGTACTCCTGAAATGTCGTTTTATCACAATATAATGTGACTGAACATCCAAGATGGTTACTGTGCTAAGGGACAAGATTTGTTTACATTAAAATATAGTTAGGTTTTATTTCAAAGCTAGTATTTTCTAGCAGTGTGCTCCTATCACTTATTTCAACCCTTTAGTCAGGATTACGATTTATTTTCTCACACTATTTATATCTCAATTTTATAACACAATTTGTTATTATTTGATTATAATCAATACATTAAATGAAATATAAATTCAACAAGCTACCATTTATTCGAAATCTACAGAGAAAAAGTTTGAAATTTTATTCAAATAATTTTGTTTAAATATATTTGTAGATGAAGCTACAATTCGCGGTTTCGATTTCAGTGGCATCAATATTCCCGGAACTAGTTCTGGTGCTAGTATTGGCAATGGAACGGGCTATCGTTTGGGTAGTTTATCTTCTGGTGTACTGGATTATAACGACTCCGATGAATTTAATGTAAATTATGATGATGATCCAGCTGCTGTACGTAAAATGTTTCTAGATAACCCAGAATCATTAGCACTATTGAAACAAAATAATCCTCGATTGGCCGATGCTTTATTGTCGGGGAATTTAGAGAGTTTCCAAAAAGTCCTAAAGGAACAAATTGATGCGCGTAAAGCACGTAATGCTTTGCGAATGCGTATATTAAAAGCAGATCCTTTTGATCCGGAGGCTCAACGTATGATTGAGGAGGAAATCAAACAAACTAATATTCAAGAAAATATGGCTGCAGCCATAGAATTACACCCCGAAGTGTTTGGCACTGTCACAATGCTGTATGTTATTTATTTAAAAAAAAATTTTAAGTTTCTTTCTCTTTATATTGACATAATATGTTTACCTTGTATTTAGTTACATAGATTGCAAAGTAAATGGTGTACCTGTTAAGGCTTTTGTCGATTCTGGGGCCCAAACGACTATCATGAGTTCGGCATGTGCACAGCGCTGCAACGTTATGCATTTAATTGATACAAAGTAAAATTAGAAAAAAATTATACATAAGAGTGTGTGAAAGTATTTATTTTCGATTATAATTTTTGATTTTAGATGGAGTGGTGTTGCTAAGGGCGTTGGTACGCAACGTATTATAGGTCGTATTCATATGAGCAAATTACAAATTGAGAATGATTATTTGGTCTCAAGCTTTACAGTTTTAGAACAACAACCTATGGATATGCTGTTGGGCTTGGATATGCTTAAAAGACATCAGGTAAATTAAATTGAACATTTTTTAGACTCTCACGCAGAGCATTTTTAGGTCGACAAAAGTAGGGGAATATAATAGCGCCACTCCCCTCACTACCACGTGCATACTGAAGCTGAAAGTCGTGTTATGGGTAGGAAACGAAATTCAATCTAAAAAATTTTTTCAAAATACTTCACTGTGTTTCTTTTTATTCGCCGGTAAATGCACATTTGTCTCGCTATAATCATAGTGTCCAAAGTGGACTATTTACTTATACACGAAGTTGCGTCTTTTTAAAATTTCTGTGATTTCGAAGTTGCGTCGTTTTTGTTTCAGTTTGCGTCGTATGTTTTGAAGTTGCGTCGTTAGTACTTCGATTTGCGTCGTTAATACGAAAATGTTTGTACAAAGCTAAAACAGAAAAAGGGGATTTCCAGTTTAAATCTAGTGCAAATTCGAAGTTGTGTCTTTTTAAAATTTCTGTGTCTTCGAAGTTTCGTCGTTAGTAAATTGAATATTTTTTATTGAAAAATCTATTTTTTTTAGCTAAAATTATGAATCACGAAACCAATTAAATAAAAATCAATACAAATGTATGCGTCGCGTTTCTTCAGGCCCTATTAGCGACGCAAACCGGGGTATTAGTGTATTTGGAAATTTGTTGCCGTCATGCCATATAGTGAAATTCACTTCTACGGCTATAGACGACACCAGTGTACGTCAATGTCATAATACTTATCGAAAACGTGAAACTTTTTTTTAGCAGTGCATAGAATAATACTGGACTTAGTTCGCTTTGATCACCTATAATACTAACGTTTTATACTTTATGCTAAAACATTTATTTTTCAAATTTATAAATTCGTTTACACTGTTATATACTCCCAACAACAACTTGTTAAAAATTATTAATAAAGAAATGTATTTCAGTGTAATATTGATTTGCAGCGCAACGTTTTGCGCATTGGAACCACCGGAACTGAGACTAAATTTTTACCCGAAAGTGAATTGCCCGAATGCGCCCGGTTAACTGGTAACTCAGAAGATAGTTTTAAAGTAGCTGGGGCATCAGCTGGTGATGCTGAAGAACAAGCTATCAAAAACGCCATCGAGCAAAGTAAAAGAGAGGCTGGAGGAGGTAAATTTGATAATTAATATTCAATGCTCTATCAATGCATTGATTTCCTATTTATTTAGCCTGTTCCTCAAATTCATTGAACTCAACTGCATCCAGCGATAATTTTAGTGAAAACGATATAAGCGATATCGTTAAACTGGGCTTTAACCGTGATGATGTCATAACCGAATTGCGTAGAAATAATGGAAATAAAAATCAAGCTATTGCTGGTCTCATAGCAAAAACTTTAAAATTTTAAGTCCAAAAACAAACGTGAACTCCTCTCGACTCAATAACATACATATAATGCATACATACATACAAATATAGTGGAAAAAAAAACCGAAACAAAACAAAATTGTATAAGTTTAAAATGAATTAAAAATTAATTTAATTTGAAGTAAAATTAATTAGAAAAATGTTTCATATATTAAAACAAAAGAAATTGTAGAAAATAACAGCATAATAGCCTATACAGTATATTAAAATTCAAAATTTATAAACAATAATCATAATAATGGAAAAATAAAATTAAAAGCCTACCCATTTTAATTACGAACTACCTCAGGCTGGAAGCATTTCTTACAAAACATTTTTTCAATATAACAAAAAAACAAAAACAAAAATTAATGAAAAAATGTTAAATATAAATAGAAAATATTTATAAAAAGTGTAACAATATGTCATTTTATAATGAATAGTGAATACACAGAAATATAATGTAATAATGATTTACAATTTTATAACAAAATAAACAAAGTATACAAAACAAAACGTTATACATAGTAAAAAAAAATGTACTGAATTTCAATGTAAACAAAATTTATATTTTAAGAACAACAACAAACAACATCAACGAATCACTTTCAAGATTTCAGAATTATTAGCGTATGAATTTTATTTCTTTAGTTCATAAGGATAATTCTTTTTTTTTATATATACATACATACATATATACACACATATATAGTAAAAAGACGTATATATATATATATAGATCCAAATTAAAATAAATAACAACATTTTATCTAAGTACTATTTTACATTAGATTTTAACAGATATTAATCGTATATTTTAATAATTTTTCAAAATAGACAGAATATTATGGAACTAATATACATACATACATATATTTTATTTGGTTTAAAGTCTACATTTGTAAAATACTACACATGTATAATAAATCTTAAATTTATAATTAATTAATTGGTGATTGCATAAGATTTTCATTTCAGTGAAAATAAAATTAAAAAAAAAAAATAAAAAACTTAATTTGTTTGGCGAAGAATTTTATTAGTAAGTGATTTAAATAAAAAAAAAATTTTTTAAAAATAGGAAATCAAACAAAAAAAAATTTTTATATTTATTTATTTAGTAAAATAATAGAAATTAAAAAAGGAAAAATCATTGTCTTACTTTAAAGTCATTATGTATCTCTAATTTATTTGACAAATCAAATAATTTGCATTGTGTTAATAAGGCATCAAACTGTGTCGCTAAAAGTGGTTTAAAAAAATTTCACAAACCAAAAAAATACTTGTGCGTACATCAGATGAGTCAAAAACAATTGTAAATAATGATAACTTGCAGCAGAAACTTTTTTAGGTGACAAGTCCTTAAGATGACACCTTTTCTGGAAGATTGGCAAATAACTTTACCAAATTTCGTTCTTATTGATTATCAAACTCTACGTAAATATTTTAGATAAGTTATAATTTATTGGAGTTCAACAAAATAAATATAATCAGTTAATTAGTTGATAAAATGAGTCTATTTTGGTTGTTCCATAGTAAAAAAAAACATAAATGGAGCTGAACTTGAAATGGGTTTAAAATCGCTAAATAGCTAGGAAAGGTTAGGTTAGGTTAGAGGACAAGTACAGTACCCGGAAGTCGAAATTGACCCATTGTACAATGTCCTTAGAGAAGGAAGGAAATAGAGGATATAGGATGAAAGGAGAAAAGGTAGGTAAGGAGTGGAGAATCGGAATCGAAGGGATTACACAGAAAGAAACAGACACAAAACAAAAGAGGGTGAGAGCGTGACTACATTCATGAAGCCCTTGCACTTCTCCACCAGCCCAAGCTGCTAACGAATATGTGGGGAGCCTTGATGTCGGCTCTTGACACAGAACTCAAGCCCTCAAAGAAGGCCCTGCCATGGGTCCTCAACCATCCAAGGGCTGGGCAGTTACAGAGGAGGTGTTCGAAAGTCTCTAACTCCTCCTCATTGCAACAAACCCTGCAATAGTCCAGCTGGGATCTGTTCCAGATCCCCGTCAGCGACCTAATTTCGCAGTGCCCCATGAAAAAACTGACAACCAACTTTAAGCTGGTTTTAACCAAGCCACAGCAGGCCATAAACGTCTAGAAGCAGAACTACCCGATCCGTTCCACAACGCCTCTACTCTTCCTCCCTGATCCATACATCGATTAGGCCATAGAGGTGGCAGACTGGGGGGTCAGGATCAACTATCAAATCGCCCCCTGACGGCGAATCTAACTTAGCGAGGGCATCCGCCGTCTCATTGCCCAGTATTCCGCTATGAATCGGAACCCAGTATAGACGGATACGGTTTGGTCCAAAACTCCTCAACTACGCAAGTTCAATAAACAAACACTTTTTAACACTACGCACATACCCCAAAATTTCAACACTTTATCATGTTTCTAATAGTTCAAAATCAACGCGACAAGGTACATATGTGTATATCTCCACATTCTTGATTTTTAAAAGTGTGTTCCTACATACATACAAGTAATTACATTATAGATCATGATTGCGTTTCTTGCGAATTCTATGACTTATCAAATCGTGGGAAGTTTACAGGTTCAGGTATGTAATTTAGTTGAAAATTACGAATGCTATGTTAGAAGTTGCAACAAATTAGAATACAATTTATATGTGTTAATTTTGATTCTCTAAGAACTTTTCACGCAGTAGTTCCCAAAGAAGTTATGGAGATTACAGAATTCTCCAAAGACTAAAGGATTAAAAAGAAAATTTTGCTTTTCACAATTTATTGAATTCTGATTATATCGTTCACTTTAAATGGGTTTGGAAATAAAAGAATTTTGAATGGTTTCTGTCCTTTAGCTGTACAGAGTACTAATACAGTCTCATACTTCACTGAGATTTATTTATATAGAAATTGAGAAAAACTATTTTATTAAAAATATATTTACTTGTTTAGGTTTATAATTTAAGTTTTTATTAAGAAAAAGAAACCAGTTCTTTAAGGTCCAGTCTCTTAAATTTATAAAAAAAAAGTTTTGTATTATTGTTCTTCTTAAAGATTCTTCTCTATTATATTTTCTTATAATTGCATACGTTTCTCTTGTCGACTTATTTTCGATGAAAAGCAGAACATGAGTAAAAAGGTTTTATGGAAATCTGGATAGTAAAAGATTAATTGCAATTGCAAATCAAAATTCTGAGGAAGAATATTAAAATAAACCAAAATTAATTTAAAATTATTCTTCGTCTTCTTCATCGTCGTCCTCCTCGTCATCTTCATCGCCCTTTTTCGTGGGACGACGTCCACCTTTGTGATTAATGGATTCATTTTCGGGATCAAATTGCATGCCCTCCTGGTCATCCTCCTCTTCTTCATCATCATCACCACCAACTTCAGCATTTTCAGCCTCGGCACGTTGCAAACGTCTGGCCAAATCTGCTTCATCAATGGCAGTAACAAGTTTAGGTGGCATAATGACCTTGAACTCACCATTATATTCAGTTATTTTTGCCTTTATATTATCGATGGCTTGTTCCAAGATCTTAAGGCCCTCTGCCTTTTTAGTAGTTGACGTTGTCATCACATATCTTGAAGCAAATATAAATAACGTTTGTGAAATAATTTTATTTACTTTTAATATTGTAATAACTTACAGTGGAGGTGCAATTAAATTGATACGAATAGGCAAATCTTCAGTACTTAATTCCAGGCCTTTATTTAAAGAGGCCTTAACAGCATCAATACCTTCGTAACCATAGCATGAACATTCAATATCAGAACGTATCTTAACAGTGGGTGATACCAACTTGCGCTTAACATTATTTAGTAGAACTTCCTTTGTTTTTTCATCTAAATCACACTCATCGAATACAGATGGATCTGTAACTGATTGTTTAAAGATATCATACGCAGCGGCTTTACTATTGTATTTCTTTTCGAAATGCCAGGCCGTCTTTTGATACAATTCTTCAAGCTGCTCACTAGATTCATAGCCCAACAAATTGGCTACATGACGTAGCAATAGATCGACAGCTTTAGCTTTGGCGAAACGTTCTGTACACTTCTCCACATCTTCGGGCGACACACGACGTTTAGACAAATCTATATAACCTTTATCCTTGTCTACACGTATCACAACAACAGGTTCTGTTTTGCCCACTCGAATCAATTTGTTTATGGAACGTATACGACGTCTGGACAATTCAGACAATAGAATCATTCCCTCAATGTTATTGTATTCCAATAAATGCACATAAGCACCCATTTCGGCAATGGACAGTACATTGACCATAACCACATCTTCGACTTCTGGATATTTTTCACTGTAAAAACGCGAAGTTAATGCCATTTTTACGGGATTTTTACGTTCTTTTAATATAAACACTTAAAATCTGATGCAATTGCTGTTAATTATAAAATTTTGCAGGAAAAATCTACTTTTTTAACTGCAAAACGTGTACAATTTATGGGCGAATCTACGTTGAAAAGGGAGAAGAAGAAAAGTCATATAAATGACATTTTCTTTTGAGCTTCTCTTTCTGCATGTAAATTAGACAGGCGGTGTTTGATAGTGATGCCAGATATAATACGATGTAAAAATATTCGAAAAAAAAGTGCTGGCTAGTTTATAACATGAATAACCCATTCTGAGAACAGGATAGAATGTAATTATCTGTAATTTTTTTTTTAAAACTCAATCGTTTTTCCGTGTGATGTGCAATTAACTACTCTAGTTTTCACTTTTCACTTAATAACCCAATAACATCTCAGAGCCCTTATGGGAAATATCTGTTGGCTTGGGTTGTTATCTAGTTTCATTATCGGACTTGACTCGAAATAGATCTGTAAAGTAAAAAAAGATTACAAAATTCAGTTAAAAAAAGATTTCTTAAAATAGTTATAGAGCTTACCACTTCACATTCAACCACGTGCAATGCGATTAAAGAGACATTTGCTCTTTTGATTACATATTAAATAGAGTGTAATAGTGTACGAAGACAAATCTATTTAATAAAGGGAAATAGCATTCAACTAAATTGAAGGGCGTTGCATACCACCTTATTGAAAATGTTTCCTAGAGGTCAAAATTTATTATAGAAACGTAATACCTTGTTCGGGCTCTTAAGCCTGCTTCCATTTTGATAGGTTTGGTTTAGATTATACTTTAATAGAATTATGTGATCTTAATTCTTTATATGTGTATCAGAAATCAGTAATGAGTATTCAAAAAGATGAGAAGAATTGAATCATACTCATAATTTCTGTAAATTAAGAAGTTTTTAATATAAATCATCCAAAATCAGAAATCGATGTAAACATGGAATTTTTAATAAAAATATGCATAATTCTGAGTGTCCAAAAGCTCAAAGTTTCTAAATTTCTCAAAATGGTTCACATTTGGTGTAATTTTTTTAGTTTTTTTGCCGTTTCATTTTTTCCTTTCAACTTTATTGTCAATAATATCTTAATATCTAGGTTTGTTTAATTTTTCCTTTAATAACGGTTTTAGGTTTCTACCTAATCTGGAAAACTATCAATCAAATGTGCTAAATTTTTGTTTAAGTGTTTTTTTTATTGAGAATTAGTTTCTTTGTTATAGATATGGCATACAAAATTAACTTGGCAGTACTTGATATGTATTGTAACAGACTTGTCTGTTGGGTTATGTTTACTACTTTGACAGTTGGTGAAAACAATTAAATACCGAAAAATATTTTTTCTTCAACCAAAGCAATATCAAAGCTCAACGTCTTTAATAATAAAAAAAATTAATTAGAAACCGATTATACATATATTTTTCATATATAAAACAAAAAATCAAAAAATAACATTAAATGTTTTCGTAAAAAATAAAAATTAAAAACAATTCATTTTTATAACAAAAAATAAAATTTATAAAAATTGGAACAAAATTTGACGTGCGCGCGCAACGGCGCCCCCATATACAAGTTTTTAATTTTAACAAAAATTAATAAATAAAATAACTATAAAACAATAGAAATACTACATCTAAATTCTATTTAAATAAAAAAAACTTAAAAAGACAATAAATTTGTGAAAATAAATCGAGAAAAGAAAACCAAATTATAATAGTTTTCAGTGGAATCAACTCTGAATGCACATTTTTCTTGAATAGGTTTTTTGTTTTGTTTTGATTAAACGATACGCCGCTAAATAATCTTCAAGCTGAAAGGAGACAACTCTATGGTAACAACTTTGCGAAGCTAAATATCAAAAGAAAATTGTCAAAATCTAAGAAGAAGCACGCTAAAATTCGCCGCGTATAAAAGCAAAAAAAAAAAAGAAGAAGTAATTGTATGATTAGACAAAGACAAATAGACTGTGATTAAGACCATTTGAAAAAAATAAAACATGGCTGGAAGAGGTGGTTTTGAACATCCTAGGTAAATATTTAGTATTTTTGTGTTAAATTATCAAAATATTTGTTTTAAATTTCAATCAAAAGTGTTAATTAAAGTGTAAATTTTACTAAGTGCATGGAATTTCATAGCGCAAACTAAAATAATGCCATAAAAATCGAGTGGAAAAATTGTGATTATATTTACCTATGATTGGTTGTGTGTGAATATCTTATGTTCGCCCCGTTTAGAAGAGATGGTAGCACTTCTTGTACAACGTTGCCGTACGACGTCGACTCTTTATTTTTAATGTGTTTTTTTAGAAAAAAGAAATTCTAAGAATTGATTAGAAAAATTGTTAAAAAAAAACAATATAAATCTAAAATTTTAAAGCTACGACAATTTTTAATCATTATTATTATAATTATTGATATATCTTGAAATGAATTTTCAATTCTTTATGACAAATGAAGAAAATGTCAAAGTTTGAAGAAAATGTGTTTCTTCTTTTCTTTTAATCTCTGTCAACGTCAGCAGAGCGGCCGGCGTGTGATGTCGCTGTTGCCAACTTTTTATTACCTTTGCAATATTACTATCTGCCTCACCTCTCTTTGTTAATGATAATGACAAGTATGCACTAGTGTAGTTAATGCTTTGCCGCTTTTATTGTTGTTATTATAGTCTAGTGCCTAAGATGGTATATTGACAGAATATCTGTATGAAGTCACCTGCCTTGAATGGCGAGCCCCTTTTTAAATCAGTTTTATTCACCCAGTGCTTTATTTGTACTGCTTCGATTTTTGCATTGCTTGGGGAGATGAAAACCGTAGAGTAACATTAAACGGATTATGGTTTAAAGGTCGTGATATGATAACTTAAAAATTAAGTACGGAGAGAAAGATATAAAGCTTAAATTTAAGGCAGTTGTTAAAACAACAGCGGAATAACAGAAATTCAATGGCACTATAGAATAATTTAAAGCGGAAATTATGTTTCGAGTACATATTTTGCTTCCCGCATAACTGGTGCGATGCGATTATGTTTCATGTTCCATTAAGCACATGTCATCGAATTGTTTACAAACCCTGTTCAATGCAATGATGATGATAGTAATGATGCACACAAATATTTTTAAAATGTGTAGTTCACGCATTGCTTACGGTGACCTGCGTGTTTAAGTCGTGGTCAAATCCTTCATATTTTTGAACGCTCCAGTAGTATGCTTGGCAACCAGCATAAATTTATAAATATAGACGCTGTTTTATTTTATTACTAGAGAGTCTACATGGTGAATTGTAATACTTGCTTCTATATCCATAAATACAAATATCCACAGATTTTTCTTTCGATGTTCATAATTTCATAAATTATGATTTAATCACTTTTCTTAAAATTACAATACAAAAATTATATTTAAATTTATATACGCGCCGAGTAGCTTCGACCATATGCTCGGCAGACTCTCACAGATCAGAGTCTCTGGCGGGAATCGAACCTACGATCATAGCTGCCAGAAAAAGCATCAAATCGTTAAATATTAGAAAAGAAATCGTCAAAATCGTCAAGGTCGTTCATGAAAATCCTAAAAAATAAGTCGGAGCAGTTACGGCTGCTTGGTTTTAAATAATCTTTTTATATAATATTGCTTCTAAGGAATTTAGTTTAATTTAAATTAACTTTGCATAATACACTCTCCCTCTGCATTAGCTGGAGAATGTGATAAAACTAATAATTTTTAATAAATTTAGTTAAGCCTAGGAATTAAAAGTTACCAAAAGTTGAGAAATTTTTTTATAATTTTCTGGAAAAATATGTTTAAGGCTTAAACAGTCTATCCCAGTAATAATATTGCATCATCGAAATCTATGGGTGGCATAAATATTAAGAAGTCAGAAGCTCTTGAAGTTCAGACCATAAAAATTCAATATGATGTTCGCTTCTTAAGACGGGGCGAAATTTTCTGATCTCGCTATTTACACCAGTTACATCTAGACCGTGTACAGTAGAGGGCGAATTTGCTCGTTAATGTCGGTAGGATATCCAACTTTATTGATTCATTTGAGCATCGTTGCAATGTGACTTGTGCTTCACTGTTCTACCGCAATTGCAACGAATTTTGCTCGAATGAAATAAGTGGACTTATTTCCGAGGATCATGCATTCCTACGTAACACTCGTCTTTTGGTCGATTGACCGGCGGATCGCACAATACCATACGAACAAAATTCATTCTTTAATCGGACTATTCGTATGTGCAACTCCCTTCATGTAGATGTTGCAATTTTTTGATTGGGGAAAACGCATAAGATACAGAAAAATTATCACAGGTGTTCGCAAATAGCTTAGAAGTATAATATTTTATTCCTCTTTATTACTAAACTAAATTTGCAATATTAACAATTCCAAAGCAAATACAAAGCAATGTACTAAAGTAAAGATTATGATGTAAATTTTAATTTCTAGAAATCGTCAAAATAAGGTCATACACCGTCATATCGTCAATATGATATTTTTGGAGCTCAATATCGTCAAAATTACGATAAATCGTCAAATCTGGCAGCTACTATACTGATCGATCGATATGTTCACACTTTGACGTACTCGCATAGTTGTCTTCTTCTTCCTTTGTCGTCCACCGATGGTTGTATAAGCAATAGCAAAATATCAAGAGTTTGACAACATAAACTTCATTCATTTTCATTTCCAATTTCAAAAAAGCGAAACAAAGTTGAAGAGAAAATGTAAAAGAATAAATAAAAATCCGGTTTCGAAACCGGTTTTTTAAAAAATGCAATTTTTCAAATTATTCGGAAACCGGTTTTTTGATTACTCTAAGTCCTAAATATAAATGCATTCGAGTTAATATCAAGATATCTCATAGCGTTACTCATTGAATTCATCATTACTAAAGCGAAACTAAGTTATTAAAATTATATGTACGTAGGTTTATGGTATATAGAATGATGACCTATTACCCAACAAGCAGTGGTCACTAAATATCGTGCAATCTTAAGTGGCCAATGAATATTTAAAATTTTTATATTTTAAAAATATAGCACATAAAACATATATAATGTATGATAACAGAAATATAAGCGCCTATTTTGATAAGTTGCAAAATGATAGGCTTTCTTTGGTTACGTTTGATTATTTTCTTAGTCAAACATGAAGAGTTGATATCTTACCTCTAATTGGTTGCCTATGAAAATCATTAATTTAGTTTATCGTTTTCATATTTATATAATAGTTATAGCAATAATAATAATACATTTTTTTAAAAAAAGCTATCACGAATATTTACAATCATATAATATAGAGACGAAGTAAAAGAAGAATTTGAAAGGCAATTCCTTTGAATGACAGCTTTACATATATAATTGGCCATTACAACCCATCAGCTAGGATTACAGCCTAGCTTCTCACGAACGCCTATTATTATAAGTTGATTCTTCAAAAGCAGATCGTCTATACAATTTTTTGAATTAATTTGTATGCTCCATACCAAGGCGGATTCATATAACAAGTGGGCTAAAGTTACCAGCTGATAAGTATCGTTCTTGTCAAAAAAAAAATGTTTTTTTTCTGTTTGTGTATTTTGTTTCGATAATCAATTCCGCCGAGTTCAAATTCCAGATCATACATCAAAATGAATATATGAAAATATTTCTTCGTCGTCTTCCTCTTAGCAGGTTTCTGGCAAAAACTCTGAGAGTAAATAAAATTGCTATGAAAAGCTTCTCAAATATCTGTCGTTCGGAGTCGACATTAAACTGTAGGTTCCGCCACTCTTGTGGTGTGAGGAGCTAAGTCGTAATCCTGACTGAGGGGTAATACTGACCAATTATGTATGAATGTATGTATGAAATCAATTTTGTATTTATAAGCCCTCATATGTACCGGATGTATCCTTAACAATACGCACTATAGGAATTGTTCAGGATTACAATTTTTGCAAAATGATTAACAATATTTAAGTCTTTAATAGTAAATACATATATCTTTTAAGCTATATCCTAGATTTACTATATTTATATTTATTTATTTAGACGAGAGTTATGAATTAGGGAATATCATTTTCAGCTGCCATTTTTCTCGATGGCCATATAAAAACATGTTCTTTACATAAAGTGGCAGTGTTATTAAGTGCATCAAATACATTTTTTTAATTTATAGATGATTTACCCCTTAACAAAAACAAAATGCGTGTTGTTTTAGCATTGTTGGATTTATTGTAGAGATAAGGTCACCTGTTATATGAATTCGCCTTACTCCATATCTACACTATATAACCACGAGTAGCTGTGCTATTAAAATAATATTAAAAATTAATGTAAAATATAATATAAAACATAATACAGCACTAAATTTTTACTAATTACATAATTAATTAAATTAAATTATTTAAATTATTGTTTTTTTTAGAAATTATGGAGATCGTGGCGGTAAACAGCTACCAACCGAAGCTCCATATATCGCATATGTAGGCAATTTACCTCAAGGTCTGGTACAAGGCGATGTTGAAAAGATATTTGAAAATTTCGAAGTAAAAAATGTACGCTTGGTCAAAGATCGCGAAACAGATCAATTCAAAGGCTTTTGTTATGTTGAGTTTGAAACCCTAGACAATTTAGAACGTGCTTTAGAATTCGATGGACGCATAAAATTGGACGACATTTCAGCGCCGTTAAGGATTGATATTGCCGAACGCAAGAAAAATGAACGGTAACAAAATGAAATATTAAATCATTGGTTTGTTCTAGGCATATGTATGAATATAAAATTATTTCGTGTATTTTTACGAATAGTGGTGGTGCTGGTGGTTTTAACAAACGTGGTCCACCCCGGCAAGGAGGAGGTCATCAACAGAACTTCAATCGCGGTGGTGGTGGCGGCGGAGGTAATCGAGGAGGAGATCGTGGTGGCGATCGCGGTGGTGATCGCGGTCATGATCGTGGTGGAGATCGTGATAATAGAGGTTCGTACAATGATAATCATGGTGGTCACAATGATAGAAATCGTGGAGGCGGCGGTGGTATGAATAGAGGATATAATGGTAATTTACATGACCATCTCTTATTAGCTACCAAAAAATAATCTTTTATTTTTTGTCTTCTGTAGTTAACAGCCAGTTTTCTTTTCTTACATATCCCACTACTATACACCCACGGTTCTGAAACTAAATAATATATTTCGGCTTGTACACATTTGGTCAAATCACAATTTGCATGTCAAAATTTTTATCAAAAAACACCTTATCCGCCTTAAAACAAAATCCTCCTTTTACGAAACATTTGATAAGCAAACTTTTTAATTAAGATCTTAAAATACAAACACTATAAAGTTACTTTTTTAATGATAAAGAAAAACAAAAAACATTATGTAACGTTTAAAATTATTATGATTTTAAATGAAATAAATTTAATAAGGAATTTCTAACATTTTCATCAACAATTTTAATACATGTGATGTGATGTATATATAGATGTATATATCATAAATATGTTCTATTTTGTTACATAATGTTTGTTTTCATGTTATCAAATTAAGGAAGTAACATTTTATTGCTTTGAAATCTCATAGTCATTTGCTGAAACTAATCTATTTTTCCCATGTTAAATATGTAATTTGTGCTACTCAGATCGTCCCGCAAACCGTGGTCGTTATGGCAACTTCAACAATGACGATCGTTACAATGATCGTAATCATCACGACCGTAATCATCGTGAAGGCAGCTTTGGCGGTCAAAGTCGAGATGGCGGCGGTAATAACGAACGTTATAACAGCTTTAGCCGGAATCGTGGTGCTGACCGTGAACAACGTGGCAGTGCTGGCGCTGGAGGTGGTGGACATCACTTCAATCATAATGAGCGACCACCGTCTGTGTCAAACATAGGTAGTATATGACCGTTTTATTTATTAACATTTTCGTTTTTATAAGAATTCTTATTTAATTTATAATATTTTCGATATACTGCTTACCATATTTTTAATTCAATAATGGTTGCTGCTATTTTCGTTTTGCAAAAGATTAAAACAAAATTTATTTTTCACATATTTTTATTTTCTTTTCTCAAATTAAATTTTTTGTTATTTACTGGATGATTTTTTAAGAGCTATAGGAAAATTTTTCAAAAAAAAAAAAAACATAAAATTCAGAAAAATGCATGAAATCTTTATTTGAATCGATAGTAGTACGGTCCATATAATTTAATGTTTCAAGATTATTTCATGCAAATGTTGACCGCGACTGCCAATTTTGGCATATTCTCTCCAAAATCGACAATTCTGCTTATTTAGGTATCCATTGAACCAAAAATGAGCTTCGTTGCTGAACACAGTTTTTCGATAAAGAAGTGGATCTTCGGCCAACTTTCCAAGAGCCCATTCACCAAAACTTTTGCGTTGCGATAGGTCGTTCGGCGTCAATTCTTGCACCAGCTGTATTTTGAAAGGCTTCACACCTAAATCCTTCCACATAATTTTCCACATTGTTGAGTAACAGAGGCCCAATTGTTGCGAACGGCGACGAATGGATAATTGATGGTCATCCTTAACACTGGCCGATACAGCCGCGATATTTTTTTCAGTTCACATTCTACGTAAGCGTGTTTGTGGTTTAAAGTCCAATAATGTAAATTTGGTGTGAAATTTAGTCACAATAGCCGCTTCAGTGGGTCGATTAAACTGACCATAAAATGGCAGAAGAACGCGATGAACTTTTTTTAACAGAGCACGCATGTTGATAATAAAATTCAATTTCAATTTGTAAGACGATTCATGGTTAAATTATAGACCAAACTGAAGATGTTTCACAGTGAAACGAAACACGAAACCTGCGCGAACTGTTTAAACTAGTAATGCCAAAAGGATAATAGCTAAAAAAAAACTATGTCAGGAATTTAAATCTTCCCCAGCTGGAAAGGCAATTGCTGTAGAGTGATTAATCTGTGTTCGTAAATTAAACGGCAAACACCAGACGTTGTATTATCAAACGAAATCATTATTTTAATACGAATACGTGAATATTTTTATTATGATAATATTTTTTTACTTACATGTGAAATTAATGTCCGCGGGAGGCATTTTGGCATTTTTGAAATTATAAAATAAATAAGAACTTATGCAGGAAGTGTTGTAAGAAATTACATTCGCTGGTGCATAGGCTAGTTAGTACATTCGCAAAATATAAATAGCAGCATTCTTATTCATATTAAATTAAGTATGCATTAATGTTTTGTTAATTCTCATTTTAATTAGATGACAGTGAAAGACCTCGACTTCAACTTAAACCCCGTACCGTAGACGCTCCCATCAATGGTCTGGCGGAGACAAAGCAGGCTGCTGCTATATTCGGCGCTGCTAAACCACGCGAGGAAAAACTAAAAGAATTGCAACAAAATAATAATGCCGGCTCGGCAAAAGAAGACAATTAAATGATAAAATATACCACAATCACACATTTTATTTAAAGAGAATATATATCAAGGGGATTATATGCAAAGAGAGACACACGACGACGAATACTAACAACCTACTTTATGCTAAACAAATAATAATTACCAAAACCAAATAAAATAGCCGTTTGATACGAATACATGAGATAAATAAATAACCACGACTAATAAGCGTGTGTAAGAATTTTTGCAATTTTTTTTTTTAAATATATTAAACAAAATATATGACTTCATTAAAAAATAATTTAACATTTTAAAGAAAAAAAAAAACTTAATGAATATTTTTTAAGAAAACAAGAAAAATATTAAAGAAAAAGAGAAATTTTAATTGAATGTGAAAACCAATTACAAAACAATTTATGCGAAAGAGTTTAAAAATAGAAAAATAAAACATAAAAAAGGAAACCCGTAACAAAAAACAAAGAAAAAAAAACAAAAAAAGACTTTTTTCACTAAATAAAAAAAGTGTGTAAGTGTTTAACAAACAACAACAAAAAAAAAAAAAAGAAAAAAAGAGAGCTGCAAAACAAGGATTTTTTTTTCCTAAAACCCAAATAATTTTTAAGATTTTATTAGTTTCAATACACAAACAACAGCGTTGGGAAGGAATTATTTTGTAAAAACTTTTCTCTATTAAAGAACAACAATAACAACAACTGATTAGCATAAAGCGAAAAAAAAAGGAAAAACATATTACATAATAGAGTTTTAAATATATTTTGCACTTCTTTTCATAATTTACAAGAAGAAACAAAGAAAAACAAACAACCTGCTCCTTCTTCTACTCCTATGAAACATTAAATAATAAATATTGAAATATTATATTAAAAAAAGAAAATAAAACTACTTTTTAATTAAATATAACTTTAATACATATACTTATATATTTGCATTATATACTTTATATACATACATACATACATACATATATACGATATTAAATGAAAAACAAAAAGTTAAACAAAAAAATATTGAGAATAAAAAACAAAAGCTAATTTAAATTTACAAAAAAAAAAAAAGAAAAAGAAAAAAATAGAATCGATAAAAAAAAAAATCCAATAACAAAAAAGGTAAATATTGTAATTTAATATTGTAATATTAATAAAAAAATAATAATAATAATAATAAAGAACTATGCGGGCTAAATATATAGATTTATAATAATTTAAACGTAAAATTCAATACTATAAACAAACCAATAAAAATTAAAATTAAAAAAAAAAAATAAAAAATAATTAATTTGCAAAAATTCACAAAAAAAAAATAAACGTTCTGACTAAATAAGGAATACCCCATCCAGTTAATTAAAATTTAACGATTAACATACACACACACACACACACACACACACATACACAATAAAAGATTTAAAGAATTGTTTAAATCTAAAAATATTAATAAAAAGTTTTAAAACTGTTTTAGACTTAATTTTATAACGATTTGAATTACAAATTACAACGCAGTTGTTCTTAAACTCTCCAGATTCCTTTTCCTTCCAAAAGAAAAATCCTCCTTTTACTACTCTCTTTTTTTTATATATCACAAATCTCTTTACATAAGTAATACCTTAATTCTTAATTCTTTTAATTGTTTTTCTCTCATACTATTTCAGTTGGCTTGATTTCTTATCATTTTTATTTTTAACGTTTTTTTTTCGAAAAAAAAAAACCAAAAACACAATTTTTTTTTTAGTAGTTTCTATAAATATAAAACGTAAATCCATTTAAAGGAAAAAGAAAAAAACATAAATATCTTTTCATCATATATTTTTTTTGTTATTTCTTTTTTTTTATATAAAATATATAAAAAAATTTCTTTTAACTAAAAAAAAACTTTATACACGTACATACATATATTTTGCTCTTTGTTAAGCTATTTTAAAACCAAAATCAATAACGATTTTAATTATTATTTTAATTTTTACAATTAGTCCCCCCTTGCTCCCCTTTTTATTTTTAATTTCTTTAAAACTTCTGCATATTTAAAAACACTGAATAAGAAAAAATTATATTAACTAAAAACAAAACAAAAATCAAGTAAAAATAAAAAAATAAATAATTTACTTATATATTGCGTATATAAAAATACTTTTTTGTATAAGAATTAAATATAAAAAAAAAGAATATTAAGTATATTGGAATATACTTTAAAGTAATATTATTATAATAATAAAACAAAAAACATAAAAAAATAAATAAAAATGCATACATTTAATAATTTTATGTTTAATAAATTAATAAATAAAATAATAAAAAATACAAAAATATTTACTAGTCCAGCTTTTATTTGAAATACATATTTTGAAACTCACTACATACATCCTATATTTGCGAATACGGAAAAAGAAATGTACAGTAGACCCTCGTTCCATGTGCTTACACTGATCGTGTAGACTACTGCACGTGGCAGCCATTTGAATGGAATTATTTTCCATTATTAACCGGATGGATTGTACTTTCAAATAAAAAAATAACTTTGAGAAAATATTCAATAGTTTATTTTAACGCATTTAAAAAAAAAAAAAGTTATTTGGCGGACCCTTTATAATTTCGTTGGTAATTGGATCCGTGGATACTGAGTCGAGTTCTTCAAATGTGCTTTCTCCAAAATATTCCGGTCAAAGTTTTTTCCAGGAAGATTCAAGTGTTCTCTTAGTAACGCCAATCCATATTCGGGATTTCCGCTGTTTCGTTGTTATAAACTGAAAGAAATTTTGCATGCAATTAAGGTTTTCCCCCATTTTTTTGGGCGCTATGCGGAACTTCGTTCGTTAAGCGAAACTTTTTTTCATAAAAATCGTGTTCGTTATACAAAATTTTCGTTATACGGAGCGTTCCTTAACCGAGGCCCACTGTAATGCCTAACTTCCACTGCCAGGGAGGAGCAGTGGAAAAGGGAGAGAGATGACGGATTTCTGCCTTACTTTTGTCCAAAGTGTAAAGAGCGCCGTCGTTGATTTAAAGGGCGCATGGTCATAGTTTACGATCACGGACGAAGTCAACAATGGTGTCCAAATTATCTGTAATTCTGGCAATTACAAACGTTTTCAAGGTTTACGTTCGAAGAATACATTGGGAAATAATGTGGCCCTTAAATTAAAAGTGTTCCTCTCAAAACATTTTGTAATAAAATTAATAATTTTGATTTTAAGAGGCAAGAAAATTAGTTAAATATTATACTTATTTAATTGACCATTAACAACCCGATTAACGAATTTCGGCCTGCGCAACACATCCTTCCAGGCGCCTCTGCTTCTTGCGGGCCTTCGCCAGTTGGTCACACCAATTAATGACAGGGTTTTCTCGACTCGGCCCTTCCAACGAATACATGATCGTCTTCTTCGCCGACTTTCGCAGATCCCCGCATCAAATTCCCGTCTCGCCGGAGTGTCCTCCTCCATTCGCACGACAATGCCGAGTTAACGCAGCCTTTGGATATTAATACTCTGCACAGTGTCTATGTCGTTGAGGAACTCATACAGTTTTGCCGCACGAGAGAGGTCTCTGCTATTCAATTGCCTATTGAGACCATGGTAGTATCTGGTGGCAAGACTAATCCTGCGCTTGATCTCCAGACTAACATCATTTTTGGTGGTAACGGCGCAGCCAAGATAAATGAATTTCTTGACTGTATCAAAAGTATAGTTGTCGGCCGTAATCTGAGAATCAATACGCTGTACGTCTCTACTAGTCAATAACATATACTTTGTTTTGCCCTCATTTCCTGACAGACCCATCTTCTTACACTACCGTTCAATTGCACTAAAGGCAGCAGTAACATCTCGTTTTGTACGCCCTATGATGTCTGGACACTATTTAGAAAAATAGTGCCATTGCGATGCACTCCTGCCTTTCGCAGAAGTTGAAGAGGTTGCATGATAAGAGGTCGAAACTTCGCACGGTATCAAAAGCTTCGGAGAGGGTCCATTCCTACCTTGAAGGAGCTGCAGGAATTGCTCAACGACATTCTGCATAGCCTTGTTAGCTTCGCAGGTATACCGAGCTCAGATATTAAATATTATGGTTTCCTTTAAATTTCATCGGGCTTGTGGCATGTTGTAACCCCAATCAATTGATCTGGAAATTTGATAGGATGACACTCAAGTGAAATTTTATGGTGGTTCCGGAACAGAGGTCAAATATATATCGAAACGAGTTTTTGAAAAAAAACGCCTTGTGGATCGCTTATATTAATTTCGGTAATAGGATTTTTACCATCTAAACTCTACAAAGCTTTGCCTGCCTCCCAGATCGTTTGTGGACCAGTGTTTTGCATAGTTTGGTAGGGATTGCGATGCATTTATTGGCAAAATTTTACTTATCTATTTGGTGTGCCATGAGGGTTGAAATCGTCAAATAAAATCCGACTATCACTCTGGCGAAAATGGTATATATTAGGATTACATGCCGCTAGAGGCGCGATTTTAGAGACCTGTTGAAGGAAGAGTTGACGATTATAAGATTTTTACCTTCTCAACTCTACAAACCCTTATTTGGTCCCTCGTTTGTGGACCAGGGGTTTGTATATTTTGATAGGGTTGAGTAGCATTTATTGGCAAAATTTTACTTATCAATTTGCCGTGAACCAGAGAGAGTGCCGTGAGCGTTGAAATCGCCAATTATAATCTGACTATCACCCTGGAAAAGATACTATATACTAAGATCGCAAGAGGGGTTCACGATCATAATTGGATCAAACAGGGAATTATTAAGGAAAAACTTTATTTTACTCCCAAAACGTTCATGGAATGCAGAATGTATTGGTTAAAGCTTAATCCTAAAGGAATGAAACTAATCATAAGCATGAGTAAGCAAGGCATGAGAGCTATGTTAGGCGATTTGTTATAGAACTGGTAGGATCCAATAGGATTCATAAACGGGATTATTTTTTTTGTAGCAGAACAATTTATCTACAGGGTATCATAATGGCTAATTGTTGTTTTCGGCTTGTTTTTATTTCCCTTTTGTTTCTTGTGATTTTCGCTGTTTCAGAATGAAAGAAATTGTCATACGTATTGTGCTGCATATTTAATATTTTCCATACATATTACCGAATTAGAATTCCGAAAAAAACACGAATTAAATTTTTTTTATTTTGTATATCGTCATCGAAAATTCAAAAGTACGTAACAAACATTTTTCGAATTTTACAGGAGAATCAAAAAATTTTATAAAATAACAACTACTTCATATGTAGAAACATTTTGAATTATTGATATACACTGAGCGTCACTATAATTTTAAGTTTTCTGTTATAAAAAATATACTTGTAGCAAAACAATATTTTTATTTTTTGTTTTAACATTTTTATTTTTGAAACTTTATTCGATTATTCTCATTTACTTTTCTCGCTATCTTTAGAAAATGAATTATTTCAGTGGTGTTTACTCACTTTTGGCGCTTAGTGTACATAAAAACGTTATTTCTAGTCAAAAAAATCTCATAATTGGTTGAGATATATTGGATAACCTCACGAAACATAATTAATCCAAAACTTGATTTTGATACTTTTGGATTTTCGCCAACGATATATCCTTTATAGTTTATTTAATTTTAATAGTTTTCATTTACAAATAGATTTTACACAATAATGAATTCTTATTACTGTTATTTTTTTTATTTATATGTATGTAATCATGGTTTCAAATGCAATTTTCAAATTTCCTTTGTATCATTTACTCTGAACTTAATTATAATTACTATATAGCAGTTTAATGTTTCAATTATTTTTTAATTCTAAACAAATTTATGTAAAATTAAAATGAAAAAGAAAAATAATTTTAAACTGAATACAATCAATTGTTTATTAACATAAATGAGGTTGCTTATACTGGAAAAATAATTTCAGTAGTTTATTTAAGTGAGTACATACAGTCTTAGACAAAAGTGTACATACACCCTTGTATGAAGACTTTTTTGTGGTTTTTTTCCAATAATTTCTAGATTACATTTTTGTATATTCATTTTTGTCTTCAAATATGCTTTGGTCAGTACAACTTTTCAGTCAGGTTTAAGACCTGGCTTCTCACACCATCTATATATGTTGTATAGAGTCGCGGGACCTAGAGTTTAAAGTTGACTCCCAACAACTGAACTTTAATAAAGTTTTCTAGGGCTCAAAAATTGTTTTTGGTTCTCAGAGTAATAATATCTTTATGAGGACTATATACATATACAGTATGTCAAGAACGACGTAATGTTCTGCGATGAGATCAAAATAATGTTAAACTATAACGTTGGACCAAGAAAAGCCCGGCAAAAGACGTTAACAGCGTTAGAAAACCGAAATATAATACCAACTGTGAAATTTCGTAAAATGTCGACCATGATTTGGGGTTGCATATCGAGTAAAGGTGTAGAAGATTTGGCCTTTATAGATATAAAAATGGATCCCTAACAATATTTAAACATTTTAAAAACGAATTTAAAAAAAGAAATGGAACAAATTGGAACGTTTTGCAATATTTGAGTATTAATTGTTTTTACTAAATTCACTTTGATCAAAGTGATTTTTTTTTGTTGAAAACCTTTGTGAATAGTATTAATATTATGAATAAATTAAAAAATTTGTTATAAATTTTTTTAATGTGAAAACTCATTCTTGACATACTGTACATGTTTTGACTTACGAGATTTCAAGTGTTAGACATATCGTATGTACAAGTGTAGACATATCGTATTCTTTAAAAACACTTATGAAGGTAAGTGTAAGTAACTGATATTTTTCGATTTTAATGCGGTATTTTTACTTTAAAACTTAAGGATAATATTTAAAACAGAAATAAAAATAATTTTATTTACTTACAAATCCAAATTATTAATTCTTTTTATTTATTAAAAAGTAAAACAATTTCGATTCGTTCTTTTTCCACTTGAGTAGGTTTTAATGCCAAACATAAAACCATTCAATTCAATTGAAATTGTCATAATGGAACGTATAAAATTGTTATTTGGCCTACGATCGGAGCATAGAAAAAATATTTGAATTAAAAAAATGCTAGATATTTTCAATTGAAAAAGAAAAATCGATAACAAAATATGGCGGTCTAAGATTGTGTCGTATTATGTCACCAGAGGCAACATCATTGTCTTTCGTGAAAATCACTGAACATGGTTTGGATTGGATTTCGACTTGCGATACATGAGAAATTATTATTGAGTTTGAATTGAGATTTTTTCTCGATCATTGGCTCTTTATTTTGATTCTGTGAGCTTCTTAACATTATTCTACTTTGCTGTTCGCTGACTTCATTGTCCACTATATTAAGGAAACTACAATAAATTTTGTTGAAGCGGATTTAACAGTCTGAATTTGATGTAAAGTTTGACGCGTATACAGTGAGCGCCAAAAGAAACTGTACATTAAGGATAAAATTCTAACAATCACCAAACTCAACTTTTACCATCCATTTTTGTAACTTTTTCTTTTTTTCAATTTTAAAAACAGGCATTGAAACAATTTTAAAACGAAAATAATGATAAACGTATATTTTTTTAATGTACAGTTTCTTTTGTTGCTCACTGTATATTCAATTTTATCATAATTCTTGTTGATTTTTTTAAATCATACATACATAATTGATCATTAGAACCCATCAGTCAGGATTATTAACCTAGTTTCCACATCACTTATGTTGTGTGTGTTAATTTTATACATAAGTAGAGGGACCTACAGTTTAAAGTCGACTCCGAACGACAGATTTTGTGAGAAACTTTTCATGGCAATTTTATTTACTCTCAGAGTTTTTGCCAGAAATCTGCTGAGAGGAAATCGCCGAAAAAATACTTTTTGTATTTTGTTTTGATGTCTGGCCTGGGACTAGACTACTAGACCACGGCGACTTCAAATCTCTGTTATTAAATAATCATTTTTATTCCACCTTTTTAATTCAAGTAAATACAATTAACAGTTTCAAAATGAAGGAAAACCTTACTAAACAACGAATTTTACGCCATTCTCTGAGTGTACGTTATTGCAAAGAATTCAATATTTGCAGCCTAAGAAAAGAATAGATAAAATATAAAAAAGTCAACCGAGGCCTTTAGAGGGTTAATTCAATAAGCAAATATATTCAATTCAATTCAATTCAAAAGTCGTCGTAGTCTAGTAGGTAGTGTGTTGGCTTATTAGACGTAAAGTCCGGGTTCGTATCCCAGGTCAGGCATCAAAATGAAATATTTCTTAGGCGATTTCCTCTCAGTAGATTTCTGGCAAAAACTCTGAGAGAGTAAATAAACCAGTCATGAAAAAGTTTCTCAAAAATCTGGGAAAACACACCGCACACAACATAGGTGGTGTGAGAAACTAGGCCGTAATCCTAACTAACGGGTTGGAATGGCCAATTATGTAATTATGTATGTATGTATTCAAAGAATGAACATCTTTACATGCTTACCTACAGTCAAGTCTGAAAATATTAAAAAAGCCCCTGACTGGGAAGAGTTTGAACATTCGTGGTTATTCTCCTTAAAAAATAGGGATTCTCCAGTTCTCATTTGCACCTCCAAATACTAGCAGAAATGAAATCAAATTTATTTCTGATGCTAATCGAGAGGATATACTTTTTTTTTCGTTTATAGCTTTTAAATATCTTTTAGCATCATCGGAATTTCGCTTTTTATATTTAAATAAATGCATCTACCTGTCAAATTTTTCGTTTTAAAGATGTAATTTGATGGATCTATAACTTTTCCGAGGGCATTTTTACAATTAACATTTCTTTAATATTTTATAATAAGGTGTATCTATTATTTTGAGCAAGAGTGGTTATGTTCAAAAATTTTCAAAAGTTTTGACGGATCTTGATTGTTTATTACAAAATGTGTAAATTTCACGTTTGAGCGTTAGTCAATGTTAACGCAGATAGAAATAGCACATACATAATTGGTCATTACAACTCTTCAGTCAAGATAATTGACCTAGTTTCTCACAGCAATTATATTGTGTGTTAATTTTATAAATAAGTGGCGTGAACGGTAATTTTTGTCCGATTTGATCAAGCGAATTGTCAATCTCTTTACAAGATAATACACTTTTAGAATGTCATCACTTATTTCATATTTCTAAATTAAAGTCTGCTACTATGAAAGGACAAACTTGAAAAAATCTGAAAACAATTCGCATTTGACAAGTTTACCTCATTAGAACGCATCATATTAAGACAATTAATATATTTATGAATATAGCTTTAAAGTCCCATCCCTTTCCTTTCTGATAGGGTTTAAATTTTGAACATCGCTTCAGAAATGTTTGTGTAATCAACAAACTTGTGCGGAAATTACCCCCCCCCCCCCCCAAAAAAAAGAACAGTTTTTGTCAAGTAAAACAAGTTTGAAGGGTTCAAGAAATATAAAAAAAATATTTTTAATTTCTAATTAACAAAATTTCCAACTTTTTTTTTATTTAATATTTAATATTTTATTTAATATTAAATGGTACTCTTACAAATATTTGGTATTAGAAATAGATTAATTGAAAAATTTATGGATGCTATGCCTTTGAAACAGAACTTGACAAGGGAATGTTACCATATTCGGCGTAGCTGAACGATAAGATTTCTTTAAAGACTTATTTGTTAACCCTTATTTTATGTTTACTGCGGTTTTGTCTAGATCTTGCACAATAACTAAACATTTTCCGTTTGTAGTTCTTAGATCCAGAAGTCGCCGTAGTCTAGTAGGTAGAGCGTTGGCTTATTAGACGTAAAACCAGGGTTCGAACCCCAAGCCAGGCAGCAAAACAAAAATACCAAAAATATTTATTCGGCGATTTTCTCTCAGCAGATTTCTGGCAAAAACTCTGAAAGTTTGTCAAAAAAATCTGTCGCTCGGAGGCGTCTTTAAACTTTAGGTCGCGCCACTTTTTTTTATAAAATGAACACACACTGCATAATAGGTGTGAGAAACTAATCCTGACTGGAGGGTTGTTATGACCAATTATGTATATGTATGATCATCTCAGATCCAAGTACAAGAAATTCCCGGAAAAATTAATGAATGTCTGCACCATTTAAGCTACATCGAATTTAGTACGCCAATCATAGTCATCATGAATTAAATTAAATAAATATCATACAAATACTGTCAGTTCAGTTTGGGTCGGTCCTCAAATAATAGACGTCTCTAGGAATGTTAGTGTCTGATTCATGCATCTGCACATATGTATACAGTGAGCGTCAAAAGAAACTGTACAGTAAGGATAAAATTCTAATAATTACCAAACTTAACTTTTACTTTAAGTAGAAAACATTTGACAATATTTCGAAATTTTTTAGAATTTTTTTTGTTTCAATTTAAAAAACTGGCAATGAAAGAATTTTAAAATAAAAATAACTGTAATTTCTTTTGACGGTCACTGTTTATATTTTAAGTTTGATTATAATAATTATAATGTAAAAATGTTTATTACTAATCTGTTTACGTTGTTACTCATTACGAGAGCATTGCAAACCAGAAAAGATTAAGCCGGAATAAGTAAAAACCCTTAAACTATTCAGAGTAACGTATTTTCATTTAAATTTTCTTTTGCAGATTATTGATATAAAAATATAACAGTTTTCGTGAAAATTTTCCTGATTTTAAATTAAAAATAATCTTCAGAATTTAAGCCAATTTAATGATTTTCAACTGTGCACTATTTTACCATTTATTTGAATTATTTTTTGTTGTTTGTTTTTGTTTTTTTTTGTTTTCTTAATTTTTAATTTTTGTCTAAACATTTTACACACATACATACTTATTAAAAATTATTTTAAGTTTTTACCTAAATTTGTTACGCTTGTTGTTTAAAGATGAATTCATTTTTTTTATTTCAAATAATTTGTTTACAAAAAAATATTTTTTTTTTACTTTTTGTTTTTTTTTTCTGTGATTTTAATTGATTCTTAAGGTTCGATTTGTAAATATAATAAATTTTTGTCAAAATGCAATTGTTCATTATCAATTTCGTTTTGCCGGAATATGTCAATTTGTTCGTTTTATTTAGTTTTATCATGCCATTGCCAAATCATCAAATCCTTGGGCAGTAAGATGAGCTAAATCTCACGCTTTAGCACCGGGTATTTTCGATAGGACCTTGGATAGATCGACACCGGTAAGAGCGTTGATAGAAGGCGGCAACTGAGCCACAAGACGAGTAACATCATTGGTTACGTTATCATTGCCGCCGATAAGAACAATTTCCTCAGTTTTTGCCAAAGGTGCAGCTACTTCGGCTGCAATCTATTGGAAAGAAAAAAAAATTCAATTGATAAAATTGTTCTACAAAAGCAAATACAAAATTGTTTTTACCTTAGGCAGTGATTCCAAAACGATATTCATAATGGCAGCATCTCCATATTGTTTGTAGACATGGGCCTTCATGCGCATACGTTCGGCTTCGGCCTTGCCCACAAGCTCAATTGCATGAGCTTCAGCAGCACCAATTTTACGTATTTTTTCGGCTTCAGCACGGGCCATTTCAATAGTTTGACATCTAGAGTATAAAAGAAAAAAAAAATAAATGTTTAATGCTGTATATGCTGTTGAGTGTAGTCGAATAGTGTAGACACTTACTGTTTGCCCTGTGCTATAGCTTGTACTCTGTAGGCTTCAGATTCGGCGGGTAATTTAACCGTACTTATCAATTCTCTTTCCTTACGTTGTACTTCTTGAGATTCGATTTCGATTTGTTTACGTCTCTCGACCACATCGATTTGTATTTCTTCGTTACGAATTTTTTGACGTATTTTGGCAGCCTGCAATTCATAGGCCAATTGTGATTCGGCTTTAGCTGTATTCGTTTCTTGATCGAAATTAGCCTTTTGTAATTTGAAAAGACGAGCATTATCTTCGATTTTCGTATCGGTTGAATATTTAACATCCATAGCACTTTTCTCACATTCCGCCTCGCGTATACCGGCATCACGATTAGCTTCAGCTACGCCAGCATCAGCATCACGTTTAACAATGGCAGTTTGGGCTTTGCCGAGTGAAGCGAGATACTGGACATCATCGTAGACATCCTTGATGGTGAATGATAGAATTTCGATGCCCATTCGTCCGACATCAGGTGCGGCAACTTCGCGCACTAAGGCCGCGAATTGATCGCGATCTTTGTAGACCTCTTCGACTGTAAGAGTTCCTGTAAGAAGAGAAATAGTCAAAATACAATATATGTGTATATGTATGTGTATAATTCATATATAAAAATAAATATATAGTCTAATTAAAGGTTGACATTGGAACTCAATGGCGGAATTAAGTAGAAATTTTATTCTAGTAAAATTCTCTTATCATGCAAACGTTGCACCCCTATTGGCTGACGCATGGCCGTTACATTTGCACACATATACGTCAATACAATGTGCGATTTAGGGGAATCCCAATACAATCGCGTAATGCTGAAACAGCGTCCAGCGGGGTCTTACTGTATTAAAATATTTCGGAGGTTATGAATATCTGCGTTCATATGGTTAGACTTTTGCTCTATAGAATAAGGACTACAATAACCATCGGACAGTTTTCAAAACTAAGGTTGCTTTCAAAAATATATACGAATGTTTCAATTTAAGAAGTATAATAGTATTTAGTTCTACTTTGTCTATGATTTCTCTGACAAGATTTCCTAGGATGATATTATGATATCCTAGAACTAAAACATAATTTATGGTGTATTGGATCAAAGACATATTGTTTACAATACTTACATATCAGGCTATCCAAGTCAAGATATATTGACTTACATTCTATGAAAATGCTGACGCTGAAAACCTTAAAGAAAATATTGTCAGAAAGCCAATTATCGGGTCCGCCATCTAACGTTTTTTTTTCAACTAGTGCTTATTTCGTGAATGGTAATACTTGGCTCATGTCTGATTTATCAGATAATTAGTTTTATCCTTCCTTTGAACGAATATGTTTGTGTATACGTTAAGACAATTGACCATCTAATGCGTTTTCGCTTCGCTAATTGAGCCTGCTATCGATTTACAGAAAATATCGATTTTGGGAAAAAAATCAGCTTTTCAGATGAAGCTCATTTTGATCTTGGCGGGTATGTAAACAAGCAAAATTGTCGCATTTGGGGCTCTGAAAACCGCACATGTACATTGAAAAGCCAACGCACTCAAAACGAGTCTCTGTTTGGTGCGAATTTTGGTCCAGAGGCATAATTGGGCCATTTTTCTTCGAAAATAAGCAAGGAGTGGCCGTTATAGTCAATGGCGATCGTTAACGGACCATGTTGAACGAATTTTTCTTTACAAAAATTGAAGAGGAGGATATTGGCAATATTTGGTATCAACAGGACGGCACTACGTGCCACACAGCCGAAGCAACACTCGATGTTTGGCGCCCTGTTTTGGAAGATTGCATTATCAGCCGATGTCGTTTGGCCACCTCGAAGTTGCGATTTGATACCATTGGACTATTATTTGTGGGGTACCGTCAAAGTTAAGTGTTACGTCGACAAGGCAGAGGCAATTGACGCTTTAAAGGACAATATTCGTAAAGCCATTGGTGAAATAGAGCTGCACCAAATCAATAATGTGCTTAAAAATTGGACCGATCGTGTAGGCTACTGCATGGCCAGCCGAGACAGCCATTTGAATGAAATTATTTTTCACTATTAACCTGAAGGAATATACTTTCGAATAAAAAAAGAAATTTGAGAAAATCTTCCGTAGTTTTTTTTAAGCATTTTCAAAAAGAAGTTATTTGGCGGACCCTTTGCATGTTAAGAATTGCAAGAATCATTATAAGAATTGAAAGATGAATTCATTAATGAAATCATTAAATTCCTCTGTTTAATGTATCACAACAGAACACTTTAAAGTTTTAATTTTAAGACTATTTCAACTCAAAACCTTATTATGCATGAAGGGGTGATGATCAACGTGTTACCTATTGAAGTAAAAGAACATTTTCTTTAATGAATAAATTATTGAAAATCTACGAATCAAATAACATTTTTCACATAGCCTGGGCTGCGAACAGAAAATTTAGACAAAAAAATAACTCAAATACTTAAATAACGTATTTAGATTATTATTTAAAATTTATTTAAACGTTAAAAATATACTTTATTCTATACCTTGATACAACAACATACGTGAGACCCAAAATTAGGGTCAATTTGAATGCACCCATCCAAATCATAGACATTTTCGTTATTTTTCTTTTCCTAGATAACTTTTCAGTTTTTGCAAATAATTTTTTTTATTATTATTTAATTTATATTTATTTATTCTTTATATATATTTTTTATTTTTTTATATCACTTGCAATTTGCAATTGTGCCAAGTCCACGAATAACTTTATATTTTACTTCATTGATAGGTTATTAGCGATTAACTAACTAACTTTGTTTATAAAAATTCTCTTTAAATATAAATTAAGCCTTTTGCTATGGCAGTTATCTTTTGTTGCGTCTATTTTGATTACATGTTGACAATATTATCGCAATTGAAAATAACTTTTTAATACTTTTCATTTGTTATCTCTGGTAACAAATTTTAATTTAATATGCTTTTCTACCTGATTTTAAATTAGATTCTATCGTATTTGACGTCACTATGCAGTAGTAAAAATATATGAAAATATGATAAGACAGTCAGTCTTCTTACTCTTTTACCATTCAACACAGTACATATTAGATTGATCATTTTTCTTTTATTGTTTTGCGTCACTAGATAGGGTTCTCAATGTATGTAGCTTTCGAAACAAATGATAAAACTGTGCGTTTCGAGCCAATTTCTTTTCGGGAAAACATTTTATGAAATCAGAATAATTCATTAATTCGCTTTATTTTTTTGTTCTATACAGTATTCCCTCGATTTACGACGTCTCGATTTACATTCTTTTGATTAACGTCGTCAAAAATTTTGTTCCCTTAAACTTCGATTTGCGTCATTGGATTTATGTCGCCTCTGTTGTTTCTAAACAAAACAAGTGACTTCCCTTTTAAAAGAAATTCAATACATATAATAAAAATTTAGTATGAGTTCTTTAAAATTCGATTTAAGTCGCTTTTTTTCGGAACATTCTGCGACGTAAATCGAGGGGAGTTGCCATATTGAAAATAATATATAATATGGCATGTTCAAACAATAACTTAACTTTAAAAGTTACCGGCAGAATGATCTTCCCTTTAGCTTAATTTAGGTTTAACGACTAAACGACTTCAAGTCTTATTTGCTGTACGAAATTTTTGTTGGTCCATAATTGCGCAAGGCAGATAGTACTGTTGGTACTCATTTAGTCATAACATAATTGGCCATTATAACCCTTCAGTCGGGATTACGGTCTAGCTTCTCACACCACTCATGTTGCGTGCGTTAATTTTATACGTGAGTAGAGTAATCTATAGCTTAACGTCGACCTCGAGCGACGGATTTTTGAAAAACTTTTACATGACAGGTTTATTTACTCTCAGAGTTTTTACCAGAATCCGCTGAGAGGAAATCGCCGAAGAAAATTTTTTTTTCATATTTTCGATTTGATGCCTGACCTGGGATACGAATCCGTGCTTTACGTTTAATAAGCCAACACACTATCTACTAAACTGCGGCAACTTCACTAGACATTACCATTCCTACAATAATTGGACGTAGTAGTTTAAGATCACACAAACCGATTTATTATATCAATAGACTTCAAATCATGTTTTGGTTGGGAGGGTTTAATGGTTATAAAAAACACAATAAATCAATCTAGATGTATGCGTACTAGGGATGCCAATCGGGAAATTTCGAATCCCGAAATCCTGGGATTTTCTGGATTCACAAAATCCCGAATCCCGGGATTGTTAAAAACTTTTCACGGGATTTTTCGGGATTTTCGGGATTGTGAATTCATGTGTATTTTGACACTGCAAAAGGTCATGAAAAAAAATTATATAGGAGGAAAACCCTCCTTCCAGTGATAAAAATTATTTGATGGCATCGAAGAATGCAAAAGCCCTATAAAACGAATTAATAGGGTAACTGATTTAGATACTCAACTGTCAAAAGAAATAGATTTATTTACATTAGGAGGTGGTAGAGGTGAATAAAGCTATTGGAACTATTGTACCAACAAATGTTGATTGCGGGAAGTGTTTTCAACGGCAGAGTTTGTTGACAACAAAATTCGTTCAAGCCTTTTAGATCACATGTTAGATGCTTTAATCTTTTTTGGGAATCCAAATAATTTTCTTAAAACTAATGCTTTTGCCTTGCTGTTTTTATATTTTATTTTTAATGATATATAATTCTGATACACATAATTGGAATACAAATGATTTTGTTAACAAAATATTTTTATTATTAACAGAAAATCGCGATTTTTCCCGAGCTTTTTCGATCCCGAATTATCCCGAAATATCCCGGGCTTCGGTATTTTGTAATAATTTTTAAATATCGATCCCGTTTGGTATCCCTAATGTGCACCTATTGAATGTAATGATTTATAGCTTTGTGGCCTAATAGCTTCTTATATGTTCTCAACTGTTAAACCGTTTATTTCGGTTTTTGTTCACTGCAGGTTTAACGGCTAGATAATATTTAAAAACTTGTACCTCATGTATAAATGATTAATTTTTTTCTATTCCAACTAATCTTAATGCCTTCAATCAATTTGTCAATTTGTATATTTGAAGTATCGGCAATTTATAAAGGTTTAAACAATACAAACATAATTTTTATTCTTTAAAATAGAAAAAAAAAACTACGAACAACAAAACTAGTTTAATTAAATGCCAGTTTATACTATATATCTTCCTATGTATCCATTAAAAAACAATTCCATCCAAAACACATTTTATATTATTGTAGAACATCATAAAAAAAATTACAATACAAAAAAAAGTTATGTTTCACAGAAAACTTGTGTTCAATTCAGTGTTACGACAATTAAAAGACATTGAGGTCAGCCAACAAATAAAATAAAATTCAGTAACTGTGGTATGCTAACCCCTACCTATGTAAATGCGATACTTTTGAAAGCGATACTGTTGCGTATTTAAGACTTCTTAATTGGTTCAAATAGACTTCTGGCTAAAAATTTAAGAAATATTCAAAATGTATGGATTACGACCTAGCTTCTTACACCACTTATGTTGTGTGGGTTAGTTTTATACATGAGTGCTAGGACCTACAGTTTAAAGTCGACTCCGCAAGGCAGGTTTATGAGAAACTTTTAATTTATTTACTCTCAGAGTTTTTAGCAGAAATTTGCAGAGAGGAAGTCACTTAAGAAATAATTTTTTCATATTTCGTTTTGTTGGAGATATCTGATCTGGGGTATTACTGTGGTCTCACATTTAATAAGCCAACACACTACCTACAAGACTACGTCGACCACATATTACAGTATTCCCTCGATTTACGTCGCAGTATGTTCCGGAAAAAGGTGACTTAAATCGAATTTCATAGAACTCATACTATCAGATGCACTTTTCATGGCATTTTATTTACTTTTAGAGTTTTTGCCAGAAATCTGTTGAGAAGAAATCACGGAAGAAATATTTTTTTGGATTTTATTTTGATGTCTAGCCTGGGACTCGAACCATGGTTTTACGTCTAATAAGCCATCACACTATCTACTGTTTTGTTTATAAAGAATAGAGGCGAGGTAAATCGAATGACGACGCAAATCGAAGTTGAAGGAAACAAAATTTTTGACGACATTAATCGAAACAATGTAAATCGAGAGAGCGTAAATCAGAGCGAATACAATAACAATAATAATTCATTTACTCACACTATCGACCATTCTACATCTGATGGTTAAGGCCAAGCATTGGGTCTGAGAACTTTTATAGTGAAAATATCACAAATTTTCACTATCTCTCTCTCTGTAAGCAACAATCATTATTAGTGGCACTTTATGAAGTGAAATGTCATAAAACACCGAAAGGAATGATTTTCAAGTGAAATTTTGTATTCGCAATAGAATAGAAGACAATAGCAAAGGAGGAGAGAAGCAAAATGTTCTTCCATTTTATTTAATTTATTTCCCCTTAAGATTGTAGCGACAATAAATTGAAAGTGCCAGCATGTGGCAGACAGCCAATGCCTCCTTTTAAAAACTTTTAAAGAAAACGATTTTAAACGAATGACAAGGACGAAGAGGCATTGATATTGATAGAAATAATTTTGTTTTTGTTGTATAAGCAAATATTTTGTTTAAAACTGGGTGTGCAATCAGCCATTTAATAGATGGTTTACAATCAATGGCTTTTTTCTTTTTCTTCCTAAAGTAATAGACGCTTTTAAAAAGGCTGATAAGAACAATGATTTCTATGCAGTTGACAGCTAGTGACTTTGGAAATTTTCAAATATGTATGTATTGAGTTTTTATATTTAAATATATTTTAAATTTGTAAGAAATTTGCATTTTAAAGGCTGGAAACTTGAAGAGCACTAACTATCTTTGTTAATTAATCCTTTCATAGTAAACAGAAAAATATATCAAATAAATTGAAAGAAAAAGTGCCAATATAGATATACATTTGTAAGTGAATATAAATAATCGTTAAATAAAGGGTGGTTTATTTAAAAGTTTAAATTTTAAATTTGTTATTACTTAATTTAATTAATAATTAATTTGATAATCAATTGTTTGAAATTTTCCCTAATTAATTTACAATTGAAGTACAACTGTTCGAGTTAGAAATGGAATATTATTTCATTCATATGGCTGGCGCTGCTACCTCAAACGAATGGACCAATTTTCGTGAATTTTTTCAAGTACGTTTATGTTGTCGTGACTCTACAATGGTATCATGATTGTTGGCCTTTAAATGTTATGCTCAAGTGCCACATTCTAGCTTCCTGGAGGCTAATTGAGATCACCATTTCGGCTAATTAAACGGCTATTAAACATTTGAGACAATAAATGGATTGTTGCATGAGACTTCATCGTGAGATAACATACAGAAATTTTTGGACTGAATAAAATGAGATAGGTATTGCCAGATTGGAAATAATCGATGGTTCAAATTTAAACCGATAGATTGCCTACCCGATATATGTAAATTTGACTGTTTTATATTTACAACATACACACATATTAGGGATGCCAAACGGGATCGATTTTTAAAAATCCCGATCCCGAAATCCCAACTTAATTCGGGATCCAAAAATCCCGAAAAATTACGGGAAAAATTGCGATCTTTTAATAATAAAAATATTTTGTTATTATATCAGAATTATATATCATTAAAAATAAAATATAAAAACAACAAGACAAATGCATTAGTTTCAAAAAAATAATTTCGATTCCAATGTGATCGATTAACATGTGATCTGATAGGCTTGGACGAATTTTGTTGTCAACATACCCTACCGTTGAAAAACACTTCTCGCAATCAACATTTGTTGGTAAAATAGTTCCAAGATAGCTGTATGCAGCTTGTAAATATTCACCTCTACCACCTCCTGATGTAAATAAATCTATTTCTTTGGACAGTTGAGTATCTAAATCAGTTACCCTTTTAATTCGTTTTATAGAGCTTTTGCATTCTTTGATGTCATCAAATAATTTTTTATCACTGGAAGTAGGGTTTTCCTCATCTGAGATGCTATTATCGAAGTCAAGTGATATAGAATTTTTTTTCAGGGCCTTTTGTAGGGTCAGAATACATATGAATTCACAATACCGAAAATACCGAAAAATCCCAAGACAAGTTTATTAAAATCCCGAGATTGAGGATTTCTCATTTGGCATCCCTCATACATACGAATGTATTTTTAAATAGAAATTTAAACTTTTAAGTCTTGACTGGATATGACATTTACTTATTGGGGCATATTTGTACAATTAATTTTGGATTGACTACATTTTATAAGCAGGAGAAAGGGAGGGAATTTGACTATTAATGGCGTAAATGACTTGTTCTATTCAAAATGGTCTGGAACAAACATTTCCTGTTGTTTACATATTTTTATTTTGTTTATTATTTTTTCTAATGTTCCTTAATGTTTCCATTTCCTTAGATGGCAAAGTATTTATTTCAAGTTTTACTCCACCCATTTACAATGCCCATAAATTTTCTTAAAAATTCTCTTAACAAAAAAAAAAAAAAGATAAAATAACAAAAAAGAACACATATTTTGACACGAAGGTTTCACTAGAAAAACAACTTCCTTACAGAGGGTAGACTATATAATTCATGAGTTACACAAAAATTTTTGAAAGATTAAGAACTGTAGACTCACAGACCCAAAGGTAAGAAAATTTGTTGTCATTTTGACTAAAATAGATTGCTGTTAAACACCGTTTCAGCACTACAAAACGAAATCGTCGCTGCAAGGATTTATTACAATTGAAAACCATAACGAAAACCAAATTTAATTTGTTTTTCTTTTTGCTTTCAAAGTAATTTATGTTCTGGCATCAAACACAAAAAAGAAAATGAAAAGTGATTTTGAACTTGAATCCATTAAGTAGAAAAATAGATGTCATTGAATTTCATGACATTAGAGAGATATAGCGAGATACAGTAGCGAGAAAAAAAATGCAACGCTATTTGTTATGATATACAATTCAGGCTCAAAATTTATAACGTTATCCAATTCCACTGGACTTTTGTTTTTTTTTTATTCGTTGATTTTTAAATTTTATTAAAAAGCATCATTAAGCGTTGTTTGCTTCTCTTTCTATTTAATTTTTTTAGATTTATAAAAAAGTGAAGAAATTTAGCGAGAAAAAAATGCAATGCATTATGTTAAAGGTAAAAATAGATCAACGAAACTGTGAATTTTAAAATCGAAACAGCTGCCAGCGGATATCAAATTTCCCATTATAAGGGCTTTGGAAGAAGAGCTTTGGAATCGACGAATGAAGTTGTTCGTCAATTTAATATTAACAAATCAATGATTTGTAGGATTTCAATGCGATGTTGTCAAACGAATAACGGAGAAAGAAAGCCAAGAAGTGGTCGACTTCGCAAATCTACTATGCGGCAAGCCCGTCAAATGGTAAAAATAGTAAAAGTTGACCCTCGGAAAACGGCAGTAGATGTTACTAATTATGCAAATGAGCAATTACGAGTTTCTATTGGCGTCCACATAAGCAGAAATCGATTAAGAGAGAAAAATTTATTAGCTAGAAGACCTGCCAAGAAGCCACTTTATAAGTAAGGTTATTAAGAAAAAATAACTTGACTTGCTAGACGGTATCTGCATTGGTCAAAAGAGCAGTGGGCCAACATTTTTTGAAGCTACGAATCAAAGTTCAATTTATGTAGCTCTGATGGGTAGCGCGAAGTACCATACACCTGAGGGAATCGGTTTGCTGGAAACACCGCTCGATAGGTCACTTGTCTTAACCGACAAGTACACATTCTCTAACCTAACCTAACCTAGCTTTGATGGGTTAAATTACATTAAATTACATCGCCCCCAAGACTAAGTTATTCACAACAATTCTGTAAATAAACAACATTCTATAAATATGACAAGACACGGTGTTGAAGATAATATGGCATCGAGATGAATTTTTTGTTCAATTCCCCATGACGTCTGTGCGAATCTTGCGTGATCATCGCTGTCAGGAGGTAATATAAATGAAAAGTACTTCAACCAAGTATTGAATTAATATCTAGAAATGATGGCAATGTTTAACAAAATTCATATATTTTTATCATGAAATAAAGTGTCCCTATTATTTTTTCCAGGACTTTTTCAAATAAATTATATTTTTTTTAAGAATTTGGTAGAATTAATCATTTATTTTTATTTTATTAGTTAAACTATTTGAATATATTTAATTTAATGTATATACTTTTTAATATTTATGGAAAAATAATTAAAAATATAAGAATATAATGAAACATTTAAGCGGCTCTATTATTTTTTCCAATACTGTATATATTTTTTTTCAATAAAATTTCTGAAAATATTGCAACACAAATCAGATAGATTTCCACGTTGTATGAAAAACTTCACTATTTCATTATGATTATTCCCCTTTGATTTTCGTATTTGGAATAATGAAATTCATAAGATATCATGAGCGAATAATAACTGTGGGGTATGGTTTTGAAGGAAAACGAGACACTTGTTTAGCTTACTTGACAAATTTTTTGAACACTAAAATCAAAGTAATTCAAGAGCACTCCATAACATGAAGTGTATCGCTATTAATATTTATATATGTAGGTGGCCTTACATTTTTGGTGACCTTTTCTAAACAGTTTGTAATGTCCTTAAAACAAATTTAATTTTTTGATTTTCTCCTTTCCACACCATTTCTTTCGTTCGAGGCGGGTATTCTTTAATTATAAGCTTTATACTGAACAGAGCGTATCACGAAAACGTTAAAAATTTATTCACGATTTATTTGTTTGGCACGAGTTAAAAAGGCACCATGACTGGTTGAATGGAGTAGTAATTGAATTTTTTTTTGTATGTTAAAAACAATTTACATAAAACCATGCCTTTTTTTGTTAGTTATACTAGTGTATCAGACTCTCCTATTTAATGTTCAAAATAACTGAAATGAAAACCTATTAACATTCTCTGAATTCCTTAAGACTGTGAAAAGAATTCCACGTGCCAGTAAATAGTTTCTATGTAATGAAGGTTAAATAAACATTAAATTAAATGAAGGTTAATTTAATTTTTTTCATTGCATTTAAATCCTTAACAATTAAATACTTAAACGTTTTATGTACGTTGAAAACGACCATACTGCTGGAGCTACTTTAGTCAAATAAGTGTTGTTTAGTCTGTTTCGCTAAATCACCGTGGACGGATAAAGCATTCAGTGGGATATACAAACAATAAATTTATCAAAACATTTGTAGGCAAATGGTATTCATTTTCGTTGAAAATACGATACGAAAACCACATGACATTTAAGAGCGTTCAATTTGTGCTGAAAAAGTCACTGTCTGACGTGGATTTTGGTCTCGCGGCGCAATTTATATTTGAGATCGCCGTTGGTCGGTCTATCAGTATCAACGGCAAGCAATGCTGATCCTTGATTACCAATTTCTTTTGGCCTGAATGTGGTCTTACACAGATCATATCAAATTGGATATTCCAAACAAGCAATTTGTGCGCTCATTCTGTGTCTAGCTAATATATACCAAGAACTTTTTTGTGATACACATTTATGCCGCAGTAGCTCTAAGAAAATGTAACTCATGTCATTGGTCAAATTCAGCCTGATTTAAGCGTCAGCGTCATCGAAAATTGGATATTACGCAAACGTTATTATATTCAACATATAATGACCTCAATAGGTCTTTCACTTTCACACGAACAAACAAATGTCGATGTTACCTTACAAACTCTTTTTTTTCGATTTAAAGATAGGAAGAGCTTAACACGTTGACTGCCAACTACGAGATAACTCGTAAACTGCGTTCCCTTCTAGTGGGTCAACTACGAGTAATTTCGTAAACCTAAACTAAATCAAATGGTTACTTTTGGCCAGTTTTCTTAAAATTGTCGTGGCAATGAACGTGTTAATGGAAAACCAGGTCTTTTATAATGTTGGTGGCATGAGTGATAAATGTTTACTCAACTCTCACTTACAAAAGTATAATTGGCATTATAAAAAACGAGTAAAAAATGTTATTAAAATTTATTAATAATCAAAAGCTATAAATGAAATCCGCTGCCATAGTAATCGTTATTAAAGAAATCGATAACATTGACTAAACTCTTGTGTAAGCAAATTGATTAAAATCAAACTTATTCTATGTACGGCAGTCTTTCGAAACTGTTGAAAATTTTTGCAATCTGGTTTGTAGGAGGTAAACTTTTTTTTTGGAAACAAGAAATTAATTTCCAAGGCAAGCTGAAAGCAAATACAGTCGTGGTTTACAATGTGTTTGGTGCAAAGAGGAAATCATTTTATATTTACCTACTGAATTAGGTAGCTTGAACCCGAGTATAGGCAAAATAGTTCAAATTGACTCATTATACGGAACGTCCTTAAAATGTAAGGATAATAGAGGGAATGGAAATGAGAAGAGGAAGTAGGAATGGGAGAATATTTATGTAAATAGACTCTATCCAGTTTTTTCTCGACAGGTTGTAATGTGCTGCGTACGAAAAGAATGCTTCTCGTAGACGCATTTCATAGATGCTTTGCATAGACTTTAAATTCTTTAATCGGCAAACGGATTTAAATTAAATGAATAGAATAATTTTATTGGAGTAGAGTTAAAAATATGTGGAAGAGAATCGTAAGCTTTTGTTACGTAGCTGCATCGCGTTGTATTTTTTGTTCAATTTTCCCTGACGTCTTTCCGAATCTTGTGGAATCTATGAATCGTCGCTGTCGGTAGGTAATAAAAATGAAAGGTGCTTCAACTAAATATTGAAATAATATTTGGAAATGATGGTAAAATATACATATTTTTAGCATAACATAAAGTGTCCCTATTATTTTTTCCAGGCCTTATTCAAATAAATATTATTTTTTTTAAGAATTTGGTAGAACTAGTCATTTATTTTTATTTTATTACTTAAACTATTTGAATACCTTTAATTTAATGTATATACTTTTTCATATTTATGGAAAAGTAATTAAAATATAAGAATATATTGAAAAATTAAGGTGTCCCTATTATTTTTTCCAACACTGTATATATATATTTTTTTTCAAGGCCTTAACGTTAAAAATATGTGGAAGAGAAATTATACAAAATCTCCAATATCTTTATATCGTAAGCTTTTGTTACGTTTGTCGCTATGAATCTTCTGCACAAGCAAATTTGAACAACTATTTCCAATCTAATAGTGGGCATTATATTATTCATATTTTGCAAATTTTCTTATTTCTGACAGAAGTTCTTAGAGTAAATAAAATTGCCATGAAAAGAATCTCAAAAATATTTCGTTTGGAGTCGAGTTTAAACTGTAGGTCCCGCCACCCATTTATAAAACTAATGTACACAACGTAAGTGGTGTGAGAAGCTAGATCGTAATCCTATCTAAAGGGAGTCTCCCAAACGTATCCAGCAAATTATCTGGTTTATTAGCGACTGTCTTTGATATATACAGAATGTGATTTATTTTCATTAAAATTAAATTAAACCTGTTTTTATGGGTGCCCTGGTAGTTGATTGGGTAGTGTTGTGGACTAATAGCGTAAGGATCGTGAGGGTCGTGGGTTCCATTTCCACCAGAAACTCTTGTCTACGCTATACCGATCACATAAACTGGTCCAACCGCCCCAAAATGTTTTTATTGCCAAAAGAGGTCACATTATATATTTATTGTAATACGCTGCATAAAACGCTGACGAAGTTATAGTTGTTGCAATCGATCCAAAACAACAACTAACAGACTTATTTGTTGTATATGTACTACATATGTAATTATAAACCTTCGAATTAGCTGACTTACAAGTATTTCATAAAGAGGAAGGGTTGACACGCCCATTTTTAGTGAGTTTGTCGATGTCTATGAACTTACCCACCAAAATGCATTCGTCTACGATCATTATTTCCCTAAATATTCCATTTTAAAGGTTTGCCACGCCTACTTTTTGTTATACCGAATTTGTTTTTTAAAGCATCTAAACATGATAAGCTTTCGAACAAAAAAACTATGGTTAAAATCGGTTCAGTAGTTTAAGTGTTAGAGGTATCACCTGAAGGGGAGGATTGTCACATCCATTTTTGTTGGGATTGTCGATATCGATTCTACGAACCTACCCACCAAATTCTATTCGTCTATGATCAATATGTACCTAAATATTAAATTTTAACGATTTGCCTCTTAACATTTAGGGATATGAAAAATATATATTGTCCGATTCTCAGACGTATCCGATATGCACACAAAATTTCGTGAAAATCAGTCGATCCATTCCCGAGGAGTTTAACCGCTAACACCGTGACACGAGAATTTTATATATTAGATAGTCTAACAGTTTTTTTCTTGAGGGAAAGAAAATAGTTTTTAAGAACAATTCTCAGCTCATTTTGGCTTAGAATTATATTTTGTCCGGACAAACTTGAACAGAACTGACAATGGGTTATACTTCCCCTACAAAGTTGAATTGATTTTTGCACATATAAAACGGGAAAAAGTTGAATTCGCTTTAAAAGTTGACAAACTTTTCGAAATGAATGAATAGTGTTGCAAAAAAACCTCTCAATAATTCCATTCGAATCCATGGGTAAATCCAACTTTAAATGATTTTGATTTGTAATCAGTTACACTGTATTTTGGATTTATATTTTTATCTCGATTTTGTAATAATTTTACTTCAAAGGAATTACAAACAATTTCCTTTCATTAATTTTTCTCTGTGTTTGTACTAAAATTTACTAAAAAAAATTCATGTTTACAAAGCCTATAATTTTATAAAATTAAAGCCCAAGAGAATGCAAAGTGTCGTGCCAAATAATTATTCAATTTATTTTAATTGATTGAAGGTTATTTATATTTTCTATGAATTTTTTTTATGAATTTTTTAACTATTTTTTCTGCACATATTTTTAAAAAAATTTTTTTTAAATAAAACATTTTAATTTGTTTTAAATTAATTGCTTTATTATTATTCCATTTATAATTTTCTTTATTGCTTTATTCATACAAAAACAATTGTATTGTTTACAAAAAAAAAAAACAACAACAATATTTTTACGACTAACACAACAAACACTCTTAATAACCGACATTCAAAAACAATATCCGATATACATGTGAACCGTTCAGTGTATCGTTGAAAACTGAATCTGTTTTACTTAGCGCGCCAAACTAAACCATCATCCCCCAATATATTGTAGCATACAGCGTACACCCATAAACATTTTTTAGTAGATTTCTAAGTAATTAGAGAAACGGAATAGAATAATAGAAAAAAAAAATCAACGCAATAGTAACGAACACTCGATTCTTTAAAGAATGCCATAAATTTAAAAGATCAGCTTTTTATTTTGCAGAAAACTAAATGAAATACGTACGTAAACCATATGCAAGTACATGTGGAAATAAAAGTCCAAAATTACACTATGCGACAAAATAAAAAAAAAATTAAATACACCCGACTAATGACATAGTGTTGGTTGTGAGTTTTGTTGAGTAGATCTCAAAAATATTTTTCGATTTCCAAAATTTAAATCTTGTTGGAGAGGGGCTGTTATACTATTTAAATAATAACTTCGGTAATTTTTGTCCGATTTGAACAAATGACGATTCAATCTCTTACAAGAATATTACCACTTTACCTATATATTTTTTATTAAGTTTGCTACTATAAATCGACAAACTTTTCTCAAACTTTCATCAAATCTCATCGCATATTAAGTCGAATAATATATGTATGTACACCATTTTTAAGGTCCATCTTTCCCCTCTCGAACAAGATTTAAAGTTTGGAAATCGAGTCAGAAATGTTTTATTAATCCAGAAATTTGCGAGTAAAGTAAAAAAAAAAATAGTTTTTGTCAAATAAAACAAGTTTGGAGGGTTCGAGAAATATAAAAAAAGTACTTCTGAGTTCTACACAACTAACTGAAGTAACGTGTAGTTACTCGGGTGTATTTTCACAGTCGCACCGTGTTATCCGTTAATCAATAAATGAAGCACCTTGTGTCACCATTTTACTCAGCCCATTTGTTTGTTAATTTTTCTAGTGAATACAGTCTAGTCTGTCTTAGTGAGTACAGAAAATTGAATATTGAAATTGAATCGTTGAGAAACCAGCGGCCACTAACAACTTCTGGTGAGGATGTTACTCAGGCGCTTCATTTTTACAGAAACACGAGAACGAGTTTATATGTTGCCAATAAGGCGTATGACAATTTTCAAGTAAATCCGATTCATTTTTATAAACCTCGACTACCATATTGGATCCGCCATTTTGAATATTTTAAATCTGAATGGAGATCTGTAATCAGCGAGTACAAAAACCTCTGAGTAACAATTTTCAAGTAAATCTGATTAATTTTTAAGGACCGTCGTAATGTGTTTCTTTTTCTTGACATAAACCCACTTCCCTACTTTAAGGGTGTATTTGGCTTTGGACTGATGTTAAAGAGCAATGATCTGTGTCAATTTCTGACAATAGTGATGGTTCTAGCACGTCAGTGTTTAGCTCTACAATTTTTCAAAAATGGTCAAAAACGCTATTTTTCTCGAAAACCTAACGTGATGGAAAGTTTCGTGTTCAGCACGCAAAATACCTTTGGAAACATCTGGAGCCATCTTATTTGCAAAACCCATGGAGTGCTGTGTTATTTGTCGTCGGTAGCGATTTGTATTAATGCTTTCACCAATTCATGGAGCTCGTGGTACACCACCCTTTCATGGTCCCACCAGACCCACAATAAATTCTCTCGGACCATTCGGTCTGGTTTTGAAATCGAAGTTGATAGTTTTCCGAATTAACCCACAATTTTTTCAGTTTATATTCTGAAAATTAACCCTTTTTTCATAGGAAGTAACAATTCAATGCGATTCTGATTTTCTATTGTGCTTTTGAAACAAAATATCGTAATTTTTCAGTTTTCTAACTGTCAATCATTCAATTCATGTGGCCACCCATCCATTGTCCAGAACTTTGGATTTTTCCCAACATATTTTAAATTTGTTTTTTTTTGCAACATTTCTGTCATTTGTTTCTCAGTGAATGTGTCATCTTGAACCAAAATTGTTTGCAATTCGACGTATTTATTTAGTTACAAATGTTGAAAGGTCTGTGCATCATCGTTTCGCTCGTTCCGCTGAAAATATCGCTTTTATAAGTGAAAGTGTTGCCGAAGACCCGAATGTGTCGATTCCTCGTCGTTCTCAGGAATTAGGACTGTTTTACGACACATTCTGGGTTATTTTGCATTTAGATCTACACCTACATCCATATAAAGTCTAGGTCACGCAACAACTGAAGCCAGCTGACCATTCACAACCTCGTAGATACGTGTAATGGGTGCTTGAATAACAGGCGGTAGACGGCATTTTTTCGAACAAAATTTGCTTCAGCGATGAAGCACATTTCACACTCGGTGGGTATGTCAATGAACAAAATTGTCGTATTTGGGGTTCTGAGAATCCTCAAGTAAATGAAGAGAGGCAATTACATCCAGAAAAAGTCACTGTTTGGTGCGCTCTTTGGTCCGAACGTGTATTTGGACCTTACTTCTTCGAAAACGACGAAGGAACGACTGTCACCGTCAATTCGGAGCGTTATGGTCATATGATGACTGACTTTTTTCTGTCTGCTATTGCGAATATGGCTTTATTTCAAGAGGCATTTCTTGGCCATTTCATTTCAATAATGCAGTGTTTCACATGTAATGTCAACGTTCACATTTTATAATAAAAAAAGAAATATCATTTAAACAATATTTTATATGTGTTTTATTTACGTTTACTTTTGAAACCACGAAATGGATAACCCGTTATAATTGTCTTGAAAGCCACATCATATCTTAATAAGACTGCGTTTGGCTTTAACTGATTAAGTCATAAAATTATTATCCACAAACATTTTTAAATCTGGCAGGATACCAAAATACAAGTATGGCCACTGGAGAATATTTTGGCCAGGTTAACAAAGTAGTTAATGTGGTATAAACTCACGTTGAAAATTGTTGTGTTGGTTTTCAATAAAATCTAGTGTGACTTTGATTAAATCAATACGCAATACAATGTAATGAAATTTTTATGACTCGACCAACGACCATATGTGACCCAGTAAAGCAAACTTAAGTTGAAGTCTTGGTAAAATGCATGCGACTTATGTACATACATACATATGTACATAATTATAGTTATTGTCACTATTAAGTGGTGGCTTGTTGTTAAAGCGTTTCAGTTCAAGGAATTGTGAAAACGTTAAGACAATCCAAGCGTCTTAGGAGGATATTTTGGGTTTGTTTTGCGAATACAAAAATAAATTAAAAATTAAAAAAGCGACAAATAAAATAACGGGAGTGAGGTTTATAGTTTCACTCTGAATACGCGATTAAACGAACGCGAAGCATTGAATTTTTTTACAGAATTCGTGTTCTATTGCCAATGTATTTCATAGGACCCATTATATAACGTCCTTAAAGAGAGAAGGATAATAAAGGGGTTAGGATAGGAGGGTATGTAGGAAAGAGGGGGAATGGGAAGCGGAGAAATCACACAATCAGAGCCTTGATGTCGGCTTTAAGCACTGAATTCAAGCTCGCAAAGAAGACCCTGCCAAGGGTTCTCAACCTGCCAAGGGCTGGGAAGTTACAGAGGAGGTGTTCGATAGTCTCCAACTCCTCCTTATCGCAACATGCCCTGCAATAGTCCGGCTGGGATCGTAGTTTCCTGTGATAAAACCGACATCCAACCTTAAACTGGCCTTATCCAAACCCAGCAGCCAACCTGTTCCCTTGCTGTCCATAGCATGCCATAGACATATAGAAACAAGACAACCTGATTCATTTCCCCAACACCTCTGCTCTTTCTTCCTGACACATCTATTAATGAGGCCGTAGAGATGGCAGACTGGGCTGTCAGGATCAACTATCTGAAAACAAATCTAACCTAGCGAGGGCATCCACCGTCTCGTTACCCAGTATTCCGCTATGACTCGAAAACCAGCATAGACGGATACTGTTTGGCCCAAAAGGCCTCAACGATTCTTTGCACTCGCGAACGAGCCTTGATTTGCACTAGACTGACACAATGACCCTAAGGGCAGCCTGACTGTCAACAAAGATCACGTAAGATTGCGAATCCTAAGCTGGACCACCAGGTATGACCTCAATAGCCTTCAAGATTGCGAAAATCTCCGCGTGAAAAACGCTGCAGTCATCATTCAACCTGAAGTGGAGTTCAAGACCGAGTTCCCTATAGAAAACCCCAGCACCTAGATTTCATAAATTAAGTTCCTTCTATGGCTGCGGCTCATTCTTTGCTTAATGGGTATTGGGTGTAGTCGACTTTGTATAACGTCAGGCCACGGTTAAATCCCTGTCCCTGGATATCTTCAACAGAATGAAGTACGAAAAAATCAATTCTTCAGCGACTGCCTCTATTTTAGATTTCTAGCAAAAATTCTGAAAGTAAAATAAAATTGTCTTGAATAATTTCTCAAGAATCAAAAGTCGACTTTAAACTGTAGATCCCGCTAATCGCGTATAAAATGAACACACACAACTTAAGTGGCGAAAGAACCTAGAACGTAATGAAAGGTGGTAAGGACCAGTTATGTATGTTCGTATGGATATTTGAGGTAAAGGACAAAGTCAGTTCAATTCAAATGCGCTGAAAGATGCGGTTTGAGTTCCTAAAAAACAAAGGAAACCGTAATGATACAGTCAATGCAGTAAGATATCGTACATTTTGTTTTTGAGTTTTTTGTAAAAAATGTGAGAATTAAATTTGGTTGACGTGTGGCTTCAACAAGAGCCATTGTCTTGCCACGAGCCGCATTGTACGTGATAAAATTGTTATGGACAGATTAAGTAGTCAAGCCAGACTCTCAATAATGTTCTAACTTGTATTTTATACCCTGTAAACGTTGGATTAAACGATAAATTGATAGATTTTATTCTTCTTTAAATCGTAATTTAAAAGTCTGCCTTTGGAACAATATGCTTCAATATGCTTCTTTTGTTTATGAATATTTTCAACAAATTTACCACAATTTGGTGCATTTTTTTCGTCTTCTACTAAGTTTCCTTCCGAAATGCTTTGACAAAACACTTAGTCGTTGTTCCACTCACTCAATGTCATTTACTGTTGCCTAATGATGTGTAAAGAGATTTGTTTGGCATAACAATTTATCTTTTGAGGACTATTAACTTGACTTGTTTCACTTCCTTTATTTGTTCTTTTCCGTATTTTTTACATTCAAATATAAAAAGTTAAAACTTTTTTGTTTGTTGGATTACTGCATGTAGTGTTTGAAGGAAATGGATTTAATTCATCACAAATATCTAGGAATAAAAGTATAGTAAATGGAATAAATGGAAACCTTTTAGAAAATTTGTTTTTTAGTTTATTTTGAAATGTTTTGCTTTTAATTGCAATATTAATTTAATATAGAAAATTCTCGTATTATGGTGTTTGGGGTTAAACTAATTTAGAGCTGAGAATCGGACATCTATTTTCCATATCCATAAATGGCAAATTGTTAAAATTTAATATATTTAGGTACATATTGATTGTAGACAAAAAATTTGGTGGGCGTAAAAACCCTCCCCCTACACCTCTTAAACTAATAAACCAATTTTAACAATTATTTTTTTGTTTGAAAGCTTATTAGGTTTAGATGTTTTTTAAAATAAATTCGATAAAGAAAAAAGTAGGCGTGGCAAACGTTTAAAACTGAATATTTAGGGATATATTGATCGAAGGGCAAGTTCGTAGAGTCGGTATTGACAAACTCACCAAAAATGGAAATGGTAACCCTTTCCCTTTAAGGGATACCTATAAGTCGGCTAATTCGTTGGTTTATAACTACATATCGCCGTCGAAAATCTAAAAGTACGTATCAATACGTGATTGATTATGATTCGTGAGGTTATCTAACATATCTCTACCAATTTTTTGATTTTTGCGACCTAAAATAACGTTTTTATATCAATAATTCATAATGTTTCTACATAGGAAGTATTTGTGAAATTCTGACATCTTTGCTTTGCCTGTAAAATTAGAAAAATGTTTGTTAAGTACTTTTGGATTTTCGACGACGATATGTACATACAGTGGCGAGCAGAAGTGAGTGTATGTTCACAAAAATTCATTTTAATTTTTTATTTTATTCTTAATAAACAGCAGTAAAAAACAGTAATTAATGAACGAATTCAATGAGTTTGAATTTAAAACCAAAACTCAATTTTCCACGTTTCAAAAAAATTCAAGAAACTAACCCAATTTTAATATTTGGTCCATAGACCCTTATTAGAAATAGCATGATTTACGCGATTCGTCATGCTTTCTACCAAATTATCAATAACATCTTTCGGAATTCGCTTCCATTTCGAATTTATACCAAATTCCAAAGTTTGTCCATGTTTGTTGGGGCTGTTTCGTACTGTCCGAGTCGGATTTTTACGAATGTTCAAAGATTTTCAATTGGATTGAGGTCGGAACTTTGTGCTGGCCATTCCATCACCTGAAAATTTTGTTTCCCACTCCATACCTTTACAATTTTTGCTGTGTACTTCGGATAACCATCCCGTTGGAAAACAATTTCTTATTCAGGATAAGCACATTTGTCTACAAAATTCGGACGATGGGTTTGCAGAATCTGTAGATAGTCTTTCTTCGCATGATACCATCTACTAAATATTGAGGGCCAACATGCCCCATATTAAGCATTGCCAAACCATTATATTTTCGCCGCCATGTTTAACAGTTTGCTTCACATGGTAACTTTGAACACGTTCCCAGGGTCTTCGCTAGGAGTACTGCTTTTTAAGGAGTACTCGGAGGGCGTGGTATAGCGTATTACAATAAAAATATAATGTGAACTGTTTTGGGCAATCAATTTTGTGTGGAACGCAATTCACTGGGTCAGTTAGTATAGTATGTATATATGTGTATGAACTCTGGCAAATTGAGTTCCCCTATGTTCTAACGAACTTATTTTCTTTCATAAAAATACCGTCGTTTTGTGGTTGTCAATGCTTTATATTTCCCAAATTAAAAGAAATGGTAATGGTGCATAATCCTTTTTTAGAAATATTGAATTGTAAATGTGAATATTGAGAAAGATTCTGCATTATTTTAAGGATATTTAAAAAATTTGGACATGGCCTCAAGCACATAAAGACTGAACAAAAGCTGCTCTGAGGCATGCATGAAGTCGCCGTAGTTTACTAGATAGTATTTTGACTTATTAGACGTTCGAACACGGTTCTTTTCCAACGAAACGAAATATGAAAACTCCACTCAGCAGATTTCTGCCATACACTTTGAGAGTAAATAAAATTGTCATGAAAAGCTTCTCTAAAATCTGTCGCCCGGATATGATTTCTCGAACTGTATGTCCATTCGCTTTGGAATTAAATTAACACACACAACATAAGTGCTGTGAGAGGCTAGTTTTTAATATTGACTGAATGATGCCACTCAAATTATTATTTAAATTGTCAATCAATGTTGGCTGGAATAAGGTGTACTAAAAATATTTTTTATATTTTATTTTGATTTTTTTGATGATTTTTTAGCCTTGTATTGTAAATTGCTTGGGGAAATATTTTTTATTTTTATTAATAAAACTCACCACACTTGTATTTTGCTCTCTTCAACTAACAAGTTCAAGTTCATTTAGAACACTCTTACAATTTAATTCATTTAATAATAATATCGTTTATTATTTGTAATGAATAATAATAACATGCGCATTAAAGGCGATGCCAAAAAAAGTATAGTTTTCATTATTAATTATTTAATGGAATATATAAAAGTAAGAAATATGTAGATAACTATTAGCCCTCTAAAAGAATATTGTTGAAACCATTAGTGCACTAGACTTGAACACTAGCGATAATATAGTTTTTTGAAATTCATATTAGACCTGCATTCAAGCTTGTTTATATCAAAATGGTTGCAAATGGCAAAAATGTAATTAAAATATTTCTAAAATTTACATACGTAATTGGCCATTACATTTTATTTACTTTCAGAGTTTTTGCCAGAAATCTGCTGAGAGGAAGTCGCTGAAGAAATATTTTCATATTTTCGATTTGATGTCTGACCTGGGATTTGAAATCGGGGCTTTCGTCTAATAAGTCAACACACTACCTTCTAGACCACGGTGACTTTCTAAAATATAGCGATGATATTTTACCTGATATAAACTGACCTCAGGGAACATATTGATTTTAAGGTACCCCATTATATTTAAACAAATTTATGAATTTTAGCCAAAAACAGAATAAATTTGTTGTAGTAGAAGCTGAAGCTCACAACGTAGCGTAGCGAAAAAGAATAAATGAAGTTCTCTTATAATGTTTCCAAAAAATCGTTTCTCTAAATACCAACTTGTAAAATAATGCATAAATATTGTGTGAATTTTCCATCAATATAGATAGGGCTCAAATTGTATAATAATTACATGGACGTGTACTTGTCAATTGGCATAAATAGAGTATCCGGAGGCCGATTTGATCCATTGTACGGAACGTCCTTAAAATGGAAGGATAATAGAAGGGGTACGATAAAAGAAGAGGAAGTAGAAAAGGGAAAATGGATTGTACAGACCAAACAAAACAAAAAGGGATGAAACCCTGGCACTTCTCAACAAGCTTGAGCTACTAATGAATCTGTGGAGAACTTTGATGTCGGCTCTCGACACAGAATTCAAACCCACAAAGAAGCCCCTCAATATTGTTCTCCTGTTAGTGTGCTTAATGTATTAAAACATTACCGCAGTGAAATATCATTTTTTTGCGTATGTTTTCTGATTCAAAAGTAAGTTTTTCAGTTGACTTTTGTTTCAGATTTAGAGACTCAATCGTTTTTTAAATGACGCCTTAAATACTCTTTTGGAGTCATGTCGATATTTTGTGAAAGCGAATTAAGCCAGTGGAAACTGTCGTAGGCAAATCACATCTTAGAATCATTGACCACGTGAAAGTGATAATCATTTCGAATTCCTAATTCTTTTGCGTTTTATTTGAAGTTATGCTTTAGAATGTTTAAATATTGGGTTGTTTGGAAAGTAATTCGGTTTTTTCCCAACAGAGGATTTAGTTGTTTTTGTTTTGCACCCAACTTCACATTTAAGTAATCCCTCGATTTACGTCGTAGTTGGTTCCAAAAAAGATGACATAAATCCAAAGGAACGTAAAAAAGTTACAGTAATCCCTAGTAGTTGGTTCCAAAAAGAACGCGGCGTAAATCGATAAATTACTGTACATTTTTTTGAGAGTTTTGATAGTAAGACTTGTGTGTGAAAAATTCCAATTAATTCTACGCAGTAGTTTTTGGATGGTGCCCTTTTAAATATGGAGAGCGATAAGCCGTATTTTCGACATATCTTATTGTTTTACTAAAGAAAGGGTAAAAATGCTGTTCAAGCCAGGAAGAAATTTATCGATGTGTATGGAGGAGGTCTGTTGATGTCGATGATGTACCACGTTTGAGAAGGCCGGTTGAAGCTGATAAAGACGCGATAAAGGCATGCGAACCAACGAAGAACAACACGTTGGGTCGGTTTAAGGTTAAATTGATCAAATTCAATATAATTTAATAAATAATTTGTTTATTATACGAAAATTTTCTTTCATTTCCACAAAAAAACGAAATTACTTTTCGAAAAACCCAACACATAGTTTGTATTTTTTGTTTCCTCAATAAATTCCAAACTGGCCACCTTTGATGCCGACACAGCATTATACTACTATTATTATGTTAGACAACCATAACTTCGCGAATTCTGTGCAAATCTGAGATGTTATTTCTCACAACACAATACAATATTTTATAATATGGTAGTGAAAAGGGCAAAGTGAAATTAATTTATCTCTTGTTGCACCACTCTATACAAAAAAATATTTCATTTAATTAAAAGTTTACGCGTTTGTCATCTGATAATTTTTATTAAATTCAATTTTTTGTGTTTCGTTGCTGTTTTTATTTTCCTTTTACGCGCGAGAATAAACATAAAAAAATTAAAAATTTAATTAAATTAAATTTAAATTAATTCTAATTTTTAAATCTAAGCGGTTTCCTATGAAGATGATGTAGAATCATTTTGGATTGCCCTTTTAATTAAGGAGACTTCATGTCAAGTTTCACGTGACCTTCCTCCAGAATGAGTAGGAGATATGCGACCAGCCTGTAAAAATTTTTAAATTAGGCTAGAAATAATTGATCTGTAGATCGAATATTTTGCACTCAATTGATGTCTTGATAAGCCAGCTCTTCAATTAAATCATTAACTTAAAAAACAATCGAGAAAATTCCAAAATCAAAGCAGATTTATTTGAAGCCGTGAAAATAGCCTGGGAAGCAATATCTCCTGAAATAATTAATAATTTAATACCCCCTATGCCTAAAAGATGAAGAAGCCTAAAAGATAAAGATGAAGTCGTCGTGGTCTTGTGGGTAGTGTGTTGGCTTATTAGACACGGGTTCGTATCCCAGGTCAGACATCAAAACGAAAAATATTTCTTCGGCAACCTCCTCTCAGCAGATTTCTGGCAAAGTACTATCAGAGTCTTGCCATGAAAAGCTTCTCAAAAATCTGTCGTTCGGAGTCGACTTTAAACTGTAGGTCCCGCCACTCATGTATAAAATTAACGCACAAACATAAGTGGTGTGAGAAGCTAGGTCGTAATCCTGACTGAAGGGTTGTAATGGCCAATTATGTATGTATGCCTAAAAGATGTGTGTGGGTCATTCAAAATAAAGGATTCGCAATGAAATATTGATTTCAACAGTTTTTTTCGCACTTTAATTTGGACGTGCTTTAGTTTTGTCCGCTTATCTTTACGACTTAAAATGTTTATGAATTTTAGCTTTTTTTTTATTAAATTCTGAATTCCTTATAGTTTATAATAGGTATATAAATAAAAAAAAAAAATAAAAAAAGAAGTTTTAATAGCTTTGTTTTTCTTAAAAAAATTATAAGTTAAAAAACATGTACTAAGGGGATGCTTTAGTTTTGGCCATTACTGTATATATTTAATTTTATGAAATTATTTTTAACTAAACGAAGTTAAACTTCTCTATCGATTTCTTTGTGAGTTCAATAAATTCTTAAAGGTCTTCCCTAAATAAAATGGAAGAAAAACAAATCTATTGTACAGTATTCCCTCGATTTACGTCGTAGACTGTTCCGGAAAGAGGCGAAGTAAATCGAAACGACGTAAATCGAATTTCAAATAACTCATACTATCAGATGCATTGATTTATGTACATTTTACAAAAAAAAAAAAAAAAAATTAAAATAATTAAATTTTTATTCTATCTACATATTGATTTTTTTAAAGAGGGTATTCATCTGATTTTGTTTATAAACAACAGAGGCGACATAAATCGAATGGCGATGCAAATAGAAGTTGAAGGGAACAAAATTTTTGACGACATTAATCGAAACAACCTAAATCGAGGGAATACTGTACATCAATTAATATGTTTGCTTGAGCTTAATAACATGGTAACACAAAAAACTAATTTTTACATGGTTGCTTGATTCACGTACGTAACTTAACGTTAACGTGGGAATTGTGTAAACAATTGGATTCTACAAAACAAAGTTTTTTATAGCGCTCTATAGGCCGGTAACTAAGAAACAAAAATATCCAAGTAACACACAATAAATTTATGTACGTAAATATATATGTATGTATGATTGCTATTGGAACACAATTCTAGAATTTAATACCAAGATAAAGTTATCATTGATAACAGGAATAGTTTACATAAAATTCTAACTTAGAAAATTTTTCCATTATTGTTCTCGTAACGCCTCCTATTTTTTTTTTTAATAATTTAAGTTGTTATTATGGATGGAAAATATCTACAGAGGTCCAAAGTTAACCTCTGTAGCTAGGAAGTAAGAAAACGTATGCATAAATGGCCATTACAACCCTTCAGTCAGAATTACGGCCTAGCTTCTCACATCACTCATGTTGTGTGCGTTAATTTAAGTCGTTAGTGGGGGACCGACAGTTCAACGTCGACTCCGATCGTCAGATTTTTGAGAAATTTTTTCCTGGAAGGTTTATTTACTTTCAGAGTTTTTTCCAAAAAAATCTGCTGAAAGGAAGTCGCCGAAGAAATATTTTCATTTTTTCGTTTTGATGTCTGACCTGGAATACGAATCCGGGCTTTTCATCTATTAGACTTCTTTGAGAGATTTTTGAGAGATTGAAAAATAGAATTGTGGATGGAAAATATCTGCAGAGATTAACTTTGAACATCAAGAAAATAAGAAAATTATTTGATTATTACAACTTTTTATCCAGGTTTGCGATTCTCATGGCATTCATGTTGTGTGTGAATTTCAATCAAGAGTGGTGTACGAACCGCACGTTGACTAAGAAGCTTTTGATGGAAATTTTATTCACTTTTACAATTTTTATCAGAAGACTGCTGAGAGGAACTAGAAAGGAATATGTTTTTTCATATTTTGCTTTATTGGAAATGTCTGAACTGGGGTTTGAACCGTGTCCTTACGACTAATAAGACAATTTACTTTACCTACTAGCCTACGGCGACTTCATTTATTGCAGTTGTGGTATAATAGAAGTATTAAATTACACTATGCAATAAAATACAAAACATTTAATACATCCGAATAATTGCCTAGTCTAAGTTGTTGAGTTAATTGAGTAGAACTCAAAAATACTTTTGTTGTTTTATTTGATAAAAACTATCTTACATATTTATTGATTACATAAACATTTTTGAACCGATGTCCGAAATTTAAACCTTATTAGAAATGAGAGAGATGTGCCTTTAAAACGGTGTACACATATCTATTATTTGATTTAATATGCTATGGGGTTTGATGAGCTAAACTTGAAAAATGCGAATTTATTTCATATTTTTTAAGATTTGTCCGTTCATAGTAGCAAACTTTTATTAAAATATATGAAATAAGTGATGACATTCTGAAAGCGCATTATCTTATAAAGAGATTGACACTTTGTTTAATCAAACAGGACCAAAATTACCGTAGTTATTATTTAAAGAGATCTTGCTGTTTTTTTTTTTTTTAGAAAATGTGTAAATTTTACGTTTGAGCGACAAACAGAAGTTAATCAATGTTTGCACAAAGATTAGATTTTGCAATTAAGAATAGCTTAACTTGAAATTTGAATAAGAAATAAAATAATATTTTCTCAGTTTACCCCATCAAAACTCATAATTTATAAGTTTGAACAAAACGTTTATGTATACTGTTTTAAAGGCTAATCTCTCCCTTCTCTAAAAAACTTTGGATTTTTAAAACAAGGTCAAATATATTTAGGTAATCAATAATTTTGTGTGAAAAGGTCAAAAAATGAAAGCAGTTCTTGTCAAATAAAACAAGTTTGGAGGGTTTGAGATTAAATGATTGAATTTTATGTACTTTATATCAAAGGAAATAAAGTAATGCTAAAAAGATTTTGGTGAGAGCGGGTCGTAATGCTAAAAAGATTTTGGTGAGAGCGGGTTGTAATGCTAAAAAGATTTTGGAAAGAGCGGGTCGTAATATTAAAAATATTTTGGTGAGAGCGGGTCGTAATATTAAAAATATTTTGGTGAGAACGGCTCGTAATGCAAAAAGATTTTAGTAAGAGCGGGTCGTAATATTAAAAATATTTTAGTGAGCGCGGGTCGTAATGCTAAAAGGATTTGCGAGAGAGCAGGTCGTAATGTTAAAAATATTTTGGTGAGAGCGGATCGTAATGCTAAAAAGATTTTGGTGAGAGCGGGTCGTAATGTTACAACCCGCCATACTTTTACATAATTCGTATTCTTTTTTACCAATATTCTTTGGTTATATATAAGAAGTCTAGCTTTATTCGCTTTTTATTAACAACTCAAAATTGTATAAAACCGGTTTTAAATGTTCTTTTGCAGTTGTCAGATAGTCGTAATTGTGCTACAACAATTTTCTTTAAATAAATCATTAGAAATTAATAAAAATTTTTCTTTATTTTTTTGTGTTTTTCTTTATAAAGTATTTTTATTTATCGATTTTCTTATTGTCCTTAACAGACATATTTGTGTGTTAGGATGTGTCTTTATTGGGAAATTACAAATAATTGTAAGAATTATCACCTGGATAAGTCGAATAAATGGCTAAAGAAAAATGTCCCTTATTGAGAAGTAAAAAGTCATTTGAAAGTGAAAATCTATAAATATTTACAGTGGCTAACAATGTAATTACATACAGACATACACATATACAATATATTTATAATATTGTAATTCTATTTACATTTATATTTTAAGAGTGCTTTATGGTCTTGAAATTATTAAAAAGACCAGGTGTTGTCTACGTAAATGGGTTACAGCACAATTTAGTTTTAAATATTATTTACGATTTTATTTAAATTAGACATAATTAAACAATTACATTTACAACGACTTGTGTAATATTAAAAAAAATCAAGTAAACAAGTTATGGAATGCGATAAAAAGAGGTCGATAAATTGGTAAAACTGCTGGAATATGGATAAGATATATTGATGCGGAGCTGCAAGTAGTAAATTATTCACACAATACTATGCGGAATAAAAAGTTAGTCGAGATCAATTACAAGCCGATAAATAATGTGAAAATCTGAATAAAAATTCTTATTTTTTATTCTCTTTGTATATCACTTCCATACATAATTCGTTATTACAATCCTTCAGTCAGAATTACGTCCTATATTGTGTGTGTTAATTTTATCCATTTAAAGTGGAGAACCCTACACTTTAAATTTGTATCCGAATGATCGATTTTTCGCGAAATCTTTGATGTCAATTGTGTATGTAACCCTGGTGGCATGTATATATTGTGTGTGTTAATTTTATCCATTTAAAGTGGAGAACCCTACACTTTATCCGAATGATCGATTTTTCGCGAAATCTTTCATGTCAATTGTGTATGTAACCCTAGTGTATGTAACCCTGATGCATGTATAAGTCGTAACGTATAACTCCAAAAAGAAAAGAATTATTAGTAGGACATTAATAAATACTATTTTAAACCAATCATACTAAAGTGTTTCTATAAGTATGAACTTTTGTGACTAAAACAACTTCAAGTCTAGTTGTTCCTAGTCCAATAAACCTTTTATTGTCAAGGCATTTTTAAATATATTGATCTATAAATCTTTACTAATAATACGTTCGTCATGTTTTATTTAAATTATCTTTTTTTTTGGCTATCGATAACAAAACGATATGAAAAGAATTATGCAGCTTTTGCCATTTTTCTCTGTGCCTTCATTAGTTTCGTATAAAAGACAGACTCGGTATAACGGAGCTAAACACACTGAAATATACTATTTTATTAACTACCATCCCAGATAGCATTTGGAGGATTATTTTCAGAAAAATCACCTTGCCGTGTCTTTTTAGAGTATGTACTTTTGATAGTTATTCTATGCTTTTGGTGCTCAAAAACTTATTAGTCAGTTACATGATTAAAAAGGACTCAAAAATGATTCGCGCCAATGACTAAAATGAGTTTGATTTAAAATATAATAAAAAATTGTATATCAATCGGAAATTAATCATCCAGACGTTTAAAATGTGACTATTGTTTTCGTTATTTATTATTATATTCTACTTATATTGAAGATTGAAAAATGCTTAATCGAAAACAGATCATGCAGATTTTTGAAAAGTGATTGTAATAAAGCATTTTGAGTGCCTTGGTAGTCTAGTGGGTAGTGTGCTAGACTATTAGCGTGAGAGTCGTGGGTTCGATTCCCACCAGAGACTCTGGTCTGTGACACTACACCAGAGACCTGCGCCGATCGGCTGACAGCCGGCTAAGCCGAGCCGCCGACAAAATTTAAAAGCCGCCGCCGCCGAAAATTTATTCGGCTTGATTCGGCTTAAATTTAGCCGCCCTTGTATGTATGTAAGAAAATTAGAATATATGAAAATATGTTTTTAAAATTGTATACAGTAAATTTTAATTATATATATGATATTTATATATTTGTTTTACTTGACTTAAATACATTATTGAAGTTTTTTTGTTCATTTTGTGATATATTAATAGAAAAATTTTTAATTTTTTGATATGGAAACACCTTTTCTTGTTTTTGGTGAATGTGGTAACACTTTTAACTTTACGTTAAATTTTTAAAAGACACAAAATTGAAATGGAGAACCAAAGAACTACAAATTTCAATAATTTAAATGAGTTAAATTCATCTGATTCTGATGACGACCTTGCTATTTTTAATGGTATTGATTTCCCAAAACAATAATTGAAACTCCAATTTCAATTAGCTTTTAGCCAAATTTTTTTGGAAAATTTTATTTGGAATACTTATTTCTGATAATTGTTTTGTAGGTGTTATAATATGCGAAATAATTTCAGGTTTGGAGTTTCTGCGTCGACATCAAACCTCTGTAACCATTTACGTGCTCATGGTATTGATGTAAAATCGAAAAAATTTGAAAATTCGAATGCCAAACCTAAAACCATATTGCCAGGAAGTTCTGAAAATGCAGATTCCGAAAAATTTGCTAACGCATGTCTGCTTGTGCAAATGTGCTGCAGAGATCTAAGGCCCTTTAACATGGTGGAGCAACCAGGGCCATTTTATTTATGTCATTTCGGATCACAGCAGACCAGTGTTGCCACCTTGTGTGTAATTTTACTTTTTGTTCTAATTTTTTCTTTAGTCGCTTATTTTTAATAATCGATTTGCTAACAATGATTATTTAGTAAATTTACTGCAATTTTTGGCAAAACCTCTGAGAGTAAATAAAATTGCCATGAAAAGATTCTCTAAAATCTATCATTTGGAGTCCATTTGAAAACTGTAGGCCCCAACACTCATATATAAAATTAACGCACACTCATAAGTGGTGTGAGAAGCTAGGTCGTAATCCTGACTGAAAAGTTGTAATGAAAAATTATGTGAGACTAATGTTTCATACATGGATTTACACGTCTTTTTTGTTCTTTATGATATAAAGTACAATTTTGTTTTAAATAGAAACTTTTTCTTTGTTTTTTAACGAAAAAACTGTTTTTTTTAAATAAACTTTAATGTCTAATGTGCATATCATCGTTAAAAATCCAAAAGTACCTAACATCAGTTTTTCTAATTTTACAGGAGAACCAAAAAACGATATAAAATTTTCGACAGCGATATGTGCATTACGAATATATAAACTTAATATTCTTTCTTTGTTACTTAACGTTCATACGAACGTGATTTATGAAATTGCGGCAGTGTAAACGCAGGACTCAGACAACCGACTAAAAACACTTCCAAAGAGCAAACTGTAATTAGATATAGGGCTAATAAATGATTCAAATTATAATCATAAATTAAATGATAATTGAAAGACGATTCGAAAAAGAATCATAATAGTAAATAAGACTAATAAATTATCAGAAAGCGATTCGAAAATGATCATAAAAAGCTACTAGAAAAAGGTCGAAAATTTCTAGAAACTAATATAAGAAATGAGTCATAAATTACTTTTTAAGAAGAGTCGCGGATAGTATCGACAAAAGTATCTTTTATAAGCAGAAAATGAGCGCTTATTCTAGCTTTTTTAATCGCCCAGAAGAATCAAAAAAGGCATGAATAAATATTTCCAAAAATGCCTGCTGGGTATTTTATTGAATAACAACTACATATGCATAGTAGATTTTTATTTACATGCCCTATCCTATATAGGATATATATAGTATATACTATCCTACCCATATCCATGTATTGCTTCATACACACCCACATGCCAGCAAACATGCGATATCTTTAATAGTGCTGAAAACAATAAATCCTAAGACAAAATAAAACAGATTTACTTTCCTCGTATGTCTATATATATTTGTATATGAATGCATGTGTATATGTGAATATATTGTTCATAATGTGTATAATATTCGCAATATGCTTATGTATCCGCGTCCCTATGATGGTGAAAACAAATAAATTGAATGGAACTCTAACATACAGGGATTACTTGCCAGTTATTTCAAAGGATTTCATTATTAAGGACTTCGTAGTCCCATAATCCCCTCACTAATCCAAGAGGATTGTAATCGTCATTAAATTTCATTAATCTTCTTATAATTAAATCGCAGACACTTCTTTATATTAATCAAAATTTAGTTTGATGATTAAATTAAGGCATCTGTCTGGAGTATAACATGCTAAATATGGTAATGCATTCATACAAATATTGATTTACGAAAAGTGATGAATTTTTTTTTTTTATTGAAACTAAACAGAAATTCTGCATATTATCGATAATATATTGGTGTTATTAAAATGTAAAACAAAAGCTCCAAAAACAAAACAATAGACTTGTTTACATGATTACCAAATAAACAAAAATAAAGCTATAACATCAGTATAAAAAAGGGGATAAAGAAGTAAACAAGCAACAACATTGCAGTATAAAAAAGGGATAAACAAGCAACAACAACTCTATAAGGACAAATGTAAACAAAATAAACAAATAACAATAAACAACTTGTTTACATTTATAGAGAAGGCAAATGTATTCTCTTTCAAGGGCATTCATCAGACTGCTTACCCTGACAGACCAGGCAACGGTTATTCAGAAACAATTCAGTCACTCTTGTGTGAAGACATGTTGCGTGTGAAGAGAATAATTGTGGTTTGAAGATCTTTATTATAATATCTATTGAACAATTGTTATTGTATACGCAGAATTGAGTTAAGAATAATAACAATTAAAGCAAATTGTTGTTCTTGAAGTCAAATCGTGAAAGATGGCACACGGAATTGTACGAACAATAAAGAATTGATTTGATACTAAACACAAATTTCTTTTTATTTTATTTGCAATCTACAAACTCACGTTTTTTAAAGGGTAAAAACGTAACAATATGCTTTAAAACAATAATTAAAGGAAAATTAGACATTAAAAACTATTAAATTAAAAATTTAGACTAGACCAATCAAATTGGAATAAACTGCAGTCTATTATTTGCTTTTTGATACATGTAATAAACCTGAACCTAACCCCACTAAAATTTTATCCTAGGCGCGGATGTGAAAGGAAGAAATTAATATTTAAGGGTACAGCAAGTAATACGAAAATAGTTGCATAGTTTCCAAGATGGTAGTGCTTCTAGATATTTATGGAGATCTGTTTAGCATAACAGATCCGAGAGCTCATTTAAAGAAATATGAATCAAGCTTCATAATCTTAGTAAAGTCAGTGTTAAAGAGCACTTCTGCATACATAATTTTTTCATTACACTTCATCTCTTAAAATTACGACCTAGCTTCTTATACCATTTATGTTGTGTGTGTCGATTTTATATACGAGTGATAGATCCTACAGTTTAAAGCCGACTTCGAATGACAGATGTTTTTAGAAACTTTTTGTAGTAATTTTATTTACCCTCAGAGAGTTTGTCAGAAATCCCTGCTGAGAGGAAGACGCCAAAGATATATTTTTTCATATTTCGTTTTATTGGAAATGTCTGATCTGGGAAATAAACAGCGGCCTCAATTCTAGTAAGCCAATACACTACCTACGAGACTATTGCGAGCACTTGTAATGATATAAAAAGTTACGGGAATAATAAATTAATGAATGAAAGATGAAAGACAAATATAATAGTAGAGTCTATAGAGAAGAGTAAATCCATCACAAGGGATGTACGCTGACAACTTAGGGTTGAGGGGAATATCAACATATCAACTTGAAGTTATGTATGTAGACAGATATCTTTTTATGTAATAAACTATAGCCATTTTACTTTTTGTAATAATAAGGGCCATTATTACAACTTACCATTAACTAAAGTAAGGATTTTAACAGCAGATAAATTGTTTTTCATTATTATAAGTGGACAATAAGATAAAAGTCAGCGTTAAGCTTAAGGGAGAATCATCCTACCGGTCAGCGTTAAACTAAATAGACTATTCTCTACCGGTAACATTTAAAGTTAAGTTTATGTTTGAAATGGGCATATGCAACAGAAAAAAATAAGTCCATTGTTGTTAATGCGTGAAAAAAAACTTTTTAATTAAGCAGTTTTTCGCCATTGCACTGCCATATTTTTAAAAGAAGTTTACTTAATTTTATCTGTAAGTTGTAATAACGAAAAGAAGTTAAAGGTGACTTTAAAGTTCGCTTTAGTTCAAGTTATCTTCAATTTAATCTAAGTTTAACGGCAATTTGTAGTAATGGCCCTAAAGGTGATAGAAACTTAGAGAGAGAGAGAGAGAGAGAGGCAATGAGAATGGGCTATTATGTACCTTACGCAAATATGTATTCTTTCCATTATAAATAGAATCGAATGTAATGTATTTTTTATTTAATATTATAATATTAAAAAGAGAAAATTAAGAAGAGAAAATATAATAAAACAGAAAACAAAAAAAAAAAAAAACAGAAGAAGAAGAAAAGAAAATAATAACAGAATAAGGGCCATTATTACAACTTCCCGTTAAAGTTGGCTTTAGTTAAAGGTACCTTTAGCTAAAGTGAACGGCAAAGTTACCTTTATTTTATTTTGGTTATCACAACTTACAGATAAAACAAAATTAACTTTTTCAAAAATATGGCAGTGCCGGAGCAAAGTCGATAAAACTGTTCAATTAAACAAGTTTTTTTTAACGCAGTGGCAACAGCGGGTTTCGTTTTTTCTCGTTCCATATGCTCATTTTGTTTAAATTTGAAGTTGCCATATCAATAATAGTATATGTTATGGCAAGTTCAAACATAAAGTGACCTTTAAATGTTAAAGGTAGGATAATTTTCTCTTTAGCTTAACGCTCAGTTCTATCTTATTGGCTACTCGTAATAATGAAAACCAATTTATCTCTCCGTTAAAATCCTCCCTTTAGTTAACGGCAAGTTGTAATAATGGCCCTAAATGAGATATAAGTATGTAGTATACGAATAGTATTTACTTACCCAATATGGCTCGTAGATGTCCTTCAAGTGTTTGCAGGATAGTTTGCTTGATTTCATTAACACTCTTGCCCAAAAATTGTTCACTGGCTGTGCCCAGAAGTTCGTCAGCCTGATGATGAAAATAATAAACATTCATCATCTGCTTAAAAAGGAATTGATCCATTGATTTTTTTTGTTTTTGTTTTTATTTTTTTGTTATGATTTTGGTAGAATTATGATTTTCATGTTAATCACAGAAGTTGTTACAAGATGATGATGATGAAGAGAAAGAGATTAATTTTTAGGATTTTTTTTTTTTTTTGGTTTGTTTTATTATTTATTTGGAAATTAGTTTTTGTTTATTACGATTTTTTTTTTCGATATTATTATTGTTTTGTGTGTATGTGGCAAATGATGAAGATGATTGAAGATTCAACACGTAAAATAAGGAACGTAAATTACGAACGAGCGAACGGGTGTTTACGTACAAAATCCATCAAATATAGAGATAAAAACGCAAATCAAATCAAACGAAACGTTTTATTTATTTTTTTTTTGTGTTTTTTTCCAAAAGAAGTAGAATAAAAAAATAGAAAATGTTTTATATTTATTAATATAGTACATCATATTTATAATATTTTATACATATTTACGTATGCATATGCCATACGTGTTTAATGATTTCATATTAAATTCTGTTCATGTTTGATAAGATAGATAGATTTTTTTTTAACATTTAGACATAAAGAGATTTAAAAAAAAATTAACAAATTACATTTCATGGGGTATACAATACAATATTAATAAGATATTTTGTTTATATTTTTGTTTTACTGTATAAATTAGTGTCGTTTTGTAATGTGTTTCTTAATATTAAGGATAATTAAAGAGAGGAAGAGGGTAAGAAAATTTTCATTTAAAACAGGGGTTACCAAAAAATTTTTGGTTGTGTATTAGTGAATAGGAGAGAGAGAAAAAATAAATCGAGAGCATACAGTCATAGAAAAATGTTAGTAAGATGCCGTATTTTGATTTTCATTTCATCAAAATACCTAAAGTTATACATCTAAGACTTAATTACTAGGTAATGTTTTTAAATATTTGCTGGATTTTAAATTTTATTGCATAAATTTCCTTTCCTACTAATAACCAATCTTTTAATTTTTCCAAAATATAGTTTTATGTCTCTAAAAAAGTCATTCAAATTATCATCCAAACATACAAGCCTTTGAATTTAAGAAAAAAGATTTTTTAACATGAAACATTTTTTGAGTGTAACCATAAAAGAAATTAACATTTCGTTTTATCAAATCGAATTGAATTTTTTTTTATTTTGTGGCAGTGTTATTAAACGAAGTGTCAATCTCTTCATAAGATAATGTACATACTCTCATAATATCATCACTTATTTCATATACAGTATTCCCTCGATTTACGTCGTCTCAATTTACTTTGTTTCGATTAACATTGTCAAAAATTTTATTCCCTTAAACTTCGATTTGGGTCGTTATCCGATTTACGTCGCCTTATGTTGTTTATAAACAAAATTAGGGGACTTCCCTTTTAAATGAAATACAATACATAGAATAAAAAATAATGTATTTTTGAGTTCTATTTTACTAATTGAAAAACTTAGACTCGGTTGTTACTGGGTGTATTTAATTTTTTGTATTTTCTCGCACAGTGTTATCATGGTAAACATCTTGTGCATAATTCCCAAGAATATGTTTGAGGAAAAATTTATTTGAAGTCGACTTTATTGACACATTTACATAAGAAAAGGCCTACATGTTGCATTTGAAATTTGTAATCTAACGCAATACATTGGGTACAAAATATTGAAATGAATTTTTTTTTTTAATTTTAAACTATACTACAATAATAAACTATGTAATTCAAAAATGTTCAATTCAAACTACAGTGAACTCACGGTAATGTGAACATCTAACACAATGAACTATCCACTAATGTGAACACTACGTTTTTTATAAAGGGCGCTCTAAATAGTGAACAATTTTTTTTTTTTTAATTTTTGGGGATTTCTTTATTTGTAAAGGCATTTATTTTGTAATTAGAATTACTAAACTTCATTACAGGAACAGTCTTCTGGCAACGATTGTTGCAATTGTTGTTTTCGATGAAAAAAATCATACTTTACGAAGCAGTTTCTATTTTAGAACAATTGAGTGAAAAATATTCAATCAACGGATCAATTATTTCTAGGTTAATTTAAAAGTTTATACAGACCGGTTGCACATCTCCTACTCATTCTGGACATGAAGACTGACATGAAGACTCTTTAATTAAAAGGACACTCCGAAATGATCCTACAGAGTCTTCTAGTCACATACGAAATCGCATGGATATAAAAATTGCCAAAAGAACGACTATTGTATAATTAGTTCACATTATCGAGAGTTCACTGTATTCTCTTTGTAGCAGCTTTACAAATATTTGTAACAATTGGCAACAATAAATTTAAAGTCAACTTCTGGAGTGTTGTTTAACAATAAAATTAATTAATTTTCTGTTTAAATTGTTCTGTAATTATCCTTAATATTCACAATAATTATAATATATACATACATATATACATACATATACTACATACAAGTGTTATTTACATTTAATTAATTTTATAATTTTTCTTTTTATAATATTTACACAATATTTCGAAATAAAATTCTTATTCTATGCGTTAAATAGTAGAATACAGATTTAAATAAATACGAATTGATAGAAAGTAATTATCATTTGGACATTTGTGTCTTTTTTTTTATAAAAAATTTATTTATTTTTATTGTTGTTTATTTATTTATTTTTTTTTGTGTGTTTTAAATCATAATAAAACAAAAGCTAATGCTACAACATTTAGCTTCAATCTACCAAATTTTCTTTATCAAAAAAAAAAAAAAAAAAAACAAAAAGGAAATAAGAAAAAAACAAAAACCCATAACAAAAACAATAACAAAAACAAATATTATAAAAATCAATGTTTCGTAAACTTTAAAAGAAAAAGGAAAAAAATGTTCAAGTATTTACTTAAAAAGAAAAATCATACCTCTTCTGTTTCATAAGACTTTGCATACGAGTTTGACTAAAAAAAAAATGAGAAAAAAAGTAAAAAAGAACAGATAAAAATAACAAATCAACAATAATTTAATTTATTTTTTCTTTTCTTAACTAAAACTAAATAATAGTGATATACCAAAAAAAAAAAACAACTACAAAATTTGTTTTCTAAAACAAACACAAAAGAAAATTAAATAATAATTTAATCCTCAAAGCAACGATTCTATTTTGTACAATGGGTCAATTCGACCAACGGGTACTGTACATTAGAGCGACTCAAGTTGTATGGAAGCGAAAGTCGTGCAAAGTATACCCCTCATAAAAATGAACCTTGGACTTTTTAAGACAACATTTTGAAAAAGTGTCTATTTTTGAAATTTTTGTTAATTTGAGAATCTGTTTCCTTACCAACATATACAATATCTACACAGACTTACAAAAGTTTACATACCCCTCACATATTTAATTTTTTTAAATAAATATTTAATTTAAAATTCTTTAATGACTTTTTTTATTCCATATCGGATTTATTAAGAAAAAATAAACATAAAAATAACATATTTCCATTAATTTCTATTAAATAACATAAAATAATTCAGTTTTTACTATAAAGCTAATTTACAAAAGTTTACATACGGGGGAAAGAAAACGCTAATAAAATTAAATTAATATTTTGTGTGGCCTCCTCTGGCTCTAATTACAGCAGATAATCTATTTGGCATGGACAATGCCAATTTTTGGTAATTTCTGGAGTAATTTTGCTCCATTCGTCCATCAACGCTTCTTTGAGTGCTGGAACTGATGTTACTTGTCGTTTTCTGGGACCTCGTTTTAAAATATCCCATAAATGTTCAATAACGTTAAGATCGGGGGACTGCGGGGGATGTTCCAACTTGTGTTTAACGTTATATAGAAGCCATTCTTTAACTATCTTTGAAGAATGCTTCGGATCGTTATCCTGGAGAAATATTGCATTTTCCTCCAGATCTAAAAGTTGGACGCTGGGAACGTAGCTATCCTTTAAAATATCAATATACATGGTCTTATCCATAGTACCATCGATGAACCTAAGCTTCCCGACACCATTTGCCGCCATACATCCCCAGACCATGACTGAACCACCTCCATGTTTCACAGTGCAATTAACATTTTGTGGCAATAACGCTGCTTTTGGCTTTCGCCAAACTTTTGTTCGACCATCACCTCCAAAAACCATAAATTTACATTCATCTGTAAATATTACCCTCTCCCAAAATGTAGGATCATTTACATGAGCATTTTCGTACTTTTGGGCATATTCTAGGCGCTTCTGGATATTCACAGATCTAAGTAAAGGTTTTTTTTTCTGGCAACTCTGCTATTGTACCCATTCCTCTTGATACATCGGCGAACAGTCTGGTCAGAAACGGTAATTTCTAGATCTGTTCTCATTTTCCGATTTAATTCGACGGCTCTTAACTTAGGATTTTCTTGAATAGAACGAATAATAGACCGCTCTGTTCGTTTGTCGAGAATGCGAGGGCGCCCACTACGAGCTTTGCTTTCATAATTTCCATTTTTTTTGAAATTTTTTATTATTGTTTGGACTGTGCTTTTACTTAAATTTAATAAATTTCCAATTTCATTAAGAGATTTTCTATCATTTCTCAATTTGATGACGGTTTTTCGAATTGGTTCAGAAATTTCTTTGCCTTTGCCCATTTTCTTCCACTAAAAACACTTTTTGTTTTTATTTTGCAAGTGTGATCACTTTTAGTAAAAGTAAAACCTCTGCTACTGATTTTAAACAAAGCATCAGAAAAATCTTAGCGGTAATTTTAACGGTACAACATTTTTTTTTGCAGGGTATGTAAACTTATGTAACTTTAGAAGAATACCGATTACTGCTGTTTTGTTGTTATTTAAAATAAATAACAACAAAAATATAAAATATTCTAAAAGATGATGGAAATATTTTTTAGTGCATAAAACAAAAAAAGTAACTAACATTTTTAATAAAATTATGTAATTTGTAAGTCTGTGTATATCATAAGAAAGATTTTTTAAGGCGCGTCAAACAATGTATGCAATTTGTCCAAGAACGATCATCCATGATCTTTTTTTAAGGGTATTCTGTAAAAAAAAGTGGTTTTTGAATTTTTTGTTCGGGGTTGTTTGTAATAATAATGCCAAATTAATATATTTTAATCTTTAGTCGATTTAATCAAATACGGGTCTCAGCTTTTTTGATATTCACGCAAGTTTACGTACCAAATTTTTTCATTTGCCAGGTACATGAAGTTTATATGCAAATAATTTAGATTTTTGCAAATTAGATGCATTTTACAGAGTACTCTGAAACATATAAAAATGCAATTTTGTGGTAACTCTAGCGGATTTAGTTCCTAGATCATGTATGGATTTAAATTGGACTAAATAAAGAAAAGAAGAATTGATCGACGATTTTTTGGCGGCATATTTGTTTACCAAATTAAAAAAAAAAATTATAAAATTTTATTGTTTATATTTACAAAACTACAAACTACAACCACTACAAAACGCGAACTTGTGCGAATTTAAAAAAAAGCTGAGACCCGTATTTGATTAAATCATCTAAAGATTAAAATATGTTAATTCGTCATTTTTATTACAAGCAACCCCGAATAAAAAATTCAAAAACCATTTTTTTTACAGAATATCCTTAAAAAAAGGACATGGATGATCGTTCTTGGACAAATTGCATACATTGTTGGACGCGCCTTAAAAAAATCTTTCTTATGATATAGATATTGTATATGTTGGTAAGGAAACAGATTCTCAAATTAACAAAAATTTCAAAAATAGACACTTTTTCAAAATGATCCAGCTCACGAGAGGCTGAATCTGGAACCGAAATATTTGAAATGTTGTCTTAAAAAGTCCAAGGTTCATTTTTAGGAGGGTACATAGAGCACTTTTTCTTTGTGAGTCGCTCTACTGTACATATCACACAGTTGGACAACGATTCTGTTTGCAAATGGTAATCTCGTGAAATTATATGAAAATAAAAAAATCAGATTAACGTTTTGTACGTAGCCGCAACGCATTCAGCAAAACTGACTTGGGTGTAAGAAAACTTTTTACATTTAAGGCCATTATTACAACTTGCCGTTAAACTTGGGCTTAGTTAAAGGGAACTGTAAAGTTAACTTTAATTTATTTTCGTTATTACAACTTACAGATAAAATAAAGTTAACGTTTTTCAAAAATATGGCAGTGCCGATAACACTACTCAATTAAACATTTTTCTTTTAAACGCAGTGGCAATGATGGCCTGCGTTTTTTTTATTGTACAGGTAGTCCCCGACTTACAACCGTTCGACTTACGACTATTCACACTTACGACAATTTTTTCCCGAATTTTTTTCATAGATAATACTTAAAGAAGACAAATATGTAGTTACAGGGGAATCCCCAAAAACATATGAGAAAAATTAAAAAAAAAAAATTATAAAATTTTATTGCTTATATTTACAAAACTACAAACTACAACCACTACAAAACGCGAACTTGTGCGAATTTAAAAAAAAGCTGAGACCCGTATTTGATTAAATCATCTAAAGATTAAAATATGTTAATTCGTCATTTTTATTACAAGCAACCCCGAATAAAAAATTCAAAAACCATTTTTTTTACAGAATATCCTTAAAAAAAGGACATGGATGATCGTTCTTGGACAAATTGCATACATTGTTGGACGCGCCTTAAAAAAATCTTTCTTATGATATAGATATTGTATATGTTGGTAAGGAAACAGATTCTCAAATTAACAAAAATTTCAAAAATAGACACTTTTTCAAAATGATCCAGCTCACGAGAGGCTGAATCTGGAACCGAAATATTTGAAATGTTGTCTTAAAAAGTCCAAGGTTCATTTTTAGGAGGGTACATAGAGCACTTTTTCTTTGTGAGTCGCTCTACTGTACATATCACACAGTTGGACAACGATTCTGTTTGCAAATGGTAATCTCGTGAAATTATATGAAAATAAAAAAATCCAGATTAACGTTTTGTACGTAGCCGCAACGCATTCAGCAAAACTGACTTGGGTGTAAGAAAACTTTTTACATTTAAGGCCATTATTACAACTTGCCGTTAAACTTGGGCTTAGTTAAAGGGAACTGTAAAGTTAACTTTAATTTATTTTCGTTATTACAACTTACAGATAAAATAAAGTTAACGTTTTTCAAAAATATGGCAGTGCCGATAACACTACTCAATTAAACATTTTTCTTTTAAACGCAGTGGCAATGATGGCCTGCGTTTTTTTTATTGTACAGGTAGTCCCCGACTTACAACCGTTCGACTTACGACTATTCACACTTACGACAATTTTTTCCCGAATTTTTTTCATAGATAATACTTAAAGAAGACAAATATGTAGTTACAGGGGAATCCCCAAAAACATATGAGAAAAATTAAAAAAAAAAAATACAAAATAAAAAAATTCGATTTACATACTATATACTTCAGTACAAATAATACATTAGCTAATCGAACTTTTTTTAATTTTTATATCATCCCAAAAACTAATGAAAATAATTTTTTTATATGAAATTCGACTTACGCCTTAATCGACTTGCGACCGATGACCTGGAATCTATCTCGGTCGGGGAATACCTGTATATGCTATTTTGTTTATATGTTTTGAAGTTGCCATATTGATATTAATATACAATGTGGCAACTTAACTTTAAAAGTTACCGGTAGGTTAATTTTCCCTTTTAGTTTAACGCTCACTTCTATCTTATTGGGTATTCATAATAATGAAAAACAATTTATATTCCCATTAAAATCCTGATCTTAGTTAACAACAAGTTATAATAATGGCCCTTACTGTATTATTTTATTGTATTAATGAGAGTTACCACCTTTCTGGAGTCGTCCATAATTTATTTATGGTAGATCACACCGTGCAGTAACGGAGTTTCTACAACGCTACGCTGAGGATTTACTACATCAGTGCGCTTCCTATGATTACGTCGTTAAAGTAATAACCCTTCGTTGGGGCTATTGACAAGGTAAAAATATCTGAAAACTAATTTAAACCTAAGCTGGATAACCCTAAGTTGAATAAGTAGATAGTTTTACATGTTAGTGCTCTATAAAGAAGCAGACCTCATGTCTGTGATCACAAGCAAAAAAACGCCTAACTTACATATGTTTGCTTGAAATTTCTGACTTCCATATCCTTCGGTCACCGCAGTCCACGTGATCGTCGATGAGGCGACCTACTGGCATTTGAGCGAAGAATATCTTAGAAAATCTCGCCATTAGTAGCGCAGATCTCAGATCTCAAACACTACGCCGATGGCAAAGTAGATGGAGTGAGAAAACAAGCGGAAGACGGACTTTTAGACTAAATATTTTCTGATCCAGTTTCTTTCGGATCATGGTTATTTCCGATAATATCTATACCGCATGGGCAAAGTGATTGATCCTGGCTGGATTTATTGCGAGGAAATGAGTGACGACGCTGAGCACACATTCTTCCATTGCATCAAATGGCAAGACGAGAAGAACATGTTGATAGAGCAAATTGGTAAATTTACACCCGTTATGCTTGAAAGCGATCTTGACACAACACAACGAAATGATGCATGAGAAGACGAGCCAACAGCCTGAAGCTGGCTTCAAATAAGACGTAACCAGACGCGGGAGAGTAGACAACGGTCATTAACGCAACGTCGTTCTGGTCCCTTCCCGAAGTAATGCAGATAGCCGTCCAGGGAAGGGAGTATCCCCAGAAGAGGAGAAGAGATTGTTTTAGTGGAAGCATCACTCGAAGCAGTTCACGACGGCCACTGTAAGTGCGAAGGCATTTTGAACCCTACCTCAAACGACAAAAAAGAATCTCTGATTGCATCACCATACGTCAGTACCAATTCGAAGCCTTGCAGTTGAATAAGACTTGGTTAGGGGCTGTAGCCAGGAATATGACTTAGCTTCTCACACCACTCATGTTGCTGTTGTGCTAATTTTATCCGTGAGTGGATAACGACAGGTTTTATCTAGTTTAACGCCGACTCAGAATAACACAATTTTCGCCAGAAGAGTTTTGAGAGCAAGTTAAAGAAAGAAATATTTCGTTTTAATGGGATGTCTGAGCTGAGGTTTGAATCACAGGTTCTGGTCTAATCTTTAAATTTTTATTTCTAAGGCACCTCATAACATAACATAATCGGTCATTACAATCCTTCAGATCAGGACTACGACCTAGCTACTCACACCACTTATGCTGTGTGCGTTAATTTTATACGTGGGGGGCAGGACCTACAGTGTAAAGTCGACTCCGAATGACAGATTTTTTGTTGTGAAGCTTTTTATGGCAATTTTATTTACTCTCATAGTTTTTGCCAGAAGTCTGCTGAGAGGAAATCACCGAAGAAATATTTTTTTTTTTAATATTTTCGTTTTGAGATCTGACCTGGGATTTGAACTCGGGCCAACACACTACCTACTAGGCTATGACGACTTCTAAGGAACTTCCATATTTTTTTTTCGGAATCGCCTTTAAAACTACACAGTCCGGTTGTTGTTTAAGACCACAATAACGAATGTTAGGCGATAATTTTTCGTAAAATTTTTCTAAATACGATCGATCACAGCATTTATTTAAGACTCTGTATTTTGACTTAACATTAAACATTAAAGCATACTTTGAGGATCACAGAAAACGGAAATAACAGAAATTGTGTGGTGCTTTTAAAAAAAAAAGAAGCTTTGATTTATTATTTGCTTGCGTAACTGCAGTGAAAATTCACAATAAAGGTTACGTATTAGAATTTTCACAATTTTTTATTGTTGTTGTTGGTGTATGAATGAAAAATTGAAAAAATATGTAATATGATATTAAAAACAAAGCAAAAAAAAAAAAATGTGTATGTAATGTTAACACATATGAAAATTGTATGGAGATAACACATAAAGAATGAAAGTAAGTAAATTAAGTTTGAGAAACTTACTTTTCTTTCAACATATTCTCTAGATTTTAAAAACTATAATAGAATTGAATTTTATTGAAAATTTTAAAAAAGTAAAATACAAAAAAAAATATTAAAATTTCAATTGAAAAATAATTTCCAAAAATTAAGAGGAAAAGCTACAGAACATGCAAGTTTTACATACAATTTCTCAATTTATTTGAAAATTGAAGAATTGGGGGGAACTATGAAATTTGTTAATTATTTTTAAGATTTATAAAATTGTTAATCAATAATAATAGATGTATTGTAAGTAAAATAGAATTATTAACATATTTTTAAATATTTATATAAAATATAATATAAATTTATTTAAATTGTTGTTGTTATTTTATTTTATTTAGGAATATATGTGTGTGTACCTTCATTATTTTGCACTGTGCTACGCCGGTTACGGTCAAAGGTACGCCTTGGGCCGTTTCCACATTTTCACACATGGGATTAAGGGTCATAACATTTAAAGAAAGACGTTGGACATCTGTTACTAGCCACCACGCCCATGCCCAACCACCCACAATAGTGCGCTTTTTAGTTGAGCCACAGCAGCCACCTGAAAGTAATAAAAATATTATAAAAAAAAGAATATATATTAAAAAATGGACATTAAATAAGGCACATATATATACAACGTAGAGCCATTATTATAAGTTGTCCTTAAATTTGGGTTTAGTTAAAGGTAACTTTAGCTAAAGGTAACTGTATTTAACTTCTTTTTGTTATTACAACTTACAGATAAATAAAATAAAGTTAAATTTTTCCAAAAATATGTTAGTGGCGGAGTAATGTCGGTAACACGTCTCAATTAAATTAGATTTTTTTTAAATGCAGTGGCAACGACGGGCATCGTTTTGTTGTTGTAAATTCTCATTTTGTTTATATTTGAAGTTGCCATATTGAAAATAGTATATAGTATGGCAAGTTCAAACATAAACTTGGCTTTAAAAGCTACCGGTAAAATAATCCTCACTTTAGCTTAACGCTCACTTCTACCTTATTGTCCACATATAATAATGGAAAACAGTTTCTCTGCTCTTTAAAATTATCCCTTTAAGCCTTAAAATATATATACGTTCAAGCTCTTCATTCTCTAAGAATTAAGTGGTCTCATAGACAATGTTTAAACGTGTGCTATAGCAGTTAGTACTTTGAATTTTATAATTTATATATACTAGCTGACCCGGCGAACTCGTCCCGTCCAAAATTGATAGTTTTTATTGCCCGAAATAGTTCACAATATACCATCGAATTTTTGGTGAGTTTATTCATATCGACTCTACGAACTTTCCTACCAAATGGCATTCGCCTACGACCACTATGTCCCAAAATATTGAATATTAAAAGTTTGCCACGTTTTGCTATACCCATTTTTATTAAACCCATCTAAACCTGATAAACTTTCGAGCAAAAAAATAATGGTTAAATCGGTTCAGTAGTTAAGGAGTTATAGGTATCACTTGAAGGGGGAAGGTTGTCACGCCACGAACTTACTCACCAAATTTTAATCATCTACGATCAATATGTAACTAAATATTCAATTTTAATGTTTTGCCACGCCCTCTTAACATTTAGGGATATGAAAAATAGATATTGTCCGAGTTTCAGACCTACCCGATATGCACACAAAATTTTATGAAAATTGGTCAAACCATTTCGGAGGAGTTTAACCACTAATATCGTGACACGAGAATTTTATATATTAGAAGATTATGACTGCCAATTGCAGTTCCGATATGATCCGTTACGTTAATGGTGAATTCTTTCATCCAATTGTAAGATCCCGGAGATCTTTTTAAGTCTGTCTTGGGAATATTTCATAATTGTCCCAATTTTTTTAATGTAGACAAAGAGTGTGTCAAATTCAACAAAGTCTCCAATGCTAATCACAATAGCTGATTTTATATGGATTTTTATGCATATTTCTCTGAACACGCTACTCAGACGTCGGGAATAAATTTAGAGGTTTCCCCATTATAGTAAACGCAGAAAGCGGAATTACTTACCACTGCTACTAAGAGCCTGATTATATTTTTGGATGATATTAAATTGTTAATTACATAAATAATTGGTCATTACAACCTTTCGGTTAGGATTACTACCTAACTTCTCACACCACTTCTGTAGTGCATTAATTTAATACAGGAGTGGCGGGTCCTACAGTTTAATTAAAGTCAACTCCGAATGACAAATTTTTTGAGAAGCTTTTCATGGCAATCTTATTTACTCTCAGAGTTTTTGCTAGAAATCTGACCTGGGGTTTGAACTCGGGCCTTACGTTTAATAAGCCAATACACTACCTAATAGACTACGGCGCAGACAAAATTTTTTTTTTGTCTATGATTTTTATATAAGGAATCTTGCATAGTACATAGCCAAAATAAAATGTTGATCAAAAGTTTGTTAAGTTGACAGTTGGTAGACTATCTAAATTCAGTAAAATTAGAAATTTATTTCGCCTACCTATGCTGAGTAGCCCCAATTTTAGATATCTTTTGGAAGATGACGCTTTAATAATTAATTAAAAGAAAAATTAAATGAATTACAAAAAAATGCTTAAAAAACTTCCATATCTCGTACGATTATCATACGTGATGGCGTTTAAGAGCGCTTTCAAATGTAAGAGCAAACATGACAAACCAAAACAATGCAATGTTATACCCTTAAAAGAAAATCATACAAATGACAACTCATGATGACATTTACACAAATTTATTTTCAAATGTCAACATACACTCATGCTAGGAATGATTTTGAAATTTCTTAGAGAAATACTTCTTTTTTCTTCACCAACAAACAAATGCGTGCAAACGCTCACGTATGCCAACAAACATAATACGATTGAAATTTGCTAATAAAAATTTAATAATTTTGTTTAATAAAGACTTCTCTTAAATTACTGTCAAATGAAATACTCTTTTCAATATTAAAGAAAGAAAACTTTCTCTTTACAGTTTATAGGCTTTAAAGTTGACAACAAAAATAACATTTTGAAACGTAGTGACAGCATAATTTAAGTTCATTATTTAAAAGAAAATTTAAAAAAAAAGTTCTGAAAGCATTATTTAAATATGAAAAGGTAAAATTAAATATTATTTGTTGTGAATGTTATACAGGTATCCCTCCTACAACACGGTCTCTAGGTTCCAATAATATGACGTGTTGTGTGAAACCATGCTATAGGAGACTAGAAGCTAGTACAAAAACAGGGGTTATGTTCCAAAAAAATATTTTAATGCCACAGAAGAAACTTTATTTCTATTAAAATATCAAAATAAATTAAAATCTAATAAAATAAATAAAAATGAAACAAAAATCGGCTTAAATAGTATATGAATTTAGTTTAGTAATTTTCTTCATCATCGCTGCTCAATTCAATTAAATGGGAACGTCTTTTCGGCTGAATAACATCACCTTCACTTTCTGAACTTGCGTTTATATTTTGTTCACCTGCTGATATCTTTAAAAATCCTTAATCATGCTTTGTTTCCTTGTCCGTAAATTTCTTGATATATTGATAGGCAATTTTGTAATTCCCTTTTAAATTTTCGACTTCTTTCAGCGCAAGGGTCTGCTTCCAAGAACAATAATTCAAATTTTTTGGCCGAGTCTAATTTTTTCTATAATTTTTTAGTGTGAAATTATTATCTACATCAGAGCTAGAATCAATTTCATTCACTTGGGGTAGTAGGATGGGATTTCTACCAAATCTGCTTTCCCAACTTCCAGTTCCACTAATAAGTTTTGCACATCTTCAGTAGCCATATCCAGAAACCTCCGATCGACCTAGTAAGTTTTAATATGCCACCAATTTCATTTTCTCCCGATTCATGCATGTTTTCTATCTCAACTACTGCTGGTCATATCTTTATCCAACATCGATTTAGAGCCATTATTACAACTTCCCGTTAATTAAAGGGAGGATTTTAACGGACAGATAAATTGTTTTTCATTGTTACGAGTATTGTTACGACTATTGTCGATATGGCAATTCCAAATTTAAACAAAATGAGCATATGCAACAAATAAACGAAGTCCGCTGTTGCCACTGCGTTAAAAAAAAACTTGTTTAATTCAGCAGCTTTATCGACTTTGCTCCGGCATTGCCATATTTTTGAAAAAGTTAATGTTTTATCTGTAAGTTGTAATAACCAAAATAAGTTAAAGGTAACTTTGCCGTTCACTTTAGCTAAAGGTACTTTTAACTAACGCCAACTTTAACGGGAAGTTGTAATATTGGCCCTTAATGTTGTAATTTTCAGTTCTTTCAGCGATAAGGATGATATTGATTCAGTCTTTAATTGAATATTGCTTCCATGCTTCTTTTACATCAATAGATTTTGAACCAGTTATGTCTAAAATCAATTGTAATGGTCTTCTTATGTAATAAGTCTTAAAAAAAAATGGTGTTGTAGAAGTACCGCGTTATAAGAAGTTTTTTTTTGTTTACATACATACATAATTGGCCATTACAACCCTTCAGTCGGGATTACGACCTAGCTTTTTTTGTTTAGGATTACGAAAATAAATGTATTTTTCATTGATGAAATATTGTGCCTGTGAAGCGAAATTACTCAAGTGGTTTTTGGATTTTCGTCGTGCCACCCATGTATGAATTTAACGCACAGAACATAAGTGGTGTGAGAAGCTGGGTCTTAAAACTGACTGATGTATGTATGTAAAACTTTCCGCAAGTCTTTATTTTCTGGTACAAAATTCGCCATCTTTAATACGATGGATTAATATCAGGAATGATAAACTAAAGATAACGCCATCACGCACATAAAATTAAAACTTTCTGCACATGTTGAATCAAAGACGTCACTCAAATTGTGTTCCTATTGGCTAATGATAATGTAACTTATATTGCAGGGTTGCCAATTACTTTCACGTTTTTCAGAAGAAATGTTAATTTTCACATACCAAAAGGACTTGGAAAATTTTAAAATCTGTTATCATAATCGTTTCCTATGAAGATATTTACGATCTTTACGATCACATCATAGCGCTACATCTGCTCCTGTATATATAATAAGGCTTATCCGGAGACATGTTTCAATATTTAATACATCGACTGCCGCGGCAATTCTCAGAAAACTTGTTTGATTTTATCACATTAGTACGAGATAACTTGTAGTTTAGGGCCCTAAAAGGGAACGCAATCTAGCAGCAGTCAACGTGTTAAAGTGACAAAAAAATTATCAGTGAAGATATGTTTTTCGAACGCATGTGATATATTTTTGACATAGTACAACGGAATGATACATGAGAAGACGAGCCAATAGCATGAAGCTGGCTTTAAATATGGCATACCCAGACGTGGGATTGTAGACAACGGTCCTTAACTCGACGTCGTTATAGGCCCCTCCCGAAGTAATGCAAGTAGCCGTCCCGGGAAGGGAGTTTCCCAGAAGAGGAGGAGGGATTGTTTTAGTGGAAGCACCACTCGACGCAGCTGACGACGATCACTGCCAGTGCGAAGGCATTTTGAACCGTACCTCACACGCCAAAAAGGAAAAAAAGCTCTACAAGTGCTCTAGTATAATAGATTTGGTGAACCAGAATTAATATATTATTATACGCAGATTTCTTCAAACAATTTTACAAAAAGTATACTGAAAAATTCTGAAAGAATATTTTATATGTGTACCCAGTCAGCATTTTTGGAAATTTTTAATCAAATTCGAGTCTAGAATATTCGCTCATTTTCTGATCATAAAAGATACTTTTGTCGGAAGAAAAAAGTGACTATTAGCGACTCTTCTTAAAGAGTACTTTATGAGCCATTCTCTATATTAGTTTAGAGAAATTTTCGACACTTTTTTTAGTAGTTTTATGATAATTTTCTAATCGCTTTCTGATCCTTTATTAGTCTTATTTACCATCGTTTATGATTTTTTTCGAGTCATCTTTCAGTCATCGTTTAATCGCATACGAGTCTTTTATGAGTAATTTATCATTATGTTTAGTAGTCCTTTTTTCATTTTTCAATCTTCAGCATAAGTAGAATATAATAATGAATAACGGAAATAATAGTAACATTTTATATCATCATTTTTGAGTCCTTTTTTAATCATGTAACTGACTGATAAGTTTTGATCACCCGAAATTACTCTAAAAAGACTCAGCAATGTGATTTTTAAATAATTTGATTTTTAAAAATAATCCTCCAAATGCTACCTGGGTACATATTTATACAAATTTTAATTCATTCTATTTTGAATTTATTATTAACCTTTGAATATTTCTAGTAATTGATTTTTCTTTTGTTCGAAAAGTGGTGATTTTTATCGAAAGAAGGAGATTAGATAGATCCAATAGAGTGAGTTATCGGAAGGCCTGAATAGACGATTATCGCAATTCTAGCAAAAAGTTTTTATTACGTATGCTTTAGCCATACTTCTTATTTTAATCTTATTTATTTGCTGTGATTTCCAGAGGTGAATGAACTCTTTTGCTCCACATAGACATGATATTATAAAAACTTTTTAAATTTATAAACGCACATAATTTTATCAGAGATTTTAAAATTGGTTTTTTTTGTCTAAATAATCTAATCAAAGAAAAATGTTGATTTGGAAGATTTATTTTTTTTAAATTAAATTTCTAATAAAGTACTAATGATTACATAGCAATAATTAAAATTAAATAAACTATAGTCAATGGAAATTTATTGATTTTTTAAAGGCTTACTCTTGAGTTGAATTAACAAGATCCATCTGTAAAAGCCTGGATTATTGTAGTGTAATGTAGTTCTTCTCTTTCTTTCCATAGAAATTAAGACAATAACTATGGGTATAGATTGGCCACGATCCTCTTATTGATACAGTAAGACCCCGCTTAACGCTGTTTCAGTATTACGCAGTAGTATTGGGATTCCTCTAAATCGCACACTGTATTGTGTGTAATCTATTTCCATATGCACGTGTTAAGTTGCCTCGTCTTATTGTATTTAAAATTTTATTATAACATTTGAATGTCTATTATTCACCTTTCATGGTACTGCAGTCTGGAGCTGCGCAGAAAGTGTCGATTGTTCCTTTCTAATTTTGTCCAGTTTTTCAGGACTTTGATATATTTCACCAGTAGAGTTGGTGTAATGATGGGAATTGTAGTGGGCTTTTAATATGCTCACAAAAAATTATGTATGATCGTAAACTGCTCACGAAACCCGCCTCTGAATATATTCACAGTATCGCAAAAAGGGCTCTATTATTGTCATGTGTCCGTACATAAATCGTATTAAAGAGTACGTCTCTCAGGCTGCATTTATCGCTTGAGCTAAAACTGAGTTTCTTAGTTGAAGATAGTTTGTTAGTGGAAACACATTTTCAAACAGCACTATTTTTAGTACTTATTTCCAAAAATCGACTTTTTTATATTAAATAAATTTACAATGGAAAAATCAAACAATTTAATTTTTTCCAAAGTCAATTTCGTAATAAAGTTACTGTCTTAAACGTCTAAAGAAAATGAGAACGAGAAGAACTGAAGTGCTACAGAATATCAAACATCAAAAATGGTTCGTATATCTTATCAGCGTTCGATTATATTATTGGGAAAAAATGGAAAGTGACCGCATTTTCTGAATAGATGCTCTATAGACAGCTTTAAGATTTATGAATTTAAATGTACCATAAATTTAAGGCCATTACTACAACAACTTCCCGTTAAAGTTGGGTTTAGTTAAAGGTTACTTTTCCTAAAGCGAACTTTAAAGGCACCTTTAACTTATTTTCGTTATTACAACCTAATGATAACATAAAGTTATCTTTTTCAAAAATAGTGCCGGAACAAATTCGATAACACTGCTTAATTAAACAAGTTTTTTTTTTAACGCAGTAACAACGCTGAACTTTTGAACGTTTTTTTTGGTGTATATGCTCATTTTGTTTATATTTGAAGTGGCTATATTGAAAATGATGTTGCCGTAGTCTAGTAGGTAGTGTATTGGCTTATTAGACGTAAGGCCCGAGTTCAAATGCCAGGTCAGACATCTAAACGAAAATATGAAAATATTTCTTCGGCAACTTCCTCTTAACGCGAGGAAAAACTCTGAGAGTAATGAAATTCCAATGAAAAGCTTCTCAAAAATCTGTCGTTCGGAGTCGACTTTAAACTGTAAGTCCAGCCACCAATGTATAAAATAAACGCACACAACACTATATATCGACGCCTTCGTTCTATAACATTCTAAGAAAAAAAGTGTGTATTGAGTTATGTACTCTCAAAGTTTTCACGCGACGTACGACTTTATGTGTATTCTAAGTAGATTTTTCCCTATAACTTCGGAACGGATCGGCGCATCTTAATCAAATTTTGACAGTATTTATGCCAGAGAACGTAGAATTTAAAAATGCAAGAATATTAAAAACGTTCTAAGTATACTTAGAACGTTATAGAATGAAGGCGTCGATATATGAGAAAAATAGTAATTAAAGTTAAAAGGGAGAAATTTTATGAATTGTTCCAAAACGATGCGACTTGTTATCCCGTATTTAAATATGAAATCTGATCCAGAAAACGTTATCATAATCCTTTAGCCACAGTTAAAAATCACTGTTGGCATGCCAAATTATTTGTAAAAATTTCAAACATTCGAAATTTTTTAGAAAATTACTATCTACGTGCAGAATAACATTTATGTCAAAGGGGTAACGTTTTATAAATTTGATCCATATATACAGCCATGTATGTATGTATAATTTGCCCCACAGCCATATAGGAATGGTATTTCGAAATCCAAAAAAAAAAAAAAAACTTTACAAAGTACTCTTTAAATATTTTCTTTCGCATTAAGAGAGATAACCATTGAGTGGCTAGAGAGCGTTAACTCTTGTTTCGAGTGAACGAAACGCAAAATGTAATTCTTCAAGCCAAGTTTATAAAACAGTTACCACAAAGCCAACGAAGAGCAAACTGGTTAAAACGGAAAAATATTGTGTATAAAACGTAAAATTTCTTTATAAACGAAGAAGAAGATACGAGAAATAAAAAAGAAAGTGAATAAAAATTATAAAATTTCTTATTTGTTTTCATTCATTCATTCATCAAAGGGAAAGAATATTCGATAGAAACGACGATAGTGTAAACGAAAGATAATAAAAAAACAGCAAAACGAAATTTTTTACTTCTTTTCTTGTTATTAATATAACAAAAAAAAAATATTTTTGATTGTATTAAGTAAGTGTTGTAAACTACAATGAAAAATTAAAAAAAATATTGAAGAAAACCAAACAAATGTATTGTATTGTTAAGGAAAAAGAAAGAAATGTTGTTGGCGTGCACAGGCGCACTTGAAAGTAGAAAGAAAAAATCGAAAATTCCAAAACATGCTAAACGCTTTATGAAATTGTACTCGCTCGAAACTACGTACATACGTTTAAATACTTTGAAGTATGATGAAATAGGAATAAAAATAAAAAAAGAAATTATTTTATTATGCGCCCGTAAATTTCTTAGTGATAATTGTTTAATAAATAGAAAAGTTTGCATAATTTTTAACTTGCAGAATACGATCATTTCACTTGAAAAAAAAAATCAAAACAAAAAAAGAAATCAGTAGAGTGTTCAGTCCACAATGAATCATTTGGTAAAAATTTTAAATTAACAAACAAAAAATAAATCTCAAAACCTATGCTCATTAAGTGTATTGAACTGTTTTTATTTGGAAAAAAAATTTCTTTTCTTAATACCCGAGGTTTTAATCTGAAAGTTAAAAACAAATTTAAGAACCTTTAAAAAGAAACCAAAATATAAACTAAAACTTTCTTAACGATATTAACAGTGAAATATGTAAATTTTGTTTTTGTTTTTGGCCCCCCTCAATCAGCAAAAGTGTGTCCGACTACTCATTTGTCTTTATGAAATCATTTCATTTCTGTTTTCGTCTCGTCTGTCTATTAAACTCCCTCAAGCCATGTGTACCCTACTGTATTAAGCAAAAAAACCGTCATATTCGTCATTGTGTTTCTTTTAAGAGCATTTCTTTTATTTTTTTTTTTTGGCAACAACAATTTTCAGTTACCACACTTCGTTTTAAAGCAGATTTTGTATATAGAAACGCCACAATATTTTTAAAGGCCATCTATAATAACAGAAAACTTATTTTTTTTTTCTTTTTATTAAACCAGCACTCAGGGGATGACCCCTACTCATGCAGTGCATTGTGCAGGTTTTAGGAAAGGTGGAAAGGGGGAAGATGCGAACTGTAAGGAAACGAGTTGCTATAAAATGGCCAGTGTTATACCTTCACCATTAGACAGTCTACAGCAATCGTCCCCAAGAAGCCTGCAGTTTCTCACACCACTTATGTTGTGTGTGTGTGTGTTAAATTTATATAGAAGTGGTTTTGGTGGTTCTTGGGGATACAGAAAATATGTTAACAAATTACCAATGTCCCTCAGGGGACGATCATCTTCGGATTTTTACACATCGGACATGTACATCAACATTGTTCGTTAAAAACAGCGTAAAAATCGGTGTTGCCAATTTTTAATGGTCTAAACGCTTAGTTCACGTACTCAAATGGCGTTAAAAAGCGCTAAGTAATAATTTTTGTAACAAACTATAATCAAAACGCGTAGTAAAAAAGCATTAAATAATAAAAAATAGAAAAAGTAGTAATAAATTGCATTTTTCCTTGCTGTAATAGTGAATAATGATTGCTAAAAGTTTTTCAACCGAAATATCGGTTCCTATCGGTTCATTAACTGTATTTAAAAGCATACATAGCTGCATATAGAATTTGGCAAAAGTAAGAATTATTAAGTTTCTTTAACAAATTGTGTTAGGTGCTAAGACATTAGTGATTAATTTTGTGCACTTACATACATAATTGGGCATTAGAACCCATCAGTCAGGATTATTGAATTAGTTTCTAATACCACTTATGTTGTATGTGTTAATTTTATACATGAGTAGCAGTACCTACAGTTTAAAGTCGACTCCGAACGACAGATTTTATGAGAAACTTTTCATGGCAATTTTATTTTTACTCTCAGAGTTTTTGCCAGAAATCTGCTGAGAGGAAATCGCCGAAAAAATACTTTTTTTTATTTTATTTTGATGTCTGCCCTGGGACTCGAACCCTGGCTTTTACGTCTAATAAGCCAACATACTATCTACTAGACCACGGCGACATTTTGTGCACTTAGTATGGTGTAAATTAAAATGTGTTGCCTTGCTGGCTTTAAAAACCGTATTGCATAAATTACCCAAGTGGTCGACTGATTCAATTGAGCTGTGAACAGCTATATAAAGTGCTAAGGATGCTTGGCTTTTTCGCTTCTCAGTTAAACTTGTGTTAAACGTTATAAGAGGTTGTTTCAATTCCAAAGCCTTCTGGTGTTTTCCTGTTTTTATGTGTCGGCTTTGGTTATTTTTTTTTTTTCTAATGGCCTAATCCCTTTATTGAAAAAGGCTTCCTGTATTTTTGTATATAACGCTCGGCTTAAAAAAAAAAATCTAAGTTAAATAAGAATAATAAAGAAAGTTTAAATTTTACCATTATTGTTATTGTTGTTTTTTTTCGTGTTTTTAGTAAAATTAGCTAAATTGAAAATACCCTTAAAAACAAAAAAAATACAAATAGAAAAACGCCAACCTAGAGCGTTTTTTTAAAATAGTGCCAAAGAGAAAAAATGAGAATTTTTGGTGTTTGAAATGCGCTAAAGGCGCTAAATTGGCAACACTGTCAGCTTTCAGTGAAGCATTGTTTTACAAATTCTTATTAAACGGGAAAGAGGAAGAGATAATGATTGAAAATCACACTTTACAGTTTGCTCGATTAAATACAGGAACATATGTTAATCCTTTATGTTCCTTTTTATAGTTGAGGATTGGAGTGATGTATTCAGAAGTAATATAACTGAGAGAACATCTGCTTTAGATTGTAAGATTTAGAAATCTTGAATCGTAACTAGTTTATACAAATTTGAATAGAATAAATAAGAATTCAGTAAGAAAATGTATTGATATTTTTTAGTAATTTGGTAGACAATTACTATAACATACATACATAATTGGCCATTACAACGCTTCAGTCTGGATTACGACCTAGCTTCTCACACCACTTATGTTGTGTGCGTTAATTTTATACATTAGTGGCGGGACCTACAGTTTAAAGTCGACTCCGAACGACAGATTTTTGAGAAGCTTTTCATGGCAATCTTTTACCCTTAGAGTCTTTGCCAGAAATCTGCTGAGAGGAAGTCGCCGAAGAAATATTTTTTTCGTTTCGTTTTGATGTCTGACCTGGGATACGAACCCGGGCCTTTTGTCTAATAAGCCAATACACTACCCGTTAGACCACGGCGACTTCATAGACAATTACTATCAAAACGTACGAAACCATGCATAGCGTAATAATTATAAAATAAAATCAACAAACTCTTAATTAAAACGAAACTACTTTCGTTTGGTGTAGGGCATTAACATTTTCGTTTAATTTTTTTTTGTTTGCTGTTACCCGATTATAAGACTACAAAATATTTAAATTCCACCAAAAATAGAAATTGTGTTAATTAACGGTACATTAATGAAAGTTAAGAAACATTTTAAATTCATGAATAATTTACAAACAAAAAAAAAAAACAACATATGTTCTCAAGTTCAGTTTTGAATTTTTTTTTACTTTTATTAGTTTTTTTGTTGTTCTTTTTTTTGTGTACTTTTTGTACCTTGAACTTGACTTTTTTTAACTTTTCATTTAGACGCCATTTGATATACATATTTCAGCGTATGTTTCCCAACATGTTTATTTGTGGTATCGCATACATAAACCTGATTTGTCTGGTTTTAACCGTTTTAAGGCGGATATTTTTTACTTCTACTCTCAACTGCTACAATTGAAGCAAATGTAACATGACTAGTTACTACTACTCTATTGCAGAAATATTTGTTGTCCAACAAAAATGAAAAAAAAAAAGAAAAATTGGCAAACATCATTATCGATATCATTACAGCATCTATGCCATGTCTATGTAACAAGTTTTTCCCAACTACGAGTACTTGTTGATAATGCCATGGATATCTATTATATGATTTGTTTTTATTGCTGTTTTTATTGTTGTTCAATGCGTTGAAATTCTAGAAGGCTTAAAGATAATATAAAATTTTCTATTTTATACTTTTGTTTTATGTCTACATTACCTCAACATTTTCTATTCTCCCGCATATTACATTTGATTTAATAATAAAAAAAAGAGAGAAGGTCAGCAATAATTACATATGAGATCGATCCCTATATTAATCGACAAAGCTAGTATAGCAAAAAGCAAAAATTTTCTTTACTTCACAACATAATTTTTAATACCCAAACTCTACGTAGTTATTGTTGCTAAATATTTTACCATCCAGATATTTTTGCAAGTTTTAATATCGAATAATAACCTTAGGAAGCCAAACAATTCGAAATTTAAATCTCTGATTCGTTGAAGAGAATAAATCAAAATTATCCCATGTTTATTTCAAAAGTTAGACAGATGGAATTGTCTTAGTATTCTTATAAAGTCTTATAAATCGCAATAAACGCAATTATTGAGCTAAATATTTCATATAAAGTTTCAATTAAATATTGCGCAATAAATAATTGTAACTAATTAGTACAATATTGAGTAAAATTTAATATGAAGCACTGTCATAAGTGTATTGAATGTAATAAACTAACCAATAATAGTATTTATTTATTTATATATTTGGTCATTGGAACCCATCAGTCAGGATTATTGACCTAGTTTCTCACACCACTTATGTTGTGTGTGTTAACTTTATACATGAGCAGCGGGACCTACAGTTTAAAGTCGACTCCGAACGACAGAAATGAGAAACTTTTCATGGCAATTTTATTTACTCTCAGAGTTTTTGCCAAAAATCTGCTGAGAGGAAATCGCCGAAAAAATACTTTTTGTATTTTGTTTTGATGCCTTTCCTGGGACTCGAATCCTGGCTTTTACGTCTAATAAGCCAACACACCACCTACTAGACCACGGCGATTTTATTTACTTATTAATTACAAATTATGTTATAATTATATATGAGCTGGGTAACTTCGACCATGTGCTCGGTGCAGTTTCACAGACCAGAGCCTCTAGTCGAAATCGAGTCCACGACCCTCACTAGACTACCAAGGCGCTCCCAATAAATTTCAGCGATCAAAATAAAAACAATGTTATTGTTTAACAGCTGTTAAATGAATATTACATACATAATTGGCCATTACAAACCTTCCGTCAGTATTACAATCTAGCTTCCCGCACTACTTATGTTGTGTGTGTTAATTTTATATATACGTGGCGGGACCTACAGTTTTACGTCGAATCCGAATGACAGATTTATGAGAAGGTTTTCATGGAAATTTTCTTTTACTCTCAGAGTTTTTGCCAGAAATCTGCTGAGAGGAAGTTGCCAAAAAATTATTTTTATATTTGCGTTTTGAAGCCTGAAGTGGGATTTGTACTCAGGCCTTACGTGTAAAAGGCCACCAAACTACCTACTAGACTACGGGTACTTCGCTTAAATGAATATTGAGTAAGCTCAATTAACCGAATACTGACACAATTAAAGTGCATATCTGAACATAGTATTAGGACACGATTCCTGTAATGGACTCAATTGCTTTGACTGCTTCTTTATTTTAGTGAAATGACGGATAACATTTTGCAACGCGCGTTTCTCGGGCTTTACGTCTAATAGGCAAACACACTTCCTACTAGACTACGACGACTTATCTTAAATGAATATTGAGTAAGCTATATGCAAGTATATTATTATATATGAACACTTAAAATATTGTACTCAATTAACCGAAGATTGACTCAATAAAAGTGCATATCTGGACGTAGTATTAGGGCTACGATTCCTACAATCTACTCAATTACATGTGTGTGAAGATAAATTCGAATTTGAAAATCCAAGACGCAACCCATAAATTTTAGCAGCGTCACACTTAGCGTCAACAGTGCACAATTTGGTCTTAACAGAGCACAATTTGATCTTAACAGAGCAAAATTTACCGTTAACAGAGCACTGTTAACTGTTTAACAGTATCCATTTGTACAAGATCACTTGTTTAGCAGGTAATTTTAGGGCATATAGTAGGTCTATGAGTACCATATCATACTCTAGGGATTGTTCCAATGCCTTTTAATGTTATCAACAAAAAAGTCCTATATGAAGTGATATGGTACTGTAAAAATTGGCTTTGAAAACATCAATTTTTTGATTTAAAATTCGCTAGAAGATCAGTGGCCATTTGGGAACATATAAGAAGCTGTACCCCATTCAGAGTATATACAAATGGTAGTCCAGAGGTTCCTCTTTCCAACCGTGGTAGTGGGATAGCTGAAATAATTTTGTGAGTCCAGATATTGAATTTTAACGGTAATATTTCTCGAAATAAGTCCAGTTTTTATAACATCGAGCGTGTGAAGTATGTACGAAATCTAATCGAAATTTTTTTATTTGTTTGAAAGACGTATTGTTGCCATAATGGACATTGTTTATGTCGGTTTGAAGGGGGAAGAACTGTGGCCTAAGAAAATCCCATAAGAAAAAGTCTAACGGGATCAAGTCACACGATATCGGTGACCACTTTACATTACCTCCACATAAGATGTCAATTTCCACAAATAATTTAAGCAGAGACATGATTTATGTCAGTTTTAAGCACTCTTGAACTTTGTGGGTTATGCGAATGCACCTATGGGGTTTTCTTAACCCATAAGAAAATGCCTAACGGGATCAAATCACAGGATTTCGGTGGCTAGTTCACATCACCTCCACATAAGAAAACAATTCCCACAAATAGCTAACCACAAATCGCTAATGCAGAATGTTCGATGCAACATGTACGATGCAGCATTTTCGATGCAATATGTTTGATGCAATAAGTTCGATACAACATTTTCGATGCAGCATTTTTGATGCAACAGGTTAGACGCAACATGTTTGATGCAACATGTTGTTAAACAGTTAACAGTGCTCTGTTAAGATCAAATTGTGCACTGTTAAGATCAAATTGTGCACTGTTAACGCTAAGTGTGGCGCTGCTAAAATTTATAGGTTGCGTCTTGGATTTTCAAATTCGAATTTATCTTCACACACATCTCAATTACTTTCTTATTGTAATGAAATGATGAATAATATTTTAAAACGCGTGTTTCTTTTTACGCATAGCTTCGAACATATGCAAAGCAAAATTAAGACCATCAGATTTAAATTTATAACTTAGAGGTCTGGATTTCATATGATTTTACCTGAACCAATGCAGTTTTGTGCATTCAGAATGGCTTTTCGAAATGATAGAAAGTGGTATTGATATAAAAATATCAAACGTCTTTTATGATATATTAGAATTCTCTGCACTTGAGCAAATATATTTACATAATCTACACATTTTGGTGATTTTTATGTTTTTAAAACCACTAAATCTTGTAATCTTCGTGGGGACTAAAACCAATCTAATCGTTTAGATGGAACGAAAATTCTAAAAATGAAATCTTGTAAAATTTTTTTTTTCTTTTTCAATGAAACGTAAAACCCTGTCATCAAATAGTACAATTATAATTATTTCGACAACTTTTAGTTTTAAACTACACATTCTCTGTGTGCATTTGCTGTTACATGACGAATTGTGTCAAAACGTCTCATGAATTTAAAAAAGGAAAATCTATCGGCACACACCAAATTATTGTGGTGGATATGAATTAAAATTCACTCAGTAACCAACTTTGATAAATTGAAACTTGAACGTTGCCGGGTGCACGTATGTATGTATGTGCGTGCATATATGTTAAAGTCTTTATTTTTTAATTTCATTTCCATTTCGCACGAAAACCTATATAAAAACAAAAAAAAAACCCCAAAAAAATAATGCGAATTATAAATAAGGCACTTGAGATTTACGATTTGATTTAAAAACGTTATCAAATGCAAGCAAAAGAAAAAAAGTGAAGAAATGGACTTTAAAGTGAAGTAAAACAAAATGGTGGTTCCGAAATTTAAAATTCCGGAAACGTAAATAATTATGAAATAGTAAAGTAGGGTGAGAAAGAGAGCGGAAGATAGAGAAAAATACGAATAATTTGAATGAATTTTACACGCAAATAATAAATAAAATAAACTACTTTTAAATGAAGTTTTATATTTTATTATTACAAAAAAAATTTAAAAAAAAAATTTTAAAAAATAAATTAAAAAATAAATAAATAAAAAAAACAAAATAAATTAAAAAAATAAATAAATATTCAGTACATAAAAATACGTACAAATTTCATAATTTCAACATAATTTTTTTAAATAGAGCGTTTAAAAAATAAATACATTTTTGTTTAATTATTTTCATGTTTTTGTTTTCATTTCAGCTCACTTTTAGCCATGTTTTGTTCGAGTCAATAAACTTTTGTAATTTTACTGAATTTATTAAAAAAAAAAAAAGAATTTCCCTTTCCTGAAAGTTATACCGCTTCCAAAACATGAGCGCTATAGCAAGTGCCGCTGGTGTTATAGGCGGTGCTGTTACCGCTGCCACTAGCAACAGTTGGTTTGTGCCTATGCTAGTGGCCGCTATTGCATATTTTCAATACGAAGAAATCATGGATCCTGAGTCCAAGCCCAATGATACACCCGGTGACGAAATTCGTGATCATTATGATTTTATTATAATTGGAGCGGGTTCGGCGGGGGCCGTTATTGCGAATCGTTTGACAGAAGTGGAGAATTGGAATGTTTTACTACTAGAGGCGGGCGGTGATGAGACTGAAATTTCGGATGTTCCTCTAATGGCTGGTTATTTGCAATTAAGTAAAATGGATTGGAAATATAAAACGGAACCATCGGGTACATCTTGTCTAGGTAAGTAATGTTAACATTTATTTGATATGAAATCCATAAGATTATAGATTAGCCGCATAGACTATTTAAAGATCGGGGGTTTTAACAGAATTTGACGAAACCTACTATAATACATTATAGCTCTTTTTTTGCTTCAAACTCTTTTAAATTTCATTGCGAACCTCTTGTATCTGGAGGTACTTTTAATTATTCCACTCACTTGAGCCATGTGTGAACCCAGTCCCTGTACTGGTAAGAGGAAGAATTTGGTCAGCACAAGGGAAACACTGGAAAACTATCCTCCGTCAAGCTGACAAGAAATGGGAAGCCAAATAACAAATATCTACACCTGCAAGAGACGGGCACTGACGGATAACAGTCTCCCCTTCCTCAGCGGATCTGCATCCACGGTAGAAATGGGAGCCTCATTCTTTCGCTTGTCTACCCATAATGCAAGGTTGAGGTGGCGTCACGACGAAGGCCAAGTAATTGATTGGTATGCCTTCTATCCATCAAGGGCAAGTTGAGTCTATCGGTGGACCGAACTCCTCCTATACCCAGGATAGGTTGGCGTCCTGAAAGAATTTCCACGCAATGGCCAACTTGAGCGAAGAAAGTGGCATACCCAATTCAATTGGAGGGGATTGCGGTAGGAGCGCACCAGCACTGGCAAGCACGTCGGCCCTACAGTTTTTCACTTTCGATACATAAGTATTACGTTTTTATTAATGGCGTGGCTTTATTTAGTTGAGGTTAGAATTCTAGTAAGATCGGAAAAAACCCCTGAAATAATGGCAGAAAGAAAAGGAAAGAACTTGAAATACCGGCGTACCAAACGTACTAAAATGAATTATTAGTAGTTCGGTGTGAAGTTGCCCTAGGTTTTGATATTTCGAACAAAGCGAATTTTTTCAGCAGATGTCTGGCAAAGGCTCTGAAACCTTTCCATGAAAATTTTCTGTAACCTTTCGTTCGGAGATCGCATTAAACTGTTGGTTCTGCCATATGTGTGGTGTAAGAAACTAGATTCTAATTCTGACTAAAGGATTGTAATGATCAATTAAGTAAGTTTATTGGATCAAGCAAAAGTTTATTATGATTAATTAATAAAGGGTAAAGTTAAATACTAGCACGAATTAAGCTAAGTTAATATTGATCACTGTAGCTGATAGAGAATTTAACTCGAATTGTATTTTCCCAAGTAATACGTATATTGTGTATGTTTGTTTAAATGGCGGCGAATAACAAATTATACGCAGCCTTAATCGGAAAATTTTTCACTACAGCTACCCTACAAAGAAAGGAATGCTGTCTTATAAGGGAACCTTTAGAATTTGCATTTCAATATTCAAATCGCTAACGTTAAAACACTACGACATGTAATATAGTATGTATGAGTGTAGAACATACGCAAAAACTAATATTTTTTTAATTAATATTGTGATTCGTTATTTTTTAGACTCGAAAGGTTTTTTTAAAGTCGAAAAGTAAAACTATAGAGCGACCAAAATTAGGTGGCTGCAAACAATTCTATTTTATTTAAAATTGGACGATACGTGTGCAGTAAAATATTGCTGTGTGTGGTAAATTCGAAGCTTAAAGAGTGTGCACGAAAAAAAAGTATGTGATCATACTTCTGGCCTTATATCTTTTAGGCCCATTATTATAACTTTTCTTTTAATTAAAGTCAGCATCTGACGAAGCAGATAATATGGTTATTCAATAGTATAAGTACACTATAAGCTAAAGCTGACTTTAATATTCACTTTAGCTAAAGACACCTTTTACTAAACCCAACTTTAAAAACTAGTTGTAATAAAAGGCCTTAACATAACCCTTTAGTCAGGATTACGACCAAGCTTCTCACACCACTTATGTATGAAGTGTGCGCTATTTTTATATATGAGTGGCGGGACCAACAGCTTAAAGACGACCGCGAACGACAGACTTTTGAGAAGCTTTTCATGGCAATTTTATTTACTCGTTATCGAGTAAATATTTCTAGTGTGTATTGATTTACGTTCTTCTTTTCGTCGTATACATAATTGGTCATTACAACCTTTCAGTCAGGATTAAAACCTAGCTTTTCACACGACATATGTTGCGTGTGTTAATTTTATACATGAGTAGCGGTGCCTACAGTTTAAATTCGAACTACAAATTTTGAGAAACTTTTCATGGCAATTTTATTTAGTTTCTGAGTTTTTGCCAGAAATCTGTCGAGAGGAAGCCATTGAAGAAAAATTTTTCATATTTCAGTTTGTTGAAGTTCTCCGACCTGGGTTTTGAACTGTGGCTTCACGTCTAACAAGCCAATACACTACCTACTAGACTATGGTTCCTAATTCATCTTATATTTTCATTATTGTAAAAGAGGAATTGAGTACTACTACACGAAATATGTTGTTTATGTACTCAGGCTAACCAATCCACCAAAGTTCGATTATATATCGTATAGTATAGCATTATATTTGACCTTAAAATGACGTAATTATTGATTTAGGAATCAGTATCGACTGACCTTTATATTTGATTTCTCTCTTCAATATATTTCAGTAGAGCAGAGTATACATTTAGATTTTATGGTTTATTTTCTTTATTTCTTTTGCTATAATAACTCCAAATTCTTTTTATTTCCTTTATAGCTATGAATGGAGGTCGCTGCAATTGGCCACGAGGCAAAGTTTTGGGTGGTTCGAGTGTATTAAATTACATGTTGTACCTGCGTGGCAGTAAGCATGACTATGACGCTTGGGAAACACAAGGTAATCCAGGCTGGGGTTACCGCGATGCTCTGTACTATTTCAAGAAGTCAGAGGATAACACGAATCCTTATTTGGCGAGTACACCTTATCATTCTACCGGAGGCTATTTAACAGTAGGAGAAGCTCCTTATCATACACCTTTGGCGGCTAGTTTCGTCGAGGCGGGAGTGGAGATGGGTTATGAAAATCGTGATTTAAATGGCGAAAAGCAGGCTGGCTTTATGATAGCCCAAGGCACCACAAGACGAGGCAGCCGTTGCAGTACTTCCAAGGCCTTTTTGAGACCGGCGCGTTTACGACCAAATTTGCACATTTCCATGTATTCTCATGTGACAAGAATTATGATTGATCCTGTTACAAAATTAGCTTTTGGTGTGGAGTTTGTTAAAGATCAAAAGCTTTATCATGTGCGTTCCAAAAAGGAAGTGATATTATCGGGAGGCTCGATAAACTCACCACAATTGCTAATGCTTTCGGGCATAGGACCACGAAAAGAGTTGGCTAAGCATAGAATACCTGTTATTAAGGAATTGAATGTGGGCGAAAATATGCAGGATCATATTGGATTGGGTGGTTTGACTTTCTTGGTTAACCAGCCAGTTTCAATAGTGGAGAGTCGTTTCCATTCCATGTCCACAGTCTTGCAATATGCTGTCTTTGGCCAGGGACCTTTAACTATTCTAGGCGGTGTGGAGGGTTTGGCTTTTGTAAATACCAAATACGCTAATAAAACTTTAGATTGGCCGGATATAGAATTTCATTTTGTATCGGGCTCTACCAGTTCCGATGGAGGAAATCAACTAAGAAAAGCACACGGTCTAACGGATGCCTTTTATAGAGCGGTGTTTGAGAAGATTAACAATCACGATGTTTGGAGTATTATACCCATGTTGTTGAGGCCGAAAAGTAAAGGTTCCATTAAGTTAAGGTCCGGCAATCCCTTCGATTATCCCTATATTATACCGAACTATTTAGCGGATGATTTCGATATGAAGACTTTGGTTGAGGGTGTTAAAATAGCAGTGGCCTTATCGCGAACCCAAGCCATGCAGAGATTTGGTTCTAGAATATCGGCTATTAAATGGCCGGGTTGTCAACACTTGCAAATGTTCACGGATCCCTATTGGGAGTGTATGATTAGACAATACACAGTGACAATTTACCATCCAGTTGGCACTTGTAAAATGGGACCCTATTGGGATCCCGAAGCTGTTGTTGATCCCCAATTGCGAGTGTATGGCATAAGAGGCTTACGTGTGATTGATGCCAGCATCATGCCTACGCTGGTGAGTGCCAATACCAATGCACCCGTTATTATGATTGCGGAAAAGGGATCCGATATGATTAAAGAATTTTGGATCAAAAATAACGTAGTCTAGTTAGTTAGTTAATTAAAATAAGTCATTAAATTTTAATTTTTAATTTATATTTTAGCCTTACGGATGTGAAACCAAATTAAAATATTTTTTTAAGTGCCTTCATTTTTATTTTTTTTTTCTTGTAATATTTATTTGATAATTAAGAACAATCTCTTATTTATTGTAGTAATTAATTAATTATTAATAAAATACTTTATAGTCGTTAAGAAATAGTAATTCATAAAGAAAAAAAAAATGGAAAATAGGAAAAAATTAAATAACAACACAGAGAGAGAGAGAGAGAGAGATTTAATCATGATAAGATGTGGATTATTTAAATAAATTTTTATAAAATTATAGACGATTTACAAATACGAATTTAATTAATTAAATAATTAATTAATGATTTAAAACGGATCAATTAAGGAACATGATTTTCGAAAAGAATTTCACGGCGGCATTGAAACTCTTACTATCAGTTCAATGACCCCCAATCATACGTACATCATACAATCCATACAGGTATAGAATAAATAATTAATAAAATGTTTAATAACAGCACTCTACAATAAGTTATGCGATACAATTGACTAATAGAGATACTTTTACTAAATCGAAAATTCAATTGCTTACTCCTCTATTCGTAAGTGTTTGATTTGCACCCTTTTCCCTTGTTTAATTACATGCTACACACAACTTTTCAAGAGCTTTTGATGCTTTCCTATATAGCACTCGTAATAGGCGACCAATATAAGTGTTTAGATTACTGCGATTGCAGTTTCCCGCAAAAAAAAAAAAACATACAAATAAAAATAAAATAAAATATTGCACCTCGAAATAGTTCTTATCAATACGAATTTGGTTCAATGTTGGAAATTGTTTATAAATTTACAAATTCATAGTAATGGCAATCAGTAGTATTCTAAACTTAAACTTGGTTAGAACACATAACAAATAAAATAAAAAAAAAACGAGAAAAAATATATAAATCGACGAGCAAAAAATCTTAAAAGGAAAAAATAATTAATAAAGTATTACAAGTTCAAAATAAAATAAAAAAAAAATATTGATTATAAATTAGCCGCATACGTACGCTGCATCTAAAAATACATTCGTTACCTAGCCTAGACAACGGCGAAGAATATAAGAAATATTAAGAAAAAAAATATAAAAAATAATTAGAAAAAAATCTAATAAAATTAAAAATTTTAAAATTAAATAAAAACGTAGAAAAAAAAATCAACTCTACATTGTGTCTGAAACAGTAACCCCCTGATCCTGAAAATCAAATTCTGAAAGGATTATGATTAATTAACGAAACTTGGTCAAAATTTAAATAAAAATTAGGTAAAAATCAATTAAATTTTATTATTTTTATTTATAATTTACAGTAAAAGGAAATATAAAACAACAAATATACCGTTTTTATAAACATTTTAACATTTTCGGTCCATTGTGCGATTATGCTAATTTAAATCAAATCCATGCCTCCAGTCTTTGAACGTTTTTAATGTTCTTGCATTTTTAAATTCTACGTTCACTAACTTAAATACAGGTATCCCTTGTATAACGCGTTATGTAATTCGCGTTATAGAAGACTTAGCTTTCATATAAATTTAAGGGTTATGTTCCAATAAACTTTTTCCAAAATAACTCAAAATCAATATTCATACTTTACTTAAAAAAAAAATTAAAAAACATAATGAAAAAAAAAAACAATCGGAAAACATAAATATTCACTAGTCTGTGTCACTTAAACTGAAGGTCCGTCCACACCACGCTTGCTATGCGTTTTCGCATTCTACGCGGCTGTCAAAAAAGTGACATTAATGTATTTATTTGGTACAAGTTACACGCACAAAAGCATAGGATGCCTTAGCGCATAGAACGCGAAAAGTAAATCTACTCTCTACTTTTGTGACCATCACACCTGTGGCTCGCGTACAAAACAGCTGACTTTGACAAGTTGTCTTGTTTTAATTTAATTAAATTTTTTAAAGGACAATGGAGAAAAAATTAATCGAAGTTGTGAAAAAACATGAAGTTCTCTATAAAGAAAAGCTAACTTCTTTACAGAAATAAATTTAAAAGAGCAGCCAGCAGCTGCAGAATTATGGGCAGACAGTCAAAGATGTCTGGAGACATTCTTATTGCTCTCCGGAAAGGTTCATGGTCGCTGTTTTTTAACTTTTGGAAAGTTACGGCAAAAAAACCAGACACATATCGTTCCAAGTACAAAGGACGAACAGAAAATCGTCGTTTGTTCTTTTGGAGCTTATTGTACACGCTTCTGGCACAAAATATTTTATTCACAAACATAATTAATTCTATAAATTCTTTAAAATTTTCAATTTCATTTGTCATTTCTGTACAAATTGTTTTATTCAAGCATATTCAATCAAATGTTTTTATTTTGTTAACAGCTGATCAAAACAAACAGTGGCGCATAAAAAAGTGTCGCATGTAACTTGAAGCGTAGAATGCGAAGAATGTATGAAATGCATGTGACGCTTTGATGCGAAAACTCATAGTGTGGACCTCCAGCTTTACTTCGAACATCATATTACTTCGAAATAGTAAGCGTATAACTTCAATAGAAGAAATTTCATCGGAAAGTTTTCGTCATTTCGACACCTCCATTCTATAACGTTCTAAGTACACTTAGAATGTTTTTAATGTTCTTGCATTTGTAAATTCTACGTTCTCTAACTTAAATACTGTAAAAATTTTGGTTAATATGCGCCTATCCTTTCAGAAGTTATAGGAAAAAATCTACTTAGAATACACGTATAGTCGTATGTCACGTGTAAACTTTGAAAGCTCATAACTCAAAACACATTTTTTCGAATTATAATGTTATAGAACGGAAGCGTTCAAATATTCTGAATTATCGATATTTAACAACAGTTAAGGCATTGAAAAATTTTAATTGTTTTAAATACACATGAAATGTTTTCAAATCTTTTCTAAATTCAATAATATTCCAGGTAGATGCCTAATACCATGAATTCGTTTTTCTCTTTCATAATTTTGACAAAAGTTAACAAGTGATAAATATAATTCGATATCGATATTTCCTCAAATATTTCATTCAAATAGTCGCATGTAGAACAAATTTAATCAAAACCATTAAAACCGGTAATAAGATACTCAGGATTTCGACGGTTTTCTACAGAAATTCTTATTATAATGCAAAACAGACGAAACCTTCTATTAATTTTAGGATTGTCAGATTAATTGATTGAAGTCGCCGTGGTCTAGCAGTTAGTGTGATGGCTTATTAGACGCGAAGCCAGACGACTTCCTCTCTCAGCTAATTTCTGACATATACTCTGAGAGTAAATAAAAATTGCCATGAAAAGTTTCTCCAAAATCTATCGTTCGGAGTCGACTTTAAACTGTAGGTCCCGGCACTTATGTATAAAATTAACGCACAAAACATAAGTGGTGTGAAAAGCAAGGTGGTAATCCTGGCTGACGGGTTGTAATGACCAATTATGTATATATTGCCAAATTTTTTTATTTATTTTTAAATGTGAAACTGAAATATTTTTGTCTAAATTGAGTTCATTATTCGAACAATTTATATCCGGTAAAATCCTTTTTTAATGCTACTGGTTTGAGAACGTACTGTGGAAATTTTGGAACAATTTGCATACAATGCAACAACTGGGTCCTTTCTGCCTTCAACATATTCGACTATTAAACAAAGCCGTTCGGTTAGAATTAAATTAAGATTTTAAGTGCCTTAAACATATACAGGAGTCGCCGTAATCTAGTATGTAGCGTATTGGGCGCAAAGCCACGGTGCGAGCCCCAGGTCAGACATCAAAACGAAAATATTAAAAAAAAAAAAAATATTTTTTTGGCAACTGCCTCTCAGCAGATTTTTGGTGAAAACTCAGAAACTAAATAACATGGCCATGAAAAGTTTCCCCAAAACCTGTCATTCAGAAACAGAGGCACAACATGACTGATGTGAGAAGCTAGGTCGTAATCCTGACTGAGGGATTGTAATGACCAATTATGTTATGTGTGTAAGCATATACGGAAAGGAATTTCTAACAATTTTACTTCTACATACAGATTTTTTTCGATTGATATAAAACTGATTAATAACTTAAGAGAAGTTTATAAAATCCCGAAATTTATAAAATTTAATAGACATGTGTGGAGTACTAACTGAAAGTATTTTCTGTATTCGCTGCTTTTTCCATGCATTCGTTAATTTCTATTGCCTTCTGTGTGACCTTTTTTTGTTTTTATTAAATCATGACATGTCATTAATAAAGAAATCCAAACTGTCGATAATTAGTATGTTTTTCGTTTCATCCATAAGGCATGTTAACTATTAACGGCATTCTGTCGTTCTATGTTTGATGCTTTCCTATATGGCTGACGTCTTGAAAAGACGAGGGGTACTTCAGGCATTACATTGGATACATTTTGTTTCACAAAAAAATTTTTCTGCCTGTTTAATTATCTAATTTCCAGTGAAGACGAGTATACTCGACATAAAGAAATTAAAATGTTTCTGCATGTGAAAATAAACGCTTATGAACAGACGTCCCCACAAAGACGTGTAACCCAGAGGAAAATTGTTAGTAATATTTTCATGTGTAACGTAATATGTTCATGTAGTGGAAAATCTAGAGTGACAAATCCCTAAAGACTGCGTATTAACTTGATAAATATTCTTCCGAAAATGGAGATCATTTCTCATTGTTATTAGTGCATTTCATTAGAATATAGTGAATCCTACTGTAATTTTTCTTTGGGTGTATAATTGATATACCAAAAAAAATCAAAAAGAAGCGACGAAAAAGCTGACAATCCACTGCGCTCTTTTTACCGAACATTGTTTATGTTCGTGCTCTATGTATTTAAAAAGCAGAAGATGATCTCCTCTTGAGAGACATAAAAATGTTTAATTTTATAAATAAAATTCTCAAAAATAAATGTTTATAAAATCTATTTTAGGTAACGGTACTTGCCTAAAATTTATTATTCCAGCTTAATACAAACGATTGTTGCCAAAGTAACGTATGTTCAAAATGCACGTTTTTTTCAAAGACCTTTATTTGGCCTCTCTCAGGAAAAACAAAAAATCCTGTAGATTCATTGAATAGTAATGTGAAGGCAATGTTACTTTAAGACAAGTATACTCGATATTTTCATTTCACTATGACGAGTGTACACGACAACAACAGTTAAAGCTTTAATAGCAAGAATTGACAACAAATTATGCTATATTTGTGTAAGCTTGTAATAAGGCATATAAACCTTTCCCTGACAGAAAGGTAAATCGAATTATTTTTAGTTAAATGGTTTCTCTTCCCATTTAACCGTTATATAACCGTTAACCGTATAACCGTTATATAAAAATATAATATGAATATGCAGGCAAAAGAAAAAAAAATCGTTTAACATGTTGTCTTGCACTTCGGGAAACTGGTCAAAAATTAGCATTTGATTTAGTTTAGGTTTAGTAAGTACGAGATAACTCGTTGTTGGCACCCTAGAGAGGAACGTAATCTACGAGATAAGTACGAGTTATCTCGTAGTTGGCAGAAAATATACAAGAAATATAAGCTTAAAATTAAGGACCATTCCTAGCATTTAATGGCGTTTTCATTATTTAGAGTCTACTGTTTGTACTGTTCATAATCGAAACTTTTAATGTTAAGGAAAGCTGTATTCATTTAAAAGCTCTACGAAAGTTTACGTTTACAGTGTGTTTTAAAGTTAACGAAAGTATTCTAAGCAAAAACATATAAATTTCTACGATGGATGTCGAGTGCAATAACCTTATCGTATAATGTATGCAAAATTATACAAAAAAAAAATTAGGTTTCACTTTTTTCTTTCTTAAATATTAAATAAGCAAATATACGTTAAAAAATTTTGTTAAAAAAATGGCTAAAATACATTAATAAATACACACCATTACGTACGATTGAGTATATTGCGGGATATAGAAAGATTAAATCGAACGAAATTATCTGGTTATTATAATAAAAAAAATACAATTTTTAACTTTTTGTTTTTATTGCCAAATGATTAAATATCGTATTTAATTTAATTTCAAGTCTTTTTGTTTTAAAACACCCCAGTCTCAATACAGAAGAGCTTGGAGACAGTGTAGTGTATCTGGATCAAGAACAAAATGAAAAAATATTTTGCCGGTAAGAAGTGGAAAAAAAAAAACGTCTGAGAATAAATACGTAATTTTGTTTATTTTCTCTCTCTTTTTTTTTTGCAGTTTTTTTTGTAGTAATTTTCAGCTTTTTATTTCAAAACTTTCAAACTGTAGAACTGTTCGTTTTAAAAGGTATTGTAACCGGCAATGCTTTCGAAGCGAGACTCGATTATGTTGACAGTTTGATGCAGCAACTGTTTGATATTGTTGTGGGAAAGAAAGAGGAACTAGAAGATCCCCAACTATGGCCCAAGGATTATGCAGAGGATTTTATGAAGCAGGGTCAAATGACATTCGATTATATAGTTGTGGGTGCTGGTACAGCCGGCTCGGTGGTGGCCAGTCGTTTAAGTGAAGATTCCCACGTCAAGGTCTTAGTTTTAGAGGCTGGTAGTGATCCGCCAATACTTTCAGAGGTAATCCCATCCAAAGGAAACTGAAAATTGTTGCTTACTTATACCTATGTACATATTTTCTTAATAGATTCACGCCCTATCCTTGCAACTTTTGAATACTTCCTATACATGGAATGATTATGCCGAAGCTAATCCCTCTTGTTGCCAAGCCATGAAAGATGGTCGTTGTTATTGGCCCAGAGGTCGCATGATTGGCGGTACGGGTGGTGTTAATGGCAATATTTTCCTAACTGGTTACGAGAGTGACTTTGATGAGTGGCAACAGCAGGGCAATGATGGTTGGAATTGGAACGGTGTCTATCCATTTTTTGAAAAAGCTACACAAGGACATAACGAGACTACTCATGGGCCTGTCGGTTCTTTAACGTTAAACTATTTTGAACGTTTAGAAAATTACCATATTCTAAAAGACCTCATGATAAACGCTACTGAAGAGGTTGAGAGATCTGATGCCATAAAGAGTCCCGGTTATATGGATAATATTTTAGCCACTGTTGATCGCGGCAAGAGAATGAGCACCGGTAAATCATATTTGGGTAAAGTAGCTGCCACTCGTCCACGTTTACATGTCATAAAAAATGCTTTGGCCACCAAGATACTGTTTCATAATGGCCTCAAAGCTTCTGGAGTAGAGTTTTTGGTAAATGGTACACAGCTTTTAAGAGCCAGAGCCCGTAGAGAAGTTATCATTAGCGCCGGTACATTTAACTCTCCCAAGCTTTTGATGTTATCGGGCATAGGCAAACGCCAGCATCTAAGATCACTTAATATACCGGTGGTGAAGAATTTGCCTGTAGGCGATAATCTACAAGATCATGGCATGATGCCTTTGCTATTAAAATTTAATAAAAATATACCCTCCACCGACGACGAAGAGCCCTTACCCCTTGCCTTATACGATTATTTAATATACCAGAGGGGTCCATTGGCTAGCAGTTCTACCCTAATTGGTTTTATCAATACCCTAAAGGAGAATCAACAAAACAAGTCCGATATTATGATGGTAACGCACTTTAGTAAGCCCACTATGGAATCCAATGTCTTTGATTTTTTGCAATTTAAACCAGATTTGGTGGATAAGTTCTTAAATCGTGTAGAGAATGAAACGATTTTAGAAATTCAAGGCCTAATAATCAAAACAAAATCAAGAGGATCCGTGAAATTAAAATCTACTGATCCTTCACAAGGTCCCCTAATTTACAACAATTACGCATTAGCATCGGATGATCGTCAAACACTTTTACGGTTTGTACGTTTTGTCCAAAAGTTGGCAAAGACTTCAATATTCAAACAATATGGATTGGAACTGATAACCGTACCTCTGGAGGAATGCGATAAATTTCCATTTGATTCCAATGATTATTGGTTCTGTTATATAAAGTATTTCTATATAAGTGCCTGGCATGGTGTAGGAACTTGTCGTATGGGTCCGGCCTCTGATGCCAGTGCTATTGTGGACCAGCGTTTGAGAGTGCATGGTATTAGGGGTTTAAGAGTTATTGATGCCAGTATTATGCCAAATATTACCAGTGGTAATACCAATGGACCCACAATAATGATTGCCGAAAAGGGTGCCCAATTGATCAAAGACGATTGGATGAATAATATATCGTAGAATGTTTACAAATTTTAGGAAAATTAAAAACAAACAAATAAAATGAAATAGAAATGTTGAATTGTTTAGGTGCATGAGTTAAAAAGTATTGTAAAAATAATTGTAAATAAATTTTAGTCAATTTACTTTAGTAGAGGAAGTTAAATTGTTTTATTTTCCCCATCTGTCTACATATACAGTGAGTGTAAAGAAAGAGCACATAAAAAAACTATACATTATTAAATTATCGTTATTTTTATTTTAAAATTGTTACATTGCCAGTTTTAAAATTGAAAAAAAATACAAAAAAAATTTCAAAATATTATAAAATTTTTTCGGGCACTCTCCTTAAGTCGTAAAAGTGGTGAGTTTGGTGATTGTTAGGATTTTATCCATAGTGTACACTTTTTTAACATACATATATAAAATGGTTCTTATAAAAATATGTAGACTGATCGACTGATTTTAAGATAATTGTGGTTTCGACAGACAGGCAGTGGCTATTAATTGGGATTTCCTAAAAAAAAAATACAAACTTTGGCCTTTTGAACTAAACTGAATAATTCCAATTTAGTTTAAGAACTACTGTCACAGGTTCCCAAATTTTGCGATCTGTTAGTCATATTGTTACATAAAGTAATAGTTGTTCGAAGTAATTGTTGTACGAAGTCGTCGTAGTCTAATAGGTAGTATGTTGGCTTATTAGATTTAAGGCTCGAGTTCAAATCCCAAGTCAGACGTTAAAACGAAAATATGAAATATTTCTTCCGCGACTTCCTCTCGGCAGATTTCTGGCTTAAACTCTAGAGTAAATAAAATTCAAAAAACTGTTGTGAGAAGTTAGGTTGTAATCCTGACTTTTATTTTTTTTTCAGCTGTCTTCAACATTTCAATGTTGGTAGCACTGATTTAGTGCATCGAAAACGAGGTTGTATTTTATAAAACCTACTTAAAACCAATGAAAATAAAATAAAAATGAAGTCGCCGTGGTCTAGTGGGTAGTGCGTTGGCTTATTAGACAAAAGGCCCGGGTTCGAATCCCAGGTCAGACATCAAAACGAAAAAATATTTCTTCGGCGACTTCCTCTCAGCAGATTTCTGGCAAAAACTCTCTGAGAGTAAATAATATTCAAAATTCAAAAAACTGTCGTTCCCTTATAAAATTAACGCACACAACATAAGTGGTGTGAAAAGCTAGTTCGTAATCCTGACTGAAGGATTGTAATGTGTATGTATGTACAAGTCTATTTATAAAAATGGCTCAGTGTACGTTATTAATTTTGAAGGGACTGTAATAAGCTCTCTTAACATTGTGCTGTTAAAAAGCTTTAAAAATGTATATTTTAAATTAATGTAAACTCTTATCATTAACGTCTAATTACGTTACGATTAAGTTTGAATATATTCAAATAAATATGTTTGTTACGTTAGTTAAAGCATTGAATGATAGTAACGTAGTCGTTTAATTTATAAAAAAATTTAAAATAAAGTTCTTTCTGACAAAAAGTTTGAGAGTAAAAAAAATTGCCATGAAAAACGTCTCAAAAATCTGTCGTTCGGAGTCGATTGTAAAGTATAGGTCCCGCTACTCGTGTATAAAATTAACGAAGACAACACAAGTTTTGTGAGAAGCTAGGTCATAATCCTGACTGAAGATTTGTAATGATCAATTATGTAGTATCCGTTATATTACTACATAACAGATGCAAGTTTTTTTAGTGCACTTGGAACGAGTCCACCTACAGTCTAAATTGTGATTTCAATTGATTCGTACATTTAAGGAGTTTACATAGTATAATTACCATCAAAACTTGGTAAAACAGGACGTTGAATTGACTTTTTCTTATAATTTTCGCATCTTCGATTATGCAGTTGCAGGATTTACATAAAAAAATCGGTTATTACCTGAAAATATAAAGAAAATTTCAACCGATTAGAAAATTATTTCAAGAGTTTTAATAAATTAAAAATATTTTATAAAGTTCTACTATTGTGGCACTGATTCTTATCAAATATTTTATTTTAGACCACCTCTCGTAAGAGTAATCACCTAAAATAAATGCTTTATAGGACGTACATATTAGAGTTCAGCAATGAATCGTATTTTCGCTACTCATAAGTACTCTTGAAATTTTGATTATGAGTGAGTTAACAGTATTGAAATTCAACTACAGGTACTCGCTACAACATTGATTTATAAGTACAGGTTGCAATGAGCATGAGTACAACGTTGACATCAAACTCATAACATTCAAAATATGTTTGATTCATACACCAATTTCCCTCAAGGGAAGATCACCTTCGGCTTTTTACGCACATAGGACACGAACATCAACATCATTCGGATTTATAAATTTAGAAAAGTACTTTTAATACTTATAAATGATTCAAGTGATTCGAATCATTCATCAAAATTTACATTCTTAGTTGTTGTTACATTAAAAAAGACAGCAAGGAATGTAAACACACAACATTCTAGTGAGAATTGTAGTGTAGTGTAGTGTAGTCCACCGATTTTGCCTGATGCATGGCCGTTTCATTTGCAACTGAGTAATACTGAAACAGCATTAAGCGGGGTCTTACTGTAGTCTTACTGAATATGATATTAAAATAAATATGATTGCGTTTGGAATGCTCATTGTTCAGTTTTTTTTTAATTCGAATAAAATGTTTAGGCCAACACTATTTATAAACTCTTTCGTTTTATTTGAATTTCTCTTATAAATATTTAAATTTAATTATTCTGGGTAAAACAATGTCTCAATAATGTTGCTAAAGAATGTATTGCAAAAACCAAAAACAACCAAAAACAAAGAAGAACTTCAATAATAAAACAAGAGACCAACGCTTACTTTGCAAATATTTAAAATGAAACAAAAATTGTTTAAAAAAATTTTTATTTGCTTTCTGAGTAATTGTTGTAGAAAAACTTAGTTTCATAAGAAAATTTAAAGTGAATGGATTAATTCGTAACGGGGAAAATTAATTCAAAAAACGGCAAAAACGGCGTGAAAAGAAAAGATAGGAAATGTTATTTGGTTATGAAGGAACTCTAACGTTAATGCGTTTTTTATTGACTGTGGGACCCAGCGCGGTAGTGTTGGTTCTGTTATTGGAAGGCATTAAACAATATCGCTTAGATATAGTGGATGCAGAGAATCGTGTCAGACCCATTCATATTGGGGATTTAAGAGATCATTATGACTTTATAATCGTTGGTGGTGGAACGGCTGGCAGTGTTTTAGCGGCACGTTTGTCGGAGATAAAACACTGGAATATTCTATTGCTGGAAGCGGGTGGTGATGAACCTTTATTGGCCGATGTGCCTCAATTATTTCCGCTATTTCAACGTAGCCCTTGGGATTGGAAGTATAAGACCGAAGAGTCTGATCGCTATTGCTTGGCTATGCAAAATCAACAATGCCGTTGGCCTCGAGCAAAAATGTTGGGTGGATGTAGTTCCATTAATGCCATGATGTACGTTCGTGGCAATCGTAAGGATTATGATCACTGGGCCGAATTGGGCAACATTGGCTGGAACTACGATAATATTTTACATTATTTTCGAAAAATGGAAGATATTCGCATTCCCGGTTTTGAAACTGATTCCTATCATGGTCATGGTGGTCCTATAACTGTGGAAAATTATCGTTTTCCCTCGCCTTTGTTGGATATTTTTTTGATGGCCGCCAAGCAATTGAATATGGTAAGCAATCGCCTTGCTTTAAAGATTACTTAAGATTATTGAGAAATAGTTGCAAAGAAACTTAAATTCTTTGAAGCGCTCAGTATGGAATATTTGTTGGCGAACTGTCGGTTCTATGATATCAATGTATTGATATCAATATATTGCCTAGTTTTGTAAAATAGTTTCGAAAATTAATCATAATTACACGATTTCCCTTCTTTACAGCTTAATCCCTATAAGGATTTCAACGGTCGCTCGCAGTTAGGCTTTGGAGTACCCCATGCAACTCTCAGAAATGGTTTGCGTTGTAGTGCCAACAAGGCCTATTTAAGACCCATATGGCGCAGACCCAATTTGGATATTTTATTGAAGGCTTTTGTAGAAGAAATCATAATTGATCCGTATAATAAACGAGCAAAAGGAGTACTTTTCAATTGGTTGGGTATGAAACATACGGTAATAGCCAGCAGAGAAGTTATTTTATCAGCCGGCACTATAGCCAGCCCTCAACTTCTAATGGTATCGGGCATAGGTCCCAGAGACCATTTAGCGGAGCATGATATCGATATTAAACACGAATTACCAGGTGTGGGCGGTAATCTGCAAGATCATGTTTCAACAGTCGGAGCTCTTTACGCCATAGATAATCCGGTAACTGGGCATCGTTTGTCTTTCATAGTACCCGAAATGCTAAACGCCAAATCAGTCGACCGGTTTTTACATCAAGCCGATGGTTTTTTCTATGCAGTACCCATAGCAGAGGTAATGGGTTTTTGGAATAGTAAATATCAAAATCCATATAACGATTGGCCAGATGTACAAATCTTTCTGGGCAGCTACAGTTACAGCTCTGATGGTGGTCTTTTGGGACGTCGTGGTTCATCGTTGACCTTTAATAATTATGCCCAAGCTTTTGAGCCGATTATATATAAAGATGGTTTTATGATTGCACCCTTAATAATGAGACCGAAAAGTCGTGGTTGGCTAAAAATCAAATCGAAGCATAATAATGTACATCCCGAAATATATGCCAATTACTATGACCATCCACTTGATATGGCTGTAATGGTAAGTATATGGTATTCTGGAGAATATGTTTTAAATTCTAATTACTTTCTATGCTTATCAACAGGTAGATGCCTTAAAATTTATACACAAATTTACCCAAACACCCATCTTGAGAAGATTAAATGCTACTTTAAATATTTACGTATGGCGCAATTGCCCGGAAATAGAGTATTTGAGTGATGCTTTTTGGGAATGTTTGGCACGACATTATACCCAGACTATTTATCATCCGGTTGGCACTTGTAAAATGGGCCCATTCACAGATCCAGATGCTGTAGTCGATCCCCGTTTGCGTGTTTATGGCATTAAAGGCTTAAGGGTGATTGATGGCAGTATTATGCCCACTATTACAACGGGCAATACAAACGCTCCGATTTTTATGATTGCCGAAAAAGCCGCCGATATGATAAAAGAAGATTGGCATCATTATCAACATAATTTTTAAGATATTTTAACTATTATTATCAGAGAGTCTCCCTCTTATTGTAGAATGCACATGAACGATTATTATAAATAATTTTGTTGTAAATGCAGGGGGTTGTTGTAGGGAGTAGGCATATTTAATCAATTAAACAATATATTTGTAAATTTTTGGTTCATTTAATTACACTGCTCTGTAAGTGTACTTATTTAATACCCGTAATATTGCTAATGACGAAATATCATTTCCTCAAATGCTTGTCAATATGAATTTCAACTCAATTAGTAATTCGCATCAGACATCTACTTCATCTACAATGATACATACATATTTGATATGCAAATAATTACATTAGTAAATGAAGATTTCTTGTAAACATTTTCCTATGATTTTCAGTTAATGATTTGAAGCTTTTATTTTCACAAATTAAATGCATTTTATGTTACGCGAACACGTTCAAAAACAGTTTACCATACGCATTCCGTTATGTAAACCTAATAATAAATTTATAAATTTAGAAATTGAATTCATTCCATTTCTGTATCTTAATTATCCTCAAAAATAATTAATTAAACAACTTGTGGGAACTTGTATTCAACAGTATTAAAAGAAAATTTTAAATGATCACAGTACCAAAAAATGCTTTTAAATTGAATAGTGAGACCAAAATGATCGGTTTTTCCAATTTTTAGATCATCCAATTTGATCCCATTTGATTAAACGACAAATCAGCATAGCGTGTAATATAATATTTAAATAGTAAATGAAAGGCATTTGAAACGATTTTAAAGTGACAGTAATAAACTTAATTTTTCTATATTACTTAATCTAATCAAACACTAAACCTACCAGTGATGGGTCATGGGGGACCCATTTTGAACATCTTGTTAGAATTTCTTGAAAATAACATTATCACATTGCCATTTGTCTTAACGACTTTTATTACAAAATACATCGAATGTGTTTTCCAATATTTACTCCTCACTTGCTAATTTTTTTAGCCAAGAAACCCCCTTTGGTAGGAATAGGAATACATGAAGTATCGGTAGGTTTAGTGCTAATGCATAAATAAAATTCTCGTGTCACGGTGTTAGTGGTTAAACTTCTCCGAAACGATATTTTGTGTGCATATGGGGTAGGTCTGAGAATCGGACGACATCTATTTTTTATATCACTAAATATTAAAAGGGTAAGGCAAATTGTTAAAATTAAATTGTTAGGTATATATTGATCATAGACGAATAAAATTTGGTAGAACCGATATCAACAATCCCACAAAAAATGGACGTGACAACCCTCACCCTTATAGTGATACCTATACCTCTTAAACTACTGAATCGATTTTGACCATTATTTTTTTTTTGTTCGAAAGCTTATGAAATTTAGATAGCTTTAAAAAAATGCGATTTAGCAAAAAGTAGGCGTGACAAACCTTTAAAATTGAACATTTGGGGATATTGTGATCGAAGACGAATGCAATTTGGTGGATAAGTTCGCAGTGGCGATATCGACAAAGTCACTAAAAATGTGAATGGAATCTCGGAAATTCCCGCGACATAATGTATCTTAATAATATTCTATACGGATGTATACATAAGTGTTTTAGAAATTATTCAGTAAAGTTATGTATTATATATACATAACGAAAAAACAAAATAATTTTAAAATAAAAATTAACAAAAATAACACTATACGATAAAATAAAATAAAAAGTAAATTAAATACACTAAGACATAGTAGATTGTGTGTTTTGTTGAGAAGACCTCAAAAATATTTTTTTACATTTCTCGATCCCTTCAAACTTTTTTATTTGACAAAAACTATTTAATTAGGTTTTAGTAGAGGTGTGCACAAGACATTCTGCTAGCTTATTTCTGTTGCTATTGATTGTACGAGTGCTCTGAAATGTGTATTTTTCATTTATTCAATGTATACAATAGCACTCGTTTGAATGTGAAGTAACGGAACTATGTTTTGTGTTGTAAGAGCATATTTTACTACTGAAGCTACATTTTCAGTATTGCCATATGAATATCAGTAGTGCAAAAAAAAAGTAGTAGTATAAAAAAGGTTTTTCCCCAGAAATAAAAAGTTTAAAAAAGTTACTGGCAATGCTGGCGTCGACGAAGATGTTCGGTTGCCGAGAGCAAAAAAAAGAAATGCATGTTGTGACTCTATGAAGAGTACAATATTTTTGCTGCACTCTTCACACAACTCTCTTTTATACTGTTGTACAGTGGTTAACAAGTGCAGTTATTTATTTTTACACTATCTTTGCTTCACACTTATTTATATTTGCAGCTACAATCAATATTCGGTCTTGAAAAAATGCAATAGTGTGCACAAATTTCTGGATTATTCAAACATTTCTCACAAAATTTCCAAAATTTAAATCTTGTTGGAAAGGGGCGATTTGGACCTCAAAAACGGTATGAGTTTTGATGAGGTAAACTTTTAAAATGCGAATTCATTTCATATTTTTTCTCAACTTTGTCCGTTCATGGTAGCAAACTTTACTTAAAAAATATGAAATACATAAGTGATGAGATTCTGAAAGTGCATCATCTTGCGAAGAGATTGACACTTCGTTTGATCAATCGAACAATTACTGTAGTTATTATATAATAGTTATTTTATAATGAACTTTTATTTAAAAAATTTTCAGGTGGATTTTGATTGTTTACTGGAAAATGTGTCAATTTTAGGTTTGAGCGAACACTAGAAGTTGGCCATTGTTTGAGCAACAAGAAATATTAGCCAACTTTTGGTTGTCGTGCAAACGTGAAATTAACACATTTTGCGATAAACAATCTAGATCCATTAAAACTTTTGAAAATCTTTGAACTGAATGTTCATTTGATAAGATGTCATACTGTTATACTATTTAAATTATAACTACGGTAGTTTTTGTCCAATTTGATCAAACGAAGTGTTAACCTCTTCACAAGATAATGTACTTTCAGAAAGTCATCACTTATTTTATATTTTTTAAACAGATTTTATAATTAAGAATAGGAAACTTCAAAAATAAAAAAAAAAATATAATATTTTCCAAGTTTATCCCATCAAATCCCATTACATAAACATAAGTTTGAACAAAACGTTTATGTATAACGTTTTAAAGACTATTCTCTCCGTTTCTTTTTGGATTTTTAATATAGGTTTAAACATATTTGTGTAATCAATAATTTTGTGTGAGGATTCGAGAAAAATAAAACAAAAGCATTTTTGGATTCTACTCAACCAAGTGAATAACTTAGACAAAATAGTTACTCGGGTGTATTTTCACTGTTGCACCGTGTTATAATATGAAATGAACACATGCAGGTGAGCGTCAAAAGAAACTGTGCAATAAGGATATAATTCTAAAAATCCCCATATAAAACCCAACTTTTATTATTTAAGGAGAGTGCCCGAAAAAATTTCACAATATTTTGAAAATTTTTTTTGAATTTTTTATGCTACAATTTTAAAAACTGAAACAATTTTAAAATAAAAATAACGGTAATTTACTAATGTATCTTTTTTTTTTAATGTACAGTTTCTTTTGACGCTCATTGTATGTATAGTATAAATGTATTTATAAGTTGGTACCATTTAAAAATTAAAAAAAAAAAATAGAAGAAATACAATTTGAATGAAGACATAATTCTTGGGTGTATTTTATTAAAAATTTAACATTTAATTCCTTTAAGTGCGGCGCGTAAGTTCATTTTAATCAAATAAACTCTATATGGGGTGAATCGAAAAGTTCAAAACCGTTTTTTTTAATTTATTTGTGTGTATGAATGCATACCGTCTTATATTAATCACACATTTAATTAAACGCTTTACGAGTAAATGTTGAATTGAATCAACAAAATCTTACATAATTTTGTTCGATTAAAAGAAAAATTCAAACAAACAAACAACACAACGTGTGTACACAATGTATCTGTGCATATGGATGTACGTATGTATTTAATAACAAATTTTGTTATGTAGAAGGAGACAAACAACAACAAAAATGAATGAAATTCATGATATTAAAAATAAATCTGATCTTCCACCAAAAAAATATTAAAAAAAAATTAAAATTTTACACTCATAAATACGAATAAACGAAATGATTTACAAGTTTTACCTGTTTCCAGAGCCACTGTTTGGGGCAAAGAATCGATAAGTTTAAAATATGCATTTGCCAGCCATATGGCTGCTATGGAACATTACACTCTCTTCAGGCACGTAATACCAATCCCCATACGATTTACTCCAACACACATAGACACACACACACACACATGCATGCCATCCATACAAAGTGGAACGTTTGAAAATGTCTCCATTTGAAGAAAACAGGTGTCTGTCGTCTTTACATCTGGATTTTCGAATTTTTAATTTTTCATTAAGAAAACGTTGAAAATCATTTTCAAATTCAGTTGCTTAGTAAAAGTCTACAGTGAAACATCAGCATCCAGTCATACAAATAAAACAACATTATTATTATGCTGCCAATAAAATATCCTTGCCTATTAGGAATTCTATTCTCTTCGATGATCATTAATAGTGCGTGGAGTGCTACAGTGGATAGCATAACACAAGCTGAAATAACACAGTCAAAACAGTTGAAAAAACATTTGGAAGTGCTTAAAGGTCACTTGGAGGATACCATACAAAAATTAGAACACAGCATAAAAGCAAGACAAACTCATTTTCGAATTGAGGCTTTAACGCCGGACAGCGGTAAGTATGTACAGCCATTCATGTGGTATTTCAAAATTTTATTTTTGTTACTATATAGGAATAAGTTGTGGAAAAATCGTGATTATACTCGTAATATGTATATATTGTTGGGCATATGAAAATTGCATTCAAACTAGATTGTCAGGTTAAAAATGTAAAAAAATAAAATAAAATAAAAATTATCGTGAAATAGTGTTGCCAATAATATTTTATTTGCCGAAATTCTGAATAAATTATCAAAGCAAGTACACTTAATTCTGTGTTTACACGGTAGATACATTGCAGGAAAAACTGTGTAAAAAAGACATGAAGTATATAGAAAAAAAGGGGATTAGTTCCATATCTTTCAACTTTATAACAAAAAGTAAAAACTAAATAAAATTTTTATAAGCATTAATGCATTAATTTTATTTCTTAAAATGAAAAGCAATTCAAATCCAAAAAAATTAACATAAATTTAAAATTATTATAGCTTAGGAAGTCAAAAAAATAAAATACGATGATAAATAAAAGGCAGATTCACTAATTTTTAAATGTAATTCAAACAAATTAAAAATCATGAAAAGTTCATAAATAAAAAAATAAAAAAAAAGAGTCAATTTGATGTTAAAAATAACAGAATTCTATTTGCCATCATTATCGGATGTTGTACGTAATCGCTTACGTAAGACTGGTTCAGAATAGCTATCAACTCCAACAGGATTAACATTTTCAGTTTCCGATTGGACAGCACTATGTTAAATAACAAAATCTTTCATTAGCCATTGTGATTTAGGTTTGGACATTTCTTTGTATAACTTATAATAACGAGCCATACAAGATTTCAGATCACGTTGAAATTTTCATAAACTTTTCTCAACCGTGCTACATAAATTAAATACCGACGTGTAAAAACAGAATTAATTTCATTCTCAAGACCCTATTATTACAAAACCGTGTAAAAACAGAGTTGAGTTTATTGTATATTTAGGGGAGCCCTAATTGTGCACTAGATTATTGGCATTCGATTCCAAGCAAAGACTCTGATCTGTAACTTTACACCGAGGAGATGATCGTGGCCACTCCACTCGTAATAATTGGATATATAGTTTATAATATGAAGTCGCCGTGGTCTAATAGGTAGTGTGCTGGCTTATTAGACGTAAAGCCAGGGTTCGAGTCCCAGGCCAGATATCAAAACAAAAATACAAAAAGTATTTCTGCGGCGATTTCTTCTCAGCAGATTTCTGGCAAAAACTCTGAGAATAAATAAAATTGCCATGAAAAGTTTCTCAAAAATTTGTCGTTCGTAGTCGACTTTAAACTGTAGGTCCTGCCACTTATGTATAAAATTAACGCACACGCCATAAGTGGTTTGAGAAGTTAGGTCAATAATCCCAACTGAAAGGTTGTAATGACCAATTATGTATGTAATTTATAATAATATTGTAATGAATAAACAAACAAACAGAAACAAAAAAACAAAAAGAAGTCGTCGTAGTCTAGTAGGTAGAGTATTGGCTTATTAGACGTATGTAAGGTCCGAGTTCAAATCCCAGTTCAAGTAACATAACGAAAATATAAAAATATTTTTTTGGTGACTTTTTCTCAGTAAATTCCCGGCAAAAACGCCATGAGAGTAAATAAAATTGCTATGAACACCTTCTCAAAAATCTGTCGTTCGGAGTCTACTTTAAACTCTAGGTCCTAATACTCTTATATAAAATTAATGCACACAACATAAGTGGTGTGAGAAGCTAGGTCGTAATCCTGACTGAAGGGTTGTACATGAATGACCAATTATGTACGTAAACAAACAAAGAAAATATACTCGCATAACATATTTTTTAAGATCTGCAAACATAGCTGCCTGATTTGACGATTTTAACCTCCAAAAAATATCATTTTGATGATATAACGATTTATACCCTTATTTTGACGATTTTTAGAAATTATAAATTTCCATCAAATACTTTACTTTTGTACATTAAAAGCCGCTTTAAACTTTGTATTTACTTTACAATTGTTACTATTGCAAATTTAGGTGAATAATATCTTTAAGTTATTTGTGAACTTTTGTGATGATTTTTATGTATTTGACGCCTTTTTCATCTCTTAAACGCCAAAAAATTACAAACCACTGCATGAAGGGAGTTCCACATATGAAAAGTTTGAGCAAAGAACGAATTTTGTTTGAAATGCAGTGAGCGATCGTCCACATATTGAAGTGCTCGCCGAAAAAGGCGAATGTTACATAGGAACAATTTCCTTATTTCGCTCGACCACCCATGGGTTTAGATGATGCAATATTATTACTGCGGTTAAGTGGGATTTCACTAATTTTTTTTTTACTGTTTATGTATTTATCTTTTGTTAGGATTTTTTGTTTACGATTTAAATGAACGCCTTTGATGATTTTGACGATTTTTTTTTCAAATATTTGACGATTTGATGCTTTATTTATCTGGCAGCTATGGCTGCAAAGTGTATTCCACGGCAAAAACAATGCATTTAAATACAATGCAACAAATGATTCATTCTAATGATTCATTAATAATACATACAAGTATTGAGAACTTATTGTCGCCTGTTGTAATTCTTAAAATTTTTTCTTTGTAAGCAGTTGTACGGATGTCATCGATGCGAGGTAAGAAGAAAAGGGATACTTTCCTAAAGCATTCACATAATATGACTCCAATTTCTACGGTTCGAATATCGTTGTAGACAAATTACTTAAAAATAATTAACTGATAGATATTCATCACTTAGGGTATAACTGCCAAATTCAATGCCAACTCCTTGTCATGGATGTTTATTAATTTCTTTTTAAAGCATTTTAAACTCCGTAGAGAAATGTTTACTTAATTTGACATTTTTTAACCTCTTTAATACTCACACCAATCATACTTCATTTATTGCAATTTCAGAATACATTGAAGCAGCTTTGGCAACACAAGGCAACAATGATTTTATACGTGCAGCATCAGTTCCGGAAACTCCATTGCCATCACAGAAAATGCGTATCAATCAAAATAGCGGCCTCAGACGAAAACGTTCGCACAGATGAATGTGCTTTAAACAGCTTTTTTTGGCCGCCAGACATATCTAGAAGCTAACCTGAATTTAATTTTTACGGAGAAAATGCATTCTTTGGTACATGATTGGTCACATTTTTTATTCAAAGAATTTATTTGATAAGACAGTGAAATACAATTTAATAATTTAGTAAAATTTATAAATAAAAATCTTATAAATTAAGAAATTCGTTTAAACAAATATCTGAAATTGTTGCATATTTGATTAATTGAAGATTTTTTCACAGTAACGTACGTTGCAGTATATGTTTGCATCTGTAACAGTTGCAAATGTGAAATGCTGTTCTAGAACTGCATTAATTGAGTTTTACTTTTTCTAAACCTAGCGTAATAGAACTTTTCATTATAAAAAATCACTGAATAAAATAACAAACAACAACAAAATATACACATCAAACGGTTCACAAACTTATACAAACAAATATGTACATACTGAATATATACATACAGTGAGCGTTAAAAGAAATTGTACTAAAAAAAATATACATTATTAAGTTTATTTTAAAATTATTTAATTGGCAGTATTTAAATTTGAAAAAAAATACAAACATTTTTGAAATATTGTCAAATTTTTTCGGACACTCTCCTTAAGTGGTAAATGTTGAGATTGGTTGTATTAGAATTTTATTCAAAGTGTACATTTTCTTCAGACACTCACTGTATATCTATTATTTGACTTATAATAATAAATGCTATGAGATTTGATAAGGTAAACTTGGAAAATGCGAAATTTGTTCATATTTTTTCAAGAATGTTCGTGAAATCGGATCAGAAATGTTTGAATAATCTAGAAATTTATGTGTAAAGTAAAACAAGTTTGGAGGGTTTGAGAAATATAAAAAAAATGTATTTTTGCGTTCTACTCAATTAACTGAACAACCCGTGATTTTCACTTTCACTACGTGTAATTAATAAATGAGATTTTAAACAGAAATACAGTATTTCATAAGCGGTCTAGAACAATTTGTAATGACTACATTTAATGTTTCGTGTTTAATTGCTTTACTTTTTATAAAATCTTCTACCAGCTAAAAATCTACAATAATTATCATTAAAGAAAACAAAACAAAACAAATAAAAAATCAATGAATTACCGATTTTATGTCATTTATATTCTTTGTGGGACTGTTGTTGCTTTTTATTTTAATGGTTTGATTTAAAATTATTTACAGCCTTAAGTTAGGCTGCAGTTAAGTTTGTATACCTGGGTTAACTTTATATGATTAAGGGCCATTATTACAACTTGCTGTTAACTAAAGGAAGGATTTTAACTGACCGATAAGTTGTTTTTCATTATTATGAGAACCTATCCAATAAGATAGAAGTGAGCGTTAAGGATCATCCTGGCGGTAACTTTTAAAGTTAAGTTACTGTTTGAACAATATGGCGACTTCATATTTAAACAAAATGACCATATACAACAAAAAATGGAAACCCCTTCTTTCTATTGCTTTAAACAAAACTTATTTAATTGAGCAATTTAATTGAGTCAATATTCCGTTAATTGAGAACAAAATTTTAACTATTCAGGTATAATAAATATACGCAATATTCAACTTCCTCAATATTCATTTGACAGCTGCTAAACAAACCAGCTGGTTGTATCAACAACATTGTTTTTCGTTTGTTTTTTTCGCATTATTATTATTTTTAGGGCCATTATTAAAACTTCCCGTTAAAGTTGGCGTTAGTTAAAGGTACCTTCAGCTAAAGTAAATGACAAAGTTACCTTTAACTTATTTTGGTTATTACAACTTACAGATAAAACAAAATTAACTTTTTCAAAAATATGGCAAGTTTTTTTTAACACAGTGGCAACAGCGTACTTCGTTTTGGTTGTTGTATATGCTAATTTTGTTTAAATTTTAAGTTGCCATATCGAATATATCATATGATATGGCAAGTTCAAACATAAAGTGACCTTTAAATGTTAAAGGTAGGATGATATTCCCTTTTGCTTAACGTTCACTTCTATCTTATTGGCTACTCATAATAATGAAAAACAATTTATCTCTCCGTTAAAAGCCTCCCTTTAGTTAACGGCAAATTATAATAATGGCCCTTAGTATTATACTATGTTCCGACAGGTACTTTTATTGCGTAAATCGCAATAAAAGCCGTTATTGAGATCAATATTTCATATAAAACTTCAATTAATTATGGCTCAATATTGTTGTTATAATATTCAGAAAAATTCTAAATACAGTATTGTCCTAAATGCGTTCAGTGAGCATATTACAATTTTTCGAACGCTTTCAATTGATATTTGACAACTTAAATGACAACAATGACAAAGAAATTTAAAAAAAAATGACGTTCTTTCTTTTCTGCAAACTTTTTAGAATTACAAAATTTTTCTTCCTCATCCTTCTGAGAGAAGCCACTTTGGAATCAAAAGTTGATCCTACTAAGCGCAACAGCTTGGAGTTCCTGTTATACAGTAGTAAGACCTTTTCCAACGTTGAGTTGTCCTCTATTTTTCACAACTTTTTTTGGAACTAATTTACGCGACTAAAATAAAAACAATGTTGCTTTAAAAATTAGCTGTCTTGTTTACCAGCTGTCACAAAAAAAAAAAAAAATTGCGATTATTATGTGTCTGAAAACATAAAATATTGTACACAAATAAAGGAATATTGACTCAATAAAAGTGCCTATTTGAACATAGTATTACACAATGTTCACGTATGCAATTTAATTGAGTCAATATTCGGTTAATTGAGCACAAAATGTTAACCGTTCAGGTATAATAAATATACGCAATATTCAGCTTAGTCAATATTCATTTGAGAGCTGGTAAACGTGAACATAGTATTATCGACATTATTGTGGCACTGCTATATTTTTAAAAAAAATAATTTCCTTTTAGCTATAAGTTGTAATAGCGAATAAATAGTTAAAGGTAACTTTTCAGTTTCCACGTTTAACGGCATGTTGTAATAATGGCCCTAACTCTATTGTGATATTAATTGGTAATTGTTTCTTAACCTACTTCAAGTATAAAAAGAAATTAAAAAGTTATAAAGAGAGATCCAGAGGTGTCAAAGACAGACATAATAGCCTCAATTTGACTCGGCTGTTCGTAGTAAAGTTTAAACTACAGTAAAGGGAATTACATTGATCTAGTGATGGAGATAATTTTCAGGAATTTCCCTCTAACAACTAATTTTTATTCCCTTAGGTATTTTCAGAAAATTTTTTTTTTTAAATTTCAATCTGAATCGTAATCGGTAAAATTAAGTGCCTGATTTTGTAAGACGGATGAGTGTTTTGAGTGTTTTTGTTTGTTATAGAAAAAAAAAATCAACTTTCTATTATCACACATGAAAATAATTGATTTTAATTACTAAAAAAAAAATTCTTCATGTTTTAAATTCGAATGCAATTCTTAATTTTTTAGTCACCATCAGTGAACGCATATGATAACAATTTTTCTTTTAAATAAAACTGATGCGTTTAAATAAGAATATTGCGTCCTTTTGTTTATTACTGTGAATAGAAATGAAAAGAATTCAATTATTAATTGTAATTCTTTCATGAAATACAAAAAAAGAAAACAAAAATGCGATAATATGATTTGGAAAAGAGTATAAATGTCGCATTCTGGATTCTTTATTTTACTTTTTCTTGTTGATAATGACATGTGAAGCATTATTATCGGCACAATGTGCCAGTCTAAGTACGTCCGCTGTGAGTTCGTTGGTGTCTTTATTGGTGCAAAGTATTTTCGCAGCTCAGTGTAATATATCACGTAGCAGCCATTGGCCACCGGATTATGGACAAAAAGCTCTGGATGCGGGTTTGGAGGCTTATGATTTTGTAGTCATAGGTGCCGGTTCTGCTGGTTCAGTTGTTGCCAGCCGTTTAAGTGAAAATCCTAATTGGAAGGTATTGGTCTTGGAAAGCGGTGGTGATCCCCCTCAAGAGTCCGAGGTAGATACACAATATTTTGTTTGTCAAAGAATTTCAAAAAACTAACTATCAATTTTAGATACCTAGCTTGTTCTTTTCATTAGTAAATACCAGTTTTACTTACAATTATGCAATTGAGAAGAGTAATCTAACGTGCCAGGGCCTTAAGGGTAAACAGTGCTATTGTACTCGTGGTAAAGTTTTAGGAGGTACGGGAACCATTAATGGTATGATTTATGTGCGCGGCAATCGTTTTGATTACGATCGTTGGTGGAGTGAAGGTAATACAGGTTGGAGTTATGACGAAGTAAAGTATTATTTTGACAAGTCTATTAGACCCGTTGGCAATGATACTCATCCTAAAGGTTATGTTACACTTAATGAATTTCCGGTATTTGATGAAGACATTGAAACTATGATCTTTGAAGGAGCCCAGGAATTGGGTGTTAGTAAAATAGACGAATATAAAGAAGGCAGTTATATCGGTTATACGCGTCTTAAGGGTAACGTGCAAAATGGCCGTAGACTTAGTACTGCCAAGGGACATTTGGCTAGAGTTTCACAGCGATCGAATTTGCATATAATAAAACATGCTCAAGTTACACAATTAATGTTTGATTCGTCCAATCAAAGAGTACAAGCTGTGGAATTTTTACTTCAAGGAAAACAAAAACTCCAAGTAAATGTCTTAAAAGAAGCCATTGTATCAGCTGGTACCATAGATTCTCCCAAAGTTTTAATGCTTTCTGGTATTGGACCAAAAGAACATTTGGATTCCTTAGGCATACCAGTGGTTAAAGATCTTCCAGTGGGAGAAAATTTTCAAGATCACGTGTTTATAAATGTTTTTGTAACCACACGGGGAACGGAAAGAAATCAGACTGTATTACTGGATACAATTTACGATTACCTGATACATAAAGGTGGCCCATTAAGTTCTCATGCCACAGCCGCATTGACTGGTTTCATTAACACGAACTTTTCCAGTTCATCGCTATATCCTGATATTGAATATCATCATTTCTTAAGCAGAAAAGGAGATATGTTTGCCCTAGACTCTCTTTTAAATGGCGTTTACATCACACCGGAGTTGGGACCATTCTTTAAGGAGACAATACAAAAACATGATATAATCTCAATTGTTGTAATTCTTGCACATCCCAAGTCGGCAGGGAACATTAAACTGAGATCTAAATGCCCTGCAGATCCTCCAGTAATCAGTGGTAATTATTTAACCGAAGAAGAAGATATTGAGACTTTACTTAAGGCCATGAAGTATTTGGTATGTTTAGAAAATACGCAAGCATTTCGTAAAATGGATGCCAAAATCCTTCATATACCTTTAGACGAATGCGATCAATACGAGTTTAAGTCTGACAATTATTGGAGATGTTACTTTAGGTATATCATGGGAGGTGGCTATCATATCACGAGCACTGTTAAAATGGGTCCCCATGGAGATGAACGTGCTTGTGTCGATCCTCGACTAAAGGTTAAAGGTATCGATAATTTACGCGTCATCGATGCATCAATTATGCCATACGTTACCAGCGGCAATACAAATGCCCCCACCATAATGATTGCCGAAAAAGGCTCTGACCTAATCAAAGAAGACTGGAATATTAAAAATGAAAAATAATTTTAAGAATTAAAATTCCATTTTCGAAATTCTTAGTTTAGAATAAGTGACATACGGTCGGTTGATAATTTAGCAATACTTGTACTTGTAATTGAAAATAAAAATGAATAAAATGTCATGGTCCACTGGTGTAACTACTTATTATGCTGCGGCTTAAAATATATCGATAAATAATAATGCTGTTAAGTATTAAATACTTACATACTCATATGTGCAGATTTATGAAATTTTAATTATTTTTCACATAATGAAATCAAAGGTACTTTATTTTCGGTTTTTATTTTCATATATAAGAAAAAATTGAATTAAACGTTAGACATTCGTAATCACTGCTTATCTCCGTGCTAATAAATAAAGTCTTTCATAACATAATAAATTAATTGGAGAAGAAGCATTCTATACTATTCTATAGTATTCTATAGTTTTCTATACTATATTATAGTATTCTATACCATTCTGTGCCATTCTATACTATTCAGTGCTATTCTATGCTACTCTATAATATTCTATACAATTCTATACTATTTTGTAGTATTCTACACTATTCTAGAGCATTCTATGCTATTCTACGCTACTTCGTACTATTCTATACTGTACTATTCCATGCTATTCTATACTATTCTATAGTATTCTACACAATTCTGTTGCAGTATAGAATATTCTACGCTATTCTATAAAATTTTATACTATACTATTCTATACTGTTCAGTGCTATTCTATACTATTCTGCGCTATTCTATGCTGTTCTAGACTATTCTATAGTATTCTACATTATTCTCTAGCATTCTATAATATTCTACACTACCCTATACTATTCCATACTATAATTTCTATGCTATTCTATATTTTTCTATACTATTATACGGTATTCTATACTATTTAATAACATTCTATGCTATTCCATACTATTCTATAGAATTCTATACTATTCTATAGCATGGTATACTATTCTATAGCATTCTATACTATTCTATAGCATTATATACTATTCTCTACTATTTATTTTGAAATGTTATTTGTTAACTCAAGTATATTAAATATATATAGAAAACGTTTTGTATTTTTAGTCTTCTTCTATGAAAAATAGTTCTCCAGCGATTTCCTCTCAGCAGATATCTGGAAAAAACTTTGAGAGTAAATAAACCTGCCATGAAAAAGTTTCTCAAGAAACTGTCATTCGGAGTCGATGTTAAACTGTATGTCCCCACCCTCGTATAGAAACATTAACGCACACAAAGTAACTGGTGTGAAAAACTAGGTCGTACTCATTTTAATTGTACCGGCAGGATGATAACACGCCCTTGAAAAATATGTCAAATAACAACGGCAATATTCATCAGATCTAAACTCAAGTTAGTCGTATTCTGCTAATGGTATGTGAACGATTTCAACTTGTTTATCCCTGAAAGCTTGAGTTTGTTCCTGCCTCATTAAATGTTTCATGGCCTCGACCAAAACTTCGATGTCATGTTCCATTGACAAATAGTTGCCATTAGTAAAAGGCGGTTGAAGGGGAGATTCCGATTTTAGTTGTATGTTACCTCTTGATTTTGGATGACCTATTAGAACACATATGCCCAGCATATCATAATTATTTACAATATCCTTGAAATATTTTCTCAAATCTTGTCTAGTATGTACACCATTCAAGTACGTTTCCAAGCCCAACATATCACCTCTCCTTATGATAAAATGATGCATTTCTACGTTCGGATATTCGGATGCCTGTGTAAAGTTTGTATTTATGAAGCCAGTTAGAGAGATTGTGCCATGAGATGTTAAAGGACCCCGCTTATGAATTAAATAATCGTAAATGGCATCCAAAGCTAAAGTTTCATTTAGTGGAGTACCGGGTAGGCCCAAAATACGTTGAATAAAACATGATCTTGTAAATTCTCCCCTATGGGAAGATTTTTAACCACTGGTATGTTGAAAGATTGCAAATCTCCACTTTAAGGTTTTGTTTTTCTCGAAGTAAAAATTCCACTGCAGTCACTGTTTGTCTGGACGTATCAAAATCAAGTTTTGTTACATGGAGATTTTTTATGATATGTAGTTTTGGCCGATGAAATACTCTGCCCAAATGTACTTAATCGACGACCATTTTCTATAGTAACTTTAACATGGTCCTAACCTAAGTAATTGCTTTCTTTGAATTCTTCAACAATGTTTAGACCCAATTCCTGGGCTCCTTGGAACATCATGCTCTCTACATCGCCATCAAATACAGGAAACTTATTAAGGGCCACGTAACTGTGAGGATGGGTGTCATTACCAGCTGGCTTAACAGACTTTTCAAAGTAGGGTTTTACGTCATCGTAGCCACAACCAATGTTACCCAACTCTTGCCAACGATCGTAATCGAATCGTGTGCCAGACACATACATCATACCATTAATTGCACCAGTGCTGCCAACTACTTTACCCCGGGAACAGTGGCACTGCTCGTGAGAAATGGCTTTGCAGGACAAATCATTTGCTTCGACCATTTAATAGTGAGTGAAAGGTGTGCTCTGTATACTAAAGAACAGGCTGGGTTCCTATAATACAATTATATTAAAAAAAAAATTCTTCAATTTAATAACCTGCAACCACCTCGGATTCTTGTGGAGGATCTCCGGCGACTTCCAAGACCAAAACTTTCCAATTTGGATTTTCACTCAAACGACTAGCTTTTACAGCACCAGCACCATTTACCACCACGAAATTGTAAGCATCTAAACCAGCCTCTAAAGTTTTGCCCGCATAATTTTTAGGCCATTGATGGGAATTCGTTATATTACACTGGGCTGTGAACAGGCTATGAACCAAAAACGATACCAGAGTATTCATTAAGCCCACACTGGGAATAGGACACTGTGCCGCATATATTCCTTGGGTTGCTAGTTCCCAATTAATCGAGTACATCTTCGCTTTGAATATTAGAAACTGTCAAATAAAATATTTCGCCGACTTGTATTTATAGCCACTTTTACTCTCGCAATATACGTTTTGTGAAGTAAAACTTATTTTTTTTATGATTTTCTGAATGTCATAAATAAAAAAATAAAAAAAAAACTGTCAATGTGATGATGGAAATAACAGAATTTCTATTTGCCATCATCATCTGATGTTGTACGTAATCGCTTACGTACGACTGGTTCAGAATAGCTATAAACTCCAACAGGATTAACATTTTCAGTTTCTTTTATTAGGCGTTGTGATTTAGATTTGGACATCTCTTTGTATAACTCATAATAACGTGCCATAAAAGATTTCAGATCACTCTGAAATTTTCATAAACTTTTCTTAAGCGTGCTACATACATACATAAATCAAATACCAACGTGTAAAAACAGAATTAATTTCATTCTCAAGACCGTGTAAACCGTTGTATATTTTGGGGAGCTCTGATCTGTTAATTTACACCGAGGAGATGATCGTGGCCATTCCACTCATAATAATTGGATTTTATAATAATATTGTAATGAATAAACAGACAAACAGAAACAAAACAAAAAGAAGTCGTCGTAGTGTAGTAGGTAGAGTATTGGCTTATTAAACGTATGTAAGGCCCGAGTTCAAATCCCAGGTCAAGTAACAAAACAAAAATAGTTCTTCGGCGACTTTCTCTCAGCAAATATCTGTCAAAAACTCCCTGAGAGTAAATTAAATTGCCATGAAAAGCTTCTCAAAAATCTGTCGTACGGAGTCGCCTTTAAACTCTAGGTCCCGCCACGCGGTGACATCTTAATATTCTTCATATTTTTACAATCTGTCAGAAATGCCTGAGTAATCTAATTTTTGTTAATTAAACAAGTTTGGAGGGTTCGAGAAATATAAAAAAAGGTATTTTTGAATTGTACTCAACAAACTGAACAACGTAGACTGTGGAGTTATTCGTATGTATTTTCACTGTTAAACCATGTAATAAACTGAGAGCCCTGGTAGTCTAGTGCGTATTATGGCCGACTATTAGCGTGAGCTCGTATATAATTAGACTATAATTTATAATTGTATTGTAATTAATAAAAAAAAAATAAGTAAATAATTAACTGAGAGGCATTTAATAGACCTTGTCATGGATGTTTATTAATTCCTTTTTAACGAATTTTAAACTCCGTAGAGAAATGTTTACTTAATTTGACATTTTTTAACCTCTTTAATACTCACACCAATCATACTTCATTTATTGCAATTTCAGAATACATTGAAGCAGCTTTGGCAACACAAGGCAACAATGATTTTATACGTGCAGCTTCAGTTCCGGAAACTCCATTCCCATCACAGAAAATGCGTATCAATCAAAATAGCGACCTCAGGCGAAAACGTTCGCACAGATGAATGTGCTTTAAACAGTTCTTTTTGGTCGCCAAACTATCTAGAGGCTAACCTGAATTTAATTTTTGCGGAGAAAATGCATTCTTTTGTAGAATTTATTTGATAAGACAGTGAAATACAATTTAATAATTTAATAAAATTTATAACTAAAAAAAACCTATAAATTGAGAAATTCGTTTAGACATAAATCAGAATTTGTTGCATATTTGATTAATTTAAGATTTGTTAACAGTAACGTACGTTGCAGTATCTGTTTGCAACTGTAACTGTTGTGCTTGTGAAATTCACTTCTAGAACAGAATTAAATCAATATAAAGACGCCTGGAGGCGATCAAATAAAATCATCAACACCTTATATGGGTGTGTGTTGTCATTCTGTACGTCGACCTTGATGGCTTTGATGAAATTCATCAAAAATTTATTTGATCATCTCTAAGGGCCATTATTATAACCTACCTTTAACAAAAGGGAGGATTTTAACGGAGAGATAAATTGTTTTTCATTATTACGAGTACCCAATAATATAGAAGTGAGCGTTAAACTAAAGGGAAGAAGGTCACTTTCTGTTTGAACTTACTATATCAAATACTATTTTTGATATGGCAATTTCAAATTTAAACCAAATTAGCATATACAACAATCAAAAGGAAGTTTTCCTTTTGCACTGCGTTAAAAAAAAACTTGTTTAATTAAGCAGTTTTATCGACTTTGCTCCGGCACTGCCATATTTTTGAAAAAGTTAATTTTGTTTTATCGGTAAGTTGTAATAACCAAAATAAGTTAAAGGTAACTTTGGCGTTCATTTTAGCTAAAGGTACCTTTAACTAACGACAACTTTAAAGGTAAGTTGTAATAATGGCCCTAATTGTGATTGACAAGCATTGTCTCATTGCGCTGATAAACAAAAAAAATATTTTTTTTATTGCAAATAGTGAGTGAGTATAATTTATTCGCTGTTGCATTTTTTACAAGTTAAATTGTATTTGCTAAATATTCTTGCCGTCAACAATATGAATTATTTTTCATGTGAAAACTAGTTTCCTTTTTTATACGAACTTTTCATCCAAAGTTTTTTCTTTCTTTCCATATTTTCCATCTTTTTCTTCATCGTCATCCGATGATATTTTAAGAAACGAACACTACAAAATTAAAATGCAAATGATGAAATGATGATTGAGGAATTTATTTATACGTCTCAATCACAAGGCTTATGTATGTATTACAAGATGAATATATTTGATCGTCTCCATACGCTCTAAATTTTTCAAAAACTATCATAATGGATTTTTTCATTATAAAAACATTCAGTGAATAAAACAAATAAAGAACAACAAAATATACACATTAAACGGTTCAGCGAATTACAGAAACAAATACGTAGGAATTTATAAAAATATTATAAAGTTGCCAGGCAAAAAAATACTGCAAGTGGGTAGTGTATAATAAATCTGTGTCGAGACGAGAGTCTCTGATTAATAACCCGGAATTATATTAAAAAGTGAACACGCTCAAGTTTGTGTGTTAATAAGGATCATGAATAAAATTGAATTGAATAGAACTAAAAAAGCGCATACGTTTCACGTTATTACAGAACGTTTAAATAATTTGCTTACAAGCTCATAAGCGATCAAAAGTCAAAAATCAGAGTTTATGGTGATAATATAATCCATGTCTCAAATAGCCTAGACTACCAGGACATTTTGAAAGAGTAGATTCTTCAACAGGATTGTGTTATTATAAAATATTTTCAATATCTTTCGACAGTAGGCGAGAAACTGCATTTCAATGTTCAATCAAAAGGGAATACAAAAAATTTGGCGATTAATTACCTAAAGCCTTAGGATTTCTCAAACTGATGTGGATTTAAACCCAAGCCTAACAACGTATTAAGAAATTCAATTGGTAGCAGTGTTAGACCAGTCATAGACTGGTTGTGCTTACTTGTGTTTCTATTAAGGGTTTAGATAATTTAAGTTAAATTCATCAAACAAATGAGAAATGAATGGATTGTTCTAAAAAATCTTTAGTATAGTGTATGCTGTATTGAATACACTTGTTTTTTTGTGAATGCTTAATGTTATGCTGCTTTGTGTATTTCGTATTCCAAATGTAATTTTTTTTCTTGTGGCATTCAAACGATTTGATAGCACGGCACCAACAGAACTTTTGAAAAACATATGAAAAAATTGGGCAATTCACATAACTTTGTATCGCGTATGTTGTATTGAATATTTTTGGTTGTTTGTGAACGCTCAGTGTTATGCTGTATTGTGTATTTCGTATTCCAAATGTATTTTTTTTTGGCATTCAAACAAGTTGATTGAACCAAGATAACTTTTGAAAAACATATGAAGAAAATGTGTATAAGTGTATCGGATTTTTATATGAAAATTACCAACAACAAGGATGCACTGTTGTATAATCGTCCAACAATACACTCAATACAACGATACAACATACATACATAATTGGTCATTACAACCTTTCAGTCAGGATTAATAACCTAGTTTATCACACTACATATGTTAAGTGTGTTAATTTTATACATAAGTGGCGGGACCTACAGTTTAAAGTCGATTCCGAACGAAAGATTTTTGAGAAACTTTTCAATGCAATTTATATTTTTACTCTCACAGTTTTTGCGAGAAATCTGCTGAGAGGAAATCGCCGCAGAAATACTTTTTGTATTTTATTTTGATGTCTCGCCGGGGTCTCGAACCCTGGCTTTACGTCTAATAAGCCAGCACACTACCAACTAGACCACGGCGACCAAGACCACAAGGACACAACGGCTTGTCTAAATGGACCAATGCTGTTTCATAGGCGAAGTACAACAATTTGTAATAATTTAATTTAATGTTTAGTGGTTATTTACTTTACTTTTGATAAAATGTTCTAGCAGATAAAAGTCTACAATAATTATCGTTAAAGAAAACAAAACAAAACAAATAAAAAACAAATGAATTACCGATTTGATGTTTTTTATTTTCTTTGTGGGACTGTTGTTGCTTTTTATTTTTATGATTTGATTTTAAAATGTTTACAATCTGCACTTTATGTGTGTACATGGGTTAACTTTATACGATTAAGGGCCATTATCACAGCTTGCCGTTAACTATAGGAAGGATTTTAATGGGCAGACAAATTATTTTTTATTAATATGAGTACCCATCCAATAAGATAGAACTGAGCGTTAAGGATCTTCCAGCCGGTAACTTTTAAAGTTATTGTTTGAATAATATGGCAACTTTAAATTTAAACAAAATGATGATTTACAACTTGCCACTGCGTTAAATAAATCTTATTTAATTGAGTAGTTTTATACTATGTTCCCATATGCAATATTCAGTTAATTGAGAATAAAATTTTAACTGTTCAGGTATAATAAATATACGCAATATTCAGCTTACTCAATATTCATTTGACAGCTGCTAAACAAACCAGCTGGTTGTTTCAATAACATTGTTTTCGTTTTTTTTTCGTAATAGCCTCAATTTGACGCGGCTGTTCGTAGTAAAGTTTTAATTACAGTGCAGAAAATTGCACTGGTCTACTATTGGAGATAATTTTCAGAAATTTCCCTCCGACAAGTAATTTTTATCCCCTAGGGTATTTCCAGTAGCATTTAAATGAGTATTTATTTTTTTCTTTGTTAAATTTACAGGGATCTGGAATACGTCGATTTTTTTTGTCAAATTTCAATCTGAATTGTAATCGGTTATATTAAGGGCAAGTTTTTGTAAGACGATGATGAGTGTTTTGAGTGCTTTTGTTTGTGTTTTTTCAAATAGATCGTTCGTCTTTCAAAAACAGGGTTTAAATAAGTGCATGGAACTCAAAAGGTAACAGTGGCATATATTTTTCAATTGCTCTTATATGCGGAAAATGCAGTACAATTAACAAAAAATTTGTAGGGGGTTAGGTTAGAGGAGGTGGTTATGGAAATAAAAAAAAAATTGAATTTTCTACTATTGCACATGAAAATAATAGAATATAATTACGAAATCAAATTAATTAGACTTTGAAAATTGTTTATGTTTTAAATTCGAATGAAATTTTTAATTTTTTAGTCACCATCAGTGAACGCACATGATAACAATTTTTCTTTTAAATGAAACTGATGCCTTTAAATACGAATAATGCTGCCTTTAGTTTATTACTGTAAATAGAATAAATTTCCATTATTAATTGCAATTGTTTCATAAAATACAAAACAAAAAAAAAGCGATAATATGATATGAAAAGAAGTATAAATGTCGCATTCTGGATTCTTTTTTTTAGTATTTCTTGTTGATAATGACAGGTGAAGCATTAGTATCGGCACAATGTGCCAGTCCAAGTGCGGGCGTTGTGAGTTCGTTGGTATCTTTACTGGTGCAAAGTATTTTCGCAGCTCAGTGTAATATATCACGTAGCAGCCATTGGCCACCGGATTATGGACAAACTGCTCTGGAGGTGGGTTTGGAGGCTTATGATTTTGTAGTCATAGGTGCCGGTACCGCTGGTTCAGTTGTTGCCAGCCGTTTGAGTGAAAACCCCAATTGGAAGGTATTGGTCTTGGAAAGCGGTGGTGATCCCCCTCAAGAGTCCGAGGTAGATACACAATATTTTGTTTGCCAAAGAATTTCAAAAAACTAACTATCAATTTTAGATACCTAGCTTGTTCTTTTCATTAGAAAATACCAGTTTTACTTACAATTATACCATTGAGAAGAGTAATCTAACGTGCCAGGCCCTTAAGGGTAAACAGTGTTATTGTGCTCGTGGTAAACTTTTAGGAGGTACAGGAGCCATTAATGGTATGCTTTATGTGCGTGGCAATCGTTTTGATTACGATCGTTGGTGGAGTGAAGGTAATACAGGTTGGAGTTATGACGAAGTAAAGTATTATTTTGACAAGTCTATTAGACCCGTTGGCAATGATACACATCCTAAAGGTTATGTTACACTTAATGAATTTCCGGTATTTGATGAAGACATTGAAACTATGATCTTTGAAGGAGCCCAGGAATTGGGTGTTAGTAAAATAGACGAATATAAAGAAGGCAGTTATATCGGTTATACGCGTCTTAAGGGTAACGTGCAAAATGGCCATAGACTTAGTACTGCCAAGGGATATTTGGCTAGAGTTTCACAGCGATCGAATTTGCATATAATAAAACATGCTCAAGTTACACAATTAATGTTTGATTCGTCCAATCAAAGAGTACAAGCTGTGGAATTTTTACTTCAAGGAAAACAAAAACTTCAAGTAAATGTCTTAAAAGAAGCCATTGTATCAGCTGGTACCATAGATTCTCCCAAAGTTTTAATGCTTTCTGGTATTGGACCAAAAGAACATTTGGATTCCTTAAGCATACCAGTGGTTAAAGATCTTCCGGTGGGAGAAAATTTGCAAGATCACGTGTTTATAAATGTTTTTGTAACCACACGGGGAATGGAAAGAAATCAGACTGTATTACTGGATACAATTTACGATTACCTGATACATAAAGGTGGGCCGTTAAGTTCTCATGGCACAGCCGCATTGACTGGTTTCATTAACACGAACTTTTCCAGTTCATCGCTATATCCTGATATTGAATATCATCATTTCTTAAGCAGAAGGGGTGATATGCTTGCCCTAGACACTCTTTTAAATGGCATTTACATCACACCGGAGTTGGGGCCATTCTTTAAGAAGACAATACAAAAACATGATATCATCTCAATTCTTGTACTTCTTGCACATCCCAAGGCGGCAGGCAACATTAAACTAAGATCTAAATGCCCTGCAGATCCTCCCGTAATCAGTGGTAATTATTTAACCGAAGAAGAGGATGTTGAGACTTTACTTAAGGCCATGAAGTATTTGGTAAGTTTGGAAAATACACAAGCATTTCGTAGAATGGATGCCAAAATCCTTCATATACCATTGGACGAATGCGGTCAATACGAGTTTAAGTCTGACAATTATTGGAGATGTTACTTTAGGTATATCATGGGAGGTGGCTATCATATCACGAGCACTGTTAAAATGGGTCCCCATGGAGATGAACGTGCTTGTGTCGATCCTCGACTAAAGGTTAAAGGTATTGATAATTTACGCATCATCGATGCTTCAATTATGCCACACGTTACCAGCGGCAATACAAATGCTCCCACCATAATGATTGCCGAGAAAGGCTCTGATCTAATCAAAGAAGACTGGAATATTAAAAATTAAAAATAATTTTATGAATTAAAACTACTATAATACCGCTGTAACTACTTATTATGCTGCGGGTTAATATATTTCGATAAATAATAATGCTGTTAAGTATTAAATACTTACATACTAATATGTGCAGACTTATAAAATTTTATTTACTTTTCTCATAATGAAATCAAACGTACTTTATTTTCGGTTTTTATTTTCAAAAATAAGAGAAAAATGAATTAAACGTTAGACATACGTAATCACCTGCTTATCTCCGTGCTAATAAATAAAGTCTTGCATAACATAATAAGGTGTTACATAATAAATTAATTGAAGAAGACTTAATATCACGTAAGAAGGAATTGAGTGTAACGAACTTTAAAGATATTGCCTCATGAAGGACAAGTAGATGGCAAGGTCGTGTTCTTTCTCCTTTCCAAATAGTGCTTCATCTTGTAATGTTGCGAGCTTAAGCGTCATCACTGAGATCTTGAAAATGTTGATGACATCTACCTGCTCGTACATATGGTACTACATATGTCCGACAAAACAGTATACTGACACAATTGACCAATTCAAACGACTTTGAATCGTGTACATTATATTGAATGTATTTTTTGTTTGTGTATCTAGTCACATGATACATTCAATTCAATTTCATTTGGTGGCAGTGTCAGACCAGTTATAGACAGGTTGTGCTTACTTGTGTTTCTATTAAGGGATTAGACAATTTATAGCGGATTGTTCTAAAAAAATCTTTAGTTTCGTGTATGCTGTATTGAATACACATGGTTTTTTGTGAATGCTTAATGCTATGCTGTACTGTGTATTTCGTATTCCAAACGTCAAAAAACGATAAGAATTCGATTTTCAAGCAACAAAATTAATTATTTGTGCGAACTATTCTGTAGTATTCAATGCTATTCTATACTATTCTATATTATTCTATACTATTCTATGCTATTCTATAGAATTCTACGCTATTCTATAGAATTCTATGCTATTCCATGGAATTTATGCTATTCTATACTATTCTATAGTATTCTATACTTTTCTATTATATATTATTCTATGCTATTCTATAGAATTCTGTGCTATTCTATAGAATTCTATATTATTCTATACTATTCTATGCTATTCTATAGAATTCTATGCGATTCTATAGAATTCTATGCTATTCTATAAAATTCTATGCTATTCTATAGAATTCTATGCTATTCTATAGAATTCTATGTTATTCTATGGGATTCTATGCTATTCTATGGGATTCTATGCTATTCTATAGAATTCTATATTATTCTATGAAATTCTATGCTATTCTATAGAATTCTATATTATTCTATGAAATTCTATACTAATCTATAGTATTCTATGCTATTTTATATTATTCCATACTATTCTATGCTATTCTATGGAATTCTATGCTATTCTATGGAATTCTATGCTATTCTGTAGAATTCTATGCTATTCTATGGAATTCTATAGAATTCTATGGAAATCTATGCTATTCTATAGAATTCTATGCTATTCTATAGAATTCTATGCTATTCTATAGTATTATGTACAAGTTTATATTATTCTCTTCTATGCTATGCTGTACTATGCTATTCTATAGTATTCGATACTCTTCTATACTGTTCTATGCTATTGTATACTATTCTATATTTTTCTATGCTATCCTACTAGCTATACTCCTTTATGCTATCCTATAGTTTCCTATAGTATTCTATTTTGAAATGTTATTTGTTAACTCAAGATACATAGAAAATATTTTGTATTTTTATTCTTCTTTTTGATTACTGACATTTACATTATCTAATAACACTAAACCGGTACAACTTTCATGTGTATAAGTGTATTTTTATATGACAATTATCAACAACACGCATACACTATAGTATGTTCGTCCAACAATACAGTGAATACAACGAAACAAAGGCTGTGTGAATTGTCCAAATATTTTAATTTCTGAATAATATCCGAATGATATTTCCAACATTATAATTTCTCATGTTAATACAATTTAGCAAATCGTACTTCAAAAGTATTCAAGGCCAACTTTTAATGGCAATTTATGTCTCTGAAACACAATTGTCTAAATATGAAAGATACGGCCGAATAACCTATCTTTTATCTGTTATCGATAATTATATAATAGTAGTATCAGAGCATTAATAAAATGTCTTTATTTAGTTCGGAAACTTCAGATCCTATTAGAGATGTGGTAATAAATTAATACAATAAAAAAACACAAACAAAATTATGAAAGAAAGCATATAACCCAAGTCAATATTACACCATAGATAACTATTTTAATAATAAAATGTTTTAAAAATAAATTCCTGCACCATGAAATTAAATAATTTAAGTGTTACGGAACCACATTCCATTCCTCCTTGATGAGATCGGCACCCTTTTCAGCAATCATTATGGTGGGAGCATTTGTAATGCTGCTCGTGATATACGGCATTATTGAAGCATCGATAACACGTACATTATCGACGCCTTTTACTCGCAAACGGGGATCCACGCAGGCTTCTTCATCTTCCTCGGGACCCATTTTAACAGAGCCGACAGGGTGATAACATGCCCCTGAAAAATATCTCAAATAGCAACGCCAATATTCATCAGATTTAAACTCATGTTGGTCACATTCTGCTAAAGGAATGTGAACGATCTCAACTTGTTTTTCCCTGAATGCTTGAGTTTGTTCCAGCCTCATTAAATGTTTCATGGCCTCGACCAAAACTTCGATGTCATGTTCCATTGACAAATAGTTGCCATTAATAATAGGCGGCTGTAGGGGAGATTCCGATTTTAGTTGTATGTTACCTCTTGATTTCGGATGACCTATTAGAACACATATGCCCAGCATATCATAATTATTTACAATATCCTTGAAATAGTTTCTCAAATCTTGTCTAGTATGTACACCATTCAAGTACGTTTCCAAGCCCAACATATCACCTCTCCTTATAATAAAATGATGCATTTCTACGTTCGGATATTCGGATGCCTGTGTAAAGTTTGTATTTATGAAGCCAGTTAGAGAGGTTGTGCCATGAGATGTTAAAGGACCCCGCTTATGAATTAAATAATCGTAAATGGCATCCAAAGCTAAAGTTTCATTTAGTGGAGTACCGGGTAGGCGCATATATACGTTGATTAAAACATGATCTTGTAAATTCTCCCCTATGGGAAGATTTTTAACCACTGGTATGTTGAAAGATTGCAAATGATCTTCAGGTCCAATACCTGATAGCATAAGAATTTTGGGTGAATTTAAAGAGCCTGCTGATACGATGGCTTCCTTTGTAACTTCCACTTTAAGCTTGTGTTCCTCTCGAAGTAAAAATTCCACTGCAGTCACTGTTTGTCCGGACATATCAAAATCAAGTTTCGTTACGAGGGCATTTTTTATGATATGCAGATTTGGCCGATGGGATACTCTGCCCAAATGTCCTTCCAGTGTACTTAATCGACGGCCATTTTCTATAGTGCCTTTAACGTGGCCGTAACCTAAGTAATTGCCCTCTTTGAATTCTTCAACAATGTTTAGACCCAATTCCTGGGCTCCTTGGAACATCATGCTCTCTACATCATCATCAAATACAGGAAACTTGTTAAGGGCCACGTGACCGTAAGGATGGGTGTCATTACCCGCTGGCTTAACAGACTTTTCAAAGTAGGGTTTTACATCATTATAACCCCAACCAATGTTGCCCAACTCCTGCCAACGATCATAATCAAAACGTGTGCCAGGCACATACATCATACCATTAATTGCACCAGTGCCGCCAACTACTTTACCTCGGGAACAATGGCACTGCTCGTGAGAAATGGCTTTGCAGGACAAATCATTTGCTTCTACCATGTAATTGTGAGTGAAAGGTGTGCTCTGTATGCTGAAGAACAGGCAGGGTACCTGTAGTAAAATTATAATTAATAAAAAAAAAAAAATTCTTCAATCCAAAAATCTGCACCTACATACCTCGGATTCTTGTGGAGGATCTCCGCCCATTTCCAAGACCAAAACTTTCCAATTGGGATTTTCACTTAAACGACTGGCTACTACAGAACCAGCAGATCCAGCACCTATCACCACGAAATCGTAAGCATCTAAACCAGCCTCTAAAGCTTTGTCCGCATAATCTTTAGGCCATTGATGGGAATTCGTTATATTACACTGGGCTGTGAACAGGCTATGAACCAAAAACGATACCAGAGTATTCATTAAGCCCACACTGGGAATAGGACACTGTGCCGCATATATTCCTTGGGTTGCTAGTTCCCAATTAATCGAGTACATTTTCGCTTTCAATATTAGAAACTGTCAAATGAAATATTTGGCTGACTTGTATTTATAGCCACTTTTACTCTCGCAATATGCGTTTTGTTAAGTAAAATTTATTTTTTCTATGATTTTCTAAATGTCATGTTCTTTTCAATGAGGAAAAAAATTACAATAGAAAATATTAACAAAAGCAATTCAATTAAAAAATAATCGATTGTATTTCAAATCTCTGTAACTGGCGAAATGATTTTGTAATAAAAAAAAATTGTTTTCAAGATCATTCAGAACTTCTATTGAAAACGGTCTTTCTTTTCTCAATTAATTGCTTTACAATATGAGGAGAAACCTAAATGGAACGAATTCTATTCATCTTTAACTCTGGCAATCTCAAAAAGTTTCACTCAAAACTTCTTTGGGATCAAACTACAGAACAATGTGCCTCCCAAATGTGCCTCGTTTAAAGGTAGGATCACAAGATTGCCGTAATGCACGAATTTCAAATAATTTATTTTTTATTTTTCCTTATTAATCACATTACAAATACAAATTATATTTTATTATAAACGAGCCGAGTAACTTCGATCATATACTCGGTGTAGCGTAACAGATCAGAGTCTCTGGTGGAAATAGAACCCACTACTCTCACGCTAAGGTAATAAAATGTAAAATATAACAATAATAACAAAAATAACAATAATTTTTATTGTTCTGAATTATGGTAAAGAAATCATCTCCCAACAAATTCTTTACAGAGACCGATTACCCCCCCCCCTTTATCATAAATTTAAAATCGATCAAGTGACACTAATTGCTGACTTTTATTTACACAATTGCTCTACAATCGGTAAGAGAACTGAATCACTTGCAGCAAATTTTGTTTTGTTTTGTTAATTAAAATTTTACAAAAGAAAAAATTCAATGTAAATATTATTAAATTGAATAAAAATTTTTAAATAAAAATTAAAAAAAAAACCAAAAAAAGATAACAAATACATAAAGACAGAGAAAAAGAGGCAGTGAATGAAAAATCTTTATCACAAGTGTTATTGTTAGTATCAAATAGTACATCGTCATAGTACTTCAAATAAATTCAGATTTCATTTACTATTTAGAAATAGTAAATGTTTTCAAAAACTTTAAACATAATTTTAGGAACAGCAACAGTAGTAAAGTAATTGTAGTAGAAGCTGAAGCTTACGATTCTATAAGCCTAGCGGAATAGTAAATACATCAGATTAACTACATAATCCACGTTGTTTAGTTAGTTGAGTCGAATGCAAAAAATCCTTTTTTTATATTTCTTGAACCCTCCAAACTTGTTTCATATGACAAAAACTGACTTTGCGCACAAATTTCTGAACTACTCAAACATTTCTGACCCAATTTTCAAAGTTTAAATCTTGTTGGAAAGTGAAGAGATAGACCTGTTAAAACGGTGTACATATATTTATTATATATGCTATGAGATTCGACGAGGTAGACTTGGAAAATTCGAATAGTTACCATATTTTTTCATTTCATTCATTTCTCCATTCATAGTAGTAAACTTTACTTGAAAAAATAAGGGATAAGTGATAAAGTCCTGTTAAGAGATTGAGTCATCATTTAATAAAATTTGATAAAAATCACCCTAGTTATTATTTAAATAGTATAACAGTCGTACTATTTTTTTTTTACATATATCATCTCATGAAATGAGCTATTAGTTAAAAAATTTTTGATGGATCTTAATTATTCATCACAAAATGTGCAATTCCACGATTTTCACAAGTCGACTAATATTTGTCTTCCAAATATTATTACTTCTCTTTGCGCAAACATTGTTCAACTTCTGGTGGTCGCTCAAACGATCCACCAAAAATTCTGAACATCATATATATTACTTCTAAAGCACTTTTTTTTGTTGGTTGCAAATATCTCCCATACCACCACATCAAATTTAATGAACGATATCTCATTTTAAAGCTTATATCTAACACTAATGGCAAAAAATAATTAGAAATTGAAAAATTAATATTTTCATTGATAAAAATTATATTTTATATAGAACTACATAATAATACTGTTGTCATTATGATTATATGTTTTTGTTCAAGTGTATTAGGTTGTTTAATAGTAATGAAGTTCTACATAATATAGTATGTATTAAAATCCATTCTGCCAATACCGCTATTTACTATAATGCTGTTTATTACAAAGTCAGTTTTATATAATATGCATATTACGTTGTTAAAAGCTGTTTTGGGAATTCTTTGCAGTCGTTGTTAGATCAAGTGCGATAAACAGGTTCGCTTAATTGTATTGCTATTCCACATAATAATATATAAAGTTGTAAAAGCCATTTTGGTAATGTCGTTATTGTCAGCTGATATTTAACAGTTGAAAAGGTTTTAAGAAAAATAAGAATAAAAATAACGTGCAACGTAATAATATAAATAACGTGCATTTGAAAAGACAAATGCTATCATAATGTTAATCAGAAATCTTAATGCTAAACAGGGGTTAATAAATGGCACACCAGGCTAATCGTAACAAACTGGGGAGAGCACATCCTATCAGCAAAAATTATTCATATCGATAAAACCGAACTCATGCCCCGAATCAACCTTACACCTTCTGATCCAACTGTGCCTTTTCGAATGACACGAAAACAATTCCCTGTGAAAGTTGCTTTTGCTATGACGATAAACAAAGCACAAGCTCAAACCCTTCAAAAGGTAGGTTTGTATTTACCAGAACCGGTCTTTTCAGATGGGCAGTTTTTCTCGAGTGCGTACGTCTAAAAATATTTTTGTTTGTATTAAGGATTCGTACGAGCAAAAAGTTAACAATGATCATGTCATTACCTCTAACATTCTATTCAGAGAAGTATTATAAAAGCATTTAAACATATGTATGTATGTATGCAAATATATATGATGATATTATAATTTCTAATATTTTTATACTTTTAATAAAATTTCTATTAATTATCTTCATTTTATGTTACAAAAATGACAACTAACGGTGCGAAATATTCGCACGGGTCATTTAGTTTAATATAATTTGTAATTGAGTTGCAATAATACATAAATTTTATGTAATCTTGACAATGATTCCAAATTCATTGAGTGTAGTCAAAGCAAAGATTTTATTTCGACTCGCCATAGTATATTCTAATTTCTTTTGACCTACCTAAGTTGGTTAAAAAGGGGTGTTAACAATATTTGTTTGAAAGGAAATGCAAATATTCTTTTTCTTTTTCTGTGAAATATTTTCTTTTAATTTTAGCAGTTAAATAGCAGTTAACTGATAAAGTATTTTCAAATTATAAAATTCAAAAATATAATTGAATATGGATCAGGATGATATTACGCTGTTAGTAATACTGTTGTCGTAAATCTTTCCTCTTTAATTAAATTGACAGAAATTTAAAATTCATTTAATAACATAAAATTCAAAGCGTGAATAAAAAATATTTGTAAATAATGTTTACAATTTATAACGAAATTTAACTGGTTTTTTGATTATAAAGATTATTAAACCAAAAAAAAAAAAAAAAATAATAATAATTCCAGGCCAGACATCAAAAACGAAATATGAAAAAATATTTCTTCGATGAGAAATCTGCTGAAATTTCTGGCAAAAACTCTAAGAGTAAATAAAATTGCCATGAAATATTTCTCAAAAAAATCTGTCGTTCGTAGTCGACTTTAAACTGTAGGTCCCACCACTCATGTGTAAAATTAACACACACAACATGAGTGGTGCTGAGAAGCTAGGCCTTAATTCTGACTAATAATAAAAAACACATTCAAAATTAAGTCCATTAAACAGCTAATATGAGTAGAAACTTGTTACCATTTTTTTTTTCAAACGCAGTGGCAACGACCGGCTTGTTTTGCTGGGTATGCCCATTTTGTTTAAATATAAATAAATATGGCAAGTTCATACAATAACTTAACTTTAAAAGTTACCGGCAAAATTATCCTCCTTTTGGCTTAAAGCTCACTTCTATCTTATTGGGTACTCAAAATAATGAAAAACATTTTATTTTCCCGTCAAAATCCTTCCTTTAGTTAACGCCAAGTCATAATAATGACCTTTAATGGTGTAAATTTTAAATGCAATTAGATTAGCTTTTGGTTAGAAGGAGTTCTACACGGGTGCGGGAGGACTTACTCTCTAATGACGACTGCGATAAACTTTTCATGTTGAATTTCTCTCTTTTTACTCTCAGAGTTTTTGACAAAAGACTTCTTCATTACATTTCGTTTTGTCACAGATGTTTGACTCAGGAGTTGAACCACCGACTCTAATCTAACAAGCCAACATACCAGCTATTAGATCACGGCGTCTTGGGTTTTCATTTCAAAATTGTATGTTCTTTAAATTTTATAACTTTAACTTGGCAACCCCAGAGTAAGTTGTGCAGGTATATTTGTGCGAAAGTATTTTTTGTATTGAAGTGTATACACATTAACCTTCTCTACTAATGCATACAAAAGTATACAAAGTATTTTTGAATTTCGTAAAAAGGTACTCACCAATTGGTAGCACATATTTTACATTTAGGCTGAGATAGGATTAGAGAGGGAAAAATATAAAATGAAGCGAGTTTTTTTAATTTGAAGAAGAATCTAACAGACGATTGCAAGTCTTTAAATTCTTGCGTTAAATTTTGTTAACAATCATTAGTATTCAACAGCTTTTAGAGTAAAGATGGCTACATTAGCCGAACCTATACTTGCGCCACAATGTCCCATACCGAGTTCGGGCGTTGTGAATTCTTTGGTAACGCTTCTAGTTCAAAGCATATTTGCTGCTCAGTGTAACATCTCAAGGGTAGATTATTGGCCGCAGGATTATGCCACAGAAGCCTTAAAAAAAGGTTTGGATTCATACGACTTCATAGTAATGGGTGCCGGTACAGCTGGTTCCTTGGTAGCAAGTCGTTTAAGTGAAAATCCCAATTGGAATGTTCTAGTTTTAGAGGCCGGCGGTGATCCTCCCCAGGAATCTGAGGTACGTTATAAATATTTCATAAAAAATATTTCACAGAACTCCTAAAATATTTATTCTTTAGATACCCGATTTGTTGTTCAGTATGCAACATTCCGAATATACTTATCGTTATTTCGTTGAACCGAATGGTCGTTCTTGCAAGGCTTATAAGAACGACCAGTGCCATTGGCCGCGTGGAAAAGTTATAGGCGGAACTGGTTCTATTAATGCCATGTTGTATGTCAGAGGCAATCGCTTTGATTATGACAGATGGTCTGATGAGGGTAGTAAAGGCTGGAGTTATGATGAAATTTGGCCCTACTTTGAGAAATTGGTACGCCCTGTAGGCAATGAAACCCATCCCCAGGGTTATGTAACAGTCAATGAGTTTCCTCGTTTTGCTGATGACATATTCGAATTGCTGCTTAAAGGCTCCGGTGAATTGGGTGTCCCTAAAGTGGACGACTTCATAGAAGGCAGTTATATAGGGTACAGCTTTCTTAAAGGTACCGTAAATAATGGTCATAGAGCTAGTACGGGTAAGGGACATTTGGGCAAGGTGTCCCAAAGACCCAATTTGAAAGTAATAAAAAATGCTCAAGTAACCAAATTGGTATTTGATTCGACGGGTAAAAGAGTCGAATCCGTGGAATTTGTATTGAGGCAAAAGCACCAACTTAAAGTAAATGTGAAACGTGAAGCTATTCTATCAGCTGGTACTATAGATAGCCCTAAAATTCTCATGTTATCCGGTGTTGGTCCTGAAAATAAACTCAAACCTTTTAATATACCTGTTGTACATGATTTGCCTATTGGAGAGAATTTACAAGATCATGTTCTTATACAAGTGTATTGGCGTTTGCCAGGTAATCCATATGACCAGAAGGTACTTTTGGATTCCGTTTATCAATATTTAATACATAACAGGGGTCCCCTTACAACTGTAGGCACAACACCGTTAACTGGTTTCATAAATACTAATTTTGACAAGAAAAATATTTATCCCGATATGGAATTAAACCATATAACTGTAAGAAGAGGTGATCTCATGGGCTTGGATATTTTACTGCGTGGCTTTAATATTAAAGATGAATTCAGAGCGCATCTTACGGATGCTATCAACAAATATGATGTCATGGTGTTGTTAGCTGTGTTAGCACATCCCAAATCGGTCGGAAACATACAACTTAAATCGAATTCACCTCAAGATCCACCACTGATTAATGCCGATTACCTCTCGGCACCCGAAGATGTGGAAGTCTTGTTGAGGACCATGAAATATCTTATGAAATTGGAACAGACACAAGCGTTCCGAGAAAAAGAAATGGAAATCTTACATATTCCTCTGAAGGAATGCGATCGGCATGAGTTTAAATCCGAAAAATATTGGAAATGTTACTTTAGCTATTTCTCTTCCACTTGTTATCACCATGTGGGTACAGTCAAAATGGGTGACGTAAATGATGCAAAAGCTTGTGTTGATCCCCGTTTGAAACTAAAGGGAACAGATAATTTACGTGTAATTGATGCATCGATTATGCCTTACGTAACTAGTGTCAATACTAATGGACCCACCGCTATGATTGCCGAAAAAGCCTCGGATTTAATTAAAGAAGACTGGTCTGCAGATACCTCTAATACTCATGGCATCTGACTCGAAATCTAATTATTAGACGATAAATAGTTTGAAGTCCTTATGTGCAGTTTTATTTCTACTTGATTTTGGTTTTTGTTGAAACTCATTTTGCAAAATCGTGTAAATAAGCAAAGTTTTGAGTTTTAACTACAAATGATTTACAATATAAAGGCCGGTTGAATTTAATTTAAATTTTTTTTATTTTCATTTTGTTTATTTACTTCATTAAAATTTTTCATAGCCTCATATAAAAACTTTTATAAAATTGTTTGTCGCCGGTTTTGTTGGCACGTTTTAAAATGAAACTAACGTTGAGGTTTTATTATCTGTATTGACTGAGGCTGATACTGTTTAAGATTCTACACGACTATTGTTTTTATCAATTACGTTGTTAGTGGTTTTTAATTTAAATAAATACAAACAATATAAAATAATAAAAAAAATTCGATGTGTTTCCATTTCTTTTTCTAATGGATTTTATAGAATACAATATAAATAGAATATTTTACTCATCCATAACATAATTGACCATTATTACAACCCTTCAGTAAGGTTTACGGCCTAGCTTCTCACACCACTTATGTAGTTTGCATTAATTTAATACAGGAGTGGCGGGACCTACAGTTTAATTAAAGTCGACTCCGAATGACAGTTTTTGAGAAACTTTTCATGGCAATTTTATTTATTCTCAGAGCTTTTGCTAGAAATCTGCAGAGAGGAAGTCGTCGAAGGAATATTTTCATATTTTCATTTTGATGTCTGACCTAAGATTTGAACTCGGGTCTTACGTCTAATAAGACAACACACTAGCTATTAGACTACGGCGACTTCATTTTTAGGTCTTTAGTACCACTTTATGATTATAATAGTAATCACTCAACAATTTGTTAATTAATTTTAAGAATATTCCGTGAATTATTATGATACATAGTCTATTATTAAGTGGCTTCCCAGAGACTCTGGTCTATTGCACTACGCCGAACATAAGGTCATAGTTACTTAGCTTGTTAATAATCAAATATAATTTGTAATTGAGTTGCAATAATACATAAATTTTATGTAATCTTGACAATGATGCCAAATTCATTGAGTGTAGTTAAAGCAAAGATTTTATTTCGACTCGCCATAGTATCAGAGACCTGCGCCGAGCAAATTTGTCGGCGGCGGCGGCTGAAGTTGAAAAGGTTCGGCGGCGGCTTTAAGTCGGCTGTCAGCCGAAATATGGTAAAGTTTCGGCGGCGCTTTTATTTATATAAATAATGTGCATACAACATTTCCAACATTTATTTAAAGAACAAAAAAGACATGTAAATTCATATATGAAACATTAGCCTCACTTAATTGGTCATTACAACCTTTCAGTCAGGATTACGACCTAGCTTCTCACACCACTTATGTGTGTGCGTTAATTTTATATATGAGTGTTGGGGCCTACTGTTTCAAAATGGACTCCAAATGATAGATTTTTGAGAATCTTTTCATGGCAATTTTATTTGCTCTCAGAAGTTTTGCCAAAAATTGCAGTAAATTTACTAAATAATCATTGTTAGCAAATCCATTATTAAAAATTAGCGACTAAAGAAAAAATTAGAACAAAAAGTAAAAGCACATACAAATTACACACGAAGCCAATTACACACATGCTACACGCAGAATCAAAAATTACTCACAATATGTGTAATTACACACAAGGTGGCAACACTGGTCTGGTGTGATCCGAAATGACGTAAATAAAATGGCCCTGGTTGTTCCACTATGTTAAAGGGCCTTAGATCTCTGCAGCACACACGTGAGTTAGCAAATTTTTCGGAATCTGCATTTTTAGAACTTCCTGACAATAAGGATTTTATTTTAGCATTCGAATTTTAAAATTTTTTTGATTTTACGTCAATACCGTGAGCACGTAAATGGTTACAGAGGTTTGATGTTGACGCAGAAACTCCAAACCTGAAATTATTTCGCATTTTATAACACTTACAAAACAATTATCAGAAATAAATATTCAAAATAAAATTTTCCAAAAAAAATTTGGCTAAAAGCTAATTGAAATTGGAGTTTCAATTATTGTTTTGGGAAATCAATACCATTAAAAATAGCAAGGTCGTCATCGGAATTAGATTAATTTAACTCATTTAAATTATTGAAATTTGTAGTTCTTTGGTACTCAATTTCAATTTTTTGTTTTTTAAAAAATTTAACGTAAAGTTAAAAGTGTAACCATAATCACCAAAAACAAGAAAGGGTGTTCAAAATTTCCATATCAAAAAATTAAAAATTTTTCTATTAATATATCACAAAATTAACAAAAAACTTCAATAATGTATTTATATATAATTAAAATTTACTGTATACAATTTTAAAAACATATTTTCATATATTTTAATTTTCTTACATACATAAAACGGCGGCTGAATCTAAGCCGAATCAAGCCGAATAAATTTTCGGCGGCGGCGGCTTTTAAATTTTGTCGGCGGCTCGACTTAGCCGGCTGTCAGCCGATCGGCGCAGGTCTCTGCATAGTATATTCTAATTTCTTTTGACCTACCTAAGTTGGTTAAAAAGGGGTGTTAACAATATTTGTTTGAAAGGAAATGCAAATATTCTTTTTCTTTTTCTGTGAAATATTTTCTTTTAATTTTAGCAGTTAAATAGCAGTTAACTGATAAAGTATTTTCAAATTATAAAATTCAAAAATATAATTGAATATGGATCAGGATGATATTACGCTGTTGGTAATATTGTTGTCGTAAATCTTTCCTCTTTAATTAAATTGACAGAAATTTAAAATTCATTTAATAACATAAAATTCAAAGCGTGAATAAAAAATATTTGTAAATAATGTTTACAATTTATAACGAAATTTAACTGGTTTTTTGATTATAAAGTTTATTAAACCAAAAAAAAATTAATAAGAAATAAATAAAAAAAACGCATTCAGAATTAAATCCATTAGACAGCTGATATGAGTGCAAGCAAAGTGAATGTTTTTAGTAATTTGAAATTTATTATCAATAATTATAAACGCTCCCTGTGGTAGAATTTTTAAAACACGCAAACCGCTTGAGCTTATATTTGATTTCTTCTTCATCTTATAATCAGACTTCGGCACAAAGAAAACATGATAACAAAGTGAGTGCATTTGTAAGAGGCATGTGTTAACCCAAAGGAAAATTGTTCGTAATATTTTCAAGTCTACTTATTAACCAAATAATATGTATAATATGTTTTTATGAGCGGAAAATACAGAAAAATTGTACTCCGCTAAATACCTAAAAACAAGTATTTTTCCGAAAATCGAAGTCATTTCTCATTAATATTAGTGAATTCTACTGTAATATTTCTTCGGGTACATAGTTGAAGTCTGAAAAAAAGCGACATGAATCTTCCTCTTTAACATTTAACAAGCAACTGAAAGCAATTTTACGGTCTTTTTAACGAAAATTGTAAAAATCCGAAGATGTTCTTCCCCTGAGGGACATTGGTACGGAAGTTTGCTTATAATCCTTTCCTTACGCCCGGTAAGACTTATGTCGATGACTAATCTTAAAAAGTAATTTTGATATTTTTATAGAACTCTCTTAAATTCCGTATAATCTGGAAAAGTGCAATTGGATTAGCTTTTGGTTAGAAAGAGTTCTACACTGATGGTGTAAAACATGGCAAAAAACTCTTTTAAAATATTTAGAGTTGTGCTTCCTATATTTCCTCGTACATATTTGTAATGATACTCTGTACTAAATAAATAAATAAATGAATTTAATTTATAATCAATTTGATTAATTTCATATTTTTTTAATCTCATTTTTATTTTACCATGAGAACGCAGTTTATATTTATTTTTTTAAATTTGTGTTTTTGTTTTCTTCACTCATGCAAATATATTGGGCAATTACCATACTGCAGTAGCAAGTCAATAACCGTTAACTGACAAACATGTGTAGAATTTTATAAATTCCCTAATGGTTCTTAACTGAGTAATTGCAAGTGCAATGGCATTGTATTAAGGCATTAATGCTTGAACATTATTAATAAGAGTTGCCAACGTATTTTAAACTGCTTGTGAATGCGGGAATTATTCGAAATTTGAAGAATTTTTTGGAGATAAATTTCAAATTTTGCCAGTTACACACATTCGACTTTGAATTAATATTTTTATGTCAGTACCAGAGATCAACAATGGGTATTCAGAACGATGAGTAGATTCGAGTCATACTCATGATTTCTGATACTTATACGCATACGTACTTATTTAAATATCATACTCATACTACTCATATTCAAAGTTTGAATTACTCATTGTACTCATACTTAACAATACGCATGATTTTGTTGATTTCGGTTCTCCTTGACTCAGCATATATACGAAGTACAAAATTAGTATGATTAGCGTACGAACTCTACAATACTTGCTAGAAAGTTGTGTGTTTGCTTTGCTGCTGCCTTTGTGTTTTTCTTCCTTCTTTTTTTATTATGTACCAACAACTAAGACTGTAAATTTTGTTGAATAATTCGAATCACACATGAGTATTATAAGTCTTTTTCTAAATTTATGAATCTGAATGAGTAGGCGTATGAATCAAACATACTCATTGCTACTTATACTTATAAATCAATGTTGTAGCGAGTACGAATGAATCAGAGTAATTGAATTTCAATTCTGTTGATTCACTCATACTCAAAATTGTATGAGTGCTTATGGGTGGCAAAAAAACGATTTATTGCTGATTTCTGGTATGAAGGTCATATATTTCATGAAGGAATTAAGTTCGAATATATGGTATATAGTTTTTATAGCCTATTTTTATTAACTGGCTGGTTACCCTTGCCGTCCAGTGGGAAGTGTGTTAGAATATTAGCGTCAATATTTTGACTTTGATTATCCCCAGAGACTCTGGTCTGTTACACTCTATACAGTATAAGGTTGCAGTTACTGAGCTCTTTATAATTAAATAGAATAACAACTCAGTAGTTTTATTTCCTTTGACTTGTAAAAATTTGAATGAATAGCGCCTATTTTGGAGCGGTTACGCAAACAATTTTTTTGGTAATAGAAAGGATAATAAACTATTAACAATATAGTTATGCAAACATAAAAAATTATTTGAACAGTTTACATAAACAATTATTTTTTGTGCTAGTGTAAACACTAAGTAGGTATTAAGATTGATAAGATTAAAATTTAACACTAATATTTGCACTAGGGTTGTCAGTTTGTAAATTTTACTTTGAAACTATTCAAAGATGATTTTCTAATTAAAAATTATAACCCTTTATTCAGGATTACAATCTAACTTCTCACAACATTTTCGTTGAGTGTGAATTTGATAGGTGGGAGGACTTATAAACTTTTCACGTCAAATTTCTCTCTTTTTTAATCTCAAAATTTTTCCAAAATTCTTCTTCATTACATCACGACGTCTTGGGTTTTCATTTCAAAATTATTTGTTCTTTAAATTTTATAACTCTTACTTGGCAACCCCACAGTGAATGGTGCAGATGTGTGCGAAATAAGTTTTTATATTAAAGTGTATAAACACTATTAACGTTCTCTACTCTAAAGTGCTCTCTAAAGTAGTACGAAGTATTTTTGTATTTCGTAAAAAGGTACTCAAATAGATTCTCAACAGATTGTACCATTTAACACATAGGCTGATAGAGGGAGAGAGTGAGAGAAATATGAGGGAAGGCGATAAAACGAAATGAAATTTTTTAATTTCAACAGACGATTGCAAGCCTTAATATTCTATTGTTAAATTTGTTAACAATCATTCTTATTCAACAGGTTTTAGAGTGAAGATGGCCACATTAGCCGAGGCTACATTTGCGCCACAATGTCCCATACCGAGTTCGGGAGTTGTAAATTCTTTGGTAACGCTTCTAGTTCAGAGCATATTTGCGGCTCAGTGTAATATCTCAAGGGTAGATTATTGGCCGCAGGATCATGCCGCAGAAGCCTTACAAAATGGTTTGGATTCGTACGACTTCGTAGTAGTGGGTGCCGGTACAGCTGGTTCTCTGGTGGCAAGTCGTTTAAGTGAAAATCCCAATTGGAATGTTTTAGTTTTAGAGGCCGGCGGTGATCCTCCCCAGGAATCTGAGGTTCGTTATAAATATTTTATAAAAAAATATTTGAAACTCTTAAAATGTTCATCCTTTAGATACCCGATTTGTTGTTTAGCATTCAACATTCCGAATATACTTATCGTTATTTCGTTGAACCGAATGGTCGTTCTTGCAAGGCTTATAAGAACGACCAGTGTCACTGGCCGCGTGGAAAAGTTATAGGCGGTTCTGGCGCCATTAATGCCATGTTGTTTGTCAGAGGTAATCGCTTTGATTATGACAGATGGTCTGATGAGGGTTGTGAAGGCTGGAGTTATGATGAAATTTGGCCCTACTTTGAAAAATTGGTACGACCTGTAGGAAATGAAACACATCCTCAGGGTTATGTAACAGTCAATGAGTATCCTCGTTTTGATGATGACATATTCGAATTGCTGCTTAAAGGCTCTGGTGAATTGGGTGTCCCTAAAGTGGACGACTTCATAGAAGGCAATTATATAGGCTATAGCTTTCCTAAGGGTACCTTAAAGGATGGTCATAGAGCCAGTACGGGTAAGGGACATTTGGGCAAAGTGTCCCAGAGGCCCAATCTGAAAGTAATAAAAAACGCTCAAGTAACCAAATTGGTATTTGATTCGACGGGTAAAAGAGTCGAAGCTGTGGAATTTGTCTTGAGGCAAAAGCACCAACTTAAAGTAAAAGTGAAACGTGAAACTATTCTATCGGCAGGTGCTATAGATACACCTAAAATTCTCATGTTGTCTGGTGTTGGTCCTGAAAATAAACTCAAACCTCTTAATATACCTGTCGTAAATGATTTGCCTATTGGAGAGAATTTACAAGATCATGTTCTTATACAAGTGTATTGGCGTTTGCCGGGTAATCCTTATGACCAGAAAGCACTTTTGGATTCCGTTTATCAATATTTAATACACAACAAGGGTCCCCTTACAACTGTTGGCGCAACAATGTTAACTGGTTTCATAAATACTAATTTTGATAGGAAAAATATTTATCCCGATATGGAATTTCACCATTTAATCGTAAGAAGAGGTAACCAAATGACTTTGGATATTTTACTGCGTGGCTTTAATGTTAAAGATGAATTCAAGGCTCATCTTACGGATGTTGTCAACAACTACGACGTAATGGTAATGTTCTCTGTCTTAGCACATCCCAAAGCGGTTGGAAGCATACAACTTAAATCGAATTCGTCTCAAGATCCACCCCTGATTAATGCCGATTACCTCTCAGCATCCGAAGATGTGGAAGTTTTGTTGAGAGCCATGAAATATCTTATGAAGTTGGAACAGACACAAGCGTTCCGAGAAAAAGAAATGGAAATCTTACATATTCCTCTGGAGGAATGCGATCAGCATGAGTTTAAATCAGAAAAATATTGGAAATGTTACTTTACCTATTTCTCTTCCACTTGTTATCACCATGTGGGTACAGTCAAAATGGGTGACGTCAATGACGAAAGTGCCTGTGTTGACCCCCGTTTGATACTAAAGGGAACGGACAATTTACGTGTAATTGATGCATCGGTTATGCCTTACGTAACCAGTGGCAATACAAATGCACCCACAGCTATGATTGCTGAAAAGGCCTCGGATTTAATCAAAGAAGACTGGTCTTCAAATACCTCTGATACTAATCGCAATCGAGTTGAGCTCTAATTATAAGGCGATACAAATTTTGAAGTGCATACTGTATGGTTTTATTTCTGTTTGATGTTGACTTCACTTGGAACTTATTTTCGCAGAAACCTGTACTACAGCTAGATAAGAGGTAAATAAACAAAGTTTTGCGTTTTAACTAAAAATTGATATTTTAATAATATTTTAAGGCTGGTTGAATTTAATTTAATTAATTTATTTTTTAATTTATTTTGATTTTGTTTATTTACTTTATTAAAAATTTTTATAGCTTCATATAAAAAATTTCCAAAAATTGTTTATCGCCTCTTTTGTTGAAACTAACGTTGAGATGTTATTACCAGCATTTATTTATTTTTATTATTTTTACGATTTAAGTTGTTAGTGATTGTTAATTTAACAAACAAGACAGACAATATAAAATAAAATATTAAATAAATTTCTTTTCCTAAAGAATTGTATAGAATACGATATAGAATAGAAATCGTTCTGGGGCAAAATTATAATAGTATTTAATTTTTCTTTTAACGCATTGTTCATTAACATTTTGCCGAACTCAATCCGATATATCATACCGCGCAGTCTGAATTAAATCCCAAAGCTTATGCCAATTAGAGAGACACTTTGCTTTGATTGTTGTTTTTAACAAAGTTCCTCAAGTTCTCTATTGGATTTGGATCTCAAAATAAAGTTGGCCATGTAAATACGTTGGTATTGTTATTCTCCAACCATTTGTTAAAGCACTTTGCTATGTATTTGAAGTCATTTTGCTGTTAGAATTCGCATTATTTTCAAAAGATTAGAGTATAATCCATTGCTTTCAAAGTGGCATCTATACAATTTTGTGTCCAATCACGATTGTTAATCGATCGTCTTCATACTGTAAGTAAACCAATTAACTCATGGTATAATCTTCAGTCCGTTCCTAAGGCTGTAAGACAACCCTATACCTAGACTGATCTTTTAGGTTTCCAAATTTGTCACAAAACCTGTAGATACACTTAACCAAGACGGAGTCTTATCAAACGATCTGCATATCATATTAAATCAAATTGAAAATTGGAAAAATTTCCATCTTAAATTGGCCTTCCGTCAGGATTACAGCCTAGCTTCTCTACACAAGTCATGTTGTGTGCGTCAATTTTATACATGAGTGACGGGACCTACAGTTTAACGTCGACTTCGACCGACAGATTTTTTTTGGGAAACTTTTCATGGCAATTTTATTTACTCTCAGAAATCTGCAGAGAGGAAGTCGTCGAAGGAATATTTTCATATTTTCATTTTGATGTCTGATCTGAGATTTGAACTCGGGTCTTACGTGTAATAAGCCTACACACTAGCTATTAGACTCCGGTGACTTCATCTTTAGGTCCTTAGTATCATTATATGATTATAATAGTAATAACTCAACAATTTGTTAATTAATTTTAAGAATATTCCCTGAATAAGTATGATACATAGTCTATTATTAAGTGGATAACCAGAGACTCTGGTCTATTGCACTAAGCCGAACATATGGTCAAAGTTCGTTAGCTCTTTGAAACTCATTTTATAACATGAAATTTACAGTATAGATAAATATGGCAAATAATATTTACAATTTATAACGAAATTTAATAAAAAAAAAAAAAAATACAAATAAATAAAAATATAAAAAACGCATTCAAAATTAAATCAATAAGACGGGTGGGTATGTATGTATTATTGTATGTATGTTTTGGGCAATTTTAAATTTATTATCAATAATAATAAATACTCTCTGTGAGAGAATTTTTAAACACCTAGACCGCTTGAGATTATATTTGTTTTCATCTACGTCTTATAATCTTTGCCTTACGCTTGGCGAAACTTCTGTCGATAATTAATGGACTAAAAAGGAAATCGGATATTTTTTAGAACTCTCTTAGGGCCAATATTAGAACTAGCTGTTAAACTTGGTTTAGTTAAAGGTACCTTAAGCTAAAGGTAACTGAGAAGTTACCTTTAATTTATTTTTGTTATTACAACTTGCAGATAAAGTAAAATTAATTTTTTCAAAAATATGTATGGCAGTGCCGGGGCAATGTCGATAAAACTGCTCAATTAAATACGCTTTTTTTTAAAGCAATGGCAACGACCTGCTTTTTTTTTTGTTGTATATGCCCATTTTGTTTAAATTTGATGTGGCCATATTAAAAATAATATATAATAAGGCAAATTCATACATAAACTTAACTTTAAAAGTTACCGGCAGTTAACGATCACTTCTATCGTATTGGGTACTCATAATAGTGAAAAACATTTTATCCGGCCGTTAAAATACTTTCTATATTTAATGCCTTTAGTTTTGATTAGAAAGAGTTCTACACTGATGGTGTACAAAATGGCAAAAAGCTCTTTTAAAATATTAAGAGATGTGTTTCCTATTTTTGCTCGTACATATTTGTAACGATACTCTGTACTAAATAAATAAATGAATTTAATTTGTATTCATTTTGATTAATTTCATTTTTATTTAACCATGGGAACGCAGTTTATATCTATTTTTTTAAATTTCTTTTTTTGTTTTTTTTTTCACTCATGCAAATATATCGGACAATTACCACACTGCAGTAGCAAGTCAATAACCGTTAACTGACAAACATGTGTAGAATTTTATAAATTCCCTAATGGTTCTTAACTGAGTAATTGCGAGTGTAATAGGATGGTATTAAAGCATTAATGCTTGAACATTATTAATAAGAGTTGCCAACGTATTTTAAATTTCCTTGCGAATGCGGAATTATTCGGAATTTTAAGAATTTTTTGGAAATAAATTTTAAATTTTGTAGGTTACACATATTCGACTTTGAATTATTATTTTTATGTTAGCACCAGAAGTCAACAATGAGTATTTAAAACGATGAATAGATTCGAGTCATACTCATAATTTTAGATACTTATACGCATACATACTTATTTCAATATCATACTCATACTACTCATATTCAAAGTTTGAATTACTCATTGTACTGATACTTAACAATATGCATGACGTTGATGATTTCGATTCTCCTTGACACGAAGCACAAAATAAGTATGATTCGCTTAAGAATACTACAATACTCGCTAGAAGATTGTGTTTGCTTTGCTTGTTGCCTTTGTGTTTTTCTTTCTTCTTTTTTTATATATGCACCAACAACTAAGACTGTAAATTTTGATGAATGATTCGAATCACTCGAATCATTCATGAGTATTATAAGTCTTTTTCTAAATGTATGCATCTGAATGAGTACGCGTATGAATCAAACATATTTCGAATGTTATGAGTTTGATGTCAACGTTGTACTCATACTCATTGCAACCTGTACTTATAAATCAATGTTGTAGCGAGTATGAATGAATCAGAGTAGTTGAACTTTAATACTGAGTAGCAAAAAAATGATTTATTGCTGATCTGTGGTATGAAGGTCATATATTTCATGAAGGAATTATGTTAGAATATATGGTATATAGTTTTTATAGTCAATTATTATTAACAGGCTGGTTATTCTTGAAGTTCAGTGGGGAGTGTGTTAGAGTATTAGCGTCTATGTTGTGACTTTGTTTATCTCTAGAGACTGGTCTGTTAGACTCTATACAGTATAAGGTTGTAGTTACTCAGCTCTTTAATAATTAAATACAACAACAACTCAGTACTTTTATTTACTTTGACTTGTAGAAATTTGGATGAATAGGGTCAATAAAAATAATATTTCGCCTATTTTGGAGCGGTTACGCAGACAATTTTTTGTAATAAAAAGGATAATAAACTATTAACAATATAGTTATACAAACATAATAAATTAATTGAACAGTTTACATAAACAATTACTTTTTGTGCTAGTGTAAACACTAAGTAGGTATTAAGAATGATAAGATTAAAATTTAACACTAATATTTGCACTAGGGCTGCCAGTTTGTAAATTTTACATTGAAACTATTCAAAGATGGTTTTCTAATTAAAAATAATTAAATTGGTCGTTAATTGGTCATTATAACTCTTTTACCAGGATTACAACCTAACTTCTCACACCATTTTCGTTGAGTGTGATATTTTGATATACTGGGGTGGGAGGGCTTACAAACTTTACACGTTAAATTTCTTTCCTTTTACTCTCAGAGTTTTTGTATTCTTTTTTACTTAGTCATTACTTTCGTTTTATCTGAGATGTCTGACTCAGAACTTGAACCACTGACTCTAATCTAACAAGCCAACACACTTCCTATTAGATCACGACGTCTTGGGTTTTCATTTCAAAATTGTTTGTTCTTTAAATTTTATAACTCATACTTGGCAACCCCACAGTGAATGGTGTAGATGTGTGCGAAATAAGTTTTTATATTAAAGTGTATAAACACTTTTAATGTTCTCTACTCTAAAGTGCTCTCTAAAGTAGTACGAAGTATTTTTGTATTTCGTAAAAAGGTACTCAAATAGATTCTCAACAGTTTGTACCATTTAACTCATAGGCTGATAGAGGGAGAGAGTGAGAGAAATATGAGGGAAGGAGATAAAACGAAATGGGTTTTTTTTTAATTTAATAACAAATTCAACAGACGATTGCAAGCCTTAATATTCTATTGTTAAATTTGTTAACAATCATTCTTATTCAACAGGTTTTAGAGTGAAGATGGCTACATTAGCCGAGGCTACATTTGCGCCACAATGTCCCATACCGAGTTCGGGAGTTGTGAATTCTTTGGTAACGCTTCTAGTTCAGAGCATATTTGCGGCTCAGTGTAATATCTCAAGGGTAGATTATTGGCCGCAGGATCATGCCGCAGAAGCCTTACAAAATGGTTTGGATTCGTACGACTTCGTAGTAGTGGGTGCCGGTACAGCTGGTTCTCTGGTGGCAAGTCGTTTAAGTGAAAATCCCAATTGGAATGTTTTAGTTTTAGAGGCCGGCGGTGATCCTCCCCAAGAATCTGAGGTACGTTATAAATATTTTATAACAAAATATTTGCAACTCCTAAAATGTTCATCCTTTAGATACCTGAATTGTTGTTTAGCATTCAACATTCCGAATATACTTATCGTTATTTCGTTGAACCGAATGGTCGTTCTTGCAAGGCTTATAAGAACGACCAGTGTCACTGGCCGCGTGGAAAAGTTATAGGCGGTTCTGGCGCCATTAATGCCATGTTGTTTGTCAGAGGTAATCGCTTTGATTATGACAGATGGTCTGATGAGGGTTGTGAAGGCTGGAGTTATGATGAAATTTGGCCCTACTTTGAAAAATTGGTACGACCTGTAGGCAATGAAACACATCCTCAGGGTTATGTAACAGTCAATGAGTATCCTCGTTTTGATCATGACCTATTCGAATTGTTGCTTAAAGGCTCCGGTGAATTGGGTGTCCCTAAAGTGGACGACTTCATAGAAGGCAATTATATAGGCTACAGCTTTCTTAAGGGTACCTTAAAGGATGGTCATAGAACCAGTACGGGTAAGGGACATTTGGGCAAAGTGTCCCAGAGGCCCAATCTGAAAGTAATAAAAAATGCTCAAGTAACCAAATTGGTATTTGATTCGACGGGTAAAAGAGTCGAAGCTGTGGAATTTGTCTTGAAGCAAAAGCACCAACTTAAAGTAAATGTGAAACGTGAAGCTATTCTATCGGCTGGTGCTATAGATACCCCTAAAATTCTCATGTTGTCCGGTGTTGGTCCCGAAAATAAACTCAAACCTTTTAATATACCTGTCGTACATGATTTGCCCATTGGGGAGAATTTACAAGATCATGTTCTTATACAAGTTTATTGGCGTTTGCCTGGTAATCCTTTTGATCAGAAAGCAGTTTTGGATTCCGTTTACCAATATTTAATACATAACAAGGGTCCCCTTACAACTGTTGGCACAACATCTTTAACCGATGGTTTCATAAATACTAATTTTGACAAGAAAAATATTTATCCCGATATGGAATTCCACCATTTAATTGTAAGAAGAGGTAACCACATGGCTTTGGATATTTTACTAAATGGCTTTAATGCTAAAGATGAATTTAGAGCTCATCTTACGGATGCTATCAACGACTATGATGTCATGGTAATGTTCGCTGTCTTAGCACATCCCAAGTCGGTCGGAAACATACAACTTAAATCTAATTCGGCTCAAGATGCACCACGGATAAATGCCGATTATCTCTCGGCACCCGAAGATGTGGAAGTTTTGTTGAGAGCCATGAAATATCTTATGAAGTTGGAACAGACACAAGCGTTCCGAGAAAAAGAAATGGAAATCTTACATATTCCTCTGGAGGAATGTGATCAGCATGAGTTTAAATCAGAAAAATATTGGAAATGTTACTTTAGCTATTTCTCTTCCACTTGTTATCACCATGTGGGTACAGTCAAAATGGGTGATGTCAACGATGCAAAAGCCTGTGTTGATCCCCGTTTGATGCTAAAGGGAACAGACAATTTACGTGTAATTGATGCATCGGTTATGCCTTACGTAACCAGTGGCAATACAAATGCACCAACAGCTATGATTGCCGAAAAGGCTTCGGATTTAATCAAAGAAGACTGGCCTTCAAATACCTCTGATACTAACCGCATTCGAGTTGAACTCTAATTATTAGGCGATAAAAATTTTGAAGTGCTTACTGTGTAGTTTTATTTCTTTTTGATGTTGACTTCACTTGGAACTTATTTTCGCAAAAACCTGTACTACAGCTAGATAAGAGGTAAATAAACAAAGTTTTGAGTTTTAACTAAAAAATGATATTTTAATAATATTTTAAGGCCGGTTAAATTTAATTTAAGTTTTTTATTTTTTTTATTTTGATTTTGTTTATTTACTTTATTAAAATTTCATAGCTTCATATAAAAAATTTCCAAAAATTGTTTATCGCCGCTTTTGTTGGCACGTTTTAAAATGAAACTAACGTTGAGGTGTTATTATCAGCATTTATTTATTTTTATTTACTTATATTTATTGTTTTTATCAATTAAGTTGTTAGTAATTGTTAATTTAAATACAGACAATATAAGATAAAAAAATTGGATGACTTTCGATTTCTCTTTCTAAAGGTTTATTTAGAAAACAGTATAGCATAGCAATCGTTCTGGGACAAAATTAGAATAGTATTTCTGTTTCTGTTTTTTTTTTTTAAAGCTGGCACTAATTTAAGTTCTAAGCTTCTTCTAGAATGGTTAATATCTTGTACAGATTCCGTCAACATACGTTCAATAAAATAGATTCACCATGATCTAATATCACAACCAAATTTATGTTTGCAATTAATTAAAGAAGAATGACACTTCAAATTTTTCAAATGTAAAGCAGTTATATTTATAAGAGGTCAATAAATAAAGTGTAGTTTCTTTTTTACAAATACTCCTTAGCATAAGAGATTTTTTAAACAGCATTGTGTGTTCATCAACATTTTGCCGTACTCAATCTGATATATCATACCGCGCAGTCTGAATTAAATCCCAAAGCTTATGCCAATTAGAGAGACACTTTTCTTTGATTGTTGTTTTTAACAAGGTTCCTCAAGTTCTCTATTGGATTTGAATTTCAAAATAAAGTTGGCCATGCAAATATGTTGGTATTGTTATTCTCCAGCCATTTGTTAGAGCACTTTGCTATGTGTTTGAAGTCATTATGCTGTTAGAATGCGCATTATTTTCGAAAGATTAGAGTATAATTCATTGCGTTCTAAGTGGCATCTATGTATATAATTTTGTGTCCAACCACGATCGTTAATCGATCGTTTTCACACTGTAAGTAAACTAATTAACTCATGGTATAATCTTTAGTCCATTCCTAAGGCAGTACGACCTACAGTTTAACGTCAACCCCGAACGAAAGATTTTTTAAGAAACTTTTCATGGCAATTTTATTTAATCTCAGAGTTTTTGCCAGAAATCTGAAGAGAGGATGTCGTCGAAGGAATATTTTTATATTTTCATTTAGATGTCTGACCTGAGATTTGAACTCGGGTCTTACGTCTAATAAGCCAACACACTAGCTAGTAGACTACGGTGACTTTATCTTTAGGTCTTTAGTACCATTATATGATTATAATAATAATCACTCAACAATTTGTTAATTAATTTTAAAAATATTCCCTGAATTATTATGATACATAGTCTACTATTATTAAGTGACTGACCAGAGACTCTGGTCTATTGCACTACGCCGAACATATGGTCAAAGTTACTTAGCTCGTTAAAATTCATTTTATAACATAAAATTTACAGTGTAAATAAATATTGTAAATAATATTTACAATTTATAACGAAATTTAATAAAAAAATAAATAAAATAATAAAAAAACGCATTCAAAATTAAATCCATTAAACAGCTAATGTGAGTACAAACATTGAGAATAGGCGAGTGGGGGAATTTTAAATTTATTATCAATAATAATAAATACTCTCTGTTACAGAATTTTAAAACACCCAAACCGTTTGAGTTTATATTTTTTTTATAATCTTTGCCTTACGCTTGGCGAAACTTATGTCTATAATTAAGGGGGTAAAAAGGAGTTCGGATGTTTTTATAGAACTCTCTTAGGACCGTTATTCCAACTTGCAGATAAACTTGGGAATTGAAAAGTTATCTCTACCTTATTTCCGTTATTACAACTTGCAGATAAAATAAAATTAACTTTTTCAAAAATATGTATGGCAGTGCCGGAGCAATGTCGATAAAACTGCTTAATTAAACAAGTTTTTATTTTAACGCAGTGGCAACGACTGGCTTCTTTTTGGTTCAAATTTAAAGTTGCCATATTGAAAATAATATACAGTCAACCCCGGTTATAATGAACTCCGTGGGACCAGAAAAAATAGTTCGTTATAGGCAAAGTTCCTAATAAACGGAGTGAAGTCATAGAAGAAAATATAAAATACAAAGATTTTTTTTAATTTATTAAAATCAAAAAGTATTTTTTTTTTATTCAAAACCAAAAACATGTGTTAATTATTTTTATCTAGCAGCTGATTAAAGATACTGAGTTATAATTTAATGCTGCCATATTAAATAAAAGTAAAGACTATTGCCACACTTCAAAGTTTTTTCTGAGGGTTCGTTATAAAAAAGGTAAAATTTATGAAATTTAATTACTGGGACCATTAAAGTAGTTCCTTTTAACCAAGAATTCGTTATAAACGAGTTCGTAATAAACGAAGTTTTTTGTATGAAAATTGATATTAAAACGTTACGACTTGAAAATATGCATGTTATAACCAAGAATTCGTTATAACCGAGTTTGTTGTAAACGAGTTTAACTGTAATAATAAACTTATGAAATTTTCTTTCAATGATACGATAGAAAATCAGTGTTACATCAAATTGTTACGGGCGAAGAAAAATTAATCGAATTTCAGAATACAGAACAGAAAAATATTGGGTTTATTAGGGACAAACATCAACGTCGGCTGCAAACCAGAAATGTGTGTTGAAGCGGTTAATACAAATCGCTACTGATAACAAATAATCAATTTGAACTATGAACTGATTGAAAAAGACCAGAATGAGCTGCAAGACACGGCGAGGTGAGAACAGGTCAATGCACCTGCACACAAAGCAAACTCGATTCAATATACAATCGACGCATTAGGCTGGGAGCACTTACCCACCCGCCATATTCAAAAGGGGTGGCCCTTTCCGATTACTATTTGTTTTTATGGATTTGGCCAACATTATCTAAGGAGTACTACGAAGAAATCTGAAATGGGTTAATTGGTTTGCTTCAAAATTCCCTAAAAAATGAAAAAAAAACACGTGTAGCCAGAAATATTTTATTTTTGCGTAAAAATACTGGTATTACTGGTATGAAGCTTTCGTGATGGAGAACGAATCGCTGTTATTAAAATATTTGTCAAGGAAACGTGTGTGATGGCATTAGCTGCAACACCAAAAATTAACCTCATTGAAACCTTTTAGTATTCTGATCTTCTGGATCTGGACAAAGCCATTGGGACTATAGGAATATCCGATGTTAATTGGGGGTAGTATTATATATAGCTGCTGGTCTTTATAATAACTCAAGAATTTGTTAATTTTATACGATTAAGGGCCATTATTACAAATTCCTGTTAAACTTGGGTTTAGTTAAAGGTACCTTTACAACTAACAGATAAAACTGTTTCAAAAATATAGCAATGCCTGAGCAATGTCGATCACCCTGCTCAATTAAACAAGATTTTTTCAAACGCAGTGGCAAGTAGGGGCTTTGTTTTTTTTATATTTGGAGTTGCCATATTGAAAATAATGTATAATATGGGAAGTTCAAACATAAGCCTAACTTTAAAAGTTACCAACTGGATGATCCTCCGTCTAGCTTAACGCTTAATTCGATCTTAATGGGGAGGTACTCATAATAATGAAAAACAATTTATCTGCCCGTTAAATTCCTCCCTTTAGTTAATGGCAAGTTGTAATAATGGCCCTAAAAATTTTGGAAGGTTCTATATTGCACGAAGGAATTATGTTAGAATGTATTTATAGTCTATTCTTATTAACTGGCTGGTTACCCTGGTAGGATAGTGTGTAATGTCCTAGACTATTAGCGCCAGAGTTGTGAGTTTGATTATCCCCAGAGACTCTGGTCTGTTACACTGTATAGATCATAAGGTCGCAGTTACGCAGCTCTTTAATAATAATATTTGGATAATAAACTATTAATAAATTTACAGTTATGCAAACATAATAATTTAATTGAAATGTTTACTTAAACAATTATTTATTGCGCTACTAAACATTAAGTGGCTATTAAGATTGATAAGATTAAAATTTAACAATAATATTTGCACTAGGGTTGCCAGTTTGTAAATTTTACATTGAAACTATTCAAAGATGCTTTTCTAATTAAAAATAATTAAAATTACTACATGCATCGTTAATTGATCATAATAACCCTTTAGATAGGATTACAACCTAACTTCTCACATCATTTTCGTTGAGTGTGTTAATTTGATATACCGGGACGAGAGGACTTACAGTTTAGTGGCGACTGCGACAGACTTTTCACGCCAAATTTTTCTCATTTTACTCTCAGAGTTTTTGGCAAAATATTTCTTTATTACATTTCGTTTTGTACGAGATGTCTGACTTAAGAGTTGAACTAGTGACTCTAGTCTAACAAGCCAACACACTACTTATTAGACCGCGGCGTTTTGGATTTTCATTTTAAAATTGTTTGTTCTTTAAATTTTATAACTTTAACTTGGCAACCCCAGAGTGAGTTGTTTCAGAGGTGTACAAACGCATTTGCATTAACGTTATTAAGGTTCTCTACTAATGGGTACAAAAGTATACGAAGTATTTTTATATTTCGTAATATGGTACTCAACTAGATTCTCATCAGTTGTTAGTATTTAACATATTGGCTGCGAGAGGGATAAGAGGGGAAAAGATAAAATGAAATGCTGTTTGTTTTTGTAATTAATAACGGATTCTATAGACCATTACAAGCCTTTAAATTCTCTTGTCAAATTTGTTAACAATCATTATTATTCAACAGCTTTTAGAGTGAAGATGGCTACATTAGCCGAGGCTACATTTGCGCCACAATGTCCCATATCGAGTGTGGGCGTTGTGAATTCTTTGGTAACGCTTCTAGTTCAGAGCATATTTGCGGCTCAGTGTAATATCTCAAGGGTAGATTATTGGCCGCCGGATTATGCCGCAGAAGCCTTACAAAATGGTTTGGATTCATATGACTTCGTTGTAGTGGGTGCCGGTACAGCTGGTTCCCTGGTAGCAAGTCGTTTAAGTGAAAATCCCAATTGGAATGTTTTAGTTTTAGAGGCCGGCGGTGATCCTCCTCAGGAATCTGAGGTACGTTATAAATATTTTATAAAAAAATATTTCAAAAAACTTCTAAAATGTTTATCCTTTAGGTACCCAAATTGTTCTTTACCATGCAACATTCCGAATATACTTATCGTTATTTCGTTGAACCGAATGGTCGTTCTTGCAAGGCTTATAAGAACGACCAGTGTCATTGGCCGCGTGGAAAAGTTATAGGCGGTTCTGGTGCCATTAATGCCATGTTGTTTGTCAGAGGCAATCGCTTTGATTATGACAGATGGTCTGATGAGGGTTGTGAAGGCTGGAGTTATGATGAAATTTGGCCATACTTTGAGAAATTGATACGACCTACTGGTAATGAAACTCATCCCCAGGGTTATGTAACAGTCAATGAGTATCCTCGTTTTGATGATGACCTATTCGAATTGCTGCTTAAAGGCTCTGGTGAATTGGGTGTCCCTAAAGTGGACGACTTCATAGAAGGCAGTTATATAGGCTACAGTTTCCTTAAGGGTACCTTAAAGGATGGTCATAGAGCCAGTACGGGTAAGGGACATTTGGGCAAAGTTTCCCAGCGGCCCAATTTGAAGGTAATAAAAAATGCGCAAGTAACCAAATTGGTATTTGATTCGACGGGTAAAAGAGTCGAAGCCGTGGAATTTGTGTTGAGGCAAAAGCACCAACTTAAAGTAAATGTGAAACGTGAAGCTATTCTATCGGCTGGTACTATAGATACCCCTAAAATTCTCATGTTGTCCGGTGTTGGTCCTGAAAATATACTCAAACTTTTTAATATACCTGTCGTAAATGATTTGCCCATTGGAGAGAATTTACAAGATCATGTTCTTGTACAAGTGTATTGGCGTTTGCCGGGTAATCCTTATGACCAGAAAGCACTTTTAGATTCCGTTTATCAATATTTAATACACAACAAGGGTCCCCTTACAACTGTTGGCACAACACCGTTAACTGGTTTCATAAATACTAATTTCGATAGGAAAAATATTTATCCCGATATGGAATTCCACCATGTAATTGCAAGAAGGGGTGACCATATGGGTTTGGATATTTTACTGCGTAGCTTTAATGTTAAAGATGAATTCAGAGCTCATCTTACGGATGCTATCAACGACTATGATGTCATGGTAATGTTCTCTGTCTTAGCACATCCCAAATCGGTCGGAAATATACAACTTAAATCGAATTCGCCTAAAGATCCACCTCTGATTAATGCCGATTACCTCTCGGCACCTGAAGATGTGGAAGTTTTGTTGAGAGCCATGAAATATCTCATGAAGTTGGAACAGACACAAGCGTTCCGAGAAAAAGAAATGAAAATCTTACATATTCCTCTGAAGGAATGTGATCAGCATGAGTTTAAATCAGACAAATATTGGAAATGTTACTTTAGCTATTTCTCTTCCACTTGTTATCACCATGTGGGTACAGTCAAAATGGGTGACGTAAATGATTCAAAAGCCTGTGTTGATCCTCGTTTGAAACTAAAGGGAACAGATAATTTACGTGTAATTGATGCATCGGTTATGCCTTACGTACCCAGTGGCAATACTAATGCCCCCACCGCAATGATTGCCGAAAAGGCCTCGGATTTAATCAAAGAAGACTGGCCTGCAGATACATACTTCTGATGCTCATGGCATCTGACTTGAACTCTAATCATTAGACGACAAATAGTTTGTAGTCCTTATGTGCAGTTTTATTTCTACTTGATTTTGGTTTTTGTTGAAACTTATTTTGCAACTCTCTAAGAAGTAAATAAAAAAAGTTTTGAAAAATGATTTACAATATAAAGACTGATTGAATTTAATTTAAATTTATCGTTTTGATTTGATTTGATTCATATAAAAACTTTTATAAAATTCTTTATCGCCGTTTAAAATGAAACTAACGTTGAGGTGTTATTATCAGCATTTATTTATTTTTATTTTCTTATATTTATTGTTTTTATCAATTAAGTTGTTAGTAATTGTTAATTTAAATACAGACAATATAAAATAAAAAAATTGGATGACTTTCGATTTCTTTTTCTAAAGGATTATATAGAATGCAGTATAGAATAGAAATCGTTCTGGGACAAAATTAGAATAGTATTTCACTTTTTTTTTAACATCCATAGTGGCGGAAGCCTATAGTTTAACGTTGACAAATTTTTGAGAAACTTTTTCATGGCAGGTTTATTTACTCTCTGGGTCAAGGACCCAGGCTTTTAAGCCAACACACTACCTACTAGACCACGGCACTAATTTAAGTTCTAATCTTCTTCTAGATTTGTTAGTATTTTGTACAGAATTCCGTCAACATATGTTCATTAACATTTTGCCGTACTCATTCCGATATATCATACCGCGCAGTCTGAATTAAATCCCAAAGCTTATGTCAATTGACGAGACAGTTTCCTCTGATTGTTGCTTTTATCAGAGTTTCTTAAGATAGTGTGGACCATGCAGATACATTGATATTGTTGCTCTCTAACCATTTATTAGTGCACTTTGCTATGTATTTGAAGTCATTCTGCTGCTGGAAGTCGTCCTAGTCTAATAAGTAGTGTGTTGGCTTATTAGACATAAAGCCCGGGTTGTTATCCCAGGTCAGGCATCAAAACGAAATATGAAAAAAAAAAATATTTCTTTGGCGATTTGCTCTCAGCAGATTTCTGGCAAAAACTCTGAGAGTAATTAAAATTGCCGTGAAAAGTTTCTCAAAAATCTGTTGTTCGGAGTCGATGTTAAACTTTAGGTCTTGCCACTCATGTATAAAATTAACGCAAACAACATAAGTGGTGTGAGAAGCTAGGTCGTAATCCTGACTAAAGTATTGTAATGGCCAATTATATGTATGTATATATGCTGCCAAAATGCGCATTTTTTTCGTAGGATTAGAGCATAATCCATTACTTTCTAAGTGTTTTCTATATAATTTTGTGACTTACCACGATCGTTAAGGAAGGATTTAATGTTGTCTTCATAGTGTAAGTAAACCAATTAACTCATGGTATAATCTTCAGCCCACTTCTAAGGCAGTAAGACAACCCTAGACCTAAACTGATCCTTTAGATTTTTAAAGTTGTCACGCAATCTATTGGTACACTTAACCCAGATGAAGTCTTATCACACGATCTGCATATCATATTAAATCAAATTAAAAATTGTAACTACAAAGATTTCCATCTGAAAGTTTCAACAAGATATTCATGTGCAGAATATTTTTTTCAAATCCGGGACATGTTAAGCAAATTTTTGCTTTTGCTTTCGATAATGAACAGATTAGTGAAATAGATGAAATAAATAGATTGCTTTTAAACCCTATGCATACAATATAACTCTTTAGTGACATAATTGAAAAAGAAGTCATCAATTATTCACATTTTATTTGTTGCTGTACTTTAATCCTGTTGTCTTTAAAATTATTAACGCATTGACTGCAGACTACGAGATAACTATTAGGTTGCGTTCCCTTCTAGGGTGCCAACTACGAGTTATCTCGTACTCACTAATAGGAAAAAATCAAAGAGGCAAGAGTTCTCAAAATTGCCACGGCAGTTAATTGTCGCAGAATTTTGTGCCATCTGATTTCTTATGACCATAGCGTATGCATAATTTCGAATACATTAACTGCACTTTCTCGAGTGGAACGGTCAAATAATACAGCATTTTATCACATCTACTTGAAGTCGCCGTGGTCTAGTGGGTAGTGTGTTGGCTTATTAGACTAAAGGCCCGGGTTCGAATCCCAGGTCAGACATCAAAACGAAAAAAATATATTTCTTCGGCGACTTCCTCTCAGCAGATTTCTGGCAAAGACTCTGAGAGTAAAAATTGCCATGAAAAGCTTCTCAAAAATCTGTCGTTCGGAGTCGACTTTAAACTGTAGGTCCCGCCACTCATGTATAAAATTAACGCACACAACATAAATGGTGTGAGAAGCTAGGTCGTAATCCTAACTGAAGGGTTGTAATGGCCAATTATGTATGTATGTATCACATCTACTTAAAAGCTAGTCGAGCTACATTATCTGAGATTTTTAGTAAGTAAGTCTATTAGAAATTAAACACTTTTAAACATATTGAATCAATAATTTGGCGATAAATTTATAAATAATTAGAAGGCAATAATTTTTATCAAACAAATGTTTTTAACAAGTTCTAGAGATTATAATTGTAAATAATTTTTTGGCCTTGAATTTGCGCTGTTTAATAATTTTGTAAACTATTTATAAATACTTATTGAAAATATTTCAAACTACGCCTCACAATGGCAAACAATATTATTTTTTTAAATTGTATTTCAGATTTAAGATTTGAAGAATTCTTAATAATCAATAACCATTAAATTGTCGCTCTCCTTTTACAAATCATAATTAACAAATTTAGTTTCGATTGATTAAACTCATATCTATCGAACAGTTTAAGTGTAGAGTCGATATTCAAAATATCTATCAACATTATTAGTAAAATATATTTTATGATTGTACTATAATTGTTAAATATCTTAATGAGCAACTAATTATGAAATTAATATGATTTATTCTATCATAAGCGAAAAAGAAACCCTAGCGACATTATTTTCATACAATAGGGATTTGATTCAAACTATATGTACAATTAAGGAAAAAGGGTATTAAATGGGTTAAGTCTCTAACATATGACATCCATACATACATTCCTTCAGTCACGATTACGATCTAGCTTCTCAACACCACTAATGTTATGTGCTTTAATTTTATACATGCGTGGCGGGACCTACAGTTTAACGTCGACTCCGTACGACAGATTTCTGAGAAACTTTTCATGATAATTTTATTTACTCTTAGAGCTTTTGTCAAAAATGTGTTGAGAGGAAGTCGCCGAAGTAATATTGTCTGACCTAAGCCAACAAACAAACTACTAGACTACGGAGAACCCTTCCTGTTATCCAATCCTTAGGCCACTTTCAGCTTGACCAAGAGGTCTCTTACCTACACTAGGAGAGAGAGATTGTTTTTTGTACGCTGACATACATTTTTTTAGAATAAGAGTCCACACCAATTGTATTTAAGAAGATGCTCTGTACATAGCTTTCAATTGGTCGCGTCTAAAGAAATTTATCGCGTATAAAAAGGATAAATGTAGCTCGCATGTAGGAGGCTGAAGGATCCAAATTAGGATTAGAGGAATTAGAAGGATTAGAGGAATATTCGATTTTGTAGTATGGTAGATATCATTAGATAGAGAGAGGACAACATCATGTTATTCAATTTAAATTTCTATCGTTAGCTTTGGGCTTTGAACGATTCCCCCCGTATATTAAGCATAATTTTACCAATACGAAGAATTTGTTTTTTATAATTTCAAAATATTTTATTTTAATAATAGGAATTAAAGTAAATAATTGTTAACACAATTTCGTGTACACTTAATTCTATTTCTACACGGTATATACGTGCCAGAAAAAACCGTGTAAAAAAAAGACCTGAAGTACATAGAAAAAAAGGGAGTATGAACCGTGGCCTTACATCTAATAAGCTGATATACTACCTACCAGATAAGTTTGCCTGTTATTTCCTAAATATTCATGATTATAAATATTATAATTCTTAGTTGCGACAACAATTAAACAATCTTTTCCATTAACAAATTTATTAAGGCAGGTCAGTAAACTGATAAGGGAACGTAAAAATTAAAATTGAAATCAATTTTATAAAAAAAAAAAACAAAAACAAGATAATATTTCAATTTGTGTTCAAGAGAAAACAGAAAACCCTATAGAAAATATAATAACGATACGGAGTCTATAGAAAATAACAAGTAATTATCATGCAAGAGTAAAATTGCATCAGTTTACCGATTTTTTTTTCTTTCACACATTGGATCATCTTTTCCAAACGATCGAGCCATCCACAGTTTGGAATTAGTGATGTTAAATCGTCAATGGTTTCTGTTTGAAGAGGAAGAAAAAAACTAAGTACATTTATTGCTGCATAGGGGCAACAACCTATATACAACATACTCAGGTGTTTCAGGTATGTGCTGTCATCTACAGATTGTACATGAATCGATCTCTATTCTAAAATAAGCGTCTTAAACACATAAGACACAAAAAAGGTGTTCCCCTCTCTACATACACCCTTCAAATTTCTTTTCCGACTACACTGGCCTCTTCAGCGACGTGGATTCACACAGTTGCTGATATTTCATCTTAGTTCATTTCGAAATGAAATGTTATCTGTCAGCTAAAAATTTAGTTTCGGAATGACATTCAGTTTAGCAATAAATTACAATAATATTGATAATAAATATTATTTTCGGTTATTTTCTCAGATGTACTATGATTGAGGGCATACGAAATATCCAATTTTCTATCAGGTCCGGCATCTAATGTTTTTTTCAACTAGTGCTTATTTCGTGAATGGTAACACTTAGCTTATATCTGATTTGATAGATACTTAGTTTTATCCTTCCGCTGAACGAATATGGTTGTATATACGCGTTTTCGCTTCACTAATTGGGCCTGCGATCGACTTACAGAAGATGCCGATTTTGGCAAAAAAAAAAATCATCTTTCCAGATGAAGCTCAGTTTGATCTTGGCTTTTATGTAAACAAGCAAAATTGTCGCATTTGGGACACAGAAAACCCGCACACATACATTGAAAAGCCAACGCAACCAAAACGGGTCACTGTTTGGTGCGGCTTTTGGTCCAGAGGCATAATTGGGCAATTTTTCTTGGAAAATGAGCCAGGAGCGACCGTTACCCCATGTTGAACGAATTTTTGTTCACAAAAATTGAAGAGGAGGATATTGGCAACATTTGGTTTCAACGGCGCTACGTGGCGCCCAGCCGAAGCTACACTCGATGTTTTGCGTCCTGTTTTTGGAGATCCCATTATTAGGCGCAGAGCTGATGTCGTTTGGTCACCTCAGAGCTGCGATTTGACACCGTTGGACTATTATTTAAAAGATCAGTGCTACGCCGACAAGCCAGAGGCAATTGGCGCTTTAAAGGACAATATTCGTGAAGCCATTGGTGAAATCCAGCTGCACACAATCGATAATGTGCTTAAAAATTGGACCGATCTTGTAGGCTTCTGCATGGCCAGCCGAGGTAGCCATTTTAATGAAATTATTTTCCATTCTTAACCGAAATACAATCATTTCAAATAAAAACAAAAATTTAAGAAAATATTCAATAGTTTTTTTTAAGCATTTTCAAACAAAAAAGTTATTTGGCGGACCCTTTATGACAAATTTAAAAGAAAATAAAAATTGTAATGGGTTCAAATCGATTGATATTGGTAGCCAGATCAAATCTTTCTTCTTTCGGACAGAAAAACAATTTGACATGAGCTATGTACGAAAGTCGTCGTAGTTTATTAGGTAGTGTGTTGGTATTATTAGGCATAAAGTCTGGGTTCGTACCACAGGTTAGGCATCGAAACGGTATATGAAGAAAAAATATTTCTTCGGCGATTTCCTCTCAGCAGATTTATGGCAAAAACCCTGATAGTAAATAAAACTACCAACAAAAAGTTTCTAAAAAATTTGTCGCTCGGAGTCGACTTCAAACTGTAGAAGTCGCCACTCACGTCTAAAGTTAACGCATGCAACATGAGTGATGTGAGGAACTAAGGTGTAATCCTGACTGAAGGGTTATAATGGTCAATTATGTTATGGATGTAGTGCGATGTAGCGCCGCCGTGTTAAAATAAACATTCAGTCCTATAATTAACATTGATGCTAACTGAATTACGTCAAACAGTGACTTGCATTGGACACTTTTGAATCTCACTTGGATTGGTGTCTTATTTAATTCGACAATTTTATTTGTTCACATTCCCATTCCTTCAGAAATTGGCCTCATAGTTGAAGATGATTTTGCAATGTAAATTAAAGTCGATTAGTAACTGATCCAGAACTTGTTCAACAAATACATTGTCCTCCATGGTAAATTGACAGATGTAGCTTCAACTACGATAAATTTTGTTTGTGACTTTGTACATAATATGTGTTATGGAGCTTGGTTAAAAATATAGATCACTTTGGTTGAAGTTCATCAAGTATTTCTTAGAGAAGGTGAAATGTACGACGTCAATTTTATCATAAATAGTTTATTTTTAAAGGAATGATGAGTCTTGTTATAAATTTCTTCCTTTCCATAGAAATGAGCATATATTTTAGGTTAAGGTTGGGTAAGGTTGTCAGGAGGATCTTATACATACATACATACATAATTTGTCATTATAACCCTCCAGTCAGGATTACGACCTAGCTTTTTACACCACTTTCGTTGTGTGCGATAATTTTATACGTGAGTGGCGGGACCTATAGTTTAAAGTCAACTACGAACGACAGATTTTTTGAAAATTTTTTCTTGTTTTTGCCAGAAATCTACTCAGAGGATGTCGCCGAAGAAATATTATTATTTTGATGTCTGACCAGGGGTTTGAGCTTGGTCCTTCAGTCTAATTAGCCAAAACACTACCTATTAGACTACGACTACGGATCTTATAGCAAAAAAATTTCGTGAGAAAAATAATTTCCAAGTTCATTATTTTTATTTAGACTTTGTATCGCGAACTTTTTCATGTTATTGTGAAATACATAATTGCTTATGGTATTGAGAATTCGTAAAGGATCGGCCAAGATCTAATCCTATTTGAATGCACAACAAATTCTAAACGCATTAATATTAAACAGCAGTAGCTGTGTTACCATTTGTAATAAAATGAATAAAAATATTTTAAAAATAATTAAATGCATCAAGAATAATAAATAAAAAACTTTGTTATAAACATACAGATTAAGAAAATAAAAATACTTTTTTGTAAATAACTGGCGCATGGTTTAGATATGGTGGCCCCTACTAATGCCGTACGTAGGTTATAGGGTGTGTTGGGAAAAAGCTTTCACTTAATCTTTTAATAGTATTTAACGAATTACGATGCATACTGTTATAAAAAGCTCTAACCATATGATTAAGATTGCTGATCACGTATTTAGTTAGGGTGTCCCTTGATAAACACCGCAAAGTTAAATGCATTCAGAGTCAACCTAATAAATTGGGAATTCAAATGCTTTATAGTTTATGTAAATGCGACCGACCTCAATGTTTTAATTTGAAATAAAAAAAGAAAATTGACACCAGTGCCTACAGTGCTCTGGTTTAAACAAATTCAAACAAATTCAAATTAAATTTATTGAAAATAGTTACTCATTTGCAGCAGATCTGACGTTTAAAACGTTAAGCAATTTATTTTTTTAATTGTATTAACAATTCCCAATTATAGCATTTTAACTAATGTTTACGAAATGGTTATTTAGGCGTATACTTAAGTAGTTTTTTGTTATTTTAAGGGACACCCTTTATTTACAATGTTCTTACAAGCAAAATGAAAATGCATAGAGAATGTAAATATTTTTTTTTCATTGTTTTTATTATTATTTTTGTTTTTTATTGCTGTTGTTCATTTTAATTTAATGCCCATTTATTGTTGTTATTTTACTATATAAAGACAACATCGTCCAAATAATTTTAGTTTAGAATTATAGTGCAAACTTTAAATAATATTCGCGTACCTATTTAATGTCGAAGAAAGAAATTAGAAAACTAAAGGAAAACTGAGAGGCCATAATGGATTATTTAACAACAGAGTGTGCTGCAAGGTCAGCGGGCCCGGCAAATACTTTAATGACGTTGCTCTTGCAAACGTTAATAACGAAATTTTGTGCTTTAAGTGATCGATCACATTGGCCAAAGGATTATGGCGAAGAAATTACAAAAAATGGTAAAGATAGTGAAAATATTCAATAATTTAATTACTGAGGAAGTGAAAGCTATGTACCTATGTACAGAGCTATTAACCTAAAAATACAGTGGTTATTCGGATTCATCCATTTACCTACCTAGTGTAGCAGTTGAAAGGAATGTTGAACGTTTAATATATTAAATAAATAAAGCGCTCATTTCATTTTAATGATAAAATACACACAGTTACAAAGTTATACATACGGTTAAAAAATTTCTTAAAATCGAGGAAAAATGTCAGACAATTATAAATATTTTCAATTTCTGAAAATAACTGAAATTATGAAATTCTAAAATTTTTTAACAAAACCGTTTTCGGAGTTTCACATACGAATAGTGTACTATTAAAGAACAAATTTTGTCTGTAATGTAGTGTGCGATCCACTGGCCAAACGACCACATACATTTTTGGTCGCCGTGTAGGGCGTACATGAATCTCCCTTATTTCGCTCGAGCAAAATCCGTTATAATAGCTATAGAACAGTGAAACAGAACGGGCAACTGTGCCAAAATAAACGTTGAAGCACCAACCTTTACATGAGAGTTGTATTCCATTTCTTTTCGGATATGAGTAAATAGTAAATAGTATATGAAAGGATCAGGTGATGTGAAGTAATTTTTTGCTCACTCTTAAAAAGCTAAGGCACTGAGAAATGTGTCGGTTCTATCGAATATCATACTGAATTTTCGAATGTCCATTTTGTGATTATTATTTTTACTATTTTGACGATTTTTTTTTCTAATATTTGACGTATTGAAGCTTTATTTATCTGGCAGCAAAAGTTACACATTTTTTATCTTCATTTTAACATTTTTTTATTTACAAAACAAAAAGAAAAAAACTCAATATAAATTACGATAGGTGCTATAGTATAAAATCATATAAAAGTTATTCAGATTACTAAAATAAACTCATTTGTTTCGTTGGTTGGAGCACATCTGCCATGAATGCGCATTTCATTTCATAAAATGAAAAAATGTTCAAATCATATAAAAAGTTTCGTCGCGTTTTGTTGTGCTCTTCGATTTTTTACTATTCGACAAAATGGGTCATAGAAACTGTATTAAGTTTTGTGTAAAAAATGAAACTAAAAGTGTAGGCACATTTGAAATGTTGACTGTGGCGTTTGGCGAGCCTACTGTGAGCAGAACACAAGTTCAATTGTAGTATAACCGATTTAAGAAAGGCCAAGAAGATGTCCATGACGATGCTTGCCCTTGTCGGCCGTGCACGTCAACAACCGATGGAAGCATTGAAGCAGTGAAGAAAATGATTTTTGATAATCGTCGAAACACTATTGGAGAGGTTGCTGATGATGTTAGCATATCGTGCGGCTCATGCCAAGCAATTTTTACGAATGTTTTAGGCATGAAACTTGAGGAAGCGAAGATTGTTTGCTAAAATTTTAAGCAAAAACAACGTTGGATAGACATTGCTCAGGAGATGTTGATGATGTTCAAATACGCTCCAGATTTACGGTCCAGAGTTACGGTCATAACTGGTAACGAATCATTTGTGTATGGCTAAGACATCATCCCAATCGAAGTGTCCAGAAGGCAATACCGAAAAAAGCACCTCAAGTTCAGTGAAATTTGAAGGTTTTGCTCACTGTTTTCTTCGATTGGAGAGATGTGATGCATCATGAATTCTTGCTGCAAGTTCATACGGTTAATAAGGAATACTACCTTGAAGTTATGCGTGGATTGCGCGAATCAATTCCTTAGAAATGGACAGAATTGTGGAAAATTAGATCTTTAATACAGAGATCTGTAAACCACAATTATTTTCTTCACAAGAAACGTGTCTTCACAAAAGACTAACTGAATTATTGTTTCAGAATTCTGACATATCATTCGGCTCATCCCAATCAATTTTTACAGATGTTTTAGGCATGAAACGTGCAGCAGCGAAGTTTATTACAAAATTGTTAAATTTTGATAAAAAATAACGTCACATGGACAACGCGGATGTTGATGATGTTCAAAGACGATCCAGATTTGCTCAAAAAGTATATAACTGGTGGTAATGAATCATAGGTGTATGGCTAAGACATTGAACACAAAGTCCAATCATCCCAATCAAAGTGTCCAGAAGAGGTAATACCGACAAAAAGAGCGCCAATTTCGGTCAAATGTGAAGGTTTTACTTACTGTATTCTTCGATTAGAGTGGCGTGGTCGTACTACCTTGAAGTTATGCGTGGATTACGCGAATCAATTCGTCAGAAACGCACAGAATTGTGGAAAAACCAATCATGGATTTTACACCATCGATGCTTGTGCGTGAGTTTTGGGCCAAAAACAAAACCGCAATCATGCCTCAACTACCGTATTCACTGGACTTGGCCCCTGCTAACTTTTTCCGCTTACCAAATCTGAAGACACCGATTACAGGAAATAGTTGGCGATAACAAAAAGCGCGTTTCAGAAGTGTTTTGAGAATTGGAAAAAACGCTGGCATAAGGGTATTATATCTGAGCGGGGTTACTTTGAAGGGGACAAGATAGTTATTGATAAATACTTTGTGAAAAATAAGGGTTTGAAAATTACGGCTATTTTTTGATCACACCTCGTATATATTTTTCTTTAATATTTAAAATTTTCATAACATATATCAAATATCACCGTGTAAAAACAAAATCAATTTTATTTTTTAGACCGTGTTATTACAAAACCGCGTAAAAACAGATTCGGTTGTATTAATTAATTCAAAAAATTTTTAATTAAATACCCCCTCCGCGTATAACGCATTGCACGACATGCTAAAAGAGTGAATAAATTACGATGGACATGTTTTGTATGACAAATCAAGTAAAACGCTAATTAAATTTATTATTTTTTGCTTTTAATAATCGAATAATTTAAGAAATTTAAACATTTCTGTTCGTACTTTACACGATTTAGTTTATTTTTACAAATTAAAACTGGAAACACTCAGTAAACTGAATCCAATTGAATTTATCAGCCTAAAAATGCTTTAGAATTTCGGTTTTTATTTTGATGAAATCCATTCACCTTTTTAAGAATTTTCTAAATTTTTTAGAAGGTTGCCAATGTCAAACGAGAAATAAAACAGAGTGTACTTCATACATCATAATCCGTTAACCTTTCGGGAACCCCAGTAAAAGTATGTGTTTCTATATGTTTTAGGTTTGGACGTATATGACTTTGTAGTGGTGGGTTCTGGTAGTGCAGGCTCGGTAGTAGCTGGTCGTTTAAGTGAAAATCCCAAATGGAAAGTTCTGCTACTCGAAGCTGGAGGCGATCCGCCAATTGAAACCCAAGTGAGTCTACATTTTACTTTAGCAGACTTTTATCAAATTTCTCTTTCCATAGTTTGTTGGCTGGCATATGGCCACTCAATTCTCAGATTGGGATTGGCAGTATCACACAGAACCCAATGGCAAGGCTTGTATGGCTATGGAGGGAGAAAGTTGCCACTGGCCTCGTGGCAAAATGTTAGGCGGTACAAACGGCATGAATGCCATGATTTATGCCCGTGGTACCCGTGCTGATTTTGATGATTGGCGTGATCGTGGTAATCCTACCTGGGGCTATGATGATGTAATGCCTTATTTCCGAAAAGCTGAAGACCTACGTTCTACCAGAGGTGATTATAAGCCAGGAGATCATGGCGTAGGTGGCCCTATGATTATCAATAATTACGTATCGGATAATGAATTCAGAGAAACGATTAAAGCGGGCATGGCTGAAATGGGTTATGGCTCAGCGCCTGATTTTACCGAAGGCTCTTGGGTGGGACAAATCGATATATTGGGTACTCAAAACCAGGGACGTCGCGTAACAACAGCACATTCGCATTTGCATAAGGAGCGGAAGAATCTTCATGTCATACGTTATGCTCACGTCAAGAAGATTAATTTTGACAAAGAAAAACGTGCCACGGGCGTAACATTTGTTTTAAAAGGTCAAAAAGAATATACCGTTAAGGTTAGCAAAGAAGTCATATTAGCTGGTGGGGCAATTGGTACACCACAAATGCTAATGTTGTCAGGTAGATGCCAATGTATGTTTGATTGCTTACGATTAAAATTGAAAATTTGTTTGCTTTTTTCTTCCATAATTAGGTGTGGGTCCTGCTAAACATCTGAAGAATTTAGGCATACCAGTTATTTTGGATTTACCTGTGGGCCATAATCTTAAAGATCATGCTAGCTTGCCAGTGGTTTTCCAAATTGACAAATCTACAGCCCGTAAACCAACAGATGAGGAATTAGTCGATGCCATGTTTAACCTAATAATGGGCCGTTATAGTAAGCTGTTGCATCATGAGGCCACTGCTTTGACCGGTTTTATTAATACCACTTCATTACATGGCCCAAATCCTGATATACAGACTACCAACTTCTTCAGTCTTATGCAATCACCTGAGCTTAAAGGCTACATTAAAGCCACTGGTTTCAACAAAAGAGTAGCAGCATCCATCTTAGAGGCCAATGAAAAGTCCAACACTTACATCACCTATTTACTACATCTAAAGCCCTTCTCTAAGGGTCACATTGAATTAAGAAGTGCAAACTATTTGGACAAGCCTTACATACATGTTAACTACATGTCGGATGAAAGGGATGTGGATACTTATATAAGAGCATTGAAAATCTACACCAAATTACCGACTACTAAGGCCTTTAGAGATAGGGAAACTTCTTTGCATAAAATTGATTTGGAGGCTTGCAATTCCTTAAAATATCAATCGGACGACTATTGGCGTTGTTATATTCGACACATGACCACTACAGTGTACCATCCTGTAGGCACTACGAAAATGGGCCCCGCCTCAGATCCGACAGCCGTAGTCGATTGGCGTTTGCGTGTCCATGGTGCCAAGGGCTTACGCGTTATTGATGCCAGTGTAATGCCTGATATTGTGGCTGCCAATACTAATGCCGCCATAATTATGATAGGCGAGAAAGGCGCTGATATGGTAAAAGAGGATTGGGAGACGTCCAGCTCCCATAACGAATTGTAAAAGAACGATTGTTTGTTTGTTTTTTTTTTCTCAAATGTAGATATTGAAAATTTAAAATCTTTGTTTAAATTTAAAAAGAAAAATAAAAAAAAAAAATACAAAAAAAAATATTTTCACTTTAAAATTACAGTAAGACCCTGTTTAACGCGGGGAAACGTTCCTATAAGTTCCTGCGTTAAACGAGGTAACTTAAACCGTACATTGTAAAATGCAGTTGAAATTTTTATTATGGACAGCCTAACAAAAGATCGTTGATACTAAAACAGCGTTCAGAGGGGTAGCGTCAAACGGGGCCTTACTGTGCAAAATATCGCATAAAAAATATTGTGAATGGTGGGAAAGCTTTTGAATAAGCTTTTGACTTGAAGATGATTGTCTTCGCTAATTAAGTAACTTCATAACAGATCGGTTGCCGTAGCAGTTTAGCAGTGACTCCACAACTGTAGGAAATTTCTAAATCGTTTTTGATAAATAAAGTTTTGACCATTAGAGAACAGTGTGCGAAATGGTACGGAATTGAAAATTCTCACTTTATCTAATTCGTACTGTTTTCCTTTTGTGATTAATGTTTTCTAGAGAAGGTAAAAAAGTTAAGTAAAGTCGATCTTTAAATCAGATTAATTGCCTACGCCAACGTTCAGCTCTAAATTTATTTCAATTGCAAAATTACAAAATTCTTTGCGATTTATCGTAAGCTTTTGCGCAACCGTGAGGTCGCCGTGGTCTAGTAGGTAGTGTGGTGGCTTATTAGACTTAAAGCCAGGGTTTGAGTCCCCGGCCAGACATCAAAATAAAATACAAAAAGTATTTTTTCGGCGATTTCTTCTCAGCAGATTTCTGGCAAAAACTCTGAGAGTAAAAATAAAATTGCCATGAAAAGTTTCTCAAAAATCTGTCGTTCGGAGTCGACTTTAAACTTATGTATAAAATTAACACACCTAACATAAGTAGTGTGAGAAACGAGGTTAATAATCCTGACTGAAGGGTTGTAATGTTGCGCAACCCGTAGTCACCGTAATCTGAAGAGGTAAAAAAAATTATATAGCCAGCAGATTTCTGGTAAAACAATCTGAGAATAAATAAACTGACTGAAGAGTTGTAATAGCTAATTATGCTATGTTATGTTACTTTCTAGCGCAACCAACAAATTTCATTGGAAAAATAAACTCAAGTATTGGTAGGTTACCTTCCCGGCAATAAGTCCTGCATTCCAATCTTGTTTCTTTGAGCTTATTAACTAAACAGAGTATGTTGTTTACACCAGGAAATGAAAAATGTATAATTCTTTAAAGGATTTTAAATTAATTTTTCGGAAACGTTAAGTCGCCGTGGTCGAGTAGGAACTGTGTTGGCTTATTAGACGTAAAGCCAGGGTTTGAGTCCCAAGCCAGACATCAAAATAAAATACATACATACGGAATTGGTCAATACAACCTTTCAGTCTGGATTATTGACCTAGTACAAAAAGTATTTCTTTGGCGATTTCCTCTCAGCAGATATCTGGCAAAATTCCTGAGTAAAAATAAAATTGCCATGAAAAGTTTCTCGTAAAATCTGTCGTTCGGAGTCGACTCTAACCTGTAGGTCCCGCTATTAATGTATAAAATTAACACACAAAACATAAGGGGTGTGAGAAACTAGGTCAATAATCCTGACTCACGGGTTGTAATGACCAATTATGTATGTATGCATGTATAAGTATCTCTTAAAGGGGAAAGATTGCCACGCCCATTTTTGATGAGTTTGTCGATATCGACTCTACGAGCTTACCCACCAAATTACATTCATCTACGATTTCTATATTCCTAAATATTCAATTTTAAAGATTTGCCACGCCTCCTTTTTGCAATATCGAGTTTTTTTTTTAAACCATCTAAACCTGATAAGCTTTCGAACAAAAAAATTGTGGTTAAAATTAGTTCAGTAGTTTAAGAGGTGTAGGTATTACTTGAAAGGAAAGGATTATCGATATCGAACTCTACGAACTTACCCACCAAATTTTATTTGTCTACGATCAATATGTACCTGAATGTTCAATTTTAACGATTTGCCACGCCCACTTAACATTTATAGATATGAAAAATAGATGCTGTCAGATTCTCAGACTTATCCGATATGCACACAAAATTATATGAAAATCGGTCGATCCATTTAACTCCGTGACACAAGAATTTTTTATATTAGAATTATGAAAACTCAATTAAAAATTAACAATATTCAATAGGAATCTCTGTTAGAGTAATTGCAATCTACGTTTGAAAATTCAGGAGCGTACAAGTTGTGGGTAGACCACAAATGTCTTGCTAAAGCTTGAATATTGGAATTTCTTTTTACCTTATAGGGTACTGCTTCTATAATGAAATAAATTGAATACAGCGAATGAATGAGTACAAATTTATGGAAATCATTCTGAATTTCAGTTTTTCAAGACTTGAAAATATAAAAGCCAAGATGAAATCTCACACAAAGGATAAGGTAAAATCGATACGTAAGAGGACAACACCTTTTTTAAATAACTTTCTGTCTAAATAGCTACAACACAGGTTGTTAATTTCTTTAAACACACATTAGACACGTAATATCTGATCATTGTAATTCAAATGATGATGTTTAATGTCAGCATAAATATCAACATTTTTAACAGTTGTTATCGAACATTTTTACTATTTCAATTAAGCCGAACCGTTTAATACTAAAGACGTCAAAGTGGCGCATGCCCACCGGTGTTGTATACGAATTTATTTATAAAATTAAATTAAAAAAAAAAACAAATTTGTTTTGCTTAGGGGGTAACACGAATTGGTAGTAAATTTAAACATTATTTCGACAAGTAATTTTAAATCTTCAATCAACAGTGTGTTAAATTTATATTCAATTGAACTTTACTTTGCTTGATTTTTGTTTTTGTTTTCGTTTTCGTTGACTTTACAATACATAGTTGAAATAAATTTTTGATAAATTACTAAACGTAGAATTTGTTAAGAGTGAAAGTCTTTCAAAATCAACACATGATACTATAAATACTATGTACGTTGATTAATTCAATCAAGCAATTGCTTTAATCAAATACAAATCAAAATTGGCAAAATTTATAATGTATTTAGTAGGCAGATATTTTCAATTTCACATAAAAATACAAATTAAAGGTTGTCGTCTATATTCCCATGAACTTTAATTCAAAATGACATACACGTGTTGCCGTTGGAAAAACTTTTCAATTTTACGGTGCGACAGTGAAAATACACCCGAGTAACTACATAGTTCACGTTGTTTAGTTAGTTGAATAGAACATAAAAATACTCTTTTTTTTAATTTTCTGGAACCCTCCAAATTTTTTTTATTTGACAAAAATCGTTTTTTTTTTGGATCTTCACGCACAAATTCCTGGATTACTTAAACATTTTTGACCCGATTTTCAAAATTTAACTCTTGTTTGCAAAGGGGAGAGATGGAACTTTAAAACACTATACATATGTATCTATTATTCGGTTTAATATTCTATGAGATTTGATCAGGTAAACTTGGAAAATTCGAAATATTATCATATTTTTTCAAGTTTGTCCGTTCATAGTAGCAAACTTTGATAAAAAACACCCAGGATAAGTAATAATATTCGTAAAGTCTGTTATCTTATGAAGAGATTGAGTTATCATTAGATAAAATCGGACAAAAATTATTGTAGTTATTATATAAATAGTATAACAGACGTGTTATATTTTTTCTCATCAAATGAACTTTTAATTCAAAAATTTTCAGAATATTTGATGAATCTTGATTGTTTATCACAAAATGTCTCAATTTCATGTTTGCACTACTTCCAGAAGTCAACTAATATTTATTTTTATTGCAAATATTATTATTTCTTTTTGTGCAAACAATGTTCAACTTCTGGTGGTTGTTCAAACGTGAAATTGCCACATTTCTAGATCCATCAAAAAATCTGAAAATTTATGAACCAAAAGTTAATTTAATAACACGACGGTTATACTATTTATATAATAACTACCGTCATTTTTGTCTGATTTGATCAAACGAATTGTGAATCTCTTCACAAGATAATGCACTTTCAGAATGTCATCAATTGTTTTATACTTTTTAAATAAATTTTGCTACAATGAACGGACAAATCTGAAAAAATATGAAAAAAATTCGCATTTTCCAAGTTTACCTTATCAAATCTTATAGTATATATGTATGCCGTATTAAGGGTCCATTTCTCCCCTTTCCAACAAGATTTAAAATTTAGAAATCTGGTTGGAAATATTTGAGTAATGCAGAAATTTGTGCGTTAACTCGAAAAAAACAAATGAAAAAAGTTAGGAGGATTCGAAAAATATAAAAAAAAAAATATTTTTGAGATTTACTCAACAAAACTCTTAACCTACACTAAGTCATTAGCCGGGTGTATTTAATTTTTTTTTTATTTTGTCGCATAGTATTATTACAATAAATAACATATGATAACATAAACGATGATAAGAAATATAAAACTTATGTTCGAAATAGACGTAAATAGAACAGAAAAGCCTGGCATTTGATTAAAGTTGGTCTCATAGTTTTCGTTTAGTCGGGCAGTTGCCAGAATGCCTATTTAATAAGCTCCTTATTAATCAGTCAAGTTGTAATAATGGCCCTTAAAAGATTATGTAGCAGTCAAATTAATCTTTTCTCTCTTATAACTTGGGCCCGTTGCAAATCATTTTCCTAAAATTTCATTGTTTACTGGTACTGCCTAGGCGACAGTTGAGGAAGTGACTGTAATTTATTTGATTTGTCACGTTACGATAAGCCCTAATTAATATCGCGTTAGACATTTTCTTTGTCAATTTAATCATAGTCCCAATGGATCTGATCATCTCTAGTAATGTAATGGGTTTAAGTCCAACAGCTTTATTAAAAGACTATCTCTCAGTGAGAGGAAAAGAGAAACTTAAATATTTCAGCTCCCTTTTAGTTGCAATATCGGAAATCATGATATCAACTAAGATGACAAATAAAGATTTGAGTATTAAAGCGTTCAAAAAATTTATTTCCTTTTCTCTTTTTAATTTAATTTGTAATTTTTGGTTGTTAACTTTGGCTATAAATTTAAAGCGTTTCTGATGCGCTGATTAATTTCTTGATTTTTTTTTTTTTCATTTATCAGTTTCGTTTGGCCTGGTTATTCATTCGCATCTTTCTTTAATTGAAATGAACAACTGGCGTCTCTGAGAGCTATATGTTATATTTGCAATTGTCAATTATTTTCTATGTGGTATGTAGACACCGTGAATATTATTTTTATTTTTATTTTTATTGTCTGGTATTGTATTCAATTTTTATTTTATTTCTATAATACCTTCCTCTCTACTTCGTAACAAAAAAAAAAAATATTTTTTTTTTATTTTATTTTCGTTTATTTTTTGATTTACTATCGCAGCGAATTTGGGTCACTTACTATTTTCTTATTATGGCATATGCGTCCCATTGCCGTGTAATTGTGTTGATTACTGTTGGTAACTTTCATAGAGACAACAACAAGCTGCTGAAGATAACTTTAAATAACTCACCTGCAAAAAGAAATTGAAAAAACAAAAAAACAAATTGAATTGCATGAATTTCTTTTATTTTCTTAACAATTAAAATACATGGTCCCTGGTACTATTATGAAATGTGTAATAATTTTTGTTTTTATTGAAGAAAGCTTTTACTTATCAAACGTATTAGTTTAGCAGTTTTATAATCAAGCTCTCACAAGCATTGTTTTCAAATGATTTTATGTTGCATGTTGTGTTAAATTAAATCATTAAGATTGCGCCTAATTTTTGGGTAAATTTCAACTTCCGATTTAAAATTATTTGTGCGTGCATGCTTGTAAGTGATTTTAAAGTTTAAAAATTAATTTATACGTGCTTTTAACAATTAAACATTTATGGCATACATATGTAGGTACGTACAGCTTAGAAAAATTTAAAAAAAAAATTCAAATTAAATTAATTTTAATTATTATTAAACATCAGCCTTGATATCACAATTTAATATGATCTTCAGTTCGTTGTCATTAACTTTTATCACTTTTGTTTGCCGTTTTTGTTATTGTATTCGTCCGGTTTACTTCTTCAATGCATTTTTTTATAACAATTTAAGTAATAGCTTATCTTAGGACGAGCGAGCTCTATAATGGATTCAATATTTTGCCATCTAACTTGTAATGTTAAAAACAAATATTTAACAGTCAATTTAATCATCGATATACATTGATGTTGGATTGTCCTCGCGACATAACTGCAACATATGTACGTACATACATAATTGGTCATTAGAATTTCTTAGTTAGGATTATCATCTAGCTTTTCACACCACTTATGTTGTGTGTGTTAAATTTATACTTAAGTGGCATGACCTACAATTTAAAGTCAACTCAGAACCACAATATAACCAGTAGGGATGTTTATGACGTTTCAAAAACGCTCATAACATTTTTAAGGAAATGTTTAAAGATTCTTAAATATTTAATTACATAGTCCTTCATGGGGTTTGCAATTAAGATGGCTCCAGATGTTTCCAAAGGGTTTTTACGCGCTGATCACGAATCTGGGTTCTTTCCAACACATCAGGTTTTCGAGAAAAAAGGGAGCTGAAACCCCTAAAAATAGCGATTTAGGCCATTTTTGAAGACTTGTAGACGTGCTAGAACCATCGCTATTGTCAGAAATTTACAATTCATCTTTACTTTTAAAATCAGCCCAAAGCCAAACTGTTTGTATGTACCCTTAAAGTAGGGGGTGGGTTTATGTCAAGAGGTGCAAGAGCAAAAGAAACATATTACGGAGGTCCTTAAATATTAATCAGATTTACTTGAAAATTGTTACTCATTTTTTTTTTTTGATTTTTATAAAACCAGCATTCAGGGGATGACCCCTAATCATGCAGTGCATTGTGCAAGTTTAGGAAAGGTGGAAAGAGAGAAGATGCGAATGATAAGAAAACGAGTTGCTGCTAGTGACTATAAAATGGCCGGTGCTATACCTTCAGCATTAGACAGTCTACAGCAATCGTCGCCAAGAAGCCCGCAGTTTGGGGTCGCTGATTACAGATTTAAAAAAGTCAAAATGTCGGATGCAATATTCTAGTCAAGGCTCTGGTAATTATCGGTTTCGTACCGTTTTATTTGTTACACATACATACATATGTACATACATAATTGGCCATTACAACCCTTCAATCAGTATTACGACCTAGCTTCTCGACACCGCTCATGTTGTATGCGTTAATTTTATACGTGAGTGGCAGGACCTACAGTTTAACGTCGACTCCAAACGAATGACAGATATTTGAAAAACCTGTATATGGCAGGCTTATTTACTCTCAGAGTTTTTGGCCAGTAATCTGCTGAGAGAAAGTCATCAAAGAAATATTTTTTTTTTCATATTTTCATATTTTTATTTATTGTCTGACTTGAGCTTTGAACGTAAAGTCCAATAAGCAAACACACTATCTATTAGACCATGGTGACTATAGTTGTGATACTCAAATGGAAATTTGGTCCACGGTCAATTCATATGGCAGCCAAACCTAAAACTATTTTGTGAATTTCGCTTTCTTCAAATTATAAATTACATGGGGCGACAATGAAAATACACCCGAGTAACTACATAGCCTATGTCGTTCAGTTAGTTGAGTAGAACACAAAAATATTTTTTTTTTTTAATTTTCTCGAACTCTACAAAACTTATTTGACAAACACTGTTTTATCTGACTTTACGTACAAAATTTTTTTGAGACATCATTTGATACAATTGTTATATTTTTTTCATCAAACAAAATTTTAGTTTATAAATTTACAGAATTTTTGATGAATCTTGATTGTTTATCACAAAATGTGTCGATTTAATGTTTGCACGTCTGCCAGAAGTCGGCTCTTTGAGCAAACATTGGCCAACTTCTGGTGGCTGCTCAAACTTAAAATTCAAACAATTTCCTATAAACCATGAAGATCTCTTTAAATAATAACTGTGGTAATTTTGGTCCTATTTGATCAAACGAAGTGGCAATCTCTTCACAAGTTAACTTAACTTAACTTTCCGATTATCATCACTTATTTCATATTTTTTAATTAAAGTTTGCAACTATGAACGGACAAATCTGAAAAAATATGAACAAAATTCCCATTTTCTAACAAATTTAAATTTTGGAAATGGGGGTTTTTGTCAAATAAAAAAGTTTGCAGGGTTCGAGAAATATAAAATTTTTTTTTTGAGATCTACTCAACAAAACTCACAACCTACAGTATGTCATTAGCCGGGTGTATTTAATTTTTTTTATTTTGTCGCATAATGTAATTGTTGGTTATAAATGCTTACATATTTCCCTAGAAACGTTAATGATTTCATTCAACTTTTTATGGAATTATTTTGCCTTAAAGTTATAGCTTTCAAAGATGGCTTTACAATTGTTAGTTGGGATTTAATAAAGCTTTCTAATAAAATAAGGTGATCTAATATTTCAATGCACTGTAACTCTGCGCCAGAAAGCTATTCGTAACAGCTAAATTCTTAAAACAGTTTGTTTAATATGAATGCAACGGATATCACTAAACAAAATTGTACACTTAACGGTCATTTTACGGATTTGTTTTAACGTAAATTTTAATTCACATTTTATTCCCAGTAATTTTCAATTGTTTGGTATTTATGTACGTACATACCTTTCGCCTAACGGCCATATAAAATATAAAATTTACATTAACACCCTTTTAAGAGTTTTTTTTTTCTCACGTAAATAATTAAACAAAAATATTTTACAACAATTTATTAAGAAAAATTGAAAACAAAAAAATTTAACACTTGATTGCTTGAAAGCAAACATGGTATACCGATAGTTAAGCACGAAATCTATATGGTTCAAGGCCGTATTTTCCCACAAACTGAAAGTGAATTTCGTCAATATTTCTAAAAAAAAATACAAAATAAACAAAATAAAATCAAATCTATGGTAACCTATGGTGTCTTGTATGTGAATTTGTTTTATTTTAAGTATTTTATGTCTTTCGTCAATTGTTTATCGTTTAAATACCAGAAATGCTTCAAAAAAAAAATTAAAATTAAAAACAAAAAGAAGGCGAAACAATTGTACCAACCGCCATATGAAACCATTTAATTACTTGAAGAAGTTACTAAAGTGTAGTAATTAAAACACAATCATACGTTATGCCATAATTTTAGATCTCTAAACATACTTTGTATCTACTGAGATTTCAGTTACAGTCAGACAGTCAGTCGAATGTCTGTTGAAAATTTTTGTATTTTTTATTTTGAGATTTTCAGTTAAATTGGATTTTTATTATTATTTAGAGTTTCATTGGTAGATGGTTTGCAATTACGAATATGGTCTGGTATTGTACTTGACAATTTGATGATCATTTCATGAATGTAATGGCTAGAGTGCTACTCTTCATATTACAGATATTACCTAAAGGGCATGTTTAGTTTATTGGATTGGAGGATTTGTATAATAAAACGCTATAAAAAGTTCTAAGGTTGGTCTTTCCTGAGTAGACTGACTATACATTACGCCAATTTTATAATTCGCGACATTGATTCTTTGATTTGTTGTCATTCACACCAATCGATGACAAGACTTCTTCGAATTGGTCCTTCAAACGGATACAAGGCCGTCCTCTTCGCCGACTTCCGCAGATCCCCGCATCAAATACCCGTCTCGCCGGAGCATCCTCCTCCATATGAACGAAATGGCCGAACAAGCGCAGATGCTGGATATTAATATGCTGCACAACGTCTATGTCGTTGAGGAGCTAATACAGCTCACTGTTGGACCGGATGCGGAAATCGTCGGCAACTCGCATTGGACCGATGATGTTATTTAGGACTTTTATCTTGAAAACTCTCAATGCTGCTGCATCAGTGCTTACGAGGGTTCGTACCACTGCGCCAATTAATCAGTTATACTTTAGCCAAATCTGAATAAAGTTGAAAGTAGATTTGGACCACTCTAAGCATTAAGCACAGACATCCGGAAGGTAAGCAAATACATACATAATTTGTCATTGCAACCCTTCAGTCAGGATTATTTACCTAGTTTCTTACACTACTTATGTTGTGTGTGTTAATTTTATACATAAGTGGCGGGACCTACAGTTTAAAGTCGACCCCGAACGACAGAGTTTTTGCCCGAAATCTGCTGAGAAGAAATCGCCGCAGAAATACTTTTTGTATTTTATTTTGATGTCTGGCCTGGGACTCGAACCCTGGCTTTACGTTTAATAAGCCAGCACACTACCTACTAGACCACGGCGACTTCAAATAATACCCAAATACGCAAATACCCGTTAAAAAAGAGAACAAGTATCCGCAACGAAAATATTAAACTAACCGAAAGAAGCCGCAAACAATGAGCTTGCAGGGAGAACGGCTACTAATATGTTGTAAACACTTTACTAAAATTATCCTTAATATTCCAATGGCCCACGGTTATTATATCATCACCGAGAAACAACATAGTTCCTGACATTAGTTCCTATTTCTCAGGCATTACAGCAGCCATTTACTTTTACCAGTTTCTTGTAGCGAATGTCATATATGGAATAAATACGATCTACATTACAAATTAGGATAAGAGAAAATATTTGGCAGAGCTTAAGGATAACCATTTAAGACATTCCATCGGAAGAAAAGTGATTTTAATTGTTAAACTGAACATCCAGTATAGACTGTTGAAATTATTCTCAGAGTCATAGGCGTACTTTAGTTATAGTATTTAATCGTTACAACGCTTTAGTCGGCATTACAACCACGGTCCGTACATCACCCATGTCGTGAGGGTTAATTTCATACATAAGTAGCGGGAACTGTAGTTTAATATCTACTCCATACTACTGGTTGGAGAAACTTTTTATGGCAATCTTATCTATCTTATCTACAGTAAGATTTGTTGTTAAAAAACTGCTGATAGGAAATCGCCGAATGAATTTTTTCTTCACATTTTGTTTTGTTCGGAATTTAAACCGCTGGCTCTTGTCTAATAATGAAATACTTCACCTACTAGATTACGGCGAGGTTCTGTGAGTAAGCGCTGATTATTTTCTTCTAAGTTTTCATGTTAGGTCGCAACGAATTTTCTTTCGAAATTACTTAACTTTGATTCAAAAATCCTTCGCAGTATCTAATATTGAAATCGATTAATGGAGTCTGACATGCTCACATATGGTATATCGAGGTAATAGAAAAATGTTTATAACTACTCAAGACTTCTTAAATAATCATATTTTAAACGTCAACACATTTGTCTATCGTAGTAGAGGGCTTGAACCTACTCAATTAAAATATCAACCCTTTAGTCGGGATTACAATCTAGCATTACACATCACTGATGTAGTGTGTGGTCATTTTATCCTTGAACGAATAGTTTAATATCGATTCCGAACGACATATTATATGTATGAGCAAAGCAAAAACAAACAAAAAAAATCTTACTGAGAGATTTAGAGCCATTATTACAACTTACGGTTACTAAAGGGAGGATTTTAACGGGCAGATATATTGTTTTTCATTATAATGAGTACCCAATATGGAAGAAGTGAGCGTTAAGCTAACGGATCATCCTGCCGATAACTTTTAAAGTTAAGTTATTGTTTGAACTTGCCATACCTGGTGGCTGATATGTATTGCAATCAACTTCAGATAGTTATCATTTGTAAACCGGTCTGCTGGCAGCTGAAGGATTTATTCCAGTAACAGTTCATTTCATTATTTACAAGCTTACAAAAGCGTGATAGTGATTGCTTTATATTTGGCTGGAAAACAACAGGTGGCTATAGTTAGAGCCCTCCATCATTTAAATGTGAATAAATCTTTACCATTGCTCGTTACCGTGCTACTGGCAGTGTTGCACCGCATAAAAAAATGGACGAAGCAACGGTAACAACGCCAGAAATGTTTCGAAAAGTGAAGGCGAGATTTGGTCGAAATCCTCGTCGCAGTGGTAGAAAAATTGCTCGTGAGCTGAACATATCGCAAGAACGGATGCAACACATACTGAAAAATGAGCTTGGGCTAAAGCAATTGAAGTTCCAAAAAGTGCAAGAGCTCACAGATGGACAAAAAAAGTTAGACTGGAAAGAGCCAAGGACTTACTTCGCTTGCACGAATGTAGCTAATTACCGAATTTGGTTTTCTACGATGAGAAGCCATTCCAAATTGAGCAGTTTGTGAACAAATAAAATGATCGGGTTTACTTGCCAAAGAGTTCACCTGCGATTGGCCACCAGAACTCATGCGCCGCCGATTGTAATGGTGTGGGCCGCCGTAACGGCCGATGGTCGCTCCCCGCTCGTATTCATCGACCGTGGGGTCAAAATAAATGCCGAATATTGTCGGGAAAATGTCTTAAAGACAGTATTAAAGCCCTGGGTAGACAAACATTTCGGTCGTAGACCATGGACATTCCAACAGGACTCAGCACCACCGCACTTAGCATGCGTCAACCAAGAATGGCTTAAAAAGGAGGTTCCTCGCTTCATTTCTACCGCACAATGGCCACCAAAATCTCCGGATCTCAATCCGTTGAACTTTTCTGCCTCGGGCATTTTGGAGAGTAAGGTTCTCACTAAAAAATACCAAAGTGTCGATCGTCTCGAGACGGTGCTTCGCCGGGAATGGGCCAAAATACCGCAGAGCCACTTTCGTGCAGCCTGTGATGGCTTTGTCGGCCGTTTGATGTTATTTTCAACATTTTTTGCTTTTGAACAATAAAATAAAAAAAAATTAAAAAAATATAGCGCTTTACTTTGCTTTTTTTAATATGGCAACTTCAAATTTAAACAAAATGGGCATATACTACAAAAATTTTTACTGCGTTAAAAAATTATTCAATTGAGCAGTTTTATCGACAGTGCTCCGGCACTGCCATATTTTTAAGTTATAATAACGAACAGAAGTTAAAGGTAACTTTACAGTTTACTTTAGCTAAATTTACCTTTAACTAACGCCAAGTTTAACGACAAGTTTTAATAATAGCCCTAAGAGTAATAAGATTCCTGTCTCTAAGCATTAAATTCAAAAGTTTATTTACTTCCTTTAGTCGCTTGAGAATATAATTTATGAGAATGTTTTATTGTGTTTATTAATTAAAAAAGAATTAAAATGATATTATTTACGTATTTTGTTAAAAAAATTAATAGAATGAGGTTTAAATTTATCATGAACTAGTTTTTGTTCAGTTAGTTTTGACTGGCACTGTATTTGTATAATTGGTAATTTCATTTTTTTCTTTTTTTTTGGTGCAATATAGGGTACATTTAAAAGTCTAACATTGCTAACTAATAATTACTTCATCTGTTTATGATTTTCTTTATATTGTCGTTATCTTTGCCGTACACTTCGTGTTTATTTTTTCCTCACATAATATTTTCTGTTTTACATCATTGCAAAATTGTCTTATTTTTTATTATTTTCCTTTTGACAGTCACAGCGTTTAAAAACCGAGATAAAAAAAAAACTGTGTTACTGCATTACGGGTATTGAATAATTCCATCATCATCATCATCATCATACACGCATGCGCATAACTACATAAATGCTGATGAAATGGTGGGCCTCTTTAGTTTACATTTGCAAATAAGCTGTGCTTCTATACATTTTTCTATACTTTTTCATAAACATAAACCATAGGAGTGTAAGATAAGGGGAAAAAAATAAAATGAAGAAGAAATGTTCATAACGATAATATTTTGCTTAATTGTTTAAGAGATTACCGTAATATTTTAACTTGAAATTGAAATGAAAAGCCTCACAATATTATACAAAAAATGTCTGAAAAAAAAGTAGCATTAAAAAATTGTACTGCATTTTTATACAGTCAAACTCGGTTATAATGAACTCCATGGTACTAGAAAAATTAGTTAGTTATAGGCAAAGCTCCGTAATAAACGAGGTGAAATCATAGAAGGAAAGATAAAAACAAATAATTTTTATCATTTACTAAAAACAACAAGTATTTTTTTTATCTAGCAGCTGATTAAATTTTCGAACTTATAATTTAATGCTGCCATATTAAATAAAATTAAAGACTATTGCCACACTTCAAAGTTATTTCTAAGGGTTCGTTATAAAAAAAGGTAAAATATAGTCAAACTCAAAAAATTCTTTGTATTTCATATTTTCTTCTATGACTTCACCTCGTTTATTACGGAGCTTTGCCTATAACGAGCTATGTTTTCTGGTTTCACGGAGTTCATTATAACCGGGTTTGGCTGTATATGAAATTTAATTACTGGAACCATTTAAAGTAGTTCCTTTTAACCGAGAATTCGTTATAAACGAGTTCGTAATAAACGAAATTTTTTGTATGAAAATTGTTATTAAAACGTTGCGACTTGAAAATATGTACGTTGTAACCAAGAATGCATATATTTATGCATTTAAAGGTTGTTTAAATGTGTTTAAGAAAAAACACTTAAAAAATATGAATAGATATGTATGATATGATATGATATAGTTGCAATCAAAAATTATCACTAGAACCAGAAGAATCTTTTCCTTTAAGAGTTTAGGCAATTTGATGTTTATAAACGTAGAATCAAGCGTCTCTCTTTTGATACACACATGCAACGCATGGTAATTATAGTAAAATTTTCTTAAAAACAATCGAAATTTCGTAATTTATTAGTAAATTATTATTGATATTATACAGGGACCGTATCTGTGATGATTTTTATGGTATAAGTTAGAAAATAAGAATTATTTGAAAAAATAAAATACAAAAAATAACTTTTATTTCTGCTCGAAAAAATAAAATACAAAAAACAACTTTTATTTTAAAATAAAAATCAGATTTTTAAAAAGCATCGCATTTTATAAAAATCTAGTCCAAACCAATGAAAATGGTATACTTGGTTCTGTTCTCCGACATTTCCTTGCGGTTGCTTTTTTTAATCAAAAATTTAAAAATAACAGCTATTTTCGGTCCCTGATATTATGTTATTATTGAAGTCACTGTAGTCTAGTAGGTAGTGTGTGTTGGATTACTAGACAGGCGTAAGGCCACCGTTCAAACCCCAAAGTCAGACATCAAATTGAAAATATGAAAACATTTCTTTGACGACTTCCTATCAGCAGATTTCTGGCAAAAACTCTGAGAGCAAATATAATTGCCATGAAAAGTTTCTAAAACATCTGTCGATCGGAGTCGACTTTAACAAGTTGACTGTCTACTACGAGATAACTCGTAGATTGCGTTCACTTTTAGGGTGCTCACTAATGTGAAAAAATCAAATTGTCGTTTTTTTTTCCAATTTTCTGAAAATTGCCAAGGCCACTCTTATATAAAGATTAACGCACCCAACATAAGTGAGGTGGGAGAAGCTGATTGAAGAATTGTAATGATCAAGTATGTATGTATGTTTCACGGTACATATAATCGAAAAATAAGTGTCGTTTTTAAATATTTAGAGTTTCTTTTTTGCATTTCTTCTCGTCAATGAAAAATGAAGTTGGTTTTATAACTGCTTTGTATGGAGTCGTTCATTAAGCGCTTCCTGCTAGGAATGCCAAACGGGATCGAAAGACAATCAGCTGCACACAATAGATAAAGTACTTAACAATTAGACCGATCATGTAGGCAACTGCATGGCCAGTCGATGCAGCCATTTGGATGAAATTATTTTCCATTATAAACCGGAATTTGAGAAAATAGTCAGTAGTTTTTTTTTAAAGCATTTCATAAAAAAAATAAGTTATTTGGCGGACCCTTTACTACTCGCAATCACCATTTGTTGGTAAAATAGTTCCAAGATAGCTGTATGCAGCTTGTGAATATTCACTTCTATCACCTCCTGATGTAAAGAAATCTATTTCTTTGGACAGTTGAGTATCTAAATCAGTTACCCTATTAATTCGTTTTATAGGGCGTTTTTGCAATGTTCGATGACATCAAATAATTATCCTCATCTGAATGCTATTATCGAAGTCAAGTGATATAGAATTTTTTTCAGGATCTTTTGTGGGGTCAAAATACATATGGATCCGAAAATCCCGGAACAAATTTTTAAAAATCCCGGGATTCGGGATTTGAGAATCTCGAAAATCCCGGGATTTCGGGATTCGAGATTTCTCGATTAGCATCCTTTTCGCCTACCTTAAAATATAAATAAAACAAAGTGTATGTGGGAGATAACATCCATTCCGGGAGGAACGCAACCGGAAAGTTTTATCATTCATAACTCTAGTGCATAAATCAGTTTGTATTTGAGCAATTGCATTAATTATGTGGAATTTGGAGATCGCGGTGGGTTATGGCTAATTCGCGTACATCTACGACTGAAGAAACCCCCTCAAGAACAAGTCTAACGAGATTAAATCGCACATCACCTTCATGAGAGGTGAATTGAACATGCCCCCAAATCGGACGTGCAGTATATATAATAATGCATGAGCTGAGCGGCACATAACCTCGTTCAGTTGAAACCACATATAGTTGGCGTTCAGATCACTCGATTTAAGCTAAAAGAATTTAATGTACTCGTTCTCCAAAAAACCTACTCTGAAAAAGTTTCTTAAAAATCTGTCGTTCGGAGTCGACGTTAAATTCTAGGTGCCGCCACTCAGGTATACAATTAATGCACACAACATAAGTGGTGTGAGAAGCTATGCTGTAATCCTGATTGAAGCGTTGTAATGGCTAATTATGTGTGTATGTATGATAGGCGCAAAAAATTATTTCGCTTAAATAACCATGAAATAAAAAAGTTTTGAAAACTTATTGAAATATTCTGTAGATTGAGATAGGTTACTGAGAACTAACTGAAGTAAGGCATAGTAATTTTCCATTTATTTTGTAGTTGCAATTTTTTTTTTTTTTTAAAAAATATTTTTTTTCATTTCTTAATTCAACTAATTTTTAATGGAATCGTCAATACTTTGTGCAATAAAGTATATGATGCCTTCTTAAATAACCTCAAGCCATTGTAATTATGATTATACGATAATTAATATTTTATTTGATCATCATCTCCATTATTCCATTAACTAAAAATACAAAATCAAAGACTTAAATTTTTTTTTACATTTTCGTACCTTTAAACGTGCGGCCATAATAAAATGACAACATTTTTCTTCAATCAAACCATATTGTGCGAAATCATATTTAATGAATGAATTAAATCGCACAGGGCAGGTGGCAAAAAAATTAAAAAATTAAAAAAACTGCCTTGTCAACCTGTATTAAAAAAAAAATTGTTTGCAAATAGCGTGTCATTGAACATAAAATGAAATAATTTCAGAGGATGAACGTTGAAATTAGCACGTAAACGTAAATAATTAAATGGAACTCTGTACCATCAAACCGAATGATGGAAATATTTGTGTCACTAATAAAGTATGTACAGCAATAAAATTATAATCGCCCTTACATGGTAGAATTTGAATCAAGTTATTAAAGAGTTCTGATAACAAGTTATGGAAAGGCAACATTAAACATTGTTCACGAATGCCGGTTAACTCTACAGGCGATAGCGAAACATTTGGACTTTAAAAGCTGCCATGATGTAAAATTTGTTTGAGTTCATACCTGACATTGGCTAATGGATTGGATTAAAGGAACAAACATTTGCCTTCACACACACTTCAATAATAATCACAGATACCTAAGAGATCTAGCGCGATATTTTTTTATTATTGAATCTTTCCTATAACGAAATTTACAATAGTTTTCAAATCTTAAAACTAGTTTTGAGGATTAATAGTTAGCACCAGTGTTTTTTTTAATCCAGCACTCAGGTAATGGCCCCTACTCATGCATTGGAATGTGCAGATTTAGGAAAATAGGTTTTAGGAAGGTGGAAAGAGGGAGTAGTGTTTGTGTTTATTAATTTTATATTGTATTCAAATCTAATAATAATACAATACTACATTAGAAATTATGGTCAGTTCAGCCATCGAGCAAGACTCAATGCGTTTAGAGGAAATCGTTAGTTTACCGACGTTTTTTAAGGCGAATTTTTTAATTTCTATTTGTCATTACGAATATACCATGGAGCGCAGACAATTTGTCGTAAAAGCTTGGACTGTCTTCTTTGTAATTTTAAATCGTTAAACGCGGAAGCACTGCCCCAAAGCTGATTGCCGTAGGTCCATATTGGCTTTATAATGCATTTGCATAAAAGAACATTGTATTCAAGGTCGAGTGTCGAATTAGGACCAATAATCTAATGCATTTGAACAGATTTCAGCATAATGGCCGCTAATCCGGGCTCGATGTCGCAGGACCATGATAAACGCCGGTCTAAGTAGACTCCCAGGTATTTGGAGTAATTTTAACAGTACTATTTATTTGTATCTGTTAGCAATCTTGTCTTCTGAGTGTAAAGGTTACACGAGAATATTTGGATGGATTCACCATTATACTCCACTTTTCAAAACATTTTTCCATATCGTATATATGCGACTGCAGTTGTGTTGATGCAATCGAACTTGAATAGGAGGCACAAAGGACATAGCTGGACTATCTTACAGTCACTCGGCTCTTGAGAGGTTAAGTGGAAGATAATAAAAGACTGCCTATAGAAGCTGAATCGTTTGGATAGGGAAAACAAGACTAGACTCTACTGAGTGTCAGGTTATCAGGGATTTTCCATCATTGTGCTACTGCCAGAATCTCTCTGTAGAGTAAGAGTGGACGTATGGAAAAATATGTTCAACGAAAGGAATGTTAAACAGAGATATAGGCTCTAGTCAAACTAAGTAAATTCGAGGAATTCAAAGGAATTTCTTGAGGTATTACAATAAGAGACAACCTGAGTCATACATCAGAGGCATGGTAATTGGTCTTTTGACAAAACACTGTGACTCAGAGTATATTCTACATCTGTGACGATGGGAATAAATTATCGGATTTGGATGGAAAAGATGTGAATATAAGTCTTCACACTACTTCCGTACTAAATGTTAGAAATGATTACAACTTTACAAATTTTAATAAACAAATAGCCAAATAGCCTGTAAAGCAACTTTTCTTTAATTATGTAGCCGTTATTAGCCAGAAAATTTAATTTTACACATTAAATTCGATTGTTGTGGAATTATTTTATAAGAATTTTAGAAATTAAATACAATTCTCCGCAATAGCTGTTATTAAAGTGCTTTTGGATATCTTTGAAACAGAATACAACAGAAAACATTCAGTTTTGTTTATGATGAATCTTGTAATAAAAGATTAAATTCAATCACAATGTAATACTAGCACACTTTCTATTCCAAAACAAAAGACTTAAGACAAAAACATGTTTTTAATTTTCCTTCAAGTAGGCTTTCTTTCGTTTCGGATACTTGTTGACGCTTATAAGTGCGGTGTAGTCTGCATAAGTGGATGTGTATGTGTTCGGGTTTGCGGGCATATCCGAAGTATAAATTAAATATAGAAGAGGGAGTAGTATGTTGTAGTTCGTCCTTCAATTTAACCTTAAAAGTTTTGTCAGGCGCGATATGGATATAATATATGCAGAACAAGATTTACGTTAAAACTAACCCCAGATTCCATCATACGTACATAACTGCTCATTACAACCCTTCAATTAGGATTACGATCTAGCTTCTCGCACCAATTATGTTGTGTGCGTTAATCTTTATAAATGAGTGGCGGGACCTACAGTTTAAATTCGACTCTGAACAACTGATTTTTTGAGAAGTTTTGCATGGCAATTTTATTTGCTCTCAAAGTTTTTACCAGAAATTTGCTGAGAGTAAGTCGCCGAAGAAATATTTTCGTATTTCCCTTTTTAAGTCAGACCTGAGGTTTGAACCAGGGCCTTCAGTCTAATAAGACAATACGCTACCTATTAGACAATGCCGACTTCAACCAGATTCCATCTCTGACTGCATATATTCGGTGACTGAGAGTACCTCTTAACGACTTCTGTAGAAAATGAAGAAGAGGAGACTGCAGGCAATTTGCTTTGATATTGTTCAGCATTTAAAAAATCTAAGGAAGCCAATTTTTAAGCAACAAGAATTTATAAGCAAAGTTCCACAGATCTTCATTCAGATTTTAAAAATTCAAAATGGTGAATCCAATATGGCGGTTACAATTTTCATGTAAATTTGATTAATTTTTATAAACCTCGACTACCATACTGGAGCCATTTTGTATTTTTACAATCTAAATGAAGATCTGTAACCCGCGAACCCAAAATCCACCGAGTAAGAATTTTCAAGTAAATCTGATTAATTTTAAAGGACCCCCGTAATGTGTTTCTTTATCTCTTGCAGCCCCTGACATAAACCCACCCTTTAATTTAAGGGTGTATGCAATCAATTTGGCTTTGGACTCATTTTAAAGAGCAAAGATGAATTGCCAATTTCTGATAATAGCGATGCTACTAGCACGTTAGTGTTTAGCTCTATAATTTTTTAAAGATGACCTAAATGGTGTTTTTAGGGGTTTCGATCCCGTTTTCCCCAAAACCTGATGCGATGGAAAGTTTTTGAATCCAGCTTCGTATTTATCACGCAAAATGCCTTTGAAAATATCTGCAGCCATCTTATTTGCAAAACCAATGCAGGGATGTGCAATTGTTTAATCTAACCTTCTACTATTATGACGATTAAAATAATTAATGATTAAGCTGACATAATTTAACGGGCCGAATATGGACGGCAGTCGAACTGGTACCAATAAATTTGAGACTTCGGAGAATAATTTTTTTACAAGAGAAACTTTTAAATTTTGTTTGTCAGTTGCCATCTATAATAAGAATTTTTAAAATTTATTGCAACTGGCATCCAAACTGGAGTTCTGTCACCATTCAAAATACAAAACTCAAGCCGCTGTATTAAATTGAGGGGAATATTAATAGAACAGTGTCCTTAATTGTCATTCATCAGGTTCGAATACAGTTCAAATACTGAATACATCCATGAGCTATTGGTTAAAATGAATATAAACATACTGAAGGTGAAAATGGTATAAACTTACATACGTAAGTACATACAAATACAATTTTTTATTATGAAAAAATTAAATAAAATGATTTTTTTTTTTAATTTCAATTATTTACGGATATTGTGGTGAATGTTCACTACCGCTACGAGTACACGAATTCATGAAATGCCACCAAAGACACTCATGCTTAAGAGTTAACGCAGTTATACGGTGTACAGATGGACTCACATTGTTTACTACTGGATTTTTATAAACACTGTGAGCTTGAGTTACTTGGTTAACTCATTAAAAGTGAAGTTTGTTTAAATGTTACAAGCCATTGTTTAAAATTGGCTCAAAGAGTCTTGAGCCAACAGCAAAACAGAAACAGAAACTGAACTCAGTTGTCGACATACATTTCAACGAGGCGGTTAGTTAAAGCGCATGCCTAACAGCACGGAATACATACGTAAAGAAAAAAAAATATATTTTTGGAAATACGCTTTAAGCTCATTATAGTCATGGCATTGTATTTAAACGAAAGTGGTAACTAAAGCGTGCGAGCAAAATATAAGGAAAAGAAAAGTAAAAAAGCAAAAAAGGAATAAAAAAAAAAAAATTAAATTAAATAAAACGTAACAAAAGAAAATAAAAGAAATAAAAAAATCAATAAAAATACGTGCAAAAAATCTATAATGCAGTGGCATGTTTTTAAGCAAAAAAAATTTTTTTTGAATATTTTTTTTTAATTAAATTTTAAATGTTTTTCATTGTCACTTGGAAAGTGTAAAAAGTTTTAAATAAGAAATTTGTATTTGAAGCCAAAAATAAAAAAAAAATTAATTCTATTCGAAATTATGGTTGTTGTACCCGCTTTGGGCGCTGCAGCCGCCTCAGTGGGCGGTTTAATCTTTAAAGCCAGTTCAGCCTCCACAGCTGCTGCCACAGCGGGAATTGCAGCTATAGGTGCTTCAAAATTAGGCCTTGCCATAGCGGGAGCGATTAAAATAGCAACCACTATCATCGGTGTGGGGAAACTCACGATAATACCTTTCCTAATAGCCGCCATAGCATATTATAACTACGATCTATTCGATCCGGAAAATCGTCCATTTAATGTTAAGGAGGTGGAAAGAGCCTACGATTTTATAATAATCGGTGGAGGCTCAGCGGGCACTGTGCTGGCCTCACGTCTATCGGAAGTGCCACATTGGAAAATCTTGCTATTGGAAGCAGGTGGCCATGAAACGGAAATATCTGATGTGCCACTGTTATCGCTGTATTTGCATAAAAGCAAAATGGATTGGAAATACAGGTGAGCAGGCAAACAATCAATCAATTGAAACAATTTGCAGCAATTTGTGGCATTCTTAAGATATGTATTCTACTTGCTTTGAATGTAAGATTAATTTGTAGAGCGCAATGTAAAAAGTTAAAAAATTTTGATTCGCTTGAAAATTTGTTTGCAAACATCTTACGGCATTAGCAAATGGTGTACAATTAGGACTAAAAGTAATTCACAAAGAAAGGAAAAGTTTTTAATGCCTTAATAATGGAATTCCTTAACAAAGCCTTTAACATTGAATAACTAAGTATTTAAACTTCGTATATAGAGACCCATACTACTGAAAGAAAATACGAGAAATTCATTGTTATTCAACCGATAGATCGTCTTAATACTACAATCTTTGAGACAAAAAAAGAAATAAATTTGCTGAAGGCTTTTTCAGTACATTCCTTTCTTCTTACGTTATATTATGTTCAAACAGGCAATTTTATTTAGTCAATATTCATTTATTTAAGTACAATATTTTAACTGTTCAGACACATGATATACGCAATATTTATTTCACAATGGTAAACAAAACAACTGGTTGTTTCAGTAATATTATTTTCATTTTGTTTTTTTAAGTCGTTGACATTTGAGCTGTCAAATATCAATTGAAAGTGTCCGGAACGTATTTATGACAGCGTTGGATTTTAAGTTTTACTCAATATTATAACAATTTACGTATGTATGTACATAATTGGCCATTACAACCCTTTAGTCCAGATTATGGCCTGGCTTCTCACACCACTCATGTGGACCTACAGTTTAACGTCAACCCTGAATGACAGATTTTTGAGAAACTTTTTCATGGCAGATTTATTTACTCTCAGAATTTTTGCCAGAAATCTGTTGACAAACAGTTGCTGAAGAAATATATATTTTTTTTCCTTACTTTCGTATTGATGCCTGACTTGGGATACGAACCAGAGATGAGCTATGAATCGTTTTGCTGCTACTTATAAGTACTCATGCAATTTTGAGTATGAATGAATCAACAGAATTGAAATTCAACTACCCTGATTCATTCGTACTGGCTACAATATTGGTTTATAAGCATAGGTTGCAATGAGTATGAGTACAATGTTGACATCAAACTCACAACATTCGAAATATGTTTGATTCATATGCGTATTCATTCAGATTCATAAATTTAGAAAAATACTTATAATACTTATAAGTAATACGAGTGATTCGAATCATTCATCAAAATTTTCAGCCTTTGTTGTTGATTTATGTACAAAGAAAGAAGAAAGGAAAGAGAAAGATAACAAGCAAAGAATACACCCAATCTTTTTGTAAGTATTGCAGTGTTTGTACATGAGTTATATATTGTGCTTCGTGTAAATGTTCAGTAGAGAGGAGTTGAAGTCAATAAAATCATGCGTATTGTTAAGTATGAATACTTCGAGTACTTCCAATTTTGAGTATGAGTAGTATGATTATGATATAAAAATAAGTATGAAAGTATCAGAAATTATAAGTATGACTCGAATCTACACATCGTTTTGAATACTCGTTGATGATCTCTGTTATGAACCCGGGCTTTGAGTCTAATAAGCGAGCACACTGCCTAATAGACTAAGCCGACTTCTTTCATTTAGTTCACAAATTAGTTGCTTTAACAGTTATTTTTTACACCTAACTTCAACTAGAATTACATAAAATACGATATTTGAGTGTTTGTATGGTAAAATGAATATTTTGAAACACCAAACCACATTATCTTTTATTTCCACTAGAAAGTTAAATAACATATAACATTAAGAGATGACTTTGGTACACAAATATTTGTGATCATTCTAACTGTCATGAGTTAGGTTAGAGGACGTGTACTTGTTAACTGTAATAAGTACAGTACCCGGAAGTCGAATTGACCCATTGTACAACGTCGTAACTTCTCGTAAAGCGCCGAAGAAATATTTTCGTATTTTCGTTTTTTAATTCTGACCTGGAGTTTGAACCCGGGCCTTCATAAAGCCTTAATAAAGCAACACATTACCTACTAGACAATGGTGACTTCAACCAGATTCCATCTCTGACTGCATATATTCGGTGACTGCGAGTACCTCTTAACGACTTCTGTAGAAACTTTTTTTTTCTGAGCAGCTTTTCATGGCGATTTTTACTCTCAGAGTTTTTCCCAGAAATCTATTGAGAGAAAGTCACCGAAGAAATATTTTTATATTTTCATTTTGATGTCCGACCTTGGATTCAAGCTCGGGCCTTTCGTCTAATAAGCCAACACACTACCTACTAAGACCACGGTGACTTCAACTGTCAAGAGTTAAGGATTGAAAATTTAAAATGTTATTCTGCTTATTAATTCTTTAGAGAGGAAAATTTAAAAATATTTTTTTCCATTGTAATTGATTTTAAATTAATTTGTTTTATTTTGTTATTCATTAAATTCATGAAAGTCATTATAGCGGATAGGAATGGTTTCATAAACTTTAGCAAATCGATGAAAGATTTTAAATATGAATTTCCGGAATTGAACAATTGACATTTGTCTGGAATTCGCACAACACTCGAGCATTAAGTGGCCAAACCCAAACATTACAAAAATTACACAATATTTGCTTATTGACCATTGAAACCGTATTGGTTTTAGCTTTTCTGATTAACACCCTTCGATAATATCTGTTGGATTATTTGATTTACGCACTGTGAAACTAAGCCAACCGCTATAAAGCCTTTCGAAAGAAGAAAAACTAACAAACATCTGACTAAGTAAACAGTTGGGAGTGAGTGAGTGAGTAAAGGTTTAACGAAATTATTATGATTTGCTTTAAAAATTTCACTTGTTGATTGTATTTGAGTGTTAAAATTGGCAAAATGAAATCGATTAATTTGCATAATTATTATGATGTGCTTCTACCTGTTTCAGCTATGCTATCTATCATCATTCACTTATCTACGTTGTTGTTGTTATCCCTAACCTACGACAATTGATTTGACTAAGGAAAGCCAAAACAAAACAAAAGACTTAAGATACAAACTTTGTTTTTTTTTCTTTTTATCAATTTCATAATACGTAACGTAGGAAAGTAAACAATATTGTGCCAAAATTTACATACTTTTCATAGGAAATTTTATTTTGTTTATATTTTATGTAATAAATTATTTGTATATTTTATTTATTTTTATATTAATAATCCAAGTGATGGAATTTAACAAATCAAATTGATCTCAAAATCAGTCAAACACTTGTTTAAGTTTAATGAATACGAAATTAAAAAAAAAAAATCTAGAAAAACTCTAAAACAAACCAATTACTCATCGCTTTATAGGAAATACCAAAGAAATATTTGTTTTATATGAAAAACTTTATAAATTCGCGGGAAAGTGTAAAAGTAAATGAAAAATTTTGTTTTATAATTCGTATGCAATATCGCTGGCTTCATACAATAAATTTCAAATCAATTTCAGTTTGAGACACTCTGTTGGGTCCTTGGTAATGATCAGCAATGAATCGTTTTTTCACTGCTCATACGCACTCATGAAATTTTAAGTATGAGTGAGTCAGCAGGAATGAAATTCAACTACTCGCATGAATTTGTACCCGCTACAACATTGATTTGTAACATTCAAAAAATGTTTGATTCTTATGTCTATTCATTCAGATTCATAAATTTAGAAAACTACTTATAATACTTATAAGTGACTCGAATCATTCATCCAAATTTACAATTTTACAAAAGAAGAAAAAAAGACAAAAATAGCAAGCAAAGCACACACACAACCTTCTAGCGAGTACTGTTGTGTTCGTACTCGAATCATATTTATTTTGTGCTTTGTGTATATGTAGAGTCATGGAGAGTCGAAATCAACAATATCATGCATATTCAAACTTTGAGTATGAGTAGTATGAGTATCATATTAAAATAAGTATAAATGCGTGTGTAAGCATCAGAATTTGTAAGATGACTCGAATCTGCTCATCGTTTTGAATACTTATTGCTGATCTTTGGTTCTAGGAAATAAGCAAATAGACCAGCTTTAGAGGAGGGTAGCTTATACGCTGTTGATGGAGTCACAACGCTTCTGTGGGGTAGAGGCAGACAAAGGCTCTTCTCAAAACAAGGTTATTAGAAGAAATCGAAACTTTAGTTGAGAAATTACAATAAAAGCAGGTTTGACTCATGCATAAGATTTTCCAGCAATTACTTAAAATCGCTAATCGATCTTTTGACAAGTGACATGGTGCACTTATTAAGAATGGCATTTGTCCCGACGCCAACATGTAGATTTTTTGCCAGTGAGAATTAATCTTTGGAACACATTCTTGAAGGGTAATGCATCGCGGAACGAAATATTTGCATGCATGTAAGATGCTAGGCGGGGGGATTTTTAATGTTAGCACCGAGCAACATCCAAAATTTTGTCTAGTAAATACTTTATGGCGGAGACATTATGGCAATATACTGTAAAGTTTAAGGGGAGTACAACAGAAAACTTATTCAATTAATAGAATTAATAGTCCTCAGTTTTCGTCTGTTGTTAAATATAGACAACGTCGTTGTTATAAAAAAAAAAAATTTGTTAATTATTTTATTATCGAAATTGAAAAGAATTTTTTTTATTTATTTGTTTGTAAGAAAATTCATAATAATTCTGCAACTGTGCAACATTTTCTTCTCTGCTGCTGTACAACATAAATTGTTTCTTATGAAAATCTTATAAAAGAAAAGTAATTGTTTTATGGAGAAAGCCCACTTGAATGAAAATTAAAAACATGTTTTTGTCTTAAGTCTTTTGTTTTGGAATAGAAAGTGTGCTAGTATTACATTGTGATTGAATTTAATCTTTTATTACAAGATTCATCATAAATAAAACTGAATGTGTTGTTTATTCTGTTTCAAAGATTTCCAAAAGCACTTTAATAACAGCTCAGAGCCGACTATTGCGGAGAATTGTATTTAATTTCTAAAATTCTTATAAAATAATACCAGCAACAATCGAATATAATGTCTAAAATTAAATTTTCTAGCTGATAACGGCTACATAATTTAAGAAAAGTTCCTTTACAGGCTATTTGGCTATTTGTTTATTAAAATTTGTGAAGTTGTAATCATTTCTAACATTTAGTACGGAAGTAGTGTGAAGACTTATATTCACATCTTTTCCATCCAAATCCGATAATTTATTCCCATCTTCCCAGATGTAGAATATACTCTGAGTCACAGTGTTTTGTCAAAAGACCAGTTACCATGCCTGATGTAAGACCCAGGTTGCCTCTTATTGTAATTCCTCAAAAATTCCTTTGAATTTCTCTAATTTACTTAGTTTGACTAGAGCCTATATCTCTATTTAACATTCCTTTCGTTGAACATATTTTTCCAAACGTCCACTCTTACTCTACAGAGAGATTCTTGCAGAAGCTCAATGATGGAAAATCCCATATAACCTGGCACTCAGTAGAGCCTAGTCTTGTTTTCTCTATCCAAACGATTCAGCTTCTATAGGCAGTCCTTTATTATCTTCCACTTAACCTCTTAAAAGCCGAGTGACTGTAAGATAGTACAGCTATGTCCTTTTGTACCTCATATTCAAGTTGGATTGCATCAACACAACTGCAGTCGCATATATACGATTTAGAAAAATGGTTTGAAAAGTGGAGAATAAAGGTGAATCCATCTAGCTGTGCTCATGTAACCTTTACACTCAGAAGACAAGATTACTAACAGATAAAAATAAATAGTATTGATGTCCCTGTAAATACTTGAGGGCCCACTTAGACCGGTGTCTAACATGCTCCTACCTCATCGAGGCCAAATTAGCGGCCAATAAGCTGAAATTTGCTCAAATGCATTTGATTATTGGTCCCATTTCAACACTCGATCTTGAATATAAGGTTCATTTATACAAATGCATTATAAAGCCAATATGGACCTACAGAATTCAGCTTTGGGGCAGTTAACGTTTCGAATTAACAAAGAAGACAGTCCAAGCTTTTAAGATAAATTGTCTGCGGTCCGTGGTATATTCATAATGACACACTCATAGAGATTTCAACATTCCTACAATTCAGGAAGAAATTAAAAAATTCCCCATAAAATACGACAGTAAACTAACGATTCACCCTAAACGCATTGGCAAGGGACCTGCTGCAATTCGATGGTTATCAGAGGTTAAAACGAAGTGACACATTCGGCCTCGCCTGACGGCTGCACTGATCCTAATTTCAAATTTAGTATTATTATAAGATTTTAATAAAAGATATTGTTAATACGCTGATGCTAACTATTCACCCTCAGAACTAGTTGTAAGATTTGAAAACTATTGTAAATTTCATTAGGAAAGATTCAATAATAAAAACAAAAAAATTGTATTGAGCACATCTTTCGATGGCATAGACTTCCTTTAGTTTCATCATAAGCTGATTCTGTGAACAAAACCTCCTGTCCCTGTTTTCATCCATTTGTATAACACAAAACAGCCGCTCTTCCAGATTGCTCTATTGATTTTTAACACTTGTTGCGAAGTACTTCTCTAAATCTTTAATTCTACTAGTTCTGTTCAGGGACAGTTAAGAACAGAGACAGTTAATCGGTTCTTTAGTACATGACATCTTCTAGTCGCCGAAATCTTCTAGTCTTCGGCGACTGTCTCGCAGCAGTTTTCTGCCAAAAAACTCTGAGAGCAAATAAAATTGCCATGAAAAAGTGTCTCTGAAATCTATCGTTCGGAGTCGACTTTATACTGTACGTCCCGCCACTCATGTATAAAATTAATGCACATAATATAAGTGGTGTGAGAAGCTAGCTCGAAGTCCTGACTGAAGGGTTGTAATGACCAATTATGTATTTGTAATCTTCTAATGAATTTCATGCAAAGAAAAAAAGGAAATAAAGGCTGATTTTTTAGCTATTATCTTTTTGACAACACTAGTTTAAACAGCTTATGAACGTTTCGTGTTTTGATTCACTGTAAAACATCTTCAGTTTGTTCTACAAACGAACAACGCTTGCAAATCATTGAATTTTATTATCAAAATGCATGCTCTGTTAAGAAAGTTCATTGCGCGCTTCTTCCACTTTATGGTCGGTTTAATTGTGACTAAATTTCGCACCATATTTACATTGTTGGACGTTAAACCACCAACACGCTTACGTAGAGTGCGAATTGAAGAAAATATCGCACTGTATCGGCAATTGGATCTCTGTTACTCAACAACGTGGATATTTTTGCGGAAGGACTTAGGTGTTAAGCCTTTCAAAATACAGCTGGTGCAAGAATTGAAGTCAAACGACCACAACGTAGAATTTTTGGTGAATGGGCTCTTGGAAAGTTGGCCGAAGATCCACTTCTTTATCGAAAAATTGTGTTCAGCGACGAAGCTCATTTTTGGCTCAATGGATACGTAAATAAGCAGAATTTTCGATTTTGGAGTGAAGATCAGCCAGAAGCATTGCAAAATCTATCAATACATCCAGAAAAAGTCACAGTTTGGTGCGGTTTATGGGCTGGTGGCATCATTGGAATGTACTTCTTCAAAGATGCTGCGAATCGTAACGTAAGAGTGATGATATCCTACTTTTCTTTGCTCAAACTGCAAGAGCTTGACTTGCATGACATGTGGTTTCACCAGGACGAAAGAATGGACTTATCAAAAGGCGACTTTGGTGAACATTTTATTTAACGTTCGGGACCGGTCACTTGGCCGCCTAGATCGTGAGATTAAACGCCTTTAGACAATTTTTTGTGGGGCTATGTTGTCTTGTCTATACAGATAAGCCCGCTTCAATTGACGTATTGGAAGACAACATTGAAGCATTTATTCGTGAGACACCGGTATAAATGTTGAAAAGAGCGGATGGTCCATTTGAGGCGCAGTCATGGTCAACATTTGTATGAAATAATCTTCAAACGTTAAATATATGGACCGTACTATCGATTCAAATAAAGATTTCATGGATTTTTCTGAATTTTATGTGTTTTATTTGGAAAATTTTTTCTAAAGCTCTTAAAAAATCACCCTTTATAATATTCTTTCTGTTTGTCATGTTAAAAGTTCTCGACGGGAAATAATGTGATTTTAGAGTTACTCTGTTAATATGAATTAATTTCTAAACATTTGTTATTGCACAATCTAAGGTGCGTGTCTTAAGTCTTTTGTTTTGTTTTCATGGTTTACTATATTCTATGCTAATCAAGTTAATTTTAAAGCAACAAAACAAAAATTCATTATTTTCATATGAAAGTTTATTTTGGTTCATTGTCATTTGACTTTTCAACTCTTTTAACATTATTAAATGGCTCACTTAAGTTAACTCAAGTGGTCAAGGAATATACTCAATTCAACTTTTTAAAGCCATGCACAGACTATGTACGTTCATGCAAATATATTTCATGACAAAAAACAAAATAAATAAAAATTAAAATTAAAATGAAAATACAAAGTCATAAAGCTATGAAGTTTCACAATTTAGTGGCTATAAAGTAAGTTAGCAAGTGTGTGAAGTGAAGTAGTCAGGGGGTAAATATGATTATTCTGTCTGTGAGTTATTTGCGTACGTTTATGTCTGTCCATCTCTTTGCTGGAGTATAAAACGTATGTGAACTACAATTGTTTACGGATACACTTAATGTAACACAGACGATTTTTTTTAGTTACAAATGGCCTTCAGATTTTTATTATTTTTAAAATTTTTTTTTTGTTTTTTTGAAGTTTTATTGAGCATGTGAACTCCACTGTATAGTGTGCTATCACTGTTTAATAATGATGCTGCAATTATTGCTGTTGGAATTTTTTAATTTATTTTGAACGTAAAAAATTAAAGGGAATTTGAAAAGTTTTACTAAACATTTCTGTCAACATTACCATGCTGTTAAATATTACCAAGTTTTTTTTTTTAATTTTTTTTTCTGTTAATAAACGTACGTGTTGATGTTATTTGACATATTTTGTTAAGCGGGTTTAATTATTTGAACTTTTTGTGGGATTTCCACATAAAAATAACACAAAGTGGTTAAACTTTGTTGTTTAATTCTAAGTAAAATTATGATTTTGAAAATTTCTAATCAACGATTGAAAATCGTTTTGTTTTGTTTTGCTTTGTAAACAATATTTGGCAATTTTCTAAATCCGTCACTAGACAGTTTACAGAGAGCCTGGCTTAGAAGGCACTCCATAATTAAAACCTGTCCAACTACCTTCAATGGCTGAGTCACTCAATTATTATGCAACTGTAAAGAGAAAAAATAAAGCAAAAGCCAAGTCTTTTTTTTTGCAAATCTAAAGTCATATTGAGTGCAACTGGCATACCAAAATATTTACTCATGGGATGAATTTTAAAAATCAGCTGTTTGAGACTTACACTGCACAATGGTTTAAGTTGCAATTAAGACAAATGATTTGAACTTGAAGAGTCTTATAAAAGTTTTAGAAGTTTTATCTAAAACCGAATTTATGGACCACCATAACTTATCGAATAAATGATATTCCCGTTGAAAGGCACCTTAAATTATAATAAAATCTATAACCTTTGTAGGTAATAACAAGAATGATAAACTAAAGATTACGCCATCACGCACACAAAATTAAAACTTTCTGCGCATGTTGAATCAATGACGTCACGAAAATTGTTTTCATTGTTTTCCTATTGGCTAATGATAATGTCAGTTATAGTGTAGGGCTGCCAACTACTTTCGCGTAGTGCATACACTTTTCAGAAGAAATGTTCATTTTCACATATGGAAAAGTCTTGGAAACCTTTAAAATAGCCCAACAACGTCATGTAACGGGAAATCAAGCGCAAGGCGTAATATTTAGTTTATCATTCTTAGGTAAATCATGGTCACTTATTTATGTGACAGTTCTTTAACTGGCCTTAAATAGAGCATATCAAATAATTTTCTTTTTTTATTCGGGCAAGGCTAACTGATAGCATTTTTCTTTTTGTTAGAAATCAGTTTGATTGTAGTAATACAGAGTTTTCTTAAATATTTTTTAGTTTTTTGGTTTTCATGACTGATAAATGACATTAAAAGGCCTCCTAAGCAAACTCATAAAAGACCCGTGTGCGATAAAACGATGACTGAAAGACGACTCGAAAAAGAATCATAAACAAAGGTAAACAAGACTAATAAATGATAAGAAAAAGATTCGAAAATGATCATAAAACTACTAGAAAAGGGGTCGAAAATTTCTCTAAACTAATATAGAAAATGACTCATAAATGAGTTTTTAAGAAGAGTCGCCGATAGTTACTTTTTTCTTCCGACAAAAAAGTCGAAAATTAGCGCATATTTTAGCTTTTTAATCGCTTAGAGGAATCAAAAAAGACTTGAATTTGTTTAAAAATTTCCAAAAATGCTGGCTGGGTTGGAACTATTTTTGTAATTTACAGCATATTTTTCTGAACTTGTTTTTAATTTTTCTTTAGCGTCTAGGTTAACAAGCAAATTAGCATACCAGAACCAGTGGTATCATTAATTTTTACTTTGAACAATTAAAAGTGCATTAATTAGTTTGAATCTGATTGAGTTTGAGTGTGTCTGCTTGAGCTGACGACGTATGATGGTAAGTCGCACAAGACATAGTTTAACTTGAACGTTTAATTTTGAAAACACCTGTTGTTGGAATAAATGAAATTAACAGTGATTTATTTACTCTGGTTTTTAAACGCATCTTTACTGTGAATTTTTATAGTATCCATCAACAAGTCCCTGTAGTCTAGGAGGTAGTGTGTAGGCTTATTGGACTGAAAGCCTGAGTTCAAACCTCAGGTCAGACATCAAAATGGAAATACGAAAAATATATTTCTTCGGTGACTTTCTCTCAGCAGATTCCTGGCAAAAATTTTGGGAGTAAATACAATTGCCATGGAAATCTTCTAAAAACTGTCAATCGGAGTTGGCTCTTAAACTGTAGGTCCCGCAACTCATACAACGAAAGCGGTGTGAGAAGCTAGGTCGTAATCCTGAATGAAGGATTGTAATAACCAAGTGTGTGTGTGTGTGTGTATCAACATGTGCAAACAATAAAATTACGAATGACGAATGGATATTCTGCTTAATTAGTGGCTTTCATCTAATTCACGGGAATCGGCAGTCTGTATTCACACACACATAATTGGCCATTACAACCCTTCAGTCAGGATTACGATCTAGCTTCTCACACCACTTATGTTGTGTGTGTTAATTTTATACATGAGTGGCGGGACCTACAGTTTAAAGTCGACTCCGAACGACAGACTTTTGAGAAGCTTTTCATGGCAATTTTTACTCTCAAAGTCTTTGCCAGAAATCTGCAGAGAGGAAGTCGCCGAAGAAATATTTTTCGTTTTGATGTCTGACCTGGGATTCGAACCGGGGCCTTTTGTCTAATAAGCCAACACACTACCCACTAGACCACGGCGTCTGTATTGATTTGTCTAATTATTACTTCTCTAAAAACCATTGAAATTTATATTCTAAAAACTAACTTCCATAATCCCTTACAAATGCAGTAGAGATGAGCAATGAGTATTCAAAACGAAGAGCAGATTCGGGTTATATTTGTAATTTTACATACTTATACGCATTTATACTTATTTTAGTAACATATCTGTTGAGAATTCCTGGGAAAAATTCTGGAAGTAAATAAAATTCCCATGAAAATCATTCTTAAAATATCTGTCAATCGGAGTCAACTTTAAACTATAGGTCCCGCCACTCATGTATAAAATTAAGTGATGTGAGAAGCTAGGTTGTAATCCTGACTGAAGTGTTATAATGACCAATTATGTGTGTGTGTGTCGAAATAATAAAATTACGAACGACGAACAGATATTCTGCTTAACTACTGGCTTTCGTCTAATGATAATTGGCAGTATGCATTATTTAACTAAATATTACTTCGCTTAAAAGCATGGAAATTTATATTCTAAAAACTAACTTCCATAATCCTTTACAAGTGCAGTAGAGATCAGCAATGAGTATTCAAAACGATGAGCAGATTCGAGTCACATACTTATACGTATTTATACTTATTTTAATAACATACTACTCATATTCAAAGTTTAAAATACTCATCGTACTCATACTCAAATGATTTTAGAGTATTATAAGTTTTTTCCTAAAGTTATGAATCTGAATGAGCAGGCTTATACATCAAACATATTGAGTTCGTTGTACTCATACTTATAGCAACCTGTACTTATTAATTAATATTGTAGCGAGTATTAATGAATCAGAGTATATAGTTAAATTTCAATATTGTTGACTCACTTATATACAAAATTTCATCAGTACGTATGAGTAGTGAAAACATGATTCATTGGTGACAACTGATCTGCACTGTATTATTATATTTTCTTTAAAATGATATTGAAGTAATTTCTTGAGAAACCGGTCAATAATTATGACAAAATTCAAAAATGTATTTTTCTATGCAACATTCTATTTCTAGCTCTAGTTCGTGATTTTTATAACAATTTATTAAGAAAAAACGAATATTTTTTTGAATAAATTTAACAACACCACTTAAAACTCTTGCCAGACGTATAGGCGCCTTGGCTTAGCAATTAAAATTCTTAAATAAATATTTTACTTAGAACGAGTATAAATACATACGTTACGTCTGAGTTGAAGGCATTAAGAAGGTATGTTACGAACAAGTTTTACAAAATAAAAAAAGTCAATGTCAAGGTGTCTGCCATTAAAAGCTGAATTGTTGAACATTGTTTCGCACAATTAACTTGAAAATTACTTTAAATGGTAAAATGAATTCATTTTATTTAATTGTTGTAAACACAAAGTTATGAATTGAACAAAAACTATTCAAATTAAAATTAAAAAAGATGATTTAACATATTACTCGTTCAAAATAGTAAATAAACAAGTCTTCTTTTTAAATGCAATTAATTTTATCAAATTATTCAAAAACATCATTAAAATAATATTAAAAAATAATTGAATAAACGAATGAATGACTTTAAACACGTACTGAAGAGATTCATTCCGTTTATTCGATTTATCATTTTGTGAATAATAATTGAAGTCTCCTACTTATGCGGTAGTCTCTAAGCATACTGTTTATTCTTTAATAAACTGTTTAACAATCAATCATTTGTAAAATATTTAAATTTAAATGAAAACAAAAACAAAAAAATTCATTTTGAAAACACATTTGTTTTCCATTTCAATTGCTTTTAAGATCATGTCTGCTGCAGTCAAGGGCATTTAACCTATTAAATAGCCTTCAAACCGTTTACATTGATTTTGTTTTTGTCTAATTATTCAAATTGTGTTATGTTTTGTTATCAACACAATTGTCGATTGCCAGCCAACACAGCCGTATAATGACAAATATTGTGGTTAATACCACACAAGACCATCTTATTAAACGTCAAAACAAAGTGTTGAAAGCGAAAGTTCCTTTGTTTGTTTTAATGTCTGAGATTTCTCGGTAAACATAAACGTACACAAACTGTCAAAACAAACGAGGCCATTCAAGTTTAGAAGAAATTTTTTTAAACGATTATCATCGAATAAATTCGAAAATGAAGAGAATGCAAAGAGAAAATTTAAGATTTTATACTAAAAGAAAATAAAAAAAAAAAATACTAAAACCAACATAAGTTATACAAACATGTTATGCGCATCGATCTTAACAAGGGAGTTCGAGTTTTCTGTAATTTGCTATGAATATAATTATGTTGGGAAAATATTTTACACCGAACTCTGAAATATATTTCTTATTTTGATTTCTTCAATGATTGATTGAAAGTATGTAGTTTAAGTCACAGACATATAGTGTAAGCTGGACCAGAACCTAGCGAAATAAAAGTGAACTCGTTTTTTTATTACTTGTTCTATAATTTTTTTTTTTTGTGAAAGCTATTACATCAGACATCAGCAATGAGTATTCAAAACGATGAGTAGATTTGAGTTATACTCATAATTTCTGATACTTGTACGCATTCATACTTTTTTAATATTATACTCATACTACTCATATCCATACTTAACAATACGCATGATGTCGTTGATTTCCACGTATACACAAACCACAAAATAAATATGATTGGAGTACGAATACTTAAACAATACTCACTAAAATGTTGTGTTTTTAATTTGCTTGCTGTCTTCGTCTTATCTTCTTTCTTTTTTTTTTGTAAATGCAACAAGAACTAAGACTGTAAATTCACTACATTCAGTTGCTTATCAGTTTTTAATGAACCTGGTTCTCGTCGTTTCTTTTTGAAATTTTTTTGTATATCAATTATACACCCAATGAACATATTAATAGGTTACGTTTGAAAATATTACTAACAATTTTCCTCTGGCTTATACACATGCCTCGCACAAAAAACATTCTCATTTCTAGCATGTTCTCTTTCTGCCGACGTCTGTTTATGAATATTATAAGTATTTTTCTAAATTTATGAACCTGAATGAGTAGGCGTATGAATGAAACATATTGTGAATGTTATGAGTTTGATGTCAACGTTGTACTTATACTCATTGCAACCTGTACTTATAAATTAATGTTGTAGCGAGCATGAATGAATAGAGGTACCAGTTGAATTTTAATGCTGTTGATTCACTCATAATCAAAATTTCATCAGTACTTATGAGTAGCGAAAAACAAAAACGATTCATTCCAGATCTCTGCACTACATGCACTTCCTCCAAGTAGTTTACCTGTAAAAACGATTAACATCAGATCAGATCAGTTTGTATGTATGTATAGTATATACATACAAACAAAATTGCTCATTAAAACCCTTCAGTTAGGATTACGACCTGGCTTCTCACATTACTTACGTTGTATTCGTGAATTATATATATGAGTGGCGGTACCTACAGTATATAGTCGACACCGAACGACAGTTTTTAAGAAGCTTTTCATGGTAATTTAATTTACTCTGAGATTTTGCCAGAAATCTGCTTAGACGAAGTCGCCGAGGAAATATTTTCATATTTTCGTTTTGATGTCTGACCTGGGGTTTAAACTTGGGCCTTCAGTCTAAGAAGCCAACATATTACCTATTAGACTACAGAGACTTCATCGTGCTGTTATAAAAGCAAAATGATATTTAAAAAGTGTTACTAAAAGTTATTCTGATCCGTAATAAAAAAAATTTTAATTTCACTTGGCGGCATTTTTCTAGGGCATAAAATTGATAATCATGCTTTAAAAGATAGTGAAATTTTTTCACATACTTACATACGTATTCAATTTAAATACACTTTCAATAACACAAATTAAATAATGTACTATGAATAACCAACAGCAATGCTAATGACTTTTTTTAATGTTTTTAATGAAAATTAAAATCGTGCCTGATTGACAACTCAATCCATTTAAAATATTAATTCAATTAAAAAACTTTCTTCAAAAACAAAAATATTTGTTCTAAGACTTCGGTTTTTTGTAGATTTTATCGTAAATTATTGCTTCTTTATTAGTTTTGCCTATTATAATTATTTAAATTACTGGCTAGTAGAACTGTAAGAGTCGATTTTTTTATTATAGATTTATAACAGGTTTTGGTAATAAAACTCTGAAACTGAATGATCTATGAATGAATAAAAATTTTAAGTTCAACCAGGTTACAGATTTTATGGAAGGTTTTCAATAAGTTTAGCTTCAATTCGTCTAGTATATACATACACTAAACACCATAAGTGAGCCAACATCCACTATAATTGTAAATTTTCTATTATGAAACAATAATTGAGTTGTTGTTTTTGTTTTAGCATTTTATAAGTAATAAATAAACGTTTTTATTTTTGGAAATATATTCAACTATTCTCATTTACATTTCTCGCTATTCTAAGAAAATGAATTATTTCAATGGTGTTTGCTCACTTTTGGAGCTTAGTGTATGTATGTAAATTTGAAGTTTTATTGTCAATAAAGAAGAAGACGAAATGAAATTAATGAAAACAATAATATTTTATTGACCTTGTTTTGAGTTGAGGAGTGCTTACTTGCGAGTGAAACAAGAATTTCACTCGTGCCGATTCACACAAATTTTGTTTAAAATTTTCTTATTTTTCTTTATTAAACATTAATCCGTTTATCGTTATTGCTGCAGCTTAGTTGATTTCTTTGTTTTCTTTACTTTTTTAATTTTTTTTTTTTTTTGAGCGGGAAGAATTCACTTCGCAATTTTTGTTTTTCGTGAAAATTCATTCATCAAACTTGTGTTTGTTTTGAAGAGTTTTAAACGTTATTAATAAAGGTGCTGGAGCTGAACAAATTAATAAAAAAAACCTGGTACTGAAGCATAACAAAATTAGAGCACATACATACAAATATACCTACATATTCATTATATGTGGTTGCAACAATTTTCACATACACCATGTGTCTCAGGTTGATGCAACATTGTTATGAAAATGTTGATTAAAAGCAAACGAAGAGAAAAGAAATGAAAAGCAAATGAAAAAAAATCATAAACAACAACAGCTGTTTTATTGACAATTCGAAAATTAACAAAACAAAACAAAAGACTTTTGAAAAAGGGAGAATTTGATTTTTAAACAAAAGACTTAAGAAACGAACTTTATAAAATGCATAGAATCGTTTGTATTTATAAAGACAAAAGAAAAAGAAAAAGAAGGAAAAATAAACAATAGATTTGAGAAATCAATAGAAAATTTAAAGTTAAACAAAAGCTTCAGGAATGCAATATTTCAAGTCATAAAAATATAATTTAGTAAAAGACAAAATAAAGTAAAAAAAAAAATTTAAATACAAACTATATACAGTGCTTGACAAAACAATGTAAACTTTTTCAGAATTAGACTAAAAATTAGAAATATTCTTAAGAAATTCGTAAAATATTTGTGCTCTTTATTAATAAAAACGCTTTCAATGCTGAATTTCAGCAAAATCAAAAAAAAAAACTATATGTGATAAATATGGACTTAACAAATCAAAATTTTCAAAAATTATTAAAAACTTTTTTGAATCAAGAACTGAAACACTCATCATTTTGGAGGAAGGCTTCAATACTTCAATAATATAGCTTCTTTATATTTTTATGCATACTAATGAACTGCAATTTCCAATTTTGTCCGATTAGAACGCATAAATAAATTTTTGAAAAAGTTTCCCTTGTTTTGTCAAGCACTGTATGTACAACTCTGCGTTATGGATAGTGGTAACAACTGTAAGAGTATGTAAATGTCAGTAACTGTAAATAACTGGTAGCGATAATCTCTAACGCTTGAACTTGTACTCTGTTATTGTTTTCATTGTTGCCATTGAAATGAGGGAAACCACTTCGTTCATCCATATTTCCCGAAAAAAAAAACTGCATAAAGAAGTATATGGGAATTAGATTTTTTTATTATAAACAGCTGACGTAATGTACTCTATAATTATGTAGAAAATTTCTTTATTCGAATAAGAAAATATCGTAGTAGGAATAATCACATACAGTCAACCATCCTATAACGCGGTGAGTGAGTACCGCGTTATATGGAAACCGCGCTAAAACACACTCGGATTTCAGGAATAAACCAGGCTAATTCGTACCGCGTTGTATGGAAACCGCCCTATAAGAAACACAGAATTAGTACAAATTACATCATTCGTAACGCGTTATATGGAGACCAAGAAATACAAAAGGCAAGATAAATTATAAATTATTTTTATTGAATCATCAAGAGATCATATAAGGATTGATAAAAAATTAAATAAAAACTAAACTAAAAGACTGGTTTCCAACAAAATTAAGAAAGACTTGTAAAATAATGTAATTTTTTAATATTTATCCTCACTTGGTTCATCTTCATTCATTGTTTTTTTAAATTGAAAATCCAATTGCTATTGTTTTGCACGGTACTGTGTCCCGGATGAGATTTTGAGTCGAAATGGGATGAAATTGAACGCAAACTGCGCAATAAGAGTACCGCATTATAGGAAGGCTGTCGCAATTACAGCCCCGCGTTATATGGAAACCGTGTTCTGAGAGTACCGCGATATAGGAGGGTCGACTGTATATAAAATTCTCGTGTCACGGTGTTAGAGGTTAAACTCTTTCGAATGGTCTGAAAATCGGTCAACATCTATTCGTGTTGGCAAATCGTTATTATTCAATATTTAGGTACATAATGATCGTGGATGAATAAAATTTGGTGGGTAAGTTCGTAGAGTCAATATTGATAATCCCACCAAAAATGGGAGTGACAGTCCTCCTCCTTCAAGTGATATCTACACTTCTTAAAATATTGAACCGATTTTAACCATTATTTTTTAGTTCGAAAGCTTATCAGGTTTAGATTAGTAGGTTTAGATTAGTAGGCGTGGCAAACTTTTAAAACTGAATATTTAGGAATATAGTGACCGTGGGCGAATGCAATTTGGTGGGTATGTTCGTAGAGTCGATATCGACAAAAATGTGCGAGGCAACCCTTCCCCTTTAAGAGATACCTATATTTCAGCTAATTCGATGGTTCATAACTACATATTTACATATATAACATGTGTCTGTTAGTTTTTGTTTTAAAGCGATTACAACGACAACAACTTCGTCAGTGCTACCCATAATTGATTCGGACGTCTTATTGTTATTCTTTGTATGCCTCATCTAAATATCCTACCGACTTCGGTTTAATTTCGAACTAGATGGACCTGCGTACATATGGTTTTCGTTTTTCTTTTTAAGAAGTACTCTGAGGGGGTGGTACAGCATACTACAATAAATATATAATGTGACCTGTTTTAGGCAATAAAAAAAAAACAATTTTGGGTGGAACGAAGTTCGCGGGGTTAACTAGTAAGAAATTAAAAGAAAGCTTAAGAACTAACACGAGGTGTGATCAAAATATAACCATTACATATTTTAAATTTTTTCAAAATGTTTTTATTTAATTATCAATAATTACCTCGTCCCCTTCAACGTAATCCCTCTCAGATATAATATATTTATGCCGGTGTTTTTTCCAATTCTCGAAACACTTCTCAAACGCCAGCAGCTTCTGTTTCGATTTTTTCTTTAATCTCCTCAATCGCAAGCAAAACGGTTTCCTTTCAGCGGTGTCTACAGTTTTAGGAAGATGAAAAGGTCAGCGGGAGTCAAGGCCGGTGAAAACGGTGACTGAGACATGATTACGGTTTTGTTTTGGTGTGAGCTGATGCATTATCTGTTTTGTGCCTTTCTGACGAATTACTTTGCGCAATCGGCGCTTGACTTCAAGGTAGTACTCCTTATTGACCGTTCGACATTGTGGCAAGAATTCATATTGCACCACACCATTGTAATCGATAACATAAAACAGTGAGCAAAGGTTTGACATTTGACAGAACTTGACGTACTTTTTTCGGTCTTGGCTCTTCTGGACATTTCCATTGGGTAGATTGGGCTTGTGTTTCAATATCATAGCCATATGACCATTTTGAGCAAATCTGGATCGTCGTCGAATATAGTCAACAACTCCCGAGCGATGTCGGAGCGATGTGGTTTTTGCTCAAAATTTAGCAATTTTGGAACAATCTTCGCTGCACACGTTTCATGTCTAAAACATCGGTAAAAATTGATTGGGATAACCCGAATGATATGCCAAAATTCAGAAACAATAATTCAGTCAGTATTTTGTGAAGACACGTTGCATGTGAAGAAAATAATTGTGGTTTAAAGATCACTGTTTAAAAGATCTAATGAACAATAATTTTTGTGTACGCGGACGATTGTGCAAAAAGAATACCAACTAAAGTAAATTGTTGTTGTTTAAGTCAAATCGTGAAAGGTGGTGCACGAAATTGTGCGAACTAAACAAAAATTTATTTTTATTTGTAATCTACGAACTCATATTTTTAACGTTTTTAAAAGGGTTAAAACGTAACAATATTTATTGAGTACCAGCGTCGTATAATTTTTTAAAATTTTATTCACCATAAAGGATATTTATAATAGAAAAAATATTTTCTTGCTAATCTTTCTTAAAAACACTTTTCCAGTTATCGTTCTATGACAAATGAAAATTGCCTAATTTGCTGAAAGCTTGCAGTATGCAATCAATAGCAGCAATAAAACAAAAACAAAGTGGAATTTAAACAAGTCTTATAAACAATATGAATGCATATTACAACACTATCTATGCCTGCCACAAGTAACCAAACCATAATACAGACAATTTACGGTATTACCTTTTGAACACGAGTTTAAAAACTCTCTTTTCTCTTGTTTCCTAAGTACCCACTCAAATTTGAGTCAAACTTAAATGGGAGAGAAATTGATAAGGAAAGAGCGAAAGAGAGAGAGAGAGAGAGAGAGAGTGACAGAATGAGTAAGAAGAGAAAAACTACTCATTAAAGTAACGTGCAACAGGCATATTTTATTGACTATTGAATTGGCTCAACAGTTGTGTATTCAGAAGATACAAGGCAATCAAGCGAAAAAATAAATTGAGTTTCCTTTTACAGTCCGTTTACCGCTCGTTTAATATGATTTTGAAAACTAAAACTAAAACGAAACAATAACAAACCGGTAAAATATATAAAAATCTTAAGTGGGTCACTGGGTTTTTCTTGTTTTAATGTGGCGGCAAGTATGTTTTTTTTTCCACAAAAACAATGCAAGGATACCGATTATGACTGGGAATTATTTATAAAACCAGCATCCGAATTAAAAATCTTTATAGTCGACATGAATTTTATTTTTTTTTTTTATTTTTATTTGAACACTTTCATTCACTTTAAAACAAAACAAAATAGTTAAAATTAATATCACAATAATAAAATATCACGAATTACAAAATACGTTTTTAGAGTTGATTTAAGCCTCAAAAAGGGAGTGTTTGATAGTAAAACCTAAAAATAGGCGGAATTTTAAAAATGCTATCATTTTAACTATTCGTATTTAGTAGAGCGACAAAACTATAAATAAAATTTAAAATTTCTTTTGTTTAAAACTTATTAAAATGCTCTTCTACCTATTATTTCTGTAATTAATTTAATTTTATTGTTAATCGTATTACCATTTTCATATCGAGATGGAATCACTGTGTCAAATAAATACAGGAGAAGAGAGTGGTAAATGATAGTAAAGTACCCGTGGTCTAGTATGTAGTGCAATGACTTGTTAGACGTTATGCCCGAGTTTAAATCCCGGGTCAAACATCGAAACGTAAATAAGAAAATATTTCTTTGGCGACTTCCTCTCAGGAGATTTCTGGAAAAAAACTTTGAGAGTAAATACAATTGCCGTGAAAAACTTCTCAAAAATCTGTCGTTCGGAGTCGACTTTAAACTGAAGGTCTCGCCACTCATGTGCAAAATTTACGCACACAACGCAAGTAGTGTAAAAAGCTAGGTCGTAATGCTTTTTGTTATTTTTATTATTATTATTGAATCATTTTTAATGAAATTTACAATAATTTTCAAAACTTAAACCAAGTTTTGGAGGGTAATAAAAGGTTGACACCAGCGTGTTCGGTATATATTGTATTCGAATCTTATAATATACTACATTCGAAATTATGGTCAGTGCAGCCGTCCAGCGAGGCTCAATGTGTCACTTCGTTTTGACCTCTGATGGCCGTCGAAATGAAGCAGATCCCTTGCCAATGCGTTGGGGTGAATCGTCAGTTTATTGACGTATTTTATAGAAAATTTTTTAATTTCTTCCTGAATTCTGGAAATGTTGAGATATCTATGGATTACGAATATACCATGGAGCGCAGACAATTTGTCGTAAAAGTTTAGACTGTCTTCTTTGTAATTTTAAAACGTTAGACATGCAAGCACTGCCCCAAAGCTGAATGCTGTAGGTCCATATTGGCTTTATAACGCATTTGCATAAAAGAACCTTGTATTCAAGGTCAAGTGTTGAATTAGGACCAATAATCCAGTGCATTCGAGCAGATTTCAGCTTAATGACCGTTAATTTGACGCCGGTTTAAGTGGACTCCCAAGTATTTGCAATGATTTTCAACACAAACATCAATACTATTTATTTTTATCCTTACGCAATCTTATCTTTTGATTATAAAGGTTACATGAGCACACTTGGATGGATTCACCTTTATTTTCTACTTTTCAGGCCATTTTTCTAAATCATATATGAGCGACTACAGATGTTCTGATGCTACCTTCGGATCCTTGTTGACGCTTATAAATGCGGTGTCGTCTGCATATGTGGATGTGTATGCTTTAGGATTTGTGGGCATGACCGAAGTATAAATTAAATATAGAATAGGGCCTATATGCTTCACTGGGGGACACCTGCAGAGGACAGGTCTACACAATTGGTGTAGAAGTTCTTCCTTCAATTGGACCTTAAAAGTTCTGTCAGGTCATAACCCTGACGGAAGGGTTTTAATGACCAATTATGTATGTAAATATGTAAATAAAAACCATATGACCTTAATTGTGTAAGCAGCAGGAGCATTATATACTAGATTATATAACGAATTTTATTATTCACAGGCGTATTGAAATTATTAAAAAAAACTGTAAAAATGTATGATAAACAGGAGCTAATTACGAAAATCGGAAGTCTAAAAAAAATTCGTTTCTAAATTAATTTCGATCATACGAGTTTTTGAGATGATGGGTGGTCGATAACGATAACTCCGAGTAAATCACACATAAAATCGACTACGTGTATTAGCACTCAGTTTGCTGATGTCGTATTATACATAGTATCGGAAACAGTTATTTGTGCTGAAAATACTTTCAAAATCCGTTCCAATTCGTAATCCTGAATAGCCTCAAGAGTCAAAATAAACTACTTACGCTTAACCCTGAATGTATTCAAATTTTCTTTTTATTGTTACGTTTTTACCTTTTTAAAAACATTAAAAATATGAGCAAATAAAATAAAATGAATACGAGTTTACTTTTAAATCAATTCTTTATTGTTCGTACTATTCCGTGTGCCACCTTTAAAAATTAACTTAACCAATAACAAGTAACTTTAATTGTTATTCTTCTCTGCTTACAACCTTTTTGTAAGCAACATCGCAATTATTCTCTTCACAAACAACGTGTCTGAATGAATCTCACGCGTCGTCTTCACACACGACTGACTGAATTCCCACTGCGTTCCCATTGCCTACTCTCTCTTGCCTTTTATAACACAAAGGTCAGCAGTCTGATGAATGCACTTGAAGGAGAATGTCGTCGAGAAATATCTAAACATGTCAACAATTTGTTTCCATTATTGTTGTTTGTGTATCTTGCTTACATTCGTCCAGACAGAGTTGTTATTGTTTGTGTATTTGTCTATCCGCTATTTCTTTTTTTATACTGCACTTTGTTTTTGTTCGTTTACTTCTTTCTTCGCTGCACTTTTTTTTTACTTTATACATATGTTGTTACTATATTTTATTTTTGTATCTATTGGTCTTGTAAACAAGTTCATTGTTTTTATTGCTATATTTTTACTTATTCGTTGATCATGTGAACAAGTCCATTGTTTTGCTTTTGGAGCTTTAGTTTAGCATTTCATACATGATCAAATTTAATAGCATCATATCCATTTTCGTAATAGTATTTTTTGTATTAAAATTTGGAAACATTGAAAAATCCATAAAAAAGTTACGTTTTTAAATTTTTCCAAAACATTTCTTTATCGTGGATTCAATGATTGCAAATAAAAAGAGGAATTATTTATTTCTAACCATTATTTATCTTTCTATTTAAATAAATAAAGAATTTACAAAATATTTCGACTGATAACACCACACTATTAGTTTTAGTTACGATACTTATGAACAAAGGTTAGAATATTATTGCTCAATACCGCGGTTTGCTTAACGCGCAATTTTTTTTCTAGAACTTTGAGTTATTAATCAAAGACTCACACGTTATCACTGATTCACGATTAACTGGCAGCATTGTTGTTCGTTTTATTTATACTGTCTTAATTTTATCTGGTCTGGTAACTTCACAATCCTTCCACATATTTGTTTGTGTAATTCTCTGTACCGTATGATGTGTTTATTTTGTTGTTGTCGATTTTTCTCATTTGTTTGTTTTCGTTTATAAAATTCCAGTAGTTTTAGAACGAAATCTGACTTGGTAAAGTTGTTTAAAGCCCCTAACTGCTCAGACGATTTTGGAGAAAATAACAAAAATTTTGAATAAGCCAAAGAAACCGAACAGATAATTACCTAGTAAATTGAAACAATTGTTTCTGAACAGAAGCAACTGGCTGACCATTAAACAGAAAAGACAGTTTATTTGAATCTAAATGACTTGCAAAAGCAGAAAACCTATCCTGGAAATGTTACAAAGTGCATATCTTTCATTAGTTTTTTTATAACATAAGACATAAAATGTTTACAGTGGTAGCAATGTCCTGTATTTTTAACAACAACTGTGATTTTTTTTCAGAACGCAACCACAGAATACAGCTTGCCAGGCAATGAAGGACAAAAGATGCTGTTGGACTCGAGGGAAAGTTATTGGCGGCAGTTCTGTACTCAATACTATGTTGTATATTAGAGGGAATAAAAGAGATTTTGATCAGTGGGCGTCTTTTGGTAATCCGGGCTGGAGTTACGAAGATGTTTTGCCCTACTTCCGCAAATCGGAAGATCAAAGGAATCCATACTTGGCAAGAAACAAAAGATATCATGGCACTGGTAAATATAGAACGTCAATAGCAATTTAAACGAATACATTTTACCCAACCAAAATAATGTTTTTCTTTGCTTTTGCAGGTGGCTTGTGGACTGTGCAAGACACACCCTATAATACACCTTTAGGTCCAGCATTTCTGCAGGCTGGTGAGGAAATGGGTTACGATATTGTCGATGTTAATGGTGAACAACAAACTGGTTTTGCTTTCTATCAATTCAATATGAGACGTGGCTCAAGAAGTTCTACTGCCAAGTCTTTTTTGAGGCCAGCACGTTTAAGGAAAAACCTACATGTTGCCTTATTTTCACATGTTACCAAAGTATTGACCCATCCTCAAACCAAACGGGCTACTGGAGTACAATTCATACGTGATGGTAAAATACAAACGGTTTACGCTACTAGAGAAGTTATTTTATCAGCTGGCGCCATTGGTTCACCCCATCTCATGATGTTGTCAGGTATTGGACCAGCCGATGAATTGCAAAGAGTTGGCATACCTTTGGTGCATCATCTGCCGGGAGTAGGTCAGAATCTTCAAGATCATATAGCAGTGGGTGGCATTGCTTTTCTTATCGACTATCCCATTTCGATAGTAATGAAGAGAATGGTGAATATAAACACTGCCTTACGTTATGCCATTACGGAAGATGGTCCTCTAACCTCAAGTGTGGGTCTGGAAGCAGTAGCATTTATTAATACCAAATATGCAAATGCCAGTGATGATTGGCCCGATATGAGTTTTATGATGACTTCGGCTTCTGTAATGTCCGACGGCGGTTCTCAAGTTAAGGTGGCTCACGGCTTGACAGATGAATTTTACAATGACATGTTTGGTGAGGTAAGCAATCGTGATGTTTTTGGTGTGTTTCCCATGATGTTGAGACCAAAGAGTAGAGGTTTTATAAAACTGGCTTCCAAAAATCCTCTACGCTATCCCCTACTCTATCATAACTATCTTACCCATCCGGATGATGTGAATGTTTTACGTGAAGGTGTTAAAGCTGCCGTAGCCGTGGGTGAGACACAGGCCATGAAGAGATTTGGTGCTCGTTTCTGGTCCAAACAATTGCCCAATTGCCGACATTTGCCTCATTTTACAGACGAATATTGGAACTGCGCTATACGCCAGTACACAATGACCATTTACCATATGTCAGGCACAGCTAAGATGGGGCCACCCACAGATCCCTGGGCTGTGGTAGATCCTCAGCTGAGAGTATATGGCGTACCTGGCCTTAGAGTAATAGATGCCAGTATTATGCCAGCCATTACAAATGGCAACATTCATGCTCCCGTAGTAATGATTGCCGAAAAAGGAGCCGATATGATTAAAGAACTTTGGCTGGGTTCTGTCCAATATCGCCAGAGGCGAAATCTTAATGCTGTATGCAATATCACTGATACCTCAAGTAGTTTAGGCTTCGCCAATTCAGATGATGTTTCATAGCCCGACTACTCGTAATTTAGTTTTATATTCGCAATACAATTTAGTTAAAGAAAATTTAATTTATTCAACTAAAATGAACTCTGTAGGATCATAATAATTTAGTACGTATGTATCCATAAGTCTGTTTGTCTATCTATCCTATCATCCAATGAGTGTTGTTATATTTTTTGTTGTTGATTTTATTTCTGTTTTTGCAATTGTATTATTAATAATATCTTGTAAATAAATTCAGTCAATTTTATTAATGTTACAAACTATGCCTTAAGTTTTCTTAATTTTAAATTAAATTTAAGAATAATTTTTACTTTTAATGACAAACAAAAAAAAAAATATACTTTTTAAGAAGAAAAAAAATTTTGTTTTGATATCTGGCCTGGGGCTCGGATCCTGGTTCAGACCCAGTTTTATTATCATTGCTCTGGCACTGCTATATTTTTAAAAAAGTTAACTTTATTTTATCCGTAAGTTAGAATAAAGTTAAAGGTAACTTTACAGTTCCTTTTAGCTAAAGGTACCCTTATATGGCCCTTAATATGGCAACAACTTTAAATATAAAGACAATGAGCAAACACAACAAGAAAAGAAGCTCGTTGTTGCCCGAGTGCTAATTTGGCAAATGTTATCAACATTGCTCCGGCATCACAATTTTTTGAACAAGTACAAAGGGTCAATTTCGACTTCCGGGTACTGTGTTTGTCTTGACCGACAGGTGCACGTCCTCTAACCTAGTTTTATTTTATCTGTAGCTTGTAATAACGAAAAGAAGTAAAAGTTGACTTTAAAGTACACTTTAGCCAAATTTACCTTTTAACTAAACCCACTTTAACTTTATATTTCTCTTAAAAGAGCAGTCACACCTTACCTGATGAAACAAACCAAAAAGTCATCTGAGAGAAAAGGAGCCGGTAAAATTTTACTTATTTTTAGCATTACTCAGTGGCAGTGGGAAAACGAATCTATATTAGAAAACGTGAGGATGGAATTATCCACTTCAAGGAAGGGGAAAAAACCAACGCAAGATCTTGTTGAATTATCAACAATTCAACACACAAATGCTCTTTTAACAGCTGGTAAACAACAACATTGTTTTATTTTGGTCGCGAAAACTAGTACTGTTGGTTAGTTTATTAGGGTTGACATTTGAAATGTCAAATATCAACAGAAAGTGTTCAGTAAATTGTAATATGCTCACTAAACACACTTATGATAGTGCTACATTTTAAGTTTTACTCAATATTATAACAATTTACGTATTTATTGCGAAATAATTAATTCAAACTTTACGTGAAATATTGAGCTCAATAATAGCGTTAATTGCGATTTACGCAATAAAGGTGCATATCTGAACAGAGTATAAGACTGTTGCAAAGAACAGTTTTTAACCAAAGTGTTTATGGCCTAAACAAAATTTTCTTCAAGATATTTCATATTATTTACCTGAAGCACCCATTAATTTCGTGTACTTTAGCATCGCCACGAACCAATCAGTAGACGGCGTCATGGTGAATTTATTATGTGGTGGATAAAATAATAAAGCTTACCTGAAAAAGAAGAAAACAATATTTTTCAAAATTCAACAGTGTTGTCAAATTAATTTTAATCTTTATACTAGATTTCAAGATTTTCAATCCCAAAATTTTACAAAATCTTCACAAGAAAATCATGTATTGAAAATTTTTATAAAATATCTTACATGAAAATCAAAAATTTCAAGTATTGTTTTTCACAGAAATTATTACCACAATTGTTAAGTACAATAATTATAGAATTTTAGTAGACGGATTAAAAGTATCGCAACATAAATTCATGGGTCTTAAAAGGATTGATCTTAATAAAACCTCTAATAATTAATTTCAGACTTTGCTTCACTTATTATGGTTTTATTGATTTTATCATGCAAAGTTTAGGTTATTATCGACTGAGTCAATTCCTAAACTGACTTCATTTTGTATATATTCACTCCGTCATACATAATTCTTTCGGTCGAATAAATTTTAAATTATATTGGGCAAATATTGTCTGTTCAAAAAAAAAAGATACAACTTTTTGGAAAACTTTGTAGCATAAGATGTAGGAAACCTTTTAAATACAAAACACAGATTTTTTACTTTGAGTGAACTAGCCGTAACAACAGTTACACAATATTTTGTAATTGTAATTGACTCCATCCATTTGTGTCTCGCACCATAATTTACGTATATGGTGAGTTTGTTTTAATCCAATGGTTCTGCTAAATGCAGGTTAAAATTATTCATTCTAGACATCCACCGGTTAACCACCACTAATAGTACATTGATTAATGGTAATACAGTTTTAATTTCATATAACGGTACTTTGGTGAATTTCAATTTTATTCACCATACGGGACAAATTCATCGTCCTAGGAACTCACCACCCTGGCAACTCATCACACTGAATAAATTCACCACACTTCCCAAAAGTTCACCATATTATAAATCCACCAAAATCTGTACAAATTCCAACATACAAACGATGCAACCACCAACCCATACAGGTGACAAACTTGTAGAAAAAACACAATTCCGATTTCCTCACACGTTGGGCTAATTCTACATTTACAATACGACTACAGACATTCAATATTCAATTGCGAGTCATGTGTTGTATTATTTTTCTTATCTTCCTCAGCAAGAATTTTCAATAATTTTATTATTTTTCAAACAGATAGTATGATTGGTGATCAAATGTCAATTCCAGCAGAAGTAATTATCAATCTAATTGAATAATATACATACACATAATTGGCCATTACAACCCTTCAGTCAGGATTACGACGTAGCTTCTCACACCACTTATGTTGTGTGCGTTAATTTTATACATGAGCGGCGGGACCTACAGTTTAAAGTCGGCTCCGAACGACAGATTTTTGAGAAGCTTTTCATGGCAATTTTTACTCTCAGAGTCTTTGCCAGAAATCTGCTGAGAGGAAGTCGCCGAAGAAATATTTTGTCGTTTTGATGTCTGACCTGGGATTCGAACCCGGGCTTTTTGTCTAATAAGCCAACACACTACCCACTAGACCACGGCGACTTCAATAATATAGGAGCCATAAATGCAGTTATTAGAACTACAGATCCCAATCAATCTTTTGCCGAAACTTACTTTCCCAGGTAAGTTGTACTCACTTTAAATTTAATAATTTTATTATTTTATTTTGCGCCCAATAAGGTTTCGCAACAATTCTAAGGGCCATTATTGCAACTAACCGTTAAACTTGGGTTTAGTTGAAGGTATCTTTAGTTAAAGGGAGCTGTAAAGTTAGCTTTAACTTATTTTCGTTACTACAATTTACAGATAAAGTAAAAATTAAAATATGGCAGTATTCGAGGAATGTCGATAACATTGCTCAATTAAACAAGTTTTTTTTTTTAACTCAGTGGCAACGACGGTCTTAGTTTTTTTGTTATATAGGCTCATTTTGCATATGCATATTTGAAGTTGCCATATTGAAAATAGTTTATAATATGGCAAGTTGAAACATGAACTTAACTTTAAAAGTTAAAGGTAGGCTGATCCTCCCTTTAGCTTAAGGCTTACTTCATTCATATTGTCCACCTATAATAATGAAAAACAATTTATCTGCCCGTTAAAATCCTCCCTTTAGTTAACGTCAAGTTATAATAATGGCCCTAAATTGTTTAAATGAAAAAAAAAAGAATATTCAATTATAAAACCCGCAACAGTGTTAAAACAAAATTGTTTAATCAAGACATCTTCTTCATACAGTGGAACGCATAAATGTCATGTCAGTCTTATATTTTTTAAGTAATTTTTTTTTTAATTTTTCATTTAACATTTTCAAATGTTATGTTTAACAATAATAAATTTTAGTTGAAGATTATTTCCAAGATAATTAATGTGTATTACAACTTAAAGAAAGAAAATTCAAGATGCATTTTTACGCCAGAGTGCATAAAACAAGATCGTTAACTGACTTCTTTGTAACCGATGGTTGTTGGGTGTACAAGTATACAGTCAACCCCCCTATAACGCTGTGAGTGCGCACTGCGTTATATAGAAACCGCGCTATAAGAAACTCAGATTTCAGGTACAAACTAGACTAATTCCTAGCGCATTCTAGGGAAACCGTCTACCGCGTTATATGGAGACCAAAAAATACAGAAGGCAAGATAAATTTTAAATTATTTTTATTGAATTAAAGAGTTCATATAAGGACTGATAAAAGACCGGTTTCCAACAAAAGTAAGAAAGATTTGTAAAATAATGTAATTTTTTAATATTTATCCTCACTTGGTTGATCTTCATTCTTTGTTTTTTTAAATAGAAAATCCAACTGCTATTCTTTTGCACGGTACTGTATCTCGGCTGAGTTTTTGCGTCGAAAATAAAACTTATATTAAACCCTCTTACAATATCTAGTTACTGTTTATTCATAGGCTATGCGGAAGGAACTTATGGAATGAATTTGAATACAAACCGCGCTATAAGGGGACTGTCGCAATTTGAGCCCCGCTTTATATGGAAACCGCATTCTGAGAGTACTGCGTTATTGGAGGGTTGATTGTAAATAGTTTTCAGTTTTTTCCCATATTGTACCATATAGGATATATGTAATGAAGATAATTTTTATTTTTTTTTATTAATAATAATGAATAAATTACCAAACAAGGATATTTTTTATACCTTGTCTAGGCTTTCCCTTAAAGAATAGTTTTGTTATTAAATTATTCAATCTTTGTTTTACATAAGCGTCATAAAAAACAAACAAAATATATTCTTCAGATACGCAACAGTGGCTACAACAGCATAATAAAAAAAAGTCTGAAACTTTTAAGACCTCAATAGGTTTTTTCAACGCTCTAGAATCGTTTTTGTTTATTGCAATAAAATTTTGGTAATTGTTCGACGGCTCAAGGTTAAAATAGAAAATCATTAAAATTCGTTTGTATACAAGCTTTATTATTATTCCACACTCGAAGTTACATTTTTAATTACACTCAAAAAAAATTATAAAAATTATAAACATTTTTAATTCAAATGATTTTGTAAATAATAAAAGCGACTTACTTACATTTTTTTTATCATAAATGAAACTATTCAGCTTTTATTTCCTTTAAGGTAATAAATAATTAACATTTAACATAAAAGTTAATGCAGCATGAATTGACAATCACGAAAAATCTCGGGTCAAGTTTTAAAAAATCCCGCGATTTCGGGATTTCGCGATTGGCATCCCTAGTCCAAACTCATATACAACGCACTTCTAGATAAGAGGATATACATACAATTTACCATTACAATTACATTACCCTTCAGTCAGGATTACGACCTAGCTTCTCACACCACTTATGTTGTGTGCGTTAATTTTATACATGAGTGGCGGGACCTACTGTTTAAAGTCGACCCCGAACGACAGATTTTTGAGAAGCTTTTCATGGCAATTTTTACTCTCAGAGTCTTTGCCATAAATCTGCTGAGAGGAATTCGCCGAAGAAATATTTTTTCGTTTTGATGTATGACCTGGGATTCGAACACGGTGTTTTTGTCTAATAAGCCAACACCCTACCCACTAGACCTCGGCGACTTCAAAATAAGGATATAAGGTTAATTTTTGCTAAAATCATAGGCATATTCACAGATGTAAAGAATTGAGTCCTGCATATATTCCTCAGCATACCATATGTTTTTCACACAAAAAATGTTTATAAAGAGTTACGAAAATGGAAATGATGTTCTTAAAATGATAAACAAAAGCTCCAAAAATAAAAATAATGGACTTGTTTACATGATCAACGAATAAACAAAAAATGTAGCAACAACATCCGCATAAAAAGGCGACAAAGAAGTAAACAAGCAACAACAGTGCAGTATACAAAAAAGGGATAAACAAGCAACAACAATAGAGAATTCGCGAAGGCAAACACATTCACCTTTAAGTGTATTCATCGGATGTGGAAGAGAATAATTGTGATTTGAAAATATCTGTTATAAAGACCTATTGAACAGTTGTTATTGTGTAAGCGGAATAGTGTAAAAAATTATAACAATTAAGGCAAATTTTTGTTGTTTAAGTCAAATCGTAAAAGGAGGCATACGGAATTGTGCGAACAATAAAGAATTGATTTGATACTAAACACAAATTTATTTTTATTTTATTTGCAATCAATGAACTCATATTTTTAACCTTTTTAAAAGTTAGTTAACGCATCCTTGTTTAGTAATCATAATTCGATCTAGGCTATGGAATATAACATTTACAATGGTTCCCATGAGAGGCAAGGTAAATGTTTTCATAAAATTTGTACTTGACGGACCTAATTTCATAGTTCAATTCATTTTTATACCACAACGATGGAACCTATCAAGTATTTTGAAATAACCAATGCTCAGACATCGACTCAAAGAAAACATGATAAAAATGAGTGTTATTATGAGAGGCATTTATATAAACCAGAGGAAAATTGTTAGTAACATTTTCAAGTGTAACCTAATAATATGTTTATTTAGTGGAAAATGTACACCGCCAAATCCCTAAAGACTGCGTATTTAACTTGACAAATATTCTTCCAAAAATGGAGATCGTTTCTCTTTGTTATTAGTGAATCTCATTAGAAAATAGTGGATCCTACTGTAATTTTTCTTTGGGTGTATAATCTATATATATAAAAATGAATGTGTGTTTATTTGTTTGTAGTCTATAGGCGGACCGTTTTTCTTGAAACTTTAGCTGTACCTTCCTGTATGTCTGGAAGGCACTATAAGCTATATTTTATTTTAAAATTTCAAGTAGGCGTGGTGCCAACACGCCTACATACCTAATAAGTATTTAATATCGTATATCTCATAAACTACAACAGCTAAAGTCCTCAAATTTTGTATGGATGACTTTGACGTATATATGAACAAAATGGGGGGTTTGGCTGTAGTGGGCGTGTCACCTCCCATAGCCTAAATATATAAAAATTAACGTATGTTTGTATGTACCTTATAATATCGTAAACAATGCATTTGATCATGTTATGATCTTTAGCAAAGTTATTGCGCATGAGCCGATGAAGATTTCTAAGTTGGTATGACCAATTGCCAATAGGTGGTGCCACTGAAAATTACTCAAAATATGTTAAATCTTAAACTGTGCATTCTTTAACAAAGTTGTTCCACATAAGTCGACGGAGATGAAAATTGTTCAAAATGAATGACAAGTAATTGGTCGACCGACACCCCAAGTACGGAAGAAAAGAGCATTACATGCCTCAGAATCAGACGAGTACTGTGACTGGAAAATCTTCGAGTATATGCCGCTGAGACCCGTTCACATGAAGCACTTGAACAACGAGAAGTGAGATTAGAAACTGATCGAATGCGTACTACTCAGGCCCGGTCATCTGAATCATCAGGACAACGGGAAACAAAATCAATAAAATGATTCAAAATTAATTGGATATTTGTGTAATGCCTTTCCTTCAAATTTATTTTAGTTAGGAGGCGCAGCAACACGTGCAGGGTAAAGCTAGAAAAGAAGCAAGAACCTGTTTCATTGAAAGCTGTCAAGCAACTGAATGCATTTTTACGCTCGTTTTAACGAACAATGTTGATGTTCGTGTCCTATGTATGTGAAAAGGCGAAGATGATGTTGCGCCATTGGTGCCATGGTTCTAAAATTTAGAATCTAAATAGATTGAAAGGTATCGATATGTTTAAACAGTCGATCAATCTGATGTGAATAATAATTTTGGTAATTCGAAAAATTTATTTTTCTTCCAGTGCATCGTATGCTTTTCAGTTTTCTTGTTTGTTTACCTTTTCAACATATAAAATTACACATTCGATTAAAGCCCATTTTGTTAAAAGTTATAAGGCATGTTATTTAAACAGACATATTAAACAAAAAAAAAATTAATTTTTAATTAATTTAGAAAAAATATGGATAATAAAGCAATAAAATCTTATTAGCTGGTTTTCAAATTAAAGCATAAATAAGTACAGAAACAAAATATTTGTTGCTTTAATTTGTAATTTGAAATGTAATGATAGATTTCAAATGCGATACGATGATGATTATATGAAATAAAAATTTACAATTTTTAAAAAAAAAACACAAACAAAGTGATTTTAATGGATGGTTTTGTAAACGAAAACGCAAAAACGCATTATTTATGACTTTGGCTGGCCTCTGAAATTACTGCAAAACTGAAGTTTGGAAGTGTGGCTCGAAAGAAATAAAATAAACAATGCGTTGAGCTAACCAACACCTTTGCTATTGCTATGGTATGGTATGGTATGGTGTGGAGTTTTATTATCTCTTTTAAGTTAAGTTTTTGGAATTTTCCAAATGGTAAATAAAAAGGTAATTAAGTATAAATTACAACTTCAGGTGTAATAGTTATTTATTATACTTGAAGGTAAATGATAAATAATGCAATGATATATGGGCACAATGATCTCTGATATGTTTTCATTTTTAATGCCATGCCGAAACGGTGTGTTGTTAAGGTTTAATTCAAATTCAAAAATAAAGAGGTTTTCACTAACTTTGATAGCCGGCCCATACTCATGTCGTATTATATAACATCTTGATTTTTATATTGTATGGTATGCGCACATACACATTTCTTTTTATTTATTTTAAGATTTTTTTTTCTTTTTTTTGGTTTTGCCAACCTTTTTAAAACAACCATCCACACTACACTACACCATACTCCTATGGTAAGTATTTACATTTAATTTCCGGAATCATTTTTTTTTTTAAGCTTAGTTTCTTGCAATTGAAGCCGGTTTTGCGGCTTATTGCATACAATGTTTGTAATTCGGAATTAAAACTAAAAAAAACCGATTTACTATGCGACCATCCGCAGCTTCATATGCCACATGTTTTATTTCGGTTTTAATATCTAAAAACTGAAAAATAATTTTAAAGAAAAAAACATAAAATAAAATAAATAAAATACTCGATATCTTGTTATTGCTTTGTTGTTTTTTCTTTTTCTTTCTTTGTTTTTGTTTCTGCATGTCATTTATTGCAATTTAGAAATAAAAAAAATACAAAAACAACAAAAAAAAATAGAAACTTAAAACGATTTTTCGATTTAACAAGATATTCATTTAAAACCTAACTTACTATCTATGTATGTACATATGTACGTATGTACATATGAATTTCATAACATTGACATTGGCAGCATTCGAGTGTGGTAATGAATGCAACTACCGGCTTCATGTTTGTCATGTTGCTTCTAGTTTTTCTGAACTCTACTACTCAGCCTTTAATGGTAACTTTGCACATGCAAATTTGGTCTTGATAAAGACAACCACAACCGGATTATGGATTCCAGCAAACATTTAAACACAATAAATATGGCTCTACTATCACTACAATACAGTACTTTAATTACATTAAACACACATCAAAAATGGGACAATTTTCGAAGTATTTATTTAACGTCAAACTCAATTAAGGAATTTTTGTTCTTATACTACGTTCACGTATGCACCTTTATTGTGTAAATCGCAATTAACGCCAATATTGATCTCAATATTTCATATAAAATCTCAATTAATTATTGCTCAATTAAATGCTAATTGTTATGACATTAAGTAAAACTTTAAATACAGCACTGTCATAAGTCCCTTAAGTGAGCATATTATAAGTAACCGAACACTTCCTATCAACAACGGACAAGCAAAAAAAAAAACCAAAACAAAGCATAAACAATATTGCTGAAACAACCAGCTAGTTTGTTTACCTGCTGTGAAAAGAATATGGAACAAGCTGAATATTGCGTATATTTATTATACCTGAACAGTTAAAATTTTGTTCTCAATTAACCGACTCAATTAAATTCCATACGTGAACATAGTATTAGATGTTCCAACATCGATAACTTTTTTTTTTTGTAATTTTTGTATAGAAATTCTGTTAAAGTATTTATTTATTTATCTATCAATAGGAATCTTGTCCCTTTCAATGTAACCCCCCTCAGTTTTTTTTCCAATTCTCGAAATACTGCTTTGGTAACAGCTTCTGTTTCGATTTTTCTTTCTTTTATCTCCTCAATCGTAAGCAAAACACTTTCCTTTCATCGGTGTCTTCAGTTTGGGGAAGAGGAAAAAGTCAGCGGGGGCCAAATCCGGTGAATACGGTGGTTGAGGCATGATTACGGTTTTGTTTTTGGCCAAAAACGCACGCACAAACTTCGTTGTGTGAGCTGGTGCGTTATCATGATGCAACATCCATGATTGGTTTTTCCACAATACTGTGTGTTTCTACCGAATTGCTTTGAGCAATTGGTGTATAATTTCAAGATAGTATTCCTTATTGACCCTACGACCTTGTGGCATGAATTCATGTTGCAGTGAGCAAAACCATCACATTTGACCGAACTTAAAGTGCTTTTTTCGGTCTTGACTCTTCTGGGCGCTTCCATTGGGATGATTGGGCTTTGGTTTCAATGTCATAGTCATACACCCATAATTCGTCACCAGTTATGTCCTTTTTGAACAAATATGTATCGCCGTTGAATGTCGTCAACATTTCCAGAGCGATGTCCATGGGACGTTGTTTGTACTCAAAATTTAGCAATTTTGGAACAATCTTCGCTTCCTCAAGTTTATTGCCTAAAACATCCGCAAAAATTTATTGCCATAAGCCGAACGATATGCCAACATCATCAGCAACCTCTCTAATACTGATCCAACGATTATCAAAAATCACTTTTTTCACTGCTTCAATGATTTCATCGGTTGTTGGCATGCCCGGGCGACCAGAACGAGCATGGTCATTGACCTTAGTAATCCACCCCGAATAAGAAAGTATTGTGGAGATAAAGTATAATTTTTATACATTTGCTTGTTTAGCGGTAGTAGTCCCTCACGATTATGTATTACTAGTATGCTAACTATAATTCAGAATAGTTTTCAGTGATAAATTGTTCTTTTAGAGCATCGTCACCCTGTAAAATTTATTAAAGTGAATGCAGCGTTTTTCTAATGATGAGCTAAACTTTATAGCCTCATGTAGCATAAAGTCTTTATTTTGAAATGTGTATGTGGCAATAATATAATGTTCAGATAGGTACATTTATTGAGTCAATATTCGTTTATTTGAGTACAATATTTTTACTGTTCAGACACAAAATATACGCAATATTTACTTAAAAGTGGTAAACAGAATAGCTGGTGGTTAGAACAATATTATTTTTATTTTTTTGTTTGTAGTTGTTGACATTTTAGTTGTCAAATATCAATTGAAAGTGTTCTGAAAATTGTAATATGCTCACTGAACGAACTGCTGTATTTAAAGTTTTACTTAATATTAAAACAATTTGCGTATTTATTGCGCAATATTAATTTGAATCTTTATATGAAATATTGAGCTCAATTATGTTGTTTATTGCGATTTACTCAATATAAGTGCATGTGTGAACATAGTATAAGTCGATTTCACTATTATTTAATAAAGTGCAAACTTTTCTCTTTAAAAATTTTTGAAAATAGTGGCCGTGATCCTGATGCCACAATACTCTTAACTTGAGTGTATTTTATTTTTTTTCAAATAAGTTTAAATATATTTCTTGTCGCCAGTGGAATATGGATATTTTCAATTTGTAACAAAACCATGGTGCTTGCGCTGTGCACAGGCCATATTTTACTCTTTTATTTTTATTTTTTTGCACAATTACTTGAAATCTATTTCGTTTCACAGTCTGACAGTTTTTTCGGTTTTTTGTTCTTTTTTTTGCACAAAAATTTATGGCAACATTCGAGAGCATTTAGTGCAACACCAATGTTGTCGGGGTAAACTTTGTTTGAACATAAGCTACAGTGAACGTGGTCTGCTTTGGCAGTGTAGCAAAAATAATGGCAGCAGAGTTACAACTTTCGTTTTCATTGTGGCACTTTTAAAGCTTCTAAATATATTAAAGAAAAGAAATACGATAAAACAAATATCGTGGAGTAACTAAACGTTGCAACTTTAAAAAACAAAAAATACAAAAAAAAAAATTACAAAACGTTGCGCATTTCTTTAATAAATTTGATGCAGTATTTATGCAAATTTTGTGGCACCACATAAATCAAGCTGTGATTAAAATCTTTGTCTTCATGTACGCACTCACTCACTGTGAACTAAATACGTCTGTAGCCGTACGTTATTAGATAAGTTTCCGGTTTTAGTTCAAAGATCCTTTCATTCATTCAACTCATTTGCTTTTGTTTCGTTTCATTTAGTTTTTAATATAATATCGAAACAGGATTTAAATACTATGTGACTGAAAGATTGTCAACTAACTGAACGTGAGTGTTTTTTCAGGACTATTTGACAAACCTTTTATCTTGTTGAAATTTCTGTACAGGATGCTCTGATCGATTCAGTATCATACGCAGTCTAATACTGAGTTCAGACATGCACATTTATTGCGTAAATCGCAATAAACGGCATTATTGGTCTTAATATTTCAAAGAAAATTTCAATTAATTATTGATCAATAAATTCATAAATTGTTATAATATTAATTAAAACTTTAAATACAACGCTGTCATAAGTACATTCAGTGAGCATATTACATTTTTCCGAACACTTTCCATTGATATTTGACAACTCAAATGTAAACAATGGCAGTGCCATTAGCAAAAGCTTTCTTTTCTGTAAGCTACCCAATATTAACAAATTTTTCTTTCTCATCCTTCTGAGGAAAACCACTTTTGAGTCATAAGTAATCCCTTTAACCGCAACAGTTCGGCGTTTCGATTAATCATTAGCAATACCTTTTCTAATGTTAAATTGTTTTCCATTTTTACTGAAAAAAATTTTTGGCACTAAATTTTGCTGTCAAATAAATTTTCGTATATGTAGTATATGTCTGAACGCTTAAAATATTGTCCTCAATAAAACGAATATTGATTCAATAAAAGTACATGTTTGAACATAGAACACAATCTGTTGCATTGATGATAGATTTTTTTACGATAGAAGGGGCATAATTTTTACCTGTCTATAAGATTTTATTTTTCTAGGAACCACATCGAATTCTTGTTGCTCATCTTAAATTATCTTAGTGGTTAAGAATATTGAACAGATATTTCTCTTCTTCATATTATTTAATACATAATTGGGCATCGCAACCTTTCAGTTAGGATTACGGCCTAGTTTCTCACATCACTCATGTTATGTGCGTTAAGTTTATACTCGAGTGGCACGGCCTACGTTGATTCCTAACGACAGATTTTTGAGAAGATTATCTTGGCGATTTTATTTACTCTTAGATTTTTTGCCAGAAATCTGCTGAGGAGAAGTCGCCAAAGAAAGATTTTCAAATTTTCGTTTTGATGACTGACCTGAAATTTGAACTCGCGCCTTAAGAGTATTAAGCTAATACAATACCTAGTAGACTACAACTACTTTGGATAGCGGAGAGTTTTAATTTTTTTTTGTTTTCCTTTGAATAAAAGTGGTGGTGAGTTGCATTTCCTGATTGTGCTTTATCAGAAGAAATATTCAGAAAATGGTTTTAACGGTTCAAAGGTAACGATTTTAATGTGTAGGTCCTCCTATTTTAAAACGTCGGATTGCAAACAACTTTGAGTGAAAAATAAATATTGCACAATAAATAATTTCTAACCATTTAAAAGCTCTGAAAGAACGTGTGCGACCTGAATTGAATGTCAGTCAGGAAGAAAACCGGAAAACCCTTTGAGAAATTTTGCTTCAAAGGGACAATAGATAGTCAATATTACGTCGAAATTTTGTAACAGTACTTCCCCAAAATTCGCTATTGCACTAATACTAGCTATTGTTGCCAAACTAAAAAACGTCCTAAAATTATTTAAAAGACCTTTCTAAGGAAAAAATCTGTCAGATTCGTTGACTACTAATACGAAAGTGGTTTTTCTTTTTGATAAAGGGACTCTGCAAAGTATACTTGACCTAAACAGTTAAAGGGTTAATATTTTACTTGAATGGGTTTTCCACCTCAGCCTATACCAAATTAATAAACAAATTAACAAAAAGAGTTACTTATACTTCTGGAAGCAGTAACCAGCTTCCGTTCTATAACATTCGAATTCGAAAAAGTATGTTTTGAGTTATGAGCTCTCAAAGTTTTGATGACTATATCTGTGTTCTAAGTAGATTTTTCCTATAACTTTGGAACAGATCGACGCATCTTAACCAAATATTGACATTATTTAAGTTAGACAACGTAGAATTCAAAAATTCAATAACATTAAGAATGTTCTAAGTACATTTAGAACGTTATATAATGGTGGCGTTGATATATTCTTATTGTGTACATATAAAAATATATGATAAGTTATCTTAAATAGTCACCTTGGTCTGGTAAATAGTGCGTTGGCTTATTAGATGAAAGGCACGAGAGTTTAAACCCTAGGTCAGGTATTAAAATGAAAATTTTGAAAATATTTCTTCAGCGACTTCTTCTCAGCCGATTTCTGGCAGAAACTCTGAGGGTAAATAAAATTGACATGAAAAGTTTCTAAAAAATCCGTCGTTCGGTGTCGACTTCCACACTGTAGGTCCCGCCAATCATGTATAAAAATTAACGCACACAACATATCGCTCCTTTATTGCAACATTGTCATATCTCAAAAAATTAAAAATTTGTCGTTACTTAAGCAAAACTACTCTTTTAGACCTTCTGTATATGTTGAAAAAAAAAATCAGTTTTATATTCCAAGCTGAACCGGAGTTATAGCAAAAAGTGTTTGCAGGAATAGATCATAGGACTTATGTCTTGAAAACTTTAATCGCATTTTGCCAAGTTCAAGTTTTTTTGAGATATGATTATGTTGCAATAAAGGAGCGATATGTAGGTGGTGTGAGAAGCTATGTCGTAATCCTAACTGAAGGGTTGTAATGACCTATTATATTAGTATTACTTTTCTTGTCATTATTGAATATGAATTTTTAATTTAATTTTTAAATAAAATTTTTGTAATAAAATTTACACTGTAACTGTATGGAATACAATAAATTGTTGCTTCAGAAGTCTGATTTCTTTTGATGATGTTAAGCGTTATCACTTTTTCAAACTCTATTATCTGGGCGATATGTACATATGTATGGTGAAGTATATGTTAAGTACCAGAGAATTTGTCAACTGAGTGCCAAACACTCGTCAAATTATAGCCTTCAAAGTGAGAAAATATGCAACAAATCACTGGTACAAGTATGGTTAAATGCTTCGTATTAATTTAAACAAAATTTAAAATTTTTAAATCGGTTTCATTTATGCGAAATTAATGCAGACAGTTGACAGCAATTATAATAATTTAAACGACTTTTAAAGTGAATACACACACACACACACAATTAGACAACTTTTGCAACTGGGTGGCTGTCAAAACTTGTTTTTTGTTGTTGAGATTACAATAAAAATGACAATAAAAAAAAAGTTAAAACCTATATATTGAATAAATATGGTTTAAATCAGCCAATAAATATACAACAGCAACAACAACTAATTATTGCAACATTTCATATTTAAAATTTTTAAAATTTATTTCACCAGGCAAAACGTCATATGCCACTGGCTCTGTTTGCCTTGTGAAGGCTGTTAAAACTATGTACGCTAATCATTACAGTAAATACGATCAAATGAAAGAAAAATAATAAAAAAAAATTTGATAAAACTCAATTAAAAAGAAAACTTAAGTGTTTATAAATCATAATAAAAATTAAAAACATGACAAATAAGATGAAAACAAATTTTTTTACATTTTATCAATCGATTATGATTATCGATCGGTTGCTGTCTTCTTAACAATTTTTATTTCTCCTTTCTGCTACTCTTTTTCTTTTGCTTTTTCCATGTAATTGATCACTCCATTGAAAACGGTAGTAAAACAATAAAAAGTCACGTACAGCAGCTCAGTAGCATAAAGCTGTTTGGTGCGCATGCGTAACCTGTTCGGCAAACAAACCAGAGTGACATTTCAAAGTTAAAGGAGGAAAGCTTTCAATTGAGAAAGATTCAAGATTTAGTTGTAAGACAGAGGCAGAGAAATGTTTGTTTGCGTTGATGAAAGCGAAAGTGCTAGAAAAATATTCGCAATAAAGTGTGAATAAATCGTAAAGGTTGCCAGATTATTATTATTTTTGCTTTTTACACTCACTCCGAATGGAATATAGTCAAAATCAGTGAAGAAAAAACCGAATGAGATATGGACGTAAACGCTTTTTAAGATTAAATTCGGCATTTAAACTGGGCATTTTAAATATTTTACTTTACAAAGCAAATATGTAAGCCATAAAGGAACTTTAAAGTGCACATGGTCCTGTTGCCGTATGTGTGCCCAAAATAACAATTTTTTGATATGTTGCCAGAAAAGTAGATCTTTTCCGTGGACACTGATGGTTTACAAAGTCTTAAGGAAAGCAAAACTATTAGGTCTAGTTAATAAATCAACGATTTGTGACATTAAAAAAATAAAAATAAAAAGAGAAAATAAAAGAATTTATTTCGAACACCTGTAATGGACCTGATAATGACTGTGTTTAACAAATTTTACGTTTGGAATTTACAAGCGTTACATAGACAAGGATGATTTTCGAAAAGGGCCTATTATGGACATCGACAGCAGAAGAAAGGTATGGAGAAAAAAGAATACAGCGTTAGATGCACAAAATTTGATACCAAGAGTCAAGCACAGTGTAGGAATTGTGATGGTGTGGGGTGCAATTGTTGCCATTGGAGTAGGTCGATTAGTTTTTATAGACGGTAATATGGATCAGCATCAATATAAACGAATTTTAGAAAAAACTATTTGAATCCTGCCATAGATTGTTTGGACCTTGATCCATGTTGGATATTTTAACAGGACAACGACCTTACACATAATGCGCATTCAGTCAAGGAGTGCAATTAAATTTACCCCCTCAAAAACCTGATCTAAATTGAACACTGTTGGTAAAACGCCCATAATAATGAAAATATTGAAACAGATTTGGAGGAATCTGGGATAGTACAAAAAATTTAGTTCGATCGATGCCCAGAAGACTGCAGGCCATTATTGACGTGAAAGGGGGATATAAAAATTCAAATTTTAAGAAAAATACTCGTAGAGCATAATTTTAAGGATATTTAAAATTTTCTCCCAATGAATTTTGCCTTTTTTTTTTTTGCTATTATATTGCTATTATTTTTTTATTATAATTAAATAAGACAAAATATTTACAATTAAACTGCATTAAATATTGTTTAATATTTGGCTTCATTTTTGAAATTATTAAAAATTAATGGGGGGGGGGGGGGGGGCAAATAGTCATGTCCCTAACTGTACATTCACTTAGATTACTTTAATAATTTTCACTGCTATTGTCCAGGCAACTCGATAATCAGAACGTGCCTATGTGTGTATGGATTGTCGACGTTCCACTGTACACAAATAATTGGCCATTACAACCCGTGAGTTAGGATTACGGTCCAGCAAGAATGGCGGAACCTCAGTTTAACCTCAACTCCGAACGACAGATTGTTGAGCAACATTTTCATGGCAGGTTTATTTACTGTCAGAGGTTTTGCCAGAAATCTGCTGAGAGGAAATCGCCGTAAATTTTTATTTTTTTTATAATTTGGTTTAATGTTTTACCAGTGATACGAACCCGGGCTTTACGTCTAATAAGCCAACACGCTATGCACACGAGAATACGCTGACTTTAATTATAACTGGGTAGGTTATTTACAGGAATGCTAAGTAACTTCCTTATATTTTTCATCTAATTTCAATTATGAAGATACCATCTATTCCAATCGCTTTGTGGTGGGGCTTTGCTATTAACCAATCCCAAAACTTTATTTAACATCCTAGTTTTAGTAATATTTTGACTGTGTATTATGGTATTCTCGCCATCTGGCATTGTTTTCGGGTTTGCAAAGCTTTTTATTAATAATTCGCTCATTTACAAATCGATCAGCTAAAGCACAACAAAGAAAAAAAACAACAGAAAACTTTCGCTCTTCTTTTTAATGCAGATCTGTGATGTTAACTCTTAAGCCCAAGAAACTAAACTTTTATTACCAAATAACATCATAATGAATAATAATAAAATAATAATGAAATGTAATAATGATGTTAATATGGTGGTGGTAGTCTGGTTATTGGTGCTGATGATGGCTCATTTGAGCTGGTAGTTTTGTGTTTCTTTTTGTTTTTGTTTGTACAGCACGTACCACTTTCATACTGAAGGTATTACTATTATGGCCAAAAATGATTTTGAAATTGGTAAGAAAGAGTATTCATTGTTTAAAAAGCTGGCCTGGTGATAACAACGTTTAAATTTTTAGTAGCGGTGATTTTTAACGAAAATATTATGAAATAAAATAAAAAGAAAATCAGATTTAAAAGCTAAAAAAAAAAATCAAAACACAGTTAATATTGAAAATAATTATCGTTTAAACCAAAAAAAAGTACACCGCAAATGTATTAAGTAATACACTTAAAATGTAAATATTAAGATTTGAAAAAAAAAAAACAAAAACAGATGACAAAATAATAAAATAAAAATATTTATTAAACGGCTGAAAAAATTTTTTTTTAATTAAAAATAATTAAATTAATGTCGTTTGTTTGGTAGTGGAGAGTTAGGTTTTTATCCGATTATATAGACTGACGGACTACAAGAGTGTTAAATTTTGTTAAAAGCGAAATTGATTTTTCAATTAAAAACAACGTCTACAGGTGCAATTTACACTCACGTTATTAATAATAAACTGTGAACAAAAAGGAAAGTTTAAATCTGTTTCAAAAGAAAACAACTGCAAATATTTGTAATGCAAGAGTGAGAAAAACCTGTTAATAAAAACGTTTAAAAAATATTATTTCAGAAATTTAATTAAAACAAAACAAAAATAAAAAAAAAATCAGTGCTTCAATCAAACCATCAATATCAATTGAAATATTTTTCATTCAATCATTCACCGGCATCATCATCATCATCATTATCATCGTTTTGTTTTTGTTTTTTTATTTTGATGGAGATTAATAATCTTTTATGCAACATGTTTAGCACTTGATTCGTATCGGATTGTGCAATTTTTGATTTTGTGTGCTGCTATCAAGATTTTCATACATTTTATGAGATTTTTTTTTTTTGTTTAACACAACAGCATTGTCTTAAAATGACAAAATTTATTTGAAATCAGTTGCTTTCAATAATCTAAAAGACAATGTATGTTACTGTATTGCTCCTTCAACAATTACAATGGCCGCAATTGCGTCAAGGAAGCATTTAATAATGATGGTCGCCGATGTAAAGTTTTAATTTCTTTAAGAAATTTTCAACAAAACAATATCCAGGTAAGTTGGTATTGAAGCGATAAATGAATTCCTACAAGATTTTTTTTTTTTAAATTTTTATTTCAGGTTCACAATCAGTGTTGAAAAATTGAAATTTTGAAATGGCACTGAATTATCACTGAATGAGAACTTTTTCGCATTAAATGGTACTTTTTTTTTTAAAAAAATACACACATTACAACCCTTCAATCTGGATTATGACCTATCTGCTCTTACCACTTAAGTTGTGTGAGTTAATTTTATTGCATGAGTGGCGGGGCCAACAGTTTGTAATCTACTCCGCACTATAGATTTTTAAGAAACTTTTTCATGGCAATTTTATTTACTCTCGGAATTTTTGATAGAATGATGCCGCCAGGCTTATATCCAGTAAGACCACTAGCTGGAAGATTACTTATTTATATTTAATACACATACAGAACAGAAAAACTAACGACTTATATTTACGTGTTCCTCGCATATAAAACAAAAACTGCTGATTCTGAACGTACCAAAACGTAAAAGATCCGTGTACGTTTGTAGTATATGATGATGCTTACCGAAATCACATTTCGGTTCGGACAGCGTTCTCATTGCTTATAGTATTCTAAAAACGAACGTATGTCCCGTGGACCTTTGGCTAATCGGGGCTTAAGACTTATTTTACGTGTCGCATTACGTTGCTAATGCATTAATAGTTTAAAAAAGGGCAAGACGTAAAATATGTAATAATAAAAAAGTACTGAAAGCTTCGCGGGGGTACTGGGGGTATTTTTGAAATGGGAAAGTACTGAAAAAAGTACTAAAGTCCTGAATTTTTTAGCACTGAACACAATACAGATCGTTTGCTAAGAAAATTAAGCATGTTATTTGGGGACCAAAGACAATTCGCAATGATGAGCAGATAGGTAGGAAATTAAGATGGATTGGCTATTCTTTGAGGCACTGTAGATTCGCATGATACACTCACGGCTCATTTTATGCAATAGATGCGTTCAAAAAAAAAAAAAAAAAAAAATCGAATAAATTGAATTCGATATTCTAGCTTTATATGAAAATGACTGATTTATTCCAAAATTTTGATCCAAAAAATAATAAATGAATAATAAACTGAAGACTATACATAATTATGAATGCACGATTAATCATTCTGTATCTTTCTGGTTCGACGTCACTATTAACCACCTATCAGGTAGTGGATACATGTGTATGTAGGGGGCTAGATCAAAGAATTTTTAAAAACTTTGTTTCTACTGAATAAGGGTATTAAACTGTTAGTTATTAAAAAGGAGTAGCTCCTTCAAATCATAAGAAATTATTTACTCTCGGAATTTTTGATAGAATGATGCCGCCAGGCTTATATCCAGTAAGACCACTAGCTGGAAGATTACTTATTTATATTTAATACACATACAGAACAGAAAACTAACGACTTATATTTACGTGTTCCTCGCATATAAACCAAAAACTGCTGATTCTGAACGTACCAAAACGTAAAAGATCCGTGTACGTTTGTAGTATATGATGATGTTTACCGAAATCACATTTCGGTTCGGACAGCGTTCTCATTGCTTATAGTATTCTAAAAACGAACGTATGTCCCGTGGACCTTTGGCTAATCGGGGCTTAAGACTTATTTTACGTGTCGCATTACGTTGCTAATGCATTAATAGTTTAAAAAAGGGCAAGACGTAAAATATGTAATAATAAAAAACTACTGAAAGCGTCGCGGGGGTACTGGGGGTATTTTTGAAATGGGAAAGTACTGAAAAAAGTACTAAAGTCCTGAATTTTTTAGCACTGAACACAATACAGATCGTTTGCTAAGAAAATTAAGCATGTTATTTGGGGACCAAAGACAATTCGCAATGATGAGCAGATAGGTAGGAAATTAAGATGGATTGGCTATTCTTTGAGGCACTGTAGATTCGCATGATACACTCACGGCTCATTTTATGCAATAGATGCGTTCAAAAAAAAAAAAAAAAAAAATCGAATAAATTGAATTCGCATAAAATGATATTCTAGCTTTATATGAAAATGACTGATTTATTCCAAAATTTTGATCCAAAAAATAATAAATGAATAATAAACTGAAGACTATACATAATTATGAATGCACGATTAATCATTCTGTATCTTTCTGGTTCGACGTCACTATTAACCACCTATCAGGTAGTGGATACATGTGTATGTAGGGGGCTAGATCAACGAATTTTTAAAAACTTTGTTTCTACTGAATAGTTATTAAAAAGGAGTAGCTCCTTCAAATCATAAGAAATTATTGACTTTTGAAGGCTTTTATTAGCATGGTTAGAGCGATCTGATGCTAATCAATTGCCTTTCCAATTGGAAACAAACTAGAACGTTTGATTTTCACAAGCTATTCGGTATAGAGATCTGCTAATATTAGGTGTCAGGCTGAAACCACAGCCTACATTTACAAGAGTTTCCCATATAAAAACATTTTCAAACCACAGGGAAATCACTGCCGCTTTCTGAAACAACAGCTTTGGTGCTTACAACTCTTCGGGTAGGATTAACAATAATGATTATATGAGTGGTGCAAACTTAGCTTAATTTAAAAATGATGCAAAAGTTTAGAAATTATCATAACATTTTAAAATTTATAAAAAAAAAACTTAAAAAAAATTAAAAATTGCATAAATTCGAATTCCCATAAAAAAAATCCGCATAAGACGAGACGCGAGTGTATATGGAAATGAAGAAATCGCCGTAGTCTAGTAGGTGGTGTGTCGGCTTATTATATGTAAAGCCACGGTTAAAATCCCAGATCAGACTTCAAGAACGAAATATGTATGAAAAAAATATTTCTTCGGCGACTTCCCCTCAGCAGATTTCTAGCAAAAACTCAAAGAGTAAATAAAATTGTAACGAAAAGTTTCTCAAAAATCTATCGTTCGGAGTTAACTTTAAAACTGTAGGTCTCGCCACTCATGTATAAAATTAACACAAACACAACACGAATGGTGTGAGAAGCTAGGCCATTATACCGACTGAAGGGCCAATGTAATCGCCAATTATATAAGTAAGCGATGAAAACTTTTAGAGCGTAGGTGTTGGCAAACCAGACTGATTAGATTGTTAGCTCTTTGCTGTTGTTGTTAGGGCCATTTGTTTGGTTATCTGGCGGCTTTAGAGAAATAATCTTTTGTTGTGATTAAAATTTCATTTAATACTTGAAAATTTCTTTTCTTTGAATTAATTACGTTTGTAATCTCAAATGATTTTATAAAAGTTGTTGAATATTTTCCCCAAAACCAAATGATACAAAAGGAATATTTTCTCATGTTTCGCTTACAACGAAAGAAAATTAGGTCTTTTACGTTGAAACTAGCTAAAGAGCAATATATATTATAGGCGTTTGATAATAATCGTGATAAAAATCTCTTGGTATGAATATGTTGATTAAAATAAATTTATTATTGATTGATTAAATGTGCAATAACAATAACAAAAAAAGGTAGAAAAATAAAAATATTTGTGGCAGTATTATATGTAGTATTATGCTAGTAAATCTTTGTATATAAAATCAAGTATAATGTTGTTAATTTTCTTAACTCATTAATAATGAATTTCCCCCTCGTCGTTGTAGCGATAATTTTAAAATTATTTTCAACTAAATTTTATATTTTTATAGGGGTACGAGTAAAAAATTACTCAGCTTGTGTGTATTTATGGTTATTGAACACATTTCCGCATTGAGCTGACCAACTTTTAATTTCTTTTTTTTAAAACAAAGAAAAAAAAACCCCAAAAAATAATATTTACAGATGTTTAAAAAAGCAACAAAATATTTTCGAAAATTAAAACATAAATTAAAAGTAAGAAAAATGTTTGGTTTTATGGTAAAAGTACGTTTTTTTATAAAATGTACTCGTATGAATTGCCGATATTCAAAACGCGTATTTAACCACAATAATGTTTTTTTGTTTATAAATTTTTAGTAAAAACATTTTTAAAATCTATACTTTTTTAACCCAATCCAACTATTTTAAATAACATGCGATTATGTTATATTTTAAGGCTCTAAAATATTAAAAAAAAAAATATAGTAAAAAAAATTAATTTTTAAATCTTAAATGAATACAAAGTGGAAGATGTTCTCTATTTGGTAACTTCATGAAATGGATTTCTTAATCGAACTTTAATATTGTCCTCTAAAATCTTAATTATAATGAATTCAATAAAACAAAAAAACATACACATATTCCTCAGCCAAATATAATAATGGGTGACTTTTTAAGAGCTGTAGGGAAATTTTTCAAAAAACACAAAAATTCAGAAAAATCCATGAAATCTTTATTTGAATCGATAGTACAGTCCATATAATTTAATGTTTGAAGATTATTTCATGCAAATGTTGACCGCGTCTGCACCTCAAATGGTCCAACATTTCGGCTTGTCTGTATAGACATGAGCTTTAACATAGCCCCACAAAAATAGTCTAAAGGCGTTAAATCAAACGAAATAGGCGGCCAATTGACCGATCCCGAACGTAAAATAAAATCTTCACCGAACTCGGCTCTCAATAAGTCCATTGTTACGCATGCTATGTGACGTATGGCAGGCACCGTTTTGTGGAAACCACATGTCATGCAAGTCTAGCTCTTGCATTTTGGGCAAAAAAAAGTTAGATATCATCTCACGGTAGCGCTCACCATTCACAGTAACTTTACAATTCGTAGTATCTTTGAAGAAGTACGGTCCAATGATGCCACCAACCCATAAACCCCACCCAACTGTGACTTTTCCGGGATTAATTGGTCGCCGAACACAATTTTTCGATAAAGAAGTGGATCTTCGGCCAACTATCCAAGAGCTTATTCACCAAAAATTCTGCGTTGCGGTTGGTCTTTCGGATTCAATTCTTGCACCAGTTGTATTTTGAAAGGCTTCACACCTAAATCCTTATTCAAAATTTTCCACGTTGTTGAGTAACAGAGGCCAAATTGCTGCGAACGGCGACGAATCGATAATTGATGGTCATCATCAACACTGGCCGGTACAGTTGCGATATTTTCTTTAGATCACATTCTAGCGTAAGCGTGTTGGTGGTTTAATGTCCAACAATGTAAATTTGGTGCGAAATTTAGTTACAGTAGGCCTAATAGCCGCTTCAGTGGGTCGACTAAATTGACCATACAATGGACTTTCTTAACAGACCACGCATTTTGATAATAAAATTCAATGATTTGCAAGCGTTGTTCGTTTGTAAGACGATTCAGGGTTAAATTATAGACCAAACTGAAGATGTTTTACATACATACACATACATAATTGGCCATTACAACCCTTCAGTCAGAATTACGACCTAGCTTCTCACACCACTTATGTTGTGTGCGTTAATTTTATGTATGAGTGGCGGGACCTACAGTTTAAAGTCTACTCCGAACGACAGATTTTTTGAGAAGCTTTTCATGATAATTTTTTTACTCTCAGAGTCTTTGCCAGAAATCTGCTGAGAGAAAGTCGCCGAAGAAATATTTTTCGTTTTGATGTCTGACCTGGGATTCGAACCCGGGCCTTTCGTCTAATAAGCCAACACACTACCCACTAGACCACGGCGATGTTTTACAGTGAAACAAAACACGAAACATGCATAAGCTGTTTAAGCCAGTGTCGCCAAAGAGATAATGGCTAGAAAATCGCCGATACATGTACATACGAACATATACATAATTGGTGATTACAACCCTTCAGTCAGGATTACAACCTAGTTTCTAACACCACTTATATGGTGTGCGTTCATTTTTATACACTTAATTCTGTTTTTAAACGGTAGATACGATCCAGGAAAAAAATGGAATATTTTCCATATCCTTTAAGCATACCTGCCAGATTTGACGATTTATCATCATTTTGAAGATTTAGAGATCCAAAAATGTCATTTTGACGACATGAAGATTTTTGTACTTATTTTGACGATTTTTAGCAATTAAAAATTTAAATCATTTTCTTTACTTTAGTACATTAAAGGCTTCCTTAAGCTTTGTATAACAAGGTGCAAAGTGTTATATATTTAAACCAAAAAATTTCAACTCGTAAATTACATCGTAGTTGATAATAAATTATCATATACCGTTGCAGACAACTTTAAAAATTCGATTATAGGCTTCTAATATTACCATCGGAAGAATAAAGGCAAGTGCCATTAGTTGGAATACTATCGTGATTAACGACCTACTACGGCCTCAACTGCACACGATCGAGAAGCCTCAAAATAGACTTTAAAGGCCTACACATACATGAGAATTGTATTCCATTTTCGGTCGGTTATATATGGTGTAATTTGTAAGTACATACTCTCAGCAGATTTCTGGCATAAACTCTGAGAGTAAATAAACTTCCCATGAAAAAATTTCTCAAAAAAATCTGTCGCTCGGAGTGGACGAGGTCTCGCCACTCACCTATAAAATTAACGCACACGAAATGAGTTGCATGAGAAGCTAGGCCGTAATCCTGACTGAAGGGTTGTAATGTGGCCAATTATGTATGTATGTAATTGCAAGATATTTGGTTTTCTTTTTTTTATTATTATATTCAGTACATGGAAGAAAGATCGATGTCGAATGTAGAAAACAAGTTGTAGTGAAATTATGAAATTCATTAACGTCGCGTCGCAAGCTTTTTTTCTGTTTTATTGTCCGTGTTTTAAATACTAAATACCCTTCACACATAATTATTTGATTACATTTTTATGGTATTTTTATGATTTCACATAAAATGTTTACAATCATTTACTTCAACGCAATTTTCTTAAAGAAATATTCGAATTTTAAAAAATTGAGTAGTTTTATGGTATTTTTTTTATTTTTTTGTTTTGATTGACATACGTTTGATGTATTTGACGTTTTTTTTTTTATTTCTTCTTCTGTGAATACTTAAGAAAAGTGTTTATGATGATTGTAAAAAATCTCTGAGTTTAGTTGATCATAAGATTTGCAGTTAACAAGTTGAAGTAGTGCGCTTTCAATTAGTTTCATTGCTTTCGAAACAAGACAAAAATAATTGTCGAAATTTTTTTTTTTTTGTAAACGGTAATATAATAAAAGAAAATATAGAAACGAGACTTTTTAAGCAATCGATTTGTGTATCAAAAAGTGTTAAAAAAATGTTAAAATAAAAAAAATAATGTAAACTCTTAAATTTGAAAAGAATTCGTAACATACATAATCGGTGATTACAAACCTTCAGTCAGGATTACGACCTAGCTTCTCACATCACTTATGTTGTGTGCGTTAATTTTATACGCGAGTGGTGGGACCTTGAGTTTAATCGATCACGAACCTCTAACATTGGAATGTAATTTTAAAATGACAAGAATTTTTATGTGTGATAATATGGGGGGCAATTATAGACCCGCGAGATTAGATGTTATGATTTCAGTTTCTCGTTGCGTTTACCAATAGTTTTCATCATACTAGGCTGGTAGTATTCAAAGACGGTACTTAAAACATTTTGATATGATTTTACTACTGTTGTAAACAGGCGTTTACAAGACATTTATAATTAAAATTTGTACAACCATGTGGCAATTTTTGCTCGTACTAGATAATTGCCAAAAACTTTTCTTGACCAGAACTGATTACAATTCGAATAATTTCGTAATAAAAGAACTTTTTTTTTAGCATTTTATTTTCACCAAATTTTACTCGGTCCAATTTGGGAACATTAATAAATGTTTGAGACTGTTTTGCTTGATCATATTGAATTTACTGAATAAAGTCGCCGTAGTCTAGTAGGTAGTGTGTTAGCTTATTAGACGCAAGGCCCGAGTTCAAATCCTAGGCCAGACATCAAAACGAAAATATGAAAATATTTCTTCGATGACGTCCTCTCAGCAGATTTCTGGTAAAAACTCTCTGGGAGTAAATAAAATTACCATGAAAAGTTTCTCAAAAATCTGTCGTTCGGAGTCGACTTTAAACTGTAGGTCCGCCACACGTACATAAAATTAATGCACACTACATAAGTGGTGTGAGAAGCCAGGACGTTGTACAAATTGGCACAGTTGACAAGTACACGTCCTCTACCTAACCTAACCTACTCTTACTAAACTCAATTAATTTATTATGACGAAGAACAACTACATACATACATAATTGGCCATTACAACTCTTCAGCCAGGATTATTGACCGAGTTTCTCACACCAATTATGTTGTGTGTGTTAATTTTATACATAAGTGGTGGAACCTACAGTTTAAAGTCGACTCCGAACGACTGAATTTTTTTTGAGGAATTTTTCATGACAATTTTATTTACTCTCAGAGTTTTTGCCAGAAATCTGCTGAAAGAAAATCGCCGAAGAAATACTTTTTGTATTTTGTTTTGATGCCTGGCTTAGGGCTCGAACCCTGGCTTTACGTGAAGAACAACTATTTGCATGAAAAATAGAGTTAAATAGGCGGTGATTTTCATTTTAATACTGTTTTCTACTATCACACAGGCATCTTAACTCAGCCCATACTGTCTGCCGGATTTCAAATGCTAATCTTTTATGTTCAGAATGATGGTGGTCTAGTAGGTGGTGTACTAAATTATTAGACTTGAAGCTATGGTTCTCGCACAATATGATATAGAAATAATACTTCTTCGGTGACTTTCTATCAGCAGTCTTCTCTGTCTGAGGTTAAGAAAAATTGCTTTGAAAAGTTTTTCAATAATCTGTTGTCCGTGGGTCCAGCCGCTTATGGATAAAATTAAAACAGCCAATATGGGTAGTGTGAGAAGTTAGGTCTTAATACTGGCTAAAGAATTATAATGATCAATTAAACATTTTAATAAGTAAGACTGCCATGACAAAATGTAGCTCAACTTGACGAGAATACGTAAAACAATACAAAATTTGATTAAAACAGCAAATAATTCTCCTTGATTGTCTTTCAATTTCAAATTGTTAAAACCTAATGGTTTTTTAATCGAACGTATACCTAATAATTTTAAAAATAATTTCACTTCACTTGCAATTGTTTGTGTGATTATGCTGTTGGCAGGTAAACAAAAGACTTGAGCAACTTGAACGCATTGAGTATTTAGTCCATCACATACGTTTTTTTATGTTTTCTTCAATTATTTGTCATGAATGTAAATTTGCCAATTAATTAACTGGGTTAACAATTACGTATAACCAGTGTGGCAAATACCATAAAAATTTTCCAAAAAAAAAAATACTCCGTTTTGTATGCCAAAATCAATATGTTCACAGAGAGGTGTGACTAATCGTACAATGTTTATGTATGTTATTGTGTATTTTGGTCAATTTTTTCTTGTTTTCTTTGTTGAAATTTAAGCATCTTAATTGTGTTTTATTTTTAATTTAATTTTTTTTATAGACAAAATACTATAAAAACACAATTAAATTATTTGTTTAAATTAGGAAATCTACTATGAACTTGCTCCAAATTCCAAAGTCAATGTTCTATGTATAATACAAGAGCAATGAAACTTTGAAAATGAAGCAATCAAATGAGCTCTACGAGCAGTGAACTTGAATTTAAAAATTCAAGATTCCTAAGACCAGTTATGCATTCATTTTGATTAAATACGAGTATAGCTTTTATTTTAACAAATTTAAATTAATCAAAGAATTCTTGATTTTTACAGTGATATATTCTCAGTCATACGTTTTACATACATACATACAGTGGACAGCAAAGTCTTATTACAGTAAGACCCCGCTTAACGCGGTGGGTACGTTTCAATAAGTTCCAGTGCTAAACGAAAAAGCGTTAAACGAGGCAACTTAACACGTACATATGTAAATACAGTTGGGATCTTTTTTCTGGACAGACTAACAAAAAGAGCGTTGAAAAGGAATCCATATTATACAGTACACTGTCGCTATATAGTACACCGCTTTTGGTTGGTGCATAGCCACTTCATTTGCACACATATAGAAGTATCAATACAGTCTGTGATTTAAGAGAATCCCAATACTGCCGCGTAATACTAAAACGGCGTTAAGCGGGGTCTTACTGTACTCCAATATATTTTGATAATTTCATGAACTGTAACCAAGAGTTTATATTTATATTTTATATTTATTTTATTAATTTATTTCTGTTTTATTATAAAACAAATAATTTTTTAATGTTTTTCATAAAACACGAAAAAAAGTAAGGAAAATTTACAAAAGACCAGAGAGAGTACCAGAGATCAACAATGAATCGTTTTTCCGGTACTCATAAGTGCTCATGCAATTTTGATTATGAGTGAATCAACAGAATTGAAATTCAACTACTCTGATTCATTCGTATATGAATACGACGAGTACTTCCAACTTTGAGTCTCTTTCAACTTGAGTCTCTATAGAGAGGAGTCGAAGTCAAAAACAACATGCGTATTGAATATGAATATGACAAGTACTTCCAACTTTGAGTATGAGTAGTATGAGTATCATATTAGAATAAGTATGAATCAACAGAATTGAAATTCAACTACTCTGATTCATTCGTATTCGCTCCAATATTGATTTATAAGTACTGGTTAAAATGAGTATGAGTACAACGTTGAAATCAAACTCCCAACATTCGAAATATGTTTGATTCATACGCCTACTCATTCTGATTTTTAAATTTAGAAAAATACTTATAATACTTATAAGTGATTCGTGTGCCTCGAATCATTCATCAAAATTTACAGGCCTTAGTTGTTGTTGCATTTACAAACAAAGAAGAAAGGAAAGACAAAGACAACAAGCAAAGCATACAAACAATCTTCTTGTGAGTATAGTAGTGTTCGTACGCGAATCATACTTATTTTGTGTTTCGAGTACATATTAAGTAGAGACGAGTCGAATTCAAGAACAACATGCGTATTGTTAAGTATGAATACGGCGAGTATTTCCAACTTTGAGTATGAGTAGAATGAGTATCATATTAAAATAAGTATGAATGCGTATAAGTATCAGAAATTATTAGTATGCTTTGAACCCACTGAGCGTTTTGAATACTCGTTGCTGATCTCTGATAGGTACCCCTAAGGAGAACCCTGTGTAAATTTAAAATTCAAAGGCCTAATATATGAAAATGTTTTACCTTGTCAAGTACTCCATTTAACTTATTTACTTAATTGGCTATTAACAACCCGTTTAACGGAACACTTTCTTCTAGGCGCCTCTACTTCTTGCGCTGTCTACGCCAGTTGGTCACATCAATCGATGACAGGGCTTCCTCGACTTGGTCCTTCCAACGGATACAAGGATTTAACTTATATGGAATTAAATGTACAGGTTTTGTTCAGTGTTTTCTGGTAGTACCATAAGCAAGTTTCTCGGTTGACTTTTGTCAAATACTCTCTTGAAGTCATATCGGGACTGTGGGGAGTTTTTTTTTTTGTCAAAATATATTAGAGTACCAAGACTTTTGCTGTCCTACTGTATGTATTCATCTCCAACTTTTGTGCATTATTTTTTCAAACAATTCAGATTCAAATCACAATGAATTGTTTCATCATCATTATCCAGACAATGAGTTCATGAACTCGCAATTATTTATTTATCAACCATATTTGTATGTAATATACACTCTGTATGTCATATTATTCAACTGTTGGTCTACTTTTTTTTATTTTTCTTATTTTATTTCTTGAAATTTCTTTCATTCACTATTATGCCAGCTCATGAACTCTTAATTTGCATTTGAACATAAACAATGCAAATGAAAACGCACTATAAACTTTCATAAATGATTTTAAGATGATAATGATCATCATGATGATGATGTAAATGCATTTGCGGTTATTTCTAATTTCAAAAAGATATTCACGAAGCAGAATTTCGTTTGTTTTTTTTTTTTCATTTCTCTTGATTGCATGCAAGACAAAAAATAATATTTTTTACAACCGAAAATGTAATTTCATAACGTAATAATAACACTCTTGTTTTGAAGCTGTTTTTGCGTATAAAAAAAAGTTGAAATTAAAAATATAAAATATTATTGGAAAGAAAATACAATCAAAATATTTTTATTTGAGTTGTCAGTGATGATAAGATGTAAATTATACAGAAGTAGTTTTGTGTAGTAGTAGTAGTAGTCTCATATGGGCCTGCTGGCTACAGGAAATGCAGGGTTTGGCTTAAATGCTAGCAAAGCCTGGCTTAACGAAGAATTTTGCCTCAGTGCTGGATCATGTGGTTTAATTTGTACAGAAATCTAACAAATCTAGTTCATTTTCAACATTTGCCAATTTTCGCTCGTACTAGATAATTGCGAAAACTTTTCTTGGCCAGAACTGGTTATAATTCGAACAATTTCGTAATAAAATAACTTTTTTTTTTAAATAATTTTTTATAAATTTTACTCATTCGGAATAACTATAAATGTTAGCGACTGTTTTTCTTGATCATTTTTAAATTACTGAATAAAGAGATGAAGAACAACGCAGCAGCAATTTTGTGATACAGTAAGACCCCGCTTATCGCTGTCCCGCTTAATGCTGTTTCAGTATTACGCGGTTGCCAATAAAACGACCATGCACTAACCAAAAGCGGTGCGCTATATAGCGACGGTGTACTTTTTCAACGCTCTTTAGTTAGTCGATTCAGAAAAAAGAACTGTATGTCCCGCTACTCACGTATAAAAATTAACGTACACAACATAAGCGGTGTGAGAAGCTAGGTCGTAATCCTGACTGAAATATTGTAATGATCAATTATGTATGTGTGGATGAGATTCTATAATATTTTCTCTCTGACTTTACGTATTTAAACAATTATCGTGCAAATTGTTCTTTAAGAAGAGAATCATTACATTTCGAATTAATATATTCAAAATCAAATCAAGAGCTTTGGCGTTCTGATAATTCTGATTCTGGTCACAAACTGCCATATTTAATCATTTATTCAGTAATACAAAGTAACCGGGGTATATGTCAATAGAACTGAAAGAAATTTTGCATAAAATATCAACGTCCATAGTGGCGGAAGCAACAAGGAGTCCAAGCCGTTTAAACGCTGCCTTGGCCTTATACAGTGAAATATACAAATCCTCTCTTGATTGTATGCATATGCCCTTTGCTAGAGTCTTAGCTTTAAAATAGCAACCAGTTTACTAGTTGCCTGATTGCGTACTAACTTTTATCTTTAAAGAAATACCTCCAAAGAATAGCGAAAATATTCTCAAGACTATTTTAGCCTTGAATCGATCCGAATCAACTTTATTGGAATTTGCAAGGATAATCGAAGTTGCAATCATTGAATCATTACAAACCTTCAGTCACTATTATTGACCTAGTTTCTCACACCACTTATGTTGTGTACGTTAATTTTATGTATGAGTGGCGGGACTTACAGTTTAAAGTCGACTCCGAACGATAGATTTTTGAGAAACTTTTCATGGCAATTTTATTTACTCTCAGAGTTTTTGGCAGAAATCTACTGAGAGGAAATCGCCGAAAAATTACTTTTTGTATTTTATTTTGATGTCTGACCTGGAGGCCTTGAACCTTGGCTTTACGTCTAATAAGCTAACACACTACCTGCTAGACTACGGTGACGTTCAAGACATACTAAAGCATATTTTCATTCTTATAACTCTAATCCGATCTCAATTGGTTAGCCAAATTGAGAGGAATTTTTTGTAATTCAACATTTTTCAAATCGATCCATACGTGGGTAACCTTTGATCTTACTAAGACTATTTCAGAGGAAGACATATATTGTAGTGAACCAGATACTTGGAAAAAAATAACGGCTTTCATTGGAAAGATAAGATATCTAATTAAGGAGGTTTATGTGAAGAAAAATATTAATTCTTACAAACATTTTTCCACGAGTGTAACTTACAAAACAATACGGAAGAAGATAGAGAAACTGAATATAAAATTAAAAAGAAGCGAAATTCAAACCATAATTATGGTTTTGATTTCTTTCAAACAATCAAAGACAATGTGCGGTAATTGCGTGTAACAATAAAATTAAAATCAAGTGAAATAAAATCTGTTTTTTGGAGTTGTTCAGAGAGTGAAATACATGCAAAATCTTCAGATGATATAAGCATGAAAAGCCACAATAAAAAAATATTTTGAATTCATTTACAATGTAAATGCCAAAATATGGCATTCAAGGCCTTGAGATGAGATGTTGCAGATACGTTACGATGCATTAATTTTTAATTTTAACAATAAAAAATTATGATAATTTTCTGATAAGGTTTTCCGGGAAAGCTTGTTTTTATTAGAATGTAAATGCAAATGGTTGGGTTTTTTCTGTTCAAAATGAATTTTTTCATTGAATTTGTTGTCATACATTATAGAAAGAAAAAAAAAAAACAATTTACATCCTGGCATTTGTTAGGAGTTTATGCAATTGTTGGTTTTTACAAAAACTTTTATTATTGGTTGTCATGAATTTTGAAATGTCCATTCCGTTTTAGTTTTACAGCTGGTTTTTTGCTCAATCTCATAAATAATCAAAAACGTTTTTTTTTATTTTTATTTGGAAACCTGATTTATTATTACGAATTTCCGTTTGATACTCAATAGGCATCTGAAATATAATACGGCATACCTATGAATTCAGTTAACGAAAAACAAAGATTTCACGTCAATCTATTGATGGCAATGAACTTGAAGTCACATCAAATTGTAGTTTATAGGCGGTCCATCAGCAATAAGAGTAGACAAGCACAATAGTGGCAATGATATTGATATTGTCCACCCTAAAGAGAGCAAGCAAAGAAAATCTGTTAACCAGTTTACCGCCAACGTTTGTTGTTTTGTTTTTTATTTCTATTTGATAATCATTGATATTAAAACTTTATTTTAATGCTTATAATTAAAGTCAGTTTTAATTGTACGGCCGGCTAGTCAATGAGTCTTCAAACAATTGACATAATTTGTAATCAAAAAAAAGTAAAAAAAAAAATTACGAACATCATTTTAAAATCTTACTCTGAATTCATTGCGTTGCATAAAGAGAAGCATGAGAAATACGTTTTATTTCTTTTATTTTCCATATGATATCTTTGCAAATGTTTAAATCGTCTCTAATAATAATTAATACCCGTTTTCCTTTCAACTTCTTCAAATCAGTTTTACAGGCTGGTAAAATAAAAAAAAAACGTAAAAAAATTGCGAAAATGTGGTATGATCTATAAAACAAGTTTGTTGCTTAAGTCTTTTGTTAAAGCAGTTTTGTTTTGTTGTCGCTGTCATTAATTTTTTTTTATTGCTTTTTATTGTGCTCTTTTCTTTTATGGCAAACGTTTAAACACGCTTTTTAACGCAAATGCTTATGATTTTTTTTTTGTTAATTTTTATAAATCTAGATCAGCAACAATTACTGCCTTAAATTTATTCATTATACGCGTATATACTGATGGGGTTTCCTTCCTTCCGAATGTAATGAGAAAAAGTTTTTTTTTCTGATTCAGCAAATAATTTCAAACGGACATGATTAAAAGCAAACAGTGAACTGTGTATGATAAAATTTTAATAATAATTTCACTTTTTTCTTATGGTTTCTACATCACTTACAGTGCCCTGTTAAGAGGCTAGTTACCAACGTCAGGTTACTCTTATGCTGTCTGATGCATGACTCATCAATAAAAAGTTGTTTGCTTCCTCAGCCCCATTTGCTTCGAGAAGAGCCTTTGCCTCTATTTATCTTACCTTTCATAGAGCAAAGAAAGAATTTCCGATCAATGGCCAATTTGGCCGAGGCAAGTTGCATGCCTAATTCAATTGAAGAGGATTCCGGAAGGAGCACACCAGCACTGGCCCTACAGTTTACCAGAATTTTTCTGGGGCCGGGGACTCACAGCAGTGAGACACAGGTGAAGCGTCGAGACAGCGGCGACATTTCCTAACGATCGTAGAGTTATTCACGAAACCTGATAGAGATCTTATAGTGGCCTGACTATCAGGAGAGCTTACTTTTCCAAACATTCTCTCGTTCTCCATAGAACGTTTGTGGTGTCATTAGCACCGTGGATACCTCCCTAGTCTCGTCTTGCTTGGTCATTGGCAATAATTCCCACGCAATTTCCAGCTCAGATTCATTTTTACCAGATAGTAGCCATACTATCTTCGGTTCACTTATGCAATAAGGCGTCAATTCTGTCTTAACAAACAAACTCTGTTTCTATTTATTGTGCTCGAGGGATTGATAAGCACTTCGTAGTATTTGTATTGCTACGAAAATGGAAATGGTGTTATTAAAATGATAAACAAAAGCTCCAAAAACAAAAACAATGGACTTGTTTACTTAATCAACGAATAAACAATAATATAGCAACAACATCATTATAAAAACAAAGGGAATAAAGAAGTAAACAATCAACAACAACATCAGTATAAAGAAAATGATATAAACAAGTAATGTTTTTAAAAGGATCAGAACAGCATTTTTTTAATGTAATTCAAATAATGAAGTCATTAATTGTCGTTCATTACGGTCGATCAGTATTTTGTGTCGCTTTCAGAAACCATTGTGTTTTTAAGAATTTAATTTTGTTTATACTCATTTTAATTTAGTACTAAATCACCAAAACATTTTTCTGTTTTTATAATGCCGCCAGTAGTAGTAGTATTAGCGTAAGGCAGAGCTCGTAATGTAACAGAACCGATTCAAGTATTCCAAAATTGAATTAATTTTTCGTATTTCTTTTCTTCCATAGCTTCCTATATTTCAATTGAATTAAAATATGGGACAAGAGATATCACAACAGAATAAATGTAACACTTCTAGACGACAACAGCAACCTTTTCCTCCAAACCAACGACAACAACCACAACAACTACAACTACAACCAAAACAAAAACAAAATTTTCACCAATACCAAGACAATACCAATCAACAACAACAAAACTATCAATCAACCCAGTTTAACAATTCCTCCAACTACTCTTTACCCCAAGACCGCCACTATAAGCCACACAAAGAATTGATTTATACCTCCTCCAGCATATCGAACGCCTCTTCAACGGACGACGAATACTACAGGCAAAGGCAAAAGTACAATTTGGCCAAACAAAAATACGAAAAAGCGAAAATCTCTAAAATCTCGCAATTGGGATCGAGAAAATCACTAGACAGTCATTCCTCAGCATCAGATTATCAATCGAGTGCATTCGAAACCTCTGAAGAATTGTACCGAGACCTTAAGGGAAGTAATCATCACCGTAAATCTTCTCAAAGCACCGACAGTGGCATTTACTATTCATCGTGTTATTGCACGCCAACACGATTTTCATCGGCCGCTTCGGTAGCAAGTGGTGGAGCCACTTCAGTAGTTTCCAGTAAATCCAATAAGAGTGTGCAAAAGCAAAAGGAGTACTTGGATCATCATTTGTATATCAAATCCTATTTGGATATCTTAGAGGAAGACCAAAAGGCTAAGGCCCAATATAAAGTGGCTAAACCGGGCGGCATACGCAATTATACACCAAAAATTTTATCAGAAGTAACACTGTCGTCTAGTGCACCAGAGCCATCGAACGGTTTTAATAAGCAAAAGTCAAAAATCAAAGAAGACCCCTGGATCTGACAATTAATACGAAATGGCGTTTGGTACAATGACATCTTTGCTCGGTATGATACCCCTACTGGCAATCGGCATGAATTATTATCGCTATCAAAACGTAGATCCCGAAAATAAAGTACAAGAAGCCCAAGTGGTAAGTTAACGATCAAATTATACGTTCTTTGTGCTAATGATCCCCCCCCCCTCATTTCTATTATAGATAAGACGTCAATATGATTTTGTTGTAATTGGTGGTGGTTCAGCGGGAGCTGTAGTGGCCAATCGTTTGTCGGAAGTAAAGAACTGGACTGTTTTACTTTTGGAAGCAGGTGGCGATGAAACGGAAATCTCTGATGTCCCGGCTTTGGCGGGATATCTACAGCTGACCGAGTTAGATTGGAAATATCAAACAGCACCCTCGGCAACGCGCCAATACTGCCAAGCTATGAAAGGTGATCGTTGTTTTTGGCCCAGAGGTAAAGTACTGGGTGGCTCAAGCGTTCTCAATGCCATGGTATACGTGCGTGGCTCTAAGAATGACTACAATCATTGGGAGTCTCTTGGGAATCCTGGTTGGGGCTACGAAGATGTTTTGAAATATTTCCTTAAGTCGGAAGACGTTCGTAATCCATATTTAGCCAATACACCCTACCATGAGACCGGTGGCTATTTAACCGTACAGGAATCTCCATGGCGTACACCTCTATCCATAGCATTTTTACAAGCTGGCTTGGAAATGGGCTATGAAAATCGCGACATTAATGGTGAAAAGCAAACAGGATTTATGATTACCCAGTCAACTGTAAGAAGAGGTTCACGCTGCAGCACTGGAAAGGCGTTTATAAGGCCAGTACGTTCGCGTAAAAATTTGGACGTTGTACTACATGCCCAGGCAACACGCATTCTATTGGACGATAATAAGCGGGCCACTGGTGTAGAGTATATTAAAAATGGCCGCAAAAATATTGTCTTCGTAAGAAGAGAAGTTATTGCTTCAGCTGGTGCTTTAAACACACCACAATTACTTATGCTCTCTGGCATCGGTCCGGCTGATCATTTGCAGGAAATGGGAATTCCAGTCGTTTCGGATTTACCTGTCGGAAGTAATTTACAAGATCACGTCGGTTTGGGTGGCCTTACATTTGTTGTGGATGCTCCGCTAACAGTAACGCGAAATCGTTTCCAAACTATACCAGTGTCCATGGAATACATTTTAAGAGAACGTGGCCCCATGACCTTTACTGGCGTAGAGGGTGTAGCTTTTCTTAACAGTAAATATCAAGATCCCAATATTGATTGGCCCGACATACAATTTCACTTCTGTCCCAGCTCTATTAATTCGGATGGTGGTGAACAAATACGGAAAATTTTAAATTTAAGAGACGGCTTTTATAATACAGTCTACAAGCCTTTGCAAAATTCAGAAACCTGGTCTATATTACCTTTGCTGTTGAGACCTAAAAGTACCGGCTGGGTACGTTTGAATTCGCGAAATCCCCAGCAACAACCAAAAATCATACCCAATTACTTTGCCCACCAGGAGGATATAGATGTTTTGGTGGAGGGCATCAAACTGGCCATAAATGTTTCGAATACTCAAGCATTCCAAAGGTTTGGCTCTCGACTTCATAATATACCTTTGCCCGGCTGTAGACACTTGGAATTCAATTCAAACGAATACTGGGGCTGTTGTATTAAACAGTTTACGTTTACCATTTATCATCCGACGGGCACATGTAAAATGGGGCCCAGCTGGGACAATACTGCTGTAGTTGATCCACGTCTTAGAGTTTATGGCGTTTCAGGTTTACGTGTAGTCGACGCCAGTATTATGCCCACCATAGTCAATGGCAATCCCAATGCTCCCGTTATAATGATTGGCGAAAAGGCTTCTGACATAATTAAGGAGGACTGGGGTGTTAGACCGTTACGCCGTCATGGATAAGATTTGTCAAGATGTTCCATATTGCTTTCTATATATTTTTAGGCTTTCCATTTTAGATTTCAGACAGTAGACAAAAACAAAATTTTGAAAAGAAACAAAAAAAAAAAAAAAGAAGAAGAAGAAGAAAAACTAACTAACTAGTCAATCTCTTGTTAATTGTTATAAACAATATATGGTGATGAGAGCAAAAGTGTTCTAAATCAACTAAAAGAAGATAAGCAGATAAAATGCCTAACAAAGCCCTTAAAGCTATTTGCTGCAGTCTTGCTCTCATTGGTTTACTTATCTTTCTGTTTTTCTTTCTCGTAAGAAAATTTAATTTATTTTATTGTTGTTTTTTTGTTTTTATAAATTAATTTTAAGTATTTAATTTAAGAGAAGTTAATATTTTTGTAAATTTATTGTTTTTGTTTTTTTTCTTGTTATTTTATTATTAAATTATTTAATAGCCTTGTATAAAAACCTAGTTTTAAAAAATAAAAATAAAAATTAATTTTATTTTAAATTATTTCCAATTAATTGCAATACAAATCTAAGTACTTGTACATATCAGAGATCAACAATAAATCGTTATTTCGCTACTCATAAGTACTCATGAAATTTTGAGTATGAGTGTGTCCACAGTATTGAAATTCAACTACTCTTGATTCATTCGTGTTCGCTACAACATTGCAGGTTGCAGTGAGTATAATACAATGTTGACATCAAACTCGTAACATTCGAAATATGTTTAATTCATATGCCTCCTACTCATTCAGATTCATAAATTTAGAAAAAAAAACTTATAATACTCATGAATGATTCGAGTCACTCATCATTAAAATTTACATTCTTGTTTGTTGTTGCATTTACAAATAAAGAATAAAGGAAATACAAAGACAGCGAGCGAGTCATACTTATGTTGAATCGAAATCAACAACATCGTGCTTATTGCATGAGTATGAGTACGATGAGTATTTCAAATTTTTAATCTGAATAGTATGAATATGGTATTAGCATGAGTATGAATACGTATAAGTATCTGATATTATAAATATGACTCGAATCTATTCATCGTTTTTTATACTCATTGCTGATCTCTGGTACATATATCGGGCCTTACAGCAGAAACTTCCGGAATTATTAGCTAATAACAGCCACCTCGTTAAAATAAGTTTCAACCTATTTTGTCAAATCATAATGTTTTATCAAAATAGCTGTTCTGTTTGGGCATTATTCGCAGTGTAGTAAATAAATTCGATCTAAACAATCGACTAACGAAAAGCAAGAACTGCCTAATGAAAACTAATTGGCGCTGCCCGTGATAATGTGCAGGAGAACCCGATTTTTGCGTTGTTACTTGGCCTGTGCAGACCTGTTCAAAATTCAACAGACCCTCAAGCTGAAGTAAAATGACCCTTAGCAAGCACATGTGTTCTCTGAATAAGCACTGAAGCAATAGCTTTTATCGAAAAATCTTCTGAATCGCTGAAACCGATTTCTGTTGATGGCTATCACATCAATCCACCTGAGATCCAAGGGTGCAGCCCGAATAAATCATTATATGATATAGATTCTTGATTCTTAAAGAACGACGTTATTATGGTCAAGGGTGACCACTTTAGGTCAATGATTACCAACTTGTCTTGGCTTAAATTTTATAATCTGGACACCAAAAACTTGTGGTTTCAACACAACAGCCCTACGTTCCACACAGATGGGATATTTTACATTAGAGATTTAAAGACATCGTCTTTTCACTTTTAGGTAATTTGAACTAACCACAAAGATCAATTGTTAGACTCTGTTGGAATATTTCTGGTGGAGTTTTTTTGTAGGAGTTTTCCACAAAATGGCATCTTTTAAATAAATTAAATAATAAAAAAATATTGAAATTTAAATTTTAAGAACCGGTTTTTAAAAGTAATGTGTGAAATTATAGAAGCATCAAGATTCTTAGGCTGAGCGTCTCTAACCATACGTGAGGAGTATTATTGATCTACAGTCTTGTGTGAAAACACGTGAAATTCAGAAAGAATTCAGTCAGTCTTGTGTGAAGACATGCTGTGTGCGAAGAGAATAATTGTGGTTTGAGGATCTCTGTATTAAAGATCGCGTAAGTGAAAGAGTGTGAAAGTGTGTGTTGGAATTTAAGTCAAATCGTTAAAAGTGGCACACGTAAATGAGCTCGAAAATTTCATATTTTTAACGTTTTTAAAATGATGCTCTCCTAGAGACATGAGGACGATATACACTTTTGACAATGCTCGCAAAGTCTGCTGAAGACATAAGTCTTGTCGTAAATATCAAATAAAAACGAATTCTAATAATCACTAGTTCTGTTACTCGTTAATTTTAGACGTGCTTTAACATATCCATGTTGTTGAATATTGCGCACAAATTTAGCAGTCTCAAACGGTATAGGTTCTAGTACAGATAGAGGTACAATGGTGCCTGATATTTACATCATATGCCGTGGAGAAGAATTGTTTTGCAATATATGTTTATTGGAGTAATGAGGATGTAAGCATACCCTTAAGAATTTGCTTGGTGTTCAGCAAGACTGGCAGTACCCTTATACAGAAGCTATGCCCTGGCCATCTTCAAGCATGCCTTAGCTGTTGTTAGTACACTATTTTGTATTCTCTGTAATCCTGTCCATTCAGTGTCACTGAGGTAGGAGGTCAATACAGACAGAGTATAACTAAGTAGGGATCTTCTTTTAGTCTTATAAATCGAAAGCGTTAGAGCTCCACCTTAACTAGTTCAAAATGAAACAAATTTTAAATGTAACTTCGTAATCGAATATTATTTTTATTTGGAAAAGAATTGGTAACAATAACAAAAACTATGGAAACTTGTATGTTCGAAAATATACATTGTTGCCTGATAGCAACATTTGGCATTAATGAGTTAATACTACTTGTACTTATTATGGGAATGATTAGTTCAAAACATTTAGAAGATGACTGCGGCTACGAGTTTCAGATTTGTAATAACTATAGAAAGACTTGTAAGACTTGGAGGGGTCATGTTAGTAGGATAACGTCTCTAATTACAGCGGAAGATTTGGCATAACCTCAGCTTAGAGTTCAGTTGCTATGGATAGAATCTTAAAGAAGGCAGTTCTTGAAGCTAGGGTCTATACCCTAGCTCACCGCTTTAGTTGAAGTAAAGTAAGTAATTAAGATTGGAAATTGGCTAACTAAGATTTTAAACCATTTTTTGAACATTATAATTATTTTAAATTATTTGGAATTTTAATAGAAATTAAGCAACTCTTTGCGTATGTTCAAAAAATAAGTAAACCCGACTTAAATGAATTGTAAGCCTAAAAGTATGTTGACGATAGACACAGTAAGTAATTGTATTTGCATTTATTTGTTAATAACATTTTCTTTAATTGTTTTTTATTTTAAAATAAATAAAAAAAGCTTAGCCATGCACATTTTAAATTAAATTTCAACAAACAGTGTCGTTTATTCAAAAAGGGGAACAATCAAATGACTTAAGAGTGGACTGTGGATATAGATTTCAAACAACTAAGTGAACTTAAATTCGTATGAATATAATTTATGAAATTTGAAGCATTTAGGGCCATTATTACAACTTCTCGTTAAACTTGGGTTTAGTTAAAGGTACCTTTAGCTCAATGTAACTTTACAGTCCCCTTTATTTCCGTTATTACAACATACAGATAAAATAAAATTAACTCTTTCAAAAATATGGCAGTGCTGGAGCAAAGTCGATAAAACTACTTAATTAAACAAGTCTTTTTTGTTGTATATGTTCATTTTGTTTAAAGTTAAAGTTGCCATATCGAAAATAATATATGATATGGCAAGTTCAAATATACTGACCTTCAAATGTTAAAGGTAGGATAATCATCCCTTTACCTTAAGGATCACTTCTACCATATTGGGTACCCATAATAATGAAAAACAATTTATCTGCCCGTTAAAATCCTCTCTTTAGTTAACGGCAAATTGTAATAATGGCCCTTAGAGTAATTTAAATATCAATGGCATCACCAGAAAGCTTAAATACAAAGTAAGTGCACTTTTTAGACGCCATAATCTAGTACGTAGTGTGTTGGCTTATTAGACGTTAGGCCTCTATTCAAATCCCAGGTTAGACATCAAAATGAAAATAAGAAAAAAAAAATATTTTATCGGTGACATCCTCTCAGCAGATTTCTGGCAAAAACTTTGAGAATAAAAAAAAATTGCCATGAAAAGTTTCTCAAACATTGGACGTTCGGAATCGACTTTAAACTGTAGGGGTCATCACACATGTATAAAATTAACACACACAACATAAGTGGTGTGAGAAACTAGCTGGTAATCCTGACTGAAGGGTTGTAATGTTTAATTTGGGAAATCAGGTCAGAAATGTTTGTCTAATTAAGAAATTTGGGCGTAAAGTAACAAAAAGGAGGGTTCAAGAAATATTTAAAAAAATATTTTTGAGGTCTACCTAACAAAAGTCACAACCTACACTAAATTTTTATCATTAACCGGGTGTATTAATTTTTTTTTTTTTTTTTTTCATTTTGTCGCATAGTGTAATTTTATAGTCTCGTATACGCATTATTTCATTCAACTCTATGTTCAAGTATGCAATTTAATTGAGTCAAAATTCTGTTAATTGGGAACAACATTTTAACCGTTCAGGTATAGTAAATATACGCAATATTCAGCTTACTCAATATTCATTTGAAAGCTAGTAAACAACATTGTTTTTGTTTTTCTTCTCATTGTTTTTATTTGAGTTGTCAAATATCAATAGGAAGTGTTCGGTTACTTTTACTATTAGCATTTAATTGAGCAATAATTAATTGAGAATTTATATGAAATATTGCGATCAATATTAATGGTAAATGCGATTTACGCAATAAAGGTGCATACGTGAACATAGTGTAATCTCCACATACTTTGGAAATCAAAAGTTTTTTTTTACCATACTCATGGATACCTCATTATGCGAGTCTAAATCTTAAATTATGAACTGTTATTTTTACCATTGCCATACGAAACTGTGTATAAAAACTAAAAATCTCTATTGTACCCTTAAGACTAATAGACCCGTAGACTTAAAAGTTAATTGTTTGCCAAATGAAAACAAACGAACAAACAAGAAATAAAAATTCACTGGGAAGTGAAAGTGTTAAAAGGGAGGGAAACATTTCTATTTGAAACAAGCGTTTGTGTATCCGCAATGATAAAAATTTCATAAAAAAGTACTTTTTTTTCTAATAATTCAACTAAAAGCACAATTACAATTGAATGTGACTAAATGAGTGTACAGACATACATACGTATGTACGTTTTCCACCTGAGTGGCGAAAAAAGGTGTGTTCCGATGTCCACAGAGTTAAGTACCGAAAAAAAAAAATTATTTTGACATTTATGAGCGCCCATTATCGTTCGTTTGATACAAAATGAAAAGTACCAAATAATCTTCGCATTTACGCAAGTAATTACGAGTTCGACATTACTTTTTATAATGAAGTCGGAAATACATAGTGTGAGTAATTAAATAGATGGTGTTGGGATCTTGTTGCGTTCGATAGCGATAGAAATCGTTATTATGCAAACAATAAAATTATATTTAATCAGTTACGACTGTTTGATACCCTATTTGATATTTGATGATGGTATCAAGTAAACTTGATAGCGATTTAAATATCAATTAATTTATTACATGGACAGTCCTAAGATACTAAAGCCCGTATCTTGATTTCAGATTCCTCCAGGGTCAGATAATAAACAGACAAAGGATTGAAATTATGGTTTTTGGTAAGTCTCTGGATTCTGCCATATAACTGATTATTACAACCCTTTAGTCTGGATTACGACCCAGTTCCTTACACCATTTACATATATAGAGTGCATTAATTTTATACATGAGTGGCGGGACCTACAGTTTAATTAAAGTCGTCTCCGAATGACAGATTTTTGAAAAGCTTTTCATGGCAATTTTATTTACTCTTACAGTTTTTGCTTGAAATCTGCTAAGAAGAAGTCGCACAAGAAATACTTTGTCATATTTCGTGTTCTTAGAGTTGCCTGATCTTGGGTTTGAACCAAGGTCTCAAGTCCAATAAGCCAACACATTATCTACTAGACCACGGCGACTTCAATGATACCGTTAATGAAAGATAAATATTTACCAAGATAGATAACGAGGGTGAAATTTCCTTAAAAATTTGCGTGTATTCCTCAGGCTTAAGATTTTTAGTTGCTTGTTAGCAACTTGCACATTAAATGTTATTGTTAGAAGATGTTATAACGCTCCAGAGGCTCAGTGCCAACACAGTACACAAGCTAATCAAGTCACATGCATAAATATGTACGATATTATATACGAAATATGAAAATTTATTTGTTTTCGTTTCCTTAAGCGATATATGGCTGTAAATACATACATACATACATACATAATTGGTCATTACAACCCTTCACTCTGGATTATTAACCTAGTTTCTCACACCACTTATGTTGTGTGTGTTTATTTTATACATAAGATCTACAGTTCTAAGTCGATTTGAGAAACTTTTCATGGCAATTTTATTTACTCTCAGAGAGTTTTTCCAGAAATCTGCTAAGAGGATGACGCCGATGAAATATTTTTTAATATTTTGTTTTGATGTGTAATTTGGGGTTTGAACCGTGACTTTACGTCCAATATGCCGACACGCTACCTACTAGCTTACGGCGACTTCACAACTTCGACATTAGCACTTTCGCAAGGAATATAAAATTTTATTTCAAATATTTAAATACGTCGTAGTTGTAACGTTAATGTTAATGACGTCATAAAAAAATTTTACTTTTATTTTGAATTTTTTCATTTTTTCTTTTTGTTTACATGTCATTAAGTTGTCACCTTGACATGTGACAAGCACCGACAGTAGAGTCGTACTTTTTTACTTTTACATAGTTTTTGCATACGCCTTTATTGGTTCACCCACTTTCATTAAAATAAGAGTGTTTCGTGCCATAATACCATATAGTATCCATAACGGCGTTAGCTTTTTTCAATTTTAATGATTTTTTTTATTATTTTAGGGTTACTGTTTTAGTAGTGTGTAGTATGTATGTAATATTATGGGTTTTTGAATTTCAATTTCAATAAAAATTACATTCGAATTACCTCTCTATTTATTTTTAATTCATTCAATTTTCATCAACATGTTTGATTTGAACAATAATTTTACATGAATATTGGAATGATGATTACCTGCAAAGAAAAAGTAAATAAATCTGTTAAAGCGAAAGAAATTAATTAAACACACTTAGGGTCATTATTACAACTTGCCGTTACCTGAAAATATCATTTTAATGGGCAAATAAATTGTTTTTCCTTATTATGGGTACCCAATAAGATAAAAGTAACTTTTAAAATCAAGTTTATGTTTGAACCTGCCATATTATAAATTATTTTCAATATGGCAACTTCAAATATAAACAAAATGAGCATATGCAACAAAAAAACGAAATCTGTCGTTGCCACTGCGTTTAAAACAAAACTTGTTTAAATAAGCAGTGTTATCGACATTGCTTATTTTATCTGTAAATTGTAATAACGAAATTAAGTTAAAAGTAACTTTAAAGTTTCCTTTAGTTAAAGGTAATTTTAACTAAACTTAAGTTTAACGGAAAGTTGTAATAATCGCCCTTAAATAATCAATTTTGTTTTATGATGTAAGAGCCGAAACCCGACTATTTGTACTTTAATGCTGAATATCAAAAATTTTTATTAGTTTATAGGGGTAAAGAGGAAAATGATCTGTTAAATCTTTTAAACAAGCGGAAATAATATTAATCTGCTGGAATGTTCGACAAATGGTTTGTATTTCTAACTTGAAGACGATGCCAATTGCCATTCTATAGGTAACCGAAATGCACTTTAGAGAATATCAGGTGGGTTTGGAGAAGATACAGGAGGGTTTGAGTTTGCATAACCCGCATTGAATTGATTATATAGTTCCCTACAACTGTCTTTGACATTCTCATCCCAAGTCGGGCCTACAGGTACGAGAAGGAATTCGACGACATAGCTCCTTACTCTTCGTTATCGATTGACTATATAGTCCTCTACAACTGTCTTTGACATTGTTATCCCAAGTCGGGCCTACAGATATAGGAAGGAGCAAGATACTCTCCGAATTTTATTAGAATTTCGTAGCGATGGTTCCATATTGGAACTGAAAAGATGGTTGAGGTGCATATAACGATGACTTGGCTATAAAACACTTGCATATACTTCAGCATTGCTACACTGTTTACTAAAGGAAAGCTAATGCGTATGCTTATCACAACATTTGACATTTCCTGAGGATAGAATAAAAGCCACCGATATTTAGATGCCTGGACATAGGATCATACCCCGAAAACTTTATTGGGGATTAATTCGTAAAGAATTCAATACAATTAAACTGGAAATTGGAAATAATAAATAGGAACACTGTCTAATACTTACATTAAAGCATGTGAAACACCAACGAAGTAGAAGTGATTTTTAAGGTATTGTCCAGTAAAAAACAAAGCTAGGTTAAGTTAGGTTAGGTTAGAGGACGTGTAATTTACAACGTCCTGACTTCTCACACCCCTCATGTTGTGTGGATTAATTTTATACGTGAATAGCGGGACCATACAGTTTTTAAAGTCAACTCCGAACGGCAGATATTTTGAGAAACTTTTCATGGCAAATTTTATTTACTCTCAGAGAGTTTTTGCCAGAAATCTGCTGAGAGGAAATCGCTGAAGAAATTTTTTTTTTATATATATTTCGTTTTGATGTCTGACCTGGGATACGAACCCGGACTTTAAGTCTAATATGTCAACACACTGTCTACTAGACCATGGTGACTACAAAAAGAAAACACAAAGTTGAAATATTTGAAACTAACCGACCACTCCTAATATCGTAAATTAGTGGTTTTATCACGTGTAATAGCACGATGGCCGTAATGGTCCTTGGTGCGGACCCTACGGCATATGTGTTTTGTTAAGCGAATCTTACTATCGATAAGTCTTGAATGCTGCGAACTTTGTTTCGTTAAACTATATAACTATCGTCGTTAGAGTATCCCATTAATTTTAACGACAGAAATGCACAATTTATGAAATGTATTGTTCATGAAATATTTTTTAACCCTGCTGACTGAACTGTTGCCACTTAATTTCTATAAACATCGTGTTAGCAGTGAAAATATGAAAGAAAAATTTTCTAAACAACCTTTAAAAAATTCAGTGTTTTTTAATCAGTATTTTTAAATCGCAAAAAAAAAGAAATTATAATTTTAATCTAAAACATGATCCATTAAATGTTATCAAACTACAATCTCACCTTTCCTTATGCAGTCAGGCGTTAACAAAAAAGAAAAAATAAATTTCAAAGAAAACTAACAAATACTGTTGCACAGTATTAGTGGCCAAATTGTCATGTTGCACTTCCTCAAAATGATTTTCACATTTTAAGCTTAAAAGCCAAATGTCGAATTAATTTCCAATGTAACTGTGAATGGTGGTAGTGCCTTTTAAATCGTTAGCACGAATGTAATTATCAAAAAATGTAAATTGAAAAAGAGTGAAAAAGGAAAACTCCAATGTTGGCAACTGATTAAGAAGAAAAATTAATAAATTTGAGTATAACAAGGGCACACTGGCTGCTGAAAGTTAAATGAAAGTTTATGTCATTAAATGTAATGTAAGTGATTAAAATATATCCCATATACATAAGTAGTAATTCAAATAATGTGCTAGGAACAACAAATTTTGTAATTATCTTTGCAATTTGAAATAGGTATTCTGTTTGCCCCACTTAAATTTAATACTGGAAACAGTGTAATATTCCTTAACTTTAAAACGATAAACAAAATCTAAACTAACAACTACGTCCAACTTGTACCAAGTAAACCTACAACAACTATAAAATAAAAAGGGATAGGCAATTAAGCGAACAACAAGCAATGTTTACACAATACACAAACATTAATATTGTTGCGATAAAATTCTCGAGAATGTGTAACCCCTAATATTTCACTTCAAGAGCCTTCATTAGACTGATTACGTGAAGATATAAAAAAACAAAACAAAGCAGGCAACGAATAGTAATTATTCAGTCAGTCTTGTGTAAAGACGCGTTGCATGGGAAGATAACAGCCATGGTTTGAAGATCTCCGCTATACAGATCTAACCAACAAGTCTTGTTGTTCACGCAAAGGATGTGAACAGAAAAGAATAACAAACATGCAATTATTGTTGTAAATATTGTTGTATACGACAAGTTATAAACACTAGCCTACAAAAGTAGTGCAAACAATAAAGATTTTAATTGAAACTACACACGAATTTATTTTTATTTTATTAGCAAATCAACGAGCTCATATTTTAAATGTTTTTAAAAAGGTAAAACCATAACAATACTCATCATTTGACTTACAAGGAGGTGTAATTCGTTGACTGTATGAGGGTTTGTACAACATTGCTAGTTTCTACGCAAAACTTTTGGGTAAAAAGAAAACCTAACGCCAATCTTAAAATTGTTTAGCCATCCATAGCAGAAAAGCAAATATCACGAGCCACCATCATTTTGATATTCATGCCGACAGACACAATATTCTCCTTAAAATTTCTTGCAGAAGCTGTACGTTTAAGAAGAAGTATCAGTTGACTGTCCCCTGATCTTGATCTAAAGAGAAGGAGATTTTTAACCTCTTACTGATATCCTGCATTCTGATTCTTACGGAGATGTTGGACATAAAGATTGGTGTAATGGCAAACTTTATTTTAGACTCGGGTTGGTTTTCAATTGTAATCCATAATTTATTTATTTATTTATTTATTTATTTATTCATTTAGGCGTAAATACAGTACAACAAGATATTATCTTATTTAATAGTACTGCTAAGGATATAGGCATAAAATATTACAAAGATAATAACAAGGCAGTAAATGGGGCCCGCACAAAGTATATGTTATCGACAAATAGAGACGTGTGGCGTATTGATTCTCAGATTACGGCCGATAACTATACTTTTGGTACAGTTAAGGACTTCATTTATCTTGGCTCCGCCATTACTGGAGATCAAACGGGTCTCAATAGGCAATTAGTAGCAGAGACCTCTTTCGTAAGACAAAACTAATACTATACAAGAGGCTCATCCTACTCGAGCTTCTTTATGGCGCAGAAGCATGGACCCTATTAAGAACTAATGCAGCAGATATGAAAGTATTCGAGAGAAAAGTCTTACGTAAGATCTTCGGTCCAGTGCGAGTTGGCGATGGTTTCCGCATCCGATCCAACAGTGAGATTTATGAGCTCCTCAACGACATAGACTTTGTACAGCATATTAATATCTAGTGGCTGGGCTGGCTCGGCTAATGTCGTTCGAATAGAGGAGGATGCTCCGGCGAGACGGGTATTTGATGCGGGGATCTGCGGAAGTCGACGAAGAGGACGACTTTGTATCCGTTCGAAGGAATAAATCGATTCGTGTGACCAACTGACGTAGGCGCGCAAGATGCAGGTGCACTTGAAAGGATGTATTGCCGCAGGCCGAAATCCGGTTTTTAATGGCCAATTAAGTAAGAAAGTACGTAACGTTTAATAAACGCGTTCATTACTGATTGTGTTATAAAAATCCATTTAAAATGTTTCAACTTGGATTCACTGACTAAATTAATCCTCAGTATTTTTCCATGCAAACAAAGTCCCCTTCGGCACCTAATGCTGTTGTTACTGGTGTGATGTGTGTACTTACCAAATTGGCTGCAAGTGTGACAATGATAAATGATTTTCGTAAAACAAATACGGGTTAATAAACTCGTGCTGGTGATAAATTATGAATGCCACTTAAACTTTTCTCTGTGAATTTCCTTTTCGGTAATTTGAGGAGATTTGAAATGAGACTAAAAGAAAAGAAAAAAACCAAACAAACGTTTTTCACTTCTCAACCAAGTCCCTAGTTTCCACTCAAAATGAAATCAAATTGAAATATGAGTACGTGATAAATAGCACAACTGCATTAAATTTAATTTGAGTTGGTATCATTACAAGCAAAAATTGAAGCATGAAATGAGACAAAAGAAAAAAAAAACTAAGAAGAAAAAGAAAGAAATACTCTTCAGAGTGGTGTAATGGTGTTTAGCAATTTAATAAAATCGCTGGTGATTTATATGAGTTTGAACAAATTGTTAAACCATAACAATGGCCATATAAATTTTGGCCAAAAACAAAACCTTTCAAAATACTAAATAAAAATAAAATATTTAAAAATTTTCTATACAACATTAAAAATGCAAACAAAACAAAAAAAGAGTTAAATTTGGCCAACATCGGTGACGTGCCTGTATGTATTGGCCTGTTGTTATTTATTAAACTTTGACGCTGTTACCATAGTTGTAACGCAATATTTTGGCTGTCTTTTTTGTATTGTATAGACTGGCTTACTTTTTAGCCACTATAACAGCTGCTTCACTATCTTAGCGTTGTATTTGTTAACAGATATTGGTAATAATTTTTATTTTTTATAAATTGTTTAGGTTTTTCTACAATTTTTTTTTCATTTTTTGCTTCTTTTCCTCAACAAAAAAAAAAAAAACTTTTTAAATACACCTCCTACCCGCTTTGTATTGTAAAGTTTTGCTTTTTAGTAAGCCGTGAAGAAAAAAAAGGAAAAAGCAGTGATTGAGAAATTGTTTAAAACTCTGCGTTATTTGCAGGTTCGTCTGGCTTTTTCGTCTGTAAAAATTTATAAAGTTTGGCTTTTTGGTATAGAAATTAAAAAAAAATCACCTATTTTTGTAACAAATTAACGAATATTATTAATTTATGTATTTTTTTTTTTTTTAATTATTTTACTTCGCTTATATTGTTATTATGCTATAGCCAAAAATATTTTTGAAAAAGTAAAAAACTTACTTTCAAATGGCTAAAAGCTTGCAAATTTGGCTATTAACAAACACGTAAATTCACTAATTTTATATGCTACTGTCTGACTACTGTCTATAAAAATTGATGGAACATTTGAAAACAAAAAAGATATGCGACCCATCTTTTCTATGTCATCCAGGTACCTCATTTGGTCGGACCAATTTTCGTACACTTTTTCGATGGGGTCGTATATCCGCAATGTCTTTACAAATGTTGGCCTTCAAATAATAACGTTCGTACATAATTGGTCTTTACAACCATTTAGTCAGGATTACAACCTAGCTTCTCACACCATTTATCTTGTGTGCGTTAATTTTATGCATAGTTTAATTAAAGTCGACTCCGAGCGACAGATTTTTGCAAAGCTTTTCATGCCAATTTTTATTTACTCCCAAAGTTTTTGCCAGAAATTCGCAGAGAGGAAGTCGGCGAAGAAATATTTTCATATTATCGTTTTGATTATCTGACAAAGGATTTGAACTCAGGTCTACAATTTAAAAAGCCAACACACTACCTGCAATACTACGGCGACTTCATAGTCATTTATTGTCGGCATACCATTTTTCTTTAATAGAAAAACCCAATCCCAATCAACGGTATCAAATCCCAATTGACAACACCATTATGGCTAATAGAACGGCCATCAAATGTTTGACCATTAAATCGATTGTACCATGAGTTGCAACCATCCTGTTGAAACCAAGCATCGTTCACAACAATACCACGAGGAGCGAGTACCGAAAATTGGGTTAATTTAATTCATGTTTGTCGCCTACACGCTGCCCGATAAGGCAATCTAGTGCGGTGGTTCGCGTCGGCGTGAACGTGTTAATATGGTGTGATAGGTCTTTACATAGACTGTATGGGTTGTGCCCATACTTACTTCTGTAAGAACATGTATGGGGTTTTTGAGTCCCAAAAAGAGTCACTGTTTGATGTGGATTTTGGTCCAGAGGCAAGGAGTTGTCAATGGCGGAGTTACAGTCAATGGCGATCGTTATCGGGTCATGCTGAACGAAATTTTGTGCACAAAAATTGAAGAGGAAGATATTGGCAACATTTGGTTTCAGCAGGAAGGGGGTACGTGCCACACAGCCGAATCTACACTCGATGTTTTGCGCCCTGTTTTTGAAGATCGCATTATCTGCCGCAGAGCTAAAGACGTTTGGTCACCTCGTAGTTGCGATTTGACACCGTTGGACTAAAGTGTTACGTCGACAAGCCAGATGAAATACAGCTACACACAATCGATAATGAGTTTAAAAATTGGACCGATCGTGTAGGTTACTGCGTGGCCAGCCGAGGCAGCCATTTGAATGAAATTATTTTCCATTATTAACCGGAAGGGTTGTACTTTCAATAAAAAAAAGGAATTTGAGAAAATATTCAGTAGTTTTTTTTAACATTTTCAAAAAAAAAAAGGTATTTGGCAGACCCTTTACAATTATCATGAAAAGTCCCTCAAAAATCTGAGATCCCACTATTCATATATGAAATTAACGCTTACACATCATAAGTGGAGTGAGCAGTTAGGTCGTAATCCTGACTGAAATTAAATAAAAAAAATATGGAACAAAAGGAAACCATTCCAAATGTATACCAAAATATGCTCTACAATACGTCGATATTTCCAGCATACGAGTAAATGATTATTTAATAAAAAATAAATTCACTTTAACTGCCATAAAACCAATTGCATTTAATTACCAATTTTATGTGAATTTCATTGATATCACCATTTGTATGATGATACTATAACTTGGCCTAATACACTCAATCCCCTGTGACAAATGAAATCATGAGGTGAATGTCGTTCGCTAAGTACTCTATGCACGTAGACCAAAACTATGAAGAAAAATATTTCCTTCTTACACCTCATCTCCTCTGCTTTCCATTTATTTCATTTATTTATTGTGGTTTTATTAACATTTTTTTTTTAATGTTTTTTGTTTTTAATTTCATTTTTTGGTCATTAACATTTTGACATCATTTTGTTTGGTTGGCCAAAAAACATAGAGTACGAGAGTCCAAGTACGAGTGTATGAGTTTGAAGTTTCCTATTCACTTAGTGCTGCTTCTACTACCACATTAGTTAGTCGAATGCAAGCCAGTAAAAATATTTTTTATTTGACTGTCAGGTTCCAAACTCAACTCATCGTATGGATATGTGTCAAGGTTATTGGGTTGGTGTCTGTGCGTGTGTGTTTGTCTGTCTGCCTGATGCGTTAGTCTCAGTAGCGGTATTGCTGTTGTGGGTATTTCTTATATTCATTGTATGTTGTAATCACGTATCGACGATTTGTTTGACTGAAAAAAACAGTGTGAAATTTAGACGATTAGCATAATAAACCTAAACGATACTAAATATTTCTCCATTTGAATTTTGCAAAAAAGAAAAGCAAATAAATGAGCCAACAAAGAAGTCTCTAATCATTTTGATATTGAAAATGTAGTCCCTAGTGTTAAGTGTATTTAAGACATTTGCTAATGAAATGATTATAAAAAAATATAATAAAAAAAAAAGTAAATTTATTTTAAAATTCATATTTACTTAAATTTTATATCTCGAATATTTCAAATCAAAAACAAAAATATTCAATGTTACTTTGACAGTTGCAAAATCTTTGATACATTTGGCAGAGATTCTTATTCTCAAAGCCCAAATACAGGGAGGACAGGTATTCCTCCTATAATACGGTATCCCATAACACGAGTTCACTCTACATACATAATTGGTAATAACAACCCTTCAGTCTGGATGATTGACCTAGTTTCTCACACCACTTATGTTGTGTGCCTTAATTTTATACATAAGTGGACGGACCTGCAGTTTAAAGATGACTCCAAACGACAAATTTTTGTTGAGAAACTTTTTATGGAAATTTTATTTACTCTCAGAGTTTTTGCCAAAAATCTTCTGTGAGGAAATCGCCAAAGAAATACTCTTTGTAGTTTGTTTTGATGTTTGGTCTGAGGCTTGAACCCTGGCTCTATGTCTATTAAGCCAACACACTACATACTAGACTACGGCGACTTCACTCTAACATGATTAAAAAAATTTCCGATTTTTTAAATTTCAATTTTTTAATTTCTTAAATTAATGAAATTAGAAATAATAAACAGGAACACTGTCCAGTATTTCCATTAAAGCATGTGAAACACCAACTGGCTAGGAAGGCTAGGATGTTAAAGGTATTGCCTAGTAAAAAACAAAGGAAAGGAAATCGCCGAAGATATATTTTTTTTTTTTTCATTGTGCGTTTTGATGTCTGACCTGGGATACGAGCCCGGTCTATATCTCTAATAATTTAATACACTAATCTACTCGATTATGGCGACTTCAAAAAGAAAACACAAAGTTGAAATACATGTATCCCTCCCAACGAAACGAAAAATATTTCTTCGGCGACTTCCTCTCAGTAGATTTCTGGCAAAAACTCTGAGAGTAAAAATTGCCATGAAAAGCTTCTCAAAAATCTGTCGTTCGGAGTCGACTTTAAACTGTAGGTCCCGCCACTAATGTATAAAAATTAACGCACACAACATAAGTGGTGTGAGAAGCTAGGTCGTAACCCTGAGTGAAGGGTTGTAATGGCTAATAACCTTTAACTGACGCGAATTTCATGTCTTCTTTTTGTCAATCGCAAAATTTTGTAATAAAGTTATGTTTTTTTAATTCTCCATATTGTTTTCTTTTGACCTAACAAATTCTCTAAAGGTTTTTTAAAATACTAAGAAAATTTATTTCAGGCCATTGATATAGGAACGTGTTTAGATTTTTGCAAATTTTGTCATAAAATTAACATTTTAAGGTTTGTTATCAAAAATAAATTTAATATTGAGGTAACTGGACTTCCGTTTTTTAATAATATTGTCAATAGACAGATTTAGCACAACACTGTACACTGGAGGAGAGAAGGCTCATTCAAAAGATTCGAGATCAGGAAAAATCGTATAAATTTATAGCTGATGCGCTTGGGATATCTAAAACTTTCGTTTTTAATTCTCTCGAGCCTCAAAAAGTAGCAGAAAAACGTGGTGCAGTAAGAAAAACTAGCACTAAGTACAACTAGCTAAGCGAGATCCTTTTAAATCTTCGAAAGCGATCGCCGCTGAAATGGATAATCAAATATCGACCAGAACTTTTCGGCTTTCTAGCTTGGAAAGTTCCATTGCATAGAAAAAAAACTTGCAGAAGACGAAACAGTTTGCACAAAATCACAAGGCGTGGTGTGGACCAGAAAGTATCAAAAAATGGAGCAATGAAACCAAGAGAAATTTATTCGTAAATGATGCACGACGTAATGTCAGAAGACCAAGGGAAAAGAACTTGACCCACGTTACACAAAAAAAAAAAAAAAAAACAGTTAAACACGGAGGCGGAAAAAATTCGAAAATACAAATTTTTAAGAAAAATTTTGAGTCGTATTTATTTTAATGATCAGAAGTGTAAGTCATGCATCCCATGTGTCATACAATAGTTGGAACCAATCAGCCGTATCAGAAATTATTTCTCGAAGTAATTCTAATTAGGGATATAACTCAAGTCATAATTTTTTTTTTTTTTAAAGCAGGTATTTGTTGATGACATTATAAGGACAAGAATTTGCCGTAGTCTAGTAAGTGTAGTGTTGGCTTATCAGACGCAAATCCATGGCTCATACTCCAGCTCAGTCATCTCCAATAAAACAAACTACAACAAAAAAAATTTATTTCTTCGTATATTTTCTCTCTGCACATTTCTGGCAAAATCTCTGAGAGTAATAAAATTGCCATGAAAAGTATCCCAAAAAACTGTTGTTCGGAGTCGAATTTAAACTGTAAGTCCCGCTACCCATGGAATAAATTAACACACCCAACATAAGTGTAGTGTGGGAAACCAGCCTAAAAACTAAGTAAGTTCTCTTTGAGTCTTTAGTTTTTCCATTTCATGTTTGTTTTTATGTCATGCGACAGTTTGTACTTTTAACACAGCCTTCCTATGTGACAGTTTTAAATCTAATCTTGACCACTTGCCATTTGGTTTTTAATGTGTACTTTGGCGTTAAACTTATAATTACAACAGTTGAAATGTCATTTAATTTGAATTAAATTTCAACAATAAAAAACTAACAATAAAAAATAACTAAAATAACTTAATTAACTAAAATAAAAAAAAAAACATTTTTAAATGACAATTTTACAGGTTATTTAAAAATGACAAAATAAAAAAACACTTTAACTTTACAAAGAGCCAAACCCTAAATAACAATATTTTTAATATTTTTCTCTTAAAAGAGCAAATGATAGATGCTCTTTAAGAAATCCATTAAATTATATTTAAGTTCGTAGTAATTTTTTTTTTGTTTTTTTTTTTTTATAAATATATGCCCATTTTTCTTCTTGAACGACTAACTGTCATTTAAATTTTTATGAAACTTGTTTTCTTTAAAATTGTGTTAAAGACATTATTGAATTGATTTTACAAGCGACTCTTTGGCCTATTCGAAGTTTTCTCTCGTATTTCCAGCATTTAAAGTCATTGGATAAAATTTTCATTTCTCGTTATACTCTGTTCAAGTATGCAATTTAATTAAGTCAATATTCGTTTAATTGAGAACAAAATTTTAACTGTTCAGATATAATAAATATACGCAATATTCAGCTTACTCAATATTCATTTGACAGTTGGTAAAAAAAACTAGTTGTTTGTTTGTTGTTTGGTTTTTATTTTGTTGTTGTGACGACTGCAATATCAACAGGAAGTGTTCGGTTACCTATAGTTTGCTCACTATACAGACTTATGACAGTGCTGTATTTAAAGTTTACTAAATCTTATAACAATTAGCAATTAATTGAGCAATAATTAATTGAGATTTTATATGAAATATTGTTCTCAATAATGGCGTTTATTGCGGTATACGCAATAAAGGTGCATACGTGTGCATAGTATTAGTTCAAGCAACTTAAAGATTCATTTTTATGTTTACCACGCATTAACATTTAACTTACATGGTAGACTTTCTGTTTCAAATTGCTTCAATAAATATGAAAATATAATTTTTTCAAGGGTGTGGATCATCACATTTGGCCAGACAATATAATTATAAACGAAACTAAAAAATATGCTAGAAGTACCGATTCGAATTGTTTTCACACACGTGGCAAAGCAGTAAACTTTAGTACGTGCTCAATACTTTATGTTGGCCAATAGACGCGTTATATCAATAATAAAAGGAATGAGGCGCAGTTAATACTTTAACTATAAATATCTCATCGATTGGGTATTATTTAGTTGAAGGTAGCCACCTGAGAGCACGAGCTTAACTTAACCAAAGCGAAAGTCAGCATTCCTCAGCCGTAGTCTAGTAGATAGTGTATCGGCTTATTGGACGTAAGGTCCCAGTTCAAACCCCAGGTCAGACTTAGAAACGCAAATATGAAAATATTTCTTCGACGACTTCCTGTCAGTAGATTTTTGGCAAACACTCTGAGAGTAAATAAAAACTTGCCATGAAAAAGTTTCTCAATAAATCTGTCGTCCGGTGTCGACTTTAAACTGTAGGCCCCACCACGTATCTATAAAATTAAAGCACACAACATAAGTGGTGTTAAGAAGCTAGGCCGTAATCCTGACTGAAGGGTTGTAATGGCCAATTATGTATGTATTAGGGATGCTAATCGGGAAATCCCGAATACCGAAATCCCGGGATTTTCGGGAGCAGCTGTATTTCATTTTGATATTGGCGGGTATGTGAACAATCAAAATTGTGGCATTTGGGGCACAGAAAACCCGCACGAATACATTGAAAAGCCGACGTACCTAAAACGAGTTACTGTTTGGTGCGAATTTTAGTCCAGAGGCATAACTGAGCCATTTTTCTTCGAAAATGAGCAAGGAATGACCGTTACAGTCAATGGCGATCGTTACCGGGTCTTGGTGAACAAATTTTTGTTCACAAAAATTGAAGAGGTGGATATTGGCAACAATTGGTTTCAACAGCCGAAGCCACATTCGATGTTTTGCGCCCTGTTTTTGAAGATCGCATTATAAGCCGCAGAGCTAATGTCGTTTGGCCACCTCGGGGCTGCGATTTGACACCGTTGGACGATTATTTGTGGGGTGCCGTCAAAGATAAGTGTTACGCCGACAAGCCAGAGACTATTGATGCTTTAAAGGACAATATTGGTGACGCCATTGGTGAAATACACAATCGATAATGTGCTTAAAAATTCGACTGATCGTATTTTCCATTATTAAATGGAAGGATTGTACTTTCAAATAAAAAATTAAATTTGGGAGAATATTCAATAGTTTTTTTTTTAAAGCATTTTCAGAAGAAAAAAAAAGGTTATTTGGCGGACCCTTTATCTTATCGATATCAATTTTGCTTGTCTAAGATAAAAATCAACTCTCAAGGCAAAAGATAACAATGCTACGACAAATATGGTTTGGTTCACACTAACAACATTTGGTTTAATACTCCATCCCATCTATTAATGTGCTCTAGTGCGCTCTATGTAAACTAAAATTCGTATTTAACGGTATATTCGAAGTGAGTTTTTCCTTAAAATTCATAACGCAATTTATGTTATCTCTTTAAAATTCAGTTATTTTTCTTTCATTTCCATTTTCATTTTCTTTACTTTTCTTTTGATCAGAGATGGTAAGATGGTAACATTTAACCAGAAAGTGCATTTGTTTTGTAATGTTTCTTCTGTGATTGTGGGAAATTTATTTTGTTTTTGTTTTTGTTTAACTTGTTTAAAGTTGTTGAAATTTTATTTCAAAATTTCATTTGTTATGGAGACGTTAACTAAGATGGCATAGATTTTCTTAAATGAAGACTCTATTGGATGGTTGGTTGGTTTATTGTTGTTGTTGTATACTTTTTACTTATGTTGTTAGTGTCATGTAAATATTTGATTTTGTAATGGAAAACATATGCGATACAATATACAAGATACAGAGACCGTCTACTTGTTGTCAGCAAGATTAAACAAGATCTTTTGTAAGCAGCCACCATGTGCTTGTTCATTTGTTTGTTTTTTGTATTACGAATTTGAAGAAATATTTCTAAGTTTATGCAAAAATGATGGAAAATAAATGAAAAAGAAAAAAAATTTTTTTATTGTGCTGTAACTTTATTATGTGCCTTAAAACAGTTGGAAACCAAAAAACAAAAAAAAAAAATGTTTGCATAACAGTTTCCAAAAAGTAAAAAATAATTATTTTATTATAATACCAGCATCAAATAAAATAAAATTACTCTACATAATGAATTTAATCTTCATTTCAATTAATTTTATTTCTAACAAATTGATTTTTACGAATCACCTGCAAGCATTCACTTTTAAAGTGAAGTGTTTGAAGATTGTATTGGTAGTCTAGTGGGTAGTGCACTAGTGTAGACTATTAGCGTGAGGGTTATTAGTTCCTAAATAAGTACAGTCAACCCTCGCATAACGCAATACTTCTAGAACGCGGGGATGAAATTGTGACAGCCCCCTTATAACGCGGTACTCTTATAGCGCGGTTTGCGTTCAACTTCATTCCATAAGTTCCTTACGCACAGCCTATGAATGAATAGTAACTAGATATTGTAAGAGGGTTTAATAGAAGTTTTATTTTCGACGCAAAAGCTCAGCCGAGATACAGTACCGTGCAAAACAATATCAGTGGGATTTTCAATTTTAAAAAAACAATGAATGAAGATGAACCAAGTGAGGATAAATATTAGAAAATTACATTATTTTACAAGTCTTTCTTAATTTTGTTGGAAACCAGTCTTTTAGTTTAGTTTTTATTTCATTTTTTTATCAATCCTTATATGAACTCTTGAATTCAATAAAAATAATTTATAATTTATCTTGCCTTTTGTATTTCTTGGTCTCCATATAACGCGGTACAAATGATATGATTTGTACTAATTCTGTGTTTCTTATAGCGCAGTTTCCATACAACGCGGTAGACGGTTTCCATAGAACGCGCTACGAAATAGCCTGGTTTGTACCAAAAATCTGAGTTTATAGGAGGGTTGACTGTACTTTAAATCAGTTACAGTTAACAGCTTAATATGAGCGTTTTGATTTATTATTATTGCTAAACATTTTCAATATTTCTTATATATGTCGGGTCGTTTTCAAGCGTTTCCTATCATCAAATTTCAATAAAACAAAGTGTGAGTGTGAGATATCATCGAAAGTTGTTATTAATTTGAAAAACTTATTGATGCCATTATATGCGGTACTTACATAGTTGCCAGATTTAGAGATTTATCGTCATTTTGACGATTTGTGCTCCAAAAATAACATAATTGACGATATGACGATTTAGGTTAGTTGTAATAGGGAGTAAAGTTTTATATTTTTAAATTATTTAAGTAAACCTGTAACGACTTTTCTATATTTTATGCCTTTTTTATAGCTTAAAAGTCAAAAAATTATAACCTCCGCATAAAGGGACTTCCACATACGAATAGTCCGACTAAAGACCGATCCACTGTTTTAGTAGCGATAGACCGATGCTCCAAGGATACAATGAAGTTCGATATCCTATCGTCATTAATGAGCAATATCGCTATCTCCTGTACACGGTCTTAAATTTACGATGAGTCACCGGCCTATACATGAGGATTGTATTCCATTCTCTTTTGGATATAAGCGGTATAAATAGTAAGAAGATTTTTAAGTCTAAGTCATTCAAAAACTGTCGGTTCCTGCAGATAATACACTGAATTTTTATGCTCAAAACCTTAGGATGTCCTGACTTAAACAACACTGGGTTACATTGTGTAAACCTTTAACAATTTTCATACTGAAAACGAAACAAAACTTATCAATTTTTGAAAAAAAAAATGAAAATGAGGGATAGACAGATAGATAGATTAATTTCCAGGCTTGAATAAATTTATTAGAAAATATATGAGTATTATCACATTCTTCAGTTCATGTAGTGAGAGTATTAAGCCAAGTTAATTTAAATTTTAAATTGAAGTCGCTGTAGTTTAGTAGGTAGGGTGTTGGCTTATTAGACGTAAAGCCAGAGTTCGAGTCCCAGGCCAGCAAAAACTCTGAGAGTAAATAAAATTGCCATGAAAAGTTTCTCTAAAATCTGTCGTTCGGAGTCGACTTTAATTAAACTGTTGGTCCCACCATTCGTGTATAAAATTAAGACACCCAACATAAGTGGTGTGAAAAACTAGGTCAATAATCCTGACTGAAGCGTTGTAATGACCAATTATGTAAGTATATATATGTATGTATGTATGTATTTTCAATTTAGGACTTAATTTTTATTTATTTATTTATCTTTTCTGACGTTTTTCTTTTGACGATTTCCATGAACGTCTTTGACGATTTTGATGATTTTTTTTCTAATATTTGCAGATTTAATCCATCATTTGTCTGGCAGCTATGGGCACATAAGATCGTTAGCATTTTCAATTTACCGTAACCCTGATGCATAAATCAGACTGTGTTTGAATGATAGAAAGGGAAAAGAGAGTTCAACGGTCTCGGTGACCAGTCAACATCATCTCCGTGTGAGATGACCATTCTCTCAAATTACTCCAGTAGGATATCAAATGTGGCTTGAGTAGCAAAATAAGCGAATGTAGTTTTTTAGAAACAAAATTAATTAATTAATTAAGAAAATGTGTGAATAAATTCTCAAGTACAACAAACAGCCCCACTTCTTTATAAATATATTTACATTCATTTCATTTCAATGATCACGTGTTTTTTCACGTAACTATGAAATTATGTAACGAATGTGGTCTGTACATTTTACGAATCGAATAAGAATCGCATAAAAAAAAAACATTTTAAATTGAAATAAATTCATTATTTCAGCGGTTTACTAACCGGTTCCTTTTGTAATGACCTTGTCTGGTAAACAACTAAAGCAAGTGAAAGAGTGACCGATCAATTATACCCACTATCACTGCATGCTTTTTGGGTTAAATTGATTATTTTTTCTAGGTCAAGATCAATGCAATTTATGTCCAGTTTTTCTATTTGTTTTCATTCAAAATAAAAAAAAACTGAAGTTAGCTTAAAATTAAACTCAAAATAATTAAGACAATACATTACAATTAGAAAATCTCTCAAGATAATTGAATATGTTTTAATTAAATTATTTTCAATGCATAATATTTTCCTTAAAATGTTGGAATTGAACTCTCTGTTTTATGTCTGTGATTTCAAATTTGTATAAAATTAGTTATTGATCGCTCACTGAGCGCTAAAAGTGAGTAAACAGCACTGAAATAATTAATTTTCTTAGGATAGCAAGAAAACTAAATGATAATAGAATAGAATAAATTTCTAAAAGTAAAAATGTTTATTTATCTAATATAGGTCTGAGAATTGGACAACATCTATTTTTTTATATCCATAAATGTGCAGAGAGCGTGGCAAATCATTAAAATATAAATATTTAGGTACATATTGATCGCAGACAAATAAAATTTGATGGGCGTGACAACCCTCCCCTTTCAAGTGATACCTATAACTCTTAAACTACTGAACCGATTTTAACCATTCTTTTTTTTTATTCGAAAGCTTATCAGGTTTAGATAGTTTAAAAAAAAATTCGATATATAGGCGTGGCAAACCTTTAAAATTGTACATTTAGGACCATAGCGATCGTAAACGAATGCAATTTAATGGGTAAGTTCGTAGAGTTGATATCTATAAACTCCCTCAAAATGGGCGTGGCAACCCTGCCCCTTTAAGAGATACCTATAAGTCGGCTAATTCGATCTATATATCAACACCTCCGTTCTATAACGTTCTAAGCCAAAAAATTGTGTTTTGAGTTATGAGCTCTCAAAGTTTTCACGCGCCATAAGGCTCTATGTGAATTCTAAGTAAATTTTTTCCTATAACTTCGAAATGGATGGGCGCATCTTAACCAAATTTTGACAGTATTTAAGTCAGAGAACGTAGAATTTAAAAATGCAAGAACATTGAAAACGTTTTAAGTACACTTAGAACGTTATAGAATGGAGGCGTCGATATGTACATATATAACATGTATGTCTGTTAGTTTTTATTTTGGAGCGAGCGCTGCCCATAATTCGGACTACATATTATTCTTTGTACGCCTCACCTAAATAACGCACCGACTTCGACTAAATTTTGAACTAGATAGACCTGCGTACCGTGTGGGACGAAGTTCCCGGATCGGCTAGTTACTTATAAAATGTTAAAACAAAATTATTGTTGTGCTACAAGTATATTTTCAATAATAGAAAATTAAAAAATCATAATGTTTGTTGACTTACTTATGGCGCCTAGTGTAATTACCTGCTGGAATGTGGTCGTGCAAGAAAATCAAATTATTGGAAATTTTATTGTAAGAGAAAAATGTAAAAAACCAGAAATCAAATGAAAAATTAAAAAATAAGAAAAAATAAAAGAAATACACTTGGGTCTCGTTTTATGCGGATTTTTTTTAGTCGAATTCGAAAACTTATGGAATTTTAAATGAAAAATTTTTTTATGCGGATTTTCAGAATTTTGGTACAAATCATTAATTTTTATATGAAGCTGGAGTATCGTTTTATGCGAATTCAATTTATGACATCTAAGTGTAATACTATACAGTATTCCCTCGATTTACATCGTAGAATGTTCCGCAAAAAGATGACGTAAATTGAAACGACGTAAATCGGATTTCGAAGAACTTATACTATCAGATGCATTTGTTTATGTACATTTTACAAAAACAAAAAAAAAAAAACTAAAATAATTAAATTTTTATTCTAAGTACTGATTTTTTTTAAAGAGGGAGTTCCCCTGATTTTGTATATAAACAACAGAGACGAAGTAAATCTAATGACGACGTAAATAGAAGTTAAGGGAACAAAATTTTTGACGATGTTAATCGAAACATCGTAAATCGAGGGAATACTGTACCGAACATGTATAGATGTTTAGAAAATAAAGAATAAAAAACGGACGGTAGGGATAAAAAATGGTGTTGTGCAGCAGGTCAGAGAGCATTGCAAAATCGATAAAAAAAAAACTAGAAATAGATTATATTTCATCATAAAACAATTCAATGCCACATCTGTTGTAAAGCTGTTATCGAATAATCATGATGAGGTTTATTTTTTCTTATAATTTTATTACTTCCAACACGTTCACTACTGGGATCTTCTTGAATTATTTAATTTTTAAAAAAAATATTTAAAAATAATATTTTCTTGAGTAATTATTATAACAACAAACCATATTTCTAAAAGACAAATGGCATGGAAAAAATAAAAACAAAAATAAAAATATGTATCGACAACACCTATACGTATGTACATGCATTCATGCTTCTTTCATTTCTTTCAGTGATTAAGAAATACCGCCAAAAGCCATAAATAAACAATACAACACAAGCATTAAATATCTTCACTTCGAACATGTATGAGTTCCAATGCAACATTTGTAAGACATACTTGATAAGAAAGCTGCTTAAATTTTTTGTTTTTATTGTTTTAAACCAGGTTTACAAAGATGCTTTGCGGCATAACATAACAGTTTTAAACGGGACGTTGCAAAGAAAACACGAACTTAGACGAAAATTATTTTATAAAAAAAATATTATAAATAAAATTTTAATAAAAAATCAGAAAAAAAAACAAATATTTTTGAGACTAGTATCGCTCTACTGACCCAAATATATTTTCCGTTCGTATCATAACGGTTGTGTGATAAATTGCGTGTGAAATGTGTTGCAAGTTTGGTTGCAAAATTTAAAGAAAATTCAAGAAAATATTACAAAAAATAAAACAAATTTTTTTTAACACATGCATGCTTGAATAAAATTTCTAATCCACAAGCTTTATTGCCTTTTCTCTCACCCATAAAATCCAAAGGAACGCAATTAAAAGCTGTCTTGCTAACATCAAACTCAGAGTTATCATTAGACAGCTGCTGCTGGTTTAACTTGCAACTGAAGTGTTTTATAAATTTTTTTATTTTTTATTTAAAAAATTTTTGCTTAAAAATTTTATGAAAAAAAAAAACAACAGCAAAGCAATTCCTAAAAGTATCAATCATAATTAAATAATTACATATATTTGTGTGTGTGGATGTGTGTGTGCGTGTTTAAGCCAATACATCAATGCTTAAATAAAATTTAAAAGAAAAAAATTAGAAAAAAAAATAAAAAAATTGTAGTTGAAGCTGCTATTGCCGGTTTAGGAAAATGTGTCAACAACTTTAAGTGCAAGAGCAAATAAGTAAGTCATCGTACCAGTAATTGTGAAAAGAAAAAACCAAAAGAAAATTTAATAAAGAAAAAAATACAATAAAACTATTCAAAAACAATTTCAGAAATTTCAATTAAAATTTCAAAACTAACACGGTGCGACAGTGAAAATACACCCAAGTAACTACATAGTCCACATTGTTCAATTAGTTGAGTAGAACTATTTTTTTATATTTCTCGAACCCTCCAAACTTTTTTTATTTGACAAAAACTGTTTTTTTTTTTACTTTACGCACAAATTTCTAAATTACTCAAACATTTCTAACCCGATTTCCAAAAATTTAAATCTTGTTAGAAAGGGGAGAGATGGATCTTTAAAACGGTATATATATCTATTATTCGACTTAATATGCTATGAGATTTGATGAGGTAAACTTGTGAAAAATCGAATTTTTTCATATTTTCAAGTTCGTCCATTCATAGTAGCAAACTTTAATAAAAAAATAACGGATAAGTGATAATATTCTTAAAACCTGTTCTCTTGTGAAGAGATTGAGTCATCATTTAAGTAAATCGGACAAAAATTACCGTAGTTATTATGTAAAGAGCCTAACAGTCGAGTGATATTTTTTTATTTATGAATGAAATGAATGAAAATGAACTTTTAGTTCAAAAATTTTCAAAATTTTTGATGGATCTTAATTGTTTATCGGAAAATGTGTCAATTTCACGTTTTCATGACTTCCAGAAGTTGGCCAATGTTTGCGTTCTGGACGTGAATTTAACACATTTTTCGATAAACAATCAAAGGTCCATCTCTTCCCTTTCCAACTAGATTTAAATTTTAGAAATCGGGTCAAAAATGTTTGAGTATTCTAGAAATTTGTACGAAAACTGAAAATAAAATACATTTTTTTGTCGAATAAAAATGTTTGGAGGGTTCGAGAAATATAAAAAAATACTTTTGACATCTACTCAACAAAACACACAACCTACCCTACCCTATGTCATTAGCCTGGTGTATTTATTTATTTATTTTTTTGTCGCATAGTGTAATCATACATACATAATTTGTCATTACAATCCTTCAGTCAGGATTATTGATCCAGTTTCTCACACCACTTATGTTGTGTGCGTTAAATTTAAAAGTGGCAGAACCTACAGTTTAAAATCGACTCCAAACGATTGAATATAAAGGTTAAGTGAACATAAAAACAAACGTTTTATAAAACGAACTTCTCTCTGTACTAGCTTGTATAAGATATTCTTGGTCTCTGATTTAGATCTTGATTAGATTAGAATGATTAGGTTTAACATCACTTTAATTGAACAGCGTGTGTTAAGATAGGAGCATAAGAATTTTTAGCTAAAGATTTGAAAACATATGTGAAATTTCAAATTTTAATTATGAAAATTAAATGGATTAATCCAATATGTTAACAATATTTACGCATAATAATTCAAAAAATAATATCGTATAATTGAAATTTGTTTCTATATGACTTAATGTATTCAATATATTCTGGCAAAAACTCTGAGAGGAAATAAAATTGCCATAAAAAGCTTCTCAAAAATCTGTAAACTGTAGGTCCCGCCACTCATGTGTAAAATTAACAAACACGGCAGAAGTGGTATGAGAAGTTATTTAACAAAAATACATATTTTAATACAACAAAATTTTTCTAAAATAATATCTTTACCATATCAACCAACAACAAAAAATTTCTTTGCAATTAAATTGTCTATAAAAACTGAAAAGAATTAGATTTCTGATAAATGCATTTACTTGAAATTCCTTCAGTTTTGATCCAACATTAAGAGAATCTACTGTATCAAACGTAAAAATCTATTAATTCCAATGCGGTCTATGCATGACAGAGAAGCTTTCAATATGTTTCTTGAAATCGATTATAATGCGCGAGCCATGAAAATATCAATTGAATATTCAACTTTTTCTTTTGTTTTTTTGATGGATGAACAGAGTTATATTTTATCAAACATGAAGGAAAACAAAAATAAGGATAAGAAAGTCCGTTGACATTAAAATAAATCTTTAATCATTTTAAAATCAACAATAATAGCTGAATGCTTCAATTTAATTGAATTTATTTTCTTTCATTTTATGCGAAATAAAAACAATTTCCCTCTTTTACTACCAGCAATTAAATGTGCGGATAAAGAAAATCTTTTCAATGAGCAAACAAAAAAAAAATTATGAAATATTTCTTGTGGATTATTTAATATTTTATTTGTGGTTTTATTTTTCTTCTTCAAATTAAATGCAATTTTCTTTGGAAGAGTTTCGTTATTAATAGGCATTTTTTTAATTTTAAATAAATTGATTTATACGGGAGTACTTTCCATATTTTCTTATAAAATGATTGTAGACCACAATCCTTGAATTATAAATCGAATATTAATGCATACAGGATAATGGCAATAAACTAAAGTTTGTCTACAAATTCCAATAAAACAGTTTCTAAATAACAGTAAATATTAGGAAAACTATAAATCAACATGCCAACATGCCGAGAAGCTGAGGTTAACAATATTAATCAGTTGCTTTCTAGCTTAACTAGACTTCAGACAGGATTAAAACCCAGCTTCTCATACCACTTTTGTTGTGTATGCTAATTTTGTCTATGACTGCCTGGACCTACATTTTAAAAACGACATCGAACAGCAGATTTTTGTGAAACTTTTCATGACAATTTTATTCACTTTGAAGAGTTTTTGCCAGAAATCTGCTGAGAGGAAGTCGCCGAAGAAATATATTTTCGTTGCCATATTGTGGATAATCTACTAATTAAGTTAACTAACTAAGAGAAATGTTATCCTATTTTTAACTGATTTATTTGAGTCTGAGAGAATAAACACGTTGTATAATGCTATAGTTTTTATCGGACAGCTTCCGAAAAATGTTTGCAATTGTAGGGTAACATAAGTAGGCGGCTTTGTAAGACTGTAGATTGTTTAATTTAATATTTTTTTAACTTTATGGTACACTGTCACCTACGTACATTCATTATGTTGCATCAAATCGCCCAGTAGCCATCGTCTGCTTATACGTCTTCCATAAACATTTTTAAAATGAAAATTTAAATAAATTTTTGTACGTTTTTTTTACATACTTTTTGGATAGTTTTTCATAAACTCGTAGTTGTTGTTGTTGATGTATATTAAGTCCACAATCAAATACATTCAAATCCACAAATAGAAAGAAAATCAAAATAATAAAAAATATGATAGAAAAAGTTTGCAAACAATCAATATAAATCTGTAATCATTTTAAAATCAACAATAATAGATGGATGCTTCAATTTAATTGAATTTAATTTCTTTCATTTTGTGCGAAATAAAAACTATTTCCCTCTTTTACTATTGTGAATTAAATGTGCGGATAAAGAAAAATAATTATGAAATATAAGTAGTTTGTGGATTTCTTTAGTACAATTGTTTAATAATTTATTTGTGGCCATTTGTCATATTTCTGAAGTCCTGATATTTGATTTCGAAATTACTTTCTTGTAAAAACGTTCTTGTAAATTTCATACGTTGCGGCTAATAAATGATTTATTGGAGAACTCCCTTAAAATGTGATTAGTGCGGTATTTACTAAGGCATAAGAAAAACAAGATGAATTGAATAAATACCAAAAAAAAATTCCAATTATAAATGATTAAATGCCAATCATTGGAACATAATCATATTATTTAATATGAACAATACATGAACTATACAGAATTAATTCTTTGATGACTAAATAATTTTGGAATCTTACACAAATAACTTAATACTCCTATTATTAAAATTTGTATCTTCCGGTGTGATATATTTTTGCTTGAAGTTCAAAGTTTAATGAACTTGTAAAATCAACATAAAACACTACCCTCATGCAAGTTCAACAATTCAATTATGTATGGCTGATGATATAATTTTTTTAATACTCTCTTAATATAATTTGTTGATTAAATTGACTATGAAGTCTGGGTATGAACAATTGTCAACAAACATTTTTTTTTAATTTAAATATAAATGTAAAGTTAAATGGAAAATAAAACAAACGAAAGCTGGCAAAGAAAAACAAATAAATGCCAGCTTCAAATGGCAAGTTGTAGCAGACGATAACTTTAAAGTGTTGTATTAACCCACCTCATAATTTTTATTAGAAATTAGATACATACCAGATATCAGCAATGTATCGTTTTTCCGCTACTCAAAGGCACTCTTACAATTTTGAGTATGAGTGAATCAACAGAATTAAAATTCAACTACTCTGATTCATTCGTACTCGCTACAACATTGATTTATAAGTATAAGTAGCAATGAGTATGAGTACAACGTTGACATTCATAAGCATGATATAAATTCAACATGATTCATAAATTTAGAAAAATACTTGTAACACTTATAAGTGATTCGAGTGGCTCGAATCATTCATCAAAATTTACAGCCTTTGTTGCTGTTGCATATACAAACAAAGAAGAAAGGAAAGACAAAAGACAACTAGCAAAGCATACACACAATCTTCTTGTGAAGATCTAAATGTTAAGTAGAGACGAGTCGAATTCAATATTGTTAAGTATGAAAACGACGAGTACTTGCAACTTTGAGTATGAGTAGTAAGAGTGTCATATTAAAATAAGTATAGATGCGTATATGTATCAGAAAGTATAACTATGATTCGAATCTACTCATCGTTTTGAATACTCGTTGCTGATCTCTGATACATACAATACTAAATGCATTTTTATGCAGATCTTGTCCAACATTTAAATATTTAAGTGCATTTCGAAGTAGAAATACTCTAAAACATCTTCAAAATAAACAAAAAAAAAATAAGAATCAGTACTAGAACATAGAAATTTAATTTAATTTGTTTGTTTTTTTTTTTGTTTTTTAGATAATAAAATTCTGTTGTAATTATTCATGTAGATGAAAATAATTTCATTTATTTGTTTACATTTTTATTTCCCTATTATACCATAAATGTTTCAAATTTACTCTATTAGAGTCAACAACACAAAAAAAAAAAGCAAAATTTAATACAATTATTCGTCTATAATTTTCTTTAATGATAATATAAGAGTTGAAAAATAAAAACTAAATTTATACAAAACCGCACAGATAGATGGTATCATGTAATGCATTTGATGGTCGGTATTCATGTTTGATATCAAGATATCACTAAAGTTGTACGCGCAACATTCAAAACAAAATACACTCAAAGAAAATATAAATTTACAACATCTCAACTGAATATTTTGTATTTATTATTCTTTTAATTTATCAGAATGGGCCTGAATGTTGGCTTAAGTGGGACCTAAGGGTCCGGTCAAATCTAATACATAAAATTCTCATGTCACGGTGTTAATGGTTAAACTCCTCCGAAATGGAGCGACTGATGGGTGGGTCAGAGAATCGGACAACATATATTTTCCATATATTTTTTGATGGGTAAGTTCGTAGAGTTGGTATCGACGATCCTACAAAAAATGATAACGTGATAACCCTCCCCCTTTAAAAGATACCTATAAGTCGGTTAATTCGATGATTTATAACTACATACGGTTAGCTTCTCTCAGCAGATTTCTAGCAAAAACTAAGTAAAATTGCCATTAAAAGTTTCTCAAACAAATCTGTCCTTCGGAATTGATTTTAAATTGTAAGGAAAGCTGAAGGGTTGTAATTACCAATTAAAATAAAAGACAATAACCTGGAAATACAAGGGCCCATGTAATGTTAGGTTGTTCTGAAAAGATTCCTTATTCGACTTTGTTGCGTGACGTTTGTTGAGAGGTGTAAACGAATATCATAATGGATTAGAACGCAAAACCAGGATTGAAAACTAGTTCAGGTAGCCAATATTTTCACAGGATCATAGTTCTACATTTCAATGTTTTTTTGGCTTTCAGTCTTATTACCGCGTTCGTAGCCAACATCTTTAGCGGTAGCCAGTTAAGGATAGTAAGTCCATACCTTGGATGTTATAACCCCAAGGGTATATGTTCGACACCATTCTCATAAGCCGTTATAACCGCACTTGAAAATTTCTTTTGTTCTGAATCAACCACCTAATCGTGGCCCCTTGTGGTCCCGTTTAATAAAGTTTGATTAATTATAATGTTGTTTAACCACTACATATCCTTAGGGTTATTACCCCAGTTTAGGCATATTTTTCTCCTGCAGTGAGATAAAGTGCAATAAAACCGCATTAGTGCTTCTGGATTGTGTATTAAAGTTCCAGTTAAGTGCACTCATAGCATTCTCAGTGAATTCTGAATGGAATGTTGGTAGTCAATTCTACCATATAGTAGAATGTTTCTCCTTCTCACCTCATTTATTTACTTTATTTTCTAATTTTTTTTTTCACTAGTTTCAAATTTCTTGTTAATTAATTCAACTTAACAGTGGTGTTTGCCTTATAACAGATAAATATTTAACATTTTATTTTAACATAACCTTCCTGTTAACAAAAATTAACATCAATCAAAGAAAAAAATATCACACCCTATAAATAAAATTACCATCTTTATGTCATTTCTTCTTCTGCTAAATAACAGTCATCCCTAAATAAGAGTGGCAAGCGTTTTTTCGCTTTCTAAGGCAGCGGCAACACTTTGCAATAAAAACTCTGGTTCTAAGAATAATAATAGATTTGATTTAAAAAGTTAAGATAACTTCTAAATTTTCTTTAAGTGTACCTTTAATTACATCTTATACAGTAAACACCATGCAAATATATTTCATGAAATTATTAAAGCAAGCCTTTACAGATTTACTTTGTTAATATGATTTTGTATTGTTATTTTAAAAATTAAAAAAGATCAATTCGTTTAGATGTTCGAAATCCCTTTAATTTTGATCCAACATTCAGAGAATCTACATTGTCAAATGTAAAAACCTATTAATTCGAACGCTAGTCATGACAAAGAGGCTTTCAATGCGTTTCTTGAAATCGATTATAATGCGCGAACCATGAAAATATCAATTGAATATTCAACTTTTTCTTTTGTTTTTTTAATGGTTGAAAAGAGTTTCATTTCATCAAACATGAAGGAAAGCAAAAATATGAATAAGAAAGTCCGTTAACGTTAAAATAAATCTTTAATCATTTTAAAATCAGCAATAATAGATGGATGCTTCAATTTAATTGAATTTATTTTCTTTCATTTTATTCGAAATAAAAACTATTTCGCTCTTTTACTACCATGAATTAAATGTGCGGATAAAGAAAATCTTTTAAATGAGCCACAAAAAAAAATTATGAAATATTGCTTGTGGATTATTTAATATTTTATTTGTGGTTTTATTTTTCTCCTCAAATTAAATGCAATTTTCTTTGGAAGAGTTTCGTTATTAATAGGCATTTTTTTTAATTTTAAATAAATTGATTTATACGGGAGTACTTTCCATATTTTCTTATAAAATGATTATAGACCACAGTGGATAATGGCAATAAACTAAAGTTTTTCTACAAATTCCAATAAAATGGTTTCTAAATGACTGTAAATATTAGGAAAACTGTAAATCAACATGCCAACATGCCAAGAAGCTGTGATTAAACATATCAATAAGTTGCCTTCTAGCTTAACTAGACTTCAGACAGGATTAAAACCCAGCTTCTCATACCACTTTTGTTGTGTATGCTAATTTTATCTGCCTGACAGCCTGGACCTATAGTCTAAAAACGACACCGAACAGCAGATTTTTGAGAAACTTTTCATGACAATTTTATTTTAGTTTTTGCCAGAAATATGTTGAGAGGAAGTCGTTGAAGAAATATATTTTCATTTTCATATTGTGGAAAATCTACTAACAGCTATTATTACAACTTGCCGTTAACTAAAGGGAGGATTTTAACCTATATAACGCATATAAATTGTTTTTCATTATTATGAGTACCCAATAAGATGAAGTGAAGTGAGCGTTAAATTAAAGGAAGAATCGTCCTGCCAGTAACTTTTAAAGTTAACTTTATGTTTGAACTTGTCATATTATATATTATTTTCAATATGGCAACTTCAAATTTAAACAAAATGGGTATATACAACAAAAAAAAAACCAAGTCCGCCGTTGGCACTGCGTTTAAAACAAAACTTGTTTAATTGAGCAGAGTTATCGACATTGCACCGGCGCTGTCATATTTTTGAAAGAAATTAATTTTATTTTATCTGTAAGTTGTAATAACGAAAAAAAGTTAAATTTAACTTTACAGTACCCTTTAGCTAAACCCAGGTTTAACGGTAAGTTGTAATAATGGCCTTAAATAACTAGATAACTTAGATAACTAAATAAGCGGAATGTTACCCTATTTATAACTGATTTATCTTTTGAATCTGAGAGAATAAACACGTTGTATAATGTCATAGTTTTATATCGGACAGCTGGTGAAAAATATTTGCAATTGTAGGGTATCATAAGTAGCCGGCTTTGTAACACTAGCCTGTTTTTTTTTTACTTTTTATGGTGCGCCTACATTATGTTGCATCAAAAATACAATCGCCCAGTAGCCATCGTCTGCTCAAACGTCTTCCTATAAACGTTTTTAAAATTCAAATTTAAATAATTTTTTTTACATATTTTTTGTTTAGTTTTTCATATACATATGTATGTACTCGTAGTTGTTGTTGTTGTTATATATTAAGTACGTAATCAAATACATTCAAATCAACTATGGTACGTAGAAATGTACGCTTCCACATACGATACGTTTAACTAGACATAGGTTTGCGAGTATTGTTTACTTCATTACTTCTTTGGGGTTTTTTGCCTTTTTGTTGTTTTTTTTTGCTTCTTTATTTGACAGCTTTAAAACGCGTTTTATTGTTGTTGTTGCTTTATGTGATTTTAAATCTTCTTCGCTTTCCCTCTCTAGTTTCCTTAACCAACAATTGTTTGTTTAATTTTGTTGCTGTTAAGCCAAAGGGGGCCTATCACTTTTCTTTTCGTTTTGTTATGGCTTTTGCTTTCATCTTTATTTTCTTTTTCTTCTTGGATGTCTTCTTTATTTGTTTTATGACGACTTCGATTTTTTCTGTTTTTCTTGTGGCTTTATTTTGGGTTACAAATTTTTTTCAAGGTCGTTGGTCAACGCTGCTTATGCTGTCATACACTCATTTACTGTTTGGTTTGGTTGAATGTTTATAAGTAAAGTTGGCTTCCCAACTTGTTTTGGGATGTTCGAAGAAGAAAAAAAAAAAACCAGAAATGATTTCATTTGTTGTTCGTTATTAATAGTAATAATGTTGGCAACGCCTTTAGCCAGATAGTTGACCCCATTTTTTTTAGGGTTTAACCACATTGCCTTAATGAACATACACCAACAAGAAATTATGATATCACTCGTGATTGTCATCATGTAGGATGAGAGATGGTTTGGCATGGTTTTTTTAGAGGAATGAAACGAGTACGAACGTATGTATTTTACATGCGAAAATAATTTCATAGATTTGTTGTAATAAATTAGTGTTAAGTAATTAGCATTTGGAAAAATGTGTAACTTGAAAGTACATACTGAAAAAGTGACTATTCAAGATTTAATGCTTTAAAAAGGTTTTAAGCAAAGCAACATACTGCATAGACGGATGTATTAGATAACATTTGATCGGCAATGGTATTCCTATCACCCAAAATCCAAAGCCAGTATTACCAATAAAAGACCAGTACCTAAAGATACTAAAGGGTAAAATAAAATGGTCAATAATGAAGGGGAAACAGGGAGAGAGAAATAAAAAACAGCTTAGGAGTAAGCTTAATTTTCACACATATATACTGAGCGCAATTTCCATTATAAAAAATATATTTGTAGCACAACAATAATTTTGTTTTCTGATTTTGTTTTAACATTTTATAAGTAATAAATTAAGGTTTTTATTTTTGGAAATTTATTCGACTATTCTCATTTAATTTTCTCGCTATCCTAAGAAATAGTGGTGTTTACTTACTTTTGGCGCTCAGTGTACGTATCTATAATGTATACGAAACCAGGATATCAATGGTACCTTTATAGCAAACATAAATACTTTCTAGAAAAAATAAATTAAATTAGCTGAACGAGGATTTCTGTAACGCCATTATTTGCATAAGTTCAAAGGGCATAATAGGGCGGGTCGCTCCCTATGGACAAAATAAAAGGTTGAGTCAGTCACCCCCTAGGATTAAAGATATATTAATAACATTTCCAAAAATATAAAAATGATTTATTTGCCACGCCTAGAAATACTGCCCCTTTTGTTTTTTATATACTATCTCGCCATTTTAGGTCCGATCGTAACATATCATATATCAGTGGTTGTGGCTTGACAGGCAGCTACATTTCACTCTAAGACGATTTCTTAATTCGACGTCATATTCTAATACGCGACTTTTGCTATCTCGGATCCTTCCCCAAAATCAGTAATTGTAGGCTATGCAGGAATAAAGAGCAGTGGATTATATAAAATATTCGCCATTAACAGCCATTTTACAGACATTTTAAAATGTTCAAATATTCATTCACAACCGTTCAAAAATGTATTTCAAATTTATTTATACTTTAAATGGATGGATGATTAGGATTTTTCTTCCTTTTTAAAGGGACTATTAAACGAACCTTGAAACATAGAAGTGGATTTCCTTCGAATTTTTCAGTTTCCTTTATTATTTTAACAAAAGACCGAAGGAAGGTTGGAAATGAAAATATTTCGTGACTTTAGAGTTCAATATGGGCGACCTGAGGACATGTCTAGTTTTGTTCACCATCTGCTCAATTTATTTACGTTTTTAATGAGGATAGCATTGAACAATTAATTGAATTCGATGGATGTACCCATCACAGTCCAATATACATAAATTTTATAAATATATATTGTTTCCAACCTCAAATAAGTTTACATGAAATGGATGTAATTTCATCACATTATGAAACGAAAAAGAAAACTTCTTGGAAAAAAATTTAATTTTTCAAAATTTTAATAAAATTTGATGATCGTTACTAATTTGCTTCTAATGCCAGTAGTGTGAGGGTCGTGGATTCGATTCCCACCAGAGACTCTGGTGTGTGACACTACACCGAGCACATGATCTTTTTTTAATATAATTTGTAATTGTATTGTAATTAATACATAAATAAAAAAAAAATAATTTGGTCGCTTATAGTTTTCAAATACAGTAGAAGTCCTATTAGTTCAGCAGCCAACAGTCCGGAATGCCCCATAGTCCGGCATCGCTCTCCGATCGAAAGCCACTCGGCAGTTTTCAAGGCAGTTCGGGATCATTCGCAAGTGCTCGCTGATGTTCGGAAACATTTTGGTGTTCTGCAAAAGTGTGTCTTTAAAGCAAATAAAAACGCTCGAGAGCTATTCGGAAGTTTTGAGGGTAGTCCGGGATCAACTCAGTATTGTTTGGAAACAATTAGCGGCCGGCTAGTCTTAGCTGTCACAATAAATTCAGTGCAGCTCCGTTAATTAATAACGAAGCGCCTTTGCTACTTCTTTGTGCGTTTTCAAATTGTTTACGAAAAAAATATTTTCGTTTTAATTGTACATTGACCATGTTTTCAAAAGAACTAACCGATTCGGATATTATTAACATTGTAGTGAACTCTTACCCTACTTAAAATCTTGAAGAAACTGACTCAGATGTCGAAACGGAAGAAAAAGAAAAAATTAGTTGGGCAGAATCTACAGAATCTCTCACTAAGTTTATCGCTTTTGCTGAGGCTAGTACTAGCTACAGTGCTTCAGAATTTATTGATTTCGATATCATTAGAAATAAATTTTTTAAGAAAAGATAAGAAAACAAAAAGATATTCAATATGAAATATGTTTTACAGTATGTGTACAACATTATAAAAAATGTAAAATAAACTTTGTAGTATGTACTTGGATACTGTATACACACGATAGTCGTTCTGGAACGTGTCGGATTATCGGACTGTATTTCTGTATAGTTAAAAATTTTGACCCAATGGAATTCTAGGACTTATTTAATGTCAATAAAATTAAGATCCAACAAAAAACATATTGTAATACTTTTATTATAATAATATTTTTATAAAAACAAATAGTATGCAAATGTATGGATATGATTATCAAAGAGGCACTTTTAGCCATAAAATTAGGTCACTCTATATAATATACCTACACTCAAACACACATTCGAATTCCATAACCAGATAAAATGCAAAATAATAAAAGAAAGACAGTCTCCAAAAATATACTCAAGAAATAAGTAAAAAAAAGAAACAAAAACATTAAAGAAAACTAGTTTTGCAAGACATTGTTTCTGGTGGCTGCTGTCGGACACCACCACCAAGCAAGACAATATCGTACCGAAACGATACAGATGATTGAGGCCTTGGTAGTTATACTTGTGTCAATAGATCAAGTATTTGGTAGTTATACTCAGTCGAAAACTTTCGAACTTCTTCCTTATAGTGGTGAAATTTTCAATTGAACAACCAGAACGAATATGTTTTTGCTATTATTTAAATGAATTACGATTTATATCATACCTGTCAAATCAAATTTTTTTATATACAGTCAACCCTTCTATAACGTGGTACTATCAGAACGCGGTTACCATATAACGCGGGTCTGAAATTTCGACAGCCCTCCTATAACGCGGTACTCATATAGCACGGTTTGCGTTCAACTTTATCCCATAAGTTCCTTCCGCACAGCCTATGAATGAATAGTAACCAGATATTGTAAGAGGGTTTAATAGAAGTTTTATTTTCGACGCAAAAGCAGTTCCGAGATACAGTACCGTGCAAAACAATATCAGCGGGATTTTCAATTTTAAAAAAACAATGAATGAAGATGAACCAAGTGAAGATAAATAGTAAAAAATTACATTATTTTACAAGGCTTTCTTAATTTTGTTGGAAACCAGTCTTTTAGTTTAGTTTTTATTTCATTTTTTTTTGTCAATCCTTATATGAACTCTTGAATTCAATAAAAATAATTTATAATTTATCTTGCCTTTGTATTTCTTGGTCACCATATAACGCGGTACGAATGATATGATTTGTACTAATTCTGTGTTTCTTATAGCGCGGCTTCCATACAACGCGATAGACGGTTTCCATAGAATGCGCTACGTATTAGCCTGGTCTTTGCCTGAAATCTGAGTTTCTTATAGCGCGGTTTCCATATAACGCGGTACGCACTCACCGCGTTATAGGAGGGTTGACAGTACATCATACAGATACATCAGACTCATACAATACGCATGATATTACTGATTTCGACTCTCCTTGACTCACCGAAGCAAAAAATAAAATACATTTCTTGCTGACTTTGTCTTTCCTTTTTTTCTTCGGTTGTAAATGCAACAACAACTAAGACTATAAATTTTGATGAATGATTCGAATCATTATAATACTTATATAATTATAATACTTATATTATAGATATTTTTCTAATTTTATAAATCTGAATGAGTATAAGTCAAACATATTTTGAATGTTATAAGTTTGATGTCAACATTGTACTCATTACTCATTGCAACCTGTACTTATAAATCAATTGAATTTTATTGCTATTGACCCACTCATACTCATAATTGCATGAGTACTTCTGAGTAGCAAAAAAAAAAAGGTTCATTGGTCATCTCTGATATATGTACTTTGTTATTTAAGTCTTAATTGATCTGATCTGATCTTTCAAGCCGCAAAAAAAGGAACTCGAAACTGAAAAAAGTCTCTATAAAAACAGAGATCCAACAAACAGTGTCAATAATAACGAAACTGTGATATTAATGCCATGTAATGTAGGGTGCTTACAAATACATTTCTTACTCGTCATCCGTTACCAGTAACAGGCATATTCAAACGTAAAATTTCTCAAACCTGTAATGAATGAATGAAATTTTTTGCTCTCTCGGTTAAACATTTGGACATAACAGTCGACAGATATTTCTTTTGGATCCCCAATATCAATATCAGAATGTGTCTGCAAATGTTTTGACATTTTACCAGTTTTTCAAATACAATACTTTTTTTTTAAATACTTCATCATATGTGAAGTGTATGTATATTTGTCAACCAAATGACTACTTATTGCATTACAATTTACATTTGCCATATGTAAACGTCAATATTGTGTATGTACAAAAATAGCAGAGGAGTAATACTATGTTCAGACATGCACTTTTATTAAATCAATATTCGGTTTATTGAAAACAATATTTTTAGCGTTCAGACATATAATCTACGAAAATTTATTTGACAGCTGGTAAACTAAACAGATGATTGCTTCAACAACATTGCTTTTTTAAATCTCGCAAATTAGTGCCAAAAAATTTTATTGAAAAAATGGAAAACATTGTAACATTTAAAAAGGTATTGCTAATGATTAACCGAAACGCCGAAACGGTTCAAGGGACAACTTGCAACTCAAAAGTGGCTTTCCTCAGAAGGATGAGAAAGAAAAATTTGTTAATATTGGCATTGTCATTGTTTACATTTGAGTTGTCAAATATCAATAGAAAGTGTTCGGAAAAAAGTAATATACTCACTGAACGTACTTATCACAGGGTTGTATTTAAAGTTTTAATCAATATTATAACAATTTATAAATTTATTAATCAATAATTAATTGAAATTTTATATGAAATATTGATCTTAATAATGGCATTTATTGCGATTTACGCAATAAAAGTGCCTGTCTGAACACGATATAAAGGAAGAGTATTCAAATTTCATTATTGTAATGTAAACTGAAAAGATATTTTCTTCTTGATGAAACTAATACCCTGTTCAGACATGCACTTATATTGAGAAAATCGCAATAAACGGCATTATTGATCTCAATATTTCATATAAAATTTCAATTAATTATTGGTCAATAAATTCATAAATTGTTATAATATTGATTAAAACTTCAAATACAACACTGTCTTAAGTACATTTAGTAAGCATACTACATTTTTCCGAACACTTTCTTTTGATATTTGACAACTCAATTGTAAACAATAACCATAAGCATAAGTTTACTATTCTGCTAGCTATCCAATATTATCAAATTTTTATTTCTCATCCCTCAGAGGAAAGCCACTTTAAAGTCACAATTAGTCCCTATTAACCGAAACAGCTCGGCGTTTCGATTAATCATTTGGAATGTTAAATTGTTTTCCATTTTTTTCTAAAAAATATTTTTGGCACTAATTTTGCGTTTAAATTAAAGGCAATTTTGTTGAAGCAATCAGCTGTTTTGTTTACCAGCTGTTCGTATATTATATATCTGAACGCTAAAAATATTGTTCTCAATAAACCGAATATTGTTTTAATAAAAGTGCATGTCTGAACATAGTATAAAGGACTCAGAAAAATGGTTAATTTTGCAAATTTTTAAAAATCCAAGAATATGCTCTTATCCAAAACCTGTTACTTTTATTGAATTATTTCTTATATTTTATCTTTTACTAAGGGTCTATTTCATTAAATTAGAATTTGAAGTTATATTAAAATACACAGATTTAGACTATATTCAGACATGCACTCCTATTGAGTTAATATTCGGTTTATTGAACACAATATTTGAAGTGTTCAGACATAATAATATACGTTTCAGACATAATAACATTCATTTAACAGCTGGTAAACAAAAAAGCTGGTTGTTTCAACAACATTGTTTATATTTTGTTATTTTGTTTGTTTATTGTTTTTTGACATTTGAATTGTCAAATATCAACAGAAAGTTTTCAGAAAATTTTAATGTACTCATTGGATGTACTTACGGCAGTGCTGTATTTTAAGTTTTACTTAATATTATAACAATTTGCGTATTTATTGCGCAATTAATAATTGAAACTTTATATGAAATATTGTACTTAGTAATGGCGTTTATTGTGATTTACGCAATAAAAGTGGAACATAGTATTATCTACAATTTAAAAAAATAACCTCCTCAAGCCGCATGAAATGGACAATATTAATATAATACAACGAAGTCTATGGGGATTTTTGCTGACCACGACTATAACGAACAAAAATTTAAGCAATTATATGTATTTGAAACGAATTTAAATTCCAAAAGGTTCTTTGTATTGCGTACTTATCGTTAAACAACAACGTTTACTACCATATTTATGAAATTAGGTACGTTGAATGGAAGTATTTTAGACGTAAAGACAGACAGTGTTGCCGTTTTTAGGTTCTTTCTAACCAAAACTGATTTTTTTTATAATATGGTTTTGGTCATTATCTTTATTTTCAAAAAATTTAATTTAATTAATTATTGTAAATTAAATAAAACATAATTCGATTATAATTATTGATTAAAAATTAAAAAAAGAAATCGAAGAAAACTATGAATTTAAATATTTGTCGTATATATTTTCATATTTTAGGGATTATTATTTTTGAAAAATTGTTTCCTTCTTGGCAACACTGGTGGTTGGAAAACCTTGTTCGTTCTTTCAACACATAAATTTCAAATAGCACATCCATTTTTTGTGTCGGATGAATGAAAATGGAAAAATTAGCTTAACTTAATTTCGTTGTTACAACTTACGGATAAAATAAAGTTAACTTTTTCCAAAAATAAGGCAATGCCGGAGCGATGTCGATAAAACTGCTCAATTAACAAGTTTCTTTTAACGCAGTGGCAACGACGGCCTGTTTTGTTGTTGTAAATGCGCATTTAGATTAAAAATGAAGTTGCCATATTGAAAATAGTATATAATATGGCAGACATAAACTTAACTTTAAAAGTTACCAGTAGGATAATCCTCCCTTTAACCTAATGCTCACTTCTACCATATTGTCCATTTATGATAATGAAAAACAGTTTATCTGACCATTAAAATCCTCTTAGCAAGTTGTAATAATGGCTCTGAATGGGTTAAACAAAATATACTTTCATCCAAAATCTATGCAATATAAATTGGTGGTAATGTCTTTTTAAAGTCAATCAAATTTAATTTGTAACTTATTCATACGTAAAGTATTGCATACTTTTGGGTGTCTATATAATTTTCGATAAAGTACCAGATTGTAAAAATAAATAAATGAGAGTTTTATTATATTAGATTTGGGTAATATAAAGACGATAATTGGGAATCAAGAATATGACCGGAACCTCAACACCATTTATCATTAAGATTTAAATCCTATTTGAAACTAAGAAATATTCCAGAGTTCAAGTTGAATTTAAGAATATTTTACGTGAATTTGACAAGTTTAAGTTATAAATTAAGAAAATTCCAAATGATGTGAAGCAATTATAATTTAAATTGATTGTAAATATATTATTTTAATTAAAAAAAAAATTGTTTTAAAAATTTTAAAAAATAATTACTGAATAGTTTATTATACGAAAAGAGTAGAAAACTTACTCTAATCAGATAGTCATTGTAATATCGATGGATCAATCCGTAAAGATAAAGATTGGTTTTAATTTTAAATTTTATGATTTATTAATTACAGTACAATTAAAAATTATATTTAATTATTGTGTAAATAAAACCAGAATCTCTGGTAGAAATGGGACCAACAACCCCCGGCCTAAGAGTCGAGTGCACTATCCACTAGATTGCCAGGACACCTTATTTGTATGTAATATCTATGCAATCTCTGTTGTTCAAATGATGATAAAGAAGGTCTCGAGTAAATAATTAACAGTATTAATTAGCCCTCAGTGAAATAGTCGAAAAGTAAATAAAAATGATCTGCGCGAAAAGATGTTTGCCCCAATAAGCTTGTTCATAGGCAACATATACATATCTACTCATAACTTAATAACAACAAAAGGGAGCAGCCTATGTATGTAAGAAACATGGTTGGTCTACTCACCACCAGTATTATGTGTTTTAATTTTATAAGTGACTGGTAGGACCTACGGCTTAAAGTCGAATCCGAACGACAGATTTTCATGGCAATTTTATTTACTCTCAGAGTTTTTGCCAGAAGTCTGCTGAGAGGAAGTCGCCGAAGAAATATTTTCAAATTTTCGTTTTGATGTCTGACTTAGGATTTGGACTCCGACCTTACGTCCAGACGTCGGCACAAAGTGAACATAATAAAAAAGTGTGTGTATTTGTGAGAGGTATGTGTATAAGCCAAAGGAAAATTGTTAGTAATATTTTCAAGTGTACGTTTACTTTGTACTTTGGATTTATAACTGATATACAAAAAATTTCAAAAAAAGACCTGCTTCACAGAAAGCTGACAAGCAACTGAATGCATTTTTACGGTTTTTTTTTTAACGAACAATATTGATGTTCGTGTTCCATGTGTGTAAAAAGCCGAAGATGATTTTCCCCTGAGGGATATTAGTGCGTCCTATAAGCCAACACACTACCTACTGGACTAAGGCATATTTAAATGGATAGCCGTTGGAGGTCGACAACTTATGAATTGAAATGAACTATCAAATCTCACTAGTATCCATATGCGATGCTCTCTGCCAGAGATATCTGTAAATTATTTTTGACAACTCACTGACTACTGTGCTCAAATTGAACCTCTATTCACTGAATCTAAGATGAAAACAAAATCGCTACAATGACGTAAATCAGACGCTTGCCTTTATAGAAGAGATAATTATCGCTTCAAAAACATAAACCTACTAGAGACTGCATTACAGCTATTCACTAGGCAACTATTTCTTAATTTCATTTGGAATATTCTGAATTAAAAATTTTAATTTCTCAATTTCCTTTGAATTGTTCTCAATTTCAATGCATAATGGTTTTGTTCGTCATAATGATGTGGTCCTAGTCTTACATATGTATAATTACATGTGCTACAGACGAAGTACATATGTGGCAAATGTACAAGTGAGAAATTTTTTAACTGGATCATAGAAGAATCTTGTTAAGATATCTTATCAAGTGGAATCAATTGTCCACATTAAGATCTGATTTAACTTCACTAAAATTATGGTAAATTTGATTATCAGACTAACATAGTCATTTGTGAGTATGGTTTCAAGGTTTCTGGCACTCTTTTTTTTTTTTGTTCAATTTTTGAAATTTCAATCGTTTTACATAATAACCACCATTGATGGCGAGACTGATATTAAATTAACGCAACTCAACCTTCCAACCCAATTAGTTGTTAAACAGTGATTGATTTGGATAATAAATCAGACCGGAAGAACATGCCAAAATTTTAATATTTTTTTACGATTAATTCGTAATAAATTTTATTGTTAATAAAAGTTTTATTAACACAAACATTTTAAACTTGTTTAACACAAAATATTAAATTTATTGAGGAACGTATTCTAATATAAATTGTATCCAACTGATGGGTATCCCATTATAACATGAAAAAATTGGAAAAACTTCGAAAATATTGTGAATAATTTTTATGTTAATTTTATTGAATATTTAAACTTGTTATAGGTTCTTACTGTTTTAAGTTTTTGTTTATTTTAAATGATTAAGATTGTGAATTTTTATCTTTAGTTTGTCCCATGTGTTTGAATTTAAGCAAAAAAAAAAAAGAATTCTTCTCGAAAGAAATTTTTGCCAGTCATTTGAGGATTTCAACAATCTTTTATCCATGAACACTAGACTAGACGGTGGTTACTGATTTTGTCTGACTAATAAATATTTTTATTTCTATTCTTTTTTGTTCTTCTCTTTATTAAGAAACCGGATCTACAAAAGCTTCAGCTAATTTAAAAAAAAAAATATTTTTTTTTGTGGTTCAGCCTTAAGATGTTACTATTAAATATCGAATTAAAAGAGAAGCCGCCTAATAAAATGTTGATAATGACAGTAGTGAAGATGGTTTTATTTCTAATTTTCTTGAATTTGGCAATTACATCACGCTAAATATGATTGCAGATTTCATACATTGAAATTTGATTCGTTATGCTATTCAATATCAATTTTTCACTTCAAATTCGATATTCATTCAGATTAAAATGCATTCCCTCGAAGAAAATGGTTTTGATATCAATCTGCTCTGTTACTTTTTGAATGAACTGTCAGCGCTTAATAAATGGTTTGTGCTCCTGAGTAAACTAAATTCTCCACATAGTGCTTCGTAAAATTTGAATTTGTTGTGGCGACATTCTCATTTACAGCACCACCGTTTTCAATATTCGATCCAATTTGTTGTCCTTATAGACAAATGACTTTATAATACCAATACTATATTCTTGTATGCATCATTATTGCGTACATCGCAATTAAAGCCAATATTGATCTCAATATTTCATATAACATCTCAATTAATTATTGCTCAATTAAATGGTAATTGTTATAATACTGAGTAAAATTTTAAATACAGCACTGTCATGAAATTATAAGTAACCGAACACTTCCTGTTGTTATTTGACAAACAAAAAAAGTAAAAAAACAAAACAAAACAAAAACAATGTTGTTGAAACATGCAGCTGTTTTGTTTACCAGCTGTTAAATGAATATTGAATATGCTGAATATTATACCGTGTTCAGACAAGTACTTTTATTGCGTAAATCGCAATAAATGCCATTATTGAGATCAATATTTCAATTAAAATTTCAATTAATTATTGATCAATAAATTCATAAATTTTTATAATATTGATTAAAACTTTAAATACAACCCTGTCATAAGTACGTTCAGTGAGCATATTACTTTTTTCCGAACACTTTCTATTGATATTTGACAACTCAAATGTAAACAATGACAGTGCCAATATTAACAAATTTTTCTTTTTCATCCTTCTGAGGAAAGCCACTTTTGAGTTAACCGCAACAGGTCGGCGTTTCGGTTAAGAATTAGCAATACCTTTTCCAATGTTAAATTGTTTTCCATTTTTTCGATAAAATTTTTTTGGCACTAATTTTCGAGATTAAAAAAAAAGCAATGTTGTTGAAGCAATCAGCTGTTTTGTTTACCAGCTGTCAAATAAATGTTCGTAGATTATATCTCTGAACGCTAAAAATATTGTTTTCAATAAACCGAATATTGATTTAAAAAAAGTGCATGTCTGAACATAGTATTACGTATATTTTTTATACCTAAACGGTTAAAATATTGTTCTCAATTAAATGAATATTGACTCAATTAAACATAGTATAATATAAAAATACAATTCAATGGAAATTTTGATGTTTGATTTGATAAGCATGGACTAGCCACTTCTTCAGAATGGGAAATCAGTCAAAATTTCATTCCAATGCTAGGTTTACAACCCGAATACACTCTTTCAACATAATTCTTCATCAGTTGTGAATGCCAACACATGCATTTCAATATGCAAATGATATTTGTATACACTCGTACAAGATCTTTAACTAAACTATCAGGAAAGTTTAAAATATTAACAGAATGGTCAAGCTTTGAATAAAATCACGAAAAACAAAAAACTATCTCAGTGTCATGTGCAAGCTTGTCTGGCCCTACACCATACACACGCAGGCCCACAAGGAAGGATGAATGACAACCGACAACTAATATTAGCGATAGAAAAACGGAAAACTTCATACCTAGGAGATGTATTGAGAAACAACAATTAGAAAATTTTATAACGAATCCTTAAATGCAGAAGGGAAACATCATGGCTGAAAAACATCCAGGAATGGATAGGATATAGTGATGAAAATGCCCTCCTTGACCATTTTAATGTGAAATGTATACATAGGTATATTTATAAACTTTTAATTGTACGATCACAAACAAAATTAAAAAACCCCAATGATCTGTGGAACTTGTTGCCTTTGCTTTTGCATTTTTTTTTTTTTTTTTATTATTTTTCAAGTAACGTGGGTTCATAGTTTTTTAAATTTATTTAAATTTTATTCAGTACGTGCAGTGAGTGTATGGCAAAACCCGTAATTAGATGTCTCAGTTTCTAATACAAACAACTACATACTGATCTTCTGGATAACACAATAACAATTTGAATACTCTACGCCAGCATTTAAGTTTGTCATTATACAGGTGGCTGATATGTATTGCAACGAACTTCAGGTTGCTATCCTTTTGTAAACCGCTCGTCTGACAGCTGACAGATTTATTCCAGTGACAGTTAATTTTATTATTTACAAGTTTATAAAAGCATTTTGATCTTTTGCATTCAAGAAAAAAGTTATTCGTGATGGAATACAAGCGTGATAGTGTAATTGCTTTATATTTGACTGGAAAACCACAGGTGGTTATCGTTAGAGCCCTCTATCATTTAAATGTGAATAAATCTTTTGTTTCTTGTACCATTGCTTGTTACCGTGATACTGGCAGTGTTGCATAGCGTCGAAAAAATGGACGAAAAAAAAACGGTAACAACACCAGAAATGATCCGAAGGCCAGATTTGATCGAAATCCACGCCACAGTGGTAGAAAAATTGCTTGTGAGCTGAACGCGTAAACGGATGCAACGCATATTGAAAAATGAGCTTAGACTAAAGCCATTCCACAAAGTGCAAGAGTTCACCGATGGACATAAAAAGGTTAGACTGGAAAGAGCCAAGGAGTTACTTCGCTCGCACGAAAGTGGCCAGTTACCGAATTTGGTTTTCTCCGATGAGAAACCATTCCAAATTAATCAGTTTGTGAGCAAACATAATGATCGGGTTTACTTGCCATAGAGGTCAGCTGAAAATTTACACCTGCGATTGGCCACCAGAACTCAAGCGCCGCCGATGGTAATGGTGTGGGTCGCCGTAAAGATCGATGTTCGCTTCCCGCTCGTAATCATAGACCGCGGGGTTAAAATAAATGCCGAATATTATCGGGAAAATGTCTTAAAGTCAGTGTTGAAGCTCTGGGCAGACAAACGTTTCGGTCGCAGACCATGGACATTCCAACAGGACTCAACATCACCGCAGTCAGCATGCATCAACCAAGAATGGCTTAGAAAAAAAAAACCTCCGGATCTCAATCCATGGGACTTTTGCCCCTGGGGCATTTTGGAGAGTAAGGTTCTCACTAAGACTGCATATTTAACTTCATAAATATTCTTCCAAAAATGGAGATAATTTCTCATTGTTATTAGTGAATCCTACTGTAATTTTTCTTTGAGTGTATAATTGATCTACAAAAAAGTTCCAAAAAGAAGCAACGAGAATCTGCTTCTTTGAAAGCTGATAAGCAACTGAACGTATTTTTACCTTCTTTTTAACGAACAATATTGATGTTCGTACCCTATGTGTGTAAAGAACTGAAGATGATGGTCCGCTAAGTGACATTGTGCATGTGAATAAATTATTCAGTTCTTGGTAATCACTTGAAAAACTAAAATTGCCTAATTAGTTGTCTTTGGTTTTCTGAAAGATTCTTGTTTAATTTATTTCTTGTTAAAAGCAAAAAATACTAAACAAATAAAATATTTTATTATTGGTTGGTTAACATTATAAAAGAAGATTTTAATTTAGAACACTATTCAAGGTTAATTAAAAGACTCGTTTAATGTCTTTTGTCTTCTATTAAGTAGGCACACCTCAAAACTTTTTGATTTCTTTTTGGAAAACTGGATTTGCAGTGTGCTGTCCAGTCATCAAATAGAATTTTCATATGCTCATAAGTAGTCGTAAATCAGCATGTAAATTAGTGGCTTTATTGTGGCATGTCATGATATCACCGGCTGTTTTTAAATGACTGTGATAAATAACGGGTGAATTTTAGCTACTATCTTATTGGCAACGCTGATTTAAACAGCTCACGCTCACTCGTGTTTTGTTTCACTGTCAAACATCTTCAGTTTGGTCTATAATTTAACCGTGAATCGTCTTACAAACGAATAACGCTTGCAAAACATTAAATTTTATTATCAAAATGCGTGCTCTGGAAAGTTGGCCGAAGATTCACTTCTTTATCGCAGAATTGTGTTCAGAGACAAAGCTCATTTTTGGCTCAATGGTAAATAAGCAGAATTGTCGATTTTGAAGTGAAGATCAGCCAGAAGCATTGCAAAAGCTACTAATGCATCCAGAAAAAGTCACAGTTTGTTGGGGTTTATGGGCTGGTGGCATCATTGGACCGTACTTCTTCAAAGATGCTGCTAACAGTAACGTAACTGTGATTGATATCCAAATTTTTTTTGCCAAAAATGCAAGAGCTTGACTTGCAAGACATGTGGTTTCAACTGGACGTTGACACATGCCACACAGCACGCGTAACAATGGACTTATTGAAAGGCGAGATCGGTGAACATTTTATTTCACGTTCGGAATCAGTCAATTGGCCGCCTAGCTCGTGCGATTTAATAGCTTTAGACTATGTTAAAGACAAGCCCACTTCAATTAACGCATTGGAAAACAACATTGAAGCATTTATTCGTGAGATAGCGACCGAAATGTTGGAAAGAGTAATGCCAAAATTGGACTAAGCGCATGGATCATTTGAAGCGCAGTCGCGGTCAACATTTGCTTGAAATAATTTTAAACAATAAATTATATGGATCGTACTATCGATTCAAATAAAGATTTCATGCATTTTTCTGAATTTTATGTGTTTTTTGTTTTTTGAAAAATTTTCCTATAGCTCTTAAACAATCACCCATTATTAGATTCACTGTTATGGAATTAGATTTCCACATCAAATATTGGAAATAAATTTTTTTTTGAATGTGAATATAAAGAAAATAAATCTTAAGATTTATGTCAACATATTTTCCCTTTCATTTAGAATTTCCTACGGGCCCTTGTAAAATTATTTACGCAAATACATACATTACCACCGCAATAAGAATCTGTATGTACATACAGCAATATAAAGGTACATTGTACTCGTACTGGTAGTACGTGACCAAATTAATGTATGAGGAGAAGAGTCTACCACCACGACACGAAATTCAACAAAAAGTTCATTGATTTTGTTTTTCTTATTTTAATTTCTTTTTTTGTTTTTCGTTTTTTTTTTTCAAATTTATTTGCAAAACTTAAGAATTAATTAGTCGGCCAATATTTATGAGCGAAAAAAAAGGAAAAATTATACAAAAAAAAAAAAAAACAATTAATAGAGCTTTATTGCATGTAGACATTATCAAATCAATATGAAATAAATTTCAAAAATATTAACACAAAATACGATCGATCTCTTTAGGAAAACATGCATTGAAAAGGTTATTTCGAATTATTGTTAAGAAAATTATGGACAAAACAAAGAGTAAAAAACAAAACGGTTTTAAGATTTGAATAAAAATACTAATTAACTGGGTCAAGTGCTAATGACACGCAGCAGCATATGTTTGTTTGTTGTTTGATATTTGAAGTGTGAGTTGTTTTTTAAGTTTTACTTCCGCAATATTTGAAATTCAAAAAACCAAATACTTCCGTTATTTTTTTCAAAATGATTTCTTCTCAAATATTATATTTACAATCTACACACATACATACGTACATATATACCCATTGTTATATGTATATACATATGTATGTGTATTTCTTTAAAAATTTTATTACAAATTAATTTGTAAATTAATTCATTTTTGATAACAATATGGCTGCCATTATCACATCTAAAGGTTAATAAACTTGTTGTTAATTTTTGTCATTCTATTTTGTATTTTTCCAAAAATATTCTTTAAAACTGATTTTGAATTCAAAAGAATAAATTTATTCTAACAACCTTAACTTTGAAGAAGAATCTTCTTCTTTAAATGGAATATTTAACCTCAACCCAATAAACTTGAACTGTACCAGCTTTAAATACTACTTCATATTGAATACAAATTAAGGCTAAAACCGAATTTAATAAACATATTAAGAATTTTCACATACATGCATACATATTTTATTGCCATTTTAAAATGAAACAAAAACAAAAAATAGGTATCTTCAGGGTGTTCGAATGGCTTAATAGAGTTTGCAATATCAGTATCTATGCTTTGTAATCCTAAACCCTATTTAGAGGCATTTTAACAAGAATTTCTAATCAGAACATATTTCAATTTCAACTTAAGCCTTCATTAAATCAAATGGGAATGATCAAATGACGTTTAAATAAATAGAAACATTGAAGGCGGCCTTATTTCCGGCAATACACAAATTACCAGCATTTGTTACCACCGTATGACTACACTGCCAAATGATATTTCGCAGAAGACGTCTGATGACGTTTATTATTCTTTCTCTTCTCTACAGGCAATACCCAAATAAATTTTTCTAAGGTGTAGTAGGTACAATATCCCGAAGCGATTTTAATTTAGAACACTTTAAAACTCACTAATATTTTTACATACATACGAGTACATACATAAGTGATTGGCCTTTACAACTAATATCCCTTAGGGGAAAATAATTTTCTGCTTTTTACAAACATAGGGCACGAACATTAATAATAGTCGTTAAAAAGAGCGCACTCAGTTGCTTGTCAGCTTTCAATGAAACAGGTTCTCGTCCCTTCTTTTTGAAATTTTTTTGTATATCAATTATACACTCAAAGAAAAATTACAGTAGGATTAACTAATAACAATGAGAAATGATCTCCATTTTTGGAAGAATATTTGTCAAATTAAATATGCAGTCTTTAGGAATTCGGCACTGTACATTTTTTCTATATTTTCCGTTACATAAACATATTATTAGATTACACTTGAAAATTTACACATGCCTCTCACAAATACACTTACATTTTTATCATGTTCTCTTTGTGCCGACTTCTGATTAAAGGGATGTTCGTACGCGAATCATACTTACTTTGTGCATCGTGTATACGTTGAGTCATGGAGAGTCGAAATCACCAACATCATGCGTATTGTATGAGTATGAGTACAATGAGTATTTCAAACTTTGAATATGAGTACTGTGAGTATGATATCGAAATAAGTATGATTACGTATAAGTATCTGAAATTATGAGTATGACTCGAATCTACTCATCTTTTTGAATACTCATTGCTGATCTCTGGTAAATACGTGCGTTTCCAGAAAATGATAGACAATAAGAACGATTATATAATCGTAATGAAATCTTGCTAACGTATGTATTAACTTCGTTTGCTGTAAGTTAACTTACGTTCTAGGAACGTTTGGCTAATACTAGCTTTAATGTCTGTGCTCATGTTTTACTCTGTAGCATATTAAATATATTTGAACCATTGGTTCGTTTTCGGCTGTCAATTTCTTTTTAAATTAAAAAAGTGTTTAATTTTTAAAGTCGCATCTGTTTAGCAAGTACTGTGGTGGCTAATTAGACGTGAGGCCATAGTTCAACATCCAATTCAGGCATTTCTATAAATTCTCAGCTGATTTCTGACGAAAACTCTGAGAGTAAATAAAAATTACAAATGAATAGTTTCTCTAACAATATGTTCTTCGGAGTCGATTGCATAAAATTAACACACACAGCATTAATGGTGTGAGAAGCTAGATCGTAATTCTGACGGAAAGTTTGCAATGGCCAATTATGTATGAATGTGGGCGCCATATACTTACTTGTCTAATAGTAATTTTAATATATTTAGCCTACCATGGAGAACGTACCTGAAAGAAAAGAAAAATGGAATCATTTATTATTTTCAAAACATTCAAAAAATTCGATAGAATTTCTTAAAAAAAAAATTTTTAAATATTTTGTAATCGATTAACTTTACTATCGATTTTGTTAAAATAAATCTTCTGTATTATATAGTTATTAAATCAATCTCTGATTATTTAAAATCTCTAATCAATTTAATGAATTTAATTTTCTTTACAGATTTCCATTGAGAACGACACGCTCTTCTACTACGATGGTGAAACGAAAAAAGTTCTAAGGCTGAAACTGAATATCAATCGTATACTCAAAAACAACAAAAAAAATAAAAAAAATTTAATATCAACTGTCAACACTTTACAGTTATTACGTTAAAATAGTTTCACGAAAATGGTTTTGAATTTACTTTTTATAACGACTGTGATAAAATCGACATTTGGTGTGGTCACCACTGGTTTATGGCTTATACCTCTTATATTGGCGGCGATTACATACTACAAATATGATCATGTGGATCCCGAGTCAAGGGTCGTCGATCAAACGAATATTTATACGGAATACGATTTCATAGTGGTGGGCGCTGGTTCGGCAGGCGCAGTGGTGGCCAATCGTTTAAGTGAAGTGCGCAATTGGAAAATTTTACTGATCGAAGCAGGGCCAGATGAAAATGAAATATCCGATGTACCGTCTTTGGCGGCCTATTTGCAATTAAGTAAACTGGATTGGCAATATAAAACGGAACCATCGAATAAAGCCTGTTTAGGCATGAAGAATAATCGCTGCAATTGGCCGCGTGGCAAAGTTTTAGGCGGATCCAGTGTCTTAAACTATATGCTTTATGTCAGAGGAAATAGGCATGATTACGATCATTGGGAAGCTTTGGGTAATACCGGCTGGGGTTATGATAATGTTTTAAAGTATTTTAAAAAATCAGAAGATAATCGCAATCCCTATTTGAATAAGAATCCATATCATGGTAAGGGCGGGCTGCTAACAGTACAGGAATCACCGTGGCACTCGCCTTTAGTGGCAGCTTTTGTAGAGGCAGGCACCGAAATTGGTTACGAAAATCGTGATATTAACGGTGAAATCCAGACTGGTTTTATGATAGCCCAGGGGACAATAAGAAGAGGTTCTAGATGTAGTACTGCCAAGGCTTTCTTAAGGCCTATAAGGAATCGAGCCAACTTTCATTTGTCCATGAATTCCCAGGTTACTAAGGTGATAATAGAGTCCGGAACCATGAGGGCTAAAGCAGTCGAATTTGTTAAAAATGGTCAGAAAATAAAAGTGCATGCCAAGCGAGAAATTATTTTATCAGCTGGTGCCATTAATACACCACAAATCATGATGTTATCGGGCATAGGGCCACGCAAGCAATTGGAACAACATGGCATTAAGGTTTTACAAGATTTGCCAGTGGGTGAAAATCTACAAGATCATGTAGGTATGGGTGGGTTATCTTTTCTGGTAGACAAACCGGTATCTATAGTTCAGGATCGTTTCAATCCTACGGCTGTAACATTCCAATATGTACTAAGGGAAAGGGGGCCCATGACAACTTTGGGCGGTGTTGAAGGTTTAGCTTTTGTCCACACACCATTTTCAAATAGAAGTATAGACTGGCCTGATATACAATTCCATATGGCACCAGCCTCTATTAATTCGGATAATGGAGCGCGGGTGAAAAAAGTGTTGGGCCTAAAAGAATCGGTTTATAATGAAGTCTATCAACCCATAGCTAATAAAGATACCTGGACGATAATGCCATTACTTTTAAGGCCACGTTCGAGGGGTTGGGTCAAACTGAGATCAGCCAATCCATTTGATTATCCCAAAATCAATGCCAATTACTTTGATGATCCCTTTGATGCACAAACGTTAGTGGAAGGAGCCAAAATAGCTTTGCGCGTTGCCGAAGCTAAAGTTTTTAAACAATTTGGCTCACGCTTGTGGCAGAAACCTTTGCCGAATTGCAAGAAATTTAAATTTTTATCAGATGAATATTTAGATTGCCATGCTCGAACCATATCCATGACCATATATCATCCATGTGGCACAGCAAAAATGGGACCAGCTTGGGATGCCGAGGCCGTAGTAGATCCCCGTTTACGTGTCTATGGCATAAGGGGCTTAAGAGTTATCGATGCTAGCATTATGCCCACCATTAGCAGTGGCAATACAAATGCTCCCGTTATAATGATTGGCGAAAAGGGAGCCGATCTCATAAAAGAGGATTGGTTCCATAATCCCGAGTATAAAATCGGTAATCGAAGTTAGCATTGGAAAACTAATTTTACTTGAAAAGAAAAACGTTTTGTTTTTTCTCAGTGTACTCATATTAACCAAAGGTTGAGCACTTGTTGTTGTTGTATTTACATTCAGGGGGCATGTTAGCTTAACAAGAACAAAACAAAAACTCAGAGTTGCCATTGTGTCATAAGTTTTTCGATACCATTGTAGTTTGTTATTCCTTACATTGTTAGCATAAAACTATTTTTTTTTTTCAATAAGTTTAATTACTATTTTATATAGAATCTGTGTAGTATTTTGTGTATTTCATACGAATAGTCATTTTATTATTACTCTAACTGTTATTATTTTAATTATTTAATGAATTTTAAAAGTCATTAGCGATTAGTATTTTACTTTACGTCTTAAGTACATAGTTTATAAAAATTATTATAATTTTTTTTTTTTGTTTCGTTTTGTTTGCTTATTTATAATTTATTTATGTTTTGTTAATTTAAATACATTTGTTTACATTGTAATTTAACGCCACTACTTTGTATATTTTAATTTGTAAATATAATTGTTTAATTGTAATTACTGTTGTAAATAAATTGAAATAAATTCCATAAAACAATGTAAGCGTTTCTTTGATTATTGAAATTACTTGTTATGGTTTGTGAACTTATTTTCAAAATACACCTATCTCCCGATTTACACTGAGGTGAGCCGAAGTCGTAAATTTCACAAAAACTAAAATATACATAACTCAGTCATTTATTTAGGATTATAAACGATTTTATATGCTTTGTTTTTATTTAAATCCTTATAGATCTCCTCATATTGAGCTAACATACATAATTAGTCATTACAATCCTTTAGTGTGGATTATTGACCTAATTTCTCACACCACTTATGTTGTGTGTGTTAATTTTTATACATAAGTGACGGGACCTACAGTTTAAAGTCGGCTCCGAACGACAGATTTCTTTGAGAAACTTTTCATAGCAGGTTTATTTACTCCTCCAGTTTTTGCCAGAAATCTACTTAGAGGAAGTCGCCGAAGAAATGTTTTCATATTTTCGTTTTGATACCTGACCTGGGATACAAACACGGACTTTATGTCTAATAAGGCAACACACGGCCTACTAGACTACGGCGACTTCACATATTGAGCTAAGCCTTTATTAATATCTCGTCCCGTGTAAAAGCGAAATCGTATAAAAAAAATACCATGCAAATCGGGGGATAGGTGTAGTTATGAAATACGGTACATATCAGAGTTCAGCAATAAGTTTTCAAAACGATGAGTACATTCGAGTCATACTTATAATTTTTGATACTTAAACGCATTCATACTTATTTTAATATCACACTCATACTACTCATATTCAAAGTTTGAAGTACTCGTCATACTTATACTTAACAATACGCATGATGTTATTGACTTCGACTCGTCTCGACTTAACATTTACACCAAGTACAAAATAAATCGATGCCTCCGGTCTATAACATTCTAAGTCGAAAAAGTGTGTTTTGCGTTATAAGCTCTCAAAGTTTTCACGCGCCATACAACTATATGTGTATTCTAAGTAGATTTTTCCCTATAACTTCGGAATGGATCGGCTCATCTAAAACAAATTTTTACAATATTTAAGTTAGATAACGTAGAATTAAAAAAATGCAAGAACACTTAGAACGTTATAGAATGGAGCTTCACTATATTTCAATTTCTTTTAAAATGTATATTTCTATATAGTTTTTTGATTCGTGTGACTCGAATCATTCATGAAAATTTACATCTTAGATGTTGTTGCATATACAAAAACAGAAAAAAGACAAACACAGCAAGTAAAGCAAACACACAACCTTTCAGTGAGTATTGTAGTGGTCGTACGCGATCATACTTAATTTGTGCTTTCTGTATACGGTGAGTCATGGAGAGTTGAAATCAACAAAATAATGTGTATTGTATGAGTATGAATACGAGGAGTATTTCAAACTTTGAGTATGAGTAGTATGAGTATGATATTAAGATCAGTATGCGTATAAGTAACAGAAATTATAAGTATGACGCGAATCTACTTATCTTTTTGAATACTCAATGCTGACATCTGGTACGTAAATAGTTTATCAACGAACGTTGGAAAATTTAAATTTAAATTGTAAAATACATTCGTTAGAATTGCTTTAGCTAAACTTTTTTTTTCTAAAGTTTTTCTCTACCTACTAGACCTTAATAGACGAAAGGCCCGAATTTTAATACCAAGTCAGACATCAAAATGATAATATAAAAAATATTTCTGCGGCGACTTCCGCTCAGCAGATTTCTGGCTAAAACTCTGAGAGTAAAAATTGCCATAAAGAGCTTCTTAAAAAGTTTGTCGTTCGGAGTCGACTTTAAACTATAGGTCCCACCACTTATGTATAAAATTAACGCTCATAACACGAGTGATGTGAGAAGCTAGGACATTGTACAAATGTGTCTATTTGAGCTCCGGGTTCTAAACTTGTCACAGTTGACAAAGTACACGTCCTCTAACCTAACCTAACCTAAATCTCCCAAACGGTCGAATCACTTGTCTAATTGAAATATTTCGCTCTTCATTAACACTGACCACTACAGTAGCAACATTCCTCTTGAGACATATTCATTGCTTACTTGTTTTTGTGGATTAATGTTCAATACAGTGATGATGATGCAAAATTTCGTTACACGAAATTAAAAAGCCTGTCATGACGGCCATTTTTCTCTCACAATTTCCAATTGTTGTTTGTTTACACAGAATGGAAAATCCTATTAAACAAAACAGGTATCAAGAATCTATTTTCTTTTTTTTATTGGAATAATGTAAACTGAAGAAGCAAATATTAAAATAATAAGCCAGTCAAACTCATTGTTATCAGCATTTGAGGGTGTACAAATAATGCCATTAAAAGCAAACACCCTCAATAAATAATTCAATTATATTTTTATTCTTTATTTTTTATTTTTTTTAGATAAAAGATCTATAATTATTTAATTATTTTTAAAGAAAAGAAATAATTATAAACGATTAAAAAGTCATTAAACTATTGAAAATATCAAAATATACAATCAATCGATGGATCTATTATTGATATTATTTTGTTGTTGATTTTTTTTTTTTTTTTGACAAAGTACACGGTGTGTTAGATTTTATTGTTGTTTTGTTTTGTTTAATAAATTATTAAAAATAAATAAAAAAAATTCAAAATTTTTTTCTTCAATTATTCGGCTGTCTGTCTCTGAATTAAAGAATTTAACAAGGAAGTAAATTTGCTTTATTTCAGCTAATTCGAGTACATATTTGTTCGTTAAAAGATTTTTTTCCTACTTCTATGAGTATGCAATTTTGTTTTTAATAAAAATAATTAATTTTTTTTTTTTGTTTATTAAAAATCATAAGAATTTGATTTGTTATTCATTCTTGCTGATCATCATCCTACAGTTTATTTAGGAAGTTGTAGCGCTTGACATTTCTTATTCAAACGAATCACTCAAAATGACTATTTAAACATTCAAACCGTGTGTAAATATTGTAGTTAAAGAATATTGAAAGTAATTCTCTATGAATTTTTGTTTAATAAATTTCAGTTTTTATTTATATATCATAAATATTTTTTAAAATTATTGGCATAAAGTTAATGGACAAATTTTTTTGCGACATACTGTTCTACACCCATAAAAATGTTAGAATTGAAATCAAGATTTATGCTAAAATTGTCATATAAATTAGGACAAACCCAAAATGATCTTCCAATGATTATGGGGCTTTTTTACATTTTAAAATGCCGCTTTTGTTTCAACTATACCGTCAGGTTAAGAATTCTATTTAATTTTTAAGACGGTCTGTCCTACATTTCCTAATCATGGAACGAAATACTTGCACATGAACGCATTAATATTTGATTAAGATCCAGATATCGCATCTTATCTAAACCCATAATAGCTTGTAACAGACTGGTTGCCGTGCAGGCGAAAAAGAAGGAAAGGAAGTTTAAAGTAGGATAGGAAGTCGAGTCCATAAATGTTGTTGTTGTGGGCATGGTTGAGAGCTTTTAATGAATTAATTTTAGTATATCAGCGGAAAAGATATAAATTAGCTTTCATAAATATTTTTAGGCTGCCAGACTTTCACAATAACTTTCAGACTCATGTTATTTGTAGCACCGGGATTTTTTAAATTCTTGCTTTCAACGGGTTTACATTACTGAAATGACCGGTTTCAGGCAGCAGACAAACTTCATTAGTAAATTCGTTCCATTATGATAATGTAATGCTTTACAAATTAATTCTAAGGCAAATATTTTAAAATAAGGACTTGGGAAATTATATACTAAAGCAGTGTATTTTAAGGATGTAGAGAGCTCGGTCGTGGTACATGCCATGAGGAAGTTGTGTTCATGCAGCAGCCAGTGGGCCACACTAAACTTTCCGATAGCCAAGCGGCCGTCAAGGCACTGGATTCTAGTATGATAAACTCCAAGACGGTGTACGACTGTTCGCCAATGAGATGGCGAATCGATATTATGTCTGCATCACATGGGTACAGGGCAATCCGCACTCCAGGCAACTGCAGAGCGGATGATTTGGCCAGAAGAGGCACGAACATCGAACTCTTTGATAAATTCTCTACATTAGGGATCCCTTTAAGTACGTCTGGGCTAGTAATTGACTATGCAGTCGTGGACCTTGTCAAAAGTAGGTAGGCAGCTTCAGATAAAGGCAGAACGGTGGAAAATATCTGGCCAAGGCTGGATAGAAGGAGCACGGTGATTCTGCTTAAACTCCAAGGAAGCAGGTTCAGCGCTGCACGCGAGGCGTATTGGTCTTGGACACCTCGCTAATAATTTCTGCAGAAGCTAAGGAGATGAGGAAGAGTATGAAACAATTCTTCACCTACTGTGCACATGCCTGGCACTTGGTCAGATGATAAAGATACACCTGGGTGCAACGAGGACCTATATGAACTGACATGCATGGATATTGGCAGTCTGAGACGCTTCATTGGAAGCTCCGAGTGATTCCTGAAATAGCGGAGAAGATGAAACTATGATATTACAATGGGCCCTGTAGGTGGCCTAAATGTGTCCGCTTATGACTCCGCATCGGCGGGATAGCCACTTTTACCTACCTACCTACCACATTTTTTTCGGTGACTTCCCCTCAGCAGCCATGTGGCAAAAAGTCCATGAAAAATTTATCAAATCTGTTGAACGCAGTCGACGTTCAATTGTAGATCTTACTACACTTAATGGATTAAATTTATACACACACGACAAGAAGCAAGGTTATAATCGTGAACCAATTACAAAAACGTTTCACTACAATTAATTAAATCCTGCCCTACCATAAATAATGGCGGCATAAATTGTTTAAGCAACTGATATACATAACAGAGATCAGCAATGAAACAGAGATCTCAATTTGAGTATGAATGAATCAACAGAATTCAAATTCAACTACTCTGATTCATTCGTACTCACTACAACATTGATTTATAAGTATAAATAGCAATGAGTATGAGTACAACGTTGACATCAAGCTCACAACATTCGAAATATGTTTGATTCATACGCCTACTCATTCTGATTCATAAATTTAGAAAAATACTTATAATACTTATAAGTCATTCGATTGGCTTGAAAACATACAAACAAACAAACATAGAAGAAAGGAAAGTCAAAGACAACAAACAAAGCATTCACACAATCTTCTTGTGAGTATAGTAGTGTTCGTACGCGAATCATACTTATTTTGTGCTTCGTGTAAATGTTAAGTAGATTCGAGTCGAAGTCAATAACATCATGCGTATTGTTAAGTATGAATACGACGAGTACTTCCAACTTTGAGTATGAGTGTGATATTAAAATAAGTATGAATGCGTATAAGTATCTGAAATTATAAGTATAACTCGAACCTACTCATCGTTTTGAATACTTACTGCTGATCTCTGATACTTACATAAATTCGAATTCGAATTGAATTCAACTTTTTACAAAGCCAAATCAAGGCAATTAAGAAAATAATTTTAGAAACTGTTTTTGGAGGAATTTTAATTTCTATAGATTTATAACGAATAACTCTCAGAATTAAAAACAAATTGAAAAAGTTGCAATCACTAATCTAAAGAAATCAAAGAATAGAATTATGGAGTAGTGTATTACCTATTCGTTAATTTCCTTTCCGACTAATCGTTTTTTAATGGACGCGTATTAACAACCAACTTATTTTATTACATCATCAAATGTAATTGATTTGCATAGACTTAACCTATTGACTGAGATAAATAATTGAGTTTATTTAATATACAAGTAGAATAGTTTATTAATTATTTATTCAACGAAAAGAATTTTTCTATAGAAAAACAAATCCAAATCCAGTTATAATAGTTCAATGTAACATTTAATACGCCATTGAAATTATAAATTAGAAACAACAAATTAAAAAAAAAAAATCAAACGATTTTACAAGCAAAAACATTGTAATTCGTTAACAACAATATTTTGTTGATTTATTTTGATTTCGTTATTCGAAAATTCGAAAATCACTTGAAATGGTTGAATATGTATACGAAATGGATTAATATTTTGGTTTTGGAGTTTAGTTAGTGACTTCCTGAAACAAACGAGTTGTTTGTTACCATTTACAATTTATTCTTTAACAATTTTTTATTATTATTTTAATGAAATATGTTTTAGAGTTAAAATTATATTAATAAATATTTATGACATTATAAATATTCGAAACTGTACGAGGTGCATTTGAGAAACATAATGAAACTTATTCAGTTCATTTATGAGCACCTATAAGACTGCTTAGAAATGGACAAAAACCTACTCTTATTTAACGCTCAACTCAATTCAATAAAACTGCAATCACAAATTGGGGTAAAAAAGATTACAAAACGGTTAAATTTACGATCTACAAGTTTACTCTACTAATTACAGTAAGATCCCGCTTAACGCTGTTTCAGTATTACGCAGTAGTATTGGGATTCCTCTAAATCGTACACTGTTCTGATATTTGTTGTATATACTTCAGAGATCAGCAATGAATTATTTTTCCGTAACTCATAAGCACTCATGAAGTTTTGAGTATGAGTGAATCAACAGAATTGAAAGTCAACTACTCTGATTCATTCGTACTCTTTACAACATTGATTTATAAGTATAAATAGCAATGAGTATGAGTACAACATTGACATCAAAATCACAACATTCGAAATATGTTTGATTCATACGCCTACTCATTCTGATTCATAAGTTTAGAAAAATACTTATAATACTTGTAAGTGATACGAGTGACACGAATTATTCATCAAAGTTAACAGCCTTTGTTATTGTTGCATATAAAAAGAAAGAAGAAAGGAAAGACAACAAGCAAAGCATACACACAATTTTCTTGTGAGTATTGCAGTGTTCGTACTCGAATTATACTTATTTTTAATTAAACTTATCATGCGTATTGTTAAGTATTAATACGACGAGTAGTTCCAACTTTGAGTATGAGTAGTATGAGTATCATATTAAGATAAGTATGAATGCATATAAATATTAGAAATTATAAGTAGAGTAGATTCAAAACTAATCTTTTTGAATACTCGTTGCTGATCTCTGGTACAAGTGCAAATGAAACTTCCACGCACCAATAAAAACGGTGCATTGTATAGTAACAGGGCATACTATGTATCTTTTTCAATTCTATTTTGTTCAGAAAAAAGATTCTAAATGTATTTTCAAAAGTCGTAATATATTTACATACGTGCCTTGTTTAACACTGTTTCGTTTAGCGCTAGAATAAGTTGTAACGTATCTAACGCGTTAAGCGGGGTCCTACAGTACTAAAATTCATCATTAAAAGCTCTCAACCATGTCTAAAACAACAACATTTATGGACTTGCCTTCTTATCCTATTTTAAACTTTTATTTCCTTCTTTTCCGCCTGCACGGCAACCAATCTGTTATAAGCTATTATGGGTTTAGTATGATGCAATATCTTGATTTTAATAAAATATTAATGCGTTCATATGTATGTTTTTTCTAATGATTAGGTAAGGTAGGACAGACCGTTTTAAAAATTAAATAGAATTATTAACCTGACGGTATAGTTGAAACAAAAGCACATTTTTTTATGGCATTTTAAAATACCCACAATCATTATAAGATCATTTTGAGTTTCTAAAATCAAATTCCGTAATTTAGTTTTTATAGGTTGGGTGTAGAAGACACTAATTTATAAAAATATTTATGAAATACAAATATAAATTAAACAAAAATTTCATACAGAATTACACTTAATTAAGTTTTCAAAAAGTGTAAAAAAAGACATGAAGTATATAGAACTGGTTCATATCCCTCAACTTTATAACAAAAAAGTAAAACAGTCTTGGACAGCTCTTTGTATAACTCAAAGTAATGAGTCATACAAGATTTCAGGTTAAGTTGAAACTTTCATTAACAGAATTGATTTTATTTTCTAGACCGTGTTATTACAAAACCGTGTAAAGAGAGATTTGGGTGTACTTTCAATATTCTTTAACTACTGTGGCTGAAGCTCGAGGAACATTTTTTTTCCGCTGTGCAAATGTTGATCCTTGGACCAAACAACAACGATTTAAGAACGATTTCGCACAGCCATTTCGTTTTCACCATCAAATTAAAATGCAACAATAGTCAGAAACAAAAATTTCCGTGTAGACTGAAACATTTATTCGTTAAGTATTCATTAGCTAGTGTAAATCATACTCTTATTGAATCTCATAAAAATTTAGATTAAATTAATAATGAATTGAATTTCATTAAAGCAAATTAGCAAATAATTAACCTTTGTTCAGTCGATAAGCGGAAAAACGCTTTTACAATTTTATTAATGGTTAATGGATTGCAATTTGAAGTAAAAGAAATAGTTAAATTGTTAAAGCTCAGAGTGTAAGAATAATAAGAAGAAAGAATAATTATAACACACGTGCTTGCAACTGTTCCTTTAACGTATATTTTGTTGAAATATATCTCTGCTTTTGTGTGATTTTCAATTGCTAACATCAGAACACCAATTTTAATACGCGTTAATTTTACAATAAAACTCATAGTTCACAATTTTTAAACAACAATGTTAAACATTCAAATTGTTCTATTTATAAAGGGTGATTTTTTAAGAGCTATAGGAATATGCATGTAATCTTTATTTGTTTGAAGATTATTTCATGCAAATGTTGACCGTGACTGCACCTCAAATGGTCCATCTGATTAGTCCAATTTTGGCACACCCTTTCCAACATTTCGACCGGTATCTCGCGGATAAATGCTTCCATGTTCTCTTCCAATGCGTCAATTGAAGCGGGCTTGTCTGTATACACATAATCTTTAATATAGCCAAAAAAAAAAAAAAAAATGTTCTAAATATTCGCACGATCTAGGCGGCCAATTGACCGGTCCCGAACGTGAAATAAAATGTTCACAAAACTCGCCTCTCAATAAGTCCATTGTTACGCGTGCTGTGTGGCATATGGCACTGTCTTGTTGAAACCAAATGTCATGCATGTCAAGATTTTGCATTTTGGGCAAAAAGAACGGTGGCGCTCACCATTCACAGTTACGTTACGATTCGCAGCATCTTTAAAGAAGTACAATCCAATGATGCCAACAGCCCATAAACCGCACCAAACTGTGACTTCTTCTGGATGCCTTGGTAGCTTTTGCAATGCTTCTGGCTGATCTTCACTTCAAAATTGACAATTCTGCTTATTTACGTGCCCATTGAGCCAAAAATGACCTTCCTCGCTGAACACAAGCATGTGGATCTACGGTCAACTTTCCAAGATCACCAAAAATTCTGCGTTGCTGTAGGTCGTTCGGCTTTAATACTTGCACCAGCTAGGCTTAGGCTTCACACCTAAATCCTTCCGTAAAATTTTCCATGTTGTTGAATAACAGAGGCCCAATTGCTGCGAACGGCAACGAATCGATAAATGGTGGTCATTATTAACACTGGCACTCTACGTAAGCGTGTTGAAGGTTTACTGTCCAACAATGTAAATTTGGTGCGAAATTTAGTCACACTAGACCGAATAGCTGCTTCAGGGGTCGATTAAGCTGACCATAAAATGGAAGAAGCGCACGATAAACTTTTTTAACAGAGCACGGATTTTGCTAATAAAATTCAATGATTTGCAAGCGTTGTTCGTTTGTAAGACGATTCATGATTAAATTAAGGACCAAACTGAAGATGTTTGACAGTGAAACAAAACACGATACGTGCATGAGCTGTTTAAACCAGTGTTGCCAAAAAGATAACAGCGAAAAAATCACCCGTTACTTCATTCATTTTCGTTTTGGAAACTTCTAGAATCTTAATATTGATTTGTTATTGCAATAATTTTCTTCCGTATCTTTCTAGGTTGCTTTTCGTATATATTCTATGTTACTTAAGTATTGTCTAATTATTTGATAAGTTTCCAGAATAAAACTTTAGTGTTAATTTAGTCTTGGAAACACTACAACCTACCTATACTATAGTCTAACGCAGCAAAATTTAGATCATTGCGACTTCCAGTCATATGAGTGGACTAATGTTTATCAATCTTAACAAATTGTTTAAACAAAGATATGAAAGATCTGAAATCGTTGATCCATCTATAGTACATTTATACTTATTAGCCTAATAGATAGATCAGAACGTCAATCCTTATTAGGTTTTGTTATAATCAAAATAAAAGCAACGACGCTGCAAATGCAGTAATCTTTCAAAATCAAATTACAATAACAAAGCTACATAGAAAAAACATGGTAGAAATGAAAAGCATAATATTAACAATAACTTCTAGAAGTTACCAGGAAGAACATTGCCTGTTAGTTACAAGTAAAAAGTCAACGAACAATACTGTTGTGCTGCTGCTAATTTGAGTTTTCGTAGTAAAACGATTGTTCAATAAATTAAATAGCGCGATGCTGCCAATTTAAGTGCAGGAACGCATTAAGTTGAGTTAGCAGAAGAACAATTTTCTTTTTTTTTTAATTTAAAACCCCTTCCTTTTAAAAACTCTTCTTTAATTGACACACTAGGCTACGTTGAAGCCACATCTTGTAAATTTAAATTTTGGGCAAATTATTATTTCTTCAGTGACCAAAAAATCTCTCAAGAGTAAAATGTCTGCCTTCGCAATAAGAGCATTATGATCTAACCATGAGGACGCGATCAACAAAATTACTAAATTTTACATTCGTACTCATAATTCTTCATTCGTTTTTTGTTTTTCGCATTCTATCCTATAAAATTATCGTACGACCTACGAATTATTATTTAATTATTGTTTATTTTTATTCGTAAGTAATAATTATTTAAACAATTAAAAATTGTGAATATCGTATACAATGTTTAAACATGTAAGTTAAGATCACTTATCTTAGACAACAAAAACAAGCGCAAAAGTTGTTGAAATCAAACTTTAGACAATAATTGGGGTGTGAATTAAGTACGCAAACTTTAAAGGCAATAGTAGAATTAACAAATAAATAATTGAGTAATTAAAGAATTAATTAAAAAAAAAAAATAAAAATAATAAAAATGTGTTATTGAACTTTAAAGCAAAAGGTTACTTACTAAGCTTACTAAGGAGTTTCGTAAAACGAAACTTTTATTATGTAAATCGGTAACGTTTTCAAATGTTAATAAATGATTGGAAAGCTTACATTTGGCTTACATTCATTATAATGTTTGTAAAATTATATTGACGATGACCTGGACTTCAATGAAGGTCGCGTAAATGAAAATCTCATACAATTTAAAAATTCAGGAAAATTAAGAAAGTGATGAAAATTGCATTTTTGCTTTAAATTTTTTATTAAAATTCAATGCCCTCTAACAGTCAACAAACACATTATTTAGATCACGTCTGCTATGTGCAATCTTCGTTTAGTATTTAAATGTTTATATTGCTTCGACGACTTCCTCTCATCAGATTTCTGATAAAAACTCTAAGTAAATAAAATTGCCATGATAAGTTTATCAAAATTATGTCGTTAGGAGTCGACTTAAACTTTTGGACCCGCAATTCATGTATAGAACTAATCGCGCTAGATAAATATTGCTAGAACTAGATCCTAATACCGATTGAAGAAAATTTTATAACCTAATCATGATTAAAGATTTACGATCCCTCTAACCCATAACGGATATGATCATAATGCTACCGAATTTAAGTCAGAATATACAAAGAAATTAAATCTCTTGTAATCGGTTATTGTTTGCACTCAGAGTACTCTCGCCGTATGCCATTGTCACCATAGCTGCCAGATAAAAAAAAAACATCAAATCATCAAATATTTGAAAAAAATCGTCAAAGATGTTCATGGAAATTGTAAAAATAATCGTCAAAAAATCGGCATTAAAATTCAGTGTGACGTTTGCTAGAAGCGACACACTTTTCAATACCATTGACTGCCACGTCGTACGTTTCCGTACGACATCTATCCCGACGTAGGGTTTCACGTCCTTCGTTTCTGTACGACAGTGATTGTTTAGACTTCGAGCCTATAGTTCATTTATATAAAACACAGAGTGAAATTTTAAGTGATTTTTAAGATTTTTAAATAAAGAACCCTTTAATGAACATTTTTGCAAAGCATTCATGGGTCTAGGATGATTTTTTTAGGTTTTATAAAATGAAAATATATGAAATCTGTTGTAATATGTTAAAAAAATGTTAGGCCTCCTGGAAGGTTTGCATTAAAACTGCTTGTCAGTCAATGTTCTTACTATTTACACCACATATATCCGAAAGAGAATGGAATACAACTGTATAGCCCGATGCCTCTATTTTGAGGTTTCTCGACTGTGTACAAGAGACGGCGCAGTTACCCGTTAACGACGGAAGGGTATCGAACTCCATTCAATGTTGCAATGTGATTTGTGTTTCTCTGTTCTATCGCTATGATATCGGATTTTGTCAAGAATCATATATTCCTACGTAACACTCGCCTTTCTAGGCGAACTTATATATACGTATGTGGTCAATTGGCCAGTCGGATTATTCGTATTAGAGGTCAGCAGTGAATCGTTTTTCCGCTACTCATAAGCACTTATGCTATTTTGAGTATGAATGAATCAATACAATTGAAATTCAATTGCTCTTATTCATTCGTACTCGCTACAACATTGATTTATAAGTATAAATAGCAATGAGTATGAGTACAACGTTGACATCAAACTCACCACATTCGAAATATGTTTGATTCTAGGCGTATGAATTATAAATTTAGAAAAATACTTATGATACTTATAAGTAATACGAGTGATTCGAATCATTGATGCATATACAAACAAAGAAGAAAGGAAAGACAAAGACAACAAGCAAAGCATACAAACAATCTTCTTGTGAGTATAGTAGTAGTCGTAGGCGAATCATACTTATTTTGTGCTTCGTGTAAATGTTAAATAGAGACGAGTCGTCGTCAATAATATAATGCGTATTGTTAACTTTTAGTATGAGTGGTATGAGTATGATATAAAAATTAGTATGAATCGAACCTATTCATCATTTTGAATACTTATTGCTGATCTTCGATTCGTATATGGGACTCCCATCACGCAGAGATTGTATTTTTTTTTTTTTGGATTTTAAGGCTTTAAAATATCATAACGTACAGAAAAATCATCGCTTAAATTTACAATAGCAATAAATCCAAAGTCAGTACGAAGCTTAAAGTGGTTTTTAATGTACTAAAGTAAAAATCGTCAAAATAAGGGTATAAATCGTTACATCGTCAATATGTATGATGTTTTTGGGGCACAAAATGGCGATAAATCGTCAAATTGGGCAGCTAACACTGTCACTGTGTTTTTAAGCATTAAATTTTTTTTTTTTTTTACAAGATTGGATGCAACTTCATTGATCATTTTTTATTTTGCGATAACGAAAAATCACAAAACAGGGAAAAAATTTCTTTCATTTCAAAACTGATTATAATAAACTCCGTGGGACCAGAAAAAATAGTTCGTTATAGGCAAAGTTCGTACTAAACGGGGTGAATTCATAGAAGAAAATATAAGATACAAAAAATTTTTATCATTTATTAAAAACCAAAAATATGTGTTAATTCTTTTTTCCTATCAACTGATTAAAGATACAGAATTATAATTTAATGCTGCCATATTAAATAAAAGAAAATACTATTGCCACACTTTAAAGATTTTTCTGAGGGTTCGTTATAAAAAAGGTAAAATCTATGAAATTTAATTACTGGCATCATTTAAAGTAGTAGTAATAAACGAAGTTTTTGTATGAAAATTACGTAATAACCAAGAATTCATTATAACCGAGTTCGTTATAAACGAGTTTGACTGTATATTAAAACATTGCCTGATATTGATACTAAGAGAAGGATTTTTATTTACAAAAATAACCGTGGTTTTCAATAAACAAAAATCATAATCATGTCCCCACAATTATTGTTTTTTTTTTTTTTAACTCACCATGAACTCTTCGAAAACAACCGAAACGAGCAGTAGTTGTAGTAGTTATAATAGTTGGTTGGTCAGTGTCTATGGCAAATGACTGACTCTTCATTTTCGTATAATTGTTCTAAACAACAAACACACAACACTTACATACAAACATAATAAATCATTGTCCAAATGACGCAATTAAATAAAATTTCAATCGTTTGGCATTCAAGCTGCACTGCACAGTCATTAGAGTTGCCTGAGTGACTTGCTGTACGAACGGTGCGCATTTTATACTCCAATCAAGGTAAATGTTAACCATTGGTTTTCGATGTGATGTTGCAAATTATATTTGCAACTACAATGTACGTGTACGTGTACGTTTACAGAAGCAATGAAACTATGTATGTTTGTAGTCTAGAACGTGCATAAACTAACGGTAATAAAAGCTTGCATTTTTATATTTGGCAAACAGAAGCTTTTTTTCGTACACCACAAAATTTAATTGAAACAACAAACTTGTGATTCAGAAAACAAAAGAAAAAATTGTTGAATTGAATTGAATTGAAAAAAAGTTGTTGTGGTTGTCTTTGACCGAGTTTTTCTTTTAGCCAAGTTATTACAAAATAAGCAAACACACGACAAAAAAAAAACTCAATTGTTGGTTATTCTCTTGCTGAAAACATTTAGAAAATGATATGAAACTGCTGAATTGTCTGTGGTATTGGTTAAAACAGAAACATTGTTTCTGCTGTTGGCCATTAACCAAATGGTCGGTCGAAGCATTCTCAAAATTCGTTGCCTGAATTGAAGTTATTGACACTGATGCTTGAAATTTTGAAATTGTATTCTTGTAAAGCGAAATAAAATAATTTGAAATTAGTTGCAGCCGCAGCCAATGAAGTACACTTAACTAAGAGTAGAATTTTTCAATGCATAAGGAAATAACAATTTTAAGTTCCTGTATTCGGTTTAATGGAACTCAAAAAGAGTGTACAAAAATGCGCTTTTGGTATAATTGGATTTCCGAAAGCATTCAGAGATTATAATATAAAAAAAAATTCTGTTAAATTCAAAATTGTTTCTTTTTTGTAACAAAAAAAAAACGTTGGAAGAATAGAAAGTCGTTTTTCAAATTGCCATGATTTCGTTCTTGTGCATATGCTTTAATTAATCAAATATTCAAGTGAATGCTCGTTCAATAGTACATGAATACACTACACAAACTTACATTGTTGCCTCATTTTATAATATAACTAGATGAACTCTGCGCGCGATCATGCGCCAAATCCCAGGTCAGACATCAAAACGAAAAAATGAAAGGAAAATATTTCTTCGGCGACTTCCTCTCAACGGACTTCTTGCAAAAACTCTGAGAATAAACAAAAATTGCCATGAAAAGCTGTCGTTCGGAGTCGACTTTAAACTGTAGATCCCGCCACTCATGTTTACAATTAACGCACACAATATAACTGGTGTGTAAAGCTAGGTCGTAATCCTGCCTGTAATTTTGTAATGACCAAGTATGATATATGATGGATCCTAAAATGTCTGGTATTTGTAAGTTATTAAAATAATATATGATGGATCCAAAAATGTCTGGTATTTATCCGATCAACACATGATCAAATTCATACTTTAAGAGTTAATTTATTTTTAGTAATTTTCAGTGGCTCCACATAATGGAAATGTATGATATCAACTTAGAAACCGTCGCCGGCTCATAGGCAACAACTTTGCTAAGATCATAAGATAATCAAATGCACAGTTAACGATTTAATTAACTTTTAGTAATTTTCAGTGGAGCCAACTGTAGGAAATTGATCATACCAACTTGGAAACCTTTCCCGGCTCATGCGCAACAACTTTGTTAAAGATCATAACATGATGAAAGGCATAGATTACGATTCTATAATATACATACAAACGTGATCACCTAAACTCCCACTTACTTTGTGATGACAACTGAAATAAAAAAGGTCTGAATAGAATAGAATTAACAGCATCAGATCCGCGATTGAAATTTTGGAAGATAATTCTTATCCAAAGTCGCCGTGGTCTAGTAGGTAGTGTGTTGGCTTATTATACGAAAGGCCCGGGTTCGAATCCCAGGACATCAAAATGAAAAATATTTCTTCGGCGACTTCCTCTCAGCATATTTCTAGCAAAGACTCTGAGAGTAAAAATTGCCATGAAAAGCTTCTCAAAAATCTGTCGTTCGGAGTCGACTTTAAACTGTAGGTCCCGCCACTCATGTATAAAATTAACCCACACAACATAAGTGGTGTGAGCAGCTAGTTCGTAATCCTGACTGAAGGGTTGTAATGGCCAATTATGTATGTATGTATGTATGAATTCTTATCCATACATTTTTGCATTCTTTCTTCTACGCTTTTTCTTTTCGTTTTCTACGTCCTAAACTCGGACATTAATCGTTAATATTAGTCACCACAAATCAAATACATTTCATATGTGTTGAATAATTGAATCGCAATTATTGAATAAAATTACATAATAGTAATACAAATACAATAATTTATTTTCACTTAATTTATACAGACAGAACTTTAATTTATTCCTAATGAAATTAATTATTTTTTTTTTATTGAAAGCCCACTAATAAATATTGCTTTAAAACAAACAACAATTATTTAAATTTATTGATATTAACTGAAATGTTATATTTTCTAATTTCTATCGTAATTAAGCTACGCGTATATTTTTCTAACACTTAATAAATTATCACAAGTGATTGCATTGCACGTGTAATTTTATGGGACATTGTTGATGATCACCTTATAAAACCATGATCTTGTTTAATCATATCGGCAGCCTTTTCTGCAATCATAAACACTGGACCATTTGGATGACCAGCTATAAGTTTGGGCATAATGCTTGCATCAGCAACTCTTAAATTCTTAATGCCATAAACACGTAAACGTGGATCTACTACAGCGGAACGGTCATTTTTCGGTCCCATTTTTGCTGTACCCGAGTAGTGATAAACGGTTAAAGTCAAGTGACGAACATAACACTCCCAATAGGCCCGAGATTTTAACGAACCATATTTACGGCAAGCTGGTATAGTATTTTGTGACAATCTAGCATCTATCCGTTTAAAAGCAGGTCGTTCCATTAGATCTATAGTTTTTAAAATACCTCGGACGACTATATCCAAATCATAAGGATCTGCCATATAGTTGGGAATAATAATGGGATATTTATGTGGATCATTGCTGTGCAAACTTATACGACCTCGACTGCGTGGCTGTAGTATCATGGGAAATATAACAAAAGCATTAGCATTGTCTCTTATAATATCTCCATATAAGGCCTGATAGATATCCTGCTTAATGCCAAAAGCCGCTAAACAGGAAGGATTTATATTTATTCCACCACCTATTAGAATTAATTCAATGTCAGACCAGCCATCTTCTAGACCTGGATGATCGAGATCGTAAAAGGCTACTGCTTCTACACCACCAGGACTGCCAAAGTGTCCAGTATTATGTCCAAATTCTAAAATATTTCGCACATCAAGAAAATCGGCCGTGTGAAGACTGGTTGCATTAGTTAGGAAGGTAATGATAGAAGTAAAATGGTCTTGTAAATTATAGCCCACAGCCAAATCTTGCATAGGTTTGATGTTTTTCTCTCTTAAGTGTTTGGCAGGTCCTATACCCGACAACATTAACACTTGGGGTGTATTTATGGCACCAGCTGTTAATATAACCTCCTTGCTTCCCAGTACCTGATACGATTTGCCTTGAGATTCGTATATCACACCATAAGCGGTTTTAGTCTGGGGATCAATCAACACTTTCGTAACTAAAGCATATTTACGTATATGCAGATTAGGCCTTTTACCCTTTATGGGATACAAATAGGCTCTATTAGAACTCCATCGGATTGCATTGTAAGTGGTGCTTTGCAAATAGGATACACCCTGTTGTATACGACCATTATAGTCTCGCCGTTTTAATCCATCCTCCTGCACGGCTTTAACAAAAGCATCCGCAATAGAACTTTTCCAATCAATGTAGGATATTTTGACTGGACCTTTACGGCCCACGTAGTCTTCGTCAGCATCGGGGACAGTAGATCCTTCCAACTTCTTGAAATAGGGCAGAACATCCTTATAACTCCAGCCAACGTTACCCAATTCAGCCCAATGGTCATAATCTCTGCGATTAGCTCTTGTATAGATCATATAGTTTAACACTGACGAACCACCCATGACTTTACCTCTTGGAAAATTACAACGATTATTGGTCATGCCCAAGCAATATTTGTCCGATGTTTCGGCACGATAACGCCAATTTATTGCCGGACTTAATTGCAAGAAATGAGCCATAGCCGGTATATCCATAGACAGAGTTTCAGGACCACCAGCCTCTAGCAATAAAACTTTCCATTTCGGATTTTCCGATAAGCGGGCTGCTAAGGCACAGCCGGCTGTACCAGCTCCCACTACTATAAAATCGTATTCCTTTAAGAGTTTTATTTTATTATCCGTATTTTCCAAATTCAAATCGTTTTGACCGTGCTGCAAAAAATCCAAAAGGAATGAAACCACGTTTGTTTGCTGTGTGCATGCGTAACGGAAACTTAATAAAAATAACAGTATTCGAACGGTTAAATTCATGTTCGTACGATTTATTCGAGTTCGAAATTTTTTTTGATTTTTTTCTTAAACGTCTTGACTTTCTCGCGTTTCGTTCTTAACTGTTTTAATGCTTTTTAGAATAAAATTTAACGTTTATTCTCTAACGTTTTTCTCCTTTTGACCTGTTAACAATTATTTATAATTGTTGTAGTTATTATTGTCGCAATTATCGTTAGCTTTTGTATTTCAATTGTAGTTTTTTTTTTTCTTAATGAAATATTTTATAAAGAAAGCAAAAGCGACATAAGATTTAAAATTGTTTTAATTATTAGTCGCAGCCATTGATATGCAAATGAAACAGAAAATATTTCAAACAATCGTCATAAAATATGAAAAACTTAGGTTAGATTAAGTTAAGTTAGAAAGTGTAATGCTTTACTTTATTACGCCTTCAACCAGAGCTCACATGCTACATTTAGACCCTTCCTTTGGTAGTAAAATATGGAAAGAGGGTAAGAAAAAAGAAGTAAAAATTCATGGCACACATAGGTGAACCTCTAAACATATCCCCCTGGACATTAAATCCAATTAATTGTCCATAAGGCTATAGTCTTAAATTTCATTTCAACTGGATCTAAATACATATCGACGCCTCCGTTCTATAACATTCTAAGTCGAAAAAGAGTATTTTGAGTTATGAGCTCTCAAAGTTTTCACGCGACATACGACTATATGTGTATTCTAAGTAAATTTTTGCCTATATATTCGGAACGGATGGGCGCATTTTAACCAAATTGTGACAGAATTTAAGTTAGATAACGTAGAATTTAAAAATGCAAGAACATTATAGAATAGAGGCGTCGATATTTTATTAGCATAAAATTTTCTTAATATACGAAGAGTATTACGAAAAAAGTAAGCTTGTTTTTAAGCAATCCTTTCAGCATCAAAAAATTATCAAACAAAATCTAGACATCATCTAGACCCCTACGGGCCAGCTAATATATTTCCGGAATATCTTCTCATTAAATAAAAAAAAAATGTTCCTATGGGCAAACTTTTTCATTTAAATTACATATGAAATCAAATTAAATTGTTAAGATTCGCTTTCGCAGCCATGCCAACTTGTACTCACTTACAGGCTAACATTCGTACAATCATAATTGGAAGACTTTTAATCCATTAACTGTTTATGTCGGGTATACTCGTCAGAGAGAAACTAAAATTTGTCGTATAATGTTGAGTACATATTCTCATGTTGAATGATAAAAATCGCATTCGTATTATTATTCAACAAATCTACTGGATTTTTTTTTTACTGAGAAATTTCAAATAAAGATCCTTTAAAAAATGGCTTAGCCAATAGCTTGTATTAAGCTAAGGAAGTACTGTTAAAAATTTATATTTTCAAAAAAAAAATTGCATCACAATTGTCTACTTTCACAGTCTGAAATGTTTTATTTTGTTTATGACGAGTATACCCGTCTACACTGGAAAATAATTAAGCAGGCGACAAAAGTTTTTTTCAAAAACACAATTTAACAGTTAAAGAGTTAAACGTATTAATATATTGACTTAATTTGTCTTGACACCTTAAGTGCTTTAATCAATTAAAGAAAATAGAATTCACAGTCAATATTACAGTATCACTTCCGGAACTGTTAGAAAAATTTATTGAAATTTTGTAAGTTCCACATAGTCTATAACATCTAGCATTAGTTGTTAATATTCCATCACACTTAGTATTCATTTAATTGTCACACTTCAAATATTTATTTATTTACATATGTAATCGTATCGTATATTTAATATTTCAATTTAATTAATTCAAAATAAATTTATTCATTATAATACTTAATTCAATTAAAATGAATTTAATTTATTCTTAAAATACCCACTAATAAATATTGTTTTAAAACAAACAACAATTATTTAAATTTATTGATATTAATTGAAATGTTATATTTTCTAATATCGTGATTAAGCTACGCGTATATTTTTCTAACACTTAATAAATTATCACAAGTGATTGCATTGCACGTGTAATTTTATGGAACAATGTTGATGATCACCTTATGAAACCATGATCTTGTTTAATCATATCGGCAGCCTTTTCTGCAATCATAAACACTGGACCATTTGGATGACCAGCTATAATTTTGGGCATAATGCTTGCATCAGCAACTCTTAAATTCTTAATGCCATAAACACGTAAACGTGGATCTACTACAGCGGAACGGTCACTTTTCGGTCCCATTTTTGCTGTGCCCGAGTAGTGGTAAATAGTTAAGGTCAAATGACGAACATAACACTCCCAATAGGCCCGAGATTTTAAGGAACCATATTTACGGCAAGCTGGTATAGTATTTTGCGATAATCTTGCATTGATTCGTTTGAAAGCAGGTCGTTCCATTAGATCTATAGTTTTTAAAACACCCCTAATAACTATATCCAAATCATAAGGATCTGCCATATAGTTGGGAATAATAATGGGATATTTGTGTGGATCATTGCTGCGCAAGCTTATACGTCCACGACTGCGTGGCTGTAGTATCATGGGAAATATAACAAAAGCATTAGCATGATCTCTAATAATATCGCCATATAAGGCCTGATAGACATTTTGTTTCAAACCTAGAGCCGGTATAGTTGCAGGATTTGTATCTAAACCACCGCTTATTAGGAATAATTCAATGTCAGGCCAGCCGTCTTCGAGGCCAGGATGATCCAGATCGTAAAAGGCTATGCCCTCTACACCACCAGGACTGCCAAATTGTCCAGTATTACGCCCAAATTCCAACAGGCTACGAACATCAAAGAAATCGGTCAAATGAAGACTGGTTGCATTAGTCAGGAAGGTAACGAAAGGTGCAAAATGGTCTTGTAAATTATAGCCCACAGCCAAATCTTGTATAGGTTTGATGTTCTTCTCCCTTAAGTGTTTAGCTGGTCCAATGCCCGACAACATTAAAACTTGGGGTGTATTTATGGCACCAGCTGTTAAAATAACCTCCTTGCTTGCCAGCACCTGATACGACTTGCCTTGAGATTCGAATATCACACCATAAGCGGTTTTAGTCTGGGGATCAATCAACACCTTTGTAACTAAAGCATATTTGCGTATATGCAGATTAGGCCTTTTACCCTTTATGGGATACAAATAGGCTCTATTAGAACTCCATCGGATTGCATTGTAAGTAGTGCTTTGCAAATAGGATACACCCTGTTGTATACGACCATTATAGTCCCGCCGTTTTAATCCATCCTCTTGCACGGCTTTAACAAAAGCATCCGCAATAGAACTTTTCCAATCAGTGTAGGATATTCTGACTGGGCCTTTACGACCCACGTACTCTTTATCAGCATCGGGTACAGTGGATCCCTCGAACTTCTTGAAATAGGGTAGAACATCCTTATAACTCCAGCCAACGTTACCCAATTCAGCCCAATGGTCATAATCTCTACGATTAGCTCTTGTATACATCATGTAGTTTAACACTGACGACCCACCCATGACTTTACCTCTTGGGAAATTACAACGATTATTGGTTATGCCCAAGCAATATTTGTCCGATGTTTCGGCACGATAACGCCAATTGATTTCCGGACTTAATTGCAAGAAATGAGCCATAGCCGGAATATCCATAGCCAAAGTTTCTGGACCACCAGCCTCTAGCAATAAAACTTTCCATTTCGGATTTTCAGATAAGCGGGCTGCTAAAGTACAGCCGGCTGTACCAGCTCCCACTATTATAAAATCGTATTCCTTTAAGAGTTTTATTCTATTATCCGTGTTTTCCAAATTCAAATCGTTTTGACCGTGTTGCAAAAAATCCAACAGGAATGAAACCACGTTTGTTTGCTGCGAACTTGTGTAATGAAGGCTTAATAAAAACAACAGTATTCGCACGGTTAAATTCATATTCGGATGATTTAGTCGTGTTCGAAAGTATTTTTTTATTTTTTTTTTTTCAACCGTCAACCGTCTCCTCAAGAAAGAGTTCTTGACTTTCTCGCGTTTGATTCGTAACTGTTTTTAACGTTTTTAGAATGAAAGTTAACTTTTCTTAATTCGAAAAAAAAGCATTTTGTTTACGATTCTCTAATGTTCTTCTCCTTTTCGGCTTATTAACAATTATTTATTCTTGTTGTTATTATTGTTTTTATTGTTTTCATTGTTTTTATTGTGATTTTTTAATGAAATATTTTATAAAGAAAAAAAGGGAAAACAAAAAATAAAAAAAACCACAATGCCTGACATATAATTTTAAAATTTTTAAGTATTATCCACAGCTATTGATATTCAAATGACTGAAAATGTTTGATTAACGGGAATAATGCTACAAATGGCAAAATTAAAAATTTGCTTTCAGGAATTAATTGAAGAAATTCAATGATTTAAAATGATTTTTGGTTGTAAGACTTATGGACTACCTTGAATTTCCCAGAATCTCAATACAAATAAATGTTTTTGAGCCAGACGGTAACCATTACGGAACTTTGAAATTTAATTGTCCTTTAGCCAATTTTCTTTGTTCTATTCATATTGTTTTAACACGTTAGAGAACTTTTTATCTTTCTCGAAATGATAAAATTATTTTTTTTTTATTCTGTTCTCATCTCGTTATTTTTCTCGTATTTGCAATTCTGGGTACCGTTTAATGTGTGTATTTTGTTGTTGTCTGTTTGAAACGATGCTGGGAAAGGAAATCTTTACGTTGAAAAATTAAAGCGAAAGGTTTAGTGCTATTCAGAAAATTATTACTGAATTTAATTTAAATAAAATTCCAAGCGTGATGTTACTGATGCCTTTAGTGCTATTGAACGGGAGTCTAAGAAGATGGGTCTGGCAAAAGATAAGGGCAAAACAAAGTACATGTTACCGACAAGTAGAGACGTACGGCATATTGATTCCCAAATTACGCGCGTTAAGTCTGGAGATCAAGCGCAGGCAAGAGTAATGTCAACAGGTGGTACTATGGTCTCAATAGGCAATTGAGTAACAGAGACCTCTCTCGTAAGACAAAACTTATACTCTACAAGAAGCTCATCCTTACCGTGCGTTGGAAGCATGGTCCTTATTAAGAATTGATGCAGCAGCCTTGAGAGTATTCGAGAGAAAAGTACTACGTAAGATTTTCGGGCCAGTGCGAGTTGGCGATGATTAACGCATTCGATCTAACAGTGAGCTGAATGAGCACCTCAACGACATAGACGTTATCCACCGGCTGCCCTGGCTCGCCCATGTCGTTCGAATGGAGAAGTATGTTCGGGCGAATAGACCTGATATTCATGTCATCGACTGGTTTAACCAACTGGTAGGTGCGCAAGAAGCAGAAGCAACTGGAAGGATATGTTGCGGCAGACAGAAATCTGTTAATCGGGTTGTTAAGGCCAATTAAGCAAGTATACTATGTAGTGGACTTTACTTATGGCATAATTATCGAATGCTTAAGTTTAAATTAAATTTTCCCTTGAATAAAGTCAGACAGAATAAAGTCAGAAAATTATATAATCGGCTGCAATTTTTCGTAAATGAGGACAACTGCGCACGTCCCCAAAATAGTTTGAAATTTTTTGGAAATATTTTGGCTCAATAGCATAAATTCTCAACTGAAGTTAGATTGCAAACGTCTGCCCTAAAATCGATTTGGTGTAATTCTATTAAATTATGAGGAACTCACAGTTCTTACGTATGATTACAACAATTACGCGAAAAATTCAAAAATTGCATAATAATCCCAATGAGCTAGATGATAAGCAAAATATTTTAAAAAAAGCGCATAACACTTATAATAAATCTTAAATTAAAACAAAACCAAAAACAGAATTTAGAAACAATTGCATGCAGTAAAAAATTTCATCTTTTGCGAAATGTTATGTTAAGCCCTTTTTCACTTAAGCATTAATTCGTAGAAAATATAAAACAAAAATTAAAATAATATTTAAATAAATACAATGAATTTTAATCATATTCAATTGGGTTGATTTAGAACGGATTCATATCATTATGAAAGACTTAAAAAAATGTCTTTTAGTCTCTGGCCTAAAACAAGAGAATAACACACAGTGTGACGAATTTGGTCATAAATATTGAAAAATTTTTTTTATTTTTTTTATTTAAATTTCATTTATTAAATCAATATTCATGTTGTTTATGTTTTGGCAATTAGAATCATATAATTCAGGATTACAGCCCAGCTAAAGAAGGAAAAAAATGTTCTTTTTCTTTGTCGCATCTAACATCTAGTGCCTACTAACCACATATCGGGTTCTAGATATAAAAAATTGAAATTTAAATATTTTATTTACCTGCTGCTATAGCTAGGAAATCATTGCTCGAAATTGGCACAAAAGAAGTAGAGAGGCAAGTAGCCGTAGTCTAATAGGTAGTGTGTAGGCTTATCAGACATAAAGCCCGGTTTCGAAATATGAAAAAAAAAAAATATTTCTGCGGCGACTGCCTCTCAGCAGATTTATGGCAAAAAATATGAGAGTAAATAAAGTTGCCATGAAGAAAATCTGTCTTTGGAGTCTACTTTAAACTGCAGGTTTAGCCACTCATGTATAAAAATTAACGCACACAACATGACTGGTGTGAGAAGCTAGGTTGTATCTTGTCTAAATTACGGGCGTAAGTGAACAGTTTTACAATTAAAAATATTTCTATAACAGACTATAAAAGTCACACAAAAAAATATCTAAAATTGCTTTCAGATACCTATTCAGGTAATTAATTAAGACTCAACATTCTTTCATTCAGGGTCTCCTGACACTGTGACATTCCGGGAAACTGCAGAGCAGATGAGCTAACCAGGGCTGGCCTACGTCTTCCGGAATCCTCTTCGATCGCATTGGGAATGCCACTTACTTCGTTCAATCTGGGCATTGTATGGAAATTCTCCCGAGAGGCCAGCCTATCCCGGATCAATGTGGAGTCCTGCTTCACCACTAGGCTCACTTAGCCCTAATTGGATAGAATCATTGGTCGTAGCATCATCTCAATTGCATTGTCCATGCATAGAGGTCACTATGTAATGGGTAGACATTCAGAAATAATGCGGTTCCCATTTTACGACTTCTACCGTGAATGCAAATCCGCTGGAAGAGAAAAACGGGACTGTTATCTACTTTCCCTTTCAATGACCATCACTTACGATGTGCAGATATAGATTATTTGACTCTCCAACCCTTTACAGCTTGACGGAGCAATCCTCCATTGATGTCATAGATATAGTCCAGAATTTCTGGCTGGTTTTTAAGCGCGGGGTAGACGTGCTTTTTTTTGAATTTTCTCTTTGGTTCGGAGGAACTTGCTCAGAACAACCACTGCGTCCACCTGTGGCATCACAACGTCCTCAAGTGAGCTTTTAGTATAAAGCTACCACACAAACCTAACCTAACCTAACCTAACCTAAGTTTAAGTTCATAAACAATTACATTTTTCCTCTGATTTAAGATTTTTTCCCCATGTGATTACCATCTATGAGCTCGTGACACTGTGCATCAGAAACTTAACAAGCAACATACAATTATTTCAAGTGATTATTTATAAACTTTAAATGTGTTTGAGTGTTTTTTTTTTCTTCATTTATTTAAAGGAGACTCCTCTTTACAAATCGTTTTCAACTACTCATTGATATTAATTGTAGTTTTGTAAATAAAAAAAAAACAAACAAAAAAAGAAGAAACAACAATTATTTTTATTATTTTGTTGCATTTGAAAATCTTTGTATTTTTGTAATTTTATTTTTAGTTTTTATTTTTATTTTTTTCACAAAACATGACGGTTAGTGACGCATGTTAGAATGTTTCCTTCGATCGTATTAAAAGTACATGAGTTACACGATTATTACTTTGTTTATCTTTTGATTACTTTGTCCGGTTTTGTGGAAGTTAATCGTTTGGAAAATTTCGTTAAAACAAAGCGTAAACAAAACATTATATTGAGGCAAAAAAAAAAATATTATTTTGTTTAATTATAGAAATTAAAGAAATGAAAAGTTAATGAAATCTTCCGTTTTTTTGTGATTGAATTCGTGAAACAACACATTACAATTGGAATGGTCCCGGGACAATAGTAAAAAGACTTCCGGTTCCTTTTCTCACTATAGCAATATTATTATGGATATACTGGAAATTGTAACATCAAAATTCTTACGCTTCACTAATTTCTCGTAAAAAACTCCAAAATCCAGAAAGTGCAAGAACCGATTAGAATCTCTAATACAGTACAAATCATGAAATTGATCCTCAATACTTTTAAAATATCAATCCGTAACCGTTTGGTTCAACCTACTACCAAAAAACATACAGCGTTTACTGATTATGCCGTTCAAAACCTAATCAACTTCAATTATTTCACAAAGAACATGGTCAGAAGATGCTAGACGTTCTGATAGTGGTGATATTAAGCCCCAATTGAGCTTCTTATTCATTAATAATTCCACCGACTCTCTTAGTAGCACACACGTTAGGAGCTACAATCCCTCGGACACCCAAACGAATAAGGAATGAAACTGTTCGTATGCAAACTAGCGAATGAAACTATGAAGACGATTCAATCTCACTACGTTCAAGTTGAGTGTGCTGATTTACGACTATAGTAACAAACAAAGTTTCTAGATTCGAAGACACGCTCTGCGGTCTACCTAGAAAAAAAGCAATCTGGGAGACTGGGAAATCAAGTTCTTTTTGATAACATAGGAACAGAATTTGCATTACAATCAAATTTTCTTTTTCCTATTACAGAACTTCGGCGACTTCCTCTCAGCAGATTTCTGGCAAAACCTCTGCGAGTAAATAAAAGTTGCCATATGTGGTGTGAGAAGCTAGCTCGTAATCCCTACTGAAGGGTTGTATGTCTGAAGCTATGTGAGAGACCGAGATGTCAAACTCATTTCAATGTAACCAGAATAGAATGAGCCGTGCAAGTAAATTTTTTCTCACATTTCTTCCTAATACAGACCAACTTAAGTGCCATAAGAGTCCCCGAACTTGCCGTAGTCTAGTTAGAAATGTATTGGTTTATTAGACTTAAGGCCCGAGTTCAAATCCCAGGTCAGTCACCAAAACGAAAATATGGAAATATTTCTTCGGCAACTTCCTAGCAGCAGATTTCTGGCAAAACCTCTGGGAGTAAATAAAAACTGCCATGAAAAGTTTTTCAAAAATCTGTCGTTCGGTGTTGACACACAACCTATATGATGTGAGAAGCTAGGTTGTAATCCCTACTGAAGGGTTGTATGTCACAAGAAGTATAAACTTTTTTGGCAACTACCTGACCGCGAGTAGCAAAGATAACCAACCAGTATAGCATTAATACATTAGAACAGAGAGGAAATGAAGCTGATTCGTTGCAATTACAATTCAACAATTTAAAACATTTTCATTATTTTAACGAAAAATTCCCATTTACCATTATTAAGTTGACACCTTTGGCTTGCAAAATTTTTATAATTTTTACGCTCCTTCTTTTTCAATGAAAACATAATAGAAAACAAAACTAAAAAACCAATGTTACATGCTCATCAGCATGAATCCGCAAAATATTCGATATTTTGCGATGAATTTTCTCAACATCAAAAGTGATTTGCGCATATGCTTAGGATAAAAAAACGAAAGTGACTTTAAAATTCTTCAAAATTATGAAATAAAAATTCCAAAATCATGAAAGACAACCAACAAAAAGACAAAGACAAAAAGAGACCCCATTCAAGAGTATTGAAAGTCATAGGCAAACAAAAGAGTTCATTTCATGATTCACAGAAATCAGAAATATTGCCAAGAATAAATGTACGAAACTTAAACGTTTTTTTTTTGCTCTTGACCATACAGTATTGTGTGAGTGAGTGATCAACAGATTGTTTATGCATTTCTAAAAGGGTTACCAGATGATATTAAATTTTGGTGGTCCCATCATTGTACGAACCGATTTTCACCATCACCATTTCATCGTGAGATCAGTAAACTGTTTAATAAATCAGTCGAAATTTATGGACTGAAAAAGAAGTTGTAGATTCTATGTGGTAATGTGACCACAATATAAAATCCCGAGCAGCTTATGCTGAAATTATTTTCACATTACAATTAATATATACGATTTAAATTTTGCGACTACAACTTCATATATCAAATGCTGGATTTATTCAAGCAACCTTTCCATCAAAATAAAGATAATTTTGTGATCCTCAGAGTTATCAATTGTTTCCAGAGACAGAACAAATTAAGGATTCTAAATCTATCTGGATAATACAGAAAATGTTTAAAACCTTCTTCAACTTGAACGGACCTTGAATTTGTTTGAACCAAGAATCACAGCCAATATCAGAAGAATTTTATTTTGATACTTTTGAATTGGTTCTCTAACCTCAATTGAAAGATTAAATTAATTTAAATTTTCTTACTTGCAATGATTGTTTTTTTAGGATTGAAAGCTTTGCAGACATCTGTCGTACCATGACAATACAATCCATAATACTGTTCGATTCAGAGAAGCATTGTCATTATAAAGAAAATAAAAATTTATATCCAGCATTGATAAATTGAATTAGAAACTCAATCTCTGTTGATTGAAACTGATCTTCTAGTTCCATTAATTCCCATGAAATACCTAACCCACCAAACGACTGCGAAGAATTTAACAAATCGGGCATAATCAGACGTATGTTTTTTATATCCTGGAAGCAGATTAAACACATTATAGTTCGTTTACAAATTTCTGTTTTTGTTGTTAATACAATACAATGATTAGGATCATTTTATGCCATCAATAGTCCACGAAGTCAATAACTTACTACTATAGTTGCTAAAGATAAGAACACAAATAATAATTACGAAACCTTTATTAACAATAAAACACTTCTTCCGATTCACATTGAACTTTGTTAGAATCCACATTGGCCAGGGATTCTATTGGTTAAGTGTCGCCAGTCATGTATAAAATTAACGTACCCAACATAAGTGATGCGAGAAGCTAGGTCGTAATCCTGACTGAAGGATTGTAAAGACCAATTATGTATGTTTCTTACAATTCACATTGGCCAGGGACGTTATTGGTCAAGTGAAAACTAATAGTCTTGTCTCTCGCCACACATTTCTATTCGACGTACAGTTATTCCCCGACTTACGACCGAGATGGGTACCTGGTCATCGGCCGTAAGTCGAGTTTCATTTAAAAAACAAATTTAAGAAGAAAATTACTTACTGAATTAATACAGTAAGACCCCGTTTAACGTTACATTCCAATAAATTCCAGCGCTATACAAAACAGCGTTAAACGAGACAACTTAGCACAAAAATATGTAAATACATTGCGACTTCGCAAAATATGGTTGGAATCTTTTTTCTGAACAGACTAACAAAAGAGCGTTGAAAAAGATACATAATATACACCGTTGCTATATAGTGCACCGCATTTGGTTAGTGCATGGCCATTTCATTTGTAACCGCCTAATACTGAAACAGCGTTAAGCGGGGTCTTACTGTACTACATATTTGTCTTCTTTAAGTATTTTCTATGAAAAAAATTTTCGTAAATGCGAATAGTCGTAAGTCGAGCGGTCGTATGTCGGATAAAATTTTAGCTGCTTTAGGCACGAGGTTTTCGATTTTTTCATCTATCTAAAGGCATGTCCTTCCTAAAGCCTTGTTAATGACTCATTAAAGTCTACAAATTACTTTGTAAGGAAAACAAATCCTAACTTAACTTTTTACTTCAGAAGATCATAATTTACGTAGGATCCATAAGAAAAGCTTAATAAATCCAGATACAAACTGAAAGAAAATTAAAATCGCATGATTACTACACAAAGATCTTAATTTATTTTAGCGATTTGGGTTTAAAATGGCGATAGCAGTACAGTTACAGTGTTGACAATATTGGCACTTCAAGTTTTACATAGAATATAAAATTTAAATGGTCGAATATAGACGGTTTTTCGAAATTAATCCAAATCTTTACATTTCTTGGCGTACATTATTATTCCCATTCGCCGTTCTATACACTACAATCTGGCATCACTTAAAACTGAACTCTTAGTTTCAGTTTCAGTTGACGCTCAACTCAATAATTTAAGCGCCAAATTACAAACTTAACGCTATGAAAAGTTTAAGTTCAAACATCAAAATCAAAATAAAACACCACAAACACAACCACAACCAACATGAACACTAACAATACCAATGCAAACCAAAAAACAAGTACGTGCATGCACATGGATAGAGATAGAGACTAGAAAACCAGTTTTTGTGATTTTGGACAAATCTCGCACAATTGTTTGAATGTTTGTTTCTGTTGCTGTTGTTGTTGTTGTTTTCTGAATAGAGTTTCAAATTAAAACAAGAGACACTCGATTAAGAACTTGATGAATAGTGAAGTGAATAGAGTTTTTTTGTTTTTGTTGTTGTTGTCGTTCTTGTTGTTTCAATAATTTTAAGAAGTTTATTCAGCACAACCAATACGTCAAGTTGTGGGACAGACGATTAGATCAGCCAACCAACCATATTATATAGCCGCACATACAGGGCGTCTTAAAGCATTGCGAGTCAAGATTCTCAACACAACGGTTGTGTTAACGGATAGAACCGGGAAATTCGTTTACGTTCACGTTAAGAATTTTCGGTGAACGAAAAGATTAGTAGTTCGATGGACAAAAATTAAAATAAAAAAATAAAGAAATTGGTAAAACAAAACCAAAAACAAATAATCAACAACAACTAAAACTAAAATAAAAAAAAAGTTTATTATGCTTATAGAGACGAAAAGTAGTTTTTAAAAAGTGAAATTAAAAAAAAAAAAAAATCGGAATAAGAATAAATAAACGTAACCACGCACGCTTAAACATAAATTCAAAGTAAAATGTTGAAATCATTGAAAAAAGTGCCTTTAATTGGCTACTTGGCTGTGCTAAGTTTTCTGGTGGCCACTACGTGGGCCCAAGATCGAAATGTTATACTGGAAACCCTCGATTTCCTGAGACGTGGCCAAAATGATGTAAATTTGGAGAATTACGACAATAGCATTAACATTGAAAGTGAATATGATTTTATAGTTGTGGGGGCAGGTACAGCCGGTTGTACTTTGGCTGCCCGTCTCTCGGAAAATCCCAATTGGAAGGTTCTTCTATTGGAAGCTGGCGGTCCAGAGAGTCTTATAATGGATGTACCTATAGTAGCTCACTTTTTACAATTGGGTGAAATGAATTGGAAGTATAGGACACAGCCTTCGGATCATGCCTGTTTGGCTATGAACAACAACAGATGCAATTGGCCCAGAGGTAAAGTGATGGGTGGCTCATCGGTCTTGAATTACATGATGTATACACGTGGTAATCGCAAGGACTATGACAGATGGGCTGAATTGGGTAATGAGGGTTGGAGTTTTAAGGATGTCTTGCCCTACTTCAAGAAATATGAAGGTTCCAGTGTACCAGATGCTGATCCTGATTTCGTAGGCCGTGACGGTCCCGTCAAGGTTTCCTACGTCAATTGGCGTTCCAAAATTGCTGATGCATTTGTGGAGGCTGCCCAACAAGATGGTGTGAAATACCGTGATTATAATGGCCGCATACAAAATGGTGTAGCTTATTTACATACTACCACACGCAATGCCACTAGATGGAGTTCTAATCGTTCCTATCTGTATCCCATTAAAGGCAAACGACCTAATTTGCATGTTAAGAAAAATGCTTTGGTTACCAAGGTCTTAATAGATCCCACAAACTAAGACCGCTTATGGCATTGTTGTTCAAGCTGATGGTAAATCACAGAAGATCAAAGCCAGACTTGAGGTTGTAGTATCGGCTGGAGCTATTAATACACCTCAACTTTTGATGTTATCTGGCGTTGGTCCGGCCAAACATTTGAAAGAACTTGACATTAAGCCTTTGGCTGATTTGGCAGTGGGTTATAATTTACAAGATCACACTGCTCCTGCCGTTACATTTACCACGAATGCAACTTCTTTGCATTTTGAGGATTTTGCTGAACCCACTCTACTTAATAAATTCAACCGACAAGAGGGTCCTTATGGTTCTCCTGGAGGCTGTGAAGCCATGGCTTTTTGGGACTTGGATCATCCACATTTGGAAGACGGCTGGCCTGATGTTGAATTGTTCTTAGTTGGTGGCTCCATGTCATCCAATCCCGCTATTTCACGCGCCTTTGGCTTAAAAAAATCCATTTACGATAGCGTTTTTGCCGAAATCGATGAAAAAGAACTGAATGCCTTCATGATCTTCCCTATGATTTTGAGACCGAAGAGTCGCGGCCGCATTCTGCTGAAATCCACCGATCCCACTAAATATCCCTTGATTTATGCCAACTACTTTAACCATCCATACGATGTTGACATTTCTGTAAGAGGCCTCCTAAAAGCTTTGAGTCTTATGGACCGACCCGGTTTTCAGAAAATTAATGCCAAACTTTGGGAGCGTAAAATTCCCACCTGCAAAAAGTATCCATACAAATCATACGCTTACTGGGAGTGCTACGTTAAGCATTTCACCTTTACCATTTATCACTACTCGGGCACTTGTAAGATGGGTCCCAAAACAGATCGAGCCGCTGTTGTCGATCCTCGCTTGAGAGTGTATGGCATTAAGAATTTACGTGTAGCCGATGCCAGTATTATGCCAGAAATTATGTCTGGCCATCCTAATGGCCCCGTATTCATGATTGCCGAAAAAGCTGCCGATATGATTAAACAAGATCATGGTTTTATACGCTAAAGAAAGAGTGAAATATATCGCTCTAACGCGATAAGTTTTCGTAGAACTTTAATTTTCTATATTTTTAAGAATATTTAGCAGCATATTTCAGAACTTATTATATAAGTTTTCTTAAATAATTCAAATAGTTTTTAGCAAGAGAATAGAAAATTAAGAACAATGGCAGCACCTACTCAATTATTTTATGTACTTTGGGGAAACATTTGTAAATATTTTAAATCATATAAAGATTTGGAAATTGTGATTATATTTCTATATTCAAATATAATTGATGCGATAAATGAGCAAAAGCGATCTAAAGACGAAGAATATTCAAAATTCTTGCTTGTATCTTAAAAGCACTTTCGCTCTTATCGCTCTAATTACTAATAATTATTGTAGATATTAATTACTGTAGATAATTTAGCATAATTATAATGTGAAATACTCGAACTGATTTATTTAGGTTTTTAAGTATTTAATTTTAAATAAATTTAAAAAATAAAATTTATTTTTTATGTAAAAAAAAAAGATTTAAAAATTAATTTTGACCGACTTAAAAAGGGGGAATTTTAATTAAAAAAAATGTTAGAGACTGGGATCCAAATTAATCGAAATAAAGAATTACAATTCCAATATCCATGATATATACCCGGATATGTAAAACGTAAAAGCCTTAGCTTACATGCCTAGTTCACCACTTCCATATCTGATTTGATTGCACTCTACACACAAAATATATTTTTAGATGGTATTTGACCTAAAAATGTTAAGATTACGACGTAGACAACGATTGATAAACAACGGTTGAAGTACTTGTACAGCATTGATGTCCCATTAGATTGCGTTCTGTGCATCACTGCCATAAAACTCAACTGATTAAGTTTACTTTCATTAGCTTGAAGATTCCAAAACTGACTTTCCATAAACTTGCCTTTTCTTATAAATACACTGAACACTAACAGTGAGTGAACTCCACTAAAATAATTGATTTTCTTAGGATAGCGAGAAAAGTAAATGAGAATAGTCGAATAAATTTTCAAAAATAAAAATATTTATTACTTATAAAATGTTAAAACAAAAACAAAAAACAAAATTATTGTTGTCCTACAAGTATATTTTTATTTATGACCCTCAGTGTATATACGACACCCTGCGTCTTCTCTCGAGCTGCCTTATTAGAAGACACATTGAACATAATTAAGTTCTTGTTGTCGAAACGTGAATTTCCGCGTATTCGTCGTGTTTAGCCTCATTGTATTGATTTTCAGATGTTGATGATGCTGTCAATAACTATGTTGATTAGCCTTGGTGCTAGGACGATGAAAATTAACCATCAAAGCACTTTTTTTAAACTCGTGGAGTATTAGTGCAACCCAAAAAGAAAGATCTGGAAGCGTATTAGATGCTGAACAGAGGATTGTCCTTATAGGCATCTACATAGCAGCATTATAAAGCTTTACACGACAATATGCTAAGAGCAGACAGATTATAAGAATACATCATCAAACTCATTACATTCATAAATATAGTAAAATACTTTTAATACTCATAAATGATTCGAGTGATACGAACGATTTATCAAATTTTACAGTCTTAGTTGTTGTTGCATTTACAAAAAAAAAGTGGAATGAAAAAGGGAAAGAACGTTCTAGAAAGTATTGTAGTGTTCATACTCGAATCATATTTATTTTGTGTTTCGTGTATACATATTAGGAGCTAAGGAGAGTCGAAGTCAACAACATCGTGCTTATTGTTAAGAACTAGTACGATGAGTATTTCAAACTTTGAATATGAGAAGTATGAGTGTGATATTGAAATAAGTATGAATGTGTATACACATACATACAAAATTGCTCATTACAACCCTTCAGTCTGTATTATTGACCTAGTTTCTCACACCACTTACGTTGTGTGTATTAATTTTATACATAAGTGGCGGGACCTACAGTTTAAAGTCGACTCCGAACGACAGATTTGTGAGAAACTTTTCATAGCAATTTTATTTACTTTCAGGGTCTTTTCCAGAAATCAGCTGAGAGGAAATCGCCGAATAAATACTTTTTGTATTTTGTTTTGATGTCTGGCCTGGGGCTCGAACCCAGGTTTTACGTCTAATAAGCCAACGCTCTACCTATTAGATTACGACGATGAATGCGTATAAGTATCAGAAATTATGAGTATGACTCGAATCTATTCATCGTTTTGAATACTTATTGCTGATTTCTGATACACAGTTTCTTGAACAACTTGTTATTATTTTCTAAACTATGTCGCCGTAGCTTATTAGACGAGCGGCATCGGTCTTAATACGATATATGAAAATAATTTCCTCGGCGACTTGTTCTCTTCAGATTTCTGTCAAAAATTCTGGAAGTAAATAAAAAAAGAGATAAAAAAAATCTGTTGTTCCGTTTGACTGCTACGCGGCGCAAAAGCGCTGCGTTCATTAGTTACGAAAATCGCATTTGCGCTGCGAATTTCAATGTAAAAATTTAGTCAAAAATAAAATTGAAAAGTCGAGGAGACCCTATAAAGCTTTATACATAGGTTATTAGAATTTTGTAGATTTTTTTTTTATAATAATTATAGTTCTCACAAGAATCGCTTAGCAGTCAAACTGTTAAGCTGTAGATTCCGCTTCTGGTGTATTAAATTAACACACACAACATAAGTGATGTATGAAGCTAGGTTGTAATCCTGACTGAAGGGTTATAATGCAACTTTGTATGTTTACATATCAAACAAAAATACGTGGGGCAAGCCAAAAAAAAAAAATTAAAAAAGATCGAATCTTGATGATTGAATCAAAACTGAGCAGGGCAGTTTAAATAATGACAACCAGCGTTGTCAACACAGTGCTTTTAGCACTGTTTTTAGTGCTTTTTAAAACTTTCGACGCGGAAAATTTTCGAGTTAGTGCCTAGTGCTTTTTTTAGTGCTTTTCTTTTTATGTCAGTGACACCAAATTAAAAAGACTAAATTTTTATGGACTAGACTAAAAATTAGTCAATAAACTATTCTAAAAGTCTATAGATTAGACTATAGACTAGACTAATTTTTGGGCTAATTTTTAGTCTAGTCTATAGTTAAATATATATCTAATTCGATATATTAAGACTGTAGTTTTACATGTAAATTAAAATTTTCATGTGTGAAAGTTAACGTACATTAAACATAATTTTTTTAGACGAATAAAATGTAAAATAGATGACACGTGCGAATATTTTGCACCGTTGGTTGTCATTTTTGTAACATAAATATAATTGCCAAAACAGCTTTTTTCAACTTAATATGCATATTATATACGTATTATTTAGTAATAAACGGCATTATAGTAAATAGCGGTATTGCCAGAATGGATTTTAATACATACTATATTATGTAGAACTGCATTACTATTAAGCGACCCTATATTAGCACACTTGAACAAAAACATGTAATCACAATGACAACAGTATTATTATGCAGTTCTATATAAAATATAATTTTTATCAATGAAAATATTAATTTTTCAATTTCTAATTATTTTTTGCCATTAGTGTTAGATATAACCTTTAAAATGAGATATCATTCATTAAATTTGATGCGGTGGTATGGGAGATATTTGCAACCGACAAAAAAAGTGCTTTAGAAATAATATATATGATATTAATTTTGGTTTGTAAATTTTTTTACTAATTATATAAAATGGTGATAAAATAAAAAAAAAATATAATGTTTTAGTGCTTTTTGTATTTCATTTGATGATTTAAAAATTCTTGTCCCTTTGCTAAGAATACTGACAGGGAACGGTGGGTGTCATGTGAAACCAACAACAATACAATACGCTTAGAGCATTTGTACAACTTTGATGAATTATTTTAAAGTTTATGTGGACATTTGGAAATATACAGCGCGATGAACCTAAACACTGTGATTCAAAGTTGAACATTTCACTTTGAGTTTGATTTGTATGCAGTACAACTTCGACAGGCCAGAGATGTGCCAGTCCGGAAACTCCAATAATTCGGACGTTTCTACGTTTCGGACAACTTAAAATTATTAAACTATAGGTCCCGCCACTCACGTATAAAATTAACACACACAACATGAGTGGTATGAGAAGCTAGGCTGTTTGTGTGTATGTATTCAGTGGGCTAAGGAGAATAATATAGATATGCAGGATATTCTATTGTTGAAGATGCTAGAGCCATGCACAAATCAACCAACTTAACTTTGTTTGTATTTAATTCATCTAAATCGTTCTAATAATTCCCACTACATACTATAGTTCGGACAACTCGATAATCCGGATATGCCTAAAACTATATGTGCCCGTATTGTCGAAGTTCCACTGTACTTAGAAAATGTCTAAAAATTTACATATTTTTGCTTTTTAATAAATGGCAAAAAAGTTATTTGTATTTTATAATTTCTTCTATGACTTCACTCCGTTTGTTACCAACTTTGTCTATAACGAACTATTTTTTCTGCTTCCACGAAGTACGTTCTAACCGAGTTTGACTGTACATAAATATCGCAAGTTTCAAATTTACAAGATACAATAATTATTACACTTTATAACATACGTTTTGCATACCGACAGGCAGTAACTTTCATGCGCGACAAGTGTTATTGTTGTTACTTTTTAAATATCAAAAAATCTGGCAAGTTTTGTTACTTTGCTAGCCCCCTATGATATGCTTTATAATCAATTAAATTTAAAAAAAAAAACTGCTGTGATTTTCAAACTTTTACGGAAATAATTTAATTTAACAAGTACACTTAACCCTCCTACAACGCGGGTTCCTTTAACAAGTTTTCGCTACAACGAGATGCCCAAAAAGGCGGTAATTTTCTTACAACGCTACACTTACAATGCGATTTTTCCAAAAATTTTTATGTACGAATTTTTTTTTCAAATATTTACTATTTTAATTTGGAAAAGGTTTTCTTGACCAAATAAAATTCTTTGCATTTTGTTCATATTTTATTACACTAGAACATGTGTTTACAAAGTGACAATCAAATACGTAATTGTATAGTCTCTTTCCTAACATCTTATACTACGTTCAGACAGGCCCTTTTATTGAATTAATACAATATTCGTTTATTTGTGTACAATATTTTATGTGTTCTGACACATTATATACGCAATTCTTTTTGACAGCTGGTAAACAAAACAACTGACATTGCTTTTATTTTGGTCGCGAATATTAGTTCCAAAAAAAGTTTGTGAAAAAACGTAAACAACTGAACTTTGGAAAAGGTCTTACTAGTGTGTAACAGCAACTCGAAGCTGTTGCGATTAGAAGAAGGATGAGGCAAAAAAATTTAATAATTCTGATAAGAAAGCCCGTCGTTTTTTATTTTATTTGTTTGTCGTTGTTTACATTTGAGTTGTCAAATATTAATTGAAAGTACTCAATGAACGTACTCATGACAGGGTTGTATTAAGAATTTTTCTCAATATTATAACAAATTACGAATTTATGGAGCAATAATTAATTGACATTTTATATTAAATATTGAGATCAATAATCCCGTTTATTGCGATTTATTCAATATAAGTGCATGTCTGAACACAATATTAAGAGCTGTCAAAATAATGTCCTACAACGACAAAAATAAAAAAGGGAGTTCTCCGCGGTTCTAACATCACACAACGATTTAAGTTACCATCATTTGATGTAGAGTAGAAAGTTATCGTTCTATTTTGGCTTTAATTTATTAAATCTTTCAACTTGAATATTTTACGTAGAATTGGAATTTTATTTTTATTTCGTTTAAATAAATGAAGTATTATTAAATTACATAGTATGTCAACAAATAAATACACAAAATCATATTAGGCACATATTTTTATTATACAAATTCCAATATTTTATAGAAAAATTTTTTACTTTGGAACCAAACTCTGATTTTTGTATGGAGTTCATATCTCCTACAACACGATTTCTTAAAACGTGGCCTTTTTTGGGAACCTATTCCCCGCGTTGTAGGAGGGTTAAGTGTACAAAAAATCCAATAAAAAAACAAAAGGATTTGCTATTTTTTTTTACATTTTCAATGAAATTGTTTTTTTTTTTGTACCCCCCCAAGGGAAGCAGAGATATAAGCAGCTAAAAATGCAATTTTTCCACCCTGCTGTTACAAAAAAAAATTCTTTAAAAAAAATCCCTTTTTATTGCTGTTTTAAAAATGGAAATAAGAACAGCAGAATTATAATACTTACTAACTGCATTGAAATAAATTATAAAATTATTGTTGAGACATGGCGTTATAAGGGTTGTTGGAGAGATGCTTGGGTAAGAGTATTAATTTCAACAGGACCATCAAAATTAACTGCGCCTTCTTTTTTTGTTTGTTTCGTTCGTTTTGTATTTTTATTATTCCTTTGAATTTACACTTGCATGACTGCAAGTGCCATTTACTGGTAACCCTGCGAGGCTAAAGACGCTAGCTAGCGGGTATAATCTCTGTAGAAAATAAAATTTTATTTTCTTTTATTCAAACCGTATGTGGTTTATAAAATTCATATACAAAGTTTTGATTATTAAAGAGACAGACAGTTAAATTTTTGATTTAAAAACCATAAATAAGTATGGAACATAGGAAAAAGTTTGAGTGAAAATATTTCAATCATAAAAATCAATATAAAAGTTATTTAATATAAAATAATTGTGTTTAATGAGCTTTTGGAATTCGATTTGGGGTTGAAAAAGCTCTTACAGTTTATTTTAACCAAAAGTTCTAACTGCTTATACCATTTTAATAATGGGTGATTTTTTAAGAGCTATAGGAAAATGTTTCCAAAAAAAAAACATATTAAATTCAGAAAAATTTATGAAATCTTCATTTGAATCGATAGTACGGTCCATATAATTTAATGTTTGAAGATTATTTCATGCAAATGATGACTGCGACTGCACCCCTAAAGGTCCATCCGCTTAGTCCAATTTTTTCATATTCTTTCCAACATTTCGGCCGGTATCTTACGAATAAATGCTTCAATGTTGTCTTCCAATGCGTTAGTTGAAGCGGACTTGTCTGTATGGACATAAGCTTTATCAAAGCCCCACAAAAAATAGTCTAAAAGCGTTATATCGCACGATCTATGCGGCCAATTGACCGGTCCCGAACATGAAATAAAATGTTCTCCGAACTCGCTTCTCAATAAGTCCATTGTTACGCGTGCTGTGTGGCATGTGGCACCGTCCTGTTGAAACTAAATGTCATGCTAGTCTTTTCAAAGGCTTCACACCTAAATCCTACCGCAAAATTTTCCACGTTGTTGAATAACAGAGGTCCAATTTTTGCGAACGGCGACGAATCGATAATTGATGTTCATTTTTAACACTGGCCGATACAGCTCCGATATTTTCTTCAGTTCGCACTCTACGTAAGCGTGTTACTGGTTTAACACCCAACAATATAAATTTGGTGCGAAATTTAGTCACACTAGACCGAACAGCCGCTTCAGGGGTCAATTAAGCTCACCATAAAATGGAAGAAGCGCGCGATGAACTTTTTTAACAAAGCACGCATTTTGATAATAAAATTCAATGATCTGCAAGCGTTGCTCGTTTGTAAGACGATTCATGGTTAAATTATTGACCAAACTGAAGATGTTTGACAGTGAAATAGAACACGAAACGTTCGTGAGCTGTTTAAACCAGTGTTCCCAAAAAGATAATCGCTAAAAAATCACTCGTTATTATACTAGGAAATAGGGATGCCAAACGGGATTTCGGGATCGGGATCACGAAATCCCTGAATATTTCTGGATAATTCGTGAAATGCCGAAATAACGCAGCAGCAATCCCTTTGATTCGGATAAATGTTGATGCAGCATTAATTCGTAATCTCAAGAATCCCGAAAAATTCAGGGACAAGTTTCAACACATTGGCTGCCACGTCGTACGTTTCCGTACGACACCTACCCTGGCATGGGTGCCACGTCGTAGGTTTCCGTACGACAGTGATTGTTTTGACTTCGAGCCTTTAGTTCATATGTATAAGACACAGTGAAATTTTAAGTGATTTTTAAGATTTTTAAATAAAGAACCCTTTAATAAAAAGTTTTGCTAAAACATACATGGGTCTAGGATGATTTTTTTATGTTTTATAAAGTGAAAAATAAGTGAAATGTATTGTATGTAAAAAAATATTTGGCCTCCTGGAAAGTCTTTTGTCAAAACTGCTTGGCAGTCAATGTGATAAAAAACAAATCCCGAATCCCGGTAATACCGGGATTTAGAGTTTCGGAATTTCCCGATTAACATTCCTACTAGGAATACATTCTTGTAAGCAAGCTTTGCTATGAAGGTAGACTAAACCTATGCTGAAATGTTGTCTTTGGATTTCAATAGTTCAAACTGGAAGCCACAAATGACCAAAATATGTTTATAAAGCTAGTGTTATCAATGCAGCCGAGTATTGCCACAGAATTGTCAAAAATAAGGCAAAAAGTTTGCATATGTTCACGTTTTATGTGTAATTGTTGTTACTATTACCTAAGATGTATCACTTTTCACAAGCAAAATAGTCAGGGCGTATCAAACAGGCTATGTTATGTTCTTTGTAACAAATTCTAAACGAAATATGTATGTTGTAACGCTGTTACTACCTGAATAAATGTGTATATCATGAACATGACGTGCTGTCAGTTCATTACTGTTACTAATATTGACTGATCCATTAGCGTGAACTACATACATACATAATTGGACATTACAACCCTTCAGTCAGTATTACGACCTAGCTTCTGACACCACTTATGTTATACATGAGTGGCGGGACCTATAGTTTAAAGTCGATTCCGAACGACAGATTTTTGAGAAGCTTTTCATGGCAATTTTTACTCTCAGAGTCTTTGCCAGAAATCTGCTGAGAGGAAGTCGCCAAAGAAATATTTTTCGTTTTGATGTCTGACCTGGGATTCGAACCCGGGCCTTTTGTCTAATAACACACTACCCCCTAGACAACGGCGACATACATATATAGCGTGAACTACATTCTACGTTAATTTCAATACGATTAATACAGCAAGCTGATATTGTTGATGTCTGTACGTCATAAGGATCCGTTTCTGCGTTTCGGATGGGATTCGATTCCTTATCGAATTTCTTTCAAATTTGCTTTTAGAAAGACTCTTCTGAAATATTAACAAGTATTTCAAGCAACTCTTATGAGACATGAAACAACACAGTAATAACTTATGGAAATTCATCTCTTTGTTAGAGAAGCAAGTGATTTGGATTCTTGACATTCTGCATCAAGATTTATGGAAAATTGTGTTTTGTAGAAAATAATTTAATCGCATATCTATATGAATTATACCGTGAATCAACTTACCTAAAAATTATTTTACGAATTATTTAAAAAGGCCTTTGTAAAATGGATATTACTGCTACATTGAAGTCAGTATTTAAAGAAATACAAAATTCTTGAGCATACTTTTGGTTAATAATCGTAAAGAATTCGATAATTGTGTGTATTCGTCTTACCTGAAATGGAACGAATTTTTATTGATTAAAAATTTAATAAATTATTAACAAAATTAATTATTAAAAAAGTAAAGATAATTTATATTCTAGTTAATACCCGATGTGCTTCGCTACCCCCTTTCGAAATTAAATACATAATAATAAAAAAATTCATTTATTTATTAACAAAATTATTCAATTTTTTTTGAAAGGCTTATTCTAATTTCATTAAGAGAAAAATTTAAGAGAAAAAATTAAGAGAAAAATTTAAGAGAAAAATTTAAGAGAAAAAATTAAGAGAAAAAATTTAAGAGAGATATTTAAAAGATCCAATTAAGAGAAAAATTTAAGAGAAAAAATTTAAGGTAAAAATTTAAGAAAAAAAAAATCAAGAAATAAATTAAAAGAAAAAATTAAGAGAAAAATTAAGAAAAAAATTTAAGAGAAAAGTTAAGTGTAGAAATTAAGAGAAAAATATTTATATTTACATGAAAGTTACTTGTTAAAGTTTTCCAGATGTGCAGATTTTAAAATTTACTTTATATGGAAAGTGCCATGCCCTCTAATGATAGGTCGCCCATTTTTGACAAAAAAAAAATTATATTGGGCCTAAAGATATTTATACAAAATTTGAGAAATTTAACTGTTCTGGTGTTCTAGGATCTGTAGATTTTATAATTTACTTTATATGGGAGGAATCACGTCCACCTTTGCCCACTTTTGCTAGATCGCATGTTTTTGTTCAAAATATTTATTTTTAAACTAAAGTTACTTGAACAAAAATTGGGGACTCTAACTGTTACAGATTTTCAGATATACAGATTTTCGTATTTAATTTATATGGGAGGTGCCACACCTACTATTTCTAGTTCACCTATATTTGTCCAAAATATTTATGTAGTTTGTTGTGCAAAATTTGAGGTATCTTGCTGTCTTAGTTTTTCAATATACCCATTTTGTTATTAGCTTACAATAGTAGGACATGTAGTATATGTGGGCGAGGCACTTCGCTCATTTTAAATTTAAACATAAAAAGTAGCTTCCTTCCAGGCTTGCGGGAAATTTCAAGAAAATCGGTTCAGCCGCTTAATCGTCCGTAAAGTTCAAACATACAAACACACATTAATTTCTATATACACATATAGGTTAAAATTTACTTTGTTTCAAGAGAATAAGACGCTAAGAATTGAGAAAAAAATTTAAGAGAGAAATTTAAGAGAAAAAATTAAGAAAAAAATTTAAGAGGAAAAAGTCGGTTTTGATCGAATAAAACTTTTCTGTACGTTTGTGTCCAGCTTCCAGTCGTAATTAAATTAAATTTTTTAGTGCTCATTTAAAATACAATACGAGAAGAAATTTCTTTGTTGTTAAGCATTAAATTGATTGATTTTGTTAACACGTAATAATCAAGTCACGCTTTGAATTCTTTGAGAATGAGTTACCAGAAAAACTTAATTGTAGCGTTTATACATTTGTGCCGATCTTTTATGATTCTTTATTTGGCATCATAAATTTGCGCAACGATCCACAATTAAAAGAACCACAGAGATTTCTGAAACTTTCTTAACACTCATCATATTCGACGTAAAGAATTTAATTGTGGACTGAAAATGATTTAAATCGTCAGAACATTAGAGAAAACTGAATATTCATGGCCAAATGATGGGGTTTATGACACTTCATTAATTGAAAGAGAATCAAATGTTTTACGCAAAAATTTATTTCTTAATTAAATTAAGCGCGTTGGCACACGTAAAATCATAACAAAAAAAATTTCAATCAGTCGAATCCGACATTATGATACCCAATACGGTCGCAATACATTTTTAATAATAATTCATTACTCACTCATTTAACAAGATTATCGTGAAAGTTTTATTAATAGAGCGATTTGGCTTATTAAACGAGAACACGTACTTCAGTCCTTGGCTCAGACGTCTCGAACATAACGAAATGTGAAAATAACTTCTCCTGAGGACTTACTCTGAGCAGTTCTTTGGGAAAAATTCTAAGAGTAAATAAAATTACAGTGAAAAGTTCCTTAATAGTCTGTCGTTCGAATTCGACTTTAAACTGTCACTCATGAATTAAATTAACACACACAACATTGGTCATGTAAGAAGCTAGGTTGTAATCCTGACTACCGATTTGCAATGACTAATTAAGTAAGTAAGTCCCAAGAACTTTTCTAGAAACCAGCCAATGGGTTAAGTGTAGTGACTAGGAACAAAGATTTGAACACTGCTACGTGAGGGGTAGTCAAGTCTAGGTTTTGAAATTGGTATACCTGAACATAGTACATATAGGACGGAGTTCCTACTTAATCCAAATTGAAAATTAAAATTGAAATCCAATGAAATATATATGTCGCCTCCTTTCTTTCAATAAAATTCTTGTAGTAATAAAATCTCAAAAATAAAGAAGAAGAAAAATGTCATTTCATTTAATACTTTCCATTCTTTCTTTTCATTTAATACTTCCCAGCCGTCAAAGTATTTTACTGGACTTTTAAATTTGTGTTTAATAAACATTGTATGACAGCGAGCATAAATTCTGAACGAATTCTCAATGAATACATTGAAATTGTGAAGCGACTTTTTGGGTACAAAATAATTTGGCAAACTGTTATCGTACTTGAAATTGAAAGGCAGAGGATTGCTTTTTAACACGTTGACTGCCGCGGCAATTTTCAGAAAATTTACCAGATAACGACAATTTTATTTTTTCACATTAGTGAGTACGAGATAACTCGTAGTTTGGCAGCCTAGAAGGGAAGGCAATTTAAGAGTTATCACGCAGTCGGCAGTCAACGTGTTAATACCTTACAAATCTTAGCTAGAACGCAATGAAGCAAAGATGGTGTGTAGTGAACAAAAATATGAATAAAAAAAGAATATGATGACGATTAACAAAATAAATAAATAAATAAAGGCATGCGAAATACGCGCATAATTAAATACGCGAACACAACAAAAACAGATGAACACAAACTTGGTATTGTTAGACAAAACAAAACCAACAACACTCTGGAGAACGTGTCTCATGCCCAAGCCAGGTTTAATTATAATTATTGAAGCATTGAATCGACTCCACACACAAATCAATACACAACAACAACCGGTTATAGATAACAAACAAATTTTTATAATAATTAAGTTAAAAAACACAAATTTACACTGTTTCCTATAGTAAAGTTTAAGTATGGTAGTGTAGTTAGTAGTGAGGCCGTGATTAAAACCCCAGGTTTCTTTTAATAGTTTTCTGGCAAAAACTCTGAGAGCACATAAAATTGTCATGAAAAGTTTATTCAAAAATCTATCATTTTCAGATCATGACATTTTAAGATAAAGTTAACACACGTAGCGTGGTGAGTCTGAGAAGCTAGGTCATAATCTTAACTAAAGGGTTATAATCACAAACTAGCAGCCTTTCTTTATTGGAATTGTATATCATTCAAGTAATGAAATTGTATATCAATCGATCATACTTACTTATATATATATACACTGAGCGCCATAAGTAAGTCAACACCCAAGATAATTTTAAATTTTCTGTTATAATAAATATACCTGTAGTACAACAATAATTTTGTTTTTTAATAATAAATAAATGTTTTTATTTTTGTAAACTTATTCACCTTTGGTGATCAGTGTAATTTCAAATAATTGCGATAGCATTACCCACTTGGCAAATATTTAAATACACAAATAAATACGGCCGTTTAGACAACATCAGACGAACACTGAATGGACGAATTTACGCAGACAAGGACTTGCTGGAGCATAGATTAAAAGCTTGGTATTATCAAGTACCACGAGACTAAATCTTAATATCTACAGAACTTCATTAAACTCATAAAAGATAAAAAATTTTAAAACTACAAATGGGAACAGTGTAATATAGAAAGAAAATGCAATAAAGAAAGCAATGAGAAATAGATCACATATCAGACGAAATTGACCATCACAGCTGTAAGCACGAGTGAAAACCAACAACCAACAGCAACCTTAAAGGGCATTTGCTGAACTTGAAAAATTCACCAATACTCATGCATATTGGTAGTTGTACAAGCAAACAGAACGAGCCCTCCTCCACTTGAAAATTTGTTGTTTACGGACAGCAAAGTTTTGTTGAAACTCAGTCACAAAGTTCCCTCAGAATTAAGGCAACCAGCATTTGCAAAATAGTAACGTAACGAACAAGACGCATTAGCGGACGTTTTCATTGTGTTCGGTTTATTAAAGAAACTTAAAAGAAACGTGCGTGTGTGTGCAAGTGTGTTGGATTTATTATAAAAAGATTTCTAAGAATGTTTAGAATATTGTGGCTATTGGGTCTATTACAGGTCATTGGCGGCCAACAAAATATACAACAAATATTGAATTTGGGTCTCTCCAATTTAATCAAACAAAGCCTATACAATGATGGTAAGCAACATGTGAAGAAAATAAATTCAAGTGGAATATTAAACTTGTGATTTGATTGTGTTACTTGAATGAACTTTTTTTTGTATTCCAGCACCACGACAAAATGCCGAATATGATTTTGTAATTGTTGGCGGAGGGCCAGCTGGGTGTGTGCTGGCTAATCGCTTGTCAGAGAATCCCAACTGGCAGGTGTATCTTATTGAGGCAGGTGGCTTAGAGAATCTAATACATCAAGTGCCTGCTTTGGCGGCATTTCTACAGGGAACCCATTCCAATTGGGGCTACAAATCTGTGCCACAGAAGGCTTCCTGCTGGGGTATGCCAAATAATGAGTGTGCATTACCACGCGGCAAAGTACTAGGCGGCACGAGTTCCATTAACTTTATGATCTATAATCGTGGAAATAGAAGGGATTTCGATAGATGGGCTGAGTTTGGCAATGAAGGCTGGTCTTATCGTGATGTTTTGCCTTATTTTTTGAAATCGGAAAATGCTCAACTTAAGGGTTTAGAAAACTCGCCATACCACAATCATTCGGGACCCTTAAATGTGGAAGATGTACGATATAGAACAAAATTTGTTCATGCTTATATTAAGGCTGCTCAAGAAGCTGGCCATGCTAAAACTGATTATAATGGTGAATCCCAAATGGGTACATCTTATGTCCAGGCGAACACATTAAATGGCAGGAGACACAGTGCCTTTCGGGCCTACATAGAACCCATAAGGGCACACAGGAAAAATTTACACATCGTAACATTGGCTCGTGTAACTAAAGTTTTAATAGATCCCGAAACAAAAACAGCCTATGGCGTACGTGTTCTGTACCGGAACACTCTGTATACCATAAAAGCCCGCAAAGAAGTTATACTATCAGCAGGAGCTTTTAATTCGCCACAGCTACTCATGTTATCTGGTATAGGGCCTCAAGATAATTTACAGGCGATAGGTGTGCCTATAATAAAGGAATTGCCTGTAGGTAAACTACTCTACGATCATATGTGCCACTTTGGTCCCACCTTTATAACGAATACTACAAGGCAAACCATTTTCACTTCGAGTTTGGATGCTAATCTTCTGAAATCTTATGCCACTGGAGACTCAGCTACAGCCCTATCTTCGATAGGTGGTGTAGAGGCTTTAACTTTTATCAAAGTGCCTGGTTCAGAAGAACCTGCCGATATGCCCGATGTGGAATTTATTAATGTAGCTGGCAGTTTGGCCTCTGATGAAGGCACTGCTCTCACTGAGGGCGCCAATTTCAAACCGGAAATCTATACCAAAGTCTACAAGCCACTGGCTGATATGAAACAAGACCATTTCTCTTTCCTCATCATGCAATTTCATCCGAAATCGGTAGGCCGCCTGTGGCTGCATAATCGTAATCCTTTGGAATGGCCACGTCTTAATCCCAAATATTTCCATAATTCTGAAGATGTTGAAGTCATATTGCAGGGCATTAAAGAAGCCATACGCATAACGCAAATGCCGGCCATGCAACAAGTGGGAACACGTCTGCACACTTTACCCATACCGGGCTGTGAAGGCCATATGTTTGGCTCTGATGATTATTGGCGCTGTTCCATACGGGTCATGTCCTATACATTACATCATCAGGTGGCAACTTGCCGAATGGGTCCCGCTAACGACGACACTACTGTCGTAAATGCTCAACTTCAAGTTCATAGCATTGAACGCTTGCGAGTTGCCGACACCAGCATTATACCATTTCCACCAACTTGTCATACAAATGCGGCTTCATTTATGATTGGCGAAAAGGCAGCTGATATGATACGTTCAGCATGGTCATAATAGCCTCAAAACACAATATACTTATAAGCAGGGGGTAGTAGTCATAGTGTAAGTTTATATTTTTTTACGTTTCTTAATATTTCTAATAATAATTTATACAAAAATACCATCAAGCCGGTTCGTTTGCTTTTTTACTTTCTTCAAAATGCCTGTTAAAATGCAATACCGAGAATACAAAGAAAAGATAACAAAAAAAGAAACCAAAACATTGAAAGAATAAATTCAAAAAAATTTCTTTTTTGCCGAATCTTCTCAAAATGTAAAATATTGTAAAAATAGAAAAGTAGCAGTTCATTAACCCCATCTAGACAATGTTTTAAAAAGTTTTAATCGTTATTTTAGACTCCGAAAAGCAGATCATTTGAATTTCTTTTAGATCGCTTTGCTCGCTAAAATAGTTCAACAGATGGAAATCGTTAAAGTAATATGAAATAGGCTTTAAATGGCATTTAAAAAAAGAGCTATTTGGCGGACCCTTTACATATGTGCTCCATAAAAAATTATACAAACCAAGCTTGAATCAAACCCTATTCAAATATGTGGTTGCTGTCTCTCGGTCTACCTTTGGACATACAGTGATACATTATTTTCTCAATAAAAGCTTAGATGATCTCAAACCCGTTTCATCTGAGAAGTACATATCAGAATTTTTCCATTCTTCGAGTATGTTCTTCCAGCCCACAGAAAAATTCTGGTGCCATTAGCGCCTAATTCCCACATTATCTAGGTGGATGACCCAATTTCCCCTGCCTATCTGATAAAGTTTTCCAATCACATGAATACTCGAATAGTAGGGTGATCGCCAGATATTTTTACTATGGCCCGTCTTTTGTACTCAGCTTCGAAAAAAGTTGAGAATATACCCTTGGGCGCTAAATATTTCACTCCAGGATCTAATGCCCCTGCTTATCTTCCATTATACGTCTGAGAATTATTCATATACCACTGCATACGATTCTGTCACTCGTATTACACATTTTCGTTACGAAGTATTTCTATAAGTTAGAGTTAATTGGTTTTGCCTAAGCGAGAATAAGAAAAAGTCCCCTGATTAAAATCACGCATTAAACAAGTCCCATCATTTCGCTCGGGCAATATCCATTGTAGTAGCGATAAAACAGAGACACAAGCCACATAGTAATGATGCTCCAATGAATCCGTGAAGTTGGAATATTATCGTGATTAGCGACCTACTACGGCCTCACCTGTACACGGTCGCGAAGCCTCAAAATAGACTTTAAGGGCCTACCCATATGTAAGAGTTGTATTCCATTTTCGATCGGTTATAAATGGTATAATTCCAAGAAGATCAGATGAAGTATTTATTGCAATGTCTTAAGAAACCAAGGTCCTGAAAAATATGTCAAATATAGCGAGCATCACACTGAATTTTCATGTTCATAAAGTCAAGATCTTTTGCTTCCCTAATATCTACAGCACACATAGGTATAGATGATGTGATATTATTGCTGCTTAACATTGACTTTATATTTTCTGACGATTTTTTTTACGAATTTAATGAAAGTCTTTGACGATTTTGGTGATTTTTTCTCAAATATTTGACATTTTGATGCTTCATTTATCTGGCAGCTATGTTGCCACGGCCAGCATATCTGCTATGCAATTCAGTTATTTTCGAGTATATATTTACAAAACTCTTTCATACATATATATACACTGAGCTTTAAAAGTGAGTAAGCACCGCTGAAATAATTCATTTTCTTGCGATAGAAATAAAAGTAAATAAGAATGGTCGAATAAATTTCCAAAAATAAAAATGTTAAATTTTAAAACGAAAACAAAACAAAAAACAAAATTATTGTTTTTGTGCTACAAAATATTTTTTATAATAGAAAATTTTAAATTATAGTTGGTGTTGATTCGCTTAAAGGCGCTCAGTGTATATGTGGAATGGAGATTCTTTTAGAAATTCTTTAATTCTTCTATTTAATTTTCTATTTTATTTTAAGAACTAATATTTTTTTTCTATTGTTGCTATAATTTTGAGACAACTGTATATGATAATTTATTATAATTGTTTTAATTATTATTTTTATATTTTCTTTATTTAACTTTTCACTTAAACAAGAGTAATTTAATATGGTAATTAACTTAATAATAGTTATTTACATTATTTAAAATACTAAACAAAAAAACTAGTTTTGAAATAAATTTTTACAAAAAATATTATTTTCCTATTCAGATTCTTTATTGTATTGCGGAAGATGAATAATATAAGCAAAGTTCTTAGTCCAGAGCAGACAAGACCATTCGAAAACAAGATCCGTAACCGCCATATTAACTATAAGTTTGTACAATGTATTATGGATAGTAAGTAATAAAGGTTAAGAGATTTGGCATAAAGTGAGACACATTAAATTGCAGAGTCATTTTAGCAGACCAATTAAATTTGCTGGTAATGACATAAAAGCTGAAGAAGTCGTCATTCCACTTGCAGCATAAATGCTTTAATGATGCCACAAAAAAAAACCAAAGAGAAATGGAAAAAAAATATTAAAAAGAAGAAACCTTAGTCCTAAACTGGTCTTATTTTTATTACATAATGCGAGCAGTTATGTTTCAAAAACAACACGGATTCGCATTCAGTTGCTAAACGAGAGTATTATCGCAAAGTGCAGTCGACTGTAAAATGAAGTGTAAGTTTTAAATAAATACATTCCCGATTTAAGAGGAACACGCTGTATTTAAAGTATGATTTTAAATTAATTCCTGTTAAGGATAAAGTGAGTATTTTTAAATCTAAACTTAAGAACGCGATTAAGGAAAGCATCTTAAGCCAGTTTTTCTTTTTTAACTTTTCATTTTGAAACAGTGAGAAAAAAATTATTTTAAAATCAATGAATCAGATGAAGCTAGTGTGGCAACTTTTCTACGATGTAAATAGCAGTATTGACATACAGAGTTGATAACTTCTTGAATAATATACGTGCATACATATATAACTGGTCCTTCCAGCTACTCAGTCAGAATCAGAGGCCAGCAATGAGTATTCAAAACTATAAATAGATTCGAGTCATACTTATAATTTGTGCTACTTATACGCATTCATATTTATTTTAATATCATATTCATACTACTCATATTCAAAGTTTGAAATACTCATGCAATACGCATGATGTTGTTGACTTCGACTCTCCATGACTCTATGTAAACACGAAGCACAAAATAAGTATGATTCGAGTACGAACACCACAATACTCGCTAGAAGTTTGTGTGTCAGCTTTGCTTGTTGTGTTCATCTTTTCTTTTTTCTTCTTTTGTAAAATGCAACAACAACTAAGACTGTAAATTTTGATGAATTTGATGATTCGAATCATTTTTTTAAATTTATGAATTGTGTCTGAAGTTAAATACTTTTTTATATACTTTTTTTACAATGAATGCTATGTTTACAGACCCTGTTAACTTAATATCATTAAAAAATTTGATAAGGAAGGAAAGAAAATCGCGTAAAAATCGCAAAAATAGCGATAAATTAGAGAAAAAATGAAAGGAAGACAAAGCTAAACCTTTGAACCTTACAAAAACCCAAAATGTATGAAAATAACAATTTGCTTATTGGAGATAATAAAGTTGAAAAATCAAATATTTTTACCAAATAAGTTCTCTATAAATCGTTAAAAATTCAATAAAATTTAAAATGGTGAGGTTTTCTGACTCATTGGGCTGGATTCCAAAAACAGTTTTCGTCATGGACGAGTCACGACTGGGTTCGGACGATATAACCGACGAAGCTAACTTTTTTATACGACTACATCCAGTTTCGAGATATTGTTTCAAAGACCATGGCCGGCATTGGTGCAACAAAAGTTAGCATTTACTAACCCTTGTGCAAGGGACTAAGTTCACCACTGTGTAAATTTTACTTAAAATGTCTAGGGAAAAAATTAACTTCGAATGAGCTTGTAAGAAGTAAGTTACAAGTTCACTGATGGTGCCAGAACCTTTCAGTGCATATTCGACAGCAAGAAGAAAGTTAAAGAGACGCATAGAATCAAAAATGTTGTTGAAAAATTGCAATAAGTGCAGATTTAAGATTCGTGGCGAATCCTACATGTAAATTCTGTGATTATAAGATTGAATCATCATAACATAGTCTTGAAATCTGTGCCGCATTAATGAAGTACAGAAAGAAGTCCCTGAGGGCTTAACAGATACTGGGCAGGGAATTTCCCGGCAGCATTCTGAAATTTGTGAGGGCAACAGAATTAGAGTAGATAGTATAGTGTAACCCATTCACGGTGTGGAGAATACAATAATGTTTGCTGCAGTATGTCACCTCTTCATGACCCCAAGCCGTGTGTGCCATGTGTTTATGTTCGATAAAACAGAATCTACGTCATTCATATCTCGTAATCTTCTAAACTAAGTGAATGTGTCCCATTCAACACAATATTTTACTGTATTCAATATGAAATATGACTGAAAAATGTATTTCTCTTTAAAGAAAATCCGATAATTTATCGATATAAGAATGACGTAAGCTTAAGGTCATACAATATTTTATATTTAAATCTACAATGTGTATACTTTGTTGTTTGCCTGAGCCTTCTACTCAACTTCAGAACAAAAGCATGAAAAAATCAAATAACAAAACAAGAAATTTTAATTAAGGTTGTAATATTTTTATGGGAAAATAAACTTCAAACAGAATATGGGTTAATATCTGATGATAATGTTTTATTTTAAAACATCTTGCAACAGAGCAGAGGATGACTTCTAATGATTCACTTGATGAATTTCATATAAAAATGTAAACAAAGGCATAAAAAATTTCAGTTCTGTGAATAACTTGTAAAGTATCCTCGTATAAAAGTAACGGCAAGATGAGAATAAACTGGAAACATTATTTGCTGCTGACGTTCGTTGCCAGTCTGGTGGCCGCCAGCCAGGCTCAGACTTTACAAGAGTTGCTGAACAATATTATGCAAATGGGTCTAACCAATATAAATGAGCAGCTTTTAAGACCAAAAAGTATATTTTATTTGCCTTTAATGCACAAAAATTTTAAGAAATTATTTAAAATCTGCTTTGAATTTAGTTCCACGCAACAACGAGGTATTCGACTTTGTAATCGTGGGTGGCGGTACTGCAGGATGCGTTTTAGCTAATCGTCTTTCGGAAAATCCCAACTGGCGTGTGGCTTTAGTAGAGGCTGGTGGCGTAGAGAATATTTTCAATCTTATACCGGCATTAGCTGGTTACATGCAAGTGACCCAAGCCAATTGGAACTTTAAGTCAGTGCCTCAGAAACGGGCATGTTTTGGCATGTATAACAACGAGTGTTCCCAACCCAGAGGAAGAATATTGGGAGGTTCGAGCTCCATTAATTTTATGATTTATAATCGTGGTAATCGCCGTGACTTTGATGCCTGGGCAGCAGCTGGCAATACCGGTTGGTCTTACAGAGATGTGTTGCCATATTTTCTTAAATCTGAAGCTGCCAGCTTAAATGGTTTGGAATATACCAGTTATCATAATACATCCGGCCTTCTAAGTGTGGAACATATACAGATGCGTACTGAGATTGCAGACGCTTTTGTAGAAGGAGTCCAAGATTATGGTCTCAACGAAACAGACTATAATGGTGAGAGCCAACTAGGCGTATCTTATGTACAGGCTACAACACGTTTTGGACGTAGAAATAGTGCCTATCGGGCATTTATAGAGCCTATTATGTTTAAACGTGAAAATTTAAAAATCTATACCTTCTCCAGAGTCACGAAGGTTTTAATAGAACCAAGGACCAAAACGGCCTATGGAATAGAATTCATATACCGTCGACGTCGCTATATATTTAGGGCACGTAAAGAGGTTATTCTATCGGCTGGTGCATTTAGTTCGCCACAAATTTTAATGTTATCCGGTATAGGCCCAGCAGATAATTTGGGTAATTTAGGCATTAATATAGTACAACAGCTGCCTGTCGGCTTGCGAATGTACGAACATGCCGGTCATTTTGGACCCACATTTATAGTCAACACCACGGCGCAGACTTTATTTTCTAACAGCCCAAAGATAGGAGATGTAGTTGGCTTTTTAGCTGGTCGACCCGATACTCGTTTATCCATGTTGCCTGGAGTAGAAGCTTTGGCTTTCCTTAAAGTCAATGGCTCCCGTTTGCCAGAAGATTGGCCAGATATAGAGATAATTTTTGCCAGTGCCAGTTTGGCCTCTGATGACGGTACTGCTTTAAAAAAAGGTGGCAACATTAAGAAGGAAATCTACAATCGTTTATATCGGCCATTACAACAGTCTAAACAAGACCACTTTACCGTATTGGTAATGCCATTTCATCCCAAGTCGCTGGGACGAGTATGGCTGAGAAATACTAATCCTTGGCAATCGCCAATGATAGACCCCAATTATTTCGATAACCCCGAAGACATAGAATTTATGCTGCAAGGCATTAAGATGGCTATAAAAATAACCGAAACTCCGGCTATGAAACGTATAGGCACTCGTATTTTAGAGACCCCTGTGCCAGGCTGTGAAGCACATCAGTTTGGTTCTGATGACTATTGGCGTTGTTCTATACGCACCATGACCTACACGTTACATCATCAGGTGGGCACATGTCGCATGGGACCATCATCTGATGCCACAGCAGTCGTAACTCCTGAACTAAAAGTGCATGGTATGCGTAAACTAAGAGTTATTGATGCCGGTATTATACCCTTACCGCCTACGGCTCATACCAATGCTCCTACAATTATGATTGCAGAGAAGGGGGCGGATATGATTAAAGCGGAGTGGAAGGAAACCAAAACTACATAAATTTAAAGTCATTATTAATTGTTTAAATAATTTTGTTATACAAATACGATGCGGTTGTTGTGACTTGAATTACTCTTAACTTGATATAAAATTGTTTGAACGGCATACGGTCACGTAGTAGGCCAAACAACCGTATCAATAAATCTCAACTTCTTGGATAATTAAAGTAATTAAAAATAAACCTTAATTAATAACTGACCTTACGCATCTCGCATTGTCGATTACTCGTATAACGTTCAAATATAAATTTTTTATTGTCAATTTTAATTTCATTTCAAAAATACTCTACAAAATATTTTTCCTTTATTTTTTAACTCGATAAAGTTTTATAAATTGTTGAATTCAATTCAATTTCTAATAATTAAATTTTGGAACCGGTACGGGCAACACTTTAAATGTGTTAATTAATAAAGATCTTCTTTTATTTTTTTTTTTTAATAAACAAATAAAATGTGATTGAGTACTAACAAAAATAATTTAATTTATTTTTTTTTTATTGTCTATTAAAACCAGAGAATTTTGTTTAACAACTGCATTAAAGTCATTGACCAGAGGATCTCAAAATAAAAAAAATTCTTATTTGAAAAAAAAAAAAAAACCAAAAAGAAGATAAAAATCATTTCAAAGCAAAGTGAGTAAAAGCAAAGTAAAATTATTTATTATCGGACCAAATCGACTTCTTGATATTCTACATCAGAATGGTATTTTTAAGTTAGAGCTGTTTAAATTTGGTTTAAATTAAAATACTTTTGGCTTGATCAAAGACATCAATGACTGCTGTTTTGATTGTCGATTTAATTTTAATGGAGGTTGATTTCCAATTATTCAGTTATATATACACATACACTGAGCGCCAAAAGAGGGTAAACACCACTGAAATAATTTATTTTCTTAGGATACCGAGAAAAGAATAAATTTCCAAAAATAAAAACCTTCATTTATTACTTATAAAATGTTAAAACAAAATTATGGTAGTGCTACAAGTATATTTTAAAATTGTAATGGGTGTTGACTCTCTAGAAGGTCGGGCATCACAGCGAAATATGAAAAAAAATATATTTCTTCGGTGATTTCCTCTCAGCTGATTTATAACAAAAACTCTGAGAGTAAAAAAGTTTCTCAAAAATCTTTCATTCGGAGTCGACGTAAGACTATAGGTACCCCATCACTCAAGTATAAAATTAATGCACCCAACATGAGTAGCATAAGAAACTAGGCCGCAATCTTAACTGCAAGGTTGTAATGCCCAATTATGCACGTATGTATACACACCAGAGATCAGTAATGAGCCCTTTTTTGCTACCAATAAGTACTCAAGAAATTTTGAGTATGAGTGAGTTAAGAGTATTGCAATTCAACTACTCTAATTAATTCATACTCGCTACAACATTGATTTATAACCACAGGTTGCAATGAATATGAGTACAACGTTGACATCAAACTTATAACATTCAAAATATATTTGATTCATAAGCGTACTCATTAAAATTCATCAATTTAGAAAAATACTTGTAATACTTACGAATGATTGGAGTAGTGATTCGAATCATTCATCAAAATTTACAGTCTTAGTTGTTGTTACATTTACAAAAGAAGAAAAAAGGAAAGACAAAGACAGCAAGCAAAGCACACGCACACCCTTCTAGCGAGTATTGTGGGTATATGTGAGTTCGTACTCGAATCATACTTACTTTGTGCTTCCAGTATAAGTTGAGTCATGGAGAAATCAACAACATCGTGCTTATTGCATGAATATGAGTACAATGAGTATTTCAAATTTTGAATATGAGTAGTATGAGTAGTATGAATGCGTATAAGTGGCACAAATTATAAGTATGATACACATATATGTATGTTTATATATATGTATATATATAAACCTGGTGTGCTTCGCTAGCCACATTATGCATTTTTCAATAATGGTTATCCTTTAACTGTTTATGCCGAGCATACTCGCCAGAGCAAGACAACAATTTATTGCATAATGTCGAGTAAGAATGCTCGCCTTGAAGAAAAAAATTCGCATTTGTGTTATTATTTAACGAATCTTCTTGAATGTTTCTCTACCTAAAACTCTTTTAAAAAATGTACATTTCAAAACATCCATAAGTTTGAAAACAAAAGCTTGTTTTAGACCTAGATAACAAATTCTAGGGAAGTACTGTTACTAAATATACACATCTAATATATAAAATTCACGTGTCACGGTGTTAGTGGTTAAACTCCTTCAAAATGGATCAACCGATTTTCATAAAATTTAGTATACATATCCGGTAGGTCTGAGAATCGGGCAACATCTATTTTTCATAAATGTTAACGGGGCGTGGCAAATCGTTAAAATTGAATATTAAGGAACATTTTGGTCGTAGACGAATAAAATTTGGTGGGTAAGTCGATATCGACAATCCCACAAAAAATGGGCGTGACATCCCTCTCCCTTCATGTGATACCTATAACTCTTGAACCACTAAACCGATTTAACCATTTTTTTTTTTTTTTTGTTGAAAAGCTTATCAGGTGGTTTAAAGAAAAATTCGTTATAGCAAAAAGTAGGCGTGGCAAAACTTTAAACTTGAATATTTAGGGGCATAGTGATCGTATACGAATGCAATTTGGTATATATGTACATATATAACATCTATGTATATTAGTTTTTGTTTTGGAGCGATTACAACAACTACCATCCATCAATTTAGGACGAGACGAAGTTCGCCGATCAAGCTAGTATTTTGTAGGAATTTGTATTTTCATATTCTAAAAAACCAACTCCCAAAACTAGATTTCAAATTATAATTGACTTCTTTTAAAGCCTGAAACATTTTATTCTGTTTATGTCGAGTATATTCGTCTTCACTGGAAAATAATTAAGCAAACAGAAAAAATTTACGATACTTTTTTTAATATTTTATTGTTATGAGTATTTTGTTGCAAATATTTTTAATTTTGTTTCAAACCAAATGCATAAGAATCATATTATTTCTAAAAATAAAATTTATATTATTTACTGCATATATTTCTGAAATGTTTCATGGAAAGCAAGATTAGCATTTATAGCCTACAAATAGTCTCTTTAATACATACGATATTGCAAACATAAATTGTCTGGATATTGACGATTGATACGATTAATGATGGAAACAAATAGTGTGAATATTAATCATTAATTTGTATTAACGTGGGCTGTTTACATTTACTATTCAATAAATTATGAAAGTTTAATGTGAACGTATTACGTTTATGATAAAAAATTGTTAAGCAGTCCCAGATGCATTTTTATTAACACCCATCGACTTTAATTCAGATTCTTCAAATCGTTTATTAAATTTGTAATCAAATTCGACATCAATACGAGATAATTATGGCATAATTTATACAACCCGTTAGTCGAATACCGTGGTAGCCTAGTGGGCAGTATGATTTACAATTAGATTTAGGTCTTGCGTTCGATTCCCACCAGTAACCCTGGACTGTTACACTACACTGAGCATAAGTTCTAAGTTACTTAGTGCTGCTTAATACTTAAAATATGTGTTCAGCGCCCAATTTTTAAAGCGGTAAGATTGGTATAAATTGATTGGTTTTTCGTGGCTGGCGGTGTTAAGTCCCCAAAATTGAGGTGCTGTATATTTCCAAAATGGTACAATTTTTTGTATTTTATTTAAAAAAAATAACATTTCGAAAATTCTAAGTCGAAAAAGTGTATTTTGAGTTATGAGCTCTCAAAGTTTTCAAGCAAGTTTCCCCTCAGAGGGGACAATCAAGTGCAAAGGGTTAATAAGCCTACAGATATTTAGAAAGTAACATAAAGAAGATGTATTATTACAATTTTTAGTAAATAACAACGAGATTCCAACCCAAAACAGCTTAATTATAAGCTAGATATCTAAACTAGAACATTTGACAGATTCAATGAAATATTTATTCATTACTACACCGCTGAAGTAAAGCAATGTTTAGTGCAATTGACTTTCATTTGTACGGCAGTTAATTAAAACAGGATTTCATTCTTTGAAGTGTAATTATTTACATTCTTATATACACGCCATACGTATATACACTGAGCGCCATAAGTAAGTCAATACCCACTATAATTAAAAATTTTCTATTATTAAAAATATACAGTCAAACTTGGTTATAAGGAACTCCGTGGGACCAGAAAAAATAGTTCGTTATAGACAAACTTCGTAATAAACGGGGTGAAGTCATAGCAGAAAATATAAAATACAAAGAATTTCTTTCATTTATTAAAAACAAAAAATATTTGTTTTATAATTTAATGCTGCCATATTAAACTTTATACACACTTTACATACGTTATAAAAAGGCAAAAATATATGAAATTTAATTACAGGGACCATTTAAAGTAGTTTTTTTTTTTTTAATTGAGAATTCGTTATAAACGAGTTCGTAATAAAAGATGTTTTTTCTATGCAAATTATTATTAAAACGCTGGGACTTGAAAAAATAAAATAACGTAATAACCAAGAATTCGTTATACCGAGTTCGATGTAAACGAGTTTGACTGTACTTGTAGCACGATAATCATTTTTTTTTTATTAACATTTTATAAGTGATAAATAAACGGAAATTTATCCGACAATTCTTATTTACTTTTATCGCTATCCCAAGAAAATGAATTATTTCAGTGGTGTTTAATCACTTTTGGCGCTCAGTGTATATGAATGTATGTATAATAAATAAATATGTTGTTGGGGTGATTCGTTCTAAATAATAATTTTACGTATTAAATATTGTAAGAATTTTTTTTTTATTGTTTTTATTTTTTATTTATTCGACTTAAAATTTAAATCAAAATTTTACAATTTGAACCAGTTTTACGAATGTATTCGTATTTGGTTTTCAATGTTTTAAATTCAAACGTTTTTAAATTTCAATTCATTTGGAAATTTCATTTAGAACCAACAACCAACCAACACCTCCTCTATCATAGAATTGTAGAAAGAAAAAATTGCTGATTTTAGAATTAAAATTATTGCGAATACTCAGTCGTATTCCACTCGCAGTGATCAGCATGTATTCGAGAAGAAATTATTTTATATTCCCGATATTGATTATTGCATGTGCTTTCGGTATGCACGGCATAAAGGGTATGGAAAATATAATCGGCAGCTTTGCTCAACTGGGTCTAACAGAATTGGGTCAACAAATTCTACGCCCTCTGAGTAAGTATTTAACTAATGGATCACGAATTTCCTTTTATTTTTAATAAGTTTTTTGTTTCTTTTCCCTTAGTACCCGTTAATAACGACGTTTTCGATTTTATAGTGGTTGGTGGCGGTACAGCAGGGAGTGTTGTTGCCAATCGCCTGTCCGAGAACCCCAATTGGCGTGTAGCCCTTATAGAGGCCGGCGGTATGGAGAATATTTTCAATTTAATTCCCGTTCTATGTGGTTACATGCAAGTTACCCATGGTATTTGGAATTATAAGACTGTACCGCAAAAACGTGCTTGCTTTGGCATGTACAACAATGAGTGTTTTCATCCTAGAGGCAAATATTTAGGTGGTACTAGCTCGATTAATTTCATGATTTACAACCGAGGCAATCGCCGTGACTATGATAGTTGGGCTGAAGCTGGCAATTATGGTTGGTCTTATAATGAGATTTTGCCTTATTTTCTAAAATCTGAAATGGCCAATTTGCAAGGATTAGAATCTACAGCCTATCACAATACCACAGGCCCTTTAAGTGTGGAATATTTACAATATCGTACTGAAATAGTGCATGCGTTTATTAGAGGAGCCCAGGAAGCCGGCCATCGTTATACCGATTACAATGGCGAGTCTCAACTGGGTGTTTCATATGTCCAGGCGAATACAAGAGGCGGTAGACGCCACAGTGCATACCGTGCCTTCGTTGAGCCCATTATGAATACCCGTAATAATTTGAAAGTGTTTACTTTAGCCCGTGTTACCAAAGTTTTAATTGACCCTAGTTCGAAAGCTGCCTATGGTGTGGAATTCCTATTTCGTAAGCAACGTTATGTGTTCAAGGCCCGCAAGGAGGTGATATTGTCGGCTGGTTCCTTCAATTCACCCCAATTACTAATGTTATCGGGCATAGGTCCAGAGGATAATTTATCTAGGCTAGACATTGATACCATACAACAGCTACCTGTGGGCGTAAGAATGTATGAACACGCGTCTCATTTTGGTCCCACCTTTATAGTGAATACAACCAACCAGGCCCTCTTTACCAATCGCTTTGGTCTCAGCGAAGTTTTGGGATTTTTGGCAGGTAGACCTGATACTCGCATGTCCACTTTAACAGGCGTAGAAGCTTTAACATTCCTTAAGGTACCCGGTTCGAAACGCCCTCCAGATTGGCCTGATTGTGAAATCATTTTTGCCAGTGGCAGTTTGGCATCTGATGATGGTACTGCCTTAAAACTTGGTGCTAATATAAAAGATGAAATCTACAATAGTGTATATAGGCCTTTACAACAAAGTCAACAGGATCATTTTACGGTATTAATAATGCCCTTCCATCCAAAGTCAGTGGGACGCGTATGGTTAAAAAATAAAAATCCTTTACAATGGCCGATCATAGATGCCAATTATTTTGATAATCCCGAAGACATAGAAGTCATGTTGGAAGGCATTAAGGCAGCCATTAGAATATCGCAAACTCCAGCTATGCAGCGTATTGGAACTAGAATTTTAGACACACCTTTACCTGGTTGTGAGTCATATCAATTTGGTTCAGATGATTATTGGCGCTGTTCTATTCGCACCATGACCTACACGTTACATCATCAAGTGGCTACTTGTCGCATGGGTCCCTCCTCTGATCCCACAGCGGTTGTAAGTCCTGAACTTAAAGTTCATGGCATACGTAAACTAAGAGTAGTCGACGGTGGCATCATACCCTTTCCACCCACCGCCCATACAAATGCTCCCACATATATGATTGGAGAAAAAGCAGCAGACATGATTAGAGGCGATTGGGGTGGTTAAGAATAAATAAATTTTAATATCAAATAAATTAACAATAAAAATACAAAAAAAAAAATATTGTAAAAACCTTTTTTTATTTCATTTTATTAAATGTAATATGAACTGCGTTAAATTTGATTTTTCCCTATGAAATGAAATTCATTAGAATGCTCGCAGTTTTATTAACACCAAATGCCGATTAGAGGCTTCTAAGAACCCGTATAATTCCAAATTATATTAGGTACCGATACGTACGTACTTTCGCTCTCACTCAAAAACATATTGACATACTAACACCGGTTTTATCGTTAGACCACATCCATCTGTTTGAATAGCATTGTTTTGTTGTTTTTGCCCGTGGTAAACGTATATGGGCTGACCCTGAATTTTAATTTTAATTTAAAATTCCAACACTTAACACCCTGTAAATTAAAATTTATAAAATATTTTTTTTTTTTTTAAATGCGATTTTTTTTTGTGCAACAAATATTTGTCAATTGTTTCTCCTCCTTAAAATTTAATGATATGTACACCTGAATACACAGACTTGAACGAAAACAGGGAAGTGAAAAAAGGCAACCCCTTTCTTTTCGTGACGGAGTAATTAGAAAACCGCATGACAATACTGTTAATGTCAGTCAGGGTTTATCTGCGAAAGGGAAAAAATAAAGTTACGCCCTCGATTTAACAGCAATTTGCCATAAATTAAAAGCTTTTGTACTTCGACAGACTTGCAGTCTAGCGAAAAAACAAAACCAAAATACAAACAAACATCAAAGGAGTCACAAATGAATTGATTTTCATAAAGAGTCTGAGTAGTTTTAAAAGGTCGTCATATAATGACTAAAAAACAAATGCTAAAAAAAGCAGGCAATAAGAACAGAAGTAAAGATAATTTGCATGTCACAGACTCAGACAGCAGCCTTTATGCTTAAAGGGAGGGTAGTTTAGCTTGTCTGGATATTGAAGAAAATATTTACATGAATATTGATATGAAATTGAATTGAATTGAAACAGTTTTTGTTTTTTTTTTTTTCAATAATAAGGAATGGCGACTCAAATATAAAAATACTATACAGGTAGTCCTCGACTGACGACTGTTCGACTTACAACTATTCTCATTTACGACCATTTTTTTCCAATTTTTTTTATAGAGAAATACTTAAAGAGACAAATCTGTAGTTGCGGGGAATACCTAAAATATATTAATTTTTTTTTTTTTTATAAAACCAGCACTCAGGGGATAACCCCTACTCATGCAGTGCAGTGTACAAGTATCTTAGTAAAGTGGAAAGTGAGAGGATAGATGCGAACGGTAAGGAACCGAGTTGCTGTTGGTGACTAAAAAATGGCCAGTGCTATATCTTCACCATTCGACAGTCTACAACAATCGTCCCCAAGAAGCCTGCAGTTTCTCACACCACTTATGTTGTGTGTGTTAATTTTATGCAAAAGTGGCGGGACCTACAGTTTAAAGTCGACTCCGAACGACAGATTTTTGAGAAACAAGAAGATGGGATTCGAACCCTGGTTTTACGTCTTATAAGCCAGCACACTACCTACTAGACCACGGCGACATACATATATAGTTAGTCATTACAAGCCTTCAGTCAGGATTATTGACCTAGTTTCTCACACCATTTATGTTGTGTGTGTTAATTTTATACTCGAGTGACAAAATCTACAGTTTAAAGTCGACTCCGAACGACCGATTTTTAAGAAACTTTTCTTGGCAATTTTATTTACTCTCAGAGTTTTGTTTTGATGTCTGGCCTGGGGCTCGAACCCTGGCTTTACGTCTAATAAGCCAACACACTACCTACTAGAGTAATTCCTATGAAATTCGACTTACATATATGAATTCAACTTACTTACGACCGATTACCAGGAACCTATCTCAGTCGTAAATCGATGAATATCTGTACAATGAACTTTTACTGTCTTTAATGGCTTTTAATTGAAAATATGAAAAATATAACTCGAGACTCTTTAAATAATAACCACTGTAATTTTTGTCCGATTTGATCAAGCAAAGTGTCAATCTCATCACAAGATAATGCACGTTCAGAATCATTATTTCATATTTTTTAATTAAAGTTTGATAGTATGAACGGACAGAATTGAAAAAATATGACAAAAATTCGCATTTGTCAAGTTTACGGTGATGTAAAATCATTTAGCAGCGCGGTATAAAGAAGTGTACCACAGGGTTCAATTCTCGGCCCTCTGCTATACATAATGTACTCAAATGACCTACCTTCTCATATTACACACTGTGGAATTCGAATGTATGCCGATGATGTTCAACTCTACATTAGCTGTTTCAGAACTGACATCGATAATTATGTATTGAGATTGAACCAGGGTCTTCACAATGTTTATATAAATGGGCTACTACAAATGGTCTTCGCTTAAATGCCAATAAATCAAAGGCTATCATAATTGGGTAATACTTTTAATAGTCAACTCTCCTGCGAGTTGCGGTGTGAGAGACAAACGCAAAAATCGGTGTGAGAGACAAACGCGAAAGCTGTCGTTTGCCTGTTACGTCATACTTTTCGTTTAACTGTCACACCACTTTTTCCGTTTGTCTGTCACACCACTTCTAGACTACCATTTACATATAGTCCATACAGCTATCCCACTACCACAGTTTGAAAGAAAGGAGGACCCTTTGAACCACCATTTACATGTAGTCTGTATGGTGTACTATTTCTTATATGTTCCAAAATGGCCACTGAGTTTCTAGAGAATTTTCATTACAAAAATTGATAATTTCAAAGTCAATTTTCACACTATCAGATCACTTTATATGACACTTTTTTTCCGATTGTATTAAGCGGCCTTGGAATCGTCCTGTGAGTATATTAATGCACTCACAGATGTAGTGCATATGCTAAAATTAGCTTCTAAAAAAATGGGCTTGTTCAGACGGATACTGTTGAACACGTAAGAGTGCGCTGTTAAGGGCAAATTTTGCTCTGTTAACGCCAAATATGGCGCTGCTAAAATTTATGGATTATGTCTCGGATTTTCAAATTCGAATTTACATGTGACTTTTTACAAGACCGATATCGCAAGTTTTGGGATATACCACTAATTGAATTTAATTGGGTATACCTTAGGCGCTACAATTTAATATAGTGGGATATCAGCACTAAGTCCCATTTTTCCACAATATCCGTCATCCATCATCCTACGCAATCACTGTTAACGTATAGTGTATAGTTATATAACATTTGAAGCCCGATATTTCAAGTTCCAAAATTATTTGGAACAAATTGCACAAAGTGGGATATCTGCAGCAAGTCCCATTTTTCAACAATATCGATCATCCTACCCAAATATTCTGATATATTTTTTGTCGAAGTTTTGCAATTTTCAAAAGAATTATCGAATTACCAGAGCAGCTGTTCCGCTCAGAAATGTGTGCAGTACAATTTCAAAGGAATTGAATAGGTGTTCCATTCAATGATATTGTATACTTGGTTGATTTCTTCCTTGACTATTTTCTGTTAACCATTTAACATTGCTCTGTTAACTTAAACATTAGCTCTGTTAAATATTTGGTTTTTGTCTTTGCTATTTAAATTCAAATTTATATTCACACACATCTGTGTAATTAGCTGGTCTAAGAAAAATTAAGGGAATGGCTGAGATTATTTTATCGGGTTCTAGCTTTATATTACCTCTAAAGTTTCATATGTATTTGACGACAAACTATAATTTGCTCTTAATTATAGTAATTAACATGATAAGTTCATTATGACCTTATAGCTATCGAATGAGATATGAAAACTAAGGATATCGAACATCAATTATTTCACAGAATTTTTTTTATCACATCCTGGATAATCCTTTAGACAAGTCCTTAATATCGACAATAACCTTCCGCTATGATCGACCATGAATCATTATTATTTGTGGTTTATTGAATTCATCCTCCTTCTACTTCATACATAAATATACATATATACACTGAGCTACGAAAGTGAGTAAACAATACTGAAATAATTCATTTTCTTGGAATAGCGATAAAAGTAAATCAGAATAGTCGAATAAATTTTTAAAAATAAAAACGTTTATTTATTACTTCTAAAATGTTAAAACAAAAAACAATACAATTTTTATAATAGAAAATTTAAAATTATAGTGGGTGTTGACTCACTTATGGAGCTTAGTGTATATTTTTTTTAACATTTCCTTTTTATGCTTCAGTCTGTCAAATCAAATTTTTTTAAATTACATTCACATACAACAAACAATGATTGCAATGTTAATGATGATATTAAGAGAAAAAAATGGACAAAATGCCGAAATGATAATGATGAAAATGTTTTTTTTTTTTTTTTTTTTTACAAACATAAATTTCATAATAATGTCAGTTAGTAACATAACAGGCCACCAACAACAAAACGTATCCCTTTTAACGAAGCCATCGGCAAATTTTCAGAAAATAGTTCTGGGAAGAACAAGAGAAACAACCCTTACTGTTGCGTTTTATTCAAACAGACAAACAACAATAACAAAATATAAATATTAACAAATTCATTTCTACTCTCGCTCCTGGGTTAATGTACTTTCCTATTTCAAAAGAAAACAAGAAGAAGATAAAAAACAACAAAAACATCGTTCTCATACGTATTCTCCAGTTAACCAACTTGATGGTGAAAATATGCAACATTTTTTGAAAAGCTTTTCTCATACGCATACATACACACATGCATGCATATACACACAACCATAACCACCACTAACTGAATGAAATTAGTTGTGGGATGATGCATGTCAGTCAACCCCGGTTTTCGTTATGGTTTCCTTTCTCAACGCACTCAAACACATGTTGTAAATTAACTGCAGCAACATGTTTAGCATCAATGACACAGACAAGAAAGAATATCATAAGTGGTGTGTGTTTACACGTAACAGTGTAGAGCAGTGTAAAATACGGAAGTAAAGAAATCATAATTAAAAATTTTACTCATATTTTTAGTTTGTTGTGCTCATCTTTTCACTTTTAATATTCATTTAATGGGGTTGAAATGTTACTGGAACACGTATCAGGCTAATTAAATTTAAAAAAAAAAATCCATATTCTCTTCCGCTTTTTTAAAACTTAACTTCAACTGCAATTAGCTACACGAAAATGTTTCGTAATTCATTCATTCATTCTTTTGAAAACAATTTGTAGTGTCCCAGTGCAAACATGCAGTTTGCAAGGTAGAGATTCGAACGTAAGATGTCTCTCATATATACAACTATGATGACAATCCTAAAATTGTAGGATGTGTTGAATGGATATGCCATAAGAAAACTCATATAATTTGTGAGATATTGCTGGAAGAGCTATGTATCTCTGCTATGTATCTATAGGTATACCTTTATTTTGTCATGCACTCGCTTGCTTATTTCTTGCTTTTTATTCCTTACATTTGAGTGACAGGACCTATAATTTATTATCGATTCCTAACGACAAATTTTTGAGAAATTTTCAATAGCAATTTAATTTACTCTGAGTTTTTGCCAGAATGAAGTCGCTGGAGAAATATTTCTAAATATTTCGTTTTGATCGTATTCTAAAAACGAAAGTAGGTTCCGTGAACTTTTGGCTAACCAGCGCTAAACCCTAATTCTACTTTAGCATTGCGTTGAACGTGTTGCTAATGCATTAATAGTTGAAAAGCGCAAGACATACATACATACATAATTGGTCATTACAAGCCTTCAGTCAGGATTATTGACATAGTTTTCTCACACCACTTATGTTGTGTGTGTTAATTTTATACGTGAGTGGCGTTACCTACAGTTTAAAGTCAACTACGAAGGACAGATTTTTGAGAAACTTTTTCATGACAGGTTTATTTTTAACACAAATTGTTTTGATGTCTTGCCTGGGGGCTCGAACCTTGGACCCTAACTTTACGTCTAATAAGCCAACACACTACCTACTAAACTACGGCAATTTCAAAGCGCAAGACATAAAATATGTACTGAAAGCAAGCAGGGGTACTGCAATATTTTTTAAATAAAGAAGTACTGAATTTTTCAACACTTATGTGAGGACATAATTGAGAGAGTAAGAAAAACTGTTGTCAAAATAAAATAGATTCAGTCTCAAGCAAGGCGAATTCATATAAGGTGGTGTTTTGGGAATTCTTTGACTACAACGACCAAATTGCCTAGAAAGTCGTCTTGAACAAGATGCTGTTGGAATAATACATTTATTAGTTTTTTACTTAAGTGTAAACATTTTATTTTGCTCACTGTATATACATTCTTTTGTGTATTTATTTGTATTTTACGCATTTTTATAATTTATTTAAATATTCTTAATGTACTGGCAGAGTTTTTATCGTAGAATTCCCAGTATACTCCTGAAGTTTGATTACCTTAGTGGTGAGAGGAAATCAGTCCATATTTCAAAAAATTGTTAAATGTAGTTGATTTATTTATTAATTACAATATAATTACAAATTATATTATAATTTTATACGAGCTGAGTTACTTCGACCATATGCTCGGTGTAGTGTCACAGACCAGAGCCTTTAGGTGGGAATCGAACCCACGACGAATCACGCTAATAGTCTAGCACACTACCCACTAGACTACCAGGGCGCTCATAAATGTAGTTTATTTTAAAAAACAAACTTTAAAGAAACAAGAGAGATATAATGACACGAAATAACAATTTAATGTTATTATACGAATTCGCCTTTTCCATTTTTGTCATTCGGCGAATTTCATTTGACAATCTAGCGCCCAGAAAAAAGTCACAAGACTGCTTTTGACGAATATCATTTAAAAGTGTTCCCTGCCAATCTTGATTTTCCTGACAAATTTTTGGAAAAGAGAGAACCGTGTTGCAGAAAACTATCAACAAAAATAATTATGCCTGCTTTCTTGAACGTATCCACAAAGATTTTAAAAGAAATTAAAAAGAAAAAAATTTTCAAAAATTAATTTTAATTAAGATATTAAAAAACATTTCCATTCTCTGCATAAATATGTTTTGCTTTAAACACTAGAGCCCACCATGTATTGTTATAAGTTTAACTGCAAATTATGGATTTATAAGAGTGGTAAACAAAGTTTTCTTTATTATCGATTTCAGAGTGACGCATTTAGGAAACGAATTAAGGTAATGTGTACACAACACTAACATTTGATGTTATCATCGTTGTACATTTCAATTCAATTATTTTCTTAATTGCACTGGACATGCTCCAACTAACTATTGAAATTAAATAAAAGAATTGAATAGAATAACCTACACAATAGTTTACTTTGATAAATAATTTAATTCCATTGTACCAAACAAATTTACACATTATAGTCATCAAAAACAATTGTTGTCTGGATCAACGACAGGAGTGCAGATATTTCCGTCCATAGTGAAATATTCGGAACCTAAGAAAAAGCTTACAGTAACATTCCAAGCAGAAGTCCAAACATAAATTGGACTAGAAAAGCAAGAGATGGGACTTGGATCAGACAAACAAAATGCTAATGGATTGACTTAGCGTGAAAGAGAACTAATGGGGCCAAAATCTTTCGGAGGGTATACTCAACGAGAGGTAAAATAAGAAAACACATGAGAGCTCATCAAGTACTAGGCAGGTAGTTACAGCAAGATCCCGCTTAACACGGGGGATACGTTTCAATAAGTTCCAGCGCTAAGCGAGGCAACTTAACACGTACATATGTATACAACTAGTAACGTTGATAACAACTAATAAATCAACTCTGACACAGGAAAGATGCGTTTGATTGATTGAGATTAAGATTTCGAAAATACACTTGGAATCTTTTTTCTGGACAGACTAACAAAAGAGCGTTGAAAGAGATACATAGTATACATCGTTGCTATATAGCAGACCGCTTTTGGTTGGTGCATGATTGTTTCATTTGGAACCGCAGAATACTGAAACGGCATTAAGCGGGGTCTTACTGTCTCTTTACTGATACCGAACAGCATGCTTTAATTTGTTAGGACAACAGAATTGAGGGAGACATTGTGGGCATAGTCCGCATATATTGAAGGCATTACAATAAATAAATTCATAGCAATTTGGCGGATCTACACTACAGCAGACATATTAGAAGAACAGCAAGTTTCAAAAGACAGTTTCGTTAAATTAATGCATAATTAGCATGGACTTATTTTATTAATAGCCGGAACAGTCCAATGCAAAACTCAAAATTGTTCTGCTTTTGTTTAATTGATTCATTAACACGTTGACTGCCAAAAAACGACAATTTGATTTTTTCGCATTAGTAAGTACGAGATAACTCATAGTTTGGCACCTTAGAAGGGAACGCATTCTACGAGTTGTCTCGTAGTTGGCAATCAACGTATTAATCATTGATCTACGAGAGCTCATTGTTACCCATTTTAACACGTTTTCATCGCCTTCAAATTGTGTCAACTTATTAAAACACCAGAAATTTAAATAACGAACATTTATTGATTACATATATTATAAGTGTACGTGCAATTCTAATGATAATATAACGCAAGAGATGCATTTCGTTTTACAATCGAATATTCGCTTTTTCGGTTTCCATTTGCAATTTGAATTGTATTAATATCGCCACATAAGTTGAAATAGATAAAAATATCTGAAATGCAAGAACTATTAACCCATGTGTTAACCAAAACGGTTATAAAATTGCACGTGTAAGTATGTAAGTACCATTCCAAAATATTTCAAGTTTACATCAAAAAATCCAGAGCAGGTAAACAGCATCTTTTGATGTTGCAATTGCAGAGAATATTCCCGCAGCCGTGAACTTAAATCCGAATCAAAATAATCATTTGTCTTAATATTATGCAATATTGGGCCAAATTGATTATACTGGAATATAGAAAAAGAAAATTCTTTAACAACGACAAATAGTTGAGCATCTAACATACCTTGTCTATGCACGATTGTGTTAACCAACAGGGTAGTAGCATGATAATGAATGTTAGCGTGATGTAATATATACGAACTGAAATATTGAGATAAGAATTAATGTCATCCTATTGGAATATCGAAGTTAACATTGGCTATTACGACCCTTCAGTCAGGGTTACGTCCTAGCTTCTTACACCATGTTGTGTGCCGTAATTTTGTACGTGAGTGGCGGATCTTCAGGTTAAAGTCGACTTGGAATGACAAATTTTTGAGAAACTTTTTCATGGCAGGTTTATTTACTCTCAGAGTTTTTGCTAGAAGTCTGCTGAGAGGAAATCACCGAAGAAATATATATTTTTTTTATATTTCGTTTTGAATTAAAGACATATAATAAGTAATTTAATGAAATTACTAGCGTTCTAACTATTCTGCCTTTACTAGAGACTAGCAGAATAGTAATAAAGACACTGCACAAGAAAATTAAATGCAATAATATATAATGCAAAATTGGATTAAAATTAAAGGCAACATATCGGCTATCAATTATATCATCGATAACATGTATTAAAAAGAGAACTCAGTCTAAAACCAGTTATTTCTCATTTTCTATCACATGCATAACTGAAATTATCTACTCGTTAGATTGCAAACATACATGCATAATTGGTCATTACAACCCTTCAGTCAAGATTACGACCTAGCTTCTCACACCACTTATGTTGTCTGCATTAATTTTATACATAAATAGCGGGACCTAGAGTTTAAAGTCGACTCCGAACAATAGATTTTTGAGAAGCTTTTCATTGCACTTTTATGTACTCTCAGACTTTTTGCCAGAAATCTACTGGTAGGAAGTCGCCGAAGACATATTTTCATATTTTCGTTTTGACATCTGACCTAGAGTTTGAACTCTGGCTTTACGTCTAAAAACAGTACATACTACATTAAGTATGAAAAATAATTCCATGTATTACGGAGACATTTGAAATCATTCTGACTGTTTAAACATCACCCAATTTATCGCCATAATACTTACAAGCTTGACAGCAGTCCGATTCGTTGTAATCGAATGAACGCACATACGACCAGTTTATGGTATGGGTGATGGCAATACCGTTATAGAGATATAAAATCAACATCGGTATACTGAAGTATTCCTCAATATTTGTTACCAAAAGCCATACACGATTCAATAGGTACTGATTCGCCATTAACTTGCCATTATAGAAACTAGCCATCGATAATTTTCGTTCATTTTTTACAATTTCACACTTCAAATTCGTTAAAGAAGTATGCAATGATCCCAAAAATAGATCGATTATCTGTGTGATAATGCAGTATTCAATGGATTTCATTTGCAAACCCAGAGCAAAGATTATAGTCAGCAGTTTATATTTCAGGCTCATAATATCGGCCACCAAAAAGTAATTAACGTAGCACATTACAAGTCCAAACGCAGAAGAAAACAATCCAAAACGTATTAGAATTTTACGCGGAAATTTTTGGCAATTATTTTGATAATCCATCTCAAGTCCATCATCTCTAAGCCATTGATACTGACGAATGTAAAGCAATATATCGTGTTCTAGTTGTGCTATTCTCTTGTACATCATAGTCAAACAATTGATTTTCAGAAAGGCCATTAACTGTGCAATTACCTGCACAATGGCAACCGTTACATTGACGCTAATACTCAGTACGCTGGTAATGCTATCCAAATCGTAATTATAAACCACCATATCCACTACCACATTGTTAACGTAAACTGTCCAACTGACCAAGGCAATCAGAATAATCGTATAAATGCTAAATACGAACCACACTAATTTCAATTGTTTACCGGTCAATTTCAAATTCAGATTAAGGCAAGGTGGCAAATTTATGCCGATTATTGAAAATATCCATTGAAAAATAAATATGGCCCGAAGTAATTGTGACTTTTTGGCGATATCTTCTTCAAAGCTGTTGTCCATTTTAGTGACCTACTGATACTGGGAAGTAAGAATGAAAAGAAAAAAACCCTTTGAGCAACAAGAGAATTTTTAATTCACAAGGAGGCTATTAGAGACTGACAACGTAATATATGACTTGTTTTCATAGATAAGCTGTATGATTGATGGGAAAATTGCAGAGCAATAAAACTCTTTTTCTTTATTATTTTTCACCAGGAAAAATTGAAAGCAATTCGTTCAAGGAAATATGGTGTACTCATCTCAAAGAAGAATGTAATTGCTGACATCAGTCTGAGTTGGCACCAGAACGGGACACTTGGCTACAACCAATAAATCAAGGCAGGAAAGATGCGTTTGTACTGTGATTGAGAGTATGGAAAATAAAGTTGGAATCCCTTTTCTGGCCAGACTAACAAAATAGCGGTGAAAAATATACATAGTATACATCGTTGCTATATAGTACATCGCTTTTGGTTGGTGCATGGTCGTTTCATTTGCAACCGCATAATACTAAAACATCGTTAAGCAGGGCAGCGTTAAGCGGGGTCTTACTGTACCTTTACTGATACCGAACAGAATGCTTTAATTTGTTAGGACAACAGAATTGAGGGTGACATTGTAGTCGTACTCCTCATATATTGAAGACATTACAATAAATCGTAAATTCATTGCAATTTGGCAGATCTACACTACAGCAGACATATTAGAAGAACAGCAAGCTTCAAAAGACAGTTCCGTTAAATTAATGCATAGTTATCATGAACTTAATAATAGCCGGAACAGTTCAATGCAAAACCTAAAATATTTTTCCGATTTTTTAATTCATTAATTAATACGTTGACTGACGCGGCAATTTTCAGAAAACTTGCCAAAAAAAACGAAAATTTGATTTTTTCACATTAATAAGTACGAGATAACTCTTAGATTAGTGCCTTAGAAGGGAACGCATTCTACGAGTTACCTCCTAGTTGGCAGTCAACGTGTTCATCGTTGATCTACGAGAGCACATTGTCTCTCTTTTCGATACGTTTTCATAGCTTTCAAATTGTATCAACTTGTGAAATAACGACCACAAATTTAAATAACGAACATTTATTGATTACATAGATCAACTAAAATGCTACATTAGGATAATTTTTTTTTTGTTCTATTATAAGTGTACGTGCAATTCTAATGATAATATAACGCAAGAGATGCATTTCGTTTTACAATCGAATATTCGCTTTTTCGGTTTCCATTTGCAATTTGAATTGTATTAATATCGCCACATAAGTTGAAATTGATAAAATCATCTGAAATGCAAGAACCATTAACCCTTGTGTTAACCAAAATGGTTATAAAATTGCACGTGTAAGTATGTAAGTACCATCCCAAAATATTTCAAGTTTACATCAAAAAATCCAGAGCAGGTAAACAGCATCTTTTGATGTTGCAATTGCAGAGAATATTCCCGCAGCCGTGAACTTAAAGCCGAATCAAAATAATCATTTATCTTAATATTATGCAATATCGGGCCAAATTGATTATACTGGAATATAGGAAAAGAAAATTCTTTAACAACGACAAATAGCTGAGCATCTAATGTACCTTGTCTATGCACGATTGTGTTAACCAACAGGGTAGTAGCATGATAATGAATGTTAGCGTGATGTAATATATACGAACTGAAATATTGAGATAAGAATTAATGTCATCCTATTGGAATATCCAAGTTGACATTGGCCATTACAACCCTTCAGTCAGAATTGTGGCCTAGCTTCTCACACCACTCATGTTGTGTGCCTTAATTTTGTACGTGAGTGGAGGGATCTTCAGGTTAAAGTCGACTTGGAATGACAAATTTTTGAGAATCTTTTTCATGGCAGGTTTATTTACTCTCAGAGTTTTTGCTAGAAGTCTGCTGAGAGGAAATCACCAAAGAAATATATTTCTATTTTTCATATTTCGTTTTGAATTAAAGACATGTAAGGAGTTTAAACCTTTGCTTAGATATCTTAAAAAAATATTTATTTCACAGACCTCCTCTCAGGAGTCTTCTCTAAAAACAATGAAAAAACAGTACAATCTGTCGTTCAAAGTAGAGACATTAAACTGTAGATCCTAGCAATCATCGATAAGCTCAAGCCACACAACGTGGCCTACACTACGATGCAATCCTAACTTAATGGCCGTAATGACCAATTAATTAAGCAGATATTAACATAGCGATCAGTAGAGCACTTTATTTTTATTGTAAGAAATCACTAGCGTTCTAACTATTCCGCCTTTGCTAGGATTGATCAGAATAGTATTAAACACCCAACATGTCAATTATTAAAAATTATCAATTATATTATCGATAACATGTATTAAAAAGAGAACTCAGTCTCAAAGCAGGTATCCCTTATTTCCTATGACATGCAAACTGAAAGTATGAAAAATAATTCCATTTATTAGGGTGACATTTAAAATCACTATAACTGTTTAAAAATCGCCCAATTTATCGCCGTAGTACTTACAAGCTTGACAGCAGTCCGATTCGTTGTAATCGAATGAACGCACATATGACCAGTTTATGGTATAGGTGATGGCAATACCGTTATAGAGATATAAAATCAACATCGGTATACTGAAGTATTCCTCAATATTTGTTACCAAAAGCCATACACGATTCAATAGGTACTGATTCGCCATTAACTTGCCATTATAAAAACTAGCCATCGATAATTTTTGTTCATTTTTTACAATTTCACACTTCAAATTCGTTAAAGAAGTATGCAATGATCCCAAAAATAGATCGATTATCTGTGTGATAATGCAGTATTCAATGGATTTCATTTGCAAAGCCAGAGCAAAGATTATAGTCAACAGTTTATATTTCAGGCTCATAATATCGGCCACCAAAAAATAATTAACGTAGCACATCACGAGTCCAAACGCACTAGAAAACAATCCAAAACGCATTAGAATTTTACGTGAAAATTTTTGACAATTTTTTTGATAATCTATCTCAATTTCACCATCTCTAAGCCATTGATATTGACGAACGTAAAGCAATATATCGTGTTCTAGTTGTGCTATTCTCTTGTACATCACGGTCAAACAATTGAGTTTCAAAAAGGCCATTAGCTGTGCAATTACCTGCACAATGGCGGTCATTATATTGACGCTAATACTCAATACACTGGTAATGCCATCCAAATCGAAATTATAAACCACCACATTCACAAACACATTGTTAACGTAAACTATCCAACTGATCAAGGCAATTAGAATAACCGTATAAATGCTGAATACGAACCACACTAATTTCAATTGTTTACGGGTCAATTTCAAATTGAAATTAAGGCAAGGTGGCAAATTTACGCCGATTATTGAAAATATCCATTGAAAAATAAATACGGTCCGAAGTAATTGTGACTTTTTGGCGATATCTTCTTCAAAGCTGTTGTCCATTTTAGTGAGCTATTGATACTGGAAAGTAAGAATGAAAAGAAGAAAAAAACTCTTTGAGCGTCAGGAGAATTTTTAATTCACAAGGAGGCTATAAGAGACTGACAACGTAATATATGACTTGTTTTCATAGATACGCTGTATGATTGATGCGAAAATTGCAGAGCAATAAAACCTTTTTTTATTATTTTTCACTAGAAAAAGTTGAAAGTAATTTGTTCAAGGAAATATGGTGTATTCAGCTCAAAGAAGAAAGTAATTTCTAAGTTGACACTAAAGCGTTTAATATACGATCCGGACACTGGGGTACAAACAGAATTATTATCCGGTTAAGAGGCTTTACGGTAGCCGATTTCTGTTATTGAGGCGTTCAAAAAAATTTTCATAATTTGGACTAGAAAACTACACGGCATGTTTTGTACTACAAAACGCTATTGTTACGAATATGGAAATGGTTTAATGGTATTAAAATGATAAACAAAAGCTCCAAAAACAAAACAATGGCCTTGTTTACATGATCCACGAATAAACAAAAATATAGCAACAACATCAGTGTAAAAAATAAGGGGACAAAAAAGTAAACAAGCAACAACAAAGTGCATTATAAAAAAAGCGGATAAACAGTAAACTGGCAACAATAACACTGCAAGCAACTTGTTTACATTTAGAGATTTCGCAACGGCAAAGACATTCTCCTTCGAGTATATTCATCAGATTGTTAGGTTAGAGGACGAGTACTTGTCAACTGTGACAAGTACAGTACCCAGAGGTCGAATTGACACATTGTACACCAGATTGTTTAACCTGTGGTATAAAAAGCATGACAGAGCAGACAATAAGAATTCAATTAGTATTGTGATAAGTATTGTGTAAGGATTCAGTCACTCTTGTGTGAAGACACGTTGTATGTGAAGAAAATAATTATGATTTGAAGGTCTCCGTATTAAAGATCTAACGAACAATTGTTATTGTGTACGCGGAAGAGTGTACAGAATAATAACAATTAAAGCAAATTGTTGTTGTTTAAGTAAAATCGTTAAAGGTGACATACGGAAATATGCTAAACACAAATTTATTTCTATATTGTTTTTAATCTTCGAAGTCATATTTTTAAAGTTTTTAAAAGGGTAAAAACACTCTGTAAATTTTCCAATTCGATTTCCTTTACTTTTTTGCTTTGTCTCAATTTTATTAATCAGTGGTTTCCATCTAACAAGGCAATTAATTTCCTTTATGATAACCAGCTTACCATAGTCGATAACTGTTTGTCTTTTGCTGTATTCGAACCAGAAACGCTTGGATTTATGGTTATGTAGTGAGTTCTTTTCTTAGTACAAAAAGAAAAGCTTATTTTTTGAGGGAATAATTCCAAAACATATTGCCACATCAAACCACATCAAGCAATTTTTTCTTTCAAATTTTATAGTAGTAAGAATGATGATACAGACGATATTCTGTACATAAGTTATGTATCACTTTGTAATTTTATCTCTAAACTTCCGTAATATTAATTTAAAAAAAATCATTTAAAAGAAAATCCTTTATTAAAAACTTGTCTATTATTTATAGAGAAAAGTATAAAAATATACAGAATTTAAGAAGAAGAAAACAAAAGAGAAACAATGATTTACAGTAAAGAAAAAACATTCGAATAATTAAGCAAAAATTATAATGAAAGCCAAAACAATTAAAAATGAAGAACCAAATAAAGAAAAAAATTTAAAAAGTTTATAAAAGGCCACTGACATTCAATTTTCGACAAGTCAGCATTTTAGACAGACAAAATCGTTTAACAAGGACAATGTCTTTCGACTGAGCCAACTTTCAGAGAAAAAAATCGATTTTTGTTCTTATCACTCACTACTACCACTACGTGAAAACGTAAATTACAACAAAAGTACTTTATAGAAAATCAACAGCATAATGACGTTATTGTGTACTCAACATTGAATTGTAGTGGTTACACAGAAAGAAAAAATTGTATTTTAACCTGATTTTGATTTTCACATGGAAAATTCACAAACAGAAAGTAAAATTACAATGCAAAGAGTCATAAACGCAGAACCGGCAATAGGCGCTGTTCCGCTTGCGAATCATGTACTGTCGTCACCTTTCCACCGTGAATAAATCGTTTCAGAATGCAAATGGACAAGCAAAAGATGAAGATAAGGTGAAATCTAGAGGGATCAAAGCCAGCCCAACCTTTAAATACAGGTGGGGACTCCTTATTTGAATCCACAGACAAAAACAAAATGATACTATCATTTCTACAACCAGAGCTAGCTGAATGATTGATGAGGTCAGTGTATGCAAGCTCACGACAAAGAAGTTGCATCCGTCGGATGGGTCGTCACACAAGCAAACTTGCATAGATACAGCGACAAAACACATTAGGTGAAGTGTCAGAAGCTGCCAAAGTCACTAGAATCTCCTACCAACTCATACGAGGAGACAAGGGGATTACAGTTTCCCAAGGAAAAGAATTTTGTGATTTCAAGAAGGATAAAGCTATTATTATAAAGGGTTTTCTCCTCCATGGGACGATGCAAAGCTGGAAGAAAGCTATCCTAACACTCATAAAAACATTACTGTATGTGAAAGTATGGGACAGAAAGTTCACATCAATTCGCATTAAAGGGAGCCTTAAACACTGTTCAAAACTATACAATTATTCAGTACTTAGAGGAGTCTGAAATGGACCAGACACTGATCGACTGGATTGGATTGAGCATATGTTAAGGAATATATACATTACATACATAATTAGTCATTACAACCCAAGGACTACACCCTACTTTCTTACAGCACTTATGTATGTTGTGGGTGTTAGTTTTGTATATGATTGGCGGGACCTGCAGTTCAAAGTCGACTGTAATGTTATTTACTCTCAGAATTTTTGCCAGAAATCTTCTGAGAGACAGTTGGCAAATAAATATTTTTTCGTATTTCATTTTGATCTCCTTCTTTATTTAATTTTGAAGATAGGAAGACACTAAATAAAAACCCCATACCTTGTGGTTTTGACAGATGTCAGTGCATTTTAAAATGGCCGCCCAAATGATGACTAAACAGACTTCAGTTTTGTATAATCATACGATATTTTAATTTTTTGATCCTCAGAGACCTTACTAGTTTTACGAAATGTAACTATTTTTGGATTTACATACATTTTGTTTTTTATAAATCAGTTTCAAATTTGACATTTTTCTCAGCGTATTACACTTCCTTTTTATTATTATTTTTTCTTTTCCTGTTATTCTCTTAGAAAGGAGAAAAACTCAACATTGTTTAAATACAAATGGCGCCGGCCGGTATTCTAAATATAATTTTTTTTTCTTCTTCACAATTTTTACTACTTGTTCTATGAACTTTTCAGAACATACACACAATATTTGCTTACATGGGGAGGGTTGGATTGGGTGTAAAAATTTAAACGTGGTCGAAAAATAGTAAACAAACATTATGTTTAAGGCATAATCATCTCTTTAATATGTTAATAACCAGTGAGAGGTTGTGAGATAGAGAGAGGAAGTGAGAAAGTGATAGAGAAAGAATTAATTTAAATGAGAGAAACAGCAAAAATAGAAAGAAAAAGAGCAAGAGAGTTATAAAATTGAAAAAAGAGAGTAAAATGAAAAGAAATGGAGTAAGAGAGAAAAAATAGTTGCCAACAGTGTTGCAATTTCTACTTCTTCATTGTGCAAATGTGTAGATTTTTCTTGTTTTGTTTACTTCGTTTTCTAGTCAAAAAAAAAACGTAATTGTGGACATGATGAATTAAAAAATAAAACACATGTAAACAGTGTTCTCAGATCTGGCGATTTCCGCCAAACGTGGCGTACAAATTACGAAAAATTAAAAGTAAAACATAAGCGTTTAAGATTAAATTGACAACACAAAGTTCAGCATTATTGTGAACGAAACTAAATGAATGATTATTTGTGTAGCATAGCTCGATGATGAACACACAGTAACTACACATTTTGGAGACTTAGGGCAACTTGCCGTTAAAGTTGGGTTTAGTTAAAATTATATTTAGCTAAAGTGAACTTTAAAATCATACTTTCCGTTGTTACAACCTACAGATAATATAAAGTTAACTTTTTCAAAAATATGGTATGCTCAATTAAACAGTTTTTTTTTAAACTCAGTGGCAACGACGGGCTTCTTTTTTTTTTTTTTTTTGTTTTATTTGGAAGTAGTCTAGTAGGTAGAGTGTTGGCTTATTAGACTGAAGGCCCTAGTTCAAACACCAGGACAGAAATCAGAACTTCCTCTGAGCAGATTTCTGGAAAAAAACTTTGAGAGTAAACTAAACTTGCCATGAAAAGCTTCTCAAAAACCTTTAAACTGTGTAAAACTAGGTAGTAATCCTAGCGGAAGCATTGTAATGACCAATTATGTATGTTTGTGTGCATGTATTTATTTATTTATTTTGTATTTGTGTAAAGTTGCCACATTGAAAATAATATGTAATATGGCAAGTTTAAACACAATTTTAAAAGTTAAAGGTAGGATGTTTCTCCCTTTAGGTTAATGTTCACTTCGACCTTATTATTCACTTATAGTAATGAAAAACAATTTTTCTGTCCTTTAAAATCCTCTCTTCAGTTTTATTTCTGATTGAAATAGATGCACCTATAGCCAAACTCGCCGGTCGTGCTCTACATTTGTGCCGGGCCAAAAAGCTTCAACAGGAATTTCTAAAACTACGGATTTTTCTCATTGAAGAAATTAGCAATTACTTTAGCCACAGTCGCCTCGGTATAATATTAAAGGTAAATAAGCACGTTTCTTTTGACAGCAACTAGAACAAACCGCTGAACATCTAATACGCATTTTCACTTACCCCAATGAATAATCGTAACAAGAATAAATTGTATGAAGAAAATACAAGACTTTTTTTTTTCTGTCAGCTAGTTGTGTCTGGATACAGTGAAACAATTCTTACAAGGCCCTTTTACAGTATTTAGGATGTTCACTATATTAAAGTTGACATTTTATTTGCTCCGAATTCCTGTTTGTGTATATAAGCCCAACAGATAATAGGAAAAAGGACAGAGGACTCAAACTCGGAACGGAGAAAACGGATTTGATAGTTCTTACGAAGAAATTTATACCGCAGGAAATGGACATAACGACATGCGACACCACTCTAACGACGCGGAAAGTAGCCAACTTGGCATTCGACTAGACCCTAGACTGACGTTCTGGGCTCAGATACAACACGCTGCAACCAAGGCAGCTAAGGTTACCGCCTTATTTAGCGGACTTATGGCCAATATTGGTGGTCCTATATAGAGCAGACGCAAATTTATAAGGGCAATAACGGAATCTATTTCACTTTAAGGCAGTGAGGTCTGAGCAGAAGCATTGTAGAAAGAAAATTTCGTCATCGGTACAACGAATCGCTGCACTTAGAGTGGCATCGGTGAATAGAACTATATCTAAGTCAGCAATACTAATAATAAGTAGTGTAATACCTATAGATATACAGGCAAACGAGCGGAAGATAGTATGGGAAAGGCAGTAAATGCCGACTACGCCAGAAAGCGAACCATACAACAATGGCAAGAGGAATGGCACACTGAGACGAGTGATAGATGAACGGCAAAGCTTCTTCCAAATATTACCCGCTGGATGGAGGGGAAATTTGGTGAGGTTAACTACTATTTGACACAATTGTTATCTGGTACGTGAGTGCGGTTAGGTACATTTATTCCTCCTCAGCGTAAAAAAAATATATGGAATACAACTCTCTCGACTATGTCTATTTTAATGCTTCTAGACCACTTATAGTAAAAAGAGAATAAATTATCTTCCATTGCTGCTATAACTACTTCGGCTATAGTAGAAAAAACAGATATGTCCCAAAAAAAAAATCACATATTTTCTCGGAGCACTGCTCATCTTGCTCTTAAGAGAACTTATTCTCAGAGTTTTTGCCAGAAATCTGCTGAGAGCAAGTTATCGAACAAGGATTTTTATTTTATTTCGTTTTGTTGGAAATGTCTGAGATGCGGTTTGACAGTGGTCTCACGTCTAATAAGCTAGCACACTACTTACTAGGCTAATGTGGCTTACATGTTAAAATGAAATCTAACACACAATCTAACCACAAGCATTACTCTCACCACCTATTTTCCTAGTTCTAAGACAATGTAGAAGTAGGAGTCATCCCCTAAGTGTTGGTTGTAGTACGAAAAGGTATGTAAATCCGCCGTTGTGATTTGTTCGGAGTGAGAAAAGCAAAACAATATCTTTCTAAAGAAGAAACAACGTTTTCAATACACAAACGGATTGATTTTAATACGAAATAAAATAATAAACGAATATTTTGACCAAAATTAAACGTAACAAAATGAATTCTCTGCCAGTACTCGGTTTACATGGAGGTCAAGAATCGAATTAATAATTTGTATGCTTTGAACAATGTTTCTGTAGATTCATTAAGTCGTAATATATTTTCTAATTGTTTAATTAAAAGATACAATTGCATATTTATGTGTATGTATATTCAATTATTTATAAACCATATGTAGGGTGAATACAGAAACTGAAAATATGTTCGATATTCATACACTGAAATATGCATAAATAAATAAATACATATGTATGTATGCATGTGCGATAACTAACAATAAAGTGATGAGCATATTGTATATACATACATACATATGAATGTCTATGAATATTTGTAGTACATATTGATTTGCATACATTTATGTTGAAAATCAAATAATCAAAATGAAAATTAAAAAAAAAGTAAACTTAAAAGCATTTAAAGAAAATATATGTAGGACCAGCATATAAATAGAAATTGAGTAATTTTTTTTTATTATGCATAGTCAAATAGGGTACTTGACGAATGTTGTATAAATTTGTGAAAACCACATGTTTTTCGATGGGGTTTTCTCTTTGGTCAGTAAAAACTTAAATGCTTTCTTTAATAATAAAATAAAGATTTTGTAACCGCAGAATAAAGCCAGAACATTTTTAGAATTTTTTAAATTTGATTAATTTGCATTGAAATAAAAAACATCAAATTTAACAAGAAAACAATTGCCAACTTTAAATTAATCATATGCGCAACTACATAACGCAAAGTTTACAACAAATTAAAATAAAGCTTGTGAAGAAAGATTGTAATAGAAATAATTATTTGAGTTAATTTTTATTTTCAATATTTTTTTTAATTCTGTTCAATTAAACGTAATTTTTGGAATTGAAATGCATGATTTAATGAAATTATGGCATACTTTTAGACGTAACAAAAATATATCGCCGGATGTGGTGCCAATTTAAGTTAAAAAAAATCGTTAAAATGTAAGAATGTCTTGAATTTAACTGTTTGACTGCTAAGCGATTCTGGTGAGAACGCTCGAAAAGTGGTCGAAACCTATAGTTAATTACTATAATAAAAAAATCTACAAAATTCTAATAATCTGTGTATAAAGATAGACCCTATAAATCTCGTCTTTTGATTTTATTTTCGCTTTTTGACTAAATTTTTACATTGAAATTCGCAGCGCAAATGTGACTTTCGTAATAAATGAACGCAGCGCTTTTGCTCCGCGTAGCAGTCTAACGGTTAAGTAAGAAAGGCATTAAGGCTCACTTCTAATATACAAAATTCTCGTGCCACGTTGTTAGTGGTTAAACTTCTCCGAAATAGATCTACCGATTTTCATGAAATTTTGTGTTCATATCGGCTAGGTCTGAGAATCGGACAACAACTATTTTTCATATCCCTAAATGTTAAGAGGGCGTGGCAAATCGTTAAAATTTAATATTTATGTACATATTGATCGAAGACGAATAAAATTTAGTGGGTAAGTTCGTAGAGCCGATGTCGACAATCCGATAAAGCAAAAAATAGGCGTGGCAAACCTTTAAAATTGAATATTTAGGGATATAGTGATCGTAGACGAATGCAATTTAGTTAGTAAGTTCGAAAACTCGAGCTGTTAAGGCTTCTAACGATTAATTTAGTTAAAAGGTCATAGCATGAATTAAAAAAATTTAGATTTTATTCAGTTCTGTTATTAACTCCGAAAAATTTTGGGATCAAATATACTTATCCCATATTCTTTCATATTATCGTTTCCTTTACTTTAATAATTATAGTATCCGTAAACAAATATTGATTATTGTGATCGTTTGTCTAACTTAACTAGCGGTAGAAAAATAATACTTGCCGTTAACCAAAGGCAGGATTTTAAAGGGCAAAAACTTTGTTTTTAATTATTACAAGTCGACATTATGGTAGAAGTGAGCGTTAAGCTAAAGGAAGTTTCATTCTACCCGTAACTTTTTTCAATAATGACAACTTCAAATAGAAAACAAATAAGCAAATACGACAAAAAAGCTTGTTTTATTAAGATAATGCTTCAACACTGCAATTTTTTTGAAAAAGTTAACTTTATTTTATCTATAGATTGTAATAACGAAAAGAAGTTTAAGGTGACTATAAAGTTCCATTTAACTAAAGTTGCATTCTACTAAACCTAACTTTAACGGCAAGTGGTTATAATGGCCCTTAATATGTTAAAATATAAATATTGAAAACATATGAAGTAAATAATGATATTTTAAAAATACAAGTCAAACGGAATAATTTTAATTAATATTTTATAGACAGATATTACTTTAACAAATTTACTTGCCTGATACAATTAGGGCTTGATTTGGTCCTGTCGTATGAATGTTTCCCATAGTTGACGTTGATAATCAATTTGGTAAGATGATGATATTTGTTCTTGGTAAAATAAATTTATATTTGTTTTAACTTCTAATATACTTTAATTCTTAAACTTTATAAAAAAAAATCTTATTGTTATATATGAAAATAATGCACTTTTGATAAAACACTTTTTTGCGATTAGACACCTAAAATAGAACATTTTTTATGATTTTATTGGTGCTTAGGTATGTTACACCTTCGTTCAATTTTATAAAACCAATATTTAACATAATAACATAATTATTTTTCTTATTTTTATTTTTGTTATTACAATAATAGTTGTTTTATTTTTAAATAAACCCAATGTTTTAATATTCAGAACTCAATTTGTACGTTTCAAAGCGATATCATCTTGTTATAGGTTAAATATAAACTAGCGTGGATCGCCCTAGTGAAAGTGAAAATTTTCCTAAGTAAACCCAAGCATATTGCCTCAAATAGTAAAATTTAAGTAGAATATCAAACATCTAATATATAAAATTCTCGTGCCACAGTGTTAGTGCTTAAACACCTCCGAAGTGGATCGACCGATTTTTAGGTAGGTCTGAGAATCAGACAACATCTATTTTTCATATCCCTAAATCTTAAGAGGTCGTGGCAAATCATTAAAATTTAATATTTAGGTACATATTGATCGTTGACGCAGAATAAAATTTGGTGGGTAAGTTCGTAGAGTCGATATCGACAATCCTAACAAAAAGGGGCATGAAACCCTTTGTGTTACCTATAACTCTTAAACTACCGAATCGAATTTAACCATTTTTTTATTTTCGAAAATTTATCAAGTTAAGATGATATCAAAAAAATTCGATATAGCACAAAGTAGGCGTGGCAAACCTTTAAAATTAAATATTTAGGGACATAGTGATCGTAGATGAATGACATTTGGTAGATAAGTTGATAGAGTGGATACCGGCAAAATCACAAAAAATCGGTGTGGCAATCCTCCCTCTTTAAGAGATGCCTATGAGTAGTTTAAAGCTACATATATACATATATAACATGTATATCTGTTAGTTTTTGTTTTGGAGCGATTACAATAACTACGACTTCATTAACGCTTTCTGCAGTGTCTTACAATAAATATATGTGACCAGTTTTGGGCAAAATCAATTTTGGGCGGGATGAAATTCGCCGAGTCAACTAGTATTTATATGTTAATTGTTTAAAAATTCAAACATATCTTCAAATTTAAAAATTCCGTCAAAGGTATTCAACAAAATTAAACTTGTTGCTTTAAATTTTCGAGACTTTCTTAAACGCCTAAATAAATAAAACAATATTAAATTATAGCATTACCAATATATAATGCTTGCTACAAATGCAACACCTTAAGATATGCTTTAAAATTTAATACTATGGCAAATTGTATTAAATTGCCTCGAAAACAAATTGTTATTGTGAAAAAAGTAAATAAACAAAACGACATGGGAGCGCCGTACGCTCAATTCTATATGAAATGAGAAAACAAAATACATCATCATATGTACATGCATACATACTATACAAAAATAAAATGACAAAACAATAACAACAAGACAGTATAAAAAGAGCCAAATTTGCGTTTGACAAAAATTTTTGGACTAATTTTTGTTGCTTTTATTAAAACAAACTGAGCGAAACAAAAACAATGTTAATTATATCATATTAAAAAAAATAAATACAAATAAATAAGAATTCTCCTAGCACTACCAACATATATAAACTTTTTTCTTTATTAATTTTATATAGTATTGAAGATTCTTATCGCAATTTTATTAATTCTTTCTTTCATAGTCCTCTCTCTAAAGAGGAATGCTAAAGATTTTGAACACTTTCAGAGAACACTTATTAAAGCTCGTTGATATTTTAATTATTTTTCAATGGCATTCATTATTTATTTATTAAGTTTTTTTTTCCCCCTCTAATTAAACAATTTACATATAGAATAAAATTTTTATTCAATCTTTAATATTTTGTTGTTGCTAATATTGGGGGTATACACACTTTGTTGGAATATAGAAACGTACGTAACACAAATAAACAACAAACACGCTGTTTTTGTAAAATATATGCGAATTTTGTATTCCTTATTTGCTTGCTCTTGCTCCCTCTTTAAAACACACTCACGCACAAACGTAAAAATTCCGAATGGACGCACGCACTGCCTTCCTTAACCGGTAACAAATCTTAAGAGACCTCACGAGACGAACGCAAAAATCATTCTAAACAGAACATCCACTAAATGAAATTGTAAAAGAATACAGAGAATACAACTTTATCCAGTGGTTGTGCCACTGGTGGTGTTTATGACGTCACCTTTATTAGTAAAACACTAATGGAGTTTTTTTAGTAAAATAATATACAAAACATTAAGAGGCTGAGAGAGAGAAAGAGAGAGAGAGAGCAAAAGCGAGAGATAAGAGACAACCATACAAAAATTCATTGAAAAAGAGTTGTTCAAATAATGTCGGCTAAACATAAGAGAGTATTCAAGTATTGACTCTTTAGCGTTTTCTTAAAGTGAAAAAGAATGTTTCAAATAGTGTTTTAGTACTTTTGTCAGTGTTGCAAAATTGATATTTTAAAATGGTTCTAATTGCAAAAGTACATAAGTAAGAGTGTACATACATACACATTGGTCACTATAACCCTTTAATTAAAACTATAACCTAACTTTACACACCCTTAATTTAAATACAAGAGTGACGGGAATTACATTTTAAATTCGACTTCGAACGACTGATTTTTAAAAAACTTTATAACGGCAATTTTATTTACTCTCAGACTTTTTGCCAGAAGGAAGTCGAACAGAAAAACTAGCGGCTTATTCGTGTTCATTAAATACAAAACCAGAACAGCTGATTTGGAAAGAAATAAAACGTAAAAGCATCGTTTAGTCAAACGTCGAAGGAACGTAGTGTAAAATACGTTCTGTTTTAGCATATGAAAACTAATGCAAGCGTTTTCATTGATTTTCGTGTTCTAAAAGCGAATGTACGTTCCATGAACGTTTGGTTAAGCGGGGCTAAAGCTAAATTCTACCTTTAGCATTACGTAGAATATAAAATGCATTAAGAGTTGAAAAGCGCACGATATAAAATATGTAATAATAAAAAAGGGACTGCGTATGTCGCGGGGGTACCACGGTATTTTTGAAATGAATAAGTACTGAAAAAAGTACTATAGTCAGTATTGAAAAATTCAGTACTTTAGTACTTTTTTAGTACTTTTTCATTTCAAAAATACCGCAGTAGCCCCGTAACGCTTTCAGTACTTTTTTTTATTATTTATTACATATTTTAGTGGAATCTTCTCTATCTAAAAGAAAAATTCATAAAAATCATTTAAAAATACAGAATTTACGTATGGCCTGAGTTATGAATTATTTCAATTTAGAATGTATAGCCCCATGGCAATAACAATATGGCATTAATGAACATGATTTTGTAGCATAATTAATCCTTTTAATACTTAAAAACATTATACTCAGGGCTCACCATGTCACTATGGTTTTATTTTCTTTTTAAACGGACATGAAATCAATAATATTTGTAGAGTTACATTTAATTTCAATTAATTTTTTCTACAAATTAATGAATTAACTGGAAAGGTGTTGCAAAGTGTGGATACATAGATTTTTAATATAAAATGTTTACATAGCTCCTTTAAACAGGGACTTTGACAGTTGTTAGGCCGTTTTGCTTAAGCTACAATTGTCAAATTAGTTGTTATTTAGTCTGTTTTGCCATAGCATCATAGACGGAACAATTATATTAACCAACATGTGCAAATAATAAAATAGTTTAATCAAAATAGGCATTTTGTTCCAATTAAAAATCCTCTTCAACTACTAAGGCTTATTTCTGAGTGAATGGGTGGGTATGGAAATCAAGAAAATTGTAGAATTTGATATGATTAGCACCAATCCACTTCAAATTCAATAGTTTCGAAAACAATCCAAAAAAAAATCACTGTTTGAGGTGGATTTTGAACTGGTGGTGTACATATTTCTTGCTTCAAGAATGTCAATAGCGAGTATTGTAAGTCGGAGAATACCAATTTCTGTTGGTATAAATTGCAGTAAAGTCTCATTCGCCAGAGCAATTTCTTTACATTTCGAAACAAGAAAGATTCCTTCTGGGTTAATTCTCGAAAACAGAGTGAATAAGGAGCAAATTCGTAGCCTAATGAGCAATTTCTTCACGTTGCGAAGCAAGAAAGATTTCTTCTGGCCTTAACCCCGAAAACAGAGTGAATAAGAAGCAATTTGTAGCCTAATTTATGAAGAGACTTTCTTCCACTTCAATACTTTTTAAATATTTTAAGAATAAATCATTCATTTTCGAGGATAATTCATTGTAATTGCAATTTTTTGTTTTTATATTACAAAGGCTACATTAAGTAAGCAAAGTAAGTTACATTTTGCCACACACCTTCATTTTTATTATTGTATTTCGTCTTTTCTTTTGTTATTTAACACACACATTTCCTTTTCCGCCAGTTGCCTAATATAACATGCCAATCTTATGAGAATATAAATATAAAACTCTGTGAATATGAGCATATTTCAGTAGAGGGTAGTATAATAGGCTAGGAATGTTTTTAATAAATTGGAAACTTTGGTTTCTTAGCACAAACGTTAATAGCATTGCAGTATAAAGCAATAAATGAATGTCATAAAAGTAGGGGAAATTTCTCCTATGTTATTGCTTTATGTTGTTAAAAATTTTTGCATTGTTTGTAATCAGCAAATAGCCTTTGATCTAATTTTTAATTATGAACTCTTTTGACCACTGGTACTAGGGTTTTAAAAGCATTAAAAATTATTATTAACCATACGCCGTGATGTCTGTTTATGAATACATATTAGCATTGGAAGCCTTTTGCTCTACCACCCTATCAATATATTAACAACGCAGTTAATAGTCAACCCTGGTTTAATTGTTGCATGAATTGCATTATATATGAATGGAGGAGCAAAGTAAAATGCGAAATTTACTGTAATAAGCCGTAAAATAGGCTCAATTCCTAAGAAAGTCGCACGATCGACAAATTCGAAATATACACAATACTAATAGAAACAATTCTGAACGGTGTTAGCAGCCTCTCTCAATTTCTGGAGAATTTCTTCCTTAGTAGGTTGATTATTTTGACTAAAACAATTCCGCAATAATATGTTCTAATATGCATTTTCATTGAATCAATATCTAGTTAATTAAGTACAATATTTTAAATGTTCAGGCTAGGCAATTCAACCTCAATTTTGCTTACGCAATATTAGTTTAATAGCTAGTAAACAACAACAATAAATTGTTTGGTAAATTGTAATATGTTCACTAAACAGATTTATGACAAGAGGACGGCACAAAGAGAAGATGATAAAAATGTGAGTGTATTTGTGAGAAGTATGTATATAACCCCAAAGAAAATTGGTTTTTGAAAAAATTTGCACGTATTTGGGCATGATTGAAGGCTTTTCATGCGTAGATGAATGTGTAGAGTATCTCTAACTCATGTTTCTAGATTCCGATAGTTTCTCAATGAAATATTAAGTACAGGAGTAAAATAAAACGAATGCAGGTAATGTCGAAACTTCACTGATTGGACACACAAAATGCATGTGGGGTATTATAACATTAAAACTAATAAGCTCTTCGAAAAATATCGATTAACAACAATGAAAAGGTGACTGACGGAAATAAGAGGTGAGTTTAATAAGTACACGCAAATGATGGAAGGGAATCGTACGTTTTTATGTTGGTAAATAATATGAAAATAATACGTAATCCCGTTTACAAACACGGGATTAAAAACAATTTTTCCAAATATAAAAATAATCATTACAATAAAACAATATTAACAATGCAAAAATTAGGGATTAAAAAACTTTAGTACTCACCTTAACACTTTTGCTGTTTTTTTTTATCTGAAAACATGTTAAAAATATTCATTAAAATATAACAACAATTGTTAGCCACCAATTACTCACCTCGATGCACTTGTTTCCGGCGTTACTGCTGTTGACCTTGATCAAACATCCACAACACACACACATACATACTAAAAAATTTACTGAAACGAAACAAAAACTTTATTAAAGAGAGATGTAGGCAAACATATAATACATTAATACTCACCACTACATACTACACATGTTTGCTTTGAAGCCCCGCATTGATATAATAAAATAAAAATAAATACGAAACACAATAAAACATTTTCTAAAATAAAACAATAATTTCAATTAAAAGAAATCTTCATACTAATACCAATTTCAAATACCCACCACAAATAAAAACGAATTAACGGGCCTTTGTATTAAACAAAACTGAAAACAAAATAAAACTTTATTTGAGAATATAAAGACAACTACACACAGATTAATACTTACCACTATGCATCCGGTTGAATGAAAAACTCACACTAAAACATTTTTACCAACAAAAAAATTTAAACACTATTTACTGAAAATAAAAAAAAACAACTTTATTTATTAAATAGAAGAAGACATTCTTATGTAAAACAATACTTACCACTACATATTCGATTGCTTTAAAAACGCGCACTAATAAACATGCTTCAATAGGCCACTTTATAAAAAAAAAACAAAAAGCAACACTTTTGCTGAAAATAAAACAACAACTTTATTAAAGAGATGAAGACAGCTACACCTACATATCTACATTAATACTCACCACTAGGCTTTCAATTGATTATGAAATTCGCGTTAAAACAAAATGGCCGTTTTTACGATAGAAAAAAACACGCACACGGAAAAACCCGGAATACTTTATTAAACCGTAGTAAATAACCGCAAATATTAATTAAAACTAATTTTAAAACCCCGCACAATACATTTATTTATTTTAAATACACAAACAATATGCTTTTTTGCTTTAATTTAATTTAGAAACTTACAAAGACTACCTAAAATATACGCACAACTTCACTAGACAAGCGAACGCTACCGATCCCGAATTCTTACTAATTTTTATACTCACCCCTACGCGTTTTATTGCGTCAGAAAACCCATGCAACAAGTAATAAAGTTAACTAACATTCGCACAAACACGCATAAATAAACGTACAACACAAACACACGTATGCCATCAACACAATCAAATAATACCACCCAACAAGCTGTTTCCTATTATGCATGACTTTGCTTCTCTCTGTACTTGGATGTGTATGTGTATGCATTTATAGAAGAGATTACACCTCTTACCATCAATCAGTATACCACCTCTCATACTCTCTCTTCATTATTCTTGCTCTCATAAATTGCCTTTAAAACAACAACACATGAAAAAATTCTTGCTTTTTTTTCTTTCGAAAACCAACAACAAAACAACATTCAGTTGCATAAACAAAGAAAACAGAACAATACTCTCTGAGTAAAAATAATATTTGTTCACCTTGTTGTTCCAATGCAGGCATAACAGCAAATCAATGTAATAGTTATTACAAAAAAACATAGAACATAAGCTAACGGGATAAATTTGCATTGAAAATAAACACACGCACATGAATAAACACATAAAAGAATACACCACACTGCCCACCTTTTTCCTTCCGACTTATGTATTTCGATCGAGTATCAGTGTTGAGAAATTCAGTACTTTTGCAGCTTTAGCAGCTGTAGCACTTTTTCATTTCCAAAATACCACAGTACATTATTTTTCCGTTTCCGGGTTTATTAAGTAGAAATTAAGCCCCTTTTGTTTAATGTACTATGTGGTCTGGCTGTCTAATAGGTAGTTCGTTAAAAGTTAAAGTAGCCTTGTTTGACGCCCAAAGACCGCTCTTCGAAGTACAGGTCAGGCAAATATGCTGATTGTCTAGGATAAGTAATTTCCACCTCCGCTAGCGAAGGCATCCACCAACATGTCTGGTACGCATGTAAACTGCATTACCGACATTATGGTTTGTGTTTCTTTTAAGGATAATTTTTCTCTATTAATAAGGAAATAAAGTACTTGCGTCGTTAATGAGGACCGGGGAATGGTGACGCTAATCGAATCAACTTTTTCTATACTACATATTCATAGAAATAATAGTTTATTGATACACAGAATTCGAAATGAAGCAAAAAATTGCTACAATTGTATTTTAAAATTTCAAAATCACCTACACTGATGGCATGACGAAGCCGCCGACGATTTTACGCCGTTTTTTAATACTTTGGCCCGCATATAACTTTATCTTAATATGCTATAATAGTACAGTTTTTAACAACCGTGTAACCAAGCGTTGAGTGGTCACGATAATTTCTTTTGTTTTTTTCCAATGTTACATTAAGAAATTTTTGTTAAATTCAACCAGAAAAAGAACACGCAAAAATGCGAAATAATAAACAAATTGTAATCAAACAATCTAATAAATAAATAGAAAGTGTATTAGAAGCATCACCAACAAGCAATCGCAAGAACAAAAAAGAAACCTTAAAAAGGTGAGTGTAAAAAACATTTACGCTAAAAAGTTTTAGTGCGAAGGCAAGCAGCGACGTCGACTGAGCGAACTGTGTATTGAAATTAAAATAAAAGATGGTTGGCGAACGGCTGGAGTTTATTACTTCTTTAAATCATACACAACACAAATAGGGAGCTTACCCTCCAAAAAGGCGGCAAGCTTAAAGGTTTTTCCGCGACGATATATTAAAACTTTGTAAAATTGTTTTATTTTTTTTTTTTTTTCAATTTTCTATATTATTTTTCTCTCGTTTTTTCAGCGTCTCACACGTTTATGCTTCTCTTCCTGCCACGGACGTTTCATCTACAATTCACTTGAAATTTTTTGCAAAAGAAAAACCTGTCATTGTCATCATTGTTGTTATTTGTGTCACCATCCGTTCGCACCTGCTTGGCAAAGACCCCGTTTTATATTTTGTTTGAGTCATCCCATTCCCCCCTTCATTTCAAGTGCGTGTGTTCATTTAGTAACAACATTACAACAGTAACAACATCAACAACAACAGCAACAAAGTAGAATGACAGACTACAGCGATCTTGATCGCCAAATAGAGCAACTGAAACGTTGTGAGATTATTAAGGAGAATGAAGTGAAGGCGTTATGTGCCAAGGCACGTGAAATTTTAGTAGAGGAGGGTAATGTCCAACGAGTAGACTCGCCTGTCACAGTATGCGGTGACATACACGGTCAGTTCTATGACCTTAAAGAGCTCTTCAAAGTGGGTGGCGATGTACCAGAAAAGAACTACCTATTCATGGGAGACTTTGTGGATCGTGGCTATTACAGCGTTGAAACATTTCTTCTACTGTTGGCACTTAAAGTACGTTACCCCGATCGCATAACACTGATACGAGGCAATCATGAGTCCCGTCAAATCACACAAGTTTATGGTTTTTATGATGAATGCCTGCGTAAATATGGCTCCACAGCAGTTTGGCGCTATTGTACTGAAATCTTTGACTATCTATCGTTATCCGCCATTATTGATGGGAAAATATTTTGCGTCCACGGCGGTTTATCGCCTTCCATACAGTATTTAGATCAAATTCGTACAATTGATCGCAAACAGGAGGTACCACATGATGGTCCCATGTGTGATTTGTTGTGGTCAGATCCAGAAGATCAAACTGGTTGGGGCGTTTCGCCACGTGGAGCGGGATATTTATTTGGAGCCGATGTTGTCATGCAATTTACCCGAACGAATGATATCGATATGATATGTCGTGCTCACCAATTGGTTATGGAAGGCTTTAAATGGCATTTTGGTGAGGCTGTTTTAACGGTGTGGTCAGCTCCCAACTATTGTTACAGGTATGTAATGAAACAACCATTGAATTTAAATGTATTTATATAAACTATATATTTATTATACCGTTATTTTCTATATTTTCAAATAATTTGGATAAATTTCTGGGATTTTGTTCTCATTTTAATTTTTGGAAATATCGACATTGGAAATATTAAAATATCGATATTGGAAATATTGAAATACGATAAGATAACATAAAACAAACAGAAAAATGTTTTTTCACAATCATGTTTAGTTGAGAGGTCCTTTTCTGTTGTACACTAAGACCCCGCTTAATGCTGCCCGCTTAACTCTGTTTTTGTATTACGCGGTAGTATTGGGGTTCCCCTAAATCGCACACTGTGTGGATACTTGAAACGGACATGCACCAACCAAAAGCGATGCACTATATACCGGCAGTATATACTGTGTACCTTTTGTAACGCTCTTTTGTTAGTCTGTCCAGAATAAAGCTTTTAAGTGTATTTTATATGTACGTATTAAGTTGCCTCGTTTAACGGTGTTTCGTTTAGCGCTAGAACTTATTGGAGCGTATCCCTCGCGTTAAGCGGAGTCTTACTGTACATATCGCGTTTAGTCTATTAGGTATTCAGGCTTGCGAGTTTTTTCCTTAGAACTTTAACGTGCTAAAAATCTACTTTTTAGTATTTATTCTTGCTCTTCATGTGCTCCAGTGAATTAAAAATATACGACTCTGGTAGAAAGTTACAAATTAACCAGTTTCGATCCTTGTCAGCTTATTCTCAGTCTTAATAGAATTAATTCGAATTATTTGTAGTATCGTATGCACCCTTATCAGTAAATATTGTCTCTTTCCTGCTAGGATATCTTTCCATTTCCGCTCTCTTTTTTCTGTTTGAAAAAATTGTTCCTTGGTGGTGAAAAACTTTTATAGTTATCTACATTTTTATATCATTTAATAACGTTAAATAATGTTATTTGAGGTTTATTCACTATTTTTTGTTTTCTTTAGAAACCCTTCGTATCTTCTAACTTTTTTTCAGCGTATGGCAGCATTGCATTTAGTTTATTGCTTTGTAAATATGTTAGAGTATTCTTGAACTGAACCTCATAATTAGTCCAATGCCGTGCCAAGAAGAGCCCGTCATCACACTCAGCTTGTGGTATATATGGAATTAACATGTTGTTTAACTAGATGCCACAATTCACCCGATAGAATATTTTTCAAAAACACTTTTTTTTTTAATTTGTTTGAGAACGATGCGTCTACGTCAGGAAGTTTCATTAAGCCGTCGTTTAATACTTCTAGGTGATATATTAATACAATACTGTTGGTTTAAGGCTTTTAATTTAATTAGTTTTAGATGCTCTTATGAATATTGCACCTACTGTGGCTGAAATTGTACTGAATTTGAGTTTCAAAATGTATTAAAATGTTTAACAACATTTTAAATGTTTAACTACATTTTAAATGTTTCCCAACATATTAAATGTTTCACAACATATTAAATGTTTCACAACATATTAAATGTTTCACAACATATTAAATGTTTCTCAACATATTAAATGTTTCACGTCATTTTAAATGTTTCACAACATTTTAAATATTTTCTCTAAAACAACCCACAACAGCGCCTCTTATAGGGCTGAATATTGGCATCCTTTCTTAATAGGAAGAACCTGGTCCTTTTCTCATACCTTATAATATATTTTTGTACACATTTTTTCTGATATTATTTAAAAAACAACATCACTTCCCTTAATTTAGGACTCATTTTATAAGAACATTAAGTGGAATAGAAAAATAAAGGAGGAATTCCGTGAAAAATACCGTATATGATGTTTTAATTATATGAACACCACTGGATCTCCATTCGATACACTATGACAGGGTAAACTAACTAAAAATGAACGTTAAATCATCGTGTAACATGGTCTGGACAATGAAAATCTAGTCGATTTTGATACATTTTAACACCACAGATTTAAAAATATTTTCATGAAGCGTTCACTTGCCTTTCCTTGTCTGTTCATTGAATATTTCCATTCGAGTTTACTTTAGTTATTGAATTATGTATTTGAGAGATTGATTTTATTCCGAATATTTTCTTTATTTAACTTTGATAAGTGCGTGAGATAGAGCAGATACGCTGGGTGGATAAATCAGAGTTTCTTATAGCTTTTGGAAATTATTTGTCATATTTAGAGATTAATGTGTTGCTTTACAATATATCGAAAAGAGTATTCAAATGACAATTTCCCTTCCAACTATAGTTTATTAATATCAAATTTATTTGTTACGTGATTTAAGTGCCACTGAAGTTTTTGTTTTCCTGAGAATACTTTCGTGCCATAACGAATGAATGTTTATTAATTTTTATTCTTCTCTTCTTTCTTTTAGATGTGGAAATGTAGCAGCTATTTTAGAATTAAATGAGTACCTGCATCGTGATTTCGTCATATTCGAAGCAGCGCCTCAAGAAAGCCGAGGCATACCTTCTAAAAAACCTCAAGCGGATTATTTCCTCTAAAAAACAAAATCCAAAAAACAAAAATAACTCCAACTGATGGACAGTAGTAAAGCATCATCATTAATCATCTTCGTATCGTAATGTCAAAAACAAATGATCGAAGAAATCTTAATAATTTACCATTAAGAAAATATTATTTTTGTGGAATTGTAAAAAATTTTTACGCAAATAAAACTTTTCAATTATTAAAAAAAAAAAAAAAAAAATAAATAAAAAAATCTAAATCAAGAGAATAATTCCTTAATGTAAAGAAATGTCTTGCCTAAAGAGAGCAAGATAGAGCAACACTTAAACACTAAAACAAAATTAACAAATAATTTCAACAATAAAAAAAGATTCTTTTTATCAATGTTAGTTATAGTTACTTAAGTATTAAGTTAGAACAACCATTAAACAACAAAAAACATGAAAAAAAAGAAAAATACAATTAAAATAAAACAATTTAAATGTATAATTAAACCAATATGAAGCAAAAAAAATTTAATTTTTGTTTTTTTTTTTACTACAAAATTTGTAAATTTTTATTATTCCTTTATTTTCTTGAACTGAGAATGAAAAAAGAAAAACAAACAACAAAAAATAAAAATATTTTAAAACCTAATTTTATTTTCTTACCCTTAATAATAATTTTGTATGAAAAAGTGGAAACTTGAAGAAAAAAAAGAAATTTTAATAAAATTCACGATTTTATTTTAATTAATGAGGGAAATATAAATGAAAGTTTTATTAAATATTAATCAAGTCAGAGATAAAACTGCCGTATTATTAAAAATTTAATCAAATAATATTTGTGCCGACTTAAAACCCCAGCCCAATCATTCTCACAATATATGTTGAGCTCAAATCTATATGATTAATATTGTTGAATTGTGAACATTTTAAATTTTATCATTTGCTTTGCAATTGTAAACTTGAAAAAAAAAATATACAAAAATTCCTATTCTAACGTGCCCCCCTAGTTCATTCGATGTATTTTCATAACTTTACTTATCTTTATTTTCCTATTTTTTTATTTTCAATACGTTTCATTTTACATTTTCATAAGATTTAATTTAATTTTTTACAATACATAGATTAATTTATCGTAATGTATATTATAAAAATCTCTTAAATTTGCTTTCTTATTTAAACCATCCATCATTAAAGTAAGTAGTAACATAATCTCAACTGATATTTTTAATTATTTAACCGATTTAAATGTTTTTTCTTTTTAACAAGATTCCTCATTTCTTTTTGTAAAAAATTGAAAACTATATTAAACTTAGATATATTATGGCGTAAGAAAAATAAAAATAATAAAAGAAAACCGAAAAAAGAATATAAATATTCAAGAAACAAAAAAAAAACAACAACAAACTTTCTTGTTTAATAATGCATAAGCTTTTAAAGAGTATGACTTGTTGGATTTTAATTGTACACCTTTTGTAAATGAAACAAAAATTTAATGTCGTTGTCAATGGAACATTCAGAAAGATGTTGTTTGTAGAAGTGCTTAAAATATTGCCAGTAACATTTCCACCTTCTTAGTTGTGCTTGTTGTTTTATCGGCAGTCTTGGCAACACTGGTTTAAACTGCTCACGCACGTTTCATGTATTGTTTCCCTGTCAAGTACAATCGGTCAATTTCGACCTCCGGGTACTGTACTTGTCTTAACGGACAAGTGCACGTCCTCTAACCTAACCTAACCTTCACTGTCAAACATCTTCAGTTTGGTCTGTAATTTAACCATGAATTTAATCATCTTACAAACGAACAATGCTTGGAAATCATTGAATTTTATTATCAAAATACGTGCTCTGTTAAGAAAGTTCATCGCACGGTTCTTCCATTTTATTGTGTTCAGCGACGAAGCTCATTTCTGGCTCAATGGATACGTAAATAAGGAGAATTGTCGATTTTGGAGTGAAGGTTAGCCCGAAGCATTGAATGGTGAGCGCTACCGTGAGATGATATCCCACTTTTTTTTGCCCAAAATGCAAGAGCTAGACTTTCATGACATGTGGTTTCAACAAGACGGTGCCACATGCCACACAGCACTCGTAACAATGCACTTATTGAGAGGCGATTTCGGTGAATATTTTATTTCATATTCGGGACCGGTCAATTGGCTGCCTAAATTGTGCGATTTAACGCCTTTAGACTATTTTTTGTTCGGTTATGTTAAAGCTCATGTCTATACAGACAAGCCCGCTTCAATTGACGCATTGGAAGACAACATTGAAGTATATATTCGTGAGATACCGGCCGAAATGTTGGAAAGGGCCTATAGCTCTTAAAAAATCACCCATTAGAACCCTTATTTCAGGTTTAAGAATATAGAATAAGAAATTTTTAAATTTCTGTATTTTAGTTTACTTTCGGAGACTATACCTTAGCCGTACATAAATTTCGACACTTCTTCGTTCCTATAGCCTTGGGAATAAAAGCGGAGGAACGACCGACTTCCATGCACAAATGGCAGTCAGGATAGGAGAACAGTTTAAAGGTAAGATAGACATTTCACCTTGTTCCTAATATAACTCCTTCGAGGAAAAACGAATATTGCGAATTGAACTACTGTGACATAGTTTTTGACTAGTAATGGATGATTCAGGAAATATTTGCACAGATTTGGACATGATACCGCCTCTATATACCCAAACTGTGTAGATAAGGAGGAAGATGTAGAGCATATTCTAATATACTGCTCCAGGTTTAGATGGCTCGGAGAAATGAGTTTGGCCCAAATCATCTTGGATTCTAGAATACTATACCAATACAGTCAGTGAATGGCTGATGTTATGTTGGAAGTACGAATGCGAAATTTAATTTAGTCGGAGAAAGTTTTAAAGCTAATCAACTAATAAAAAAAATCAAATTGTCGTTTTTTGGTCAGTTTTCTGAAAATGTCCGCGGCAGTCAACGTGTCAATCGTCAAACTACTAAGTTGTCTAATAGATTACATAACCCTGCATGAGTTTTGCAAATAACATGGCTCCAGGTGTTTCTGAAGGCATTTTGAAAAATTATAGAACTAAACACTGATGTTCAAGAACCATCGATATTGTCAGAAATTGACAATTTACATGCGCCCTTAAAGTACGGAGTGAGCTTTTGTCAAGGGGTTCAAGAGAAAAAGAAACACATTACGGTAAAAATTTTCAAGTTAATCCGATTAACTTTTACAAACCTCGGCCGCCATATTGGAACCATCATTTTGAATTTTTTAAATCTGGATGAAGATCTGTTATTAGAGACCTCAAAAACAATTTTCAAGTAAATCTGATTAATTTTTAAGGATCTCCGTAATGTGTTTCTTTTTCTCTTGTACCCATTGACATAAACCCACCCCCTACCTTAAGGTTGCATGCAATCAATTTCGCTTTGGGCTTATTTTAAAGAGCAAATATGAATTGTCAATTTCCGATGATAGCGAAGGTTCCAGCACTTTAGTGTTTAGTTCTACAATTTTTTTAAAAAACCCTAGTTTTAAAGGTTTCAACGCCCTTTGTTTTGAAAACCTGACCAGATTCGTGTTCAGCTCGCAAAATGTCTTCAGAAACACTTTAAGCCGTCCTATTTGCACGAAAAAGTCCAAATTTGCAGGACTATGCTATCGTTCTTAAAGTTAGATTTAGTTATATAAAATATTTATTCCTATACTAACGAGAATGATAGCTGGAATCTGAAATGTATTTCAAAAACGGTTTTTTTGAAACCAAAGGATGTCATGGTGAAGAATGGCCCGGGTTCGTATCCCAGGTCAGACATCAAAATAAAAAAATATTTCTTCGGCGACTTCCTCTCAGCAGATTTCTGGCTCTGAGAGTAAAAATTGCCATGAAAAGCTTCTCAAAAATCTGTCGTTCGGAGTCGACTTTAAACTGTAGGTCCCGCCACTCATGTATAAAATTAACGCACACTACATAAGTGGTGTGAGAAGCTTGGTCGTAATACTGACTGAAGGGTTGTAGTGGCCAATTATGTATGTATAAGCCCTTTATCCAGGATTACGGCCTAGCTACTTACACCACCCTTGCTGTATGTGTTAATTTCATACATGAATTTGCGGGATCTACAATTTAAAGAAATATTTTTTTGTATTTCGTTTTGCTGGAGATATTTGACCCGGGCTTCCAACCTTGGTCTCATGCCTTATAAGTCAACACACTACGTACTAGACTATGGCGACTTTGGTAGGCGATTTAAGAAGGGTTTAAAAATTTTAAAAATATGTTCCTTGAATTGCTGAATTGCTTAGGTTAGGTTAGGGGACGTGTACTTGTCAACTGTAATTTTTTTTTTTTGAGAAGCCTTTCATGGCAATTTTTACTCTCAGAGCTTTTGCCAGAAATCTGCTGAGAGGAAGTCGTCGAAAAAGTATTTTCATATTTTCGTTTTGATGGCTGAATTGCTTAATTTTTTCAGATTTAACCATAAGTGGGCACGTTCTGCTGTCAAAACTTAAAAAATGACTCGAAAGAAAGTGAAAATTATCTCACAAATATTTTAGTGTTCTCGGAAATCTGAGATCTTCTGGTAGAAAACAATTTGCAAAAAGAAAAGTTTGTAATTAATTTACAGAATCTATTAATCCGGTACTCGAAACTGTACGTCAATTTCTGTCTTGAATGTATAGTCCGTATACAGTTTTTTGCCATGATTTTTTTTTTGATCATATTATGTTTCCGTGTCTATTAGTTTACTTTTGGCGCTTAGTATTTATTAATTTAGATTAATTGCCACAATAATAATTTAATATTCGACAAAAAAAAAGAAAAAAAAAAATCAAAAAACAATAAAACAATTCAATTATAAAAATTTAATTGCACTGAATTTGTTAAACGTCGTGATAAGCGTTTATGACTGAAAAACGTTTAAAAAAATTAAAACAATTATCACAACAAAAAGTGCACGTGATTGTTTGTATGCGAAATAATTGTTGTAGATCTCATGTATAACATGTATTAAGATACATTTAATACAACTTCGAGAATCCGGACATGCGCCAGTCCGGACCATCCAATAATTTGGACGCTTCTACATTTCGGACAATAAATTTTACATACAATTTTTTTATGCATACGCATAAACATATGTACATATGTTCATACATATGTATATATGTATGTATTTACATATGTATGAATGCTTTTTTTTTGCCTTAGACTGGATGTGGTAAGGGACTGCCGTAAGGTATTACTTCGTAGAGGGCAGGTTAGCTCGAAAGCTTTATCACATAATCTCAAATTTCGCCTTCGTTCCTCCAGCCTTCGGAGTACCATCATTACTTCAGCACTTTTCTGGTTGTATTGGCTACATAGCGTCCTAGAATTCAACAACTCGTCCATGAACCGGTTTGGTCCTAATTTAATTTCTCCGGGCAATCTAAATCTGGGGCAGCATGTTAGAATATGCTGCGCATCTTCCTCTTCATCTACACAGTTTGGACATATAGGGGAAGTATCATGTCCAAATCTGTGCAGATATTTCCTAAAACATCCATGACCAGTTAGAAACTGGGTCACGTAGTAATTCAGCTCACAATATTTGTTCTCAATCCAAAGGATTATAGAAGGGACAAGTTGAAATGTCCATCTTCCCTTTAAACTGCTCTCCCATCGTGACTGCCATTTGTGCATGGAAGTCCTTCTTTCCTCCGCCTTTATAGCCGCTGTCCGTCCTGGACTCTCGAGACGGCGAAAGTATATCCGCCTCATCTCATCCGCCAATATGTCTATTGTTATTGCCTTTGCCAATACCAATACCACTTTATCAGACACTGTCCTGCAGCCACTTATCTGTCTAATCGTGCTTAGACGATACACCGAGGACAGTATTCTCCATGTCGACCCCACGTAGAGTGTCTCTGACCATATGGGGCAAGCATATAACATTAACGTTACTACTGCTGAAATTATCCTCCTCTTGAATGGACCTGGTCCTTCAATATTTGACATCATTCTCTCCAGTGCTCCCTGCGCTACAGATGCATTTTCGCCGATATATTTTACGTGCTCCTTGAAATTTAACCAGTCATCGATAATCACTCAGAGCTACTTTAACGCCCTCTTTGATTCGATCTTTGTGCCTCCAACGGTCACTTTCATCTTCTCCGCTATATTCCGGCCGCTTATCAAGATGACTTCTGTCTTATGTGCAGCAAGTGTCAGACCTTACTTATCCAGCCATGCTTCAACATTTCGAATCGCTGTGCCAGTTTTCTCTTCAATTTCTTTTACCGTCTTAGCTACCGAGACTATGGCAATGTCATCTGCAAAGCTTGCAATTGTAGTCCTGTTTGGCAATCGCAGTCGAAGTACTTTATCGTACATAATATTCCATAGCAGTGGGCCTACTACGTATACATACATACATGTATTTACATATGTATATGTAGGTGTATTAAACCTAGATTGTTTTAATAATTTTCACTACATACTATAGTCCGGACAACTCGATAATCCAGACGTGCCTAAAACTATATGTGTCCGGATTATGGAAGTTCTATTGTACTTTAGTTATTGTTATAGCGAAGCTCACGTTTAAACTGATCAAATTTCTTACAGTGCTTAAGTATTACGTATCAAACGTATCAGATTCCCCGATATTTTTTATTTTTAATATAATTTCGTTTAGAAACTTGAAATGTTTTTTGTACAATTTCCTCAGTGGAGAAGTATCTGAGCAAAGTTTCATATTTATCCGATAAAATTTGAAAGAAATTTTTGATATTCTCTTTAACATTTGTAAGATATCTTAAGCCAATAGAACTGATTACTGGATATTTTTTCCTAATTTTTTTAGGAATAATTATCAAATTAATTAATTTATAATTTAAATCTTTTAATAAATTTTTGCGCACTGAATAAGATTTTTTTTTAAAACATTCGCGAAGATCAAACCACTTAAAAAATCAATACCGTTCGATATCGTTTTTGATTACAAACTGAATTCTTTTATTTCATATTTCTATGTACTTAATTCTAACTATGCGGATTGAAATACAGTGAACTCGCGGAAACATGAACACTCGAAAGTGTGAACGTCTTAGAAACGTGAATTATTTTCTACATCGAGATTTTTCCGGAGACGAAAGTGGAACTGTTGCAACAATAACCGAATTTGGTGGGATACTACCACGGGGATAATGATGTCACAGATGCTGTGAAATTCTGAAGTTATGCTTAACTGTTATTTTCTAATAAATATTTCCGTTATCTCAACAAGAAACATTGATATTAGTGATCATAATGTCATGATCGAATTTATCTCGGTTTGATATTTTTAAGATTGAAGTATCATTTTACATCTTGTTGAACGCTGATATATCCCTGTCAATGAGAACCAATTCTTTAACGGCGTTGCAGGCACTGTTAGATTCAATTATGTTGCATGCGGAAAAGAGTTCCCAGTCTAATGTGAGATTCATCAGGAAGCATTGTGACCTGACAAATCGATTAGTTGACAATCTCCTCATTAATTGTGCGCTCACAGTCATAGTGAACTCGATGAAATGCATCAGAATTAGAATGCGGAATATAAGCGAAAGTATTGAATGAAAGGAATAATTCTCTGACATATTTATGGGTCAAAGATATGTAGTAGGGTAGAAGCGGGGTGTTTGGTACTAAAGTGAAATATTTGTGAGTTGTTTCCGTTCGAAACTTTACGTCATCGAAAGATGTATTCAATTCAACTTTAACAGATGAAATATTCCTAAAACTTTGACTCGAGATTAGAATAGAATTTTCGGTAATGAGCAGGCAAAACATCTTGCGGGGGGTCGTTTCTACGCCGCTAACTAATTTTTTTTTTTATTATTTATTTATTTATTAATAACCATACAATTAAAAATTATATTTTAATTATATTTGAGATGAGTAACTTCGATAATGTGCTCGGTGTAATGACGTAGACCATAGTCTTTGGTGGTAATCGAACCCACGATCCTCACGCTAATAGTCGAGTACATCAGAAACTAGACTATCAGGTCGCTCTGAATTTTTTTAAATTGTTTACGAAAATTAGTCGATGCGTAAACATTGATGTATTTCGCGATAAATCGTTATAACATCGATTAATTTTTGCGATGTATTGCACCGAATAAAACATCATTTTTTAGTTTCAATCTTGTTACTGACTTCACTTACATCAAGAACTTTATTTGGATTAAGCAGTGCTATACTGGATGCCTAGCAAAGACCAGATGGCAAATAAGTATGCCGTATAGTTGCACAAATTTGGGCTGAAAACGGTGCTTAAGTGGGCAAGAAACAAATCATCTTTCTCAGCAACTACACAAGAACGCTTGTTAAATTTTTTTAAAAATATTTTATATGAAATGGTGTTCCTCCGTTATGAATGAAAATCAAATACCCCAAATACCAAACTAACAGGACAAGAAAATGAGATTATTATTGATGGAATACAGAAGCTCATACGAAGTTGGACGTTCGTCACCGAGTCATACTGCGTTACATGCTGTATATACACGGTCTTCTTAAACGTTTCCTATCTATAAGTTTAAATAAAACAAAATTATGTTTGGAACATAGCATCATCCTAAATGCGTCTCAGGGTAAAGCGTATTCGAAATGTCAAATTTTTCATGACCGTTGTGGCTTGTAACTCCACACGAAAAAGTCAAACAGTTATAAATCACACGACATCTGTGGCCTGTTTACACCGACACCTCGTGAGATTACCGCGTGTTGGCTTATTAGATATAAGACCCGAGCTCAAATTCCAGGTCAGACATCGGAACGAAAATAAAACAAAAATATTTCCTCGGCGACTTTCTCTCAGCAGATTTCTGGCAAAAAACCCTGAGAGTTAATAAAATTACCATGAATTGCCGTATTTTTAACAAAAATGTTCTTTTGTTTACAAAATAGTCACTCGTGTAGAGGAAATAGTCAGAGCTCTTGAAGTTCACTCGAATCGATGGGCATCAAAATCTCCAGCATATAGAAGCAATAAAGATAAACAACCTAGTGTTTGATCAATTAAAAAAACAAAATTCAATGTTTTCTTAATATTTTTCAGATATTAATAATCAAAATTTGCTGGCTATTGTTTTGTTGTGAATTTGGATTTTTTGTTTGTTTTATTATTAGAATATCATGGAAAATCGATCGAAATTATCTGACAATAATTTCCTTTCCTAATTAATAATTTTAATGACATTGTGATTTAAGGTATCCGTTTACATTTGTAGATGTGGGGAAGGGGGGACCGGGTGGTCTGGTATTGGCTATTGTTTTAAAAAAAAAATTTTTTGAAAAATTTTCATTACACCTTTCGTGTCGGAGGCTCATAAATTAATTACACTTCTACTTGCAATAATACATATGTACATATACATATACTCACACATCTATACCTAATTGTACGGTGTCATATAGAAATTCTATTCATAAATTGAACAATTTTTTATAATATTTTCCATTGGATAAATAACATTGAGTCGGATTTATTTATATACATACATACATACGTAATTGATCATTACATCCTTTCAGTCAGGATTACGATGTAGCTTCTCACACCTGTTGTGTGCGTTAATTTTATACGTGAGTGGTGAGTGCCCATCGATTTGTTTGAATTTCTAGAGCTCTGACTTTTTCTTCTACACGAATGGCTATTTAGTAAGGTTAGGTCGGAGTGGTAGCTCTGATATCACAAAGCTCACTTGAGCACGCATGGCGGCCCGTTGTGATGCCACGGGTGAACGCAGTCCCTGTACTAACCAAGTTCCGCCGAATCAGGGAAAATGAAGAAATTGGTCAGCGCAAGGGCTGCACCTATTTAGTAAACAAAGGAAAACTTTTGTTAAAAATACGGATTTAGTTGACTTAAAATGACTATTGATGGCAATTTATGTATGTATATATTACTATATTATGCATATATTACATTAAATCTAGTTATTAGAAATTGGCATCTGACCCTAATTTTCATCGAAAAACTGTTTTCAGTGATGAGCCCTATTTCGGGATGAATGGGTATGTAAACAAAAAATCTAATGAGTTGCAATAGCTTCCAGTGCATGCACAAAGGTCACTGCTTCTTATCTGTGCATATTAAAGTCATCGGAGAGCACTATAGACCGGTGTTTACAAGTTCTTTTGGACTGAATTGCATAATCTGTATGCAAACGAAATGTGAACAGAACGGCGCTACATGCCACATAGTTCACACATATGTCCATAACAAACGTATTTGGTCTTGCAACCCTTCAGTCAGGATTACAACCTAACTTCTCCCACCACTTATGTTGTGTGCGTTAATTTTATACATGAGTGGCGGGACCAACAGTTTAACGTCAGAACGCCGGTTTTTTGAGAAGCTTTGCATGGCAATTTTATTTAACCAAAAATGATGTCAGTCTGGAGATCAAACGCAGGATTACTCTTGCCAACAGGTGCTACTATGGTCTCAATAGGCAATTGAGGAGCAGAGACCTCTATCGTGCGATAAAATTAATACTCTACAAGACGCTCATCTTACCCGTGCTTCTTTATAGCGCAGAGGCATGAACCCTATTAAGAACTAATGCAGCAGCCTTGAGGGTATTCGAGAGGAAAGTCCTACGTAAGATCTTCGGTTCTGTGCGAGTTGGCGATGATTTCCGCATCCGATCTAACAGTGAGCTGTATGAGCTCCTAAACGACATAGACGTTGTGCAGCGTATTAATATCCAGCGGCAGCGCTGGCTCGGCCATGTCGCTCGAATGAAGGAGGATGCTCCGGCGAAACGGGTATTTGATGTGGGGATATGTGGAAGTCAGCGAAGAGGACGACTTTGTATCCGTTGAAAGGACCAAGTCGAGGAATCCCTGTCATTGATTGGTGTGACCAACTGGCGTAGGCGCGCAAGAACCAGAGGCGCCTGGAAGGATGTGTTGCGGCAGGCCGAAATCCATTAATCGGGTTGTTATGGCCAATTAAGTAAGTAAGTAAGTTTTTGTTATTAAACACCGTTGTCTAGTAGGTAGTGTGTTGGAGTTTTTGGCCTAAGGGCACTGTTCAAGACGCAGTTCACACACCAAAACTCAATACGACAAATTATTTCTTCGGCGACTTCCTTTCAACAGATTTCTAGCAAAAACTCGGCGAGCATATAATATTGCCATGAAAAGCTTTTCAAAAATCTATCGTTCGAAATCGACTATAAATTGTAGGTCCCGTCACTTATGTATAAACTTAACGCGCACAACATAAATGATATGAGATATGTCTGTATGTATGTACACAGACCCACAAAAGTATACAGACGATTAACAAATTTCTGAACCAATGCAAAAGACCGTCTTAAAATCGAGGAAAGTTGTCAGATAATTATAAAGATTTTCAACGAAAACAGATTGGTTAAAAAATTTCTGAAATTTGCTAACCGTATGTATACTTTTGTGACTGAGTGTATATCTTTGATAGTCTTTCTTAATATTAATAACATATTTTAGCCTCGTAAATATAGTCCTATATGTTTATGACTTTATTCTCAAGTCTCTAACATGTTGTAGGTGTCATTAAGCGTCACTTGTTAATTCCAAAAAAAAATAAAAAATAAAAAATTAAAACAAAAATAACAATTAAATGTGAAAATCTATTTAAAATTAATTTTCTTAATTTTTTTATTTTTTTAATTGTTTGTCGTTATTTTTTTTTATTTTTTATTATCAATATTCAGTTTTCTTCTAAGCAAATTCTCATGTAATTAAATTGATGCATGAAAACACAATACGAATAATAAAAATCGAATATAATTTGATTTTAATTTCAATTTCGATTCAATTAGCACACACACTGGACATATTATTTCAGTATAAATAAAACTTTAAAATATTTTCCAAGATTAGTTTGTTAAAAAAACTTCAAGTCACAATAAAGGAATTGAATTCTGTATTAAATACTCTTTCCATACAAAAAATTCATCATTTTAAAGTAAAACATGAAGTTCCTTGTTGTTTTTGCATTTGTAACTCTGGCCGTTTCGAATATTCGGGTAAATAAAGATAAATTAAAAAAAAGTTTGATTTAAGTAATCTATTGCACTCATAAAAATCATTTTTAATATTTATAATGACTGAGGACTATTTAGCCATCACTGATTATCATTACCGTATCTCTTGGTATTCGTTTAAGTCCATTTTTAATTAAAAAACAAAAAATGAATGCGCTGCGCATCGTCAATGTCGTTAAGGGCTCCATACATCTCATTATTGGATCACCAACTCGCACCGGACAGTAGAACTTACGTAAAACTTTTCTCCCCAATACTCGCAAGGCCTCTAAACACCATAAACCAGCACAAGGAGGATGAACGTCGTGTAAGGTACTAGTTTTATCGGATGCAAGAGCTCTCTCCTAGGCAATTGCCTATTGATATCATTGATTACAATATTGGCCATTACAACCATTCATTCAGGATTACGGCCTAGCTTCTCACACCACTCATGTTGTGTGCTTTAATTTTTTTATACGCGAATGGCCGAACCTACATTTAAACGTCGACTTCGAATGACAGATTTTTGAGAAACTTTTTCATGGCAGGTTTATTTACTCTCAGAGTTTTTGCACAAATTTACTGAAAGGAAATCGTCTAAGAAATATTTTTTCATATTTCCTTTAGATGTCTGATCTGGGATACGAATCCAGGCTTTACGTCTAATAAGCCAACACACTACCTATTAGATTACGGCAACTTCCGATTGATTACACACTGACATCATTTTTGAGTATCATCTCCTTAGGTTAGGTTAGATTAGGTTAGAGGACGTGTACCTGTCAATCAAGGCAAATACAGTATCCGGAGATCGAATTGACCTATTGTATAACGTCCTAAAAGAGTTAAGGATAATAGGGAGGTTAGGATGAAATGAGGGTATGCAGGAAAAGGGGAAGAATGGGAAGCGAAGGAATCACACAGACCAAACACAACAAAAAAACACTGATGAAGTCCTATCACCTCTCAACCAGCCTAAGCTACTAATGAATCTGTGGAGAGCATTATAGTCGGCTCTCGACACTGAATTTAAGCTCCCAAAGAAGGCGCTGCCAAAGGCTGTTAAGTTACAGAGGAGGAGTTCGATAGGTTCTCCCTTACTATTCTCACACCCATCTCAAAGCGCTAAAACCAACAGCATCACCACGCTTGGTACGCATTATGATGTTAATTTCAGGAATGGGAAATTTTTGTAAAAATAGTCTTATTACGGTGTACTCCTCCATTTCGCAGAACAAAGTTAAATATAATGAATCCCTTTATCTGAATCCTTATACGGTGTTAAAAGACTCGAAGAGATATTACACAGAGTTGTATGAGCTGCTCAATATCATTCTGTGCATAGCATTATCAGCTTCGCAAGAATACTGAGCTTAGAAAAAGCATCTAAAAATCGATTCATTATGTGGCATCGAAGGCTGCCTTTTAGTCAACAAGAAGATGGTGTTGGTCGACTTGTTTTTCGTCTCAAGGATTTTATAAAGACGTCGTAGTCTAGTAGGTAGTATGTTAGCTTATTAAACGTAAGGCCCGGGTTCAAACCCTAGGTCAGACATCAAAACGAAAAGAAAACAAAAATATTTCTTCGACGATATCCTCTCAGCAGATTTCTGGCAGAAACTCTAAGAGTAAATGAAATTGCCATGAAAAGCTCGACTTGTTTTTCATGGATCGTCTCAAGGATTCTATTAGATGTAAGGCCCGGGTTCAAACTCTAGGTCAGACATCGAAGCGAAAATATGAAACAAAATATTTCTTAGGCGATTTTCTCTCAGCAGTTTGCTGGCAAAAACTCTGAGAAAAGTTTCTCAAAAATTTTTCGATCGGAGAGGACATTTAAAAGGTAGGCCCTGCTACTCATAGATAAAAATTAACACAGACAACTTAAGTGCTGTGAGAACTGAGTGGCGATCTTGAATAGGCTTAAAAATAAGTTTCTGAGTTCATACGTTTTGATACATAAAGTTTGTAAAATTAAGTGTTGGAAAACTGTACTGATTATAACGAAAAATAGTGCATGATTGACGAAAGCCATGAGAGATTAAAACTGTCAAGATTAAATTTAAGTTTTCTAGAGCGGATTAAGTAAGGTTGTAATTAAAAAGTGTATTCATTCATCATCATCCTCTAAAATTTTGCTAATCTAGGGGAAGTACTCTGCAAATCAGTCAGTGTGTCGGCAGCAGGTAAAAATCGGGAATTTGAGAAAAATTTCATCTGACCTATGTCGACTACAGCCATTATCAATTCTGATTTAATCTAGTTTCCTAATTTACAGCCCAGCATTAGTTGTACTATTTTTTGTTGTTAGATAGGGATGATAACTCGACATGATTCCAAATGAGGATTTTCTAACCCTAGCGCTTTCATCTATTCTATTCTATTTATGATCTCGCTTAATTGCTGAATTATAATCTCAATTATTAAAACAAAATTTGTTTATTCCTGTAGGCGGAATTAACAAAGGAAGAAGCCATTGCCATAGCCACCAGTTGTAAAGAGGAAGCTGGAGCATCAGATGGTAAGTAATCAAGTTATTCAAGGCGTAATGCCCTTTCTTAGATAAGTTAAAAAACATTTGTTTTGTTATTTTCATTTAAGCCGAATTCGAAGCCATGATAAAGCATGAGGCTGTCGGTAGCACAGAAGGAAAGTGTATGCGTGCTTGTGCTCTTAAGAAGTTCGGTGTGGTAAGTGGGCTTGCTGGACTATGATAAAAAATTTGTGTTTAAAATTTGAATTTTTCAGATGAACGATGATGGTAAAATGGTTAAGGATGCGGCCATAGAATTGGCAAAATCACTTATCAAGGACGATGAGAAAAAGGATTTAGTTGCTGATATAATTTCAGCATGTGCAGATCTAGAAGTTAACAGCGATCAGTAAGTACTTTACCTTTAATAAGTTTGTTCACATTACTTTAAATTGCTGATTGTATTGTAGTTGCGAAGCTGCTGAAGAATATGGCCACTGTGTAATGAATGAATTTGAAAGTAAAAGTATCACCTCTGTTGAAGATTTGGTTGCATAAATCATAATCATATACTGACTCCATGGCTATAATAAATTTCAAGCTTTTGTACTAAGGACTTGTCTGAACATTTCTTAACATTTTAATTTTAGCAACTTCTGGGAACTTAAGTCTATATTAAGTCTATAGTGTCAATGAATTTGTTTGTCATACATTATTCAAATTTTCTTTTTATTTCTAAGCATATGAACAAAAAAAAAGTCGAATAAAAACAAATCGAATAAAAATATTTAAAACCTTGTTGAAGTTCTCCCAATGGGCCAATTGATTTGAATCTACTTTAAAAATTATTTAAACTCACTATGTTGCGTTAAAATTTGATTGTTAATATGCATTGGAGGAAATGTTTCCTTAGGTTAGATTAAGTTAGGTTACCTGGTTTTTGTCGTAGCTAGAAAAGATCACACGGCAGTACGAGACACGCCTCCTTGCCATAATCCATTAGTGGTAGGCTTTAACCACCCTGAGCTCTACATTAAACTGGCCAGTTCACTTAGTATCACTTTCGCAAATATGCCCAAATCTTCAAAGTTCTGTCATCAAAAAATTCCTTCGGTAAAATAGAATCCAAAATACTGCCTTGTTAAACCATCAGGTTGTTGAGTTAGCCACATAGATAATAAATTTACGGCCAGAACAAAAGCCTAAAAAATGTCAATCAATCAATCAAGAGCGGAGCATACATACATACATAATTGGCCATTACAACCCTTCAGTCAGGATTACGACCTAGCTTCTCACACCACTTATGTTGTGTGCGTTAATTTTTATACATGAGTGGCGGGACCTACAGTTTAAAGTCGACTCCGAACGACAGATTTTTGAGAAGCTTTTCATGGCAATTTTTACTCTATGAGTCTTTGCCAGAAATCTGCTGAGAGGAAGTCGCCGAAGAAATATTTTTCGTTTTTGATGTCTGCCCTGGGATACGAACCCGGGCCTTTCGTCTAATAAGCCAACACACTATCTACTAGACCACGGCGACTTTATAAAATCCTTGAGATGATCAATGAAAAACCAGTCGACCAACATCATCTTTTTGTCGATTAAAAGGCAGCCTTCGATGCCCCATAATGAATCGATTTTTTGCTGCAATCCCTAAGCGGAGCAATATTTTTATTTTTCTACAGCAATTGTTTGTTTGATTGTTGAACTGTATTGGGTTTTCTTCGAAATCCAACTTAGTAATTCGGTTATAATGTGAGACAAATAATCATACAAGCACAAACCACCCAGGGTCTCTGGTTTAACACACTACCAACTAAGGGTAGCGCATGCAACCTCGACTTTGATGTGTTCACCCACCATACTTGCCATTTATTACACCCCATAATATCGAACACTTTGTATAGCGATTTGCCGTCCAATAGGATTATGGAATTGCTTTTAAATCATTTCAACTAATTGTTTCGAATAAGGTAGTACAGTAAGACCTTGCTTAATGCGGAGGATACGTTCTAATAAGTTCCAGCGCTAAACAAAACAGTGTTAAATGAGGTCGCTTTCGATTGGTGTATAGCCTTTTCATTTGCACACATACATATATAACAAGTGTCAATACAATGTGCGATTTAGGAGAATCGCACTACAACAGTGTAATACTGTAACGGCGTTAAGCGAGGTCTTACTGTATTTTTAGACTAGAATACGTGGGTCAATTCTGATTTTTAAATTTCCAATTTCAGTGACAGAGGATCTAAGAGTGTAAAGAAGAGACGAAATTTCCAAGTTTGGATGTAAACTGTAATTGACTGTAAACACGTTCACATCATCGAATTACTGTGACATTAACATTACAGATTTTTATTCTAGGCATTGTATTCACATCACAATTTTTTTGTTTGTCAAAGTTTTAATTAAGAGCTTTTTACACAATCAAGCTCTACCTGATGTGGGAGAGCATTTTGCTAGACTATGCAGGCAAATGCATAAATATTTGATTTTGATCAAGTCATACCCAAAAACATATATTTTTCCTATTACACGACACGAATGTAATGTATGCCAGCTGGCAAATTTCGATCGTGCGATAGGAGCTTTAGATTAAAAATCTACTATCGAGTTTGGGTTTACAAGAAGATGGCCGTTATCATAGCTTGGAAGTCCTTTTTGGAAAACTTTATACAAACGTAACCAGATATATACTGTGTATGGAGTCATACGGCAATTATTATTTTTTTTAATTTGCAGAGTTTTCCTATTTACCAGAGAAATACGCATACAACGCATTTACTTCCATATACGACGGTCTGACAAGTCCGTGTTCTTTTTCTTAATGCAATAGATTTTTTGAAATAATTTTTTTCTTCCTGTTCAAAATTTCTCAAATTTGTTTATCTGCTAAAAAAAATATTCGTTTTCATGTTGAAGATAATAAATGAACTGCTTGATTCTTTCATCGTTTTACTGAAATTCCACTCTTTCGAAACATTTCTTTAGGTTTAGGAAACAAGAAGTACTCAAAGAAGTAGGCGGATTTATTGATTTTTGTCTGTTTTTAACAGAATACACTTTCTCTGATTTTCTACTCAAACCACGCAGTAGCCTGCTATCAATGATTATAGTCATAATGGTGCGACAGTGAAAATATACCCGAGTAGCTACATCAAATGGTCAAAAATACCTTCTTTTATATTTCTCGAACCCTCCAAATTTATTTTATTTGACCAAAATTTCTGGTTTACTCAAACATTTCTGATCTGAAAGCCAAAATTTTAATCTTGTTGTAAAGGGGACAGATGGAGGCCTTAATATGCTATGCGATTTGATGAGGTAAAGTTAGAAAATTCGCAGTTTTTCATATTTTTTCAAGTTTGTCCATTCGTATTAGCAAACTTTAATAAAAAACTATAGTATAAGTGATAATATTCTTAAAGTCTGTTTTCTTGTGAAGAGATTGAGTCATCATTTGATCAAATCGGGTAAAAATTACGGTAGTTATTATTTAAAGAGTCTAACAGTTGGGTGATATTTTTTATGTATGACATCTCATCAAATGAAGTTTTAGTTAAAAAATTTTTAAATTTTTTGATGGATCTTGATTGTTTATAGGAAAATCTGTCAATTATTACAATACATTGTAAGTGTTTTTTGAAAATATGTATTTTAATTTGTCTTTGCGCAAACATTGGCGGTGGCTCATACGAAAAAACTGACACATTTTCCGATAAACAATCAAGATCTATCAGGAAAGGAAATTAAATACCTCCAATTGGCTAACGAATATAAGTAAATTCCGTTTATATTATTTGAATTTGATTGTTTAATTGGTCTGATGCACATTATGAATGAAAGTATTTATAAAAATTTAAAAATCTCGGTGAAGATATTGAAGGAAACGCCCATATTTTATTATGTGTTTGTGGAATTTAAAAATTAACTGCTATAGCTTTGTTGGCCTTTCAACATAAAAATTACAAACGCATTCCAATTAAATATCCTTCATACCGCTCTCATTCAAATGTTTCAAAATACATGTGTTGGCCATGTGTGAACGTTCACATCTATCAGTTTCCCGGGATATTTCAATATTGCATGCGGCTATAATATTTTTAAGATGGTTCCTATCGATTGCATCATTGAATAAATGTACAAAAAATGGAACAATTTCCGACTCATTTAGAGAATTATCAGATGAAAACTGAAAAAAAAAAAAAAATTGCAAATCAAATGTTATGATTGATGATTTTGAATTGGAAATGAAATAACAATTACCAGATTATGTTTCTTCATGATACAATAACGTATGCATTTTGCATTACGTACAGCATCGCGAGAGCCACTGGAAATATCTTCAAAACCGACTAAAATTAAATATAAAAACTTAAAGTGAGATTTACTTTTGGTGTTACTATCATATTTTTGTCCTGACATACCTTCAGTTATTTCAATCTTTTTGGTATTTTCATCATCCTCATAGCAGTCAATCACAGAAGCTTGAGCAATTTCCTTCAATCCCTCTAATGATTGCTAGAAGTAAAAATTTTTCGAAATTTAAATACGGATTTGTACGCAATAATATAACTACACTCCATAAAGCCTGAAATCAAATCTTGATACATACATATCTAACTAGTTATTCGGAAAAGGAAAATTATAAAGTCTATTTACATTAGGGGTAATATGTTAATAATACAGATGTTCTGTTAAATATTGCCTGCATATGTGACTTCAGCTATTCTGGTACAAAAGAACATTTCACAGACGAACTACATATTCAGTTGAAGACAACCGATATGGATTGCTTTACTTTTTTCAGGGTAGTCAAGCAAGACTTTATTGATTGACAAACTCTACTGAGTTTTCTTTACCGCCATTTTGTTCTGCGAAAACTACAATTTTTACCGTGTGTGTATTGTGGAAGATTCCTTCATCTATCTCTCATCGTATCAACATGTAAGCATTGAAATTGATGGAAGGGGATCCTATAAGTTATAAGTAAGGTTAGGTGAGTCAGAGTGCAATACTTGGTGGTCAAAAAAACCCACTATAATACGTCCAAAAGAAGAGAGGAGACAATAACGGTGGTAGGGAAAAGGAGAGGAGGTAGGAAGGAGAATATAAGGAGACGGAGGGAAAACACGGACCACAAATATACAAGAGAGCGCGACGGTCCTAGTACTTCTCAACCAGCTCAAACTGTTAATGAATCTATTGATGTCGGCGCTTGAAAAAGAGCTCAAATCTTCGGAGAAGCTCATGTTCAGGTTCTTCAACTTCAGATGTCTTATGTTACCCCAGCATGAAGCCTGCTCTATCACTCTTTATTAGCAAGCTATCGACACCTAGACACATAACATCCCGATTTATTCTCCCAACGTCTCTGCTCTTCCGTCGAGGTGGCAGATTGGAGGATTAGGACCAACCATTAAATCATCGTCAGAAACTAAATCTAAGTTTGCGGGAGCATTCGACATCTCATTGCCAAGTGTACCACTATGATCCAGAACCCAGGATAAACGGATTCGGTCTTCCACTGCTGTCAGGCATGTGGTATAAAGCTATACCACACGAAGCGAAATTCTGGACGATGTTGATGTGGTTTTCAACAATGCTTGGATGAATACGAGCAATGAGAAGGGAGGAGTTTTACCCAGTTTCAATTGCCAGTTTGTTATCAATGTTAGTTATCTAGTCCATGATCTTGTTGGCGCCCAGGTATCAGTGAGGTTCCACTATAATACAATTGGAATAGACTCCTGACTGCAAACCATCTAATGAGCACGGATCGCTTAACACTCCAGATTAGGGGTATAGCAATTAGGTACATTTAATCTTCCACTACGCTACAAGATTCTTACCCAGTTGGGGAAAGTAAGTTTATGAGTAAACGACATTCACATTTTACACTTCCTCCTCGAATCTCACAGTTGTCGAACATAAATTAAATGTCACTGCTGGTGCCAATATGAACAGGAATCAATTGAAAGATTGTCTCTGTTGTTCGGAGTCATCTTTAAATTAACATACACAACATGATGGTGGTGTGAGAAGCTAGGCCGTAATCCTGACTGAAGAGTTATAATGGCCAATTATATTATGTATGTACATATCGACGTCTCCGTTCTATAACATTCTAAGTTGAACAAGTGTGTTTTGAGTTATGAGCTCCCAAATTTTTCACGCGACAGTCTTATGTCTGTGTATTTTAAGTAGATTAGTTATAGGGAAACTTCGGAACGGATTGGCACATCTTCACCAAATTTTAACAGTTTTTAAACGGAGGCTTCAATATGTTATGTCAATTGAAAGAACGAGCATCATTGACAGAAGCAGCGTTGCATTTTTATTTTTAATGGCGTGGTAAAATATAGTTGATAAGTATTTCCATATCCATTAGCCACAATATTTATAAGCAGCTAAGGAGCAAGATCTATTCATCATTTTCGTTAGTTTTCCAGAAATCTACAGATAACTATGGCCGTCCCGGGTGATAGATAAACGTTTTTATAAATTTAACTGAATTCATCTCATCTTGTCATATCTTCACTGATCAATTTTATACCTGAAGACTTTGTTGCACTACAGCTGACGTCAGTATTATTATTAATAATTTCATAATAATTTTTCAGGTTTTTTTTTTTATTACAATCACAGTTAAGAGGCAACTAAACCTATTTCGTTAGTTTTGTATTAATTTATAGGGAGAATCAAAAATTTTATTGTTTTTTTTTTCTTTTTTTAATTTTCACATCGTATTTTAGCCAGAATTAAAAACAATAGAATTACAATTTTAATTGAAGAATTATAAGGTTATTATCTGTTAATAAGTATTTCCTGCCGAAACAAAAATAAAAAATTATTGTGCCAAGTAAGAATTTAATATTGTAATTGGAAATGTGTAGAGTAGTTAAGAAACGCTTGAGGTATACTGGATCCAGCGTTGCCACGATCAAAAAAAATTTATAACCAAAATTAAATAAAAAATAACCAAATAAGCATAAAAATAACCAAAAATTTTTTTTTATGTAAATGCGTTTGTTTTTAACAAATTTAAGGTTTAATACAAAAATTTTATTTTTTCTGTTTAGTTAAACTAAAAATCGTTGACATAATATAAAAAAGGGCTAACTCAGATTTTTTTAAAATAGCGTTTTTAGTTTAATGTCAGATGCACTCTGCCTCAAAATTTTAGATGGATCAATTGCAAATATCAGATTTATAACGATTTTTAAAAAAAGCCTAATTCATGACAAAGAATTTTTGAAAGAAAAAGTCCTAACTAATTTTTATTTCGTTCTGAAATTATAGTCGCAACTGAAGTTGTGCGTTTATATTTCCCAAATAAGAAATTCACTTTAGCGGAAAAAATTGCTTACAAATTTCAGCGGCGGGACGAGTTCTTAAAAACGACGGCTATAAATCAATTGACAAGTTTCTCTGTTTTTGACAAGCAGGAAAAATGATATACTAACAAAACGGTACCAAGATTAAAAAGTTTAATAATGCAATAAAAATTATGGAAATAAACGAAAATTCTGACTCTGATTCGGCGAATACTAATGGTATCCGAACAAGGAAAAATATTGCAAGAAAGTCCGAACGGACATATAACGTAAATAGAAAAAAAAGAAAGGCAGTCCTTCAATATTTTAGCATATCAAATAATGAACGGTCACTTAAGCCTCTTAGAAAACTATTAACTACTACTCTTTACTCTCACATAGATCAAAGTCAGCGATGGAAGATATACCCTCTAATTAACTTTATAAGAAGAAAATAGCAATCACTAAAAAGAAATGGGACAACCAACAGGACAGGACTTAAAAAGTTTTTACCTATATATTGTCATCTTTTTTAAGATAATTTGTCTTATAAGAACTTATTTTTTATTATTTACGTTTGACTTAATCCTCTTATTTTTTATTTATTTATTTATTTAAGAATTACAATAAAATTACAAATTATATTGTAGTCATGTACGAGCTGAGTAATTTCGACCATATGCCCGGTGTAGTGTCACAGACCAGAGCCTCTGGTGGGAATCGAACCCACGACCCTCACGCCAATAGCCTAGCACACTACCCACTAGACTACCAGGACGCTCTTAATCCTCTTAATTTCATGAATTACTACCGTTCATTATTTAAACCTGAATTGTTATAATATATTTCACTTTCAACTCAGTTTAAAAAAAGGCATAACTTAATTTTTCTTTTTCAAAAACTTCATTAAAACAAAAATTAAAAATTTTTTAAATGAGAAGTAAAATGTGTTGCTGTTTGTTATTAAAACAGCAACTGTAAAATAACAAAAAATCGAGTTAGACATTTTTTATATTAAACCATCGAAATAATAAATTAAGGTTTTGATTTATTCGAACGTAGTAAAAACGCTTAAAGATATAAAACACTTTGCTAGTAATTGCAAAGCTTGTAATGAAAATTTTCAAATAATATTAACGATAATAAAAAAATAACCAAAATGAAGAAAAAATACACATTTACACATTAGAAAAAAAAAATAACGAAATTTGGTTAAAAATAACCAAAACGGCAACGCTGACTGGATCATTTGATCTATATCCATGTGGAAATAAATATATTTACACACACACATAGTAATCCCGTTACTGAATGGAAATCAATTATTGAAGATCGAAAATATATATAAACACACTCAAGTACTAAAAATAATTGGCGATAATATAGGCGCAAGAGGTAAAATAAAAAATGGGCCATTATTACAACTTGCCGTTAACCCTGGGTTTAGTTAAAATTAACTTTAGCTAAAGGGAACTCTAAAGTTACCTGTTCCATGGATTGTAAAAATATTTCGTTGATTCAAAAAAATGGAATTATACCAATAGAAAGGAATTGTTCAAAACTCGTTAAAGTTTAACAAAAATCGCAGATGTTTGTGAATAAGCCTCAAACCACAGCAGTTCTCGAAACTAACGTAGTTCATTGCATCGGTGAAATTTAGTGTGATTTTTGAGTAATGAAACATTGGTCTTTTTGAATTCCATCTAACCACCTAAGCCGTACTTTATGAAGTACAAATAGTTAAAATATTAAACAGATATGCCTACAAACTTTAACGAGTTTTGAACAGTTGGTTTCTATTGGTATAATTCCATGTTTTAGAATCAACGAAATATTTTTACAATCCATGGAACTTATTTTTTTAAAGGAAGCCCTCGAAACAGAAGAAAATAAAACGCAATGTTTCCCGTAAAAGTTAAAATTCAAGTTATCAGAATTAGGATCAGTGAACATTTGAATACTGTAATCCAATTAAGGGCCATTATTACAACTTCCCGTTAACTAAAGGGAGGATTTTAACGGAGAGATAAATTGTTTTTCATTATTATAAGTCGACAATATGGCAGAAGTAAGCGTTAAGCTAAAGGTAGGATCATCCGTTAGGTTTTAAAGTTAAGTTTACGTTTTTGCCAAATTGTATATTATTTTCAATATGGCAACTTCTAACATAAACAAAACGAGCATATACAACAAAAAAAGAAACCTGCCGTTGCCACTGATTTAAAAAAAAAAAAAAAAACTTGTTTAACCTTTAACTGATGAAGTGAAATTGTTTAGCGTATATGAAGAGGTGGTGTAAATTATACACCCGAATTATTTTTCACATAATTTTTAATATGCGTACATTATAATAATGTTATGCTTACATTATTGGAATTGGATTGCTTCTAAACGAATTATTAACAAAAATAAGGAACCAAATTCAAATTGATTTAGAAAAATTTTACTTTATTTCAGAAGCCCAAAGAGAAGTTAAAAAAGAGAGTGTAAAATTTACTGCCACGTCATCGGTTAAAGGGTAATTGAGCAGTGTTATCGACATTGCTCCGGCACTGCCATAGGTTAGAGGACGCGTACTTGCCAATTCTGATAAGTACAGTACCCGGTGGTCGAATTGACCCATTGTACAAAAGACACTGCCATATTTTCGAAACTTTACTAAACCCAACTAAACCCAAGTTTAACGGCCAGTTGTAACAACGGCCCTAAATGTTAAAAACAAAAAAAAAAAGTTTTAAAGAATAGTGAGAGGTTTTTAAATAAATTTGAAAAAAAATAGTCACACTTGCTTTAGATCCAGAGCTGTAATAGTACGATCGCAATAATTCTCTTTGTGGTTGAATTTTCGCTTAAGCCCATTGCGTTATTTGGCTAGGATATCTCAATATAGTCTGCCTTCTGATTTAAAAATCTTGTGGAATAGTCTTTCTATTACAAAGAAAAAATATCGCAATATGACAGCTTACATCCTTACAGAAATCCGACAACGCAAACCTTTTAATTAAGGTTCATGTCGTACTTAACAATCAAAACTTCTCTTTTTCTTTTCTATCTGGAAGCCTGGAAGGAAAGTTATACTAAATGTTTTTGACTAGAATCTGTAACATGTAGGCGAAAAGTACTTCAAAACTTAAGAACTATAATTAGGACCAAATCTTAAAAAGTGTTGAAAGTTAACAAAGTCTTTTAATAATTGATTTAGATTATAATTATACGTTAGGCTTTAACAACTCATTTTCAATTTAAAAATTGTTTTTTTTTCATAATTTTAAATTTTTATTTGGAAAATTTTTAACGTAAATCCATAAATATTCAATAAAATTTTTAATAGTGCCAGTCGGGAGGTGTAGTATAGTATTTACTTGCCACCACCACCACCGCCGCCGCCACCGCCACCACCAAAGGAGCCACCGCCACCACCTCCGCCGCCACCACCACTTAGTGGTTTAGGATTTGGCAAAGGATTGGGATTTGGATTTCCTAAAATTTACATAATAAAACAGAAAATTTTTTTAATAATTGCCTGGACTTAATATTTCTCATCCTTTATTCACTTACCCAAAGCACAAGCTATTAAGGCTAATACGAAAATTACTAAAGCGTAGAATTTCATCTTGTTTAGGTAGTCAATACCACAATGATGCAAATCCAAATTGTAAAACTAATATTTATACTCGGAGCCAAGTACGTCTTTGAATTACAGCAGCGAAGATTCTTAGAAAACTATTTGTGCCGATTGCTATTGGGAAACCCAACAAAATTTTACAAATGATAAAGTGATTTTAAAAATAAAAAATAAGTACGAATAAAAATAGTTTTTGTTGTTTATTGAGAACATAATAATAATATCAAAAATTAAAAAAAAATCATTTAATATTAATGATAAGCTTAATAAATGTCATTCAATACCTACGTACGTACGTATGATCAGAGTTCACTATTGTAAGCCTCACTTATCAGTTTCAGAAAACGTGAGCAGAAGCGTGACACCGTATCTGCCAGCGATAGTGTTTTATTCTAAGAAGTCTTTACGAAGGTAAATTAATATTTATTAGATTAATATTTATTAAAATAAAAATAAAAGGAATATATTTATAAATAATTTTCTTTAGAAATTATGATTGTCTTTCGTAATAATAAATTATAAATTTTGTTCATTTCATCACACAAGTTCAGAAACGTAAAGGCGTGTGTATTTAATTCGAATAATTGCTTTAACAAGTAATTAAACCAAAACGTAGCCACTTTAAATACTAAAATTTTGTATGAAAATCTAAAAGAGCCAGATTAACGTTGCATTACAAATGTGTTAATTAAAAAAAAGTTTTTAAAAGTAAAAGTAGCACTTCAATATTGCAGGAAAAAAAATTTTTCATGCCTTAATAATCACCCAAATATAGGGAAAACCCGCTTAAAAAGCAAGGCTGATGGTCTATGGTCACATTCTATTTCAGACCATCAAAAAGCATTCGAAAATTATCTTCTGGTTTCCGGGTTTAAGATAACAATATGGCAGCTTGCAAGTTCAAAGCCAAAAATATCTTTTGGTGGTCTTAGCGCCAAAAGTGAGTAAACGCCACTGAAACAATTCATTTTCTTAGGATAGCGAGAAAAGTAAATCAGAATAATCGAATAAATTTCCAAAAATAAAAATTTTTATTTATTACTTATAAAATGTTAAAAAAAACAAAAAAAAACAAAAGAAAATTGTTGTTGTGCTACAAGTATATTTTTTATAATAGAAAATTTAAAATTATAGTGGTTGGTTGACTCATTTATGGCACTCAGTGTAATATATAAATGTTTAAAGATATACCCAAAGCAGTCATGACTTGCAGCCGTTCATCCATTCATTACAAATCGCAATTTATCGGCCAATAGGTTTGTAGCAGCACCTTTGAAATTCCTTTAAAACGATTTCTACTAACACTTGTGGGTAGATTCTAGTTCAAATCCCTAGCCAGACATCAAAATGAAAATATATCTTCGGCGACTTCTTCCTCTCAACAGACTTCTGGATAAAACTCTGAGAGTAAATAAAATTTACCATTAAAAGTTTCTCAAAAAATCTGTCGTTCGGAGTCGACTTTAAACTGTAGTTCCCGCCACTTATGTATAAAATTAACGCACACAACATAAGTGGTGTGAGAAATGACCAATTATGTATGTAACCTCAGGAAGTTTCTAGACAGAAAAAGTCAGCGCCTGATATTTTTCTGTAACAATTGTTGTCAAATTAAAACTTACTTGATTGACTTTGACTTTGAACGTGAATATCTCCGATTAAGTAAAGATAATACACGTAAATTCCGTTTAAATTTGATTGTTTAATTGTTCTAATATCTGCAAAATATGTTCATTATGAATGAAAGTATTTATAAATATTTTTAATTTTTTGGTTTTGATGGAGATATCATATTATGTGTTTGTGGAATTTAAAACTGTCTCATAGAAACGTTCATATATAAATCATTTGATTGCAATACTTTTGCTGGCCATCAAATAATACTGTTTTAATATAAAAATTATGATAGCATTCCAATTAAATGTTCTGCACACCACTATCTTTCAAGCGTTTCAAAAGACATCTGTTGGCCATGTGTGAACGTTCACATCTATCAGTTTCCCGGGATATTTCAATATTGCATGAGTCTGTAATGTTTTTAAGTTGGTTCCTATCGATTGCATCATTGGATAAATGTTTAAGAACGGGTACAACTTCTGACTCATTTAGAGAATAATCAGACCAAAACTGAAAAAAAAATGCAAAGCAGATGATAAGATTGAAAAAACATATGGTTTTGGATTGGAAATGAAATTATTCCTACCCAATTATATTTCTTCAAGATGCAATATATTATACATTTTGAATTACGATCGACATCGCTGGAGCAATTTCCAATACCTTCAAAACCGGCTAAAATAAAATATAAAAACATAAAGTGAGATTTACTTTTGGTGTTACTATCATATTTTTCTCTATTCATACCGTCAGTTATTTCAATCTTTTTGGTATTTTCTTCATCTTCATAGCAGTCAACAACAGAAGCTTGAGCAATTTCCTTTAATTCCTTTAATGATTGCTAGAAGTAAGAAAATTCAGAATTTGAATACGAATTTATACGAAATAATCGAATTACACTCTAAAGAGCATGAAATCATATCTTGATACATACAGGTAGTCCCCGACTTACGACCATTTTATTTCCCAATTTTTTTCATAGAAAATACCCAAAGCAGACAAATATGTAAATAAATTACCCTCAACGTACAGTACGTATTTTTTTCTTATATTTTTTTTATGTAATTCTATTTAAGACCTAACCAACTTGCGACCGATGACCAGGAACCTATGGGGAAATACCTGTATATCTAACTTGTTATTCGGAAAAGGAAAATTAAAAAGTCTATACAATATTTAGACGATTTACTAATGGGGGCTATAGGTAAATAATGCTAATGCAATAAACCATTGAAAAACACTTTTAGCAATCAAAATTTTTTAGTAACATAGTTCCAAGATAGCTATATGCAGCTTATAAATTTTCACCACTACCACGTCCTGATGTAAATAAATCTACTTCTTTGGACAGTTGAGTATCCGTTACTCTATTAATTCGTTTTAGAGTAATTTTACATTCTTCGACGGCATCAAATAACCCCTTTTTAGGGATTTCCTCATCTGAGACGCTATTATAGAAATCGAGTAATATAGAAATTTTTTTTCAGGACCTTTTGTAGGGTCAAAATACATATGAATTCACAATTTCAAAAATCCCGGGACAAGTTTTTAAAAATACCGGGATTCGGGATTTGTGAATTTCACATTGTATTTTAGCGAGAATTAAACACAGTTGAGTCAATTAAGTAATAAATATTTTATTTTACATATATTTACAGTATAAATTTTACACACATATTGCAATTAATTTCATAATATTGAAAATTTATAAGAAACCCCCACTCAATTAGTAAGAAATTAACGTTAAGCGATGGCGAAAAATTAAAAAGAATCGAGTAAATATTTAGTATTTGTTTATTTATTTTATTTTACAACTTATAAGAGTTGAGTAGCTTTCACCATACGCCGGGTGTAGTATAACAGACCAGAGTCACTGGTTAAAGTCGAACTTACAACCCACTACACTACCAGGACACAATTGGTCAATGAAAAACTCATTTTAATAAAACATGGGAGTAATTTTTTAATATTACAAATTAAGTATATCATTATATAATCATAGTAATATATAGGAACATCCATTAGGGACACGCTACATCTGTCAAATTAATTGTGCTTTATTCAGTCTGTTTCATAAAATCACTGTGGATGGATAGCCAGATCAGAGATTAGCAGCAAGAATTCAAAAAGACAAAATGATAAGTATAATAGAAATCATACGTTTCTTAATATCTTGAAACCTCTACTCACACTCAAACTTTAAACTTCTCATCATTTCATATCTAGCAAAGTGTATGATCTTGTTGATGTCGATTCATACTCACTAGAAGGTTGTATATTTGCTCCGCTTACTGCTCTCTGATTATACATGTAATTCCTTTTTCTTTTTTTGCTAAAGACCTAACGACTAATGCCATGCATATAATTACAGGTCGTTCCCGACTGACGTCCGCTCGACTTACGAATACAAATATGTAGTATCAGTAAATTATGTAATTTTCTTCTTAAATTTCTTTTATATGAAATTCGATTTATTTACGACCGATGACCAGGACTCTATCTCGGTCGTAAGTCGGGGAATACCTGTTATATTCATTCGAATGTGATGTATGTTTACGCTATTGTGTTAGAATATCTTAAAAGTCTGGGTTGTTGATGCAATTTTGAAATTTTTCCATTATAGCGCATTAAAAAATTCAGTATAGTCTGGTTTTTGATTTTAAAATCTTGTTGGCCTGTGGAATAATGTTTCTATTACAAAGGAAAATAACGCAATATGGCAGCTTACATCCTTACAGAAATTCGACAATGCAAACCTTTTAATTAAGGTTAACAACCAAAACTTCTGTTTTTCTTTTCTATCTGGAAGCCTGGAAGGAAGGTTATACTAAATATTTTTGAATACAATCTGTTCCATGTAGGCGAAAACTACTTCAAAACTTCAGAACTATAATTAGGACCAAATCTTAAAAAGTTTTGAAAGTAAACAAAGTCTTTTAATAATTGATTTAGATTATAATTATACGTTAGGCTTGAACAACTCATTTTCAATTTAAAAATTGTTTTTTTTTCATAATTTTAAATTTTTATTTGGAAAATTTTTAACGTAAATCCATAAATATTCAATAAAATTTTTAATAGTGCCAGTCGGGAGGTGTAGTATAGTATTTACTTGCCACCACCACCACCGCCGCCGCCACCGCCACCACCAAAGGAGCCACCGCCACCGCCTCCGCCGCCACCACCACTTAGTGGTTTAGGATTGGGATTTGGATTTCCTAAAATTTACATAATAAAACAGAAAATTTTTTTAATAATTGCCTGGACTTAATATTTCTCATCCTTTATTCACTTACCCAAAGCACAAGCTATTAAGGCTAATACGAAAATTACTAAAGCGTAGAATTTCATCTTGTTTAGGTAGTCAATACCACAATGATGCAAATCCAAATTGTAAAACTAATATTTATACTCGGAGGCAAGTACGTCTTTGAATTACAGCAGCGAAGATTCTTAGAAAACTATTTGTGCCGATTGCTATTGGGAAACCCAACAAAATTTTACAAATGATAAAGTGATTTTAAAAATAAAAAATAAGTACGAATAAAAATAATTTTTGTTGTTTATTGAGAACATAATAATAATATTAAAAATTAATAAAAAAAAATCATTTAATATTAATGATAAGCTTAACAAATGTCATTCAATACCTACGTACGTACGTATGAACAGAGTTCACAATATTGTAAGCCTCACTTATCAGTTTCAGAAAACGTGAGCAGAAGCGTGACACCGTGTCTGCCAGCGATAGTCTGTTATTCTAAGAAATCTTTACAAAGGTAAATTAATATTTATTAAAATAAAAATAAAAAATATATAAATAAAGTTGTTTATATTTATAAATTATGCTTGCCTTTGTAAATTATTATAAATTGTTTTCAATTCATTGCACAAAGTTCAGAAATGAAAATGCGTATTGAATAAATAGCGATTAATTCGAATAATATTTTACGTTTAAGTGCCATTAGATTTTAGTTTTCTTTTTCTATAAATTTTCTTTCTTATTTGTGTACACAAGTTTTCTTTATTTAGTACTTTAGCTTTTTCGAGAACTCAAAAGATACTGTATACACTTCCACAACTGTTCACAAAACTTATTAAAATCACAAGGCTTACATATGCTTACTGAAAACAAATGTCTGGATTAGTTAGCCCAATCGCTAGACCTTATTCGAATTGAAAATACTGTGCGACAATGAAAATACCTCCGTGTAACTAAATAGTTCACATTGATCAGTTAGTTGAGTAGAACTTTACATTTTTTTATATTTCTCGAAACCTCCAAACTTGTTTTATTTGACAAAAACTGTTTTGTGTAAATTTACGCACAAATTTCTAGATTACTCAAACATTTCTGGCCCGATTTCTATTATTTAACTTAATATGCTATGAGCTTCGATGATGTAAACTTGGAAATTTGAATATTTAAGTTTGGCCTTTCATAGTAGCAAAATTTAATAAAAAAAAAAAAAAAAATATAGAATAAGTGATAATCTTCTTAAAGTCCATTCTCTTGTAAAGAGATTGAGTTATCATTTGATCAAATTATCGATATTGACTCTGCGAACTTACCCACCAAATTTTATTCGTCTACGATCAATATGTACCAAAATGTTAAATTTTAACGATTTTCCACGCCCTTTTAATATTTATGGATATGAAAAATAGATGTTGTCCGATTCTCAGACCTAATCGATATGCACACAAAATTTCATGAAAAACGGTCGATCCATTTCGGAGGAGTTTAACCACCTTGACACGAGAATTTTATATATTAGATATATGCCATCTCATCAAATTTGAGTTCAAAAATGTTCAAAATTGGATCAAAATCCATCAAAAATTTTGAAAATTTATGAACTATACGCGTTTTAAACTATCATAATTTTATATCATTTATCAATGTAAGCATGAGTAGATGTATCAGATGGGTACCCTGTAGTCGAGTGGGTAGCATGCTAGATTATTAGCGGAATGATCGGGGGTTCGACTACTAGTAGAGACTTTGATCTGTTACACTACAGTGAACAAAAGGTCCATGTTACATAATTCATAATAATTATAATAGAATTCTAAATTCTATTCTAAAAATAAATAAATGCAATGTCTTTAATTTAAAGAAATGTCTTAGAGATTGCATACGTACATAAATAATTGACCATTACAACCCATCAGTCAGGATTACGGTCTAGCTTTTCACACCACTAATGTTGTGTGCGTTAATTTTATACGTGCGAGGCGAGATCTACAGTTTAACGTTGACTCCGAACGAAACCTTTCACGGCAATTTTATTTACCCTCCGAGTTTTGCCAAAAATCCGCTGAGAGGAAGTCACCGATGAAATATTTATTTTTCATATTTCGTTTTGAAACCGGACTTTACGTCTAACACACTACCTAGTAATCTACGGCCTTACCGAATATTGCATTGAAAATAGACAGTTGAGAACACCTGAGTATGTGTTCTTCTTTCACCCAAGTGAAGATCTTATGCAAGTTTTAATCCATTCACAGTTTTGACTTCACAGAATTTTCTTCGCTGATGTGGAAATATTACTTTCGGAAAAAAGAAAAGCTCGAAGACAACGGCAACAATCCTGTCTTATGTTCATCAATGCAGCTCTTATAAGATATTTGAAGCTTCTAGGTTTTATGCTAAAAATCTTAAAAGCCCAGCTTCACCTGTAGTTTTGGGATAAATTATGCTGTGAAAAGCCATTAGTCCTTTAAAGCTCTGACAACCATTTTCACTTTGAAATTGTGTGTATTCGAGAGATTCAGAATAGTGCTACCGCACTCAATCCGACAATTGCTGCCTTGCTTAGTCTTGGTCATTATATTTTTCCTTTTTATATAATTGAGCGACAAACAGTTTTTTATGAAAACAGCAAAATGTTGTCTTGGCGACCAACAACGATTTTAACTTGGGGCAAAAAGCTAATTAGCGTGCAAAAACAACGATTGGATTTGTCTCTGTACTGACTGAATACTGGATGACTTGCCAAAGGCTTTCTTATTTTTCAATTTCTGTATTGATTTTAACGAATTCCAGTCCATTAAAAAAAAAAACTGATCACTTAGCCTGTTCACTCAAATTTTTTTATAAAAAGAAATTAAAGTATTAACTCACTGCAAACCCACTGCAAACAATACAGTAATCCTTCGATTTACGTCGCCTCTCATAACATTGTTTTAATTTACGAAATTTTCAAATTTCCCTCTAACACTTGTTAGATGACTTTGCGTCATCATTCGATTTACGTTGTTTTTTTTTTTTTGAACCAACTGTGCCGTCATTCGAGTGATTACTGTATTAAACTATCACGTAAACTGAAATTGTAAAAACATAATAACTTCCATTGAAATTAATTTTATTTTAAAAAAATCTTATAATACTTGAAAATCTTCTTTTTGAATTTCTGCAATGCAATCTTCAAAATATTTAAATTTCTTTTTGGTTTCAATTTGCAATTATCCATATTTGCGACTTCCACCACCTCCTCCCCCTTGTAGTCCACCACCGCTATATTTACCACCCCCTCCTAAGGAACTGCTGCCGCTAGATTTGCTGCCTCCACTGCTTTCACCACCACCACCAGCAAAGGATCCTTTTCCTCCACCACCGCCACCGCCACCACCTCCGCTCTTATACTGGGCAGTGCACACCAAACAGCCGATTAACAGCAGATAGAAAATGAACACTGTTTTCATTGTCCAAATGATTTGTGCAATAATTTTTACAAACTGAACCGCTTTTATACCTTCCTGGACGTTTGAACAACTTTTTGCTTGCAAGACCATAAAACATTCTGTCCACTTCATTAATATGAAAATTGTTCGATCGTGCTTCGATCAATATGAATAAATTAATTTAAATTTAATTTAAATTCAATATTCCAATTATTATTGAAAATAAATGAGAACATTTTTGTCATGTTTAATAGTATATTGGATCTTTCCTTAAGCGATTTCCTTAAGCGATTTTAATTCAAATTTAGTATTCTCTGGGTGAAACACAACCGAAATGTTCAATTTTCTATGAATCAGGCAAACAAATCAAGCTGAATGATGACTTGGATTATATTGACTTGGAAGGACGCTGCGTGGTATGCATCTGTGGCTTTAGAAATTTCCACAAAAGAAAGTCTCAGGATATCCTGTACTCTTTGCGTGAATGTTACATGACGATCACCTTAAAAACGCCTGTGCAGAATATCTACAGTTCTGTGCGTAGAAATTTATAACCATGGACCCTTATAGTATTCTCTATTGGCATCGTTCTTAAGGACGATTGTAAACCGAAGCCGCCGATATAGCAAAACATTTACGGAAAAGTGATTTTTGATATGGATTGGACACTCTCAGATCTAATTGTGGATTGACATTGTCAAATTTTTTTTTCACGTACTCATTTAGCCAGAAATGGACGTCATTGCCGAGGATAATTTGGCTGAGTTGCGCACACATATAGTGATTAGTTGAATATTGTACGAGTGCAGACTTAACTTGTGATCAAATTATACTTTCAGCTCAGGTCGATCATTTATTAAACCAATGGACTTGAGTTTTGCTACACTACATTGCGAACAGTTCTCCCGGTAGAAGTCGCTCGTTTTGAAGTCGCCGTAGTCTAGTAGGTAGTGTGTTGGCTTATTAGGCGTAAAGCTCGGGTTCGTATCCCAGGTTAGGCATCAAAACGAAAATATGAAAAAAATATTTCTTTGGCGATTTCCTCTAAGCAGATTTTTAGCAAAAACTCTAAGAGTAAATAAATCTGCCATGAAAAAGTTTCTTAAAAATCTGTCGTTCGGAGTCGAACTGAGTCCTGACTGAAGGTTGTAATGGCCAATTATGCATGTACGATTACAGCCATCGTGAAATGGCACAGTACAGTGATGGACTGAATAAATGATAACTTATTTAGCAGATAAAGCTTCAACTTCAAAGTTCGGAAGCCTCTGTTGGAAGACGCGATACGAGTACGAGTATGTAATTAAAGTTTGATTTGAAAAGCCTATATCAGGTGAACTGTCCTGAAATAGTCAGGCAGAGTAAATGATTATTATTAGAGCGTCCTTTGTGCCGTTGTGATTTTATTTTATTTTTAGAATTTTAAATATAATGTTGAAGGTGCTGAGCGTATTACGTTCACTATTCCACAATTACAGTTGAACTTCCATAATTTGAACTTCTATTACTTGAATTTTCTATAAGATGAAGCACAGCATCAGCATCTTGGAAAGAAATTATATCAGGTTCTGCTTTTTTAACTTGAAGTTTATAGAAGTTGAAATTTTTTTCTGGATAATGGTGATTCAATTTATCGAAGTTCGACTGTAGTTGCCAATGGCGGTAGTAAAATTATTTACTGTTTTAGTAAATAATAAAAGAGCCGAACTGGGTACGTTTTGATTTTACGATACAATCTATTCTGATCAGTTTTTTGCTCATTTCTTTTGTCCAATTAAAGAAATTTTGACCAAGAATGCGTCCTAGAATTCCTCAAGCATCCGAAAGGCCCTGTTCATATCAAATCGAGTATAAATTAAGTAGTTTTTGCTGCAAATAATTTTAATGCAATTGCATTTCTATTCCTAGAAAGTTATTTTAATTTAATTTTACAATATGTTTGCAAAAAAGTTGTACTTGTTTTTAAAATAGTTGTACTTTACCCAGTTAATCGGACATTTAAATAGAACTTTAAGTCGCTTGGCTCATTTGTTATCTAGAAGACAACCTGTTAAATGTAAATTTTATTGTCAAGATTCATTATGATTTTTTTTTTCAAATTTAATTGTTTTTTTTTATTTGACAAGGGGGTTGAATATCTGAATTTATCACGTTTTCAGGCGTCTACAATTTTTAAGCACATTTCACTAATGGCTTCACGAATATTGTCCTTTAAAGCGTCAATTGTCTCTGGCTTTTCAGCGCAATACTTATCTTTGACGGCACCCTTCAAATAATAGTCCGACGGTGTCAAATCGCAGCTCCGAGGTGGCCAACAGAGATCAGCAATGAATCGTTTTTCCGCTACTCATAAGCACTCATGCAATTTTGAGTATTAGTGAATCAACAGAATTGAAATTCAACTACTCTGATTCATTCGTACTCGCTACAACATTGATTTATAAGTATAAGTAGCAATGAATATGAGTACAACGTTGACATCAAACTCACAACATTCGAAATATGTTTGATTCATACACCTACTCATTCTGATTCATAAATTTATAAAAATACTTACAATACTTATAAATAATTCGAGTGATTCGAATCATTCATTAAAATTTACAGCCTTTTCTGTTGTTGTATATACAAACAAAGACGAAAGAAAAGACAAAGATAACAAGCAAAGCATACACACAATCTTCTTGTGAGTATAGTAGTGTTCGTACGCGAATCATACTTATTTTGTGCTTCGTGTAAATGTTAAGTAGAGTCGAGTCGAAGTCAATAACATCATGCGTATTGTTAAGTATGAATGAATACGAAGAGTGGTTCCAACTTTGAGTATGAGTAGTATGAGTATCATATTAAAATAAGTATGAAGGCGTATAAGTATTAGAAATTACAAGTATGATTTGAATCTACTCATCGTTTTGAATACTTGTTGTTGATCTCTGGTGGCCAAACGACATCAGCTCTGCGGCTGATAATGCGATCTTCAAAAACAGGGCGCAAAACATCGAGTGTATATGTGGAAATTTGTGAACAAAAATTCATTCAAAATGGCTCCTTGCTCATTTTCGAAGAAAAATGGCCCAATTATGCCTCTGCCACAATTTTGCTTGTTTACATACCCGCCAAGATCAAAATGAGCTTCATCTGAAAAGATGATTTTTTTTTGCCAAAATCGGCATCTTCTGTAAGGCGATCGCAGGTCCACTTAGCGAAGCGAAAACGCATTGGATGGTCAATATTCGTTCAGCGGAAGGATAAAACTAATTTTCTGTCAAATCAGACATGAGCTAAGTGTTACCATTCACAAAATAAGCACTAGTTGAAAAAAAACGTTACATGACGGACCCGATATTACCATCACAATAAAATTTTTATCTATTCGCTGAACTTCGAAACACAAATTGACAAGGCGACGTAACTTTTTTAACGTGGGATAATTAACATTTGTGTAGTTTACATGTAGTTTACATAGGGTACCCATTCGACAAAATCAATTGAATGTTGTTTAGCATCGATCCTTAACGTTATTGCACTTCATTCCTTTAGACAATGTGTTGTATTAATGTCACCCGAATTGGCCACATTTTCTAAAATATTTTCATTTCGATATCAAATAGAAATTTATTTAATTTATTTTACTTGTTTATCAATTGCAATACAATTCCAAATTATTTATATTCACTTATTATTAGCTGCATAACTTAGGTTCTTGCTCAGTGTAGAGCAACAGATCAGAGTGAAAATCGAACTCATGACACTCACGCTAATAGTCTAACACTCTACCCACTAGACTACTATCGCACTCAAAATCAAAGAATATTTCTTCGACTACTTCCTCTCAGCAGATTTCTGGCAAAAACTCTGAGAGTAAATAAAAGTGCCATGAAAAGTTTCTAAAAAATCTATAGTTCGGAGTCGACTTTAAACTGTTGGTCCCCGCCACTTTTCTATAAAAATTAACACACACAACATAAGTGGTCTGAACAACTAGGTCCTAATCCTGACTGAAGGGTAATGACCAATTAAGTATGTATGCTTTATACTTTATGCTGTAATCTTTACTTGAATTTAATCATAATCTTTATAAATGTTGTCATACCTGAAAACTCGAAATAATATTCAGTAAGGGGCGGTGAGAAGTTGAAGACCCCGTAGCCGAGAAGGTGGTGTGTTGGCTACACAAGTTAAAACCATGTCAGACATCTCCAACAAAACGAAATATGAAATCTTACGACGGAGATACTCCCAGCAAATTTCTAGCATACACTCTGAGTGAAAATGAAATCACCTTGAAAAGTTTCCCTATTATTCGGAGTCTACTTTAAACTGTAAGACCCGCCGCTCTAACTGCAGTATTGTAATGATCAACTATAAATGCATTTGCAAAATGTTAAGTTTATTTTAGGACACAATATAATATGAAATACTTCAACAGAAACACTGGAAATAACATTCGCGTTTAATACTACACATTACATTAGGTTAAATAATGGCATTAGGCTCCTTGCGATCCCAATGGAAACAGTCATACACACTGTTTATTTCAATAATCATTCGATTGTGATTCTTGAGGAGCTGAGTTCTAAACCTGACTGAAAGGATGTTTATAGGGACAGTGAGATAATCCAATAATTATCCTTGCCTTACACTTTGGTGAATACATGCGAATAATTCCTTTTTAAAGTCCTCTAATATATACGATCCTGTGGCTTTTTAATCCATATTTTCCCAGTTAAAAGTGACTACAAAAAAATTTTTTATTTTTCAAGTATTTCCACCATTCAAATATGTGAATATTTGTTCTGATCTGAATGATATTAGATTTGAAGAAAATAGTAGAGGGGTATCCATATAGTCCACACTACTGTCTTAAGTTCGAAATAGCAGTTGCAAGTTTTCAAAAACGTTGACCGTATTATATATGCCGTGTTGATTGTCGTTTAGAATCCTTCAATTATTGCTTAAGCAAAGACTCGTAAAAAAAAATTAAAGTCACGGTTGTCTTGTAGATAGTGAGCTGGCTTATTATACGTAAGGCCACGGTTGAAACACCAGGTCAGACATCAAACCGAAATAAGAAAACACATTTCTTCGATGACTTCCTCTCAGCAGATTTCTGGCCAAAACTTTAAGAGTAAACAAAATTGCCATGAAAAGTAGGTACCGCCACTCATGTACAAAATTAACGTACAAGACATAAGTGGCGTGAGAAGCTAGGTCGTAATCTTGACTGAAGCGTTGTAATGATCAATTATGTATGTACGTAAAGAGTCGTAAATGCTCTAGTTTTTCGTTTTTGGTTGTAGTGGACTTATATTGGCAGCAACATTTTTATTTACTTCTACTGATCGTACATTATGTAAAAGAGTAAAAACAATTTGAATTTTCATATTAAAAATATTAAATTTATTTCAGTACATTTTATTAAAGCAATACATAATTTTTAACGTCCATAGGGACGACTGCCACCACCGCCACCACCACCAACTCCACCACCACCGCCACCACCACCACCACCACCACCGCCGCCAAGGCGACCACCGCCTCCGCCACCATATGGTCCACCACCGCCTCCACCACCATACGGTCCACCACCACCTCCTCCACCATAAATACCTCCACCCCTACCTCCGTTTGGTCCACCGCCATTTCCACCATATGGTAACCCACCACCTCCTCCCCCATAAGGTCCTCCACCCCTACCACCGTTTGGTCCACCGCCATTTCCAGCATATGGCCTACCACCACTTCCTCCACCATAAGGACCTCCACCCCTACCTCCGTTTGGTCCACCGCCATTTCCACCATATGGTCCACCACCACCGCCTCCACCATAAGGACCTCCACCCCTACCTCCGTTTGGTCCACCGCCATTTCCACCATATGGTCCACCACCACCTTCTCCACTAGTTGAACCTCCGCCCTCACCTCCGTATGGGCCACCACCATTCCCACCCTTTCCACCATAGGGGCCACCACCATTTCCACCGTTCCCACCATACAGGCCACCACCACCGCCACCTCCACCAGTTGGACCGCCACCGCCACCACCTCCACCTAAGCGTCCTCCTCTGCCACCACCATATTGTGCGCTGCACAGCAAACAGCTAATCAACAGAAGACCACAAATCAATACGCCTTTCATCATGAAATTTTTATTTTTAAACTCTAAATTGCAATTCGAACGCTTTATATACTCTTGCTTAACCGCATATATATTAAGAAAATTGTTCGTTATCTACTCTATACAGAGTACAGGCAAATACGAAATTTATAGGGCACACCCCATCACCTGTTTTAGAAAAAATAAATATTCAGGGGGCACGGATAAACAATAAGCAAAGCGAGAATATGTGGCCGCAGTTGGCAATAATAACACTCGTTTTATAAATTGCTTCAGTTATTGATTTTAATATTTTTTTTAAGTAAGATTATGCAGCTGCTAAGCTGTTGACGTGTTTGCTAGTTTTGTATCCTTAGGGTCCAGTGCAGTAGACAGTGTAGGCCGATATTCGGTATTTTTTTTTTTTGTTTTGGTTTGAATACTTCAATTTACTTTTAGCCTTTTCTGGGGCTATTATTTCTAATCTTCTTCTAACCCTGCTGTCAGATTTATGTATATCTGCCTATTACTACTACACCAGTAGTAATCGAGAAGGAGACAGTCTTAACTCAGATTAGCCGTAGATCGAGCCTTCAAAAAAACTTCATAATTCTACTTTTTGTATCACTTTTGATACCTACTTGTACGAGTAGTGCATAATATTTTCATGACTATTGATAGATTTTGTTAAAAAATTTTAATATTTTAATTTATTTCAATAAAACTATTTTATTTAATTTTATTTTATTATCACTTTTATAAAATTTACGCTAAAATTTTCGACATGATGTATGTTGCAGGATGGTTTTTTACGTAAAAATCAAACACTTCACGTCAGACTGATTATATTTTTATCTAAATGGCAATAATTTGTCATCGAGCACCCTTACTTTGCGGCGATTTATAAGTTTCCAATTGTTTAGATGGAGCAGCTTATTGTCACTCGCATCAGTAACACTCTCAATTGAGGGAGGGCTGGATAAAACCTAATGGTATAAACCATTGTTATATTTCGTTAGAAAAATTTGTTTTCAACGTCATGTGAGGTAAAAAAGTTTTCCGTAGCAATAGAACATAGATTATGTTAATAACAAGACTCTCTTTTGGGTTCCCCTCTGGTTTCCCGGATACGGGTTTCTACAAATACGGCTGTAAGTATAATGTACTTGAATGTAAAATTGCCAATTCGGTTTCAGTGGACCGCGAAAATTATATAGACCATAAAATTCAATTAGTTAATTATGTAGAGCGACAAATTATTGGGATTATTAAAAGCTGAAAGACTTTTAGTCGCCGTGGTCTAGAAGGTAGTGTGTTGGCTTATTAGACGAAAGGCCCGGGTTCGAATCCCAGGTCAGACATCAAAACGAAAAATATTTCTTCGGCGACCCCCTCTCAGCAGATTTCTGGCAAAGACTCTGAGAGTAAAAATTGCCATGAAAAGCTTCTCAAAAATCTGTCGTTAAACTGTAGGTCCCACCAATCCTGTACAAAATTAACGCACACTGCATAAGTGGTGTGCGAAGCTATGTTGCAATCTTGACTGGAGGGTTGCTTATGATCAATTATATATGTACGTAAAGAGTCGTAAATGTTCTAGTTGACCTATATTGGCAGCAAATTTTTTTTTTACTTTATTGATCATACATTATGTAAAAGAGTAAAAACAATTTGAATTTTCTTTTTAAAAGTTTTTAATTTATTTCGGAACATTTTAATAAAGTAATACAGGATTTTTAACGACCACCGCCACCACCACCACCGCCGCCAAAACGACCACCACCTCCGCCACCATATGGTCCACCCCCACCTCCGTTTGATCCACCACCTCCTCCACCATAAGGACCTCCACCCCCACCGCCATTTGGTCCACCGCCATATGGCCCACCACCACCTCCTCCACTACTTGAACCTCCGCCCGCCCCTCCGTATGGTCCACCACCGTTCCCACCATATGGGCCACCACCACCGCCACCTCCACCAGTTGGACCGCCACCGCCACCACCTCCACCTAAGCGTCCTCCTCTGCCACCACCATATTGTGCGCTGCACAGCAAACAGCTAACCAACAGAAGACCACAAATCAATACGCCTTTCATCATGAAATTTTTATTTTTAAACTCTAAATTGCAGTTCGAACGCTTTATATACTCTTGCTTAACCGCATATATATTAAGAAAATTGTTCGTTATCTACTCTATACACAGTACATACTGGCAGTGAGTAATTTTATTTGTTTATTTAACATTCCGTACAGACGATGTTATTAGTTTTTAATTTAAAAATTCCAGTGAAAACTTTATCTAAATTGTGCCAGCTGTGGATAAATTTTTCACATTTCACAAATTAACGTCATTCCATGCAATCGTTCAATATTGAACGAATGTTTAAAAAGTGCATTGCAAATACGAAATTTATAGGGCACACCCCGTCACCTGTTTTAGAAAAAATAAATATTCAGGGGCACGGATAAACAATAAGCAAAGCGAGAATATGTGGCCGCAGTTGGCAATAATAGCACTCGTTTTATAAATTGCTTCAGTTATTGATTTTAATATTTTTTTTTTAAAGGACGTTGTTGACGCTGTTGACGTGTTCGCTAGTTTTTTATCCTTAGGGTTTAGTGTAGTAGGCAGTGTACCTCTATTAGTCTTTTTATAAGTAAATTTCGGTAAGTATTTTTTTGTGTTTTAGCTTGAATTCTTCAATTGACTTTTAGTTTTTTCTGAACGTTTTATTTCTTTTTTTTTTTCTTCTAATTGTTATGTCAGATTTATATCTGCCTATTGCTACTCCATACATGCATACATAATTGGTCAGTACAACCCTTCTCTCATAATTACGATCTAACTTCTCACACCACTTATATTGCGTGCGTTCATTTTATAGATGAGTGGCGGGACGTCCTACAATTTAAAACTCGTTTCCGAACGGCATTTTTTCTAGAAGCTTTTCATGGCAATTTTATTTACTATCAAAGTTTTTGACAAAATTAACCGAAGAAAAATTTTCGTATTTTCGTTTTGATGTTTGACCTGGGGTTTGAACTCTGACCTCGGAACAGTAGCCAATACACTACCTACTAAACTATGGCGACAAACTAAAACTCAAACTTTTCGGATAGATTTCAATTATTTTTATTCGCTTTCGAATGCATTAAGCATTCTGTCAGATGTCTGATAAAGAATAAAAAAAATTTACTCGAACATGAAGAATGTGTACTAAAGACACCAGTGGTAATCCAGAACAAGACAATCTTAACTCAGATTAGTAACTCTTATTATAGAAAGTGTTAATTGTAAATCGGAAAGAAAAAATTATAAAATATTAAAATAAAATATTATAAAATTACAAAAATAGAAATTGAAGTGGAACTGGAAAAAAATTTTCAGTCTACTGTGATATGGAAACCAGTAATGCCAACGTTTGTTTTATTAAATACTTTTCCCATCTGCAGAGCAATAATAATGGGCAAAAAGGAAATTCAAAAGGAAGTTAGAATAATTTTTTTTTAGTGATAGAGATCGAAAAAGAGTTGTAAACTGTACTAACAAGGTGAGCATTGGCTAGTTTTGTTTTCAACGTTAGGAATAAAATTTAAGACCGCATTGCATCTGAAATAAATTCTAACTGCATCCTAACGTTAAAAGAATATCGTTATCAGTCTTAATTGTCGTTACACATTTAAAAGGCCGACTGTTAACAAATAATCCTTGAAACTGTTACTAAGAATCGTGAGGCGAACAGGAAACAATGAGTTGAGTATGTACAAGCTTTAAACCAATATCCATAGGAGGGCAAACAAATTGGAAGTTGGATGAACGAAATAATTGTCAATTTATTCGAAGTAGAGGGCACGCAAAAGTTGGCAACAGAGCAGTACAACAGATTTTAACATTCATGTAATCTAACATTCGTTGTAAGTAAATCAATTTCCACTACAAGATTCGTAAATATGGAACGCAAAAGGGGTGTTAATTTACTGTCCAATAAGCAAGTGAGTGGGTAACCAATTTAATGCAAAATGGGGAAGATGCAGGAAATCTTCTGGAGGATTTGGTATTCGTTTCAGATATCGCACCTTGCCGGCGATACAAGTTAGCAACAGTGATTAATAGCTCGCCATCTTTTTTGTGGCTAAATCTATTTCGTAAAATTTGGCCTGATAATAACGAATTTATTAAAACATTCACTGCCAAGCCTAAATTATATGAAGTCATTCCCATTGCTATTTATATTTTGTGTGTTATTGCTTACCAAAACCCTGTTATTTCTTGGTAAGAGCACATATATAGGCATATTATTATACATAATCATTTACAAGCAGAAAACCAAAGACGAGTATACTCGTCGTTGACAATAGCAAGGCAGAAGGACTCGATATCCTTTTTCGTATTTGCGTACGTTTTAGTAGAAAAACAAATAATAAATCATGCAGATGAATAAAATAATGAAAATGGAATAAAACGAGACACATTGCGAAAATTGGCTTAGAACACTTAGAAATTCACTATTGTCGATTGGCAAATAAAAAAAAATTTGCTAATTCAAAAGTCTGCATGTTATAATATACTTAAAGTAGGACGAGTATACTCGTCTTGGCAATGTTGTATATCCTGTCAAAGACGAGTATACTCGTCCTTGTCAGCGAATGTGTTTATTTTTAGAACGCAATATAATGCTTAATTCTTGTTTCATATCTACGAATTGTGTCCACTAGTCGGTGCATTTATATACGTTCCTTTTACTCCTCTAGGGAGCATAGGGCCGCATTAGCTCCGGAGATTTGCTTCGGTGTGCAATGATTGTATTATACTGTAATTTTCCAACAGTTTGTTTAAAAAAAAAATATTTTTTAAATTTCAGAAAAAAAAGAATGCTTTTAATTCGTTCTCTGGCCTGCTTGGTTTTTTGTTCATGACGATTTGGGCTCATTTAGATTGGAAAAGGAACCGATTTATTCGTAGAATTGTGTTAAAAATGTTGGTTCAGAATGCAACGACTTTATTTGGAAAATTTTTTACCGAAATTTAAAATTTATAATTTAAAAGGAAACGAAATAACTTGAAAATTAATATTAATATCTGCCATTATAACTTTGAATCAACTTTCTTTGGTTTCCTATCTTATACCCAGGTACGGGTACATGTTATACTTTCCAAAACACACTGTTGCCAATTTGACGTTTTTCCCGTCAAATCTGATGTTTTCGCAATGCCAATTACGGGAAAAAATGCTTTCTAGCGGTTAGCGGGAAATCTGGAGTTTTGTACAGCGATTTAGCGTTTTTTAGCGTTTTTTTTTTTTAAGGTTGAATTATATGATACAAGGAAGGAAAAATGCAATTCGAGAGAGAGAATAACTGTCAGTAGAAAAAGTACAAAGCAAAAATCAAAAACCTAAAGTTGAAATCTGTTTCAAATGAAGGTAAACCTTAAGGTGTTGTATTTAAAATAAGAAAGCGGGAAAAAGAAAAAATATCAAAACAGTAAGTGCACCTAATTTTGTAATAGCACGGTCTAGAAAATAAAATTAATTATGTTTTTACACGGTGATGTTTGGTATAGCACGGTTGAGAAAAGTTTATGAAAATCTCAACGTTATTAAAGATCTTGAATGGCTCGTTACTAATGACTTATACAAAGACATACATATTTGGTCATTACAACCCTTTAATCAGGATTACGATCTAGCTTCTCATACCACTTATGTTGTGTGTGTTAATTTTATACATGAGTGGCCGGACCTTCAGTTTAAAGTCGACTCCGAACGACAATTTTCAAAAAGCTTTTCATTGCAATTTTATTTACTCTCTGAGTTTTTGCCAGAAATCTGCTGAGAGGAAGTCGCCGAAAAAATATTTTCGTTTTGCTATCTGACCTGGAGTTTGAACTCGGCCATTCAGACTAATAAGGCAACATTCTACCAACTAGACTACGACGACTTCAAACTGAATCGCAACGGCTAATAACCGATTTTGTTATTAAACGCAGTGCTATCCAATCGGAAACTGAAAATGCTAATCTTGTTTGAGTTGATAGGTATCTGAATCAACCTTACGTAAGCGATTACGTATGAAATCCGATGACGATAGCAAAAAAAACTTCTGTTATTTCCATCATCACATTGACTGCTTTTAATTTTTTATATATGAACTTTTGATGATTTTTAGTTTGTTTAAATTACCTTTAAGAATTGGTGAATGTACCATTTGTTTATCAACTTATATTATTTTTTTTTGTCTTTCTGAACTACAATAATTTTAAATATGTGTTACTTTTTTTTATGTAATGCCTATCCTATCATTTTTTCCTACGAATTATTTGGTTGTTACATTTTTTGAAGGATATGGAACCAATCCCCTTCTTTTCTATGTACTTCATGTCTTTTTTTACAAGGTTTTTTTCTGGAACATATCTACCGTGTAAAAACAGAATTAAGTGTACATGACAAGTAAAGATGAAATTGTTAAAACATAAATTATATGAATATAATTTTAAAATGTACATTAAAATTGAATTTTCTTTTTAAAAAGTTATGACACCACAAAAGTTTCGAAACGATCTATAGTCTATATTTTTGAAAATACCTAATTTTGTTTGTAAATCGTTAAATATAATTGAAAAAACAATTCAACAAAAAATATGTGTAATTGTTTACATTTTATTTTATTTAACGTTAATTTAAAATTTTCAAACTATTTATTTGACGGGTTTCTGACGGTTTAAAAATTGAATTTAGCGATTTCTGGCGATTTTTAAAGCCCGATTTGACGGGAAATTTTGAAAAAAAAAATTGGCAACACTGCCAAAACACAACTTAAGCAGTAGGAATTGAAGTAGACCTAAATACTATTTATTTATTAATAACAATACAAATTATATTCTAATTATATACGAGCTGAGTAACTTAGATCATGTTCTCGGTGTAGTGTCACAGACCAGAGTCTCCGGTGGAAATCGAAGAATTCACGACCCTCACCTAAATACTAACGTGTACATAATAATGTATGTACGAGTGTATTTGAATAGAAATTAAATTAATTTCATTGGAAATACAATTAAAAAAAAAAAAAAAAAATTAAAGACATGATTTTGACTTTTATAGACAGGGATTTTATTTTAAAAGAATTGTTTTCTTTGCGTGACACAAATTAAAGTCTCTTAGCGACCATAGGGACCACCGCCACCACCGCCACCGCCGCCGCCAGATGGACGACCATAATTAGGTGGTCCACTGCCACCACCGCCAGAATAGCCACCTCCGCCACCACCAGTTGGACCACCGCCACCGCCATAATGGCCACCTCCACCACCACCGTATTGGGCCACCATCACAACAATTAATACCAGACAACAAAGTAACAAATTTCTCATTTTTATTGTTTGCAAAACACAATTCGCAACGCTTTATATACCCCTTAAGTTGAGCTCATTCGATTTGTTTATTTATCTGGGCAAAAAATCTTTGAATATTTATTTTCTAATATATTTTCTCTACATCATTTTTTTTTTTTTGTTTTATTTATTTAAATTCTAACAAATAGGAAATTTTTCCATAGGTTATCGTTACAAGATTACACTTTGGCACTGGTTGTCTATCGTTTCAATAACACGACGAGTACATATTGTACCTGTTTACGCCTTAAGCGATAACCGCAATTCAATCAATCAATTAGAACGTGTACTTAATAATCAATACCTGATGGTGTAACCATGAATATTTTATTTAAATTTTTTGTATGTTTTTTTTTTTTTTTCTCATTTAAAGGGAATTCCAAATAATTTGTTATAATATTTACAAGTTCAATTTATTTTGAAATAAACGAGATAACAAAAAAAAAATGTTCAATTATTTACTGAATATTTATAATCATTTACAATGAACAACAATTAAAGTCTTTTACGCTGAACACTAAATTTAGGATCAACAGAAATCAATCATTACAAGGTCATATATAAATTAGTTCCATTATATCTCTCCCATTTCCATCTTGTAGGGATTGCGAGGGCACATAAGAAATTAATGGAAAATATTCCTCCCTATTGACATAATTGGCCATTACAAATGTTTTGGCTGTCAAAATTTCGTACATGTCCAAAAAATTTATTTTTTATGCTCCATACAAAAATAAAGATAGGGTAATGCCGCGTCAATAATTTCAAATTGGAAAATCCGATTTTGATAGAACGTTTAATAACTTTATTTGCAAAAAAGATGGCTGTTTCCAAAGGTATTTTGCGCTCTAAACACGAATCTGGGTTCACGACAGGTTTTCGAGTAAAACGGGGTTGAAACCCCTAAAAATAGCGTTTTTGCCATTTTTGAAAAATTGTAAAACTAAACACAGAGGTTCTAGAACCATTTTGCTATTAGCAGAAATTGACTATTGATCTTTGCTTTTCAAAATGAGCACAAAGCCAAATTGATTGTATCCACCCTTAAAGTAGGCGGTGGGTTTATTTCAAGGGGTGCAAGAGAAAAAGAAATACATTATGGAGGTCCTTAAAGGAGGAAAATTGTTACTCAGACGTTTTTGGGGTCGCTGATTACAGATCTTCATTCAGATTTTAAAAATTCAAAATTCGAATCGAGGTTTATAAAAATTAATCGGATTTACTTGAAAACCGCCATATTGGATCCGCCATTTTGAATTTTTTAATTTCGTGTTCAGCGCGCAAAATGCCTTGGGAAACACTTGGAGCCACTTTATTTGCACAAAAACACTCCAAATTTACAGGCCTGTGTAATTTAATGATTCTTAGAACTGTGCGATAATTTTCGATTGTTTTGTAGAATACTAGCTGATCCGGCGAACTTTGACCCGCCCAAAAAATAGATCTTATTATTGTCCAAAACAGGTCACATTGTATATTTATTGTAATATATTGCATAAACTGCTGACGAAGTTGAAATTGTTTTACTCGCTCCAAAACAAAAACTAGCAGACTTACATGTTATATATGTTTGTACATATGTACTGATTTATTGTGGGTTTATCGATATCGATTCTACGAACTTACTCACCAAATTACAGTCATTTACGATTACTATGGTTTGCCACACCTACTTTCTGCTAACTCGATTTTTTTTTCTATTTTATCTAAAGTTGACGAACAAACAACGATTGGTTAAAATCGATTCAGTAGTTTGAGAGTTATAGATATCACTTGAAGGGGAGGTTGTCACGCTCATTTTTTATGGGATTGGCGAAATCGACTCTACGAACTTACCCACCAAATTTTATTCGTCTACGATCAATATGTACCTAAATATTCAATTTTAACGTTTTGCCACGCCATCTTAATATTTAGGGATATGAAGAATAGATGTTGTCCGATTCTCAGATCTACGCCATAGACACACAAAATTTCGGAGGAGATTAACCACTAACACCGTGACACGAAAATTTTATTTATTAGTATTTAAAAATGGCGATAAAGATCGGTTATTATGAAAAACTTTTCATGGCAATTTTATTAACTTTCAGAGTTTTTGCCAGAAGTCTGTTGAGAGAAAGTCGACGATGAAATATTTTTTTATATTTCGTTTTTATTGCAGATGTCTGTCTGACCTGTGGTCTCAACCAAGGCCTTACGTCTAATAACCCAACACACTACCTACTAGACTACATAGTGAATATAGGGTAACTAAATATTGAGATATTGTTTAAATATTGTAGGAGGTCTTTTAAGGGTGAATGGTGCTGAAAGTAATATTGAAACAGGCGGAATAGTTATAGAACTGTAGTACAAAATTTTATATTGAATAAATCGAATATTTGAACACTTTTATGATTTTAACCAAATTAATTAAAAGTTTATTTTGGCTTATCTTTCTATGATAAAATATTTACGTTGATTGCCAAGTTCATAATTTTTTCTCATGATCATGTTTCTTTGAAGGTGATATGTCTAATATATATTCTATAAAAGCACAGTATTACCTGTAATTATAAGTTATTATAATCGTTAATGCATGAATTTTAAGAAATTCATCTTGAGAAAAATCCCCTTTCGAATGCAGCAACAGTTATTTTCTTAGAATCTTATCATCTCATTGTGGAGATTTCTTTATGTTGAATTCTATTTATTATTATTTAATTACTTAATTTAATTGTTATCGTTTAGGTTTTCATGTATAAATAATGCAACGATTAATGATTTCTACAACAGTATTGATTTTGTGTTCAATCATACAATATGAAATTCTACGCTTTCTTTTTCTTTGTATTGGCCTTAATAGCCATGGCCATGGGTAAGGATCCTCTTTGAGACACGCATTGGAAATAATTTTTAACAAATGATCTTCCTTTTAGGTAATCCTAATCCAGAACCTCAACCGAATCCTAAACCTTTAGGTGGTGGTGGCGGAGGCGGCGGTGGTGGTGGTTTTTATGGTGGCGGCGGTGGTGGCGGAGGAGGCGGTGGTGGAAAGTAAACTAACGTTTATTACTTCCTTTGTATTAAAACGGAAAAAACTTTTTTTGAAAATTAATAAATTGAAATAAAATGTTATAAAACATTTAAAATATATTTGTTTTTTATTTGTATATTTAATTACACTAATTTGCATACACATAAATATATAAATATGTATGCTGTAGTGTTATAAAAAATTATATGGACATTAATGTTGAACTTATAGATTTTATGAGAAAATGAATAAAATGTTTAGTAACTGCACTTATTCTCGGTTTATATATCACAAAACAAATATCATTGTGTTATAAACTTTCTTCTTTTTTATTTTAAAATTTATACAGCAATGAGTATTCACAACGATGAGTAGATTCGAGTCAAACTTATAAATCCTAATACTTATGCGCATTCATACTTATTTCAATACCGTACTCATATTCAGCCACTCAATCATTTGTGGGTATTATAAGTAATTTTCTATATTTATGAATCTAAATGAGTAGGAGGCATATAAATCAAACATATTTCGAATGTTGTGAGTTTGAGGCCAAGGACGTACTCATACTCATTGCTCATACTCATACTGATTGAGTTGTTGAACGAATGCTTCAGAGTAGTTGAACTTCAGTACAGTTGACTCACTCATACTCAAAATTACATGAGTCCTTATGAGAAGCGAAAAAACAATTGTTTGCTGATCTCTGCTCTGTAATAAATATAAGGAGTGGATCGAAATACCAGAAAACCAAAAATGGCTGCTAAAGTTTGGGGGAAAAAGATAAGTTACGGTATAGTACAGAAAAACTTTATAAACGATTGGAATTGTGTCTGTACGGCAATAGAAAAACTCTTAATTTTTGTAAAACGAGTAAAATGCTGCTAATCATTGCCAGTCTGATGGAATGCAATATTGTTTCACACCTTTCAACGACATTAAGTCAAGCAAACGGTTAATGGTCGAGCATTGATCCTTTTTATTGAGGAGTGCGCTTATTTTACAACAGAAATATGTTTTCAACAGAATGAAAAATTAAATCACACTTCCAAGATTGTGCAAAAATGGATTATATACATATTTATATTCATTATTGGCTATTCCAACCCTTTTGTCAGATTTAAGAGCAAGGCTGTCACACTATTTATGTAGTGTATGATATCTTATATGACGGCTTCGAATAATCGATTATTTAGAAACGTAGCATCGCAATTTTTTACTTTCAGAATTTTATTAGGAATCTGCTGAGAGGGAGTAGTGAAAAAAAATTTTTTTTTCGTTTCGTTGGAGATATCTGAACTGGCGTTTGAACTGTGGCTTCACGTCTAATTAGGCTACATACTAGAAACTGGACTACGGCGACTTCTAATGGAAAGGCCCGATTTAAATCTAATCGAAATTTTGTGTGAAATTCCAATGCGAATAAGCATGGACCAACTTAGATCTGGCGTTTTAATGGTGTAAGCCAAACCTGTAAAAATATAGGAGAGGAGAATATGTCTGATCGCGTAAAATCTATTATAAACAACGCAGGACTTTTAGCGAAATATGATGAAGTTATCTAACAGTTCAAAAATGGTCAAACCTGTATAAAAGCTGTTATAATTTGCAGTTATTTCGATTTAATTTTTTTCACTGAAGAAATTTGTAAAAAATGTGCCATGAGCCATTTATTTTGAAAGTGGCTTAAGTCCATTTTCATCATTTAATCAAGTTGGAACATTCTGACATTTATAATTTATGATGAACTGTCAAAAAAAAACAAATCCGCACTGAAATATACTTTGTACGTTTGAAAATTTTATAGTCACGTTACATTTTCAAAATAATATAAATACTGAAAATTCTAATTTTGAAAGTGACCTAAATCCGCTTTTTATTGATGATGTCAAATAGTGCGACCCAAAATGTTCTAAGCTATGATGAAGGTAATTTAAATTAACGTTTTGATATTAAATTGAAATAAAATTTTATGTAAAACAACCATGGATGAGAACGCAGAATTTAAAATTCTTGATTTATCACCACGTCGCGGTAGACCATCACCGTTATATAAAAGTATAAGAAACATGACATCGCTAAAATGCCGACACATGATGGACTTATTGCGGTATATACCTCCGGAACACAATAACTACTTCAAATAACTGCAACATACTGAGAATGTTAACGAATAACTTGTTAATAAATTTATTTCATTATCTAAAAATATAATTTAAATGTTTTTATTTTTTTTTTTTTATTTTTTAAGCTATATGTAATAGACTTAAGTTCTTTCACTTTTTGTAACAAAACAAATTTTTATTTTGAAAGTGTCCTAAGTCCTTTTAAGGTATAAAATAAAATCTCTTAAATGCGATTTAACATTGCAAATCAACCATATATCTTACGTATATTTTTAATTTTGTTAAAAATGGAAAACATTAAGTATTTGAAATTACAGATAAATGGACTTAAGTCACTTTCAAAATGAACGGCTCATGTATCAAATTTAAAAAAAAATTGTGTAATATTGACATCAGCGTCTCATGGCTTAGTCGTCTTGCTGTCACCGGTGAACAAAATTCTTATATTCTTCGTTGATAGCAACTAAAATAAAAAAGTGACACGTATAAGGAAGGTATCAAATGGAACGAATTTAGGATGCAGCACTGTCTGTGACTTTGAATAAAATACCGTTAAATATAATTAATAAAAATTCGTAAATAGTATTGGATATTTCATAATTCAGTACCTGATGTTCTGACCATGAATATTTTATTTAAATTTTTTGCATGTTTTTCTTGATTTTTTTTTTTCTCATTTAAAGGTAAATCCAAACAATTTCGAATTACACTGAACTCTAAAAGTAGGATAAAGAGAAATCAATCATTACAAGGTCATATATAGAAATTAGTTCCATTATACCCCTCCCATTTCCCAATTCATTCCTATTAGAAGGTTTTTGGACATTGGATTAGATTTTCATACGATTAAGTTTTTCACAAGCAAAGTTATTCGTCAAAGCCAGAATCAGATCGAAAAAATTTGGTACCATGTATGGACTTCACGATCAAATGTAAATAATCCTCTCCCTTAGGCTAAAGCGAGCGTCTTCCAAACAATCCATATGCATGTCTTATAGAGTTAATTTCTCTATCCACCCATAATTAAATTACCTCAAAAGCAATAATTCATTTCTGGACAACGGAAACGGTAGTTATAATGCTTGGACTTAATGATTTTCATTATATTATCGATATATACAATAAAGATCACCTTTTATAAAGTTCTTCTTTTATTCATAAATACCTATTGCAGTACATAATTGGATTCAATGCACAAAATGCTTGAAGGTGACACACCATGCAATGTTTGAGAGAAGTACAATAGACCCTATGAAGGCAGTACTAATTATCTCCTACATCATATTTAAATAATAATAATTAAATTCTTGTAATGATGTATAATGATCTCGAAACGCGACGATTCAGTTTTGAAGGAGTGCAAAGATTTTATTCCTTATCAGAGTATTATTTAATCTGGGAAAGAGTTGTAAGTTTCTGGCAAATTAATAATTTAACGATTCTTACAGCTATGCGATATGCAATTTTCAATTGTATTATAGGACATTTGAGAGTGCGTTTAATTTTGTAGAGATTGGCGTTTAATGAAACCCGCTTCAATTTATACATAATTGGTCATTGCAAATCTTCAGTCAGAACTACAACCAAGTTTCTTACACCACTAATGTTGTGTTTGTTGGCTGTATACATAAGAGGCGGGAGCTACAGTTTAAAGTTGATTCCGAACGACAGATTTTAGAGAAACTTTTCATCAGATTGTTATTTACTCCTAGAGTTTTTGCCAGAAATCTGTTGAGAGAAAGTCGGCGATGAAATATTTTTTTATATTTCGTTTTTGTTGCAGATGTCTGTCTGACCTAAGGCCTTACATCTAATAACCCAACACACTACCTACTAGACTACGACATTACATAGTGAATATCGGGTAACTAAATATTGAGATATTGTTGAAATATTGTAGGAGGTCTTTTAATTGCGAATGGTGCTGAAAGTAATATTGAAACAGGCGGAATAGTTATAGAACTGTAGTACAAAATTTTATATTGAATAAATCGAATATTTGGACACTTATGATTTTAACCAATTTGATTAGAAGTTTATTTTGGCTTATATTTCTATGACAAAATGTTTACGTTGGTAGCCAAGTTTAAAATTTTTTTCTCATAATCATGTTACTTTAAAGGTGATATGTGTGATATAAATTCTATAAAAGCATAGTACTACCTGTAACTATTAGTTACGATTATCGTTAATGCATGAATTTTAAGAAATACATCATGAGAAAAATCCCCTTTTGAATGCAGCAACAGTTATTTTCTTAGAATCTTATCATCTCATTGTGGAAATTTCTTTATGTTGAATTCTATTTATTATTATTTAATTATTTAATTTAATTGTTATCGTTTAGGTTTTCATGTATAAATAATGCAACGATTAATGATTTCTACAACAGTATTGATTTTGTGTTCAATCATACAATATGAAGTTCTACGCTTTCTTTTTCTTTGTATTGGCCTTAATAGCCATGGCCATGGGTAAGGATCCTCTTTGAGACACCCATTGGAAATTATTTTTAACAAATGATCTTCCTTTTAGGTAATCCTAATCCAGAACCTCAACCGAATCCTAAACCTTTAGGTGGTGGTGGCGGAGGCGGCGGTGGTGGTGGTTTTTATGGTGGCGGCGGTGGTGGCGGTGGAGGCGGTGGTGGAAAGTAAACTAACGTTTATTACTTCCTTTATATTAAAACGGAAAAAAACTTTTTTGAAAATTAATAAATTGAAATAAAATGCTATAAAAAAATAAAAATATTTTTGTTTTTTATTTGTATATTTAATTACACAATTTTGAATACACATACATACATACATATGTATGCTACAGTGTTGTAAAAAATTATATGGACGTCAATGTTGCACTTATAGATTTGATGAGAAAATAAATAAAATGAGACAATTGCTGTTAAGTAACTGCACTTATTCTCAGTTTATATATCACAAAACAAATATCATTGTGTTATAAACTTTCTTCTTTTATATTTTAAAATTTATATTAAATTAAAATTCAAATTCACTCTGTAACAGAGAACAACAAATGAGTATTCAAAACGATGAATATAATTTCTAATACTTATGACCATTAATACTTATTTCAATATTATACTCATGCGACTCAAAGTTTGAAATACTCAACGTACTCATACTCATACAATACATATGACGTTGTAGATTTCGACTTGCCTCTACTAAAAATTTACACGAAGCACAAAATAAGTATGATTCGCATACGAACACTACTCACAAGAAGGTTGTGTGTTTGCTTTGCTTGTTGGCTTTGTGTTTTCTTTTTTATTTGTTTGTAAATACAACAACAACAATAACTGTAAATTTTGATGAATGATTCGAGTCACTCAATCATTTATGAGTATTATAAGTAATTTTCTAAATTTATGAATCTGAATGAGTAGTAGGCGTATGAATCAAACGTATTTCGAATGTTGTGAGTTTGATGTCAACGCTGATGTACTCATACTCATTGCAACCTATACTTATAAATCAATGTTGTAGCGAGTACAAATGAATCACAATAATTGAATTTTAAGTCTGTTGATCCATTCATACTCAAAATTACATGAGTGCTTATGAGTAGCGGAAAAATGATTCATTGCTGATCTCTGGCACATACTTTGTTTTATTTTAATTTAAAGACCCTGTTTAATAGAAAAGCTAAACATGACATAGAGGGAGTTGTCACATCCACCGTATGTGGGGCCCTCACCCGCTAAATCTCCCCCTCTGTTGGACTCATATTGCCCACTCCGGAATTATCGTGGTATTACTTCGCAGTGGTGTCCGTCTGGCCATATGGCCCCATCATATTGATATTCGCGTCCTGATTAAAGATGGTTAAACATCTACTCTATTTCTACCATCTAAGTCAATTTTTTTCGATTTCAGTAAAACTTCAGCCACGCTGACTATGCAGTTCCAATTTTTCGCGCTGTTCAGAATCACATCGCCTCAAGATTCCTTCTTTATATTCTCCATAGAAGCAATTTGATCCTGTCATCTTCCCCATTTTAAACAGGTTCTTACAAAAATAGCCCTGTCCAGATAACAATTGTGTCGGATAGTAGTTAACCTCCCCAAATTTCCTCTCCAGCCAGCGGGTAATATGTGGAAGAAGTTTTGCCGTCTATCTACCACTTGTTTCAGAGTTCCATTTCTCTTGCCATTGTTGTTTGGTTTACTTTCTGTCGTCATCGACATTTACTATCTCTCTGTGCACGTTTTTATCCTCCCACATTTTCTTCCGCTTGTTTGCCTGTAGATCTAGAGGTATTATACCAGTAATTACCAGTACTCCTGACTTAGATACAATCCTATATGCCGATGCCACTCTAAGTGCAGCGGTTCGTTGTACCGATAATAAAATGTTCCTTCTACGTTCGACCTTCAATGCTTCTACCCAGACCTCACTGCCGCAAAGCAAAATATAGTGCGTTATTGCCATCATCAATCTGCGTCTGCTCTGTATAGGACCACCAATATTGGCCATTAGCCCGCTGAGTAAGGAGGTAACCTTAGCTGCCTTAGTTGCAGCGTGTTGTAACTGAGCCTAGAACGTCAGTCTAGGGTCCAGTCGGATTCCAAAGTAGTTCACCAATTTCCGCGTCGCCAAAAGTAAGCGATATTGATATGAATTCGTCGTGTTCTAGTAGGTAGTATGTTGGCTTATTAGACGTAAGGCCCGGGTTCAAACCACAGGTCAGATATCAAAACAAAAATAAGAAAAAAATATTTCTTCGGCGACTTCTTCTCAGCTGATTTCTGGTAAAAACTATGAGACTAAATGAAACTGACATGAAAAGATTCTCAAAAAATTTGTCGTTCAGAATCGATTTTAAATTTTAGTTTCTGCCATTCATAAAATGTATAAAATTAACACACCCGATATAAATAGTGGGTGAAACTAGGTCAATAATTTAGACTGAAGGGTTGTAATGTATGTAAGCAATATTCCTATATTAAAGAAACGGGGACTGCATTTGTCTTTAATTGGAACTAACATGGAAAGATAAGAAAATAAATTTTAATAATTTCGTTGAAAAAGTTCAATTAGAATTCTATTACGTAGAAAAATCAAGGTGAAGCTAAAAGTCTTAATTTACGTTTAATCGATTATATATTGAAATGGCTTTTCCCAATGATGATGATAACATTCGTATTGTATGGAATTTAGCGTAATGTTTTCTGTTTAATAAAAATAAAATGTTTAAGAAATAATTGTGAATTGTTGAAAACTTCATTGATATAAATATTGCTTTACAAATTGATTTCCACAACAGTATCAGTTTTGTGTTCACCAATATACAATATGAAATTCTACGCTTTCTTTTTCTTTGTCTTGTTGGCCGTAGTCTCATTGGCATTGGGTAAGAATCTACAAATACGGTTGGAATCAATCTAAAGATGATTTCTTTTTTTAATAAAAAAAATATTTTTTATTATTATCAATTAGGTAATCCCATTCCTTCACCAGGAGGTGGTGGTGGTGGAGGTGGCGGTGGTGGTGGTCTCCACGGCGGTGGTGGTGGCGGAGGAGGTGGCGGTGGAGGCGATCAAAGCGGCGGCGGTGGTGGTGGCGGCGGAGGTGGCGGTAGCGGAAAGTAAATCTTCGCTATTTAGTTCCTACGCATAGAATAATGAATTATTGGAATGTGATGAATTATTTCCAATAAAATTTCTTTTTTACATTAAATGAACGTTAAAGAACGTTGCGAAAGAAAAAAATCATTTATTGGAGTTTCTTTTTTTATCAAATCAGATTACAGTGTCTTTTAAAAATGCATACTAAAGTAGGGCAATCGAATTGAATTGATTTTGTACAAAATAATAATAAGTTTTAACTTTATTTGCTTTACTTCACTCTAAGACTAACCACGGCCTAAACCGAATGCCAGTATATCCGTAGATAGACTTAGCCATCTTCACATTACACAGTGTTGCCAAAAGCCAATCTAGCTGGAAAAAAGTAAAATTTTTGATGTTTTAAAATTGATTTGATTTGTTTGGTATTCGATAGATAAATGTCCACTCTTTATAACAGTATATCAGTTTTTTTATTTTTTTCTTATTTGCTTTGTAATGTTGATCCAAATATTAGCAATTGCATTGTGGCAGTTTTTATAGAAGTGCAGTCTAAGTTTAGCATCATATTTGAACGGATCGTATTATCAAACTATCAAATATTTTTAATTTATTTATTTTTTACACCATTATTTCGGGTATGTATTATCTACTGCGCAAATATCTGTTGATTTGAAACATTTTTTAATGTGTAAAAATGGTGATAGATAGTAAGATATTTGTGTAGTAAATATTTGATATTGTTAGATATTCAGTGTAACTTTTAAATATGATTTCCGTCGATTCCTGTGAAAAGTGTTATTGTCTATTAATCTGTGAAATGTTCTCTTTAGAAATCAAAAAAAATTTTCTGCTAATACTTGCAAATGCGCTTTTGAATACGGTATACAGATTACATACCTATAACCCGAAGAGAGATTTGTAACGCATGGATCACTGAAAGGGAAAGCAAAGAAAGAGCAAACGCTGTCATTAATTATCGTTTTCTTAAGAGTCGGTTGCAAAAAAGCCGTTCTGAAGATTATTGCAATAAAGTTAAGTCATCTTTACGAAGAGTGACGTATTCAATTAATGAAAAGACATAATTTAAAATGCTGCGCTTGCAATTGGAATGATGTCAGAGGAAGCACTTGAATCTCGAAACAAAGATTTTAGATTTATTCGAGAACATCATACAAGAAAAATTTCAAGAGAAAAAACAATGGAAGACCTTTTTCATTATCTACTTTTATCATCGGATCCATTAATTTCGGCATTTTCAACAAAACCAGCTCTTGGATCTCGAAATGAAGATATATTATATGACGAAGAGATGTCATTACTTCTGCCCCCTTTAATACAGAAAGATGAAGATTAATTTGAATAAAAGTATTTTTCGCGTTCAATAATATAATAATGTGAAACAATGTTTTGATTTTTTTAAGTTGTTTTTGTAATAAATTTTTCTAAAAAAGTGAAATAAAAACACTTAACTGTCTTTTACAATGAGTGGGGGGCTCAGCATTGTACCCTAGAAGGGTCCTTTTGCAGAAATTTTGGACTAACATGAGTTTAGGGCCCCATAAATGTAGAAATCCGTTAAATTTTAAAAAATTGAAAAAACTTATACTATATGCTTCTATGAGAAATGCCACGCCCACTCCACCTACAATGCCCATTAAACCTTTCGATAAGAAATATAAAATTCCAAAATTTCATGCTCCTAGCTACTTCCAAAGAGAAATTATGACTTTTTTCCAGCTATATTGGCTTTTGGCAACACTGTGCATCAATAGAAAAGCATATGTTTGGTGTGAAAATAGTTGGTAATGCTGATCATATACATAGCTGTGACAAGTGAGACTATACCTTATTTGTCTGTCTTCAACTAGATACACAAAAAAACTAATAACAAACAGGAAAAGCATTAAACGCATTACAGTCAATATGGACGGACATTGTTACACTGACCTAGCTATCGTTTAAATACTTAGAAGTAATGATAGGTGTAGAGGCCGTATTCTAGTAGGTAGTATATAGGCTTAATAGACTTAAGACCTTACTTTAAATCCCAGGTCAGTCATCAAAACGAAATTGTGAAAAAATATTTCTGGCAAAAACTCTGAGAGCAAATAATATTGCCACGAAGAGCTTCTCAAAAATCTGTCGTTCGGAATCGACTTTAAACTATAGGTCACGCCACTCATGTATAAAATTAACGCAAACAAAATAATTGATGTGAAAAGCTAGGCCGTACTCCTGACATAATGACCAATTACGTCCAACTTGACCGTTACAAGTGGCATGCCCAATGCAACAGAAGTGGATTCCGAAAGGAGCTCACCAGCTCTGGTGAGTTCGTCGGCCCTACAGTTTCCCGGTTCACCAGAGAGACACTGGTGAAGCGGCCCGAAAGAAGGTCTAGAGAGCGACGCGTTATTTACGAAACCCGATAGACATCTTATCGCGGCCTGACTGACAGCCAGTTGCCAAAGAAATGTTTCTTCATATTTCGTTTTGCTGAAGATGTCTGATCTGTGGTTTGAATCGTTACCTCACGTCTAATAAGCCAACACACTACCCACTGGACAACAGCGTCCACGGAAGAAGTTACCTAATCAACAAAATTGTATGAGGCACCTGTGTGCGAACCAACGTCTGGTAGTAGAATCTATGCTACGTCTGAAAAATCTCTATTTTGATTATGCATCCTTAAGATTGGTAGTAGTTTCCGAACAATTTCACAAGCATCTATTGGAATTTTATCAGGTATAACTTCTCCAGATATGATTGTTGATTGATGGTTACTGAAATGATTATATCGCAGCGTTAATACGTTTAACAACTGAGGAACAGAGAGAAAAAAGACAAACGGGTGTAAAGCAATGGCAATTTTGCTGGTTTATAACAACTAAAGGGCGTAGGACACGTCGTAAATATCAAAAGCGGGATTGAGAGCAAACCTGGTCATGTTGATGACACAGTTTTTGACACGACATAGCTAACATAGAGAATAAAAGTATGACCACATTGATGACTTAATAATTTGTTCCTTTTAAAATAAGAACGGGGAAATCTTACTGCACCTTCAAAGTTACTGTTCCTGAAAGACAATTTTGTAATCTTTAAATTAATAAAATATATTTGGATATTGGATATATATTGGGGTCCATTATTTTCATAAAACACTGTTTAATCACCATTAATTCGTACAGTTTACAGGGATTGCAGTGTACTGTGTTTGCGGTGCTTTTGCTAAATTATATCTATTGGGGGTCCGCCATGTAACGTTTTTTTTCAACTAGTGCTTATTTCGTACATGGTAACACTTAGCTTATGTCTGATTTGACAGATAATTAGTTTTATCCTTCCGCTAAACGCATATGGTTGTGTATACGCTAAACCAATTGCCCATCCAATGCATTTCCGCTTCGCTAAGTAGGCCTGCGATCGACTTACAGAAGATGCCGATTTTTTTTTTCTTTCATCTTTTCAGATTAAGTTCATTTTAATCTTGGCGAAAGCCGAAGCACCCAAAATGAATCACTGTTTGGTGCGGTTTTTGGTCCAGAAGCATAATTAGACCATTTTTCTTCGAAAATGAGCAAGGAGTAGCCGTTATAGTCAATGGCGATCGTTATCGGGCTATATTGAATGAATTTTTGTTCACAAAAATTGAAGAGGAGGACACTGGCAACATTTGGTTTCAACAGGACGGCGTTACGTGCCACACAGCCGAAGCTACACTCGATTTTTTGCGCCCTGCTTTTAAAGATCTCATTATCAGCCATAGAGCTGATGCCGTTTGGCCACCTCGGAACGGTGATTTGACACCGTTGGACTTTTATTTGTGGGGTACCGTCAAAGATAAGTGTTACGCCGACAAGCCAGAGACAATTGACGCTTTAAAGGGAAATATTCGTGAAGCCATTGGTGAAATACAGCTGCATACAATCGATAATGTGCTTAAGAATTGGAACGATCCTGTGTACTGCATGGTCAGCCGAGACAGCCATTTGAATGAAATTATTTTCCATTATTAACCAGAAGAATTGTACTTTCAAATAAAAAAAGAAATTTGAAAAAATATTAAGTAGTTTTTTTTTAAACATTTTCAAATAAAAAAAGTTTTTTGGCGGACCCTGTAAGTGAAATGTACCGTTATAATAAAAATAAAGAAATGTTAGATGATAGAAAAAAAATATTGAGTTATCAATGGTTAGACAATTTTAGTCTGAAATCAATGACATTTTGCTTCAGTTTATATTTTCAGTAAATTTATCCAAACGTGTAGAACTTATTATTATGCAGAACTCAAGATTATAAAATTTGCTTTCAGAAAATTTAACTCCCAAGGCAATGTCATTATTATTGTCCAAAATATGGAAATATGGAATTGAAGTCGCCGTGGTCTAGTGGGTAGTGTGTTGGCTTATTAGACAAAAGGCCCGGGTTCGTATCCCAGATCAGACATCAAAACCAAAAAATATTTCTTCGGCGACTTCCTCTCAGCAGATTTCTGGCAAAGACTCTGAGAGTAAAAATTGCCATGAAAAGCTTCTCAAAAATCTGTCGTTCAGAGTCGACTTTAAACTGTAGATCCCGCCACTCATGTATAAAATTAACGCCCACAACATAAGTAGTGTGAGAAGCTAGGTCGTAATCCTGACTGAAGGGTAGTAATGGAACTTTAAACATTGGCATATCAAACAAAAATGCGTGGCGTATGGATTAATAGTGGTTAGGGATCGTAGGATGCAATTTAGACAAGTCATCATTAATTTTGACTCTAAATTATCGTTCAATTAAGTATAATTCTAAGAGTTGACAATATTGTTTTCGTAACAGTTCTTTTATGCCAAGCTCTTCCGAAAACCTATGAAATGTCCAGGAGTACCGATTTGATCGAAAGAAGAGTGTCCTACACGAAAACAGAATTAATCGATTGGTAAAAACCGACAAGAGAGAAGTCGCCGAAGAAATATTTCATATTTTAGTTTCGATGTCTGACCAGGGATTTGAACTCGGGTCTTACGTCTAGTAAGCCAACACACTATCTACTAGACTACGGCGACTACAATGGCTATATATCGTTACCTAATTACGTCTCGGTGGACTGTAAATATATGAAAACGAAATTTTTGAATCTCTTAGTTTACATAACAGTGATGGTGTTAAAATCCAGTCTATTATCCTCGCTTACAGATGTTAATGTTATATATTGAATGTAATACGGTGTATGATTTCTCAAATTTTGGTCTGTGCATTAATAAATCAATCGGTTAATTAGAACGATTGCAGAAGGAATACGTTTTAATGTTACCTATCGTTGTTTATAAGCCGTGAAATAATTTCCACGGAATTAAAAGGTTCCAGGTCAAGTAATTTCAAGAAAATTAAATAATTATTTTCTTATCTTTCTTAAAACTTAAACGGTTTTTCCCTATGATGATAACATAAATGCATTGCCAATAACTAACTCTGAATTGCAAACATTGTTCTAAGAATCCGTTAATTGCTTCATAATAGCAGATATTGAAAATCATTCTTTGCAATCTTGTTATAAATAATCACTGGAAATTTGATTTCCATAACATTATCAGTTTTGTGTTCACTAATACAATATGAAATTCTACGCCCTGTTCATTTTTGTATTGGCCTTAGTCGCATTGGCATTAGGTAAGAATCAACCATACGGTTTTAATCAATTTAAAGATGATTACATACTTTTGTTAATTAAAAAAAAATTTTTTGTTATTATTATCAATTAGGTAATCCCAATCCTGAACCTCAACCTAATCCTTCACCTTCCGGTGGTGGTGGAGGAGGTGGCGGTGGTGGTGGTATCCACGGCGGCGGTGGTGGCGGAGGTGGCGGTGGTGGAAAGTAAAACAAGTGCCGTAATTCTGTAAATTTTTATTAAAAATAAATAAAATATGTTAAAAAATAATTAATCTTTCTGTATTAAATTATTGTTAACATTAAAAATTATAACCCCATACTCCGTAAGTCGGTAGCTTGCGTTACAAGTCTGGTGAAACGGCGAATGTGGCAGCCGCTCCAAGCGTAATGCTTTGTTTATATTTTGAACCGGTTTTGCTTTGTGTGTATTGCTATATTGCGTAATAACTTTGCTGTTATTTGTGGCCCATTCTGGTCATTTTTCAATCAATGCATGATTCAAGTTGGGGTTTTATTATAATAGAATGTTTTGTTATTATAGTAAATAGGTTTTTAAAGTTTTTAAAGGATCAGAAATTGTTTCCTATGCAACAATTTACGTTTCGGCCCTTTGTTTTTGACTCACAGTGTCATTTTTATCCAATATTTTTTGCATTCGGACGTCCTTAAATGTTTTTGTTAGTTCTACACGTCGTTCTCTTTCCTTCACATCAAAATCGTTATCCCTAAACCTTCGGAATTATCTTTTGCACTTTGCTTCCGACCACCATATGCATGAACAAGCATTCTCTGGCACTTTTATTCAAATTAAAACAACACAAATCATAATTTTCTAGTACAAAACTTCCCAAAAAAAACTATACTGATTTGATGAATACTGGATATGTTTGCAACCCTTCAGTCACAAGTATTGATCTAGTTTCTCACACTACTTATGTTGTGTGTGATAATTTTATATATAAGTGACGGGACCTGCTGTTTAAAGTCAACTTCGAACTACAGATTTTTGAGAAACTTTTCATGGCAATTTTATTTACCCTCAGAGTTTTTGCCAGAAATCTGTTGAGAAGAAATCGCCGAAAAACACTTTTTGCATTTTATTTTGATGTCTAATAAGCCATCACACTACCTACTAGACCACGGCGACCAGGTTTTACCGCCAACATAAAAAAGGAAATATTATGGTTCGTACAAAATAAGTGTTCCATGTTCTCCGGTGTTATTATTGTTACGAAAATGGAAATAGTATTATTAAAACGATAAACAAAAGCTTCAAAAGCAAAACAATAGACTTGTTTACATGATCAACGAATAAACAAAAATATAGCAACAACATTAGTACAAAAAAAAGGGATAAACAAGTAAACAAGCAACAACAACTTTGCAAGGACAAATGTAAACAAAATACAAAAATAACAAGAAGACATTCTCCTACAAATGAATTCATCAGACTATGATAAGCGATATAAAAGGCAAGACAGACCAGGCAATGGCAATTCACAATGACAATTACAACTCTTTAGTCAGGATTACGACCTAGTTTCTCACACCACTTATGTTGTGTGGGTTAATTTTATACATGAACAGCGGAAGCTACAATTTAAAATCGATTCAAAACGACAGATTTTTGAGAAACTTTTCTTGGCAATTTTATTTACTCTCAGAGTTTTTGACGTTTTAATGTCTGAAATATTTTTATTGTGTGCTGTAAAGATATTAAAATTATTTTTGTTTTTATTAATTTTAATTTTATTTAAACAGACAATAGAGCAGAAAATGTATATGGAAAAAGTTAATACTTTTCCAAATAATTAAAAAAAAAAATATTTTATATTTAATACCACTCCTGCTATATACTACTTATAGTTTATTTATGTTTCACTGACATTGCATATTTCATTGTGTCACAATCAGTTTCTGTAACCATAACCTTTGACACTATAACCGCTAACTCTATGATTGTCTGAGGATGCATAACCGTAGCCTTCATTTGCACCGGCATTCACATACGGACCATTTGGTTCTACTACTTCGAACCCATATCCACCACCGGAACCTCCTACACCACCTCCTCCCGCAACACTATAACCACCACCATATTGGGCTTTGCAACTCCAACTGCATATCATCAAAATAAATAATCCCGTAAACACCGACAATTTCATTTTGAATATTTGACTACGTTCCGATATGTCATAACAACTTTATATATACCCTCGGGCACAAAGGTTGAAAGGTATTGTGAAAATAATAAAACATTAAATTGAAAATTTAATTCGTTTTGCTTGCCTTTCATCAGATAATCAATTAAATTGAAATACTTAGTGAAACCGCTTTGTAAAATTAAATTTCTGTCGTTAGGATGAGATAAGGTAGATCGTTCACCGCTACAGATGCTATTAACCCAACGCAACGTATAAGTAAATCTAAGACAAAATGAACCCATAAAAATTAATCTAGCATGTGCATCTTATACCTGAAACAGTGTGAAATCCATAAAAAAAAACATTGAAAAAGTTGTGTCTTAAATTGTGTAGTTAAAAAATATCGCATAATTGTCGATATTCTCTTGTGGAGAGATTGACTCTTCGAACAGCATTTGTGTCATATTTTTGAATTTTTTTTATTTTCCAAAATGTTTGCTGGGTCTTCCTTGTTTAATGACTTCACAATTGACGACATCTCTAAATGTAATTTTTTATCCTGGGAAAAATCATTTTCAAAAGTTTATAAGGGTCGCCGTGTTTTCCCAGCCTTTTTACAAAGTCCTTTAAGTACTCTAATTTCAGATGCAGTGGTGGTAAAATGATATTTGTAAGCATCTATACCGAATATTATATTCATGGAAATATTTTTGAGTTGGCCAATTACTCCGATCACTCCGACTTTGACAGCTCTTTTCTGGAGAGAGAGAGAAAATATTTTTTACAAACATTATGCGTTGTTTGCCAAACTTGATAAGTATTAAAGTGGAATTTGCTTTAAAACTATCGACTACCAACCTTGGTGTATATTTCGTGCTGCAGAAGACTGTCAGTAAAAATCGGTGAATACTGTTTAAGATGTATTTTTAGTATGGAGTCAGCTCTCTTCTTGAGAGAGAGAGAGAGAGAATGTTTGGACAACATAGACTGAATTCATTGTCAATTTCAAATACTGAATGACTTATGTGCAGAGCGAACTTTGTTAAAATAAGTCATGCACACGATGCTCAAGTCCCAACGGAGATTCTGCACAAAGTAACATTGTAAGTTCTATGTTGTAAACTGTATGTTGTACGTTATATGTTGTAAGTTGTATGTTTTATATTGTATGTTGTAAGTTGTATGTAGTATGCTGTAAGTTGTATGTTGTAAATTGTATGTTATAAGTTCTATGTTGTAAATTGTATGTTGTACGTTGTATGTTGCAAGTTGTATGTTGTATGTTGTAAGTTGTATGTTGTAAGTTGTATGTTGTAATTTATATGTTTTAAGTTGTATGTTGTATATTGTATGATGTATGCTGTATGTTGTTTATTGGAAGTTGTATGTTGTTTGTTATTTTTTGTAAGTTATATGTTGTATGTTGTAAGTTGTATGTTATAAGTTCTATGTTGTAAATTGTATGTTGTACGTTGTATGTTGCAAGTTGTATGTTGTATGTCGTAAGATATAAGTTGTATGTTGTAAGATGTATGTTGTAAGTTGTATGTTGTAAATTGTATGTTGTATGTTGTAATTTATATGTTTTAAGTTGTATATTGTATATTGTATGATGTATGCTGTATGTTGTTTATTGGAAGTTGTATGTTGTTTGTTATTTTTTGTAAGTTATATGTTGTATGTTGTAAGTTGTATGTTATAAGTTGTAATAGATCAGAAAACCACACCTCTTTAAATTTTATAGAATTTTTTCGCTATTTGCATACAGCATTGTGTTTGCTCGTTTAAAAAGTTAGCTCTTTCGGCTATATCTCCGATCTAAGTCATGACCCCACCATAAGGAAAACTATTTTGAAATCCTTGATCTAATAGTTATCTCGGATATAGCACCTTTTTAAGTTTTATCGAATTTTTCACGAGTTATAGAGGACATATGTGGTAACAATTCTTAATTTTTCAATTCTATTATCTCCAATAAGCAAATTGATATTTTCATTCATTTTGGTTAGCTTCGACTTTCTTTAATTTTTTTCTAAATCATTCCTATTTTTGCGATTTTTAAGCGATTTTCTTTCCCTCCTTTCTAAATTTTTTAATTATGTTAAGTTAACATTCGTTCTGTTAAGTTAACATTCTTTCTATTGAGTTAACATTCACCGTAATAAAAAGAATTTAACTTCCCACACATGAAGCTATACCGTAATCCAGACTGAAGGGTTGTAGTGACCAATTATGTATGTAGTCTAGTAGGTAGTGTGTATGCTTATTAGATGAAAGGCCAGAGTTTAGACCCCAAGCCAGACATCAATACGAAAATAATAAAATATTTTTGCCAAAGCATAAATAATGAAACTGTAAAGATTTCTCGTTTAATTATTATAAAAATTGTACGATATAAAGAAGATACAATTATTTTAAATATCTTCTTCTTATTTAATTCAATTTAAACAATTACTAGTGAATACAATACAAAAAAAAACTACAACTATAGAGCAGAGGCAGTAACTGAAAAAACTTAATTCTTTCTAGTATTTACAACACCTCTCCACACATTTCTATACATTTATAATTAAAACTAAGTTTGATATTTAATACCATTCCTGTTTCCATACTACTTAAGGTTTATTTATGTTTCAAAATATTGAGTATTTCATTGTTTCATAATTAGTTACTGTAACCATAGCCATTGCCACTAGAACCACTACCTCTACGACCGTCTGAGGTTGCATAACCGAAGCCACCATTTCCCCCGGCACCGCCATAGGGACCATTCGGTCCTACTCCACCAAATCCATATCCACCATCCGGACCTCCTCCGCCACCTCCTCCTCCACCTCCTGCACTATAACCGCCACCATATTGGGCTTTGCAAATCCCACAAAACATCAGCAAAACCAGTAATCCAGTCAACGCCAGCAATTTCATTTTGAATTATTGACTACTTTTTGAAATATCAAAACAGCTCTATTTATACACTCGAGCACAAAAGTTGAAAGGTGTTGTAAAAATAATTTAAAAATTATAAAAAAAAAGAATACGTTTTCTGATTAAATTGCTTTGTTTACCTCTATTCATCTGATAATCAAATTACGTGAATCAAAGAGGGGAAAATTTTTTGTAATATTAAAATTTCTGTTTTTTTTTAATAGAATTGTTTTATTTTGATTTAATTTGGAAGATCGTAGAATGCTACATATGGCATTAACCGAACAGAACATGGAATTGAAACAAAGGTTTGATGGGCTCGTTAAAATTAGATTAAAAGCCCGAGTTCAAACCCCAGGCCATACATCAAAACGAAAGTATGAAAATATTTCTTCGGTGGCTTTCTCTCAGCAGATTTCTGGCAAAAACTCTTAGAGAAAATAGACCTACAATGAAAAAACTTCTCAGAAATCTGTCGTTCGAAGTCGACTTTAAACTGTAGATGGTATGGGAAGCTAGGCTGTAATTCTGACTGAAGGGTTGTAAAGGCCAATTGTGTATGTATCTTTTGACACAACTAGTTTTTGATTTTGACGTAATAACATCGAATCAATGATTCGTAATCTGTCCACAACAAATTAAAAAACAAAAAACAGAAGCAGTTAGTCCAGAATGCTATGAAGAATTTTCATTTTTCAAAGTATAAAACTCAAGGGTAAGGAACTGAATTGATAGGGTTTACTGTCGAACTTTTTACCCACTACACTACACACCTTTCTGACTTTCTAAAAAATTTCGGAAATATGATGGGATACCTTTGCGGTGTCTGTGTAAAATTAGCCATTTAGGAAAGTAAATATATTTGGTCAATTCACACAAGCCCTTGTATCGTTGTATTCATTGTATTGTTGGACGAATATACTTACAACAGTGTATGTTTATTGTTGATAATTTGCATGTAAAAATCCGATATACTTATACACAATTTCTTCATATGTTTTTTAAAAGTTGTTATGGTTTCTTGCTATTAAAATGTTTGAATGCCAAAAAAATACATTTGGAATACGAAATACACAATACAGCATAGAATTAAGCGTTCACAAACAACAAAATGCATGTGAATTGCCCAATAGACAGTCTTCTAAATAATATTTTTTATTCATCTTCGAAAGATATTCTCTATCATCTATTCAGTTTTTTGGATATTGTAGTGTAGAATATCATACGTATTGACTAGACTAAACCGACTGAACTTTTTCTACTATCGAGCGTGCAATTAAAGCATTGCATACAGTATTAAACACGACTATGATTATTTATAAATACAAAATATTACGGATCTGTTCTGTAATTTGCCTTCTCAATTATTCACTTTCAATTTTCATGGGAACGTGAAAAACAATTGATAAGAAATATTGCAATAAAATTAAATTAAATTAAATTTAATGATTATAAAACAATATTAAGTATTGATATTGTATCATCATTATTATCATCATCAACATCATAATTTTGTTATCAGTAGAAAAAACAAAATTTAATATTATACAATAATGAATAAAATAATAGCATCCATGTATGATTTTTATACAAAACAAAAAAAGTTGTTCCCTCTATACAAACATAATTTACAAGATAACTATTCGACAAGTTCTCCTAACATATATACATAACACTATACCTTGGGCACAAATTTCTGGATGGAAAGGGGAAAGATGGACCCTTAAAACGGTATACATTTATCTATTGTTCGACTTAATATACTACGAGTTTTGATGAGGTAAACTTGGAAAATTCGAATTTTTTTCATAGTTTTTCAAGTTTGTCCATTCATAGTAGCAAACGTTAATAAAAAAATATAGGATAAGTGATAATATTCTTAAAGTCTGTTCTCATGTGAAGAGATTGAGTCATCATTAGATCAAATCAGACAAATATTACCGTAGTTATTTTATATAAACAGTCGAGTGATATTTTTTTTTTTTATGTATCATCAAATGAAATTTTAGTTCAAAAATTTTCAGAATTTTTGATGGATCTTGATGGATCAACTAACTGAACAATGTAGACTACGTACATACTCGGTTGTACTTTCATTGTCGCACCGTGTAATTGGTCATTACAACACTTTTGCTTTACCATATAATTTTGTTTAACATAACTGGTCATTAAAACCCTACAGTTAGGTTTACGACCTAGCTTCTAACAGCACTTATGTTGAGTGCGTTAATTTTATACATGAGTGGCGGGATCTACAGATTAAAGTCGACTCCGAATGACAGATTTTTGAGTTTTTGCCAGAAATCTGCTGAGAGGAAGTCACAGTAGAAATACATTCGTATCTTCATTTTGGTCTAGGGCCTGACGTCTAATAAGCCAACACATTACCTACTAGACTATCGGTGACTAGTTCTCTCAAATAAGTACCCTTATTTACCCTTAAAGAATATTTATGAGGCTTTTAAAATAACCGTATTCGAATAGATAATATGTTGTCTTATTAAACGAGAACCGGTAGTTCAAATCTTAGCTCATACATCTCGAAAAAATGGAAATATCTAGAAACTAGAGACGTTCACAGGATGTGCGCAAAGACTATAGGGGATGTTGGTATACGGAAACCCCGCAGTAAGAGTACCGCATTATAGAATGGCTGTCGAAATTTCAGCTCCGCATTATGTAGGAATCGCGTTGTATGGAAGTCGTATTTTCTTAGAATTTTGTGTTATAGAAAGGCTGTCAAAATTTTAGCTCCGCGTTATATGGAAACCGCCTTCTCAGAGTACCGCATTATAAGAGGATTGATTGTATCATAATATCACCACACTTTTTAAAGATTTAATTTTACTTCACTTAACATCTTAGACATTTACACGAATTTCTGACGCTGATAGCAAATTTTTATTGTGAAATAGTTAAGGCCTTAAAAGAATCCGATGGTATTATAGATATGACCAAGCTAAAAGCGTTTATCTTAAACGGATAGTAAGAGCAGATAAAAGTAATATTTATACTGCTTAAACTAATTTATAATTACACGAATACATAGATAATTGGTCATTAGAACAATTCAATCAGTGTTACCACCAAGCTTTTCATGTCACTTATGTTGTGTGTGCTAATTTAATTTAATTTTATAAACGAGTGGCGGGACCTACAGTTTAAAGTCGACTCCGAACGACAAATTTTTTGAGAAGCTTTTCATGGCAATTTTATTTACTCTCAGAGTTTTTGCCAGAAATCTAATCAGAGGAAGCTGCCGAAGAAATATGGCTACACGTCTAATAAGCCAACACACTACCTACTGGGCCAAGGCGACTTCCCCTTCCAATTAACGGCTGCATTAAATTACTTTATCCGTGATTATCACATATGTGCAAATTAATTGGAACAAAAATTGGAAAAGAAATTTTTGTGTAAGCTACGGAAATTTCTCAATCCCTATATACAGTGCTTGAAAAAACAATAGAAACTTTTTCAAAATTACACTAAAAATTAAAAATATTCTTAAGAAATTCGCAAAATATTTGTGCTATTTATTAATAAAAAAAAACGATTTCAATGCAAAAACAAAATTTGATAAATATGGACGACTTAACAAATCGGAACTTTCAAAAATAATAGAAAAATTTTTTGAGTCAAGAACTGTAAACATTCATCATTTTGGAGAAGGTTTCTACACTTCAATAATCTAGCTTTTTTTATATTTTTATGCATATTAGGTTAGGTTAGGTTAGGTTAGAGGACGTGTACTTGTCAACTGCGGACAAGTACAGTATTGTGTGTGCGTTAATTTTTATACATGAGTGGCGGGACCTACAGGTTAAAGTCGACACCGAACGACAGATTTTTTGAGAAGCTTTTCATGGCAATTTTTATTGTCAGAGTTTTTGCCAGAAATCTGCTAAGAGGAAGTCGTCGAAGAAATGTTTTCATATTTTCTTTTCGATGTCTGACCTGGGATTCGAACTCGGGCCTTTCGTCTAATAAGCCAACACACTACCTACTAGACACGGCGAATTATGCATACTAATGAACTACAATATTTTCCAATTTCCAATTTTGTCTAATTAAAACACATAAATAAATTTTTGAAAATTTTTTCGTTATTTCATCAAGCACTGTATATACACTTAATCAAACAATTGTACGTACAACAAGCAAAAAATTTTCAAAATTATTTTAAAATTTTATTCAAACTGATTGCGAATTACAACAGTTTTAAATTTTTCAATACTTCAATTATTACGTACATACACTCAGCCACAAATGTATACATACGGTTAACAAATTTCAGAAATCTTTTAACTAATTCGTTTTCGTTGAAAATTTTTATAATTGTCTGACAACTTTTACCGACTTTTAAACATTTTTTTTTTATCGTATGTTTACTTTTATGGGCCTTTGTTTTTTAGAATGCAACATCTCTCTCTGAATAATATTTTTAGTTCATTATTTGTGATACAAAATAACATTTTTAACTGATAAGAATAAATTTTTATTTAAATTAAAGCTTCATATATATGGACGGATTTATTAATAGCTTGTAAACACTACACCTAATTAAAATCTTAATTAATCAAATCAATCAAATACACTTAATGCACGTATGAATGGTCAAATCCGATAATGGGAAAAACCAGATTTTATTTTTTTTTTTTTTGCTATTTCTCGGAAAAATATTGTAAGACGCAATTTTTAGTATGCAAATCTTAGTATAAATAATGCCAAACGCAGCACTATCAACAGCATTCATCAAAATGAATTTCTACGCTTTATTTGGTTTCGTATTAGCCCTAGTCGCTGTGGCAATGGGTAAGTACTGAAAGGATTTGAAGATTTTTGTATTTTATTACAGAAGAAACGTTTTTAATTCAATTTTTTCTTGTGTTCATTTAAAAAGGCAATCCAAATCCTGAACCTCAACCTCAACCGAATCCTTTGGGCGGTGGCGGAGGCGGCGGCGGTGGTGGTGGTGGCAAGTAATTGCCTCTCAGCCTCTTTGAAATTGTTTCATACTGATTTTAAAAACGAAATAAAATATAAATTAGTTACAAAATAAAATGTGTTTTCGATTTTAAAAACCATTTTTCTTATCACATTTACAGAACCATACTTTTGACACTGACAGTTAATTGGAACATGAGTGCACATATTTTTTGTTAATTTTTCTTAAAATTTATTACCTTTTGCTTGTTAACGTATTAGCAACGACAATATGGAATTTTAATAGAAATCAGCAAAATAAAAATTATTAAAAGGCGACACAAGGGAAATGGTTGGCGAAATATTGCTGAACACTTAGGGGAGAACGTTGCAAACTGTTCAGAACACAGGACTATAGAGTAAGACACCGTTTAACGCAGGGGATACGTTACAATAAGTTCCAGCGCTAAACGAAACAGCATTTAACGAGGCAAGTTAATACGTGTACACCTAGTAAAGTTGTGACGCAGGAAGGATACGTTCGTACAGTGATTGCGATTTCGGAGAATAAATTTGGAATCTTTAGTCTAGACAGACTAACAAAAGAACATTGAAAAATATATATAGTATACCCAGTCGCTATATAGTGCACCGATTTTGGCTTATGCCTGGCCGTTGTAACTGCGTAATACTTGAACAGCGTTAAGCGGGGTATTAGTGTATTTAGTGTGATTGCTTAGAAACTATTTAATAATATCAAAAGAGATGGGGTACAACAGAATTTATTCTGCGTATGTTGAGGCGTTAATTCTGGAAACTTGTAGGATAGCATTTCTTACAAAATACTTGAAAGTCTTCTCTTCGAAATTATAAGAAAATGTTGCTGAAATGATTACCAATATTTGAAACTGTGGTTTCAGGAGAAAAAAATCTTTGTTTTGGTCATTACAACTCTTCAGTCAAGATTACGACCTAGCTTCTCACATCAATTATGTTATGTGTGTTAATTTTATACATGAGTGGCGAGACCGAGAGTTTAAAGTCGATTCTGAAGGCAAGGTTTTTTAAAAGCTTTTTATGTCAATTTTATTTAGTCTCAGAGTTTTTGCTAGAAATCTGCTTAGAGGAAGTCGCCGAAGAAATGTTTTTTTCATATCTTTGTTTTGATGTCTGACCTGGGATTTGAATTCGGGCCCTACGTCTAATAAGCCAGTACACTACCTACTAGACTATGGTGACTTAACCTGATTAATTAGCTCTTGGAAGTCTTAAAAAAGAAAATTCAAATCTCATAGAAAAACAAAGGAGGAATGATGTTGGATACGTTTGGAACTATGCGCAAACCCTATCTGAGCCATGAAGATAAAGCGAAAGAAGTTTTGTTTCCAAATATATTTTAAACAAAATTAAAGCCTTTTAAGTTTTCATATTTACAGTTTTTATGCATCAGAACATAAATAAAAAGTTTCTAGTAAAAGCATTAACCGTTTCTTTAGGCTGTTGTCTAATTTCCTCTACGGAATCCGTAGGGTATGTGTTTCACCTGAAATTGAAGTTTTAATAAATATGACAATTCGGTATTTTCAGTTTTAGGATCCTTTAGTTTTTAAATTGAATTCTTTTTTTTTACTAAAAAATAAAAGAAAGCTATGATTCTTCCCTCAAGGTAGAGTTAGCGAATTATTAAATATTTTACTATTTCCCTAATATCCAAACCAATCTTTTAGTCAGGATCACAACTTGCCTCGATAATACAATACTGAGAATATGTGGGTCTGCACTTAGGTGTGGGCTATATGAAATTTATTGAGTAAATAATTCACCAAAAGTTCAAAAAAATTAAGAGATCGTAGTGGTAATTAATTTCAACAAGTGAGTGAACCTAATACTCTTGCAAAAATCACCGATAAGCCTCCAAAAGAGTATTTTGGAGATCATTTGTAAGAACGGTTACGGAGTCACGAAACTTTTCATGGCAATTTTATGCAGTTTTTGAGATTTTGCTAGAAATCAACTAATAATACCAGTTACCCTTTGAAATAATAGAGTATCTAATACTTTTCCCATTAAAATTAAAAAATTAAAAATAAAGACGCTCATCCTTCCCATGATTCTTTACGGCACAGAGGCATGGACCCTATTAATAACTGATACAGCAGCCTTGAGATTATTGGAGAGAAAAGTCATTCGTAAGATATTCGGTCCAGTGCGAGTTGGCGATAACTTTCGCATCCAATTCAACAGTGAGCTGTATGAGCAGCATATTAATATCCAACGGCTGCCCTGGTTAATGGCCAATTAAGTAAGTCGCTGTATTATTAGACGTAAAGGCATGGTTCAAGCTCCAGGCTCATGACATTAAAAAAAAAATACAAAAAATATTTCTTCTGCGATTTCCTCTCAGCAGATTTCTGGCACTGGACTGTTTAATAAATGATTTTAGAAATATGTGGTTTTGAAATGATTTTCAAATAATAGTTAAAATTTATTAATATTTTAATGTTTATTTTATTTGTTTACTACGCTATTCAATTAAAAAACTATAAAAAAAAACACAAAAAATCCCACTAAAAAATGGGCTATAAAATCATTCAGTGATGATGGATGGCATGACAATTAATTAGTATCACGTGTCGTGCTTTTCTGCTAACATTTTGATTAATTTGTTATTACTGCACTAAAGTACCGTAAAAATTATCATAAATACTTGAATTACAAGTAAAACTTGTAAAATATCTGTATTCCAAGAAATTTAATGACATTCGAATCGCATTCGAATCGCATTTAAATCTGTATATAAATATACGTCCATCACAGTCCATTGAACATCATTGTGGCAATAGTGTCTTCTTCCATAAGATGAAATTCTACGCTCTCTTCATTTTAGTTTTGGCTTTAATAGCCTCGGCAATGGGTAAGTGATATTGAATTGATTTTTTTTGAATTGCAACCAGGATAATTGAACTATAATTGTTTTGATTTTGCTTGAGCAGGCAACCCTATTCCAAATCCCCAACCACTTGGAGGCGGAGGAGGTGGTGGCGGTGGTGGTGGTGCTGGTGGCGGTGGCGGAGGAGGCGGTGGTGGTGGAAAGTAAATGAAAAAGCTGTCCACATTGAAAAAAAATATTTTCTAAAAAACTACGTATTTTTAATAATGACAATTTTATAAAAAAATAAAATAAAAAATTGAAAAAATATTAAAACAATTGCGTTTATTTTATCATTTGAAAAGTTATAATTTAGCAATTCACATGACATTGTATCGTGTATGTTGTATTGAACGTACTTGGTTGTTTGTGAACGTTCCATGCTATGCTGTATTGTGTATTTCGTATTCCAAATGTAACTTTTTGGCATTCAAAAATTCGAAACCAAAACAACTTTTGAAAAACATATGAAAAAAATGTGAACAAATGTATCGGATTTTTATATGAAAATTATCAACAACAAGCATACAATGTTGTATAATCGTCCAACAATACACTCAATACAACGATACAACGGCTTGTGTGAATTGATCAAATATCTAAATTTTATTATACTCTACAGCTTATTTGACCATGAAAAGTTTCTCAAAAAGTTGTCACTCAGATTCGGCTCTAAACTGTAGATTCCGCCACTCATGTATAAAATTTCCACACACAATGTAAGTGGTGTGTGAGGTTATGTCGTAACCCGGATGGAAGGGTTACAATGACCAATTATGCTTGTATGTATGTCTTCACTACACACTTATGTATGTGTTTTTAATAAAAGCTTCTTAACTTCGTCATGGAGAGTATGCCGCGAAAGGCGTGAGAGCATCGCAGTGGCAATATTTTTCAAAAAAGCAGCCTCTGTTTCTTCATGAAATAAGCAGGGCACTGACATATGAGATAAAGGACACTCTCTTCTTCCTCCTCACATCCACAGCAACGATATCGCTATGTCCCAGAACCCATATAAGAGTCATCTTTGAATGATCTGAAATTTCTCGAAGAAACCCACGGCTTTCGTAGACATACTTTGAAACTAAGGACTCAATCGCAGCACGCTATCCTATCGCTCTCACGGCATAAGCCTTGTCCTGGGGACTAATAGCCCACTGTAGTTAACCTAATAGATGAAATAGATAGAAAGCTTGACATCCAAGCGTGAGAAGTCGAAGCATTTCTAAACTGGACACAGTCCAGCAGCCGTCAGGCCGCTGGATGCAGTTAAGAAATTTATCTGTGAAACTTAGAATTTTGGGAAGACCGCCAGTTTCGGCAGAGGATTCCACGCTCGCGCAGTTGTTCGTCCACGAAGGCCTCTTTTCTCGCTTTTTAGCGTATTTAAGTTCCCTCTTTTTAGCCTTAAAGATTTACCATTCACCTGTGACTTTTGCCCTATTAAAGTACCTACCACCGATGGAGATCGTCGATCTCTTGGAAGCCAGAGTGCTTTCGGTTTGCCCTCCATAATGTGTCCGGAGCCATATCCAGACGGGCTATAAAAGTCAGGGGATTCATGAGAAGCCAGTTACACAATCTTTCCCTGAAAATGGTCCAATTCAAGTTTTTCCTATTAATCGAAAGGACTATCCTATGTGAAAACTCTGTCAAGTCAATTTTAAAGGTAATATACCCATGATCAAAAAAGAAGCATTTCTGAGATAAATACCATTCCCTAAAGTTTTTAGAGAAATCGGAGTTGGCCAGGATGATATCGAACACTTCTCTTCTATTCATAGTAAGTAAGTTTGATTTATATCCCCACTCAGCTATAGCTATGCTATTGCTATGAAATCAAAGAGGCGCTCACCACATTCGTTGGCACCTAAACTGGCCCTCATTGTATGGTGGGAGCTGGCATCGATATCGATCAGAGGTCAGCAATGAGTATTCAGAGAGAGTATGAAAAGTAGGTTCGTGGCATACTTTTAATTTTTGCTACTCATCGCACTTATACTTAACAATAAGCACGATTTTGTTGATTTCGGCTCTCCATGACTCAACATGGAGTATGATTCGAGTACGAACACTACGTATGAAACGAATATATTTCGAATGTTATGAGTTTCATTGTCAACGTTGTACTTATACTCATAGCAACCTGTACTTATAAATCTATGTTGCAGAGAGCACGAATGAATTAGAGTAGTTAAAATTTCATGAGTACTTATGAGTAGTGGTAGTCACCCCACTGGTCAGCAAATTTAGCTACCCTACTGTTGTCAGTGTACAGGTGGGTGTTGCTTTCGTTAATAATCTCAGTATGACTTCCGTGTGAGACGGTCCAGTCGGGATTTAGCAAATTTGGATCTTGACCAAACCTCCTCAATCCTGCTGGCAATGATAGGCATGACTGGCCAAGCTGGATCGGTGTCAGGGGCCTGCGCGCCAGTCTTGATTGCCAAAGCCATGCCGGCAGCCGAGGAATGCGTGGACATTGGATTTTAGAGCTGGGGCAGCTATATTTTTGACAAGTACGGGACTGAAGAGAGTTTTACGTTTTTCGACTAGAGCGGATGCTTTGCACTCACCGACTTGGGTTAGGGAAAGTTTGTTTTTGAGGTTGGAGTTAGTAGTATTTATTGCCACAGGTAATCCACTCAAAGCCGCTATCCTTGCCAGCGTAGTGGAGCTACCCAAAATCGGACCTGTGTTTATATGTTCAGGCAGGGGCATGGGCAGATGATAAGAGCCAGACCGGGTACTAATCGAAAGTCTTCTCAACCGAACCTACAAATCCAACTTAACGGCGAAGGACAAGGAACGTACTTTAGGCCAGCCAGGGATTTAAAAGGCCGGCTGAGATTGTAGCCTTAGACTCGAGAAATTCACACTGCGGGTTTAACCCCGGTACCACCACCATGCATACGCAACTAGGTCCGGAAAGCTACAGACACCAGTTCAAGGCAATCAAATCAGAACTAAGAAAAGTTAGAGTGGTCTGTAGAAAATCGGCCGAAAAAAGTTGTGCCGAAAAAATTGACTAGATTCAAAGTGTTTAAGGAAACTACGTGCTGACATAATCCACTATACGGAAAGCCAGCCTGTGCCGGTTTATGAATTTAAGAGAATAGAACAATCTTTATATAGTTACGACGCAAAGGTATTAAATGATAGACCAGTAAAGTAGAAGCAGGTAGTGTGTTGACATGAGGTACCGCTTCAAATCCTAGGCCAAACATCTCAAACAAAACAAAATATGGGGAAATTTTTCTTCGACGATATCTGAAAGAGCAAATAAATTGCCATGAGAAGTATTTCAAAAATCTCTTGTTCGGAGTCCAATCGCCTACAGAACCGCTAAGTAATTCAATAAGAAATGAAGTAAGTGTGTAAGAAATGAAAGAACATTAATTGTAAACAATGGAAAGAAACACTTCAAATATGTACTTAACCTTATTCTATAAAAGTATAAACCTGACGGCAGTAGAGTAAAACAAAACTAAGATGTAGTAGATAGAGTACAGCATGACAGAGTAGAGAAGAATTAGATGAGTAATCGCAAAGGGTGATTTTTTAGCTATTATCTTTTTGGCAACACTGGTTTAAATAACTCACGCACGTTTCGTGTTTTGTTTCACTGTCAAACATCTTCAGTTTGGTCTAAAATTTAACCTTGCAAAAGAACAACGCTTGCAAATCATTGAATTTTATTATCAGAAAGCATGCTCTGTTAAGAAAGTTCACCGGGCGCTTGTTCCATTTTATGATCAGTTTAATCCACCCACTGAAGCCGCTATTCGGCCTTTTGTGACTAAATTTCGCAGCAAATTTACATTGTTGAACATTAAACCACCAATTTGCTTATGTAGAGTGCGAACTGAAGAAAATATCGCAGCTGCATCGGCCAGTATTAATGATGACCATCAATTATCGATTTCTCGCCGTTCGCAGCAATTAGGCCTCTGTTACTCAACAACGTGGAAAATTTCGCGGTAGGATTTAGGTATGAAGCCTTTCAAAATACAGCTGGTGCAAGAATTGAAGCCGAACGGCCTACCGCAACACAGAATTTTTATTGAATGGGCTCTTGGAAATTTGGCCGAAGATCCACTTCTTTATCGAAAAATTTTGTTAAGCGACGAAGCTCATTTTTGTCTCAATGGATACGTGAATAAGCAGAATTTCCGATTTTGGAGCGAAGATCAACCGAAAGCTTGGCAAAAGCTATCAATGCATTTAGAAAAAGTCACAGTTTGGTCCGGTTTATAGGCTGTTGGCATCATTGGCACCTACTTCTTCAAAGATACTAAGAATCGTAACGTAACTGTGAATGGTGAGCGCTACCGTGAGATGATATCCAACTTTTTTTTTGCCCAAAATGCAAGATCTTGACTTGCATGACATGTGGTTTCTATAAGACGGTGCCACACGCCACACAGCATGCGTAGCAATGGACTTATTGAGAGGAGAGTTCGGTTAACATTTTTTTCAAGTTCGGGACCGGTCAATTAGCCGCCTAGATCGTGTGATTTAACGCCTTTAGATTATTTATTATTTAGGCTATGTTAAAACTCATGTCTATACAGACAAGCCCGCTTCAATTGACGCTTTGGAAGACAACATTGAAGCATTTATTCGTGAGATACCGGCCGAAATGTTGGCAAGAGTATGCTAAAATTGGACTAAGCGGATGGACCATTTGAGGCGCAGTCGCGGTTATTATTCGCATGAAATAATTTTTAAACATTAAATTATATGGACCGTACTTTCAATTCAAATAAAGATTTCAAGCATTTTTTTTTTTGCATTTTTTTGGAAAAATTTTCCTATAGCTTTTAAAAAATTACCCATTATAATACAATATAAAATGAGTAAAACACTGGTAATGGTGAAAGCAGTTTACAAAACCAGTCCATAAGGTTGCTCTTATAACCTTGATATAATGGGAGTGAAAACATAAACGTATTATTTTTTCTTTTTAATTTTATTTTCTTTATTAATTAATTATATTCCATCATTAAAACATGAACTCCATAATTATAAACTAATTAAAATGAACTTAATGAATACGATTAAAATTAAACATTTCCGATGTACAGAATAAAGTCTTTTAGAGATCTTACAACTAGTGCTACAACTATAAATATTATTACAACAACAATACATACAATAAAAATCAAGTTTAATTTAAAATCTGAAATGACAATTAAACGACCGATTCTAAAATATAATTAAATGTAGTGCTGATGCATCAGTAATTATGAAATTCAATTAAATGTTCGATTTTCCATTAACTTAAAAACAAATATTTCCAAATATCGAAATTATTAAAAATCGAATTAAAGTGAAAACTATTAATTAATTGTGTCATGCAAGTATTGAAGTCAGTGACAGCATTAATGAAATCATTTGGCACTTCCAATGAGTTATCCATTTTGACTCAAATACAACAAATATTTACACACCGTAGAGTAAAATTGAGTAGTTGAAGTTATTATGATATTGGCAAGGGTTTTTAATTTAAAATTTCCGGTGGTCTTGCGTTATAATGAATCAAAACAAAAACTTGTTCTTTATTTTGATTGGTAGTAACTTGTTTTAATAAGGCAAGAATTTTAAAAATTTTGTTAAGAATTTGCAGCAGTATCAGCAACAGCAGCAGCAGCAACAAGAGCAAGTATTTTAAAACCTTATTGGTTGCACAAACATGTTGAATATTTTCTCTGTTCTTTAAAGTTTCCTTTTTTTTTTGTATTTACAGAAATTTTTCTTCTTTTTTTTTCAATTTAATTTCACATTGAAGTCAAAATTATATTGAATTTAACAATTGTCTCCAAAAACACTTTCACTTTTATTTGGAACAGTTTTTATTTATTGTTCCTCATATTATTTTTGTATTAAAAATTTATTGTCTGACGTCTTAAGTACGTGCGCTTGCGCACAGTAGTGCATACAAACTGTTAAGAATTCGTCAACTACCGTGACGTTTAAATTTCTCAAGACGGAAGCATGCAGCAGCAGCTGTGCTTTGGCATTTCGTATTCGTATTTCACATTGTCTCTGTTTTATTTACAAGGTGAGCTAACGGCATACAACAAACCGACTGACTGAATATTTTTTATGTGTTACTGTAACAAATCGGTGTTCATGAGTACAATATTTTAGCGGTTACTATCAGCTGGGTTGCCATGTATTTATTTATTGTCGTAATCCATTATATGGCTTCCTTGTTCATCTATTTCATGCCGAGATATCTATTGCAATGTAACTTCTATTAATTTACTTTAGAATTCAAACGAAATCCATTCAATTATGTACTCGATTATTCGCGATCCGTGATGTCCAAAGATCAGGGGCCGAATTACCGCATAGTAATATTTACTAGTAATATTGCTTGTAAATTCAAGTCTTAAATAATATCGCATTAATTGGAAATTTTTTGTACTGCTTTGTAATACGTATGAAGCCTATTAGACGTGAGACCACACCCACACCCAAGGTCAGGTTCTTCGCCGACTTCTTCTCAACAGCTTTCTAACAAAAACTCTGAGAGTAAACAAAATTCCTATGAAATATTTATCATTAATCTGTACGTCCCGCCACTTGTGTATAAAATTAAAACACACAATATAACTGGTGTTAGAATCTAAGTCGTATTCCCGGCTAAACAGTTCTAATTTTAAATTAGGGACGCCAACCTATCCTGGGTCAATGAGGAGTCCTGCTCCACCGCTAGATTACCGATTACTTGGTCTCGGTCGTGATATCATCTCGACTGTAGTAGCCATTGTTACGAGTCATTGCATCATGGGTAGACACGTTGAGAGAATGAGGCTCCCTTTTAACGACTTCTGCCGTGAATGTAGGTCCACTGAGGAAGAGGAAACTGTTATTCACTTTCTTTGCCAGTGCCAGTCTCTTGCTAGGTGTAGATATAGGTTATTTGGCTCCCCATTCCTTGTTCGCTTAAAGGAGCTATCATCTATTGATATCAAAGATATAGCTTCGTTCATCAAATTTTCTGGCTGGTTTTCCAGTGCGGGGTAGTCGTGCTTTTGTTGTGCAGCCCTTGAGCTGACCAACTTTTTCCTTTTCCCAGATTCGGCGGAACCTAGTTACTACAGGGACTGCGTTCACCTGTGGCCTCACAATGGGCTGCTATGCGTGCGCAAGTGAGCTTTGTGATAACAGAGCTTCCAATCCGACCTAACCTAACCTATTACGTCGCCGTAATTTAGTAAGTAGTGTGTTGGCTTATTAGACGTAAGGTCCGAGTTCAGATCCAGGTCAGATCCAGGTCAGACGTCGAAACGAAATATGAAAAAATATTTCTTCGACAGCTTCCTCTCAGCAGATTTCTAGCAAAAATTCTGAGAGTAAATAAAATTGCCATGAAAAATCTTCTCAAAAATCTGACGTTCGGAGTCACCTTTAAACTGTAAGTCCCGCCACTCGCGTACAAAATTAACACACATTACATGAGTGCTGTAAGAAGTTAGGTCGTTGTCATAACTGAAGGGTTGTAATGAAAAATTATGCATATGCCTCGGCCTGTGCCCATCTTGGTGAAGCAGTTAAAATGCTTAACAACAAGTCCAAAAATTATGAGTAGTAATACAAAGAAATATAAGAAAATAATTCCTCTCAATAGATTTCAGGCAAAAATTTCATGAAATTACCATGAAAAATTGCAAAAAAAAAATCTGTCGTTCGGAATCGATTTTAAAATGATGGGTTTTGTAATAAACCAATTATGTATGCTTGATTAATGGGCAATACAAGACTAAAGTCATGCTAGAATCCCTTGGGAAAGCAAGGTTTTCACTACTCCATAACAACCCATAACAGCCTAAGCAACGTCAGTTTGCAACTCTTGTAATTTAGCACTAGAGTAGGTCATTCAATATCATTCGAAAATTCAAAAATTTATCATTTAATGGCAACTCTGTGATCTCTGTAAGAAATAAATTTATCTTTACTTGTAATACCCACCATATTTATGAGTACGAGTATTTCAAAACTAGCAACAACAAAATAAATTTAACAACAATAAGAGAACGAACAACGAACAAGTTTAAACAGATTTCAAAATCACCCGGTTTCTCATAGAGTATTAAACGATTTACCATATACAGACATATTCCATGGTTGACTAACAAACAGTCAGCCGACTCAGTTGGTGCTGACTGTCAGAGCTCTTTTCATGTGCGAATAATTGAGAATTTCAACAGTCGTAGGTCTTTTAACTGTTTGGCTATTTATGGATGTGTTGTGTATACCATATATAGAGAAACGAGTGGACGTATTTAGTTGAATCGGATTTTGCGATACCCTACAACCCAGTATATCTTGTGTAACAAACAGTGTGTTCTATGATAGCAAGGATTCATTGGGATGTCTCATCACGACTGGCAACCATTAAATTTATTAATTTAAAAAATTTGGTTCGATTTTCTTTAAACTTATCAAAATGGCTACAAAAAAATATCGTATTTAGATGAAATAGGAAATATTTGTGATAAAAATTTACCAGGAATGTAGTTGTACTCATATTTTAAATAAGGCCTAAATGTCGGTTATGTTATGTCCTAGGTGAGTAGGTTACTGATTCTTGTTGACTGATGCCATAGTACTAAAATTGTAATATCAACTCGATGTGGGAGTTGAATGGCTCAGAATGCCTGTGTAATGTGTGTGTAGGCTATAGAAGTAATTTTTTTATACAATTTCAGTGGAAAAAAATACAAAATACAGGGTAGTGACTGGCACATTCGTTAATAAATATCTTTTTTTTTTTATTCAAATATTTCATGCTCATATTACAGTGCAAAATCTAAGCAACAAATTGCAAAATCGCTTTCGGAAAAGTTGTTTTTAAATTGACGTCCAATGTGTTGGTATTGCCTTCAATTAATCGTCACGTAGATAGACTATTTACACTGGCATTTGCATTATTTTTTTGTTTTTTTTTTTAATTTTTCCATAAGAATATACATAACATAATTGCTCATTACAACGCTTCGAACAGGATTACGACCTAGCTTTGCATACCACTTATATTGTGTGTTAATTTTATACGCGAGTGTCGGGACCTACAGTTTAAAAGTGCAACCGATCCATAGATTTTTGAAAGAGCTTGCTTGAGTATTTACCAGAAATCTGCTGAGGGAAGTCACCGAAAAAACGTTTTTCTTTAATACTCTACCTACTAGACTACGGCAACTTCTGTTACGATCACTAGCTATTAATCGATTTCTTAAAGGCATTCCTAAATCCAAATTCTAACCGACTAGGTATTCTTTTGAAGAGTAAGCCAACGTCGAATGACTGACAATAAAATATCTTAAAAAAATTCTTTCATCCCCTGCTATTTAAAAGAAATTTCTATTTACAATCTCATACACGTTCAAGCTAATACAAAGTGGGTAACAAGAAATCCAACAAACCGTGGAGAATGTATTACAAGCCTCTAAGGAAAATAATGTCAGTCGGGAATCAAGCGCAGGATCTCTCATCCCAAAAGGCAGTTGAGGAGTAGAGACCTCTCTCGTAAGACAAAACTAATATGTACTCTACAAGACGCTCATCCTACCCGTGTTTCTTTATGGCGCAGAAGCATGGACCCTATTAAGCACTGATGCAGCAGCCTTGAGAGTATTCGAAAAAAAATTCCACGTGAGGTCTTCGGTTTAGTGCGAGTTGGCGTTGATTTCCGTATACGATCCAACAGTGAGCTGTATGAGCTCTTCAACGACATAGACGTTGTATAGCGTATTAATATCCAGTGTCTGCACTGGCTCGGCCAAGTCGTTCGAATGGAGGAGGAAGCTCCGGCTAGACGAGTATTTGATGCAGGGATCTGCAGAAGTCGGCGAAGAGGACGACCTTGTATCCGTTGCTCTGACATCGATTGGTGTGACTAACTGGCGTAGACGCGCAATCCGTTAATCGGGTTGTTATGGCCAATTAAGTAAGTAATAATTTTTTTTATTTCGTTTTATTCGTGATATTTTAACGGGGTTCAAACAAACGGGACTCGCGTCTAAGAAGTCAATACACTACCTACTAGACTAGTTGTTTAGGATTTAGTCCAAAACTATGTAACCAAATCTGTTTTGAAAACTTTATCATTGTAGTTGTTGATATAAAGTCAAACCCTACTTTGTGTTATAACCAACGTTACCAAAACATGCTCTAATAAAATCAATGCAAGTGGGAACGCTCTCTTCATATTTGTATACAAGACTGATAGAACGATGTACGAAACAAGTGTGATTGCAACTTAACATTCAAGCCGGCAATTGTGGTTATAAAAGTTTACCAAACACTAAACACTGATTGGGTACCGTTATAAAATAGAAAAATTACAAAATATTGTTGCTGAGTTGTTGCATCAATCAAATCTGTTCGTTGAATGTTAAACTTGAGCATTTAAATGGCTCCGTTCAACCTCTATTTTAACGTTCATTTCACTTTTTCTACACGAAATCAGTTGTTGTGTTGCCGATCGTTAATAGCAGTTTTACTCTTTTTTTGCTTTTTTTTCTCTGAGATATTTTATTTTGTTTTTGTAGTGTAAAATAAAATAAAATTAAAAATACTTTTTTTTTATTTTTTTATTATTTTCTTCTCGTTTTTCTATTTTGTTTTGATACTCATGGGGCGATAGCAATTGCCACGTGAATTTCAAAATAACAATTTTTTTTATTGCTCCGTTAATTAACAAAACAATGTAAGTACATACATACATATATCTTCTGATACTATTGTATAATCAAATTCAATACACATACAAAAATATCTGTGTTTGTTTGTTTGGGGGCCTAAACCGCACCACTTGTTTTCACTGAAAATTTCACAAAATATTACAACTGATAGTTCAAAGGGAACGCAGGCATATCTCTGTAAAAAGTGGAATACACAGTAATTGTCACGAGATAGTGTGAACGGTACAATACAGCCATAACAATAAAATACTTATTAGCATTGACTTAAAAGCTATTACAGCTAGTGCCGTTTAATCCAGAGGATTACAACCCTTCGGTCAGGATTACGACACAGCTTCTCACACCACATAAGTAATGCGAGTTAATTTTATACATGAGTTGGCGGACCTACCGAACGACAGATTTTTGAGAAGCTTTTCATAGAAATTTTATTTACTCTCAGATTTTTTATATTTTCATTTTGATGTCTGAGCTGGGATGCGAACTCAGGCTTTACGTCTAATAAACCAACACACTACCTTCTAGACTACCAGGACTATTTACCAAATATGGCCTCTATAAATCGTGAAAAATTTATAAAATTGCAGTTTTCTGACCTATTTGGTTGAATAGCTATTGAATCAACGATTCAAAAACAGTTTTCGTATTCCACTCGCACGCAAAAATGAGTGTGAAAAATTCGACTCGCACGCAAAAAATGGTGTGAAAAAATTTAGTACGTGTGCCACATCGATTTTTGCATGTGTGTTGAATTTTTTCACACCGTTTTTTGCGTTCAAACATTTTTTTAAAATTCTCAAGAAGACAGCCCTCCAGCCCAATAGGTCAGAAAACTGTACCTTTTTAAATTTTATCGAATTTTTCACGATTTATAGAGGACTTATTTGTTAATAATATTTGATTTTTCAACTTAAATATCTCCAAAAGACAAATTGTTATTTTCATAAATTTTCGTTTTTTGTAAAGTTCAAAGGTTTAGCTTCGACTTCCTTTCATTTTTTCTCTAATTTTTCTCTATATTTGCGATTTTTAAGCGATTTTCTTTCCTATCTTTCCAAATTTTTTTAGTTATGTTAAGTTAACATAACTACTAAGTTAACATAACTGCTAACATAACATTAAGTTAACAGTGTCTGTTAACATAACATTAAGTTAACAGTATCCGTTAACATAACATTAAGTTAACAGTATCTGTTAACATAACATTAAGTTAACAGTATCTGTTCACATAACATTAAGTTAACAGTATCTGTTCACATAACATTAAGTTAACAGTGTCTGTTAACATAACATTAAGTGAACATTGTCTGTTAACATAACATTAAGTTAACAGTATCTGTTCACATAACATTAAGTTAACAGTATCTGTTAATATAACATTAAGTTAACAGTATCTGTTAACATAACATTAAGTTAACAGTATCTGTTCACATAACATTAAGTTAACAGTATCTGTTCACATAACATTAAGTTAACAGTGTCTGTTAACATAATATTAAGTTAACAGTGTCTGTTAACATAACATTAAGTTAAAAGTGTTTATTAACATAACATTTACTGTAAAAAAAGAATATAACTTGCATGGCGAACTTCACACACATTTTTGTATATTGAAGACCAGTGAGAAGAAAATGTTTTTCTCCTTCTCTTGATGTTGCAGTGTTCACTGTATTGTTGTTAGAATAGCGAAGCACCCTGACTAAGTATATTATAAATCGCATGTCATTGTAAAATAAAATGCTTCTATTAAAATGTGTTAATTTTTCCATTTTTTTTTTTTTTATTGTTAATTTGAAACGAGAAAGTAATTAATTTTCTTTAAGTTGACAAACATGTTTTAATGCATTTTTTCCTCGAAATTTGTTTTTATTTATATGAAAAGTTGTTTATAGAATAAACGTGCCAATTAACTTGCATAGATTTCTAATATTTTTAATAAAAACAAGCAATTTTCAATTTATTTACACCTGCTCAGCTGGGAAGACTCGTTTAATAAAACTGAAAAAAAGTTATCGAATAAAAAGGAAGTCGTATAAATAAATAAAAACAGAGACACTCTGAGGCGTCAAAAAGTTGTTCGCTTTGTTTAAAAATAAAGAACACAATTTAATTGATGATACCGTACGCTGTCAGTATTATTATACAATAATTTTTCTAAAAAAAAACCCCAACTACACTGAAAGTAATACACTGAAAGTAATACCCACAACCCTATTGATGTATTATTTGCTCTACTCAATTTGCCCTCGTCTGACCTTCTATCGAACCAAAGGACTAAGATGATGGCAGAAAGTCTAATTCCAGTTAAAACCTACCCCAACCTGGACTATAGACATGCTGCAATTATCGGACAACATAGACTCATCCAGGTCGATTGCAAGGTCCCTTATAATTCTCTCAATAAGACACTAGTATTCCAATTAGGGATTACTGTCTTGTTCTGAAGACCAGCTTATACCTAAAGGTACAGAACTAAACTATAATATGGGCTGCTTGACTACTGTAGAATTTTCCACATGCAGATTATGGCCGTTTTAAAAGCGGCACAATGCCTGTTGGGTGGTGAGAGTTTCCCTGAAAATTTCCCAACAAAATTTCGGATCGGTATTTCTTATACAAGTTGCAGGGAGTAGAGTGGAGCTTACAATATTTAACAGGTTACAGCTCATAGGCATTTTGGGTGGCGCACTTAGACCAGGTATTCTCCACTCATTTTACTGGAAGGATCAATTTCATTGGAAGCAAAATACTATGTGCAATATTGCTAAACTTGTATGGATAAAGAAAAAACTGATTGTCTTCTGCCGTTAAATCAAATTGTCGTAATAGACAATACTTATACGTTTGGATTTTCCCCAAATGTCTTCTGCAACAGCTATGGTTACAGAAATAATATCTTTCAGGTCAGTTATCAGTGCAGAAGTGTATGTTCTCGAAACATCAAAAAAAATACAAAAAGTATTTTTTCGGCGATTTCTTCTCTTTCTCTTCTTGTTTCTCAAAAATCTGTCGTTGGGAGTCGAGTTTAAAACTGTAGGTCCCGCCACTTCTGTATAAAATTAACACACACAACATAAGTAGCGTGAGAAACTGCGGGCTTCTTTGGGACGTTTGCTGTAGACTGTCTAATGGTGAAGGTATAGCACTGACCATTTTACAGTCACCAGCAGCAACTCGTTTCCTTACCGTTCGCATCTCTCCTTTTTCTACCTTTCCTAAGCCTGCACAATGCACTGTATGAGTAGGGGTCATCCCCAGAGTGCTGGTTTAAACAAAAAAAATCTTTGACGGACCTGTCCAATATAAAGTTTATAGGAATAGGAAAATTTTTCTGAAATGGAGTTGGCTTCTTTAGGGAACTTTGGATTTGTTGTTAATTGTAGTATCACAATGGGTGATTTCCTTTCAGTGTACTTGGCAGTTCTTTGGATAGTTTGCAATATTGAGTAGAGTGACATACAACAAACAAACAGACATGACATCTAGCAAAATATCTCCTTCAGTTGGATTCCAAAACCCCAACTCAGGTATCTAGACGTTAGAGTCTTCAGCTATTAAAATCTTTTACCTTCCCTAACAATCCACAACAACTAGGTCGTCTAATGTTCATTAAAATTTGCCTGTAGAATACCTTGGCATAATATTATTCTGCCTAAACTTACATGAGCGAAATTATTTTTTTTTTGCAACAGAATTCATTTAATTGACTACCTAACAGACAATTGGAATCAGTTGTTCAATCCGGCGAGACTTTAGTTTTGTATAACCAAACCTCGGCTCAATCTAGTATTACTTCTAAATTCGTACTTGTGTATATGCATTTTTATATACCCTGTACATTGTAATTGAGTTGTGTTCAGACTACACCTGAAAATTACACAATTTTTTTTATTTTTTGTTTACATATGAATCTTCTTAATTAGTTCAGTTGTTGAGATGCAATATCACAAATACGGTCATAAAATTTTAAATAATTGTGCTAAAAACATTTTTATAATTAAGTAGGGTCTTAAATGCGTTGACACTTTTTTGTTTTTACTTTTAGTTTTATTTTTTATTTTTATAGCCTTATTTATAGTTTAATGCACCGCAATTTTAAACTAAAAACATCAGTTTAAAAGCCATGAAGTCCATCTCATTTTGAACTTGATGTATGCAAGTGTGTGTCTCAATTACATGGCCATACATAAAAAGAAATTAATTTTTTTTTGTTATTTTAATTAAATACAGTATTACCAATATAATATGAATAGGTATGATTTATATGTATGCGAGAATTCACTGAGTCCAAGAAAATAGAATTTCAAAAAATATTACTATCGCATAACAATTTAAAAATATGTGTTTGAAGTTAAATTCTTTTTTACATTCTTTTTGTTTTTTAGATAAATGCTAAGTTAAGTTAACAGAATTTTAAGTTAACAGACACTGTTAAAATAACATAATTAAAAAATTTGGAAAGGCAGGAAAGAAAATTGCTTAAAAATCGTGAAAATTGGAATAAATTAGAGAAAAAATGTAAGGAAGACGAAGCTAAACCTTTGAACTTTACAAAAAACCAAAATGTATGAAAATAACAATTTGCCTTTTGGAGATGCATAATAAAGTTGAAAAATCAAATATTTTTTTACCAAATATGCCCGCCATAAAATGGGCAAAAATCGATTAAATTTAAAAATGCGTACCATTCTTGCGTACCAATTTGTGCGTACCGTGCGTACCATTTTCGAGTTCCGTGTTCATTTTTTGCGTACCATGCGTACCAATTTTTGCGAACCGTGAGTCCCATTTTTTGCGTACCATGCGTACCATTTTTTTCACACTGTATGTACCAATTTTTGAGTACCGTGCGTACCAATTTTTGCGCACCATGCATACCACTTTTTTCACGCCGTGCGTACCATTTTTTGCGTACCGTGTGGACCATTTTTTTCACACCTTGCGTACCAATTTTTGCGTACCGTGCGTACCATTTTTTTCACATCGTGCGTACCAATTTTTCACACCGTGCGTACCAAATTTTTCACACCGTGCGTATCAATTTTTCACACCGTGCGTACCAAATTTTTTCACACCGCGCGTACCAAATTTTTTCAAACTATGCGTACCAAATTTTTTCACGATTTTTTCCAATTTTATCGCGAGCATATTTGGTAAAAAAATATTTGATTTTTCAACTTTATTATCTCCAAAATGCAAATTGTTATTTTCATACATTTTGGTTTTTTTTGTAAAGTCCAAAGGTTTAGCTTCGTCTTCCTTTCATTTTATCTCTAATTTATTCAAAATTTTCACGATTTTTAAGCAATTTACTTTCCTGTCTCTTGGCATTAGTGGCTAAATTATCAACAGAATTAGACCATTGGACTCAGCTTGGAGTAGAATTTCGCAACAAATTTTAAACAAATGTTCGATAAGTGTTTAAAATTTAATTTCGGATAAAGATGACACCGATGATTTTTTACTTATTAAAAAATATATCATTATTCATATTAAATAGTATTTTTTTTTAATTTGGTAAAAATTAGTTCACGTTATCGCGAGTTCACTGTATTTATTATTGAATAAAGCAATACAACTTAAGTGCTTTTAAAAGGAAGTGCACTAAAATGGGTTTGCCAGTAAACGAGGTTAAAACGAAGTATCTGTTATCGATAAGTAGGAACATGCTGCGTATTGGATCTCAGATTACGACCGATAACTATATGTACTCTTACTGTTATCGGTCTGGAGATCAAGATCTGTAGTCTCCCAAACCAAAAAAAAGCTGAAAGCTATTATTGAGCAAAAAGAGGGTATTATCTACATAATTGATCATTACAACCTTTCAGTCAGGTTTACGACCTAACTTCTCACGCCACTTATGTGCGTTATACATGAGTGGCGGGACCTACAGTTTAAATTTGACTCCGAACGAAAGGTTTTTGAGAAGCTTTTCATGGCAATTTTATTTACTCTCAAAATTTTTGCCGGAAATTTTCTGAGAGGAAGTCGCCGAAGAAATATTTTCGTATTTCCATTTTATCTAGATGTCTGACCTGAGATTCGAATTCGGGCCTTACGTCTAATAAGCCAACTACCTATTAGACAGTTCAAGAGGCCTAACGTTAGCAGAAAGGCTTCGTCTTGATTTGAATAGGACTGCCTTCCATTTAAAAATCTACTTCTTTAATATTTTTGTTGAATTAATTCGAGTTCCCCTTTCAGTTCTTTTAGATTGATGTCCTAACGCAAGATCTAGATCTTCAGAATGATATTGTTTGGGGACTATCCGTTCCGTTTTATTTATGTTTTGCATTCGAAGTCATGCCCGTTCAGTTTTGATGACTGAATATGCAAATATTGCTTCAGAAATGCACGGGTAAAGCTTCATTCATTAAATATTGAAATCTTGCTCAATCACGTTAATGAGTTTGCTGAAACTATAAAATATTGCATTTTGCCAAATTGGAAGCCAGTTTACTAACAAGTTCTTATTAAACATGATTCTTCTCAGATTTGTCATCGTTAGTACTCTGCTATTTGCATCCGCCAATGCCGATTTAAGCGAAGTTGTTAATTCATTTAGTACGGCTTTAAAATCCAATATGGACTTTTTGTCAGTACTTTCTGCTTCAATACTAGAGGCACCTTCGCACCTTTTGTCGCCATTCCTAAGATCAAGTCCCACGCAACCACCATCATTCTTTGGCGGACAATCTCAAGGTGACAATTTGGAAAAGGAACTTAAACTAATGGAAACTTTACTAGGAAACGTAGCCCAGCAAATGGGAGACACAGTAAAGGGACAACAATAATTAAATAAAATTACGCAGAAAAATAAAAACAATGAAAGTGTAAAGAAGCAAAGCATATAATCTCTATTGCAATGGGAAACAGTGTAATTATATTCTTTTAACGACAGCAGATGAATGAGATTTAAACAAGATTTGGCGTCAGTAAGCCATTTTAACTCATTGATATCAAACAAATGCCAATAAAAAGAATTGCTTAAAGGAGGTTTCTAGTCATGGACATGCTTAACTTGCTGTTGTAGCTCCTCTGGCACAATCACCACGAATGCCTATGCCTGTAACGCACTAGGAAGCCTTTCTGTTCTCAACTTAACTTATTAAAGAGAAATATTTTATTATTGTATTGCTGAGTGACTATGGATGGGTATTATGATTGGCGAAATTTATTTAAATCTGTGGTAATCAGTATGAAAACTAAGGCTTATTTATTCCTGCATAACAAGCACTTACGGGTTAGTAGCGCTTGAACGCTTCTTATGATATTTTCTTCTATTGGCTGTAGGGTTTTAATATAGTAGCGAGGAAGTCGAGTGATATAAAACGTATACAATGTGAAAATGGCAAAAATCGAAATCAGAATTCTTGAGGCGTAAAATTTCCATGTCGAATCTGTGTAAATTCATCAAATCCATATTTTACAAAATTCATTTTAATTTAATTTAATTTTAGTTTATCGAAACTATTTGGCCAATTTTGTACAGGTCGATCGAATTCTGAAGTCAGGCAGGCAGCTATTTTAAAGAGCAATAATCCTGACTGAAGAGTTGTAATGACCAATTACAATTACGAACGACAGATTTTTTTAAAAGCTTTTTATGGCAATTTTTACTCTCAGTGTTTTTGACAGATATTTCTTTTTTTATGACTATCCTGGAGAGTCGCCGAGGTCTATTAGGTAGTGTGTTGGTTTATTAGACGAAAGACCCCGGAATTTCTCGCCTACTATTATTACAATCTTGAACTCTATCATAATTTCAATTTTCCCTGCAAGTTTGGTTACAATTCAAACGATACCTCGTAAGTATATCCAATGAAACCTTACTCAGGCTGCTCAACACGACATAACCACCAACCTGCAGAGAAAATTATCAAAATTGAAGGATTAGCCATTGAAAAAAGAAACGAATGGCAACACCACAGATCTGCTTAACATAAAATAAGGCTTAAGGAATGTACGAGGCGCACATTGGGGTTTTTGATACCTAAAATCGGAATTAATTGGGAAATGAAATTATTGACAATCAAAAATTTTTCTCTTCTTGTTTCTCAAAAATCTATCGTTCAGAGTCGACTTTAAACTGTAGGTCCCGCCACTTCTGTATAAAATTAACACACACAACATAAGTGAGGTGAAAAACTGCCAGCTTCTCGGGGACGATTACTGTAGACTGTTTAATGGTGAAGCTATAGCACTGGTAATTTTATAGTCACTAGCAGCAACTCGTTTCCTTACCGTTCGCAACTTCCCTCTCTCTTTTCACCTTTCCTAAAAAACCTGCACAATGTACTCCATGAGTAGGGGTCTGAGCCCTGAGTGTTGGTTCTATAAAAAAAAAAATCTGCATCACTGCCTAAAAAGATGTGTCTCTAGCAAGTACCGTTACATTACTAGGTCTTTTTGAACTTTGAGTTTTTTGATGTTTTTCAATCTATCATGAAAAAACTAAATTTTCAGCGTTTGCAAAATTAATTTTCGGCAAGTTTTTAGGTAAAAATACTAAAACAAAATATGGACCCTTCAACAACAGTCGATTGAGATTATATTTCCTTCGTTGTTTTTTAAGGTTATATGGTTTTGTTATTTTTAAAAAAAATTTTTTCTAAAGGTCTAAAAATTTGCAAATTTTCTAGCATATCTGGAAAAATAGTTGTGAGTTAAGCAAATTTAAGCAAAACAAATTTTTGTCGTAAACCTAAGACACCTTATGGAATAATTGTAAAAAAGTTTTTCACTTTCTTGCACCTGATTAAAAAATATTAAAAATATATGTACAGTAGCGAGCACAAAAAATGCAACACTGTGCCATATGATCTTTAATAAGATCTGTTTCAAAATAACGGTAACTAATTTATGTATTTTCTTTTCCTGTTAATTCTTTCAATTATAAGTTTTCAAAGTAACCACAGTTTATTCCAAATTCTGCTTTAAAAAGTTAAATATTTTTGAATTAATGAAAAAAGTGCAAATTTTTAGCGAGCAAAAAAAATGCAACATAATAAAAAAATAGTTAAAGTAAGTTATTTATTTAATTATAATTGAAAATTTCTTAAATAAGTTATACAACATGTGTTTTGTAATAGAAGCAGCTCTCAGCTGACAGCAAAACTGCAATCATTAAAGCCTTAGAAGAAGGAAAATCCATGCGTGAAGTTGGACACCTCTTTGGTGTAAATCAATCAACCGTATGTCGGATTAAATCTCGATTTTCCTTGAGAAATAGTGTGGAAAGGAAACCAGGTAGTGGTAATCCTCGAAAAACTACCTCTTACCAAGACCGCCAGATGATTGCACTGGTTAAAAAAGATCCACGAAAGACCGCAGTGGACGTTGCTAATTTCGTAAATGAGCAAATGGGAGTCTCTATAGGCGTTCACACTGTTCGCCGTAGGTTGAAAGAGGCTAATTTGCATGCGAGACGACCCGCAAAGAAACCTCTCATCAGTGCAATCAATAAAAAGAAGCTCCTGGAATTTGCAAAACGTTACAAGGATTGGTCAAATGAACAATGGGCTAAAGTCTTGTGGAGCGATGAAAGCAAATTTAATTTGTTTGGCTCCGATGGGATAAATTTTGTTCGAAAACCGCCTGGATAGAGATATTCTCCAAGATATCAACTTCCAACCGTAAAACATGGCGGTGGATCAATAATGGTGTGGGGTAAGGAACGATATGTTTAAAAAAAATTATTGATTTTACGTCACGTATTTACAGGTGCGTTTTCCCGTGATGGGGTAGGTCCCTTAACTCAAATCGAAGGAAAAATGGACGCCAAGAAGTACTGTGAAATCCTTGGAGAACACATGCTTCCTCATCTGCGGGAAAAAATGCCTCCTGGTAGCATATTCCAACAGGATAACGATCCAAAGCACTCAAGTCACTTAGCTCGAAACTTTTTAAGCGACAATGATGTCAATGTTTTGGATTGGCCATCACATTCTCCCGATCTAAACCCCATAGAAAATCTATGGGAGCTATTAGATCGGGAAGCTAAGAGGCAATTAGAAGAAATTTTAAAAAGTGAATGGGAGAAAATATCCATTAACACATTAATAGCTTTAGTTGACTCTATGCCTTCTAGGTTGCAAGAAGTCATAAAAAATAAGGGCTACGCCACTAAATATTAATTTTAAGATTTTTTTTTGTAAGAATTACTATTTAATTTAAATAAACACATTAAAATTTATGCTGTTGCATTTTTATTGCTCCCATGAAATTCGCTCTCTTTTTAATAAATGACAAAATAATATATCATTAATTAAAAATATTTAATAATTTTTTATAATTTTATCTGTAGGGATTAATAACCCAAAGAAATATTTTGAACTCGTCACCATTTTTTTAAAATTATCGCACTTAAAGATAATTTTACCCAACGTTGCATTTTTTGTGCTCGCTACTGTATGTGCACCTTTATAATTGTTATCTATTAATTACTTATTTTAAATAAAGAACAACACAATGTAGTGGAAGTTTGCATTTACTTACGGATTCAAGAAGAGTTCAGAGCTAAAACTCGCCTTATCACTGATCACCTGTTGTTGGAAATTCCAATGACGGCAACACAGATCATTGTTTTTGTTTCAAAAAGCATCTTTTTCATCAGAAATTATAAAATTATATGAAAAACTGATAAGATGAATGCCTACAATTATGATTACCACATCCATTGACCTATAATTTAAAACTGAAGCATTTCGAGATTTTACTCTAGATGCCGTAAAATATTTTGTAAAATTATATCCTTGCATTATATGTCCCCAATGATACCCAAATTTCTAATCCACGGACCAGAAGTAATAAAACACTCTTTAATACCAAAAAATTAATTACGGATTCAAGAAGAGTTCAGAGCTAAAACTGGGCTTATCATTGATCGGGCAAGACGCCCGAAACAAAGATTTCAAAAATTTTAGGGAGAATTATTCTCGGAGAAGCTTTCTAGAAAAATCTAATGAAGATATTTTTAAAAGAAGATCCCTTACAGAGGCAAATCGTTTACTGATATTTGATTTAAATCTAGATAATGGTGAAGTCGATATCAGCGATGATAATAGTGATTCTTAAAACAATCAGGCAATCAATCAATTTGATAACATAATAGGTAATAATCAGATATTGCTGTTTTAATATTTATTTGTGTTTTATTTTAAGTATGATAACTTATATTATAAAAAAAACTAGCGTCAAAAAATTTCTAGTAACATATTGTCACCAAAAATGCAGAAGGGCCTTCTTACGCCCTTTTCAAAATAACTAAATAAAATGAAAACTAGTTTCATACTCAAAATGATTTATTCTAATTTGTATTAACATTTCTATGTACAATTCTAATTTTATCTGGTTGGTAGATAGTCTTTAAGAACATGACTATAAAATTTTGTCAGAACATATCGCTCCTTTATTGCAACATAGTCATATCTCAATAAAACTGGAACTTGGCAAAATGCGATTTAAGTTTTCAAGACATAAGTTACTTTTTGCTATAACTTCGGTTCAGCTTGAGATAAAAGACTGATTTTTTTTCAACATATACAGAAGTTCTAAAAGAGTAGTTTTGCCTAAGTAACTACAAATTTTTAATTTTTTGAGATATGACAATGTTGCAATAAAGGAGCGATATCTTTTGAAGCACTACATAAGAATTAATCAAAAACTCAATTTTAAATTTTTTTGATTGTTAAGTGCTTATGGATTTCAGGTCACGATTTTTATTTTTTTTTTTTATGGAATTATTTTCTTTAAGCGAAATAAATCAAAAAAAAAAGTTAAAATAAGCAACCAGGAAAACTCCCACGATTTTATTCCCATTTTAGCTATCAAAAAACCCAATGTGAGGCGGTTCAAAATATATGTGTAATCTCGAAGAACGTACAAAATATTTAGAATACTGGAGTCACCCTATATTCATTGTGACGTACAACTAAACATGTTAAAAGGTATGTAAAAATTACATAGTTCGACAAGAAAAGATGACGAGACGAGTTTCAAAAAGTTCAAAGAAGTATTGCACAACTCAAATCTAAGTAAACAGTGAAGGATATTATGCAGAATAGTGGAAAGTCGCTTTTATCAAAATGATACTCAAGCCTAGGATCGTATAAAAATCGTAGAAAAATCAAGACATACCGGTCTATACACCAAAACTATTTGAAAAGCTACTGATAACTAAATTAATGCCAATACTAACTAGATCCAAGCAGATGTATCGGAGATTTAGATTCAAAAACATAAGAATAATGTTAGTGCTAACCCAAATGGGAGTCGCCGTGGTTTAGTAGGTAGTGTGCTGGCTTATTAGACGTAAAGCCAGGGTTCGAGTCCCAGCCCAGACATCAAAAATAAAAAAAATACAAAAAGTATTTTTTCGGCGATTTCTTCTCTTTCTCTTCTTGTTTTTCAAAAAATCTGTCGTTCGGAAGCGACTTTAAACTGTAGGTCCCGCCACTTCTGCATAAATTTAACACACACAACATAAGTGGTGTGAGAAACTGCGGGCTTCTTGGGGACGATTGCTGTAGACTGTCTAATGGTGAAGGTATAGCACTGGCAATTCGTTTCCTTACCGTTCACATCTTCCCTTTCCACCTTTCCTAAAAAACCAGCACAATGCACTGCATGAGTAGGGGTCATCCCCTGAGTGCTGGCTTTATAAAAAAAAAAAAACTCAAACGTAATACTGCACCTCTTTTTTAGTATTGCAGTACTTTGGAGAACCCAATAATCGCCCGAAAGTTTGTTATTAATGAAGACGATTTCGTAAGTGATTCTCAACCGCTTTATGCCGGTGTTCCACAGGGTATATTTAAAATACGAGTATAATAACTACAAAAACCGCCTACACTAATGAAAATTATGAAGACCAAATCTGTTCATTTAATTACAAAGAATTATTTTAATCGTGAGATGAATTATTGCTTTCGTCATTATATTGTTATTATTAAGATTATTTTTAATTAACTTTAATATTTTTAAATTAATAACAATTACTTAACATTACTTGTTAGCTATAATGCTGGATGTAATTATTTATAAAATGTACATACATATGTATGTGAATTTAATAAAATTCCAATAAAAAAAAAAACCAAAAAATATTTTCTAATACATACTAGATCTAGATCTTCAGAATGATATTGTGTGGGGATCATTTGTTCCATTTTATTTATGTTTTACATTCGAAATCATGCGTGTCATATTGCTTTAGAAACGCACAGGTACGGTTCCAATCATTTAATATTGAAATCTTGCTCAGCAATCACGTTAATGCACAATCACGTTTGCTCAAACTATAAAATACGGCATTTTGTCAAATTGAAAGCCAGTTTAACAACAAGTTCTTATCAAACATGATTTTGTTTAGATTTGTCTTCATTAGTGCCTTGCTATTCGCATGCGCCAATGCCGAGTTGGACAGGTTAATTGAAGCTCTTATGAACGCTCTGAAAGACAATGTGAACTTTTGGGCAACACTTGGTACTACAGCGCTAGAGGCACCTTTGAAATTTTTGTCGCCATTCCTAGGATCGAGTCAATCTACACCACCACCAGTAATTGGCGGTCAACCTCAAGGTGGCAATATAGAAGAGCAACTCAAACTATTGCAATCTTTACTAGGAAACGCAGTGCAGCAAACGGGAAACACAGCAAAGGGACAATAATAATTAAATTAAATCACACAGCAAAATAAAAACAATGAAAGTGTAATAAAAAAGAAGCAAAACATATAATCTCTATTGCAATGGGAAACAGTGTAATTGTATTCTTTTAACGACAGCAGATGATTGCGATTTAAAAAAGATTTGACGTAAGTAAGTCATTTGGGCACTTGCTCCCACGTTTTAGCAATAAAAAGAAAACACAATGAAAAGAATCGCTTAAAGGAGGTCACGATAGAACATTAAATTTTTCTAGTCATGGCCAAGCTTAGCATGCTCCTGTTGGTGCCTGTAACAGACTAGAATGCCTTTCTGCTCTTAACTCCTCTGCTGTACATAGTTTACTTTGTAATATTTAAGAGAAATATTTTATTATTGTATTGCTGGATGACTATGGATAGGTATTATAATATGTATATCAGTATGAAAACTAAGGCTTATTTATTCCGTCATAACATGTAGTTACCGGTTAGTAGCGCTTGAACGCCTCTTGTGATATTTTCTTCTATTGGCTGTAAAATTTTAATATAGTAGCAAGAAAGGGGAGTCATGTACAATGTGAAAATGGCAAAAATAAGAATCAGAATTCCTGAGGTGTAAAATTTCCATATCGGATTAAAGTTCTAAAACTCTAAAACCTTTACTGTAGGAACAATAATTAGCTTAGCTTTTAACGAATCTGTGTGAATCTTCAAATACATATTTTATAAAATTAATTTTTTACTCAATCAAATTAAAGAACCTATTTAGTCAATTTTGTATATTGATGCCTCCATTCTATAACGTTCTAAGTACACTTAATGTTCTTGCATTCTACGTTCTCTAATTTAAATACTGAAAAAATCTACTAAAAATATACATATAATCGTATGTCCCGTGAAAACTTTGAGAGCTCATAACTCAAAATACACTTTTACGACTTAGAATGTTATAGAAGTGAGGCGTTGATATATTATTATGTTGTTTGTAGATGTTCTAAATACTACAAATTTGATACGTTTTCCTTTAAGTTAATCCAAATTTTTTTTTTCTGTTTAAACCAGCACTCAGGGGATGACCCCTACTCATGCAGTGCATTGTGCAGGTTTAGGAAAGGTAGAAAGAGGGAAGATGCGAACGGTAAGGAAACGAGTTGGTGCTGGTGACTGTAAAATGGTCAGTGCTATACCTTCACCATTAGACAGTCTACAGCAAACGTCCCAAAGAAGCCCGCAGTTTCTCACAACCACTTATGTTGTGTGTGTTAATTTTATACAGAAGTGGCGGGACCTACAGTTTTAAAGTCGACTCCGAATGACAGATTTTTGAGAAACAAAAAGAGAAAGAGAAGAAATCACCGAAAAAATACTTTTTTGTATTTTTTTATTTTTTTGATGTCTGGCCTGGGACTCGAACGTCTAATAAGCCAGCACACTACCTACTAGACCACGGCGACCCAAATCCAAATTTTCATTAGGTTTAAGGCCATTATTACAACTTGCCGTTAACTAAAAGGAGGATTTTAACGTGCAAATAACTTGTTTTTTATTATAAAGAGTGCCCAATAAGATAGAAGTGATCGTTAAGCTAAAGGGAAGATCAGCCTACCGGTAACTTCTAAAGTTAAGTTTATATTGAAATATGCCATATTATATATGTTCAATATGGCAACTTCAAATATAAACAAAATGAGCATATACAACAAATAAAACGAAGCCTGTCGTTGGCACCGCGTTTTAAAAACTTCTTTAATTGGGCAATGTTATCGACATTGATCCGACACTGCAATAGTTTTGGAAAAAGTTAACTTTATTTTATCTGTAAGTTGTAATAACGCAAATACGTTAACTTTACAGTTCCCTTTAGCTAATGGTATATTGAACTAATTGTAATAATGGCCCTTAGTGTCGCTAACTATCCGTTTAATTGGCTCTATAAAATGTTCAAACATGTATTCATTTTATTACGTAGACTAACAAATAGTCGCTGCTAACTGACTGACTTATCTATTAATTTAATTATTTATTTATTTATTGTAATCTTTTTTTTATATTTGTTTTTATAATTTATTGAAAATCCATTTTATGAAATTACACTATCCGCTGGATGACTATTTCTAGTGAAAATACATATGAAAACAATTGTGAAATATTGTAACAAAATATATACAGTGGCGCCCATATAATTAATACACTCGGAATAATTTTATTTATTTATGAAAACAGCATTCCTCTTTCAGTTCTTACACTAAAGAGAAAAATATTTAAAAAAAATGTTTTATTGTTTCACCCGTTTCATTTCTATCACGATATTTTTTTATTTTTTCTTTTTCTCATCAATATTTCGTGGGTTAACCTTTAATTTGAATATCATTTCCACATTCAAATGATGGTATTCGAGTCATACTTATAATTTCAGGTACTTATACGCATTCATATTTATTTTAATATCATACTCATTCCACTCATATTTATAGTTTGAAATACTCATTGTAATCATACTCAACAATACCCACAATGTTGTTGATTTCGACTGTCCATGACTTAACATATACACGAAGCACAAAATATGTATGATTCGAGTGCGAACACTACAATACTCACTAGAACGTTGTCTTTTTTTTCTTTTCTTTTTTGTAAATGCGCCAACAACTAAGACTGTACATTATGATTAATGATTCGAGTGATTCGAATCATTTATGAGTATTATAAGTATTTTTCTGAATTTATGAATCTGGATGAATAGGCCTATGAATTAAACATATTTCGAATATTATGGGTTTAATGTCAACGTTGTACCCATACTCATTGCGACCTGTACTTACAAATCAATGTTGAAGGAAGTACGAAGTTGATGAATTGAGTAGTTGAATTTCAATACTGTTGACTCATCATACTTAAAATTTCATGAATACTTATGAGTATTGAAAAAACGATTGCTGATCTCTGGTACCGAGAGTGGCAGAGATCGTGGTATAGCCCTCCAGCACTTTTTGATGTTTTGGGATTTTTGCCTTTCGCTCTACAAGATCTAAATCAGATTGAGATCAGGTATGATGATAATGTTCTGTTCTTCTAAGTAGTGAACTCTGCTTAGGGTTGTTGACGGTCATTTATTGGTAATATTACCATTATTTGAATTTTCGATTTTTGCCTTTTATCTTCCTTTCAACTTCAATCCACAAGTTCAATCCCTGATCTCACTTGGGGATTAAGCTGACCCCTTCAAAACATATAAGTTTTTTTCTCATAGCCGTAAGCTGTGCTTAGGGTTATTGTCGCACATGAACGCACCACATTAGAGGTGATCGATACCTCAACGCAGGGTATTAATGTATTTTGTATTGTTTGCAAACTTGTCCGATCATTCTTGAACTGGACGCCTAAATTGGTCCAATACCATGCTAAGAACAAGCACCACACACCATAATGTTTCCGCCATCATATATAACTGTTTTGATGGTACAATTAATGTGTTGGTTAACTGGACGCCGGAGTCTAGTAGTTAATGTGTTGGCTTATTCAACGTAAAAGCCAGGGTTCGGGACCCAGGCCAGACTTCGAAACAAAATACAAAAAGTATTTTTTCGGCGATCTGTTCTCAGCAGATTTCTAGCTAAAATTCTGAGAGTAAATAAAATTGCAGTGAAAAGTTTCTTATAAAAATCTGTCGGTCGGAGTCGATTTTTAACTGTAGATCCCGCCACTCACGTATAAAATTAACACACACAACATAAGTGTTGGGAGAAACTAGGTCAATAATCCTGACTAAAGGGTTGTAATGGCCAATTATGTGTGTATGTATGTTAACTGGACGCCATACATACCGTTTTCCAAATCATCCATAAAAATTATATCCGTAGCTTCACAAAAAATTTCTTTTTTTCAAAAATTCATTGATTTCTTCATATTTTATAGAGTTTTGGGGGGCTGTGGACACATTTTCTGAGGTTCGAAATGTACTAAAAAAAAATATATTTTGGCTTTAAATATATGTCCAGCACTGTATGTACACATATGTATGCAGGCATGCTTATGTTATTTTGTTATTAAAAATTGCACTATGAAACGAATTGTTTTAAGGGAAACCCAATAGAATGTTTATTCTGTTAATAGGTTAATGAGCCTATTACTAAAAGTTTTTTTTTGTTTTGTTTTTCTGTTCATATTGAAATATTCAAATGAAATTCTATTATTGAACCTTTGTTTCTATCAATAAATCTTTTTTGTTATTGTGTCTTATCAAGAATTCTTTGGAATTTTTGCGTTGTAGGATTTTCCTCATTTCAAATATTATTCAGATGTTGGGAAAACGCCGTTTTTTTAGTTTTCTAATGATTTTGTAGGAGTATAAAAACCTTCAGCTAAGTGGGGAATACAATTTAGTTTTTAAATTCATTTCACTGCATAAAGATGAAATATTTTGCGATATTGGCTATAATCTGTGTGCTATTGGCATTTGCTAGAGGTTTGTCTTGGAGATTTCTTATCGTTGGAAATGTTTGCTGAATAAATACTTTTTTTGTAGCATCTCCATTGCCTGGTGGAGGAGGAGGTGGCGGAGGCGGTGGAGGTGGACGTGGTTGTAATTGTGAACCTGGTGGTGGAGGAGGTGGTGGAGGTGGTGGTGGCGGTGGACCTGGCAATGGTCCTGGTGGTCCAGGTGGAGCTAAAGGACCAGATTGTGTGCGACCCTCTTGGATGCCACCCTGCCCCTAAATGCCATGCCCTACCTATACAATATATTTAAGAAATTAATAAAAAAAAACTATTTGTAATTCCAAATTCACATTTCTTGGTCTTAAAGGCTCTCTGTGATCAAAAATCTAGAAGGCGTGTAATTGAATAATGTTTTTAAAATTTAATTGAAGCGTTCAATGCTGACGTGTACTGCTTCTAGGTAAGCTTCATTAAATACCATTCCTCCCGAGGATCGACTAGTTTAGAGGGCCTAGTTACAAACTAGTCTAATCGAACACCTAACAAGCAGGGCACTCGACGACCCACTGCATTACTGCGTTGACTGCGGCAGCAATTTTCAGGAAACTGGCCAAAAAACCACAACTTGATTTTTTCACATTAGTAAGTACGAGATAACTCGTAGTTTGGCTCCCTAGAAGAGAACGCATTCTACGACTTATCTCGTAGTCGGCAGTCAACGCGTTAAATGGTTCATTATTTAAATAAATAAAGTAACTGCCTTGCAATGATGGCGCCGTAGTTTAGTAGGTAGTGTGTCGGCTTATTAGATGCGAAGCCATCTTCGGCGACTTCCTCTCAGTAGATTTCTGGCAAAAATTCTGAGAATAAATAAAATTGCCAAGAAATATTTTTCAAAAATCTATTGGTCGGTGTCGTCTTTAGAATATAGGTTCCGCCACTCATGTATAAAAAATTAACACACACAACATATGACTAAAGCGTTGTGATGGCCAATTCTGTATGCAAGTATGTATGTATTTAAATAAATAAAATGACTGTCTTGGAAGAGGACAAGAGCACCGTAATCCAGCTTTACAAGTTTCCCAAAGCAACATGTCCCTGATCGAAGAGGCAAAAGTTACCTTTTCGCTTCAGTGTATCATCAGCGATGATTTTGTTTCGTTCTTTCGGCATCACATCCACTTTCGCTTGACAGAAGGCTAAGTACGATGAAATTTTTTAAAGGTGATAAGAAAAACTGATATGCAACACTTGCTTAAAATTTAAAATCGTATGCATTATTATATTTTTATTTATTGGATGAAAGTATGAAAGTTAAGGCCGGAATTTACCTTTCAGTTCTACAATTCAGAAAGAACTCTGATTATCATAAAATCATACCAACGGTTATGCAGACTTCGTGCCCTAGACTATTGAACCTTATAATCAACATAGTTGTGGGGAGACCTATTTGGATAGTTGTTGTTTCATTATTAATATAAGACTACCAGTTATAAACGTACAGGTTCTAAGAATGGAAATGAAATACTTTGCGTAAACTGAACTCCCAATTGATTTTCTTTCTAATTGAGTTTTTGCAAGAGTTGTAGTAAAAGTATCCAATTTGTGGCATGTGTAACAAATTATCGGCATTAAAGTTATCATCTGCTAGTACATTTTAACACCAGATATTTAAACCAATTTGAAAATTACGCCCGTTCAGCATCATCCGAGAACAAGTGCCTCTACTACCAACAAGAGACCAAACATACTATCTACTAGATCATTAGATTACCTTACCTAATATGCTGTAAAATGAAACACATGGAATATGTAGCAATACAATTCCTAAAAACAGTTTATTTAACTCCTTAAATATTCTTCAACAAATCGAGATCATTTCGTATTGTTATTAGTGAATGCTATTAAATTATTTTTTTGGGTGTATAATTTGTTTGATTTGAAAACTTTATAAAAGCAACTTGAGCCCCCTTCTGGGAAGCAACTAAATGCAGTTTTACTCTCTGATGTTCGTGTTCTATGTGTGTAAAAAACCGAAAATATTTGGCCCACGGGTGCTATTGATTTACACGATTAGTGACAATTTGGTGTCCACAACTTCCACAATATTTGTAAACAATCTTATCCCGGATAAAATAATATTGTGTTCAACTGTATAATTTCAGGCGTTGCTATTAAGTAATCAACAATTAAAAAAATTTATTTACACATTTAAAATCACAAGAATATTTAAATAAATAAATACTAATTAATTACAAAAATATTTTAATTTTAAGCATCTATGACATCATCTGTACTACTTATTTAACATTAAACGAAACCCAAGTTTAACGGCAAGTTATAAGAATGGCCCTTAGGCTATCTTTAGCTAGAGGGAACTGTGTTTTTCTAACACAGTGGTAGCAATGGACTTTGTTTTTTTTTTTGTTTTTTGTTGTATTGGGTGATTTTTTAAGAGCTATAGGAAAATTTAAAAAAAAATCCATAAAATTCTGAAAATTGCATGAAATCTTTATTTGAATCGATAGTACTCTTTCCAACATTTCGACCGGTATCTCACGAATAAATGCTTCAATGTTGTCTTCAAATGCGTCAATTAAAGCGGGCTTATCTGTATAGACATGAGCTTTAGCATAGCCTCACAATAAATAATCTAAAGGCGTTAAATCGCACGATCTAGGAGGCTAATTGTCCGGTCCCGAACGTGAAAAATATATTAACCGAACTCGCCTCTCTATAAGTCCATAGCTACGCATGCTGTGTAGCGTGTGGCACCGTCTTATTGAAATCACATGTCATGCAAGTCAAGCTCTTACATTTTGGGCAAAAAAAGTTGGATATCATCTCACGGTAGCGCTCATCATTCACAATTACGTAACGATTCTTAGTATCTTTGAAGAAGTACGGTCCAATGATGCCACCAGCCCATATACCGCACGAAACTGAATGCATTGGAAACTTTTTCAATGCTTCTGGCTGATCTTCACTCCAAAATCGTATTCTGCTTATTTACGTATCCAATGACCCAAAAATTAGCTTCATCGCTGGATACAATTTTTCGATAAAGAAGTGGATCTTCGGCCAACTTTCCAAAAGCCCATTCACCAAAAATTCTGCGTTACGGTAGGTCGTTTGGCTTCAATACTTGCATCAGCTGTATTTTAAAAGGCTTCACACCTAAATCCTTCCGCATAATTTTCATCTGTTGAGTAGCAGAGGCCCAATTCCTGCGAACGGCGACGAATCGATAATTGATGGTCATCATTAACTCTGGCCGAGACAGCTGTGACATTTTCTTCAGTTCGCACTCTATATAAGCATGTTAGTGGTTTAATGTCCAACAATGTAAATTTGGTGCGCCCGAATAGCCGCTTCAGTGGATCAATTAAACTGACCATAAAATGGAAGAACCGCGCAATGAACTTTCTTAACAGAGCATGCATTTTGATAATAAAATTCAATGATTTGCAAGCGTTGCTCGTTTGTAAAACGATTCATGGTTAAATTATAGATCAAACTGAAGATGTTTGAGAGTGAAACAAAACATGAAACGTGCGTGAGCTCTTTAAACCTGTGTTGTCATAGAACTAGTGTTAAAATGAAGTACGATGCCAATATAACATACCGAAAGAGGATTCCATAACTCATGTTTTAAGTGGATATAAAGTTACAAAAATAACGAAATATATCGAGAACAATTTAGAATGTGGCACATCTACTTCATTGGAAAAGCACCATTGAAGAACCCCATAAGCATTCAGGACCTGCCTAGTATCTTAACTGTCAAAAATTTGGACAATACTTTTCAGAAGATATGCAATACCTGTGACGATTTACGTATTTGTCAAACGATCTACATTACAAAAGACAAGTGGTGCCACCATATAGACTGTAAATACCACTTCAATTAATTTTCCTGCAATATGTATGTCGTATGCTGGTGCCGTGTAAAATAATACTGTGTGAGATATCAAAAAATCGATTCAAAGAAGAGCCCAAACGTATTTAAGTCATCTTGAAGCCACTATTGAAGAATTTGTACAACTTTGTACAGTTTTGACGATTGAATATGCAAATATTGCTTTAGAAATGCACGGGTAAAGCTTCATTCATTAAATATTGAAATCTTGCGCAATCACGTTTGATGAAACTATAAAATATTACATTTTGCCAAATTGAAAGCAAGTTTACTAACAAGTTCCTATCGAACATGATTCTGTTCAGATTTGTCATCGTTAGTGCTTTGCTATTTGCTTCCGTCAATGCCGATTTAGGCGAAGTTGTTAATTCATTTAATACGGCTTTAAAATCCAATGTGGACTTTTGGGCAACCCTTGCTAAGTCAATAATAGAGGCACCCATTAAAATCTTATCGAGTATTTTTCAAACACTAGCGTCATTTGGCGGACAATCTCAGGGTGACAATGTCGATGACGAAATCAAAGAATTGCAATCTTTCCTAGCATATGAAGCAAAGGAAATGGAAGACGCAAAAAAGGTAATACGAATGGCAGAGCAGATTTAAATTAAACTCTACATAAGAAAAAAAAAAATTGAAGTATAATAATAAAAAATATACAAAAAAGTTGAAACTAATCTAATGCAAAGCAGTAAAATTAGTATACAATTTGCTATATTCTTTAATGGAGCACAATATGACTTAAAATTTTCCGGGTCATGGGCACACTGAACATGCTCCTGTAGCTCCTCCGATAGCTAACACTTAAATGCGTTTCTGCTCTTAACTATTCTGCTATAGTTTGATTTATAATATTTAAGAAAAACATTTTATTATAGAAGTCGCCGTAGTCTAGTAGGTAGTGTGTTGGCTTATTAGACGTTAAGCCCGGGTTCGTATCCCAGTTCAGGCAACAAAATTAAATATGAAAAAAAACTATTTCTTTGACGATTTTCTCTCAGCAGATTTCTGGCAACAAAAATCTCAAAAATCTGTCTTTCGGAGTCGACGTTAAAATGTAGGTTCCGCCTCTTTATACGTGGGTGGTGAAAAAAGCTAGTCCGTAATCCTAACTGAATGGTTGTAATTGCCAATTATGCACATACATATGTACATATCGACGCCTCCATTCTATAACGTTCTAAGAATACTTAGAACGTTTTGATTGTTCTTGCATTTTTTAATTCTAACTTGAATACTCTACTTGAATTCTCTAACTTGATACTGTAAAAATTTGGTTAAGATGCGCCGATCCGTTCCGAAGTTATAGGGAAAAATCTACTTAGAATACAAATAAAGTCTTATGTCGCGTGAAAACTTTTAGAGCTCATATCTCAAAACACACTTTTTCGATTTAGAATGTCATAGAACGGAGGCGTCGGTATGTATTTAGGATTTTATTCCAAAGTTTAGTCATATTCAAGAATCATAGATATTTATTTCTATTTTATCAGAAACTGAATGATACGTTAAATAATTAATAGTGCTTTGAAAGTTGAAAATAATGGGGGCTATAATCTATTTGACTTTCAGTGCCTCCGCTGTCACAACTGTTGCCAATGATTTCCACTATCGCCGTGGCCACCACTGTCTCCACTATCACCATGATCGCCACTATCCCCGTGATCTCCACTATCACCATGATCGCCACTATCCCCGTGACCTCCACTACCGCCAGTACCACCTCTACCTCCATAACCACCTCTGCCGCCATAACCACCACTACTGCCATATCCGCCATAACCGCCATATCCGCCATAACCGCCATATCCTCCATAACCGCCATGTCCTCCATAATCGCCATATCCACCATAACTACCGCTAACAGCACAATCACCCCGCGTTCTTAATAGCGAGTTTCCTGTAGTAAAATGTCTATTTTAGTTTTTCTTTTTAATTGATTTGGTAAATTAAAATGCTCTACCATGAAAGAAGATCACCGCGAACATAAATAAAATCCAAGCGATTTTAAATTTCATGCTTACTTTAAAGGTTAAACTAATCGACTATCGAAAGCTGATTGCATTTAATCTACAGAATGTACTTTAGAGTAGGTACCTAGCATAAGACATTTCTTTGTTGTTTTGTTTTTAAGATTTTCTATAAATAAATTGCTTTTAATTAATTATTCTCACAATAAAAGGCATTGTCATGCGCAAACTTAAAAATTAATTAACAAAGATTACCAGAATTGCTAAGTAAACTTTGCTTTAAAAGAAATGATTTATGCACTCACTGTACAAACAGTAGAAATACGAGCAGGAGAAAGCGAAGCCTCTAATCAGATTTGAATCCTAAACAAAGGAACATTGTTTCAATAATCGCATCTTTCATTCGTTTTAATAGACTGCAAACAGTAGGAAAGAGTACATACCCCTCATGGCGTACGTATGCGGCACATTTCAAAACATAGCTCGAGACCAAGATCAGTTGTTTAGTAAATGACAGTATAAGAGAGGTACGCGTTCGCTTTTAATTTCCCCAGGAAGATGTAGAGCAAAAATTAAAAATACTTTTATGAAAAGGAAAATCAAATGGAAAATCTTTATTAAAAAACCCATGGCGGGTCAAAAAGGGAGAATTATTCGAATGCACAAATTGCGTTGCAGAATTTTCTTCTTGTCACTGAATGTAAGGCATGTTATCGATACAATAAACCTAGTACACCTGAAAAGGATATAAAACTGCGCTTAGATTAATCCACAAAATATGTTAATTTGCCAGTAACATACATTGAGAGCCAAAAGTGAGTAAACACCACTGAAATAATTCATTTTCTTAGGATAGTCGAATAAATTTCCAAAATTAAAAATGTTTATTTATCTACCTCTAATATATAAAATTCTCGTGTCACGGTGTTAGTGGTTAAACTCCTCCGAAATAGATCGAACGATTTACATGAAATTTTGTGTGCATATCGGTTAGGTCTGAGAATCGGGCTACATCTATTTTTCATATCCATAAATGTTAAGAGGGCATGGCAAATAGTTAAAGTTGAATCGTAAACCAATAAAATTTGATGAGTAAGTTCATAGAGCCAATATCGACAATCCCACGAAAAACTGGCGTGACCATCTTCCCCCCTTAAGTGATATCTACACCTCTTAAACTACTGAACTGATTTTAACCACTATTTTTTTGATTCGAAAGCTTATCAGATTTAGATAGTTTAAAACAAAATTCGATATACCGAAAAGAAGGTGAGGCAAACCTTTAAAATTTAATATTTAAGGCTATAATGATCGTAATAGAATGCAATTTGGTGGGCAAGTTCGTAGAGTCGATATCGACAAACTTACCAAATATTGGCGCGTCATCCTTCCCTATTAAGAGATATCTATAAGTCGGCTAATTCGATGGTTTATAACTACATAAATATGTACATATAACATGTATGCCTGTTAGTTTTTGTTTTGGACCGAGTACAATAATTACAACTTCGTCAACGCTACCCATGATTCGGATCTATTCTTGTTATTCTTTATATACCTCACCTAAATAACATAACGACTTCGTTTAAATTTTGGACTAGATAGATCTGCTTACCGTAAAACACATATGGTTTATATTTCAAGAACTACTCAGAGGGGATGGTATACCGTATTACAATAAATTTAATTAAATTTTCACAATTTTGGGCGGAACGAAGTTCGCTGTGTTAACTAATTACTTATAAATTTTTTTTTTTTATGTAAAACTAGTACTCAGAGGATGGTCCCTACTCATGCAGTGCATTGTGCAAGTTTTTAGGAAAAGTGGAAAGAGGTAAGATGCGAACGGCAAGGAAATGAGTTGCTGCTAAGTGACTATAAAATGGCCAGTGCTCTGCCTTCACCATTAGACAGTCTACAGCAATCGTCCCCAAGAAGTCCGCAGTTTCTAACACTACTTATGTTGTGTGTGTTAATTTTATACATAAGTGGCGGGACCTACAGTTTAAAGCTGAAAAACAAGCTGACCTTTTCTTGGCAATTTTATTTGCTCTCAGAGTTTTTGCCAGAAATCTGCAGAGAAGAAATCGCCGAAAAAATACTTTTGTATTTTTTATTTTGATGCCTGGCCTGGGACTCGAACCCTGACTTTACGTCTAATAAGCCAGCACACTACCTATTAGACCACGGCGATCCCTAAACAACAAACAAAATTACATATTGTTGCGTTACAAATATATTTTTTATAATAGAAAATTTAAAATTATAGTGGGTGTCGACTCATTTATGGCACTCAGTGTATGTATATACATAATTACTCATTACAACCATCCAGTCAGGAATACGACCAACTGCTCACATCATTTATGTTGATTCCTAACGAAAAATTTTTGAGAAACTTTTTCATGGCAATTTTATTAACTCTCAGACTTCTTGCTAGAAATCTACTGGGAGAAAGTCGCCAAAGAAATATTTTTTCTTTATATTTCGGTTTGTTGGAATATTGGGGACAGAAATCACATAAAATCTGCTATTTTGTTTGAAAAATCGTTTAGAAAAAGTTTTTATCACCAAAGGACATCAAACCCGTTTTTAGAAATTAATTTCGAAGCACTAAATTTAAAAGTCATACATTAATAGATGATAACTGTGTCTAGCTGACAAGAATAGGAAAACCAATTAACTTATATTTGCACCCCGCAAGGAGATGGGCAGGGACAAAGAAAGTGCATAACGGACTCCTCTTTCTCAGTGCAACTGCAACCAGGGCAGAAGTCATTAAATGGGAACTGCACATTTCCGCATATTTTCCCATAATATAAAGACCTTTAAACATGGTCACAGTGATTGAGATGTTATAATGACTAAGCCCGAGTAACTGCTTAGGCCAAGTGAGTCGAGCAGTGGATCCCGACTCAGGATTTGTCGACGTCCCGGAAGAATTTCCGCGTAATGGGCTACGTGACCGAGATAAGTGGCATAACCAAATCGATTGAAAATATTAGTTATACTCTACAGAGTTTACAGAGATTGTTTCCAATATCGTTAATGAATTTAACATTTTCAAAAGAATTTCAAAAGTTTAGAAAATTAAATTCATTTACGTAAGTAGAACGGGGCAAATATATTTCCTAAATTAAAAACAAATCGTTTCTCAATTAGTTACCTTTGGAATAAATACTTGAAACAATGGGCAAAAAAATGGCCCATTACTCTCAATGCCTAGAATGAGTGAAATTACTCTGGAATTGTAAGGATAAAAGACTTGAGTGAGTTGGTCTTCAAATTATTTTATGAAATGAATTTTGCAGGTGAAGGCACTCTTATTTACAAACATTAATATTAGCGTTGTACCCACCCATGTTTTAGAAAAAAAAACTCCCCGAGTTTACTTAGAATTTCAATTTTAAACGGTGAAATTAATTTGTTTTGGACTTTGTCATTTGCTATACCCTATTCGTTTTGGTACATTTGTTTTGGAACAAATCATAAACAATAATTAGCAAAAAAAAAAAGATAAGAAATATTAAGTGAAAAACGAAAAACTATAATAAATTGTATGTATTTGAACAAATTGATATTCAGTTTGCATTTGAGTTCCTTTCAAACATAATGCTTTATAAGCTTGTCATCTTTTGTGCTCTGCTGTTTGCATCTGCAGACGCCAGTTTAAGAGAGGTTATTGACTCATTAAACAAAGCTTTAAAGTCCGATGTGGATCTTGCATTGGAAGTTGGCAAACACGCACTAGGTGTATAAGGATAACCAGGCAGTAATATTTTTCAAACTGTGCCCGTTTTACCAGCACACAATGCAGAAAACAGTGGAGTCTTTAAAAAAAATTGTGTAATAGAATTAAAATTTGAAATGATTTAAATGTTAATAAGAAAATTGATGTGAATTTTATATTTATATGTACGGAATAATTGAAAGTAATTTATTCATGTTTTAAGATATTTTCTGAAATTCAAAAAAATAAAAATTTTCAAAAACTTTTCAATCCGAAATACAACTCTGATTGTAAGGAATTTTATAATGCGCAAAAAAAATAAAATAAAATTAATAAAGAGTAAGTAAGTGGAGTATTGTTCAAGGATAAATGATACTTAATAGGTTGAGAAGAATCTCGGTAAATTTCTTTTACATCAGATCAGATAGTCAACCTTAGGTTAGGTTAAGAGGATGTGTACCTGTCAACTGTGACAAGTACAGTACCCGGAGGTCGAATTGACCCATTATACAATGTCCTTATCGTCTCACACCACTCGTATTGTGTGTATTAATTTTATACATGAGTGGCGTGAACTACAATTTAAAGTCGACTCCGAACGAATGATTTTTTGAGAAGCTTTTCATGGTAATTTTTAGTCTCAGAGTTTTTGCCAGGAATCTGCTCAGAGGCAGTTACAGAAGAAATATTTTTTCTTCATATTTCATTTTGATGTCTGAGTTGGGATACGAATCCGGGCTTTACGTATAATTAGCCAGCATACTACCTACTAGACCACGGCGAGCTCCTAGTCAACCTTAAACGTTATACAAATTCTCAAGACATTTAAGAACAACTTTAAAGTCATAGTAAATGTAAATCAAATGGAATTTAACAGTTGACGATAAAAATGTAAAAATTATTTCCATTATTTTGCATTTTCTAAATATAATTTATCAGTTAACGTAGGTTGAATTATCACTCTTTAGTTTGTTCATAAAGTTGTCCTAGTATAGTAGGGCAGTGTGTTGGCTTATTTACACGAGAGCTGAAAGTAGTGTTCTGCCAAAATCTCTGATACTATAACATAATTAGCCATCAAAAGTTTTTCAAATCAGTAGTACGGTGTCTATATTAAACAGTAAGTGCCACCATTTATGCATAAAGTTAACACACTCAATATGAATAGTGTAAGAAATTTGATTGTAATCTTGGCTAAAGGGTTCTAATGACTAATCATTAACTTAGATATGCGCCTGTTGTTGCCACCGTCTTATGGCCTACTGATATTCATGCAACATAATTTATATTCAGAAACTATATAATCAAAAAAAATAATTTTTTAAACTTTAGGGACCCGTCACTTATGTATGAAAATTAACGTACACACACATAAGCGGCGTAAGAAACTAGGTTGTAATCCTAACTTAAGGATTGTAATAACCAATTATGTATCTATGTATGTATGTATGCCAGAATTTCAAAATTTTCATTATTAGGTAAGGCATTTGCGTAAGCCTTTAAGTAGTAATACACGTTTGTTCCTAACAACTGCAGCCATAGAGCAAATTAGAAACTTTACAGAATATAAAGTAATTTCGATAAAACAAACAAATTCAATAAGAAAAAATGCGACAATAGCGACAAACAACGATGAAAATGCAATAAAAAATTTATATATGATAAGCACGTAAAACTTCTGGAATTTATTGAAAATATTGCTGTGTAGATGAAAAAACATTTTAACCGACAAACAGACAACAACAAAATACATACACCATACGGTACACAGAGTTACATGTTAGTTACACGTCAGAGTTAAACATGCATACATAAATAGAGCGAAGGGCGACTGTATTATCAATTAAATAAATCAATAAATAACAACAAATAAAAGAAAAAAATTGTTTTTATTGCAAATTACAAACCACGAATCCACAGACAATAATTGTTTTTTAAAATGGCTATCGTTTTTAACATTACCTCTAATAGAAAAATATACAATAAAATCTCCATGCAGAGCCAAGATGATGGAACTGAAGATTACGACATGTGAATGATTTTATGATTGTAATGGTTTTCTAGTGTGATGGCTTATTAGACATGAGGCTGCGGTTCAAACCCCACATCAGACATCTCCTACTAAACGAAATATAACAAAATATTTCTTCGGTGTTTTTCTCTCAGCAGATTTCTGGTAAAAACTTTGAGAGTAAATAAAATTGCCATGAAAAGTTTCTCAAAAATCTGTCGTTGGGAATCGTCATTAAACTATAGGCCCAGCCAGTCATGTATAAAAATTAACGAACACAACATAATTGGTGTTAAGGACTAGGTCGTAATGACCAATTATATATATATTTATGGTTTCTTAGTCTATATGTTCCGTTTACACAACTCTTTAATATCAAACGACTAGCGTAAGAAAATGATTCGTAAGATGTATAGAATTACAAAATAAGTAAGGGAGTTGGTAGTCGGTCTTGTCCATTTATGTCATATTTTACACCACAATGTTTTTTACTAGTTTTTTTTTTGTTTTTTTGTCAAATTGCAAACCTTGAGAAATTTTCAAGTTCAAATAAGTCACACTTCTATAATAATTAAAACAATTCACTCCCTCGATTAACGCTTTAAAGAACAAAGAGGATATTTCGTTGTTGTTCATTGTGTTTATTTGATTTTATTTTCAATGTTATGAAATATGCAAACGATAACTTCCTTTAAAGGTATTATAAGCAAATGAAGAGATACATTTCTGTTCTTAAAGTTGGAACAACAAAGCTAATATTCGAAATCTTTCTGCTCTTCAACAAAAAAAACTACGTCTAGTATTTAAAAAATTACGTATTTCGACGTTAAACAAGTTTAATTATATTGCATAAATATGTACATACACTGAGCCCCATAAGTGAGTCAACAGCCGCTATAATTTCAAATTTTTTATTATAAAAAATATACTTGTAGCACAACAATAATTTTGTTTTAAGTTTTTGTTTTAACATTTTATAAGTAAATAAAAAAAAGTTTTTTATTTTCGAAAATTTATTTGACTATTGTCATTTACTTTTCTCACTATCCTAAGAAAATAAATTATTTCAGTGGTGTTTACTCACTTTTGGCGCTCAGTGTACATGTACACTCTAATGCAAAATAAAATTTAAAAAGAGGCATAAATGTATAGTAAATGAGTAGTTTTTTCCATCTAAGAAATTAACAACCCTCAGTAATTTGCACCATTTAAATTAACATTTAGTTGAGCAAAAGTTCAAAAACTTGAGTTGTAAGAAAATTAAACCAATAAAAAACACATCAACCACATCAATTAAAACATTTAATGGTTGAAACACATAATTTTCTTTTAGTTGCCCAAAAATAAATTAATTTGAAAAAAAAAAATACTTTTGATGAGTAACTTTAACGAAAACACCAATTAAGTCGTTATTATTCCACTGCAAATGATTCATTCAAAAGAGAGTACGTCTAAAATAATGATTTAACTCTTTTAAGTTCTCTTACATTATATTGTTATTTTTAGAACATTACAGTTTACTCTGGTAATACCCTACACTGCTAAAGTAGGCAAGCATCGAATGTTTTAAAATTGAAGTCACCGTAGTCTAGTAGGCCGTGTGTTGGCTTATTAGACGTAAAGCCAGGGTTCGAGTCCCAGGCCAGACATCAAAACAAAAAATACAAAAAGTATTTCTCAACAAATTTCTGGCAAAATCTTTGGGAGTAAATAAACCTACCATGAAAAGTTTCACAAAAAAAAATCTGTCGTTCGAAATCGGCTTTAAACTATAGGTCCCACCATTCATGTATAAAATTAACACACACACCATAAGTGGTGTAAGGAACTAGGCCAATAATCATGACTGTAACGACCAATTATGTATGTATGTTTAAAAATGATTATTAAAAGCATGAGTGTTGCCGGAATCTAGTGGGTAGTGTGTTAGCTTATTCGACGTGAATCCAGAGTTCAAACCCCAACAAAACGAAATATCATATAAAGAAACATATTTCTGTGGTGATTTCCTCTCAGCAGACTTCTGGCAAAAACTCTGATAGCAAATAAAATTGCCATGAAATGTTTATTAAAAAACTATCCTTCGGAATCTAACTTTAAACTGTAGGTCTCGCCTACCCACAACACGCAATACACGTGGTATGAGAAACTAGGTCGTTCTTCTGACTAAAGGATTGTAATGACCAATTATTTATGTTTGTATGTATGTTAAACTCATGCTTAATCATTCTACTATACTTTCTTTGTTCTATCCTTAAATAAAATGTTTTATTGAAATTATCCAAAATTTTTGAATTATTGTTGGTGATGACAAAATACAGTAGTTATCTAGAGACTTGACTTAAATTAGTTCTTCAAAAGTAGAGCTTGCAAAATATGTGAGTGGCGGAACATACAGTTTAAAGTCGACTCCAAACTACAGATTTTTAAGAAACTTTTCGTGGCAATTTTATTTGCTCTCAGAGTTTTTGCCAGAAATCTGCTGAGAAGAAATCGTTGAAGAAATATAAAATAATTAATATCAAACACTAGGACATTAGTGGCTATAAAAACATTATATGGCACAAGGTAAACTTAGCGTGAAACTCTAGAACACCACATTGGAATGTGGAACTAAGCACAATTAAAAAATCATTCGAAAATGATACCGAGTGTGGTCATATTAGGAGTCATCTAGTCATTTTAAGCTCCTATTTGCAACTCTTTTTTAGATTCTTATATATGCTTTTATAAATGGGTAATATCTTTGTGATACATTTGGATGTTTATTTTTAGTTGCTCATATTACATTACCAATTACTAAAAATTTACATACCTATGCCTGACAACTATTCTTAACATTTAACTGTAATTCCCTTTGTTTACCGATGAACCTTCTTTTAAATATTTGTACAATACGTTATAATATTATTAACAACTAGTCAGCCTTATACTATGTTCAGACATGCACTTTTATTAAATCAATATTCGGTTTATTGAGAACAATATTTTTAGCGGTTAGACATATAATATACGAAATGTTATTTGACAGCTGGTAAACAAAACAGCTGATTGCTTCAACAACATTGCTTTTAATTTAATCTCGAAAATTGGTGCGAAAAATATTTTTTAGGAAAAAATGGAAAACAATTTAATATTGGAAAAGGTATTGCTAATGATTAACATAAACGCCGAGCTGTTGGGGTTAATATAATTTGATAATATTGGATAGCTACAGAAAAGAAATCTTTTGCTTATGGCACTGTCGTTGTTTACATTTGAGTTGTCAAATATAAATAGAAAGTGTTCGGAAAAATGTAATATATTCACTGAACGTACTTATGACAGTGTTGTATTTGAAGTTTTATTCAATATTATAACAATTTATGAAACTATTGACCAATTATTAATTGAAATTTTATAAGAAATATTGAGATCAATAATGCCGTTTATTGCGATTTTCTCAATATAAGTGCATGTCTGTACATAGTATTAGGTCATTCTCATTTAAGTTAATTTCCAAAATTGCCAAAAGTTTCTGTCTTTGATCAATCTTACAGAAAGATTATTATGCATGATATGTAGTTAGTTCTGTTTTAGCCATAGTAGGCATATAGGTTTCTTTCTCTTGTAGGGCTCTATTCCATACAACATTATCAGTAATTATTCATTCACGCCCGAAGTAAATGAATGATACTTTTATGTAATTGTATAAGCGATATACACCCTTATAGTAGATTCTGCAATCAATTATTATTGCCTCTACAGCCGAAGAAAAAAAAAAGTTTAATTACTTGGATTGCAAGAATGTTCGAACTTATCAAAAAAGCCTGTTTTTAGTGAATCATTTTTACCAAATGCGCTAATAATAAAGTGTAATAAAATTTAAATATAATATTGACGAATTCACTCTTTTGTGTTGTGGGTTATTTTGAAAGTGCTCACACTCTCTCTCTCTCTCTCTCTCCTTCTCTCTTTCTGGTTTGTTGTGGATACAACAAGTTTCTTTACCATCACTAATCATAATACTTCGTGCATTCCATTGAGCCATTTCACACGACAACATTTGTGCTAGCGTAAAATGATTGTTTATAGGCAAGATGGGTAAAGAGAATGGTTTTTCTGTGGCGTAAAATTTCCACCAGAAAACACCCACATTTTTAAAACATCAAATGAATGCAAAAACAGTAATACATACAAAACTGTGTATACGTATACATTTCATGCCAAAGTAATATTCATCCCGTGTGATTTGAAAAGAACAAAAAATGTGCTCGTGTGAATTGACTGATTAAGTTACCCTTTATTATTTACTTTGTTTACTCGAAGAGAATAATTCTATTTGTTATTACTCTTTTTTGTTCTCTCAATATATTTCTCTTTTGTTGTTACACTCTTTCGTTGGCTTTTTGGAAATTTTCAGAACCGTCTAGTTTGCGAGTCAATGTTTATAAAATTGTTGTTTTTGTAAATGGCCAGCGTCAGTTGTTAAAAAGCCGCACAAAAGCCAAGATGAAATCATCTCATTTGTTTTTAGCCAGTATTCTAATAGCATTGAGTCACAGCACAATGTCTTCAGGTAAGACGCAATAAAATTTCACTCTGTGTGTGAAGTGAATTTTTTTTTTAATTTCACAATTAAAATTCAATTTTTGTGCCGGTAATGTGTAATAAATGTGTTGTGTGCGTGTGTGTTTCGTTTTAGCTCAAGGTCAAGGAAGTTGGGGCGGTAATGGAGGCAATGCTGGATCCTGGTCCAGTGCTAGCAGTAGCAGCAGCGGTCAACCTGGTCAACCTGGCAATACCCAATACAGTTACAGTTATGGTGGCGTAGATGCAAATGGTGTCCCATACGGCGGATACGGTGGAAATGGTGGCAGTGGCGGTTTCCATGTTAATATGACAGACGAACAGGGTCGTCAGCACACTTATAGCGGTGGACAAGGAGGTTACGGTGGACAAGGTGGTTACGGTGGTCAACCAGGTCAGCCCGGACAGCCCGGTCAACCAGGTTATACTGGTACACACACTTACACCAGTACGAATAACAACCACAACGGCCAGCGCAGCTCATCGTCATCGGCCTACACTTCAGCCTGGAGTACATTTTATGTGATCTGTTTGTTTTCGTTATTTTTATTAATTAAATCTTAAAGTACAGTTTGTATTACAGTTTAAATCACAATTTAATTTAATTCTAATTACACCTGCTAAATAACGTGACATATTACGTTTATTTTATAAGTTCTTAATTAGTATACGAGATTGTTTTTGTTGATTATTTCGTTTGAATAAATTTAAGTTAATTATGGCACACTAACGCAAACTTGTTTCAAATTATTTCATTTCGGGTGAACTGCTCAAATATGATTAGGCCATTAAATTCATGTCAACATTTCTAAATGTATAGTATAGGACATTATTCAGGAAGTCAATCGTGTTTTAACTTTAAAAAAAATTCATTCACGCATCTGTCCACCATTAAGAAAATTTATCATGAGAATTTTAATTCTCGTAATTCTCGTGCTCTGCTATTGAGGAATACCCTAAATTTTCTAGTCATTTATGAAGGTAAATTTATGTGCTCCACTGTAATACATACTCCAGCAAATAATAAAAACAAATTTATGTTCACTGTTCTAATTGTAACCGAACTATTCAAATACAGCATGAAAGTTTAAAAGTTTTGCTGCGTGTAAATTTTATATTTTTTTTGTTCAAGCCTAAAGGTACTCTATCAAATTGTGTAAACCTTTAGGCAATAAGAAAAAAATTCATATTATTTGTTATTTTTTTATTTTGTTTATTTTGTTATGATGGAATTCTCGGCATCAATGTTCCTCAGGGGAGGATCATTTTCGACTTTTATACACATAGGACACGAACATCAGAAAAGTTCGTTAAAAAGAGCGTAAAGTTGCATTCAGTTCAGTTATGCAAAATTGAAATTTTGAAATGGTACTAAACTCTACCTGAAAGAGTACTTTTTTACACCAAATGGTACTTTTGTTAAAAAAAAACCTACATACATACACATTGGTCACTATTACCCTTCAATCAGAATTATGACCTAACTTCTCACATCACTTACATATTTTGTGTGTGTTAATTTTATACATGAGTGGCGGGACCTACAGTTTAAATTCGACTCCGAACGACAGATTTTTGAGAACCTATCACGACAATTTTATTTACTGTCTGAGTTTTTCCGCAGAAGGAAGTCGAACAAAACAACTAACGACTTATTCGTGTTCGATTCGCATACAAGACGAGAGCAGCTGATTTGGAAAGTAATAAAATGGAAAAGTCCCGTTTAGTCAAACGTCGAAGGAACGCAATGTAACAAACGTTCGTTTTTAGCATATGGAAAGCAATGCAAATGCTTACCGATTTTACATTACGATTCGGCAAGCATTTAGATTGTTTTTACGAATCTACGTTCCGTGGACGTTTAGCAAAGCGAGACTAAAGTCTTATTCTACCTTTAGCATTACGTAGAACATGTTCCTAATGCATTGAACATAAAATATGTAATAATAAAAACGGTATTCGAAACTTCGCGGGGGTAAAAAATTTGTGTAATTTCTTAACCGTATGTATACTTTTGTGGCTGAGTGTAAATCGTACATAATGCATAATTGGTCATTACGGCCTATCTTCGCATACTACTTATGTTCTGTGTGTTAATTTTATACATGTGGGATCCTAAAGTCGTGTAGGGACCTAAAGTCGATTCCGAAAGAAATTTTATTTGCTCTCAGAGCTTTTGCCAGAAATCTGCTGAGAGCAAGTTACCAATTTGGTATTTGGGCCTACCATGGCAGCGAAGCTATTCCGAGAGTGCATTGCACTAGTTGACATGGATTGTGGAAAGTGTGGATATTCCAGTTATTTATGGGCATCACGGTCAAAACGTGAATTTGTTCGGATTAGATTAGGTGGCGGATTCTCTTGAAAGAAGAGGTCCTACTTAGGCCAGCACTTTGGCCCACTGTGATAAGATTACTAATTCTAAATTAATTTACAACCTAAAAATAAGCAAAAAAAAAAAATATTTTTAACCCAATTTAAACCCCTAGTTTTTTTCAAACTAATCCAGTCTAGACCTTAATTATTCTGAATAATTCTTCAATATGTACGTTCGCTGCTATAAAAGGAAAGTTCCAAAATTGTGGAAAATGAGTGTCACATAAACCGAAAGATAACTTAAGAAATTTTTGTTCAAAGATCAGTGTTGCATCGAATTGTTATTGACAATAAAAAATTGATTTATTTTCAGAACTCTAAATGGAATAAATCATAGGTTAATCCGAGACAACCATCAATTTCGACGGCAAAACCATATCGATTCGGAAATAAGACAATGCTCCTTAAACCAGCAGGAACCGATAATATAGATCGCTGCCAATAACAATTCTTTAAATTGAACAAAGAATTAATCGAAACCGATCAAAAAGGGCCGCAATAAACGGTAGGGTAATTTTACAACATGACAATGCATCTACACACAACGCAAAACCAGATCAGGATACAATCAAAGCATTAGGGGATCTGCTATCTTATTCGCCGTATTCAAGGTATTGCCGAGGAATCTACAAACAGCTAGAGATATCGACGCCTTTATTCTATAACGTTCCAAGTACACTTAATGTTTTTAATGTTCTTGCATTTTTAAATTCTACGTTCTCTATCTTAAATTCTGTCACAATTAGGTTTAAATGCGCCCATCCATTCCGAAGTTATAGACAAAAATTTACTGAGAATACTTTGAGAGCATGAAAACTTTGAGAGCTCATAACTCAAAACACACTTTTTCAACTCAGAATGTTATAGAATGGAGGCGTCGATATGTGTATCTAGCAATGGCCAGTACTTTGAGTAAAAAATGTAAAATTATCACAAAAAAAAAAAACGCTCATTTCATACCGATACACCTGGTGGAATAAAATCTGGGATAGCAGTTGAAAATAAGAATTTAACATGAATTTAATTTAATTTAAGTAAAGTGAAAAGAAATTAAAAAAAAAAAAATTAAAGCGATCTTTATTGTGACACTGTATTGAGTCATCGCAAATGGGAAAATGATTAAGAGTTACGGAGGGATTGTCGAACTCAAATTTAATTGCAAGTAAACTTTTTTATGACATGTTCGAATACTTGCTATTATAATATAGTGGTAGACAGATAAATACTCTGTGCGGACAATTTTGTCACTTTTGGGCCATATGCTCTACTTTATTTTATTTAATTTTTTCTTCATCGGTATTTTCAATAATAATAAAATGAAGGAATTTTATAAGATTAATAACGAATTACATGTACGATTAACATGAATGTCCATAATCATAAATTAATTTTCTGTTTAATGACCATGTAAAATTTAACGTTAAATAGGCAACGGAGTTGCTAAATGTCCTTGTATAAACATTTCCAAGTATCCCATAAGAAGGTCCAATATTTTAAAATATATATGCATAGTTGGGTCATTACAACTCTTCAGTCAGGATTACAACATAGTTTCTCACACCACCCATCTTGTAATGTTCATTTTTGTAAAAAAATTAGCACACACAACATAAGTAGTGTGAGAAAAGTTTATAATGATGACCAATTATGTACGTATGTAATTAAAGTTTCTGTTTGAAGGGACCTATCCAATCATTACATGTCTCTATTCTGTGTACCGTGTTAGTCTAGTGGTTAGTGTGCTATGCTATTAGCGTAAGAGTTGTGGGTTCAATTCACACCAGAGATTCTGGTTTGTTACATTATACCAAGCATAATGTCAAAATAATTCAACTCCTATAATTGAATATAATTTGAAATTATATTTCGTCGTCGTAGTCTAGTAGGTAATGTGTTGGCTTTTTAGACATAAAACCCAGGTTCAAACTTTCGTTTTAAAAACAAAAACATTAAAAAAAAAATATTTCTTCGCCGATATCTTCTCAGCAGATTTCTGGCAAAAACTCTGGCAGTAAATAAAATTGCCATGAAAAGCTTCTCAAAAAATCTATTGTTCGGAATCGACATTAAACTGTAGGTCCCATCACTTATGTATGAAATTAACACACATAAGTGGTGTGAGAAGCTAGGTCGCAATCCTGACTGAAGGGTTGTAATGACCAATTAAGTATGTATGTATGTATAGAATAATATATGTTTTAACAATGTCAAGCTATAAAAATTCCAATAGAGTCCAAAAATCTAAAAGAGAAAACAAAAATATTTTTAAAATAAAAAAATTGTATTTTTCTTTGAACTGATTTTTTGTTATTCATTGTCATTGTCATGGCCGTGGTCTTTCTTATTAACTTTACATTGACCTTAAAGAAAACGAATATTTTCATTGAATTTAATTTATTAAGCATCAGCAAAATGCTTTCAGTGAGAGTTTCAAATATAAAAGCAGATTTCGTGACGATAAACAAGTCATTAAGAAATCGTTCAGCGAATCATTACTTTCATCAAAATGAGAATTTCAAGCGCAGTCATTATTTTAATAGCATTGGCTTATTTCAATGGTGCGCATAGTAAAAATGTACGTAATAATATGCCCACCCGGTTTTTGCTTTTAAACAATATTTTGTGTATTTAATTTTAGGTTAAAACATACTATGGAAATGCCATCAGAGATTCGAAAGGCTTTCGAAAACCATTCGCCAGTCCGTTGGGTAACTCGATAAGCGGAAATTTTAAACGTTCTAAACGCGATATTACTGAAAGCCTGCAGGGGTTTCAGGATTTATTGGACAAAACGAAATTTGAATGCGTGAAAGAACTGAAAATGGATACAAAACTTATGGGAAAATCTTTACTGTTCACAGAAAAACCTACCAAAAAAGAAAAGTGCTTAATGGCTTGCATGTTAAAGAAAACTAAAATGGTAAGTGAAGTGAATTGTAAGGTTTTCCTCATTTTCATTATATCGATTTCAGATGGAAAATAATTTATTGTCTTTGAAAACAATTGCACACATTGCCGGCATGTTATCCCAGGAAAATCCACTGGTTATCTCTGTTGCTGTCGCATCAGCAAACAACTGTAATGCCATGATTAGACCAACCGAACCTTGTGAAACGGCCTACCAAATCAATAAGTGTATTAGTAATGATCTGAAAGCCTATAAATTGAAACTCCATTATTAGTTTCAAATAAATTCAGATTCTATTATTTTTAATAATTTTTTATCGTATTTATACCTTCACTAGCTCTAACATTTGTCATTTTTATTTATTTTTAATTTTACAAAAATTAAAGAAAATTTTTACTCAATATGTGAAAAATATTATTTTACTTGGCCATTACAACCACTTAGTCAGGATTGCTACCTAGAGTATAACACCACCACCCATATTACATGTGGCAAAATTTTGTCCGTAAGTGGAAGGACCTACAGTTTAATATCGACTTTGAAAAATAGATTTTTGGGAAACTTTTCATGGTTATTTTTGCCAGAAATTTACTGAGAGAAGTCCTAACTGTTCGAATTGTCTGAGCTAAGGTTTGAACTGGGCACTCTTGTCTAATTAACTTTATTATTATGTTAGTTACCCTTTAAGGATGGAAGACAAATGTATGAAAATTAGCAAGTAAATAATAATGCACAGCCTGGAACACTTTTTGGATAAGATGGAAAAAGAAGAAAATTCTGGAATGTTTTCGAGGAAGTAATTCGTTTAATATATGTTATCGACAAGTTAGAACTTGTGGCTTATTAATTATTAGATTTCGGCCGATAACTATACTTTTGATACAGCCAAGGAATTTATTTATCTTGGCTCCGCCGTTACCATTAAAAATGATGTCAGTCTGAAGATCAAACGAAGGATCACTCTTACCAACAGGTGCTACTATGGTGTCAATAGACAATTGAGTACCAGAGACTTTTCTCCGGCCACAAAACTAATAAGCTACAAGGCGCTCGTCCTATTCGTGCTTTTATATGGCGCAGAGGCAGGGACCCTATTAAGCACTGATGCAGCAGCCTAAAGAGTATTCGAGAGAAAAGTCCTACTTAAGATCTTCGGTCCAGTGCGAGTTGGGAATGATTTGCGCATTCGGTCCAACAGTGAGCTGTATAAGCTTCTCAACGACATAGACGTTGTACAGCGTATTAATATCTAGAGATTGCACTGACTCGTCCATGTCGTTCGAATGGAGGAGGAAGCTCCGGCTAGACGGGTATTTGGTTCGTATGAAGGACCAAATCGAGGAAGACTTGTCATCGATTGGTGTGATCAACTGGCGTAGACGCATAAAAAGCAGAGGCGTCTGGAAGGATGCATTACGGCAGACCGAAATCCGTTAATCAGGTTGGTAATTTCCAATTAAGTAAGTAAGTACGTAAGTATAGACCATTTCTTCGTCTTCTTGTCAATAAGTTGTACAATTTCTCCCATGGATAGTTAAGTAAGTAAGTAATTCGTTTAGGCTGTGGTCTAGTAGATACCATGGTCTAGCATGTAGTGTGTTGACTTTGAGGGATCGGATCAAACCCTAGGTCAGACACCAAAACGAAAGTATGAAAAAAATATTTCTTCGGCGACTACCTCTCAACAGACTTCTAGCAAAAACTCTGAGTGTAAAAATAAAATTGCTATGAAGAGTTTCTCAAAAATCTGTCATTCGGAATCGACTTTAAACTGTAGGTTCCGCCTCTCATGTACAAAATTAACACACACAGCATCAGTGGTGTGAGAAGCTAGGTTGTAATCCTAACTAAAGTCTTGCCATGACAAAAAAAAAAGTATGTAATTCATTTACAAAGAGTATTGCCGTTGACCAAGCCATCCTATAACGAAAACGAATGAATTTGAAACACGATTCTTAAAAAACCGATTCGGCTTTTTGTTTTCATTTTTCTTTTTTTAATTCAATGTTTGTGCCATGTTTTGACAGGAAGTTTTTAAATTATAATAATGCGGCCTGAACAACAACAGTTTCTATAGATTTAATTACATGTTCTAAATCAATTAAATCGACAAACCTAAACACCAAGAACATAAACAATAATTGTAAAATATTTTTAATTGTCTGTTTAAAATGATCAGATACACAGTTTTGTAAACAATAAAACACGAATAGTCTGGCAATTAATTTTGAATACAAACGTTACGAGCGTATATATAGTCTAAGAGAAGCAATCAATAGCTGCAATATTAATATTTGAAAGCGAAGTACAAAATATTATTTTCAGAAACTTGAAACGGGAAAGTAAATAAATCACGAAAACACTTTCTCCGAAAGTGTACAATTTGCAAGATGAAGTTTTTGACAAGAACACTAATATTCTTGACCATTATTGCGGTGGCATTTGTAAGTATTTTGGGGTCAGGGGAAATGATCAAAATGAACAAACAAAAACCCCGTTTTTTATATCATTTCTTAGGCTGATGATGAAATGACTGTAAAAGATGTTGCCGAAGCTTTAATGTCGTTTGGTGAGGACTGTGATCCCAAGCCTGAAGAAGGTAGAATAAAATAATACAACATGAAACAGTGAATAAACATTTTTGTGAAATTACTTTTTTTTATAGAACATGTTATTGAGGTGGTGAAGAATGTACGAGATGCCCACCAAACATCAAAATGCTTCCGATTTTGTTTAATGAATCAGTTTGAATTGGTAAATAGTTTTCAAAAATATATTTGAATAGCTTAAGATTACTTTTTTTTCGAAATAACAGATAGATACCCAGCAACATATTATGGAGAAAGAAAAAATGGTAGACCTAATGGGTTCCATGTTCTCTGAGCGAAAAGATGATTTGGGCGAAATTATTGATGAATGTAACTCACGAAACAGTGCTGTCACCGAAAAGTGCGTAAATAAATTTTTCTGCAATCATTTAAATTTCATTTCAATTTAAAATTATTTTTTCATTAATAGCTGCGAAAACGCCCATCTTAACGGCATTTGCATGTTGGACCTAATGACTGAACGTGGCTTTGATATACCCAAATTAAAAGATGAGTGAAAAAACAAAAAAACATGACGATGGCAACCTTCTACTTCCAGTCTACCTGTTGACGACCTGTAATACTTGAACTGTTTTATTTTGGATTTCCGGTTTATTGACAAATATTTTTGTTATTTATTTATTTTTTTTTTTTCTTTGTTTCATTATTAATCTTTAGTTTTAATTAAATTACAGCATTAAGTCATACGGTTCCTTTAGTTAAATTTATACAAATAATGTTAAGAAAGAAGTAATATTTTTTACAAAATAAAAAAGTACATTAAAAAGTGGTGTGGTTACATAAAAAAACGTTTGTGTTTAAAATCCATTGCCAATCATACTCTAAAAGACTAAATAAACAATTGGAGTGCAATTTTATATAAGAGTCTTAGTCATCTACGACCGAATATATTATATTCAAACAAACAAATTCTGTCTAAGATTTATTTTATCCCCAGATATAAGAACTTTAAAAAAATTAAATTCTAACATCGAAATCCAGCATCTGAGCATGAAATGGAATGCCTGCTGGTCGTAGACAGCTTTGATCATTTTCCACAACTAGTTGTAGTAAACACAGTGGTAATTTGCGAACAATTGCTGAAGGAAATTCATCCGCAGTAGACTTGTACACAAGCATCGTATTGTTGAGCTAACTGGAGAGTCAGTCTGTTGACTTCTTCGAGACCTGCCCCAAGATAGGTTAGCGGAAGAAAAACTTTACAAAGAAAGACGATCATAGGTGGTTTGCGCATTTTCTTTCAGGAATCAATTATCGAAGATTGCGCTACCTCAATTGGTTACGACTTCAGAATGGGATAGAGTGCAGATGCTGTAAGGAACATTCCCTGGAATTGCATTGCTCCCTGAAAATTTTTGTTATTCTTTCGAATAAATCTGCCGTGTGGCATTAAGGGTGAATATTGACTTCTAATAGCTTAAGAGGTGCTATATTATCAGCATAATCCAATGACTTAATATATCCCCACAAAAAATCCAGAAACTTTTAAGCGCTCGAACGAGGAAACTAGGGAACAGAAACAATTTTGGAAAAAAGTTATCACAAATGGGATGCATATATACAGATAGTCAAACTGCCATCAAATTCCTCACCAACATTACTTCGATGTCCATTTTCACCCACTGTTAAAAAGGATTTCAAGGGAACAATTTGTTTTTTTTTCAAAAGTAACTGCTATTTGGATTCAAAAACATAGAATTCCCATTGGAAATCGTAAAAGCTTGTTTGGAAGTTATAATTTCCGACTTGTTACAGGGCATAGATAATCCAATAATAAATGAACTAGAAACTATTACTTGTTGCACAAAAATTCTAATAAATATTCTAGCTTCTACTTTATTTAACTCAAAACAAAGGAAATTCACTTGTTCCCTAAACACTTTTTAACAACACCACACACACTACACACAACAACAACAAAACATTTCGCAACATTACTGAGAGTCTTTCTCTCAATACGCTATTGTAAATGCAAATACATAAACAGAACATATCTATTATGTCTCATATGCTAGAATGAAATCAAAGAAATATATTCCCTATATTCACTATTTGCTTTGCATACCGCCCGACTTAAGTTAGTAAAGGAAAACAATGTCAACTTACCCCATTTGCACCACACACGGAACTCCCCTCCACACACACTGTTTACTGTAAGGCAAGCCATTCTACTTTATCGAAAATTTATATGAAAAAAACACTCAATTGCTCATGTATTCTTGCTTGAGTCATTTTCATACAAATTTCCATTTCACCACAATCACTTGCCGTACAAAAACGATTTCTTACGCACACAAACACACACACTTTTTGACACACTATTTTTTTTTTCTTTTCTTTTTCTGGGGAGCACCACTCATAAGCCTAATGAACTTTTTTTCTTTTTTGATTTTCTTGGCTTTCTTTTTTTTTCATATAAAACTTATACTTTCTTATAATTTATGAACTTAAAATACTTTTTAACAGAAAACTTTAATAAAAACGACCGAATTTAACAATAAATTTTTAATTTTCTTTTTAACGCACGGGAATAACAACCGAACTGTTGCACTTTTATCGAAGAAACTAAAAATGTCGTCTTTTTATTTTACAATTTCCCACTTTAGAACAAGAAATATCCCTTAACGCAATTTCGTTAATGCATAGCCATGCACAAACGAATAGAAGGGGGTATTGTATGTTTTAAAGTGTTTAATGTTGTTGTTTTCATTTTAATGTTTTCAATTGTTGCTAACCTTTGTTTACTCTCTTCCCTTTTGTGTTTTATCTCATGCTGTTGATATCAGCGAAAGCTGTCGCTCATGCGTACGTTGTGTGTGTATGCGTATATTTTGAGCGATTTTTTCTAAGGCATTTCTCTTTAGGATCTTTTTGTTTTTATTTTCAAGTAAATAGTGACGATATACTTATTTTTACATATGTTGAATATTGTTTACTCTCCTCCCCTTTGGGTGAGCTCTCTTGTTGTTGATATTAGCGATTGCTGTTGCTTATGCGTACGTAGTATGTATGCGAATATTTTGTGGGTAAATAAAAAGGCGACATTTTAGTTTCTTTGTTCAAAGCGCAACAGGTCGCGTGATATTTCTGTACAAGAAAAAGAAAATTAAATATTTATTGGTAAATTCCTATATTATTATTAAAGTTTTGTGTCAAAAAGTAGTTTCAGTTAATAATACATAAGAAATCATAAGTTTTATGTGAGAAAAACAAAAGCAAATGATGAAAATCGAAAAAGAAAAAAGTTCATTAAGTTTATGAGGGTGCTCCTACAGAAATGAAAAAAATCTGTGTATACATGTGGTGAAAGTGTTGTGTGCATAAGAAATTGTTTTTGTACGGCAAATGATCTTGGTCAATTGGAAATTTGTATAAAAATGACTCAAGCAGAAAACATAAGCAATTGAGTGTTTTTTCATACCAATTTTCGATCAAGTAGAATGGCTTGCCTTACAGTAAACACTGATAAAATGGGTTTAGAGTTTAGGCGCAAATTTGGTGAGTAAAAAATAATGTTTTTTTTACTAACATAAGTAAAATAAATATTGAATACAGGGAACATATAAATTTCCCTAATTTTCTTTGATAGAGATTAGTAGGGCAAATGATTTATGTATGTTGTTATAATAGGAAATTGAGAGTAAGACACATAGCCGTGATCCGATTTGATTTGTTGTTTTTGTAGTTGTTTTTTTTAATAAATAAAATTCATAACAGTGTTGAAAAATTCAATACTTTTGAATTTTTTTCAGAATGCTAAAGGTAGAATTAGGTTTTAGCCCCGGTTATCTAAACGTCCGTGGAACGTGCATTCGCTTTTGGAACAAGGAACTCAAAAAAGTTACAGTAATCCCTCGATTTACGTCGCAGTTGGTTCAAAAAAAGGTTACGTAAATCGAATGATGACGCAATTTGAAGTTAGGGGGAACAAAAAATTTGACGTCGTAAATTGAAACAACGTTAATTGAGGCGATTACTATACTTTGTAGTATGAGCAATATGAAATACGATTTAAGTCGTTTCAGATCGACTTTTTTGGAACTAACAGCGACGTAAATCGAGGCTTTTCTGTACTTCAGTACTATTTTAAAATTGAAACTTTGCAATACTGAACTATTCTATTCATTTGTAGAAATCTATGCCCAATTGTCTCCCTCTCTGAAACTATTATGTAGATCTCAAAACAACGCAGCCCTTGAAAAAATGCCGATAAGAACAAATAAATATTTACATTTTATGTAAGTATGTATGTACATATATGTATATTTGCGTGGCGTACATAATGTGTAGTTTCATAATTTTAAATTTAACATCTAAATGTGCACAACTGTTTTTATTTGAAAATGCGAAATAAAACGGAATAAATATATCGAAATTTATCGCGAATTCTAAATGTTTGCCATGTCTATGGAAATACAAATCGAGTTATTTCAGCTCGCAAACAAGTGAAAATCGCATATGCAGCATCGCAATGGTTTTTAACGCCGTTGGCAGCATCTTTGCATTTGGCCAAGCCTGCTCGATACTCATCCTTGAAATGTTCAGGCATTAAAATGTCCACTTGTTTGAGGGATCCCTCATATAAGAATTTGCCTTTTTTCATCTATCACGAAAAATGGAAATATTTTTTTAAACTGATTTTTTTTTTAAACTGCTTTAATCTGTAAAAAATTATTAATCATTACCGTTTGCATCATTTCTAATATGCAATTGACATAGCATTTCGGATCCTTTTCATTGGGCAAGTTTCCCTGTCTAATACCGTCCGCAATTTCCTTTGTCACCTTTGGGAATTTGGGCAAGCAAACGTCACGCATAAGACCTCCAGCAGCAAGCATTTGATCCTCTGTTGCCTGGGAGCACAAGAAAGACTTATTATTGGAATAGTTTCAAATAAATGATGAAATAAATCATAGTCGAGGATACTTGAGAATTTGTTGTAACTGTTACCATAACGAAAGTGCTGTAAGTTATCTTATCTTCACGGATAAATCACTTTTTTACTCGTAATCATTAATTAAATTTATTAAAAAAAAACATATTTCAGAATCGACAAAGCACCGTGACTTTCAAGATAAAATCCTGTCTTATGTACTTAGTTTCTCTTATAATAAAACTGGAGGCAACTAAAAGTTTCTCATCATAGCGGTCCATCGATCCTCTAAATCCATTTCAATCAATTCCATTTTAAACTTGTAAAGATCGATCTCGGAAATTTACTTAAAAACACATTTGATCGTTAGTACATGGGGTACCGACAATATTGGTTGCATTTTAACAACTTTATCAGACCTTTGAAATGATTCTGAGCTGATGTGCATAATTAACGCTGAGCTAAGGAAACGATCTTGACAATGTTACAGTACAAAAAAAATATGTACAGTGTACACATGTATATCACAATCGCTACTTTGCAGGTGATACAAGGTGCAAAGTCAACTTTGCATTAATTTAATAGGATCTCATGTTAATCTACAACTTACACCACCAAACACTTCCTTTATTTCGCTTACGCACAATATAGCGCTCAGAATAAAACCGATCCTTTGCTTCAGGATCATTTTCACTTTCCTTTTGAATTTTAAAAATTTATTTTCAAGTTCTTATTTCGAATTTAACGGAGATCCGTGGCGATAAAAACACGTTTAAATGAAATTGAATAGAAAGATCAAAGCTTTATATGCAAATTATATTCAATTTTTAACGATGATAATGTTGATCATAAATGATCATTATGATGATTTGAGATTTTCTTAAAATATTTGCATGAAAAGAAAAACTGACAGTTGTTTTAAGGCATTTGCAATTAATAATTTCTACTTTTATTAAGAATTTACAAACAAGAAAACAATTGTAATAAAGACAAAAACTCAAATCAAAATAGATATTTAAATAGGCAGATGAAACAATATGATTAAAAAAAAAAAAACACCGAGGCCTGCTACAACACTCGCAAGAGAAATGGTACACTGAAACAAGTGGTAGGTGGACGGTAAAACTTCTCCCAGCTATTATCCACTGGATTGAGAGGAAATTTGGTGAGGTTAATTACTATTTAATACAACTGTTATCCGGACACGGTTATTTTTGTAAATATCTGTTTAGAATTGTTCTTATCGGCGATACGTCGATTGATGAAGCAGAACACACTTTCTTTCATTGTGAGAAATGTAGTTTAGAAAAAAGGAATCTCGTGGCCAAAGTCGGCGTCAGTACTGTCGAAAACTTCTGCGATGTACTTCTGAACAGCAAAGAAAATTGGAATAGCATAGTCAATTATATTGAAGCCTTAATTAGAGTGGCTGTTTGAACACCTTCTCTTCTCTATTTTCTTTTATTTGTTTATTTCATATTCTTCGCTAATAAAGGCTTTGATGTTGCCATATTGAAAATTATATATGATATGGCAAGATAAAACATACACTTAACTTTAAAAGTTATCGGTAGAATGATCCCCCTTTAGCGTAACGCTCTCGTTTAGCATATTGTCTACTTATAATAATAAAAAAATCAATTTATCTGCTCATGAAAATCCTCCCTTTAGATTAAGGCAAGTTGTAATAATGGCACTTAATCTTATTTTCTACGGTATAGGCCTGTAATCATTGCAATTAAATTTATCTAAAATCCCCATTTATTTTAATTTGATGTTGATATTGTTTTTCCTTTACTGTAATGATTAGATGTTAGTGTTAACGAAACGTTTAGTAAAATTATGGCTTTTAACTCGAATCGTTTAAGTAATTGTTAAGTATTCTGTCTTGTATAATTTAATCTAAAACAGCATATTAGCTTTGGTCATTAATTTGAAAATGAATAGTTCTTCACTTATGTAAATATGTACGTATTAACAATTATAATCTGTTTTACATACAATTAAAGCCGTTGGAAAAATTAAAATTTCGATTGAATTTTAACCATGCGTTTAAATATTTACTCAGTTAATCCTAGTACAGTTCTTCAGAATGATAAATCTGCCGATTAACAGTCTGGTTATATCAGACGTCTGCAAAGTCGCGAGGATCATCCCGACCAAGGTAGACTCTTATTGCCGAATCTCCTTTATATCACTAGTGGTAAAGATCCCGAAAACCCTTCTACTCCCTACGTTTAAACGATACTTCCGTCTATCTGATCACCAACATGGCTTTAGGGAAGGCCGTAGCACCACCACAGTCCTCACTGAAATCACCTCAAGCATAACAAATAAACTCAACCAACAACGACCGTGTCAACGTACTGTTATGGTGGCCTTTGATTTCTCTAAGGCCTTTGGCGCGGTTGATTACCCCATACTCCTAGGGAATATCCTAAACTCAACTTTGCCCAAGGACCTGAAAACCTTGACCTCCAACTATCTCGGAGGTAGGCAGGCATACGTCGTGTTTAGAGGACAGAAATCTTCTTACAGGAAGATAAAGATGGGTGTACACTTCCGGATCCAACCTCAAATGTCTCGATGGTGTCATACGCAGACGAGTGTACTGCATTTGCATCGGGTGTAAACATAGACGACATTTGTGTTAGGATAACTGATTATCTAGCGACCATGGTGGTGCGACTATCTGCACCCAAATCATCTGTTCCTCTCTTCACCACGTGAACGAAAGAAGTGAGAAGTCCTCCACCTCGCCGTGGTCTAGTAGGTAGTGTGCTAGCTTATTAGACGTTAAAGCCAGGGTTCGAGTCCCAGGCCAGACATCAAAAATAAAAAAAAAATGCAAAAAGTATTTTTTCGGTGATTTCATCTCTTTCTCTTCTTATTTCTCAAAAATCTGTCGTTCGGAGTCGACTTTAAACTGTAGGTCCCGCCACATCTGCATAAAATTAACACACACAACATAAGTGGTGTGAGAAACTGCAGGCTTCTTGTGGACGATTGCTGTAGACTGTCTAATGGTGAAGGTATAGCACTGGCCATTTTATAGTCACCAGCAGCAAACTCGTTTCCTTACCGTTCACATCTTCCCTCTGTCTTTCCACCTTTCCTAAAAAACCTGCACAATGCACTGCATGAGTAGGGTTCATCCCCTGAGTGCTGGTTTAAAAAAAAAAAATTAAAAATTGAAGTGTGGAGGGCAACCTCATACCCATGGTTCGTAGCCCCAAAATTTCTTTGGGTTACTTTCGACAATCTATTACACTTCGCCTCACAACCGACACAATCGCTAAATTGAAAATAAGAAACAGGGTGTCCTGGAGGCACAATCAGGAACTGCATAGGGAATGGACAAAGGAACCATTATCACCACCTACGACGATCATTTTTCAATTATGCTGCTCCAATTTTGACTTCATTCTTGAGCGATACACAATGGAGTGTACTACAGACGACGCAGAATGTGTGAAGATGTCTCGTATAGACCACCTTCTCCAAGAGTCCCAAAAATGTTTGTGAAGAAACACAGAGAGCTACTAACCAACGACCAGCTACGATCAACATCCACGTTATTTGCCTTATATTTTGTTAACCTAGCTTACAATCACAATCACGGGTATGCCATTAACGGGCAGACCGATTTTTTTTTTGTCTAATTTTCTTTCATTTTACACCGCCACCTATCTTTCAAAAAAACAACTAGATTTATTACTTTATTGATTACCCTGTGAATAATGATAACTTTCCATGCTGGCCCTCAGGTTTTATAAACACTTGAACCTTTTCGTGCCAATTTGACATTTACAGAACGAAATTAAAAGAAAAGAAGGAAAAAAATAATATTGTTTGTGAAGAAAGTGTTTTATATTAAGAGAAAAACCCATAAATAAAGTCTTTTAAAAAAAAGAAAAGAAACACTTTGCGGGGAAACGTTGGTTTTTAAAGAATAATAACCAAATCGTTTTGGTTGAACAGTATGCCTGTGAAAAATGGTGGCGAATCAGATGCTGAAGGTGACGTATCGGGTGCTGAATCTGAACATTCCAACTCTAGTCAGGGTCACGAATCTAGCGATGAAGAGGCAAATGAAATTGATTCCGATGATTCGTCCGAAATGGATGCCAATGAAATCGAAAGACGACGGAATGAATGTTTAGAAATTTTAGGTATGCTCGTGTATATTGATGGAGATCTTTTTTTTTGTGACCAATATCCCTGTTAACTATTTGTAGAGCATTTGGAAAAACAATTTAGTCAACTGCGTGAGCAGTATTACACAGAACGTATTAATCAAATTGAACGGCAATCGGCAGAGGTACGCAGTGGTCGGTCCGAAGAATACTTACAGCCTCTCAAGGAACTGGACAAAGTCTATAAGAATCGCATAGAGGTGGCGGAAATTTTAAAACGTTACCGATTAGAAAATATCGAACATAAGTTCTTAAGTGAAGAACAAGCTGCCCTACAAAATTTCGAAGTAAGTAAAATCCAAAATATCAATGAATTTAATAATTTGAAATGTTAAATAAAAAGATAGTAGTAACCTTATTCCCAACTCCAATTACAACGACTAAATCCATAAAATCATTGAATTATTATCTGTATGGCTTATTGTGTCTACTAATAGAACAATTTATTCTTGCTATTTTGTTTGTAATTAAAAAATTTTGTTTTATGACGTCCTCATCTAACGATGTCAGACATTTTCAACGAAGCGAAATATAAAAATATGTTTCTTCAGACAAAAACTCTAAGAATAGATAAAATTCTCAATAATCTGTCGTTCGGAGTCGACTTTATACTTTAGGTCCCAACACTCATGAATAAAATTAACATTCCCAACATATGTGGTGTGAATTGAGAGTTAAGTAAGAAAGTCGTGTTGTTTCGAAGTATGCAGCTGGTTTTCCTATAAATTAAAAAGAAAATATATATTTGAGATATGATTTAAATTATATGAAGCTTAACTATTATATAAGAAAACATGTCATGAGTACATAAAAACTCTTTTCATATCGAAAACTCATGAAATTTTTATCTTAACTTTTTAGTATACTTCGAGTAGACACTAAAAATTGTTTCTTTTTTGTCTAATACTTTAAGTATTTAGCAATTAAGATTGCTCTTTATGGGTTCACTTTATAATTATACATTAGATTGTGTATAGCAATTGGTCAGATCTGTGTAGATTATAATGTCACTTTATTACGTTTTTCTCTCTATCCAATAATTCGGTTTTAATTTTCTATTCAATTACAATTTCCAAATTTTAAAAATAATACAGTCCAACTTCTATAAATTGAATCACCTTTATCCCGAAGAAAAACTTCAACTTATAGAAACGTCAAGTTACAGAAGCAAAACCTGAAAGAATTTCTTTCCAAGATAATGTTACTGTGCTTCAAGTAATAGAAGTTCAACTGTATTTTGATTTATTATTATAAGACAAGTCAATCGATCGTTTATTCTGTAATGATCTACAATTTTGAGTATTATTCTGTAGCTATATTCGTTACCTTATAAAAATTAATTTAAATCGAACGTATGTATGAAATTATTTTATTTTCAGAGTGAAAAACAGTTAGCATTAGATCAAATCTATGATGATCTAATGGAGAAAATACGCCGTTTAGAAGAGGATCGTCATAATGTCGATATATCGTGGGATGATTGGGGCAGTGACAAGCGATCTAGCAAAGTTAGAGGGCCGGCACGTAAAAAGGCTGTTACCGTCAATGGTCCCTTTATTGTGTACATGCTTCATGAGGAAGATATTTTAGAAGACTGGACTACTATACGTAAAGCACTGAAACGTTCAACTGTGGTGGGTTCTGTAGGTGCAACAGCCACATGACCGATGTCGTCATAGTAAAATTTTTCTACGCCTTTCTACGTTGACCTTACTCTTACTTAGAAAGACTTAACTACAGTCATTTAAATCATTTATTGTTTAGTTTTTAAGTTAAACTTCTCTTGCGTATATTCCTAACGAAATAAAACAAGAATTATGAAAGTACATTTAAAATAACAACTTTGGAATACTATTTATTGTTTAAATCAGTATCCTTTGGATTTTAGATGCTCCCGGACAACATCAACATAATCACCATGAATGCGCACTTGACCGCTCATTTCATTTACACGTGTAGCGCACAATCGACCATTTCGGGCTTTTTCCACAATTGCTCTCAGTTCCTTTTCCAACTGCCATATATTACCTTGAACATGTTTAACCACTGTTACACGACGTTGCCCGCGAAATGTTACTTCTAAGTAAACGGGTATCATGTGATTTCTGGAGCGGGCCACGTAATATTCCAATTGGTCTGCGTTATGCAAACCCACCGTCTGAGGTTTCCATCCTGAATGATACTCTGGTTTCTCTTCAACCTTAGGCACTACTCTTTTGGGCAATAACCGTTCCACATATTTCCATTCTGGAGGATTTTTTATAACTTCTACTTCGGGATACTCCTCCAGGGATCGAACTTTCTGTGACGACAAGTAACTTGAAAAACGTGCACCTGCCGGCAGCTAAAAAAATATTTTTTTTTATTATTCTCAAAGGCACTTATTTTTATGGTTCTTACTTTAACAGTTCTTGTTACAATCTGTTTAAGAAACTTTTGTGTGAAAGCCATGGTTTTTCTTTTAGAAATCAATTATTTTAATAAAAAAAAAAATTTCTCTTCAATTTTAATGAAAAGTTTTGTATTTTTCTGTGTTGATTACAAAACTAAAAACAGCTGTTTCGTGGAAAGGAATTCAACAGGGTACTTATGATATAAAAATGTTAATTATTGTGTTCAATGACGAAGATTTTATTGTTGCCAGAAAATGAAATATTTTCAACCAACTTTTGAACCTTCCAACCATCTTTGATGATTTTTGGATTTTTCCTCTTGGAAAAATAATAAATACTAAAATGAAAAAATTAACATCTATCCGTTTTTAAAAATTATTTTTATCCAAAATCTGTCTGATAAATTTTTAATTTTATTATACCAGATGCGTAAAACGAAAAGAATTCAATGACATAAATGACTACTAGATTCATCCATCCATTCCTGTTTTGCACACCAATTTAGTAAGGGGTTATGGCTCTACTACCAGAGATAAAAATTAAATATCCGAGATATACACCGCTTCATTCCCTATGGACAACAGATTGATAATACAGTACCTATTTCGAATAACGGCACTTTGGTGAATTTAAATTTTATCCACCACATTGTAAAAATTCATCACATTTTCCAAAACTCACCACGTTTTTAAAAATTCAACTCGTTAAAACAAAAAAATGTAAAATTCTGACCATGGTGTCGAGAACGGGGGATGTGTGTTCGTCCGTTTATCAAATCCGACCAACCCAAGAAACACACAGGCCCAAACACACACACGTTAGCCACCCACTATTTATGTTAAATAAATAATAATTAATTAATTTAAATTATATTTTTTGGCAAAAAAAGGAATAATCAAAACCTGAAAAATAATAATAAACATGACGGTTAGACAAATAGCGAAAAACGGCAACACTGGGAATGCGTTGGACGACGTTAGGTATGAATTATTTTTAATTTGTTATGAGATAAAGGGAATGTTAGGTGCGCCTCCATAGGTGCTTTGCCGCTGCCTACTCTACCTACAGTCGAAGCAATAATCAGTTAAATCCAACAGTCAGTCAAAGGGTTTGTTTCATATTTGTATTTCAAATTGATTTGATTGTTCAAAAATAAAAAAAAATTTCAATAACGGTTTCATTGTTAAAAACATTTTCTATCCAATTTATATAGACTCATATGTATATGCGGCCACCCCTAAAATACGACCAGAGTAGTTGGCTAAAGATTTAAAATAAAGCAAAAACAAATTCATAAATAAACTTTAACAGAACTGTGGCGAGAATATACGACCACGACACAATTTCCAAACAACCGAATAATTTTTATTCATTTTAAACCGCTATTTTAACAACAACAAAAAAAGAGGCAGCATATATTAGAAGAGAGAAAGAACCATAAACAGAGAATATACGAAACGTGCATAAATGCATTAAATAATATGACAACAAAAAAAAAATAATAATAACAACCAAAACAGCTTTTATAGAAAAACAATGCAGTCCAGTCCAGTACTCGTACTCGTAAAAATCATCAAATATTGTATGTATTAAGAACAGCTTTTGATGTAAAACAAAACACAACAACAAAACTAACTGTAAGAGAAAAAGCTCAACTAGATAAACTTTAAAAATGCATTACCATACATATGTATTGTATATGGGTAAGTAACTGTGTGTTTATCTTAAACCAATAATAACAAATAAATGTAAACAAACACATATTCAGAGCAGCAAATGCTGCATTCTCGTTAATAAATTCATGTGTGTACCATACATGCATACGAGTATGCATTTAATATTGTGGATGGATGACGTCATCTAGAAAAAAGCTTTACTCCTCAAATTGCGAACTGCAATCGCAAAATTACTTAAACGTTGAATTGCATTATTTTGTTCTCTTTGAAATTTTGGGATTTAACTTTCCCTATCTATTTGGCTACTACTACTGCTCCTCTATTGGTCTTCAACATGTACGACAATTATTGCCATAACCCCGTGCGGCCCTCCCTAAAGGTGATAAAATTTTCGTTGCCATCTTATGAACGTACGTATATATTGTGTCCAATCATTTGTTTGATGGGGTTTTTGTTTCGATGTTAAAAAAAAAAAATTGTTTCTTTTTTTCAATATTTTGCATGCAATTCTGTCGTAAACACGGCAACTGCATTAACAGCTTTTGTGTGTTTTATCGTTTGTATGAGTGCCGTTAGTCGTCTGTGTGTCAGTATTTTTGCGCGCTTTTTCTTTTCGCTCAGTTTGTACTCAACAGCCGTTGAGTTTGGTTGGGCTTTTTTTCGTAGTGCTAATATTCTAAACTGCACGTCATACGATTAACGCGCGCGCTGCTGTCGTATAGTCAAATAATATTTGTAGAGTAAAACGATATCGCCGAAACATTAATTTCTTGCTGCAACCTAGTTTTTCTTAGAATACATTCACACACTATACATATCGTACTCGTATAGAAAGAAAATCATAACCTTGCAAAAACAGCATTGCAACTTTACAACGTACGTACGTACGTATGCATGTACATTTTGTTAAGGGTATAAAAATAGAGTGTGTATTAAGGTCAATAGTGCTGCTTGGGAAATAAAGTAAAACCAGTAACGGCGCCATTACATACATACGTACGTACATATATACATACATAGCAATCAACACCGTCCATATCATAGCATTGGCAGTGTTACAAATCAATTAGTCAACCATTACCAAATCGTACTTGGCAACAACTGCTGTAAGTGCAGCACATGACAATTATTCTACTGTTGCTGTCAGCACATACACCAATACCAACACCAGTGCCACTAACACTACCACCCACTACAACAAACAACATCGACAGGATTGTAATACGATGGGTAGTCGAAAAGACGATCCCGTATTCAATGTGAAGTTTGTGCAACTGGTCGAATCGAAACCCTGTCTATGGAACTCAACATTGCCAGAGTATAGTAAAAAAGATGAAATTCAAAAAGCTTGGCAAGAGGTGGCCAATGAAACAAAAGATACGGGTAAGTAAGTAACCACACAACACAAACAACAGAAACAGAAGCAGAACATACATAGCCCATGTAAACCCGCACTCTTTCGTTAGCAACATTCTGTGTGCAATTACTCAATCAATCCATGGCAATTGACTTAGTTTCTTGGTTTCTTTTTTCCTTTTCTCTTTTGGTTTTTGTTTTCATTTTCTATTTATTTACACAGTATGTTTACCAATATAAATGCAGTTTGAAATTTGCGATTGCTTGCTTGTTTGTATGTGTGATTATATGCAAGTGTTGTTGCATTGTTTTCCTATTTGGCTATGTCTTTCGCTCTCTTTCTCTCTCTCTCTCTCTCTTACATGTTTGTAAAAATTTCGTAAATGGTTTACGTTTTTAAATATTTCGTTATTGTTTGATGAATACACCGAAAAAAAATGTGACACATACATACATAAAATTGCTCATACGTCCTGTACGGCATGTGTTTTCCCTTACTGACAGTGAGTAATTTATGTGCAGAGAAAAGATTTTATGACGCTGAAGTGTCAAGTTCTAAACAGTACTACAAATGAATATTGAAAAATTACAAGAAAAATTTTGATCTTTAAAAAAATTCAGTTTAGACACTGTATTCTGTATTGAAACACTTTTCAAAAAATATAAAAAAAAGTACGCTCATGTTGAAAATCAAATTCGAACGAACACAGTATGCCAAGAATGAGTTTTCACATTAAAGAAATTTATAATTTTTGTGTTATTTCATTAAAAAAAAAAAAGTTATTCTTATTTTAAAACAAAAACATTTTTTAATTTATTCATATTATACCTATTACTACTATTTACAAAGATTTACAACAAAAAAAAAATTCATTTTGATCAAAAAATTGGAAATAATTTAGTAAAAACTAATAATACTCAAATATTTCATTGTCAAAAAAACTCTTTTCACAATATACAAAGTTGTCTTTTTTTTTTTTTAATAAAAACCAACACTTAGGGGATGACCCCTACTCATGCAGTGCATTGTGTAGGTTTAGGAAAATAGGTTATAGAAAGGTGGAAAGAGGGAGTAGTTTTTGTAGGCATTTGATTTAAACTTACCAATATCGTAATTGACGGGAAAAACCTTCGCAGGAAGATCATTCCCCAAGCAAGCAGTGCGGGCAAAAAATAAATTCTCCCTGTAATGCATTGTGCGGTTCACTGGACAATCAACGACAAAAGGATGTGCTCTGCGAGAAGCTCGAGTACCGAGTATGTGATTATCGGGAATCAAATCCCTTATCTCTCGAGAACACCTTCCATTATAGTACCGATAGAACAATGAAACACAAGCCACATTGCGACAATGCTCCAACGAATCAATAGAGTTGAGTACCCTACTATCATTAATAAGCACCTTCACCCTCTCCTGTACGCGGACGAGAAGCTTCAAAATAGACTTTGAAGCTCTGGCCCATACATGAGAGTCGCGATCAGCCCGTCAAAAACCACTACTTTCCGCAGTAAAGAAACAAAGGCGTTTTTCATTTGCTATGACCAATATTTCGCAACCTGTGACTTATTGGGATGACGTAATGTTCTGCAATGAGAACAAAATAATGTTATACTATAACGATGGATCAAGAAAAGTCTGGCAAAAGACGTTAACATCATTAGGAAACCGAAATATAATACCAATTGTGAAATTTAGGATAAATATCGACCATGGTTTGGGGTGTGCATTCCGAGTAAAGAAAGGTGTAGATGATTTGGCCTTTATAGGTACAACAATAGACTCGTAACAATAATTAGACATTTTGAAACCAAATTAAAAAAAAAAATGGAACAAAATTCGGCTTCATGGAGGAAAATAAACCAAATTTATTACTACTTTGAATATTCTTCAAAAAACTTAAATCATTACTCATTGTTATTACTTAATCCTACAGTATTATTTCTTTGGGTGTATAATTGAAATCTGAGAAAATGCTACATAAACCTTGTTTATTTAAATCTTGCAAGCAACTAACTATATGTGCATTTTTATTCTCTTTTTTTGATGAACAGTGTTGACGTTCGTGTTCTATCTGTGTATGTATTCTATGTGTGTGCGGCCCCCAGAGGCTATTGGTACCGACCATTGCTTTAAACTATTGGTTCAGCCACTCACTAATAAAAATTGACACACACACATACAACACGAGTGGTGTTCGAAACTAGGTCGTAATCCTGACTGATGGATTGTAATGATCAATTATGTAAGCCGTTAAGGTTAGGAGTACATACATACATACACAGTATAGTTTGAACTTCTATTACTTGAATTTTCTATAAGTTGAAGCACAGCAACGGCATCTTGGAAAAAAATTCACTCACCTTTTGCTTTTTTTTTATTTGAAGCTTCTATAAGTTAAAGGTTTTTTCTGTATAAGGGTGATTCAATTTATAGAAGTTTGCCTGTATTTTAATCACAGCGCCACAGTTTATTATTCTCTTTCCTCCCTTACAATCATGCATTTTGAAACAACTCTTCATACTTCATCTCTTTTACATCGTTCTAATTCTTTTGGTAGTAAGAAATGGTATCACATGAAGGCGCCAATATTTCCATCTCTGCTCTAGGCAGTGCATGTGTGATATGTTTATATGTATGTGTTGTCACTTCTACTTACACTTCTACATGCACTTATATATAGATGTCTCGCGACATTGGAGGAAAATATTTATTTACCTACAATGTGTTATTGTTCCCATATGTAGTTGTTGTTGTTTGCATCATTATTATTATTATTCTTAGATTTTTTAGTGCTTTTTCATGTAATTCTTCGTGTTCATAGCAAATTCGCTGAAAGCTCTGCTTTTGTTTTTGTTTAACTTTTCGTGTCCACTGTTTAGAAGTCATTTCTGCAATGCAGTTTTTACACTGTGGTGGACATTCGCATACGAATGTATGTAAATGTGTGCTTTCGGTTGTTTTTGTATGTGTGTTTTGTCATGTTTTTCTTGTTTGTTTGTTTACGCATTTGCTTCTATTGTAAGCTTTACATTTCGCATAGATTGAAGACAGCATTTTGAGCTTTTCGTCGAAATTGTTTTGTTTTGCTTCGCAACAAATTCGCATCAAGTTATGTACACAAATGAATTCGACTTTGAAACTGGTAAGCTTGTGTGTGAGTGTGTGTGTGTATGCAGCTAATAAACATTGTGGCATCGCAATTTTATCACTCCGTTTTACTGTTATAAACGCTTAACCAGTTTCGTAAACATTATTTACGCAATTTGTTGTAAATTTCCCAATTTTAAACTTGACATTTAAGATGCGTGCATGTGTCTAATGTTTTTTTTGAGTGTGATAGTTCATTTAAAACTGCTTTGATTAATAAATAACCTGTTAATTACAATTAAGAATTAAAAAATGCAGGAAAATAATTCATGCTTTAACTTATCATTCCTGGAATGAGTTGATAAATTTATGAAATGCTTAATACACTTAGGGAAGATCATTCTACCTTTAACATTTAAAGGTTACTATTTTATTGAACAGCGCTGTATGTTTTCTATGTTTTAATTAAGTAATAGCAAGAACTTTAATTTTTAATCCTACTTATTACAACGCTGCATGAATTCTCTTCCCAAAAATAATAACTTCTCCGATATCGACATCATGATATCGTTGTTTTCATATTTAGCAATTATATGGAACAAGTTAAATTTTTAACAGATTTATCTAATTATTACAACTTAAACAAAATTTTAAATGCAAAATATATTATTTGGCTTAAGTATAAAAGAAGTTTCCTATAAAGAGTTAAATAATTTTTCTTTGTGTTGAAAATTATTGAATTAGAAGTAGATATGCGCCATGGAACCCAACTTTTGTTAGTAGAACGTATCCAGATTGAATTGTTAAGGGAAAATGGGCATTCAATAAGGTCTATAGCAAACAGAATTGAGAGATCTACGACGACCGTACAAAATTATTTGGGGGATCCAAAATCATACGCCGCTAAAAAACGATCTGGAAGGAAGTCAATACTGACTGACCCCGATAAACGATCAATAAAGCGCTTACATACATAATTGGCCATTACAACCCTTCAGTCAGGATTATTGACCTAGTTTCTCACACTACTTATGTTGTGTGTGTTAATTTTATACATAAGTGGCAGGACCTACAGTTTAAAGTCGACTCCGAACGACAGATTTTTGAGAAACTTTTCATGGCAATTTTATTTACTCTCAGAGTTTTTGCCTTAGCTATCACAAATAATTTAAGTTGTACACAAATAAAATCGGAGCTGGGACTAAACGTAACGAAAAGATGGATTAATCAAATTTTATATGAAGATTTAGATGTGAAAAAACAGTAAATGATACCGAAACTGCGATTGACCACTGGACACAAGACAGCCAGATTGGCTTTCGCTGAAAAAACCAAATTTTGGGATGTGATGATGGATACAAATATTATTGGAGAGAAAAAGGAGGTGATATGCGGACCAGAATAGCACATAATTTTCAGGGAGGATCTTTAATGACAAGGATTGGTTTTGGGTATAAAGCACGTTCTCCAATCTGTTTTATTTCTTATAAAATGAATGCGGAGAACTATGTAGAATTACTGGACAATGTTTTCGTAGAATTTGCTGAAGAAAATTATGGAAATAATTTAACTTTTCAGCAAGACAACGTCCCTATATATGTAGCCAAAAGGAACAAAGCATTTTTTTAAAAAAAAGATACAGCTGTTTTGGACTGGCCAGCACTTAGACTCGATCTAAATCCTGTCGAAAACCCCTAGGGAATTTTAAGTACCGAAATATATAAAAGTTTAATGATGTATAACTCCTTAAAAGAGCTAAAGGAAGATTAAATAAAAAAAATTGGGCGAAATTCCCCAAGATAAGCTACAAAAATTAATAAACTCTATACCACTTCGGTTAAATGAGGTAATTAAAAATCGGGGAGGACCCATGCATTATTAAAATGTATGTCTTGTTTGAATATATTTACTTAGCTTTCAGTTTTGAATTTTTTCTTATTTTGACCATATAAATATTTCCTTACAGAATTTGAATTAATTTTTTACTTTAATTATTTGTTTCTCTTTGCTAAATATAAAAAATATATAAGCTTATAATTATAGTTTTTAAACCGAAGAAATTTTTAGAAAAAACACCTGTGCCATATAATTTTTTTCCTTGCCTGTATTTTTGAGATAACATTGTTTAGGAGTTTGAGAAAAACAAAAAATACCAGACAATGCAGAGTAAAAGTTAATCGATCGACAATCAGATTTCCAAGTTTACCTCATCAAATGTATACCATTTTAAAGGTCCATCTCACCGCTTTCCAACAAGATTTAAATTTTGGAAATCAGGTCAGAAATGTTTGAGTAATCTGGAAATTTGTGTGAAAAGTAAAAAAAAAAACTGATTTTGTCAAATAAAAAAAGTTTGAAGGCTTCGAGAAATATAAAAAAAATATTTCTGAGATCTACTCAACAAAACTCACAACCTACACTATGTCATTAGGTTAGGTTAGGTTAGAGGACGTGCACCTGTCGGTCAAGACAAGCACAGTATCCGGAGGTCGAAATTGACCCATTGTACATTGTCCTTAGGGGAGGAAGGAAATGGAGGATATAGTAATGTAGGGAAGGGGAGAGAGAATGGGAAACGGAGGAATTACATGTAAAGAAACAGACACAAAACAAAAGAGGTTGAGAATGCGACTACACTTATGAAGCCCTAGCACCTCTCAACCAGACCAAGCTGCTAATGAATCTGTGGAGAGCCTTGATGTCGGCTCTCGACACAGAACTCAAGTTCTCAAAGAAGGCCCTACCAAGGCCTGGGCAGTTGCAGATGAGATGTTCGACAGTCTCCAACTCCTCCTCATCGCAACATACCCTGAAATAGTCCGGCTGGGATCTGTTCCAGATCCCCGTCAGCGACCTAATCTCGCAGTGCAACGTGATAAAACCAACAATCAACCTTAAGCTGGCAGCTATGTCATTATCCGAGTGCATTTAATTTTTTTTATTTTGTCGCATAGTGTAATCTTTACCAGCATTTCCAAGTGGAAAAATAAATCTTGAATGTGTTGACATGATGAAATTCTAAAATTTTGTAATTCGATATGTTGGACTACCACATACATACTTAACACAGAGTTTATGTTGTTCTGAGAATTGTTAAGTTTCCATATACAATACAATACAATCATCAAGTCGACGAACATTTGGCTATCTACAGTTAAAACTGCTGTTGTTTTATTATTTAATTTTTTTTTTCTTTTTTTTTTTATTCCTTCGTTTTCATATTCTTTATCTAATAACGTTTGCTAGACGACTTTGTTTTATTCTTTGTTCCGTACTGTCCGTACAGAGTAAGTAGTGAGTGCATTACGGCCGGGTAAATTTAAAACTTTTACAAGCACTTGGCATTTGATGCAAGGCAATAAAATAAAGCTTTTTTCTAATTTGTTTTTTTTTCAATTTTTTATAATTTTATTCTTGCAGTATGAATTTATTTAATGCTGTTGTTGTTGGTTTTTTTATTTGCAATTATTTTATGCATTTGCAGTAGAGCGTTAACGATGACATTGTGTCGTAAGCTTTTTTGAAGTGTAAACTATTTGTCATACATTATGTGTACGTTTTATTATAAGGCCAAGAGGCAGCGACACAAACAGAGGCAAATAGAAATGAAAAAGAGAGCCACTGGCTAGCATTCGTCTAGCAGAACATTCGAATTACTGTAATTTCTTCTTCTTCTTGTTTTTAGGAAAACATTTTTGAACACCACACTCTTGTTATAATAGAACAAAAGAAAAGCTTTTTAATTTGTATTCACTTGTTCTGTTTACATCTCTAATTGCATGCACATGCATGCACACATACATACATACATATGTACATACTTGTACTTGTACAAATATAGTATTACTCTCGCAGCACATATTCTGTTAAGTTAATTCTCTTTCTCTCATAATTGCAATAACTTTTTAAGCGCTCAAAGTTTTACGCATTGTTTTGTATGGTAAAGAAGAAGCACTTGTAATTAATAAAACCTTTAATTGAACTTTTTTTTTCTTCTTTTCTTTTCTTTGTTTTTAGTTTTAATTTTGAATAAAAGATTCAAACGAAACGTGATTAAATTTATCGATTATCGAATTGTAAAAAATCGTTTAAACACTTGCCTCCATGATAGAAATTTTGCTTGTCATCTGATTCAAACGATAAACGATTCATAGGAAAGACTTTTATCAGTTGAAATCGACAACGAAATATGTATGTATGTGTTGTAATAATGATTGTATTGCATAATGATGAGAGACTACTGCGACCAGACAGACGATCTATTGCGTTGCTCTCAATCTAAAGGCACAACACAAATCTCCTCTCACTCTAGCCACAAAGTATATGTACGTCGTGATTGTTACAGCCATGTAGGAACGATACAAATCTGAAACTAGTATCAACGATGGATAATTCCAATCAAATATCTGGTACCATTAGAAAATGGAGGAATGTCCAATGAAATGATTGACGTACATACAAATAACTTATGATTCGTTTTCTACTTTTAATCATAAGACTAAGGACCTTTATTACAACATGCCGATGTAAACTAAACTTCAGTTTAGTTAAAGGTACCGTTTGCTAAAGGTAACTGTAAAGTCGCCGTGGTCTAGTGGGTAGTGTGTTGGCTTATTAGACGAAAGGCCCGGGTTCGTATCCCAGGTCAGACATCAAAACGAAAAATATTTCTTCTGTGACTTCCTCTCAGCAGATTTCTGGCAAAGACTCTGAGAGTAAAAATTGCCATGAAAAGCTTCTCAATAATCTGTCGTTCGGAGTCGACTTTAAACTGTAGGTCCCGCCACTCATGTGTAAAATTAACGCACACAACATAAGTGGTGTGAGAAGCTAGGTCGTAATCCTGACAGAAGGGTTGTAATGGCCAATTATGTATGTATGTATGTAATTGTAAAGTTACCTTTAACTTAGTTTTGTTATTAATCCTCTATTGCCCACTAGACGGGTTATACTCAATGCTCATTCATTCACATTTCAAATCCTGTTTTGCTTTCATTTTTTATTTTGATAAGTTTAGGGAAGTCTAAAAATTATTTTTATAACATTTGCAACGTAAGCCTGCAGACCAGGCTATAGTAAAGGGTCCGCCAAATACTTTTTTTTTTGAAAATGTTTTAAAAAAAATACTGAACATTTTCTCAAATTTATTTTTTTATTTGAAAGTACAATCCTTCCGGTTAATAATGGAAAATAATTTCATTGAAATGGCTGCCCCGGCAGGCCATACAGTAGCCTAAACGATCGGTTCAATTTTTAAGCACATTATCGATTGTGTGCAAACAGTGACCATGGCTAAATCCATGGTAAACGTCTACATTTTGTTTACAGAACAGACAGAACAGAACAGAATCAACAAGCCTAATGCTAATGATACAAGAAACCAGCTGTCAAACTTCTGAGCAGTGATAGCATTCTTACGTTGTAAGTAGAGTCTTTCGTTGCCAAACACTCCAGGGTGCCCACTTCAAGATCAAAAAAGAATCCTTTCTACCACCTAAAGATGTCCGATACGATGAAGTTGGAAATTTTCTGTTGTTTTTATCACGTGTTGTTAAAAAAAAACTTTTAAATTTGAAGTTGAAGTTGAATTTGAACTTGTAAATTCTGAATCTCTACAATATTCACCATAGATAAATTGAACAAACTGGTTTTTCCCATAAATATTGATTTTTTTCAAAATATTTTTTTTATTACCTTATAAAGAAATGAAATCTGTACATCTTTTCTATAAAATGTTCTTTTTACGGGGTCGCCGTGGTCTAGCAGGTAGTGTGCTGGCTTATTAGACGTAAAGCCAGGGTTCGAGTCCCAGGCCAGACATCAAAAATAAAAAAAAAAAAATACAAAAAGTATTTTTTCGGCAATTTCTTCTCTTTATCTTCTTATTTCTCAAAAATCTGTCGTTCGGAGGCGACCCCGAACGAGCGGGGGTGGCTATTTTATAGTCACCAGGAGCAACTCATCTCATCTTCCCTCTCTCTTTCCACCTTTCCTAAAAAACCTACACAATACACTGCATGAGTAGGGGTCATCCCTTAGTGCTGGTTTCGTATTTAAAAAAATATTTCAATGTACTTATATGAAGAAAAAAAATTGCTGTAAAATTTTTGTAGATTTTTTTCCTAAAGCCGTCTAGAGACGGTCTAAGATTTTGGCGCTATATTTGACAAAAACAATTATTTTTTTTTTAAATATCCTTTACTTTTAAGACAAAAATAATATTTTAAAAAATTTTGGCACTAGAGGGCTAGAATAAAGTTAACTTTTTAAAAAATAGAAGTCGTCGTGGTCTAGTAGGTAGTGTGTTGGCTTATTAGACATAAAGCCAGGGTTCAAAATAAAATACAAAAAGTATTTGTCGGCGATTTCCTCTCAGCAGATTCCTGGCAAAAATTCTGAGAGTAAATATAATTGCCATGAAAACTTTCTCAAAAATCTTTCGATCGGAGTCGACTTTAAACTGTGTAGGTCCCGCCACTTATGAATTAAATTAACACACACAACATAAGTAGTGTGAGAAACTATGTCAATAATCCTGACTGAAGGGTTGTGATTGTGTATGTATGTATGTATGTTTTAAAAAATATGGCAGTGCCGGAGCATTGTCGATAACACACTGCTCAATTAAACAAGTTTTTTTTTTTAACACAGTGACAACGACGGGGCATAATATCACTTTAGCATAACGCTCACTTCTACCATATTGTCCACTTATAATTATAAATGATAATCTATCTGTCCGTTAAAATCCTCCCTTTAGTTAACGACAGTTTATAATAATGGCCCTTATAAATTAAATTAAACCAATACGGTTTGAAAACGTCTTCGCATCATCGTATACGCTCACATATACGAACTTCAAGTATATGCTCAGAAAGCGCTTATTCGGTCATATTTTGTTTAACCATTTTTGCGACAATTTTTCCTCATTCATAATTCAAACAATGACAAACTTATTGTAAATCAGTGATTACTTATATTCCCATACTATGATTAATACAATTCCAATTTATTTTTTAATTTCCAGTTCGCAGTTGCCGAGAACGATGGCGTACTATACGCAGCAGTTTTCTACGTTCCCTAAAATTATCACGCACAAGTACGGGTCGTGGTAAACGCAAATATTATCTTTCGAAATATTTGCAATTTTTGATACCATTTACCCGGAGTCGTCTGAAGAATAGCTCCACAATAATTGCCGAAAGAAAAGTGGCAGCAACCAGCCATATGCCGCCCATGACACGTATTAGCAACATGCCCATTGTAAGCAGTGACGAAACCAAAGATTCAAGTAATTCAGCTGAAGTGGCGGCCATAGCTGAGGGTGATGTAATGGTTACACTACATGAGGGTGCCGTTATGGGTTCGTTTCCTATGGCGGCACAACATGCCGCATTGCCATTACCACTACCATTGCCGCTGCCATTAAATTTGCAAACGATTAAACAGGAGAAAGATGTTCCAAATAACAGTGTTTGCGGGAATATAACACAAATTGCAACTCTGGAACAAAAGAATCTCGTTTTGAATACTTCCATTGCGGGAACTGCGAGTATGAATATGGGTGTCAACAGTAGCAGCAGCAGCAGCAACAGTAATAACAACAACATCAACCACAACAACAGCAATAATAATTGTACGAATGATAATAATAATAATAATCATAACAACAACAACAATACTAGTGATAACAACAATACTAATCCCACCATGTATATTAGTAACAACACTAACACTAATACCAACAACAACAATAATAATACCAGTAATAATACAAATACCAACATTAATGCCAGTTCAATTAATTCTGATAGAAATATTACCAACAACAATAAACTTAATGTCACTAACAATTCGTTGGCCAGTAGCGTGTGTCCACATCCGCCGGAAATGCACAATACCAGTACCGTAGATTTAACGGAATTTGCCGAATGGCTGAAAAGTAAAAACGAACAAAAGCATCATTGCTTAATGACTTCTTCGCCCGACGCTGATCAATCGTTTCTCAATAGTTTGCATCCGTATTTACGAGAAATGTCGGGGAAACAAAATCGTCGCTTTCGCCAAAAAGTAGTGGCCCTTATCGATGCTGTACTGGATAATAATGACTGAGAGGTCACCTTATAACTCAGTTCCCCTTCGACTTGGCATATGTTACAATAATTATTATTGTCCTTCTTTTATTTTTATGTACATACATACACTCACACATCATAGAACCACATAAATATGGCATAAAGCACACACACACACACACACACTCTCTAACACATCCACATAGGCTTATACATACACAAATTTATAGATTCATATGTATTTGGATAAGAAATCTATTATAGATTGTAAAGAATCGTTAAACATTTTTATTTTTAATTAATTCTTAATATACTAATCTGTACGAAAAATATAAATTAAATGGAAAACATTTTTATTGTTGTTTTATTATACATATACTAACAGTGCTCACAACAAAAAAAAATATATAAATATATAATATATTTTAATAATTTCATGAATATTAAGCAATAATATCAGGGCGAACTCAATAATGTGATAGCAGTTGTAACAACAACACGTATTTTCTGTTGCTTCTGGGTACCCAACAATGTTGAAAAATTCACTACTTTTGTACTTTTTTCGGTACTTTTTCATTTCAAAAGTACTGCAGTCAATTTCATGTCAATTTCAGTACTTTTTTTTATTATTACAGTAAAATCTTTTTTATTACGGTTCGTTAAGAAGAAAATTCAAATTTTTCACACGCTTTTTGGTTTAAAACGAATTCCAAAAAAAAAAAAGAAAAAAATTAATACGAATTCCAAAATAAAATTATAATTTTTTCATGATTTTTTAGAATGTCTTACAGGATAACTTTACTACACTCTACACAGCATGTTTACTTTAAGGGAAATACCCTTTTTATTTAACTTATCAGTTTATTGGTGACTTAATATATAATTTCAAAGTGTTTTAAGTTAATGTTTAGCTTTATATTTTTTTATAAATTGTTGACGGCTTCAAATTATATAGTCGGAATCGTTTTGACTTCATAACAACAAAAAAACCTATAGACGTCACTAATAATGAAGATAATTCTGCTGCATTAGAATAAAACCAATCATTTGCGTTAGACATATCTTCTGACGACAGTGATTTTAATCCAGTACATAATAAACGTCCACGATTGTTATCAACCAATGATGAGTAGCTGAACTTTTGTTTCCAAAATTTTTTATCTTTATGGATGAATTTTAACTGTACAATTTATTTCAGGGACCGAAAATAACTGTTATTTTTGAATATTTGATTAAAAAAAGCATCCGCAAGGAAATGTCGGAGAACAGAACCAAGTATACCTGATTCTGATTGTCTTGGACCAAATTTTTATAAAATGGAATGCTATTTAAAAACCTGATTTTTATTTTTTAGAAAAGAAATAAAAGTTATTTTTTGATTTTTATTTTTTCGAGCCGAAATAAAAGTCATTTCTATTTTAATTCATGATGAATTTATAATATTTATTAAAAAATACTTAATACAATTAAAGTAAATTATGTTAAAAAAATTGTAGAATTAAGTTTTGCAATAAATGTTGATAAATATTATGAATTCATCATGAAATAAAACAAAAATAACTTTTATTCCCATCCGAAAAAATAAAAGTAAAAAAATAACTTTTATTTCTGCTCGAAAATAACTGTTATTTTTGCTCGAAAAAATCAAAATCAAAAAATAATTCTTATTTTGTGACTTTTACGATAAAAGTTATATTATATTATATTATTATTATTATATATTATATATATTATATTACGGTCCCTGATTTATTTTCTTGTAATAAATATGAATAATTTTGCTTTATTAATGCAGTTTGCTAACACTTTTTTGCAAGGTTTTTTAAATTTTTTCATTTTATATGATTTTCTAGGGTTGTGGAACATATTTCCAAATTTACCGTGCAAAAAAAGATTTTACTGTACATTATTTCTTGAGATTTTTAATTATTAATGCATTAGAATTAGGCTTCTGGTTTGGTCGCTCAAATTTTGATCCGTCAAAACTGCTGTGAGCACTACATTCTATACAGAGTTATGAATTTTATTTATTAAAACAACAAAACATTTCGCAACATTACTGAGAGTCTTTCTCTCAATACGCTATTGTAAATGCAAATACATAAACAGGGCATATCTATTATGTCTCATATGCTAAAATTAAATCAAAGAAATATATTCCCTATATTCACTATTTGCTTTGCATACCACTCGACTTAAGTTAGTAAAGAAAAACAATGTCAACTTACCCCATTTACACCACACACGGAACTCCCCTCCACACACACAGTTTACTGTAAGGCAAGCCATTCTTCTTGATCGAAAATTTATATAAAAAAACACTCAATTGCTTATGTATTCTTGCTTGAGTCATTTTCATACAAATTTCCATTTCACCACAATCACTTGCCGTACAAAAACGTTTGCTTACGCACACAAACACACACACACACTTTTTGACACACTATTTTTTTCTTTTCTTTTTCTTGGGATCACCCCTCATAAGCCTAATGAACTTTTTTTCTTTTTTGATTTTCGTGGCTTTCTTTTATTTTTTTCGTATAAAACTTATGATTTTTTATAATTTATGAACTTAAAATACTTTTTAACACAAAATTTTAATAAAAACGACCGAATTTAACAATAAATTTCTAATTTTCTTTTTAACGCACGGAAGTAACATCCGACCTGTTGCGCTTTTATCAAAGAAACTAAAAATGTCGAATTTTTATTTTACAATTTCACAATTTTGTACAAAAAATATTCCTTAACGCAATTTCGTTAATACATACATATGTATGTAGTTGTGCACAAACGAATAGGAGGGGGTATTGTATGTTTTCATGTGGTCAGTGTTGTTGTTTTTATTTTAATGTTTTCAATTGTTAGTTAACTTTGTTTACTCTCTTGCCTTTTGTGTTGGATCTCTTGCTGTTGATATCGGCGAATGCTGTTGCTCAGGCGTACGTAGTGTGTATGGGTATATTTGTTGGTATTTTTTATAATTTTTTCATATTTTTTGTACTAAAGTAGGAAATTGGTAAATAAAAAGGCGACATTTTTAGTTTTTTTGATAAAAGCGCAACAGGTCTGGTGTTATTTCTGTAGAAGAAAAAGAAAATTAGAATTTATTAGTAAATTCGAAGATTTTTTATTAAAGTTTTGTATCAACAAGTAATTCAAGTTAATAATATAAAAGAAATCATAAGTTTTATATGAAAAAAATAAAAGCAAATAATGCAAATCGAAAAATAAAAAAAAGTTCGTTAAGTTTATGAGGGTGCTTCCACAAAAATGAAAAAAAAATGTGTGTGTGTGTGTGTTAAGTGTTGTATGCATAAAAAAATTGTTTTTGTACGGCAAGTGATTTTGGGCAATTGGAAATTTGTATGAAAATGACTCAAGCAGGAAGACATGAGCAATTGAGTGTTTTTTCATATAAATTTCCGATCAAGTAGAATGGCTTGCCGTACTAAAAATACAAATGAAAGGGGTTGCATGTGTGAACGTAAATTGGGTGAGTAAAAAATAAAGTTTATTTAAGTGAAATAAATATTAAATATACCGGGAACAGAGATTATTAGGGCAAATGTCTTATGTACGTTGTTGTAATTGGAAATTAAGAGAAAGGCCCATAGCCGTGAACTTTTGAACTTTTTTTTGAATGCTAAAGATAGAATTAGGTTTTAGTCCCGGTTATCCAAGTGTCCATGGAACGTACATTCGTTTTTAGAACACGAAAAGCAATGAAAACGTTTGCCGAACCGTAATGTAATTTCGGTAAGTATTCGCATTGCTTTTCATATGCTAAAAACAAACGTATTTTAGATTACGTTCCATTGTAAAATACCACTAAACAGAGCTTTTACGTTTTGTTACGTTTCGAATCTGCTGATTTTGTCTTGTATGTGAGGAACACGAATAAGTCGTTGGTTTTTCAGTTTAGTACCGTATGTGGCAAAAACTGTGGGAGTAAATAAAATTGCCATAACAAAGTTCCCAAAAATCTGTCGTTCGGAGGCGATTCTAAAAGTAGGTCCCTACACTCAAAATAAATAGTGTGAGAAGTTAGGTCATAATCATGATTTAAGGGTTATAATGACCAATATGTATGTGATGTTTTACGAAAGTACCCTTTGATAAAGAAAAAGTACTCACGTAAGGTTTTCAAGAAAAAAAGGGGGTTGAAACCCCTAAAAATAGCGTTTTTGATAATTTTTGGAAAAATGTAAAGCTAAACACTGGCGTGCTAGAACCATCGCTATTGTCAGAAATTGATATTTACTCTTTAAAATGAACCCAAAGTCAAATTAATTGCATGTACTCTTAAAGTAGGGGGTGGGTTTATGTCAAGGGGTGCAAGAGTTGTCCGAGGTCCTTAAAAAAGAATCAGATTTACTCGAAAATTGTTACTCAGGGGGTTTTGGGGTCGCTGATTACAGATCTTCACTCAGATTTAAAAAAAATTCAAAATGGCGGATCCAATATGGCAGTCGAGGTAAATCTGAGTCATTTTTATAAATGTGTTTAATTTTTTTCTCTTGTATTTTTAACAATGTTCCTTGTCTCCTTACATATTTCTACAATTTTACTTATAAAATCCAATATTTTTTTGCGGATCTAATGATACACATACATGCATACAACCCTTTAGTTAAGATTACGACCTAGTGTCTCACACTACTTATATTGTGTCCGTTAATTTTTATGCGTGGGTGGTGGGACCTACAGTTTAAAGTCGACTCCGAACGATAGATTTTTGAGAAACTTTTCATAGCAATTTTATTTTCTCTCACAGTTTTTGTCAAAAATCTGCTGAGAGAAAGTCGTCGAAGAAATAATTTTTTTTCATATTTCGTTTTGATGTCTGACGTGGGATTTGATCTCGGTCCTTCAGTCTATTAAACCAGCACGCTACTTAACTGTTGGAAAATCTATTTTCGTCCAGTCAACACCAGGAGAAGATTTAACTCTCGTATTTACTTAGATATGGACAAATTTTGATGAATATGTACATAAAACGTTACGAAATCGGAATTTCTGTATGAAGGTGTACTTGAGCAAACAAAATTTTCAAATTTGGGGCGAAACCAATGAGATTTGCTCACATTCAACAGCATCCAATACAGCTCGAAAAAGTTAATTTTTGGTGAGAATTTTCGGCTGGCGAGGAGAGCCTTTTTAGGTCGGTAATTGCAAAATTGTGCGTTGGATGATTTAAACACCCCAAGTGCTATGTACTACGCAGCTTGTAATACATTAGATATTCTGCTTGTAAACTGGTCACTGAAATCGTGCGATTTGACCTCTTATATATTTTCTAGTGAAGTTTTCTTAATGCTCAGGAGTATACGAATAAATTTGAAACCATAGCGGTCCTCAAAGCTTATATGCAATCCATCGAATTTAATCTGATTTATGCGTCATTGAGTCATTGAAAACTTGACATTTATCCAAGTGATCCATGCAGAGAGAGTGATAATATCTCACACACACTTTGTTTTTTTTAAACTTAAAGATAGGAGACACCTAATAAAAGGCTCGATGCAAATGTTTCTATGCCACGAAAATACGAAGCAGCATTTTTAACAGAAAGTTTGTATTTTAACGCATCGTTTATGGTTTTGTAAAGTTTAAAATAATTGCAGACGGTAAGGACTATATATGTTCCTTTCACTCCGCTAGGGAGCATATAGGGCCACAACAAGTTGTTTCCAATGAGCTCGATCATCAGCGCGATGTTTGACTTCGTTCCATTGTATACGTTGTTTGGATAGTTCGGTTATGATTTGGCGTTTCCAAGTGTGGTTTCCAATGGTCGTCCGATGCTGCTCCTTCCCTTGGGGTTTCAGCCTATGGCATCCTTTGTTGTGTTATCTAATAACCTTCCAAGAGTGTGCCAAATCCATCCCCACTTACGTCTCTTATTTCCCTCTCAATTGGTTGCTGATTTGTATCTGCCCAGAAGGAAGGAAGGCCAGTAAACACGCAAGGTTATACTAACGCTAGGTACGACTGGAAATCGCTAGGTGCCATATTCCACGTTGAATACATGAATATTGAAAATTTTAATTTTGGTGCGTCTCGATATGTTAGATGATTTTCAGACAGGGTTATGTTGGGCAAAAGCATTACGTGCCTTATTAATGCGACTGGCAACATCCGCTGATGAAACACCGGATTTATAAATTATACTTCATATTATCAATTTCCTTGCTGTATATTTGGAATTTATGTTCTGCGTTGGCATTTAACGTGAGTGTATTGGTCTTGTGGATATTAATCTTCAGTCCAGCTATCTTTGCGGTTTCTCTAATTAGATGTAGTTTGGCTGCAAGTCTGAGAAAGAGTGATTTAGTAAGAATAGGTACATCATCTGCATAGTCCAGATCTTATAGCCTATCTTGTAGACCCCAAGTAATTCCTCTTCTATGACTTGTTGACTTTTCCATCATTATATCGAGGACACAGTTAAAGAGGAGTGGTGACAACACACATCCTTGGCGGTAAGGATTGCTACTAACATATGGTTATCGATCGATATTTCAATATTTCAGCAGGTTGATAGCATCAAGAAACCTAGTTAGCACAGCATAAATCTGGAATATTTCTGAACACTATGCAATAAGAAGTCGCCGTGGTCTAGTGGGTAGTGTGTTGGCTTATTAGACAAAAGGCCCGGGTTCGAATCCCAGGTCAGACATCAAAACGAAAAATATTTCTTCGGCGACTTCCTCTCAGCAGATTTCTGGCAAAGACTCCGAGAGTAAAAATTGCCATGAAAAGCTTCTCAAAAATCTGTCGTTCGGAGTCGACTTTAAACTGTAGGTCCCGCCACTCATGTATAAAATTAACGTACACAACATAAGTGGTGTGAGAAGCTAGGTCGTAATCTTGACTGAAGGGTTGTAATGGCCAATTATGTGTATGTATGTATGCAATAATCTTCCAAGTGGTGCAAGTAAACTTAAGACGTAAACTAGGGATTAAAAATTTTATGGTATGGGACATCAATGTTTAAGCCAACGACGTTGGTAGGTGGCCAAACACCCAAAATACTTAGATTTGAAGCGTATATAGGAGTTTAATCTTTAACTGATGAGATGAACATTTGCAGCGTAAAGAAAGTTTTAGTTTACAAAACTTCTGAATTTCTATTAATTCTGCCGTTGGTTTCACTATAAAAATGTTTTATTGTCTCCGATAGAATTAAAAATTTTTTTAATTCTTATTTTACTTCTGTGTACATGTACATACATATGTATACACATGTGTGTGTGTGTGTATTTCTGTTTTTAATTATCATTTATTTATTACAGGTTTTAAGAAAACGGAATAAAGAAGTAAACATTTGCAAAACAGTTGTTAATAAAATCAAATACGTAAACTTTTTTCTTACACTGTAGAAAATGAAATCATTTGTGGAAAGTTTTACCAGTTAACAGCTTTCATTTTACATACCACATACATCATGTATGTGAATGTACGTAAAGTAAGAATGGAATATTGTTTGAAAAGAGAAATCCTTTAAACAAAGTGTGTTAATTTTTCTTAATTAAATGCTCAATTTAATGCCAACAGGCAGGCAATAAAAAAAAAATTGAAAAAGCGATTATAAAAGCAGAGGCAAAGCAAACGCATGCCACAGCAAAAGTGTCGAAAAATAACAAAGAAAAACGAAGGCAAGACGAACGAACACTACGAATACTAAACGAAATAGAGCCATGAAAACAACCAAGGCAATGGCAGCAGCAGTAGCAACAATAATGATGATGGGCAAGCAAAGCAAACATACGTAAAAGTCTGTTGCTACAGTTGCTTGTTTTTTTGTTCCCCCTCTTACATTGTGTTTTTGGTTTACAATTGTGTGACGAACATAAGAATGAAAGCAAAACAAAAGAAAGTAGCAAAAATACTAATCGTTATTCCGACTTTACACACGTGTTCGGTTTTAGATTCGGTTCGAATACAAAACGGAGAAAGAGAATGAAAAACCAAAACACACTTCACCAAAAAAAAAAATGAAAAAACACTCTTGTGATAGAGAAAAGAGCGATAAAACAACATCACAAAAAGAAAAATTAAAACACGCCGTTTTGTTTTTGTTCTAAAATTCTTTGACTGTATGTAAAAAGTTGGCGTCGTTTACGTTTTATTTCAACGCTGTTATAGTCTTTGAAGAAATTGAACAGTGAAAGAGTAAATATTAGTTTATACAACATAAAAGCAATTTGCAAGAGCATTATTTTTTTCTCTTTAATTTTTCATGCAAAGAGTACTTCTACGAAGTGTTTAACATGACATTTAAAGCAGCTCAGTTGCGTTAAATTTTTTTTTCTTTTTTACTAAACAATACAATACAAAATCAAGATCATTATTGTATACATTTTTTTGTTGTTGTTGTTTATTGTTCTACAACAACAGATAACTGTTTCTTACAAAAAAAAAAAAAAGAACGACAATTGTTGCTGCCAAAAGAGTGGTAAAATTTTTATTTAGATTTTCCCCCTCTTCACTGTTCAAAACATAAGCACAACATAATTTGAGTACAAGGCTTTGAAATAATTTTGACGTTTTTGTTGTTGTTGTTGTTCTTATTTTAGCATCACGTAGATATGTTTGTATGTACTTTATAAAATTCTTAAGCGGCCATTTTGTATTTTTCGTATTTGTTTTTTAGTATTGTACTATTACCGTATAGCAACAAATACAATAAATTAATATTTTATTTACCAGAAATTTTATACGATTATTTAAGAGAATGTGTTCTGTTTATATGCATATAAAAATCTACGTGTTGTGTACGTGAGTTATTGTATACTCGCATACATATGTATGTATGTTTATGTATGTACGTATATAGCACAATAATAATAATTTTTTTTTTTTTGCTACTCTCACTAGTAAGTATGTAAGTAAGTAACCATCATTGTTATTATCTTTTTGTGCTTGGTTGTGTATGTTTTTAAAAGACCAGAAAGATTTTTTTTTTAGAATTTTTATGAAATTTGACACACTACTAGTCGTATGTACTTTAGGTAGTCTATTGAATATTTTGTGTTCATTTTTATTTTATTTTACTCGAACTTTTGGTAGGGGTTTTTAATTTTTTTTTTTTTTTTTGAATCAAAAAGATTTAACAATTACGTTCAATTATCGCCTTAAATAAGCATTTAATTCAAGAGTTCTTACTGCAAAGACAAGGTTTTATTTCCATTATTTTTGATGCTCCGGCAGAATTTTCGATTCTTGTTTGCAATGTGGATGCAAATCTTTAGTTCGTTGTAGATATTCAATCATTAGCTATCATACAATTAAAAAGCGTATACATACATACAGTGGCTCCATCGCATAGTCGGACAAGCATTAGTCTGATATGTATGGGCTTAAAACTTGAAAAGAATAGGTATAATAAATCTATGTTCTTTTTTTTTGCTTTTATTTACACTCTAGGTATATTACAGACTTTCAGATTAATAAAAAAAATTACAACATTTTTCATGATAACGGACAAATAAGAGCACCATTGATAAAAATGACAAAAGACAACAATTAATACTTTGTGGCATATCCTTTGTTCTCAAGAATGGCCTGTAAACGTTTTGGAATTGATTTTGCCAGGTTCTATGGAGCTTCACGTTTCCAGAAAAACCGCCTTAAGCTGATTCAAAGTTTTAAATTGTTGTCGGTATACTCTTCCAGCTAATTCTTCCCAAAGATGTTCAATTACGTTGAGATCTGGGCTCTGTGCAGGGGTTCCTATAAGTTTTGGGCAATTATGGATCAACCAAAGCTTTGCCATACCCGAAGTATGCTTGGGATGATTGTCCTGGTAAAAAGCAAAATCGTTCGTTATGCCTAAGAACTAAAAATATTTTTAAAAAACAGCAGTGGAAAAGATGTTTGCTTAAATACCATTCGTAATACATTGCACAAATATAACTACCCAGGTAGAGTTGCCAGAAAAAAGCCATTTATTAGGCCTAGGAATAAAAACAATACAATAAAATTTACTAAAAAGTATTTGCATAAAATAGAAGATTTTTGGAATAAGGTAATTTGGTGTAAAGATGTCTTAAAATACATTTTTGCTGATATTTTTTATTCGTTACAAGGTCCTGTACACTGACTAGAGCACACTCAATTTGCATGGTTCAGATGGCAAGATGTTTGGGTGGCTTAAACCAAATGCAAAATTTAATCCTCAAAATACAAAATCTACTTTTAAGCATGGAGGATTGTCTATTATGGTTTGGGGCTACATGTCAGTGAAGAGGTGGGCAATTTGTATTTCATTGATGGTAAAATGGACAAATTTGGCTACCTCAACATTTATAAGGCATATGTAAAGCAAAATGCCGAGAATTTAGGCATAACGAACGATTTTGCTTTTTACCAGGACAATCATCCAAATACATTTCGGGTGTGGCAGAGCTTTGGTTGATCCATAATTGCCCCAAACTTATGGCAACCCCTTCAAAGAGCCCAGATCTCAACGTAATTGAACATATTTTTGAAGAATATGCTATAAGAGTATACCAACAACAATTTAAAACTATGAATCAGCTTAAGGCGGTTTTACTGGAAACGTGAAGCTCCATGGAACTTGTGGTAGGCTACAATTTGGCAAAATCAATTCCAAAACGTTTATAAGCCGTTCTTGAGAACAAAGGATATGCCACAAAGTATTAATTGTTGTCTTTTGTCATTTTTATCAATGGTGCTCTTATTTGTCCGATTATGCGTTGAGCACAAAAAATTGAGTTAATTTCGTTTTTCTTTATAAAATTACCGTTATCATAAAAAATTTTGTAATTTTTTTTATTAATCTGAAAATCTGGAATATAGAGTGTAAATAAAAGTAAAAAAAAACATATATTTAATATATTCTTTTCAAGTTTTAAGCCCATACATATCAGACTAATGCTTGTCCGATTATGCGATGGAGCCACTGTATGTTTATATAATACGTACATATGTACATTAGAGCGACTCATCAAAAAAAGTGTTCGATGTACCCTACTAAAATGAACCTTTTTAAGATGACTTTCAAAATTTATCGCTACAGCTTTGACCTCTCGTGAGCTGGACTGTTTTGAAAAATGGTATAATTATCCAAGTTTTGTTATTTTGAGTATCTGTTTCTTTATCAACATATGTACATATGTATACAATATGTATATCATAAGAAAGGTTTTCTTGAGGCGAGTCCAACAGTATATACAATTTACCAAACGACGATCATTCATGTCCTTTTTTAAAGGATATTCTGTAAAAAACAAACGGTTTTTGAATTTTTTTATTCGGGGTTGTTTGTAATAATAATGCGAAATTAACATATTTTACTCTTTAGTCGATTTAATTTAATATGGATCTCATCTTTTTCTGAATTTCATATAGAGATGCCAATCGGGAAATCCCGAATCCAAAAAGCCCGGAATTTTCGAGATCCAGAAAATCCCGAATCTCGGAATTTTTTAAAGCTTGTCCTGAGAATTTTCGGGATTGTTAATTCATATGTATTTTGACCCATCGAAAGGTCCTGAAAAAGTTCTATATCACTGGACTTCGATAATAGCATCTCAGATGAGGAAACCATTACTTCCAGTGATAAAAATTATTTGATAGCATCGAAGAATGCAATAGGGTAACTGATTTAGATACTCAACTGTCCAAAGGAATAGATTTATTTACATCAGGCGATAGTAGAGGTGAATATTTACAAGCAGCATTTAGCTATCTTGGAACTATTTTACCAAAAAATGTTGATTGATATGTTGACAATAAAATTCGTTCAAGCCTCTCAGATCATATGTTAGATGCTTTAATCATTTTGTTGGAATCCAAATAATTTTCTTAAAACTAATGCATTTTCAGCATATTTATGAATAATTTTTATTTTTGTTAATTAACGCTTTTTTCTTACTTTTTGTCTTGCTGTTTTAATATTTTATTTTTAATGACATGCAGTTCGGATATCCATAATTGGAATACAAATGATTTTGTTAACAAAATATTTTTATTATTAAAGAAAATTGCGATTTTTTCCATGATTTTTCGGGATTTTTGTATTCCGAATTATCCCGGATTTTTAAAAATCGATCCAGTTTGGCATCCCTAATTTCATGCTAGTTCTCGTTTTGTGGTCTAGTGGGTAGTGTGTTGGCTTATTAGACAAAAGGCCCGGGTTCGAATCCCAGGTCAGACATCAAAACGAAAAAATATTTTTTCGGCGACTTCCTCTCAGCAGATTTCTGCCGAAGACCCTGAGAGTAAGAATTGCCATTAAAAGCTTCTTAAAAATCTCTTCCTCGGAGTCGACTTTAAACTGTAGATCCTGCCACTCATGTATAAAATTTACGCACACAACATAAGTGGTGTGAGAAGCTAGATCGTAATCTTGTAATGGTTGTAATGGCCAATTATGTTATGTATGTATGTCTCGTTTTGTGGTAGTTGTAGTTTATTCTTCGGCTGTGTGGCATGTAGCGCCGTCAAGTTCAAGCCAAATGTTGCTAATATCCTCCTCTTCAATTTTTGTGAACAAAAATTCGTTCAACATGGACCAAAAACGATCGCCATTGACTGTAACGACCACTCCTTTGCTCATTTTCGAAGAAAAATGGCCCAATTATGCCTCTGGACCAAAATCCGCACTAAACAGTGACTAGTTTAGGGTGCGTCGGTTTTTCAATGTATGTGTGCGGGCTTTCTGGGCCACAAATGCGACAATTTTGCTTGTTTACATACCCGCCAAGATCAAAATGAGCTTCATCTGAAAAGATGATTTTTTTTTTGCCAAAATCGGCATCTTCTGTTAGTCGTTCGCTGACCCTTTTAGCGAAGCGACAACCCGTATACACAACCATATTCATTCAGCGAAAGGATAAAACTAATTATCTGTCAAATCAGACATGAGCTAAGTGTTACCATTCACGAAATAAGTATTAGTTGAAAAAAAAGAAAAACGTTAGGTGGCGGACCCGATATAAAAAACAGGTACAAAAAATCGGTTATTATGTTGCGATGGGTGTCTCCATTGACCGTATGGATTGTACCGTTCTCATTTTCAATTATGGTCCATTACTGCATCTGATCCGGTCACTCGTAATGAATACATTGGCTTCTGTAAGACCAAATGTTCGTTTTCGAAGTTCCAAATACGATAATTTTATTTATTAACACGTTGACTGCCGACTACGAGATAACTCATAGATTGCGTTCCCTTCTAGGGTTCCAAACTACGAGTTATCTCATACTCACATACATACATAATTGGCCATTACAACCCTTCAGTCAGGATTACGACCTAGCTTCTCACACCACTTATGTTGTGTGCGTTAATTTTATACATGAGTGGCGGGACCTACAGTTTAAAGTCGACTCCGAACGACAGATTTTTGAGAAGCTTTTCATGGCAATTTTTACTCTCAGAGTCTTTGCCAGAAATCTGCTGAGAGGAAGTCGCCGGAGAAATATTTTTCGTTTTGATGTCTGACCTGGGATACGAACCCGGGCCTTTTGTCTAATAAGCCAACACACTACCCACTAGACCACGGCGACTTCATCTCATACTCACTCATGTGAAAAAATCAAATTTTAATTTTTTGGCAGGTCAAAGTGTTAACGTACCCATCGAGATGAAAATTAGCTTAATCCGTAAAGATGATCTTTTGGAAAATCGAAGTCATCGTGCAATTTCTCGTTGAGCCAGGCTACAATCAGAATTTTTGCGAACGCCACTTTGAAGTCTGTCCTTTTATATTAATGACATTGTGTACTTAGGAAAATTTAGGATCTTTCAATTGTATCTTCTATGTGGATTCAAGGAGATAGCGATATTGTTAAAAATTTCATTTCTGTTCAGCTGGTGTCAGGCTCACTATTTTCGAACTCAATGTCCTTGGCAGTATGAGATTAGGTGCAGATCTGGATAAGAAAGAGATTAACTATCTCCTTTCCTTGAATCGTATGACCATCCATCACACTTTGCTTCTTAGGAGGAGGCTATGATCTGATGGGCCAGTGCTAGTTCATGCCATAGAACTGTGCTGGTTATTTATCCCACTTTTTTGAGTCGGAATGACTTTTGAAAAAAGAATGCCTGATTCCTGGATTGGATCTTGCCTTTATCATCACTATTGTCTAAAAGGGTAATAGCTAACACATTATCATGATCACTTAGTCTTTGTAGATGTCGTTCACTAAATCTGTTAATTTCCCACTTTATTGTGGGTATTTTAAGGTCATTGTGCAAGCTATTGTTGCTTATAAACCAAGGAGCATTAGTCAATAATCTTAATGTTTTTGACTGATATCGTTGAAGAATTTCAACGTTAGAATTGCTAGTTGTTCCCCAGAGTTGTACACCATACGTCCAAACTGGCTTCAGGATAGTTTTGTATAAAATAACTTTGTTTTCCAAACTTAACTCTGAGTTTGGTCCTAGGAGCCAGTATATTTTCCTTGTTTTAATATTTAAATGTTTTCTTTTAGGCTTGATATGATCTTTCCATGTGAGTCTTCTATCCAAATGGAGTCCTAAATATTTTACATTATTTGATTTTGGAATAGAATTTCCATTTAAATAAAGTGTTGCTTGGGCAATCACCTTTTCTTAAAGTGAAAGTAACGTGAATTGATTTTTCCGTATTGACTTTCATATTCCATTTTTGTAGTCAGGTTTCAATAATATTAAGCCGATTTTGTAACATTTCAGAAGCTTTATTTTGAAGCTTTCATTGGTAGACAAAATAGCGGTATCATCTGCATACGTTGCTATAGTTAAATCATGGTTGATTGGCATATCTGATGTGTAGATAGTATAAAGGATGTGACCCAGAACGCTTCTGTGTGGGATTCAAGATTTTATTACTCCCAAGGCAGAATCTTCGCTATTAATATGAACATAGAATGATCAATCATGGAAATAAGATTTAAATAAGAAGTAGTAGGGGGCAAGGAGTAGTTGTTTTATTTTGTAAAGGAGACCGCAGTGCCATACTTTATCGAAAGCTTTACTTATACCAAGAAATACAGCTGAGCAATATAACTTGTTTTCCAGGGCTTTGATTATTTCTTGCACAATACGATGACATTGTTCGGGTGTGCCATGTCTGTGCCTGAATCTGAATTGATGATCAGGAATAATTTTTTTATTTTCTAATATTGGAAGTAATCTTTTTAATACAACTCTCTCAAATAATTTAGAGAATATAGGTAACAAGCTTATGGATCTGTAAGATGTTACTTCATTTTCTCGTTTATTAGGCTTTAGTATCATTAATATGAATATATGGAAAAAATGTTAACGCTAGTATTATCGCAAGTAATTTGGATACCAGCAGATATGTTGTTTTCCCAATAGGGTTAAGGATTTCATATTTAATATTTGATTTTATTAAAATGGCTGCACCAGCATGGCATCTATTATCTGGGTGATTTGCAACAATAGTATCATAATTTTTTATTTTAAAGTAGGTTTTATCAGTAAAATGAGATTCAGAGATCAACAAAAGATCAATAATCATATATATTATTTCTAAAGCACATTTTTTTGCCGGTTGCAAATATCTCCCATACCATCGCATCAAATTAAATGAATGATATCTCATTTTAAAGCTTATGGCGAAAAATAATTAGAAATTGAAAAATTAATATTTTTATTGATAAAAATTATATTTTATATAGAACTGCATAATAATACTGTTCTCATTATGATTATATGTTTTTGTTCAAGTGTGCTAATACTGGGTTGCTTAATCGCAATGAAGTTCTACATAATATAATATGTATTAAAATCCATTCTGCCAATACCGCTATTTACTATAATATCGTTTATTACTAAGTCGGTTATATATCATAAGCATATTAAGTTGTATTTAAAGAAATATTATAAAAGCATTTAAACATATGTATGTATGTATGTAAATAATGTATGATGATATTATGATTTCTAATACTTTTATTTTTTTTAATAAAATTTCTATTAATTTTTTTCATTTTATGTTATAAAAATGACAATTAACGGTGCGAAATATTCGCACGCTTCATCTAGTGTTATTTATGAGGAAAATTTCAATTTCATTTTTGTGCATAGTTTGATCATCAGTATAGTTATCATGTTCAATAAATTCTCCATTAAATTTTCTAACTTCTCTAGACGAGCAGTATGGTTAAAATCTTGAGTTTTTAGTGCTTCTGAGTATGACATATTATACTGATGTTGTTCAGTATTATCCATACCATTCAGATTAGGGAATTCTCTATCATTAATAATATAATTTGATTTCTTATGGCCATTTGAAATTAACCCTTGCCTGCTTGAATTTTTGGAAATGAGGTCTTGATAAACCTTACAACCTTTATAATTGGCAGTGTGATTATCTAAGCAGTGTAAACAGCAAGGCAATGAGTCACTCAATTTAGTGCATTCAGAAGTGGAATGATCCATTCCACATTTAACACATCTGAAGGGTCTTTTGCAATAGGGTTTTGTATGTCCATACAGTTGGCAACGACAACCACGTCATTGGTTCTAAATGGCGGTTCGATTTTAACTATACCATTGTTAATAGACTTAATATCATATATGCTCTTATTGTTATCCTTGGGATCTAATTCAACAAAAAACATTGAGAGAGGCTGTTTTGTAATACGACTTCTTGCATTAGTAACAGATCTTACTTAATGACCTAACAATAGTAGTTCTGCCTTAATATCTTCTATCGGAGTTGAGTGATGAAGGCCCTTAACAACAATTCTAAATGAATTTTTTTCCTTTAACTTTATTTTCAAATCAACTTGTAATATTACCGAATTTATTTTCCTGATCATAACGCTTATATTTTCCACATTCGGTATATAGATTGGTGGAGGCTTTGGCATTGATTTTTCTTCATCACATTCCTTGTCATCTACGTCTAGAGCTGCAAATTTGTTGCTAGAAGATGTACCAGGCTGGTTTGAAAAATGGCCACGTTTATTTTCATATAAGTTTGGTGATTCACTCAATTTACGCTTGCTTGGTACAGTTTGCCAAACTGAATCATTATCATCATCAATTTCACAACATCCCGCTTTCTTCACCACTTTTGTGTGGTTTTTCTTGATTGTCACCACCAAAATGCTTTTCACTGATGTTCACAATTTTATGCAAATTTCTTTAAAATGATTTTGTTTTATATTTATGTGATTATTTAATAATAAAAATTTAATAATTTTATTAAAAACAACGACAAATGTATTTGCTTGTTAATACATAAATATTAATATTTCGTTCTCTTTCTCTAATTTATGTCAGGAGCTTTTGGCTACGAATTTGGAAACTTTATATTTCTTAAGTCGGCTTTGTCTCGTAGGTAGTGTGTTGACTTATTACACGAATGGCCATGGTCTAAACCCTAGGTCAGACTTCAAAACGAAAATATGAAAATATTTCTTCGGTGACTTTTTCTCAGCAGATTTCTGGCAAAAATTGTGAGAGTAAATAAATTGTACACTGAATTGGTAATTACACGGTGCGTTAAGTGAAAATTCACTCGAGTAACTATATAGTACACGTTGTTCAGTTAGTTGAGTAGAACTCAAAAATATCTTTTTTTAAATTTCTCGAACCCTCCAAACTTGTTTTATTTGACAAAAACTGTTTTAGATTACTTAAACATTTCTGATCAGATTTCTAAAATTTAAATCTTGTTGGAAAGGGGAGAGATGGACCATACATCTATTATTTGACTTAATATGCTATGAATTTTGATAAAGCAAACTTGGAATATTCGAATCTCATCAAATTAACCTTCAGTTCAAAAATTTTCTAAATTTTTGATGGATTGTGTTTGTTTACAGTAAAATGTGCAAATTTCGCGTTTGCACGCTTCTAAAAGTCGGATAATACTTAAATTTTTTGCAAATATTATTATTTCTCCTTGCGCAAACATTGGCCAATTTCTGGTGGTCGCTCAAACTTGGAATTTACACATTTTTCGGTAAGCAATCAAATCCATCAAAAATTCTGAAAATTTTTAAACCGAAAGTTGATTTGATAAGATTACGTATATAAAAAATATAACTCGACTGTTAGACTCTTTAATTAATGACAACGGTAATTTTTGTCCGACTCCGCGGGACAAATTTTCTAGAAGATTTTTATGGCAATTTTATTTTCTCCTAGAGTTTTTGACAGAAATATGATGACAGGAAGTTGCCAAAGAAATATTTTTTCATATTTCCATTTTGAAGTCTGACCCGGGTTTTAGACCATGGCCTCACGTCTAATAAGCCAACACACTACCTACTGGACTATGTCTTTAACTTACAGAATTGTTGAATTTTAATCAATATTTGCATTGAATATGTCAAAAAAAAAAATTATCTTTAAAAAATTAAGATTGTTTTTACTTCATGACAGTCAAAGAGTGGGTCTTAGTGAAATGAACCCAGTTTCAAGTATGATTTTAAATATACAAATAACGCAGAAAGACGACTACAGGGGTATAAGGCTTCTATCATATCGCATATAAGATTCTTATAGGCGTTTTGTGTGAACGACTGAAGCCACGCGTCAAAACACTGATTGGATCTTATCAGTGCGGTTTAAAAAACTCTGAGAGTAAATAAAATTGCTATGAAAAGTTTGTCAAAATTGTATCGTTCGGAATCGGCTTTCAACTGTAGGGCCCGCTACTCATATATAAAATTAACGCACACAAAAGTGGTGTGGGAAGTTAGGTCGTAATTCTGACTGAAGAGTTGTAATCGCGTTGGTAGGAAAGAAAACTGAAAAATGGTCACAATATAAATTATGTGGGCAAGTGAATTGTTATGTAGAGTTAGATAAGAGAAGGTCAGTCATCGATGTCTGCCTGCAGATGAAATTTTTAGAAAATCGAGTAGAGTTTGATGGATAATATCCAGTGGTGATCAAAAAATTTAAAACTGATGCCACATTTTTATTAAATGTTGATTTTTATTTTAGGCAAAACACCTTAATTAGTTTTTCAATAAATTTTTATTTGTTTTTATTAAATTCTCTTCCATATTAAAAATAATAAAATTATTCTTCATTTATATAAATAAATCGAAATTTAAACTCCTAAATAATCTAAGCAACATAATATCAAACCTTTAATATTTTGTGGCAAAGCCTTTGTTATTTATTACTTCCGAATATTTTTTAGACATTGAGGAAATAAGTTTTTCAAAGTAATCGTTTGAAAATGCATTTCATTGCTTTGTGATCGTCAAACATAGTGAATAGACTGATGTCTAGCGTGATGATTGTTTATATTTCTCTTGGCACAGCTTTTGAAAAATGTTGTTAAATTATTCTTAATGTTTACATGTTCTGCTGAAGTTGAAAATAAATAATTAAAGAACAAATAAATAAAGCAAACAACACATGTCTTCTCAGTTGCAAACGTTTTGACCACCACTGTATATAATAATTATTATTATTTTGGTGATTATCAACAGTATCGTACTTAGCGCAGTTTCAACTGTTGTGGTGGACATTTACATCGCACAGAATGAAAAATTTGCCGGTTGTCAATGGCATAATTACGTGATCGCGAATGAAATCAAAAGCAGAACGAGGACAATAAGCCAGGGATGGGAAATTGATCTTAACAAATTGTACTAACTTTCACAAAAAATTGTACTTTTTCCAGCCCGATTGTACTAAATTCACTTCGTTTTTTTTAACTTTTTTATTAAAAATTAAATAAAAATATAAATTACAATTTATTTTACATAAATTTTTGTAAATATGTGCGTAAAAAATCATAAAAATTAACAAAAAGGTACATAATAGGAAAACTTAACAACTTACTTTAATAATTTAATGTAATTTGAACTTTAAATCTCTATTTATGATACATTTTTTGCTAGCAAACTATTTGAATTCAATGAATTTCTATTTCTTCCTTTGATTTATATAGTGCTTATCATAATTATAGCACCACCCTAATTTTTTGAATTTCTAAAAAAGTACATTTATAATAACAACATCACAACATTTTATTATGAGTATTGTTAATGTAAAAGAAAATATAACAGCAAGTTTTTCAAATTCTTGGCTTAGTTTTATTTCCCCGTGGCATCACAACGGGCCGCTATGCGTACTTAAGTGAGCTTTATGATATCAGAACTACCACTCCGACCTAACCTAAGCGTAGTTTTTACTTCAGTATAAAAATTAAGGTTTTTAGCCTTTGGATAATTACAGTGCCAGTTTAATTTTTGTTAAGATAAGAAGCTTTTATTGAGGTCGCCGTGGTCTAGTAGGTAGTGTGCTGACTTATTAGACGTAAAGCCAGGGTTCGAGTCACAGGCCAGACATCAAAATAAAATACAAAAAGTATTTTTCGGTGATTTCTTCTCAGCCGATATCTGGCAAAAACTCTGAGAGTAAATAAAATTGCCATGAAAAGTTTCACAAAAATCTGTCGTTCGGAGTCGTATAAAATTAACACACACAACATAAGTAGTGTGAGAAACTAGGTCGGTCAATAATCCTGACTGAAGGGTTGTAATGACCAATTATGTATGTATTGATACTTAAAACTTATGAAACTAAATATTCGATCTTTCATACTCTTATAAAGAATTTTAAGATTTCTCCGTCTATTTTCCTCCACCCTTTGATTATTTTTAATTTAAAATCTTCAAAACTGGTAAATTGCCTATTACTTGAATAAACTCTTCGGATAAGAATGGGGAATTCATTTGGGGAATCATCTTCAATAATATTCATATCAGGATAGAAAGCTTGCCACGATAAAACCTCAATAGATTGGTTACGAAACCATTCATCCTCTGTCTGTTTACATGAATTCTGAATTGTCCTGTTGGAAAATATATATTTTTTTTAGTATTGTACTCTGTACTATTCATTCGCGTAGATGGAAACTGAAGTTCAAGGCAGTCACTTAAAGAAATAACACCCCAAACCTTGAGACTACCTACCTTTCCAAAATTTCTTTGGTTCCTTTCTAAGGTCACACCAGTAGTATCGATAGCCATCTAGTTCATCTAAGTTCCTCTTTTTTTCATTAGGGAATATGACCTGAAGACATAATTATGAAAGACCTGGTGCTATAATTATGAAAGGCAGATGAAAGTGGAAAATGGAATTCCTTTTATAAATTATACAGTGATGAGACAGAATATTTAAGTAATTGCGGTGCTATGGTGTTTTTGACTTTTAAATAGTGCTAAAAAAAGTACAATTGCATCAACTTTTCCATCCCTGCAATAAGCAGGTATAAATTTCACTTCACAGTTAAGTAACTCCAAAGACACGGTTATGTTTAGTTGGGAACGATCAAAGTGTTGATTTATTGTGTATTGTTCACTGGTCCTTTCCCCTATGATGACTACAGTCTAGAGGTCTAGGTTTAAGGACTTGAGTGTTAATAGTTCCCTCAAATTCCACCAAGCAAGTAGCATCATCAACAGAGAAGCAAATTGTTTTCATTTCCGTAGTGTTGAACACTTTGTTGTTGCATGAAATTACTTAATCGTGTTTCATCTAATTAGGATTAGGCCATAGCGTGCCAACTTAAAAATTTAAGTATCTTTGAAATCATGAGTTTAGAATGTGTAGCCAATTTCAGTTAATGTTTTCTTTGCTTGTTCAAAGGGAATGAGTGAAGATGAGAAAATTTTAGTGGCGATAGATACTCTCTTAAATTCATGCAATTTTCTAATCAGTTTGTAAACATTTTGGAATCTATGCACAGCATCCAAAACAATAAAAGCTGTATTGAGCAAAAAGGAGATCACATTAAATTTTTTAAAATAAAAAAAATTGAAAACTCCAGTTCAGATATCTCCATCAAAATTAAATATGAAAAACATATTTCTCCGTCCATTTCCTCTAAGCAAATTTGTGACAAAAACTCTGAGAGTATTAAAAATTGTAATGAAAAGCTTCTGAAAAATCTATCGTGTATGCAATTTCTATCCGACAGTAGCTTATTGGCCTATAGATCCACAACAGACTCCGAATGAGTTACATATTCATTTTGAATTTTGATGGCTTAACCGCTATAGTTTTACATTTGTTAGAGAATGTTGATTTATCTCTCTCCAATTGCAATCACATGATACCCAAACAATACTTCGAAACGCATTTTCGATAAGGTCCGGTATAAAGGTTAATACCATACATACATAATTGGTCATTACATTTCTTCAGTCCGGATTGAGTATACATGAGCCTACATGAGTGAGTATACATGAGTGGCAGGACCTACAGTTTAAACTCGACTGGCACGTTTATTTACTCAGAGCTTTTGCCATAAATCTGCTGAGAGGAAATTGCCGAAAAAATACTTTTTGCTTTGATGTCTGGCCTGGAATTTGATCTCGGGCCTTACGTTTACACTATCCACTAGACTACGGTGATTTCACCCGCAGGTTAAATATGGAAGAATTTCGTTTGCAATTTCGTTGCATATGATATTAGCAACAAGGAACTTAAGGTCTGAAAAAAATTGGTAAGAAAACTCCTGATATCTCAAAGCACGGCATCTGTTACAAAATATTTAGTATGTCTTAAGTCCACATGAATATCAGAGTAATTACCGAAGCCATACGCCAACTTTATGGCACTTCATTGCGTTAGACAGCTGACCCGAACATTATATGGAAAAGTAGATGATTAATGTCGAAAGGACATTTCCCCGGTTGGGGAAAACCATAAAATATATTTTCTTGCAGGTTGTAAGAAAGAAGAAAGTGTTTGCTGTAAAGTTTTGTCCATAGTCTTGAATAACTTGTAGAGTATTTTGCTGCTGCTGTATATCGTTCCGAATTATATTCCGTCATTAGCTTAACAACTCCTTCTGCTGCTGGTTCATCACTAAATAAAATAGTTTTCATTCTTTTACTGACCAATCCCCGAATTCTTTTGCAAAGCTAAAGCGCCTATTACCCGACCGAATTTCAGCTTTAAACTCTACCTGATGAGAAAGAATATTGAACCTTTTTTAGGTTCAATTTAATCGTTTTTTTCGAATCTTACCATCAAGGTGGGTTGCCAAGTATTTAATGGGGTTCACAACTCGCAGCTGGTATTTCCTGTTTTATTCTGTGATGTATCCAAAAGGTTCCAAGAATATTTTTTTATTCTCGTGCACACAGAATCTACGTGTGAGTATCTAGAGACCTCCCCCATTTAAAATAGGTATACTCTGTGTCAACAGTGTCCTATCAAAAAATCGGTTATCAATCTTACGTTATATTTGGATAGTCTAATGCTTGATCCAGATCTCCTTTTATTATAAATTCCCAATAAAAGTTTTAATTGCCTTAAATCCACTTAGTTTGAGAGGAGTTTTTGTATCTCTTTATATTCCATTTCTTTGAGCACACCTTTCGACCCACTCTACAGAAATATGATGGTGCAGGAAGCTTCCCCCCACATGTCCTGGAATCCAGCAGAGGCTAACCTTATTTATTCTACATTTTCTGTTGAAACCGTTAGATTAATTGCTGGCTTCCTTAAACAATTTAAACATTCTTTAAGTTCATTAGTACTCATTACTTAGGTTAGGTTAGGTTAGGTCAGAGGACGTGCACCTGTCGGTCAAGACAAGCACAGTACCCGGAGGTCGAAATTGACCCATTGTACATTGTCCTTAGGGGAGGAAGGAAAAGGAGGATATAGGAAAGTAGGGAAGGGGAGGGAGAATGGGAAACGGAGGAATGAAAAACAACAGACACAAAACAACAGAGGTTGAGAGTGCGACTACACTTATGAAGCCCTAGCACCTCTCAACCAGCCCAAGCTGCTAATGAATCTGTGGAGAGCCTTGATGTCGGCTCTCGACACAGAACTCAAGTTCTCAAAGAAGGCCCTGCCAAGGGTCCTCAACCTCAACCTACCAAGGGCTGGGCAGTTGCAGAGGAGATGTTCGACAGTCTCCAACTCCTCCTCATCGCAACATACCCTGCAATAGTCCGGCTGGGATCTGTTCCAGATCCCCGTCAGCGACCTAATCTCGCAGTGCCCTGTGATAAAAGTACTCATCACTTGCTTTATAATAATCTGAAATGAAGTACAAAAGGTTTTAAACAGATGAGGACTGAAATTTCAACTGAAACTCGAAAAACTATTGTAGAACTAAGGCATCGCATTTCAGTTAAAAAAATTGTCGATAAATATAAAACCTTTAAAAGAATAGGAAATTTTAATCGAATGGGTCGGCCAAGGATGTTAAATGAAAGGCGAAGAAAGGATGATTGTTGCCGCAGTAAACAAAATCCTGGTTCCAAAAGAGATTAGTGAAGAGCTGAAATAATCTGTAAGTGGAAGTACAATACGACGTGTATTGCATAAATCCGAGTATTGCATAAATCCGTCCCAGAAAAAATCCTTTGTATCCAAGAAAAATAAAGCAAAGCTCATAAATTACGTGAAAAAAAATATGAAAATAAGGTAAGGGAAAGAAGGGAAAATGTCCTGTTCACGTATGAGAGTAAGTTCGAAATCTTTGGAGGTAAAAAGGAGGTACAGTTAAGCACGGAGGAGGCTCAGTAATGACTTGAAAGTGTTTTTCAGCGTCTGGAGTTGGAGAGCTTGACTTTATTGACACGATAATGAATGCTCACTGCTATGTAAATCTTTTATAAAAAAATCTTGCATCAAGTATTTCCAAATTGAATTTGCCTGGGCATTGGATCTTCCAACAAGACAATGATCCCAAGCATACCTCCTCTTTGGCAAAGTAGTGGTTGAAACAAAACACACCAAACGTGCTGAATCACTCTCCACAATCCCCGGAACTTAATCCTATTGAAAATCTTTGGGATCATTTTGACCGCGAGATCCGAAAAGGATGTATTACAAGCGAAGAAACACTAAAAGTAGCATTATTAGAAGTATGGGTCAACATTCCACACGAATTTACTAAATAGGCTAAAATGTGTCTAAAAGGCCAAGGGTGGTGCAACTAAATATTGAAACTATTTTTTTTTTATATTTTTAATGTGTGATAATTTAGAGATTGTTTTGTTCTTAAGTATAAAAAAATTTCCTTTATCATGAATTGTTGTTTTTGTTTTAACATTTTATAAATAATAAATAAACTTTTTTATTTTTTCGAAGTTTATTCGACTATTCTCATTTACTTTTTTCGCTATCCTAAGAAAATGTATTATTTCAGTGGTGTTTACTCATTTATGGCGCTCAGTGTACTTCTTTGTATAAGAAATTTAGATAAAGTAAACTACTTGGATAATAGGTGAATCAATATTTTTGAACAGCTCTGTACGTACATACTAGGGATGCCAATCGGGAATTCACGAATCTCGAAATCCCGGGATTTTTAAAAATTTGTCCCGGGATTTTTCGGGATTTTGAATTCATATGTATTTTGATCCTTCAAAAGGTCCTGAAAAGAAAATTCTATATCACTTGATTTCGATAATAGCATCTCAGATGAGGAAAACATTAATTCCAGTGATAAAAATTATTTGATAGCATCGAAGAATGCAATACTCAACTGTCCAAAGAAATAGATTTATTTACATCAGGAGGTGGTAGAGGTGAATATTTACAAGCTGCATACAACTATCTTGGAACTATTTTACCAACAAATTTTGATTGCGAAAAGTATTTTTCAACGGCAGGATATGTTGACAATAAAATTCGTTCAAGCCTCTCAGATCACATGTTAGATGCTTTAATCCTTTTGTTTGGAATCCAAATAATTTTCTTAAAACTAATGCATTTCCAGCATATTTATGAATAATTTTTATTTTTGTTACTTAACGCTTTTTTGTTACTTTTTTCTTGCTGTTTTATTTTTAAAGGCATATAATTCTGATATAATTGGAATATAAATGACTTTGCTAACAAAATATATTTTTCATTTTGTTTCATTTTTGATTACGAGAAAATCGCGATTTTTCCCATGATTTTTCGGAATTTTTGGATCCCGAATTATCCCGAAATATTCCGGGATTTACAAAATCCTGAATCCCGGGATTTTTAAAAATCGATCCAGTTTGACATCCCTAGTACATACATATGTGGTTTGGTGTATTGATTTATTTACGATTCTGCCATTTTGCAACAATAAAAATATCAACGATGGCAGAGAGAGTCGAAATTGAAGTTTTCACGACATTGGCAACGCTACTTTCTATATTTTATATTCATCGTATTCCTATATTGGTAATTAAAATTTTTTAATAATTTCCTATTTAGAATTTTGCATTTTATTCAAAATTTCATGTAAACGGCTTTGTTGACGTAATTGAAGTTTTATTTGAGATTAATCTTTGATTTAATTTTTGATTTATTTGTTTTTGTGACAAATGGCTGGAGCTTGAAACAAACACTGTTCACAGTTCAGATTAAAAGTTTTCAAAAACTTTACGCGTGGATTCTCTCAAAAAGAAAGAAATTGTCCTACGACAGTTGGTCACACTAATCGATGACAGGGCTTCTTTCCAACGCATACAAGGTTGTCCTTGTAGCCGACTTCCGTAGTACCCACTTCAAATACACGTCTTGCCGGAGCATTCTCCCCCACTCGAACGACATTGTCGAGCCAGCGCAATACGGCACAACACCTATTAAGTTTTACTTAATATTATAACAATATGCGTATTTATTGTGCAATTATTTACTGAAACTTTATATTAAATACTGAGCTTAATAATGGTGCTCCGATTTATACAATAAAGGTGCATATCTGAACACCGTATTAGTGAAGTAATATCGAACCAGCAAGGACCACTGATCTAAAGACTATAAAGCATTTATAGGGTATTTTAGAAAACAAATATTTGCCAGCACACAACAACTAATAAGCGAATGCGCAAGGATACTATAGTTGCAGTAGCTGGTCTTTTCTATGAAAATATGTTCAGAAGAAGTTTATGTCGCCAAATGATGTCAAAGGTGTTATTAAAAAAAAAAGAAGAAGATCTTAATTTAAAAGCCCATCGCAAAGAGGTTAATTTTTTGAGTTCGACTTTGAATTGTGTATTGAATATTTTGAAGTCGTAGTCTAGCTTTTTAGTATTGGCTTATTAGACATAAGGCCAGTGTTCAAACCCCAGATCGGACATCAAAACGAAAATATAAAAAACAATATTTCTTCGGCGACTTCCTCTCAGCAGATTTCAGGCAAAAGCTCTGAGAATAAATAAAATTGCCAAAGAAAAGTTCCCCAAAAATTCTGTCGTTCGGAGTTGACCTTAAAACTGTAGGTTTCACCATTTATGTATAAAATTAACGCACACAACATAAGCGGTGTGAGAAGCTATGTATGTGTGTATTGAGTAATTATAATTATGAATATATAAGTAAGTATAGTAAGCAGAAATTAAATTTTTAAAACAATTTTACTTTATTCAACTCCGGTGAGTAGTTTGCAAACTGCTTGGCATACGGACAATTATTTAAGACTGTGTATGAACCAAACCAGGGAACCAATTAATTCAGAGGCTATATTTTATTGTTTGAAATTTCCTCTTTCATTGCGATTATTAAAATTTAATCAATTGTAAATGATGTCAACGAATGTAATAAGAAAACAAAAATTCTTACAAAATCCTAATTCTTCTCTCTTACATAATGACTCATAACTTTAAAGTGATGTGGAAATGCTTTTAGTATCTAGAAATAAACGCAATAAAATATTTTATACTTCAGAATACTGTACTGTACACAAATGCCACACACAGTCTTATCACAAATTGAAAAGTCTTTACATTTAAAATTTTTGTTTATTGGAATTTCTGGATATTCATTAACAGCACTGCCTATAAAATTGTTTGCGATTTTTTTAACGCTCAAAGTGTTGAAATCATTTAAGTGGCTACGTCGACCCTGGAAGGCCATATTTCAGATTACATTTTTTTTGTGAAAACAGTATTTTTAATTGGATTATATTTTCCTGTTTTAGGAAATGGAATTTTTCATTTTACGACTTTGTTAGCAGCGACAAAAATTAGATAAATACGTACGAGAATATTAATCTTGTAATGCAAAAGACCTCTTTATAGCGATCTACTTGGCAGTTGAATATATGCTTAAAGAGAGTGAAGTCTCTCAAGTCCTAAGGTTTCAAAGTAAATTTGAATGCTCCAATAACAATAATTTGTGGACGTTTTTTTCGATTGGAAAATAAAAAAATTAAACAGATTTCTTTTCAAAAACTAAAATAAAATACATTTTAAATTTTTTGATACCTTTTTTGATTAAAAAAAGAAAACTACTATCCACAAAATACATAAATGCGACAATAAAAAAACATCAAATACGAAAAAACGTATATAATTTGGTGATTCCCCTTTTTTGTTTTACAGAATAAAAAAAATTTGGAGATGTTTTGTGTTAAAATAGTATGTTAAGAGCGTACTGGACGTTCTAATTTATGAGTTTCTACTGTTTTAAGTTCAGTGTTAATACTTACTTACTTAATTGGCCATTATAACCCTTCAGTCTACTTTCTGACATCACTTATGTTGTGTGCATTAATTTTATACATGAGGGGCGGGATCTGCAGTTTCGATTCTAGAGTCGATTCCGAACGACAGATTTCTGAGAAACTTTTCATGGCAATTTTATTTGCTCCCTGAGTTTTTGGCAGAAATCCGCTGAAAGGAAGTAGTCGAAGAATTATTTTTTTTTCTTATCTGACTTGGGCTTTGAACCGCGGCTTTACGTCTAATAAGCCGACACACTACCTACTAGACTACGGCGACTTCAGTGTTTAGTCAGGATTACGACCCAGTTTCTCACACCACTTATGTTGTGTGCGTTAATTTTATGCATGTGTGGTGGGACCTAGAGTTTAAAGTCGACTTCGAATGACAGATTTTTTGGGAAACGTTACATGGCAATTTTATTTACTCCCAGATATTTTTCCAAAAATCAGTTGAGAGGATGTCGCCGAAGAAATATTTTGTCATATTTCGTTTAGTTGGAAAGGCCTGATCAGGAGTTTGAACCGAAACCTCACGTATAATGAGCCGACACACTACCTACTAGACCACGGTGACTTCAAGATCAATCTTGTAAAAATTGTGTTTTAAAGTTAGATTCACCTATGAGTCCATGAAAAATTATTTTAGCAATTTTTACCCATTTCGAAAAGTTTGTCCTTCAAAAAAAGTTCCCAGACGGCAACCATTTATACGACCATCTAAATTCGACTTTTTAGTAATACTGTTTAGGTTTGTCCGGTCAAAATATAAAATTAAACCAATTCGAATAGCAAATATTTTCTCTCTCTGTCATAAAGAAAGCTGTCAAACTACCTATAAAAAATTTGTCCGGTGTTTTGAGGCTATCTATTGACAAGAAAGTTTTCTTGATTTGTATAATAATCTAATCATATTTAAAGTTTTCAAAACATACCGATAAAGGACAGTGGTCAGGAGGAATGGGTAAAGGAATGTTCTTGTTGAATACATCTTTTTCGTTGATATTTAAATTTGCTGATTTTTTATGACCATATATACCATATAACAGATCAAATAATTGTTTATTAAAGTCTAATATACGTACTATTTTAACCACTACATACATTAATTTAATATACCAACATTCAAAATTCCATAATTTGAGATAATTTTGGTCTAAAATCAAAATTTTGTTTTAGTTTGTGTTTTCAATAAATTTGTCAAAATATATACTAACTTGATGATTAAAGTATTAGGTAGGTAAGTATAAATGGCCGTCCCCCCAAATGAACTGGATAGACGAACTAACTTTCCCCTAATCCTGGAACTATCTGGAACTACCTAGAGCTTTCAATGAAGCGACTCAGAATGCCTACATCAATGTTCGACAAATCACTCAGATCATCGATGTAGTAGGCACCAAGATGTCTCTTCCTTCTTTGACATAGTGCCGGGCATGTTCCCAGTAGATGAAGCACCTTCTCTTCCTTAGCTTCGCCCCTGCAGCTTCTACAGAAATCGTTTACGAGGTGTTCCAGACCAATGCGTTTCGCGTGGACACCTATAATGTAATGACCCGTCAATAACCGCACTGAGCACGCCTCTCTAGAGTTTTAGCGGACCTGTAGTGCGCGGGACCCCAATAAATAATGATTCATCGGAGAGTTCGTTAATCGTGCCGCGTCTGGCCTGTTCATCCGCTCTGCAGTTTCCCGGGATGTAGTTGTGTCCCAGAACTCAAATGATGTGTACATTATATCTCTACGCCACCTTGTTCAGGTGTTTCCGACAGCCGTACACCGTCTTGGAGTTGATCACATTGGAGCCCAGACTCCTGAATAGCCGTCTGGCTATTAGAGAGTATGGTGATTAAAGTATTACAATAAGATAAGTCCTGTTTTCGAAGGATTTTAATGACCAATTATACATGTATTTATATCAGGGACTGTAACTGTTATAACTTTTATCGTAAAAGTCACAAAATAAGAATTCTTTTTCGATTTTTATTGTTTCGAGCAGAAATAAAAGTTATTTTTTGACTTTTATTTTTTCGGGTGAGAATAACAGTTATTTTTGACTTTTATTTTTTCGAGCAGAAATAAAAATTATTTTTGTTTTAATTCATGATTAATTCATAATATTTACTAAAAAATTCTTTAAAACAATTAAAGTATGTTAAAATTTTTTTTAAATTAAGTTTTGCAATAAATATTATTAAATATTATGAATTCATCATGAATTAAAACAAAAATAATTTTTATTTCTGCTCGAAAAAATAAAAATCAAAAAATAACTTTTATTTTTTTTTTTCAAAAAATAAAATTCAGATTTTTAAAAAGCACCGCATTTTATAAAAATTTAGTCCAAGCCAATGAAAATGGTATACTTGGTTCCGTTCTCCGACACTTCCTTGTGGTTGCTTTTTTAATCAAAAATTTAAAAATAACAGTCATTTTCGGTCCCTGATATATATATATATATATATATATATATATATGTGTATGTCTTATTTATTTATTCAATACAACTAAAAAATAATTTCTTACAACATTTTTTAAATTCTGTGTAAATTTCAAAACTTTAGAAGTTACGTACACCTAGTGTTGGAGATTTAAAAAAAAGCATCGATATCCATGTTTTTTATGCATTTTTTAATCATTTTTTTTTTTTTTAATAAAATGGAATTGAAATTGACTTGCTGTTACATGGAAATACTAGATCAAATTGATCGGACGATTTATTGTACTGTCCTCTTTCTATATTCATGATATAGTGGTATAATCTCTTGCTTAATACTATGTTCAGACATGCACTTTTATTAAATCAATATTCGATTTATTGAGAACAATATTTTTAGTGTTCAGACATATAATCTACGAAAATTTATTTGAAAGCTGATTGCTTCAACAACATTGCTTTTAATTTAATGTCGAAAATTGGCGCCAAAAATTTTTTTTTAGAAAAAATTTAAAACAATTTAACATTGGAAAAGGTATTGCTAATGATTAACCGAAACGCCGTGCTGTTTCTGTTAATAGGGACTACATGTGACTCCAAAGTGGCTTTGCTCAGAAGGATGAGAAAGAAAAATTTGATAATATTTGATAGCTTGCAGAAAAAAAGCTTTTGCTTATGGCACTGTCTTTGTTTACATTTGTATTGTCAAATATCAATAGAAAGTGTTCGGAAAAATGTAATACGCTCACTGAACGTACATATGACAGTGTTGTATTTAAAGTTTTAATCAATGTTATAACAATTTATGAATTTATTGATCAATAATTAATTGAAATTTTATATGCAATATTGAGATCAATAATGTCGTTTATTGCGATTTACACAATAAAGGTGCATGTCTGACCACGGTATAATTCTGTTATCAGCAATAAAAATTTCCTAGTGCTTGCACTCATGTATTTCTGTTTGGAATGCATTATCGCCATACAGGTTTCAGGTAATTCGTCCTCCTTACAACAGTATTTACATATTGAATTGAATTGAACTGAATTCCATTACGTTATTTAGAATTTAGAACAAAATTTAAAGACGGACAGTTTGTTGATCAATGAAAAAAGATAGCTGGAAGAGCTAAATAATATATTGATTGTGTATTGCTCAACTCTAACATCGTCAGAGTTGTAGGATACAAAGTCTTCTTCTTCTAAATCTGCGCTCTATACCAGTGGAATCAGCAATGGGAAATGCCTTGGGGTTTACGTAGACTTTAAGTCCGGAATTAAACCGATTTAGGGCCATTATTACAACTGGCAGTTAACTAAAGGGAAGATTTTAACGGGCAGCTAAATTGTTTTTCATTATTATAAGTAAACAATATGGTAGAAGTGAGCGTTAACCTAATCCTACCTTTAACTTTTAAAGTTAAGTTATTTTCAGCATGACAACTTCAAATTTAAACAAAATGGGCAAATGAACAAAAAAATACGAAACTCCTCTTTGCCACTACATTAAAAAAAATTTTTTTTTTAAACGGTTTTATCGACATTTGTCCGGCACTTACATATTTTTGAAAAAAGTTAACTTTATTTTATCTATAAGTTGTAATAACGAAAATAAGTCACTATTCAGTTTCCTTTAGTTAAAGATACCTTTAACTAAACCAATATTTAACAGCAAGTTGTAATAATATCCCCTAATGGCTTAAATTGTCTGTGTCTAGATTACCTTCTAAATATGAGTTTCTTATATAACATGGAGTATTAACGATGCTGCAAATCGCTTTATTATGAAATAGCGATTTGGTTGTATATTAAAAGTTCGAGAGTGAAGTACACAAGCTGTTTTTGTTTATAAAGTCCACTGTACTGAGTGAATCCACGTCTATTCTTGCACAGAGTTCAATACTTACTGTAACCGTATCTTTACTTCGTTCTCGGTATGTGCCAATGGCAGGATTATAATGTTAACAGCAACACTCTGGTACATCATTTGCTTATAGCAGAACGTAAGTTACAGTAATACCCGGCATAACTCAGGCCCGCTTGACGCTGTTTCACTATTACGCAGTAGTATTGGAATTCCCCTAAATCGCGCATTGTATTGACACTTGTGGTGCACACTATACATATAGCGACGCTCTTTTGTTACCCTGTCCAGAATAAAGATTCCAACTGTATTTTCCGAAGTTGTAATGTATTTAACGTGTTAAGCTGCCTCGTTTAACGCTGTTTCGTTTAGCGCTGCAACTTATTTGAACGAACACCCCGCGTTAAGCGGAGTCTTACTGTATTTCAATAAGAATATTCATTCCCCTGTTTTATGGGAAATAATCTCTTCTCGAGGTATGATTTAATTTATTTGCAGTAGATTTTTGTAAATTGACAGGAAAGTTTGCTTCTGGGGTCGGTATGACAGACTTTATCAAATGTCTGAGTAGCATCTAAAGAGATTGAAAGAGATGGATTCGCAGTCATATCAAGAATCCTATTGTAACATTAACTTAGGGGTCGTCGTGGTCTAGTAAGTAGTGTGCTGGCTTATTAGACGTAAAGCCTGGGTTCGAGTCCCATGCCACACATCAAAAATAAAAAATATAAAAAGTATTTTTTCGGCGAATAGTTCTCTTTCTTTTCTTGAAAAGTTTCTCAAATAAATTTGTCGTTCGGAGTCGACTTTAAACTGTAGGACCCGCCACTTCTGTATAAAATTAACACACACAACATTAGTGGTGTGAGAAACTGCGGGCTTTTTGGGGACGATTGCTGTAGGCTGTCTAATGGCGAAGGTATAGCACTGGCCATTTTATAGTCACCAGCAGCAACTCGTTTCCGTTCGCATCATCCCTCTTTCCACCTTTCCTAAACCAGCACAATGCACTGCATGGGTAGGGGTCATCCCCTGAGTGCAGGTTTAATCAAAAAACTACGCAGAGAGTCAGGCCGTTGACTCCCCCGAAACCTTATTGGTAGAAAAAGAACTTCATAAATTACGAAAGGTTAACAGTGGTGAATTGCAGATTGCATAATTGTAAGACTCAATTATACAACCCTGCATGGCAAATAACATGGCTCCAGGTATTTTGCACACTGAACACGAATCTCGGTTCAAAAATTTTCCATCACGTCAGAGAAAAAGGGAGCCCCTAAAAATAGTGTTTTTGACAATTTTTGAAAAATTGTAGAGCTAAACACTGAAGTGCTAGAACCATCGCTATTATCAGAAATTGACAATTGCTTTAAAATAAGCCCAAAGCCAAATTGTGCATGCAAACAATTAAAGGTGGGTGGTGGGTTCATCTCAAGGGGTGCAAGGGACACAGAAACACATTACGGCGTTACATCAGATTTACTTTCAAACAAAATGCTATATTACCGATTTAAATCGAGTATTAAGACAAATAATAGATCTAAGTATAAAGGTCCATTTCTCCCCTTTTCAACAGGATTTAAATATTGGAAATCAGGTCAGAAATGTTTGAGCAAGTCCAAAAAAACATACATACACAATTGGCCATTACAACCCCTCAGTCAGGATTACAACCTAGCTTCTCACACCACTTATGTTGTGTGTGTTAATTTTTATACTTGAGTAAACGACTCTTTTTGCTTTTCATGGCAATTTTTACTCTCAGAGTCTTTGCCAGAAATCTGCTGAGAGGAAGTCACCGAAGAAGCGGAGTCTAAGAAGATGGGTCTCGCAGCAAATGAGGGCAAAACAAAGTATATGTTATCGACAAGTAGAGACCTGCGGCGTATTGATTCTCAGATTACGGCCGATAACTAGACTTTTTATACAGTCAAGGAATTTATTTATCTTGGCTCCGCCGTTACCACCAAAAATGATGTCAGTCTGGAGGTCAAACGCAGGATTATTCTTGCCAACAGGTGCTACTATGGTCTCAATAGGCAATTGAGTAGTAGAGACCTCTCTCCTGCGATATAATTAATACTCTACAAGATGCTCATTTAACCCGTGCTTCTTTATGGCGCAGAGGATCTTTGGTCCTGTGCGAGTTGGCGATGATTTCCGCATCCGATCTAACCGTGAGCTGTATGAGCTTCTCAACGACATAGACGTTGTGCAGCGTATTAATATTCAGCGGCTGGCTGGTTCGGCCATGTCGTTCGAATGGAGAAGGATGCTCCGGCGAAATGGGTATTTGATGCGGGAATCTGTGGAAGTCGGCGAAGAGGACGACCTTGTATCCGTTGGAAGGAAGGCCTGTCAACGATTGGTGTGACCAACTGGCGTAGACGCGCAAGAAACAGAGGCGCCTGGAAGGATGTGTTGCGACAGACTGAAATCCGTTAATCGGGTTGTTATGGCCAATTAAGTAAGTAAGTAACAGTCGAGTGATATTTTTTTATGTATGTCATCTCATCAAATGAATTTTTAGTAAAAAAATTTTTAGAATTTTTGATGGATCTTGACTGTTTTATCACAAAATGTGTCAATTTCATGTTTGAGCTATCACCACACTACATTTATTACATGACAATTTCGAAACATACAAATACTAAAACTTACCGATACACTGACTCAAAGAATTTTTCGTACACCATGCTCTTGAATCTATGATTTGAATCCACAAAACGGATAACTTAATAAAAAAAAAAATCTGTGGGGACAAAATAAAAACTATTGGGAAATATGAAAACGGTATTTATGGAATTTTCAACTTAAGATCGATACTCAAACATTATTGAGTTATCCAGAAATTGCAGTTTTTCTCAAATAAAACAAGTTAAGAGGGTTCCAGAAATAAAAAAAAAGTATTTTTGAGCTCTACTCCTTAACCATAGAAAATATGTCTAATTTTAGAAAAAAAAATTATATTCAAGAGATAATTTAATACATATTTACGTATTATTTTGAATAAAATTAATGTAACATTTTATTTGAAAGCGTCTACAAATGGTAAAATAGTTTTAAAGAGGGATGACGTTAATAAACACCCCATCAATGAAGTTATGATTATGAAAACATGAAAAACCTTGAAACTATAAAAATTTTCTCGTTTTCCTGACTCATTTTTCAAAGGTGCGTTTATTCTTTCAATTTATTTCAATTTTATTTTTTTAGTTTCATTATCTCTGTGTTTGAACATTTTCGAAAATCGGTTAATTAGTAAACGACTTAATTAAAGTCTTTAGTTTAAACAATCCAAAAATATTTGAAAGACAAATTTTATAGTCGCATTCACAATCACAATCAAAAATGTCATTGAAATTAACGTTCTACGAATGAAATGAAATTAACTCAGCATACGAACAGAGAGAGAGAGAGAGCAAAATCAAAATAAAAAAATTAAGAAATACAGTCGGTCAAATATGTCCGCGTCTACCTTACATTACCGTGTCGAATATGCCCATGAGATAATAAAATATTTGGGTAGCATTTAAAGAGCCACAATTAAAATGATTTAAGCTTTGTAAGTTGTAAAGTTTACTGGTTTTGATTCATTTGCCAAGTCAACAATCGATTTGAAATTGATTTTGTAAATAAAAATAATTTTCGATCAAAATTAACCTTTTTTTTGCTGCAGAAAGTTGTATTCCATACAAATCGGTTGTTTTCAAAATAGAGTTGGATTTGCGTCAAAATAAAAAATTTAATACATCCAGGTCGCCATGGTCTAGTAGGTAGTGTGTTGGCTTATTAGACGAAAGACCCGAAATCGAATCCCATGTCAGACATCAAAACGAAAATTTTAAAATAATTTTTCGGTGACTTCCTCTCAGCAGATTTCTGGCAAAAACTCTGAGAGTAAAAAATTGCCATGGAATGCTTCTCAAAAAATGTGTCGTTCGGAGTCGACTTTAAACTGTAGGTCCCGCCACTCATGTATAAAATTAACGCACACAACATAAGTGGTGTGAGAAGCTAGGACGTAATACAATGGGTCAATTCGACCACCGAGTACTGTACTTGTTAGAATAGACAAGTAACCTACATCCCGCTAATGATAGATTATAAGTTGTGAGTTTTGATAGGTAAAACTCTTGAACTTTCCAAACTTGTTTTATTTGACAAAAATAGTTTTTTTTTTGACTTTACGGACAAATTTATTGACTACACATATATTTCTGAACCGATGTCCAAAATTTAAACCTTATTAGAAAGGATAGGGATGGGTTTTTAAAACGATATATATATGTACATTGTATATATTATTTGACGTAATATGCTATGACTTTTGATGAGGTAAACTTGACAAATGTGAATTTTTTCATATAGCAAACTTTAATAAAAAAAATATGAAATAAGTGACAACATTCTGAAAGTCCATTATTTTGTGAAGATATTGACACTTCATTTGACAAAATTTGACAAAAATTACCGTAGTTATTAGTTAAAGAATCTAATAGGCGAGTTATATATTTCATATTGTATAAAGAGTCCGCCAAATACTTTTTTTTTTGAAAATGCTTTAAAAAAAACTACTGAATATTTTATCAAATTTCTTTTTTTATTTGAAAGTACAATCCTTCCGGAAAATAATTTCATTCCAATGACTGCCTCGGGTGGCAATGAATAGCCTACACGATTGATCCAATTTTTAAACACATTATGGATTGTGTGCAGCGGGCCATGTTGAACGAATTTTTATTCACAAAAATTGAAGATGAAGATATTGGCACCATTTGGTTTCAACAGGACGGCGCTACGCCATACAGCCGAAGCTACACTCGATGTTTTGCGCACTGTTTTTAAAAATCGCATTAGCAGCCACAGAGCTGATGTCGTTTGGCCACCTCGGAGCCGCGTTTTGACACCGTTGGACTATTATTTGTAGAGTGCCGTCAATGATAAGTGTTACGCCGACAAGCCAAAGGACAAAATTCGTGAAGCCATTGGTGATATACAGCTGCACACAATCGATAATGTGCTTAAACATTGGATTTAAGACTGAATGAATTTTTTTTCTTAATTTTGAGCATAATATAAAATTAAAAATTATACGAGCTTAATTTTTTTTAAAGGTGCTGGTTGAAATAAGTTGGAAGCCATTTTATATTTTCAAATATTTTCGGAATTTTTGATGGATCTTGATTGTTTATTGGAAAATGTGTCTATTTTACGTTTCAGCAACCTCAAGAAGTTGGGAAATGTTTGCAAAAAAGAACACAAATATTGACCGACTTCTGGTAGTTTTGGAAACGTAATATTGGTACATTTTACGATAAACAATCAAAATCCATTAAAAATGTTTAAAGTGAAAGTTTATTTGATAAAGTGACATATATAGAAATATAATACTACTATTTTACTATTTGTACAAGAACTACCGAAATTTTTGTCCGATTCTATTAAACGAAGTGTCAATTTCTGTATAAAATAATGCAGTTGCAGAATGTCGCCACTTATTTCATATTTTGTAATTAAATTTGGCAATTAAGAATGGCTAAAATTCAAAACTTATAACACGTAAGCTTGAATCATATCGCTCCTTTATTGCAACATAGTCATATTTCAAAAATTTAAAAATTTGTAATTACTTAAGCAAAACTGCTCTTTTAGACCTTCTGTATATGGTGAAAAAAAAAATCAGTTTTATATCCCAAGCTGAACCGAAGTAATAGCAAAAAGTGTTTGAGGCAGTTAGTTCATAGGACTTATGTCTTGAAAACTTAAATCGCATTTTGCAAAGTTCAAGTTTTTTGAGATTTGACTATGTTGCAATAAAGGAGCGATATGTTTATGTATATCATTTTAAAGGCCCATCTCTGGATTTTTCAAAAATCTTTAAATTTTGAAAATAGATTAAAAAATATTTGGATAATCAATAATTTTATATAAAAAGATTCAAAATAACAGTTTTTGTCAAAAAAAAAAACATATTTCGACGGTTCGAGAAATATAATTCAATGTTCACATATGCAATTTAATTGAGTCAATATTCGGTTAATTGAGAAGAAACTTTTAAACGTTCAGTTATAATAAATATACGGAATATTTAGATTTCCCAATATTCATTTGACAGCTGGTAAACAAACCATTGTTTTTGTTCTGTTTTGTTTTATTTTTTTTTTGCATGTCGTTGTTGATATTTGAGTTGTCAAATTATTTACGAAATATTGAATTCAATACTGGCGATAATTGCAATTTACGCAATAAAATTGTCAAGTATGCTCCTTTATAGTATAAGAAAAATATTATTTTTGACTTCAACTTAACAAAAACTTACATTGTAAGTATATTTTTGTATATTTTGACTGTCGCACCGTGTTATCAACGATTATAAAACGATTAATTGCACAAACTATGGCGGTGTAGGGTATTGAAATGAATAACAACACACTTTCAAGGTTTCTCTGTAAAAATACGAAACGAAACACGTCAGCAAACGCAAAATGCTAAAATAGAATTAACAACAACAGTGGCAAAACAACAACAACAACAACAGCAACTACTACTACTACAGCTAAACCAACAATAATTGAGGAAAAAATAATAAAAAAAAGAAACAAAAATAAAATACAAACGAGTAAAAAACAAAATACAAAGAAAACAAAAGAGAAGAAAAAAACCAACCAAGTGAGGTATGACTAACGTTTAAATTATTTACATACATACATACGTACAACGTACATACGTATGTATTAATGTATGTGTTTAAATGATGAGTTGGCTGGTATTATTTTATGTATTATTAATGGAAAGTTTCGTATTATACAACAACAACAACAGCAACGACAATAAATAATGGTTAAGAAAAGCAATACAAATGGACAAAACGCTCATATGTAGTTATATAAGCACATACATACTTACATATGTATGTATATGTATGTACACATTCACTTAGAGTTTGGTAAAGGATACAGCAGGTGGAATACAAGAAGTAGAAAAACTTGTTTTTCAAAGGAACCCAACAATATACTCTACACAGACGTACTACATTTGACGCTGTTTCGTCATTCATTCGTTTGTTTTTCGTAAGTTCTTGACACCCGTTTCCACAATTTTACGCTTCAAAAAGAAGAGAAATAAAGAAAACAAAAGAAAATTGATTCATTGAGACTCCAACATAAGATCTCAAGGAATCTATTGCTTTTATTACATCGACGTGGTTGAAGTTTTTGAGAGTCAAGTATGGATAACGAAATTACACATGTAAGGATCGACCATTAAAGTTTATACCATTTAAGGCACAAGCTCAAAATGGCATCTGCCAGTGTAGGTATTTAACTAACTATACGATTCCAAAGACCCTTGATGTAGATTATGTAGGAGGTCAGGTATTCTAATCAAGACCAGAATTATTTTTATTTATTTACTAGCAGCTTGTACCCGGCGTTGCGCGGTTTATAAACATAACAAGAAATAAAAATCCGGTTTCGAAAATGGCTTCTTAAAAAATGCAGTTTTTCAAATAATTCGGAAACCGGTTTTCAACTCAGTTTTTTGAATACTTTAAGTCCTAAATATAAATGCATGCAATTTGCCCGTTTTTCACCCCTTTCCCCCTTTTTGGACCCCTTTTGGTCCAATTTTAAACAGAAACTTAACCAAACTAAATCATAAAAAAATACCTTTAAAACCCATAAAAAACTGCATTTATGCATAAAGTACTAATTTTTCCCCTTTTTTCCATTTTTTCCCTTTGGTTCAAAATTTTCAAAAGATTTATAGCCTATAATTTGCCCGTTTTTCGCCCCTTTTCCCATTTTGGTCCAACTTTATAAACGGAATACCTCTAAAAGCTATTTGGGAAACTTAACCAAGCTAAAGCGTAAAAAAACACCTATTACCATTTTTCCCCATTTTTACCCCATTTTTCCTCCCCTTTTGGTCAAAATTTTAAAAAGATTTTTAGCCTATAACCTTCACGGATAAAAGTCCGATCTATATCCCAAATTTCAAGAAAATCGGTTCAGACGTTCAGGCGTGATTGGCTAACAAACATAAAAACAGACTTACAGAAAGATTTATAATATATATTAGGATTAGGATTAGAATATTAGAATTTTAATTTTTAATTAACATAACACAACAAAATTTTAATCTTATAAGGTATAGTGCTATGTGTTTAGGATCAATAAGATATAAAACAAAAAATTTTAAAAATCAATCCTATCTTGTTTTAGTCAATGTTAAATAGTCAATATGCAAAATGAAGTAATCTGTAGGGAGACTTATTTGATTCAGTGTAAGATGTACCTTCTATGATTCTTTCGACTTTTTACTCCTACCGATTGAGTTGTATTTATTGTAGTAGGTCCCTGCAATGAGTTTGAAACTTTAGGTATTGTGGACAGAAAATCTCAGACGTTGTAGACTTTAGAATGGCTAAAGCTGTGCCCAGAGACTTTTATTTCCTTTGAATTTTTACTATTTACTGTAAATAATAGATTAAGGGCCATTATTTGTACTTGCCGGTAACTAAAGGAAGGATTTTAACGGGCAGATAAATTGTTTTTCATTATTATGAGTACCTAATAAGATAGAAGTGGGTGTTAAGCTAAAGGAAAGATCATCCTACCTTTAGCATTTAAAGATCACTTTATGTTTGAACTTGCCATATCATATACTATTTTCGATATCGCAATTTCAAATTTAAACAAAATGATCATAAACAACAAAAAAAAAAACGACGTCCCTCGTTGCCACTGCGTAAAAAAAAAACTTGTTTAATTGAACAGTTTTACCGACATTGCTCAGATACTGCCATATTTTTGAAAAAGATACATTTATTTTATCTCTAAGTTGTAATAACGAAAATAAGTTAAACGTAACTTTATAGTTCCGTTTAGCTAAAGTTACCTTTAACTAACACCAACTTTAACGGTAAGTTGTAATAATGGCTCTAAAAATATAAATGAGAAATATTTATAAAACTCAGAGTAAGAAAGTAAGGATAAATATTTTATCGATAAAATAACCAAGCTAAGAATGTAACAAGCTTTCCATTAAGGGAACAGTTTAAATAACTCCTTTTTGAACGCATTTGGATTTGGCCAAACTTTTGTTTATAATTCGGTAGGGAATTCCAGAGACTTCTGGTACGTACGTATAAAAACCTGACGCTGTGACAGAAGAATGCTGTACCGCTGTTGAATAATCTTCATGCCCCGGAATGGCCTGGCAAAGTTAATTCGGCCGAATATATATTCCTGCTGTCCCGTATTAATAATTTTATGGAATATAATGATGCATTTAATTTGCAGAAGATTATCAAATTTCACGCTAAATATCTGGTACGCTAAATGAGAAATATGATCATGGCGAACTTTAAGAAACACGTATCTAGCTATATTGTTGTATACATGCATACATAATTGGCCATTGGAACCCTTCAGTCAGGATTACGACCAAGCTTCTCACACCACTTATGTTGTGTGCGTTAATTTTATACATAAGTGGCGGGACCTACAGTTTAAATTCGACATCGAACGACAGATTTTTGAGAAGCTTTTCATGGCAATTTTTACTCTCAGAGTCTTTGCCAGAAATCTGCTGAGAGGAAGACGCCGAAGAAATATTTTTCGTTTTGATGTCTGACCGTTACTTTGAATAAATGAGAAATACACATTTCAGTGCACTCGTAAAATCAAGATCGACAGAAAAGAGTACACTACAGTATTGCATTCGGTGAAGGATAACCTAGTCGAATGTCTTGTGCACACCTCTATTTCGGACCATTCTCATATTGGTTCGCACCACTTTAATTTTGGTTCCTACCCTTTTAATTTTTGTTCGGACCGTTTTTATTTTTTTTTTTTTTTTGTTCTTATTAAAAATCAGGGGATAACCCCTACTCATACTAAGCATTGTGCAGGTTTAGGAAAGGTGGAAAGAGGGAAGATGCGAACGCTAAGGAAACGAGTTGCTGCTGGTGACTTTAAAATGGCCAGTGCTATACCTTCACCATTAGACAGTCTACAGCAATCGTCCAAAAGAAGCCCGCAGTATCTCACACCATTTATGTTGTGTGTGTTAATTTTATACAGAAGTGGTGGGAACTACAGTTTAAAGTCGACTCCGAACGACAGATTTTCGAGAAAATTTTCAAGAAGAGAAAGAGAAGAAATTGCCGAAAAAATATTTTTTATTGTTTTTTTTTTTCATTTTTGATGTCTGCCTTGGGACTCAAACCCTGGCTTTACGTCTAATAAGCCAGCACACTACCAGCTAGACCAAGGCGATCAAGGACTGTTCGGACTGTTTTCATTTTTGTTCGGACCATTTTCATTTTTGTTCGGACCATTTTTATTTCTGTTCGGAACATTTTCATTTTTGTTCGGACCATTCTTATTTTGGTTCGGCCCACTTTAATTTTCATTTTGGTTCGGACCGTTTTCATTTTGGTTCGGACCGTTCTCATTTTTGTTCGGGCCATTCTTATTTTAGTTCGGACCATTTTCATTTGGTTTCGGAAATTGGTTCGGACAATTTTAATTTTTGTTCGGACCATTCTCATTTTGGTTCGCACCATTTTTATTTTGGTTGAGACCATTTTCATTTTGCTTCGGACCATTTTCATTTCTGTGCGGACCATTTTCAATTTGGGTCGGACAATTCTTATTTCTGTTCAGACTATTTTCATTTTCGTTCGGACCATTCTCATTTTGGTTCGGGCCATTTTAGTTTTCAATTTGTTTTGGCCCATTTAGTTTTTGTTCGGACCATTTCCATTTTTGTTCGGACCACTTTCATTTTTGTTCTGACCATTTTCATTTTTGTTCGGACCATTTTCATTTTGGTTCGGACCATTTTTATTTTGGTTCGGACCATTTTTATTTTGGTTCGGACCATTTTATTTTGTTTCGGACAATTTTCATTTTGGTTCGGACCATTTTCATTTTGGTTCGGACCATTTTTATTTTGGTTCGGACCATTTCCATTTTTGTTCGAACCATTTAGTTTTTGTTCGGACCATTTTCATTTTTGTTCGGACCAATTTCATTTTTGTTCGGACCATTTTCATTTTTGTTGAGACCGTTTACATTTTTGTTCGGACCATTCTCATTTTTGTTCGGACCATTTTCATTTTGGTTCGGAACATTTTCATTTTGGTTCGGACCATTTTATTTTGTTTCGGACAATTTTCATTTTGGTTCGGACCATTTTTGTTTTTGTTCGGACCATTCTTATTTTTGTTCGGACCATTTTTTTTGGTTCGGACCATTTTCATTTTGGTTCGGACCATTTTCATTTTTGTTCGGACCATTTTAATTTTTGTTCGGACCATTTTCATTTTTGTTCGGACCATTCTCATTTTGGTTCGGACCATTTAATTTTTGTTCGGACCATTTTCATTTTGGTTCGGACCATTTACATTTTTGTTCGGACCATTTTCATTTTGGTTCGGACCATTTACATTTTTGTTCGGACCATTTTCATTTTGGTTCGGACCATTTTTATTCTGGTTCGGACCATTTTTATTTTGGTTCGGACCATTTTTATTTTGTTTCGGACAATTTTCATTTTGGTTCGGACCATTTTTGTTTTTGTTCGGACCATTCTTATTTTTGTTCGGACCATTTTTTTTGGTTCGGACCATTTTCATTTTTGTTCGAACCATTTTCATTTTTGTTCGAACCATTTTCATTTTGGTTCGGACCATTTTGTTTTTGTTCGGACCATTTCCATTTTTGTTCGGACCATTTTAATTTTTGTTCGGACCATTTTCATTTTGGTTCGGACCATTTTATTTTGTTTCGGACAATTTTCATTTTGGTTCGGACCATTTTTGTTTTTGTTCGGACCATTCTTATTTTGGTTCGGACCATTTTAATTTTGGTTCGGCCCATTTTTATTTTGGTTCGGACATTTATAATCCCCAAAGCAATTAAATCACTCTGCGCAGTCACCAAATCTCAATCCGATTGAGAATTTATAGGATCACTTGGAAAAAAAGATCCTAAAGCTTAAGACCAACTTAAAGCTATAATCAAGGAGGAATGGGAAAAAATAGACTCTATGACCACACCTAAACTTATCCATTCCATAAAATGTGGATTAAATGCTGTAATTGCCAATAAAGGAGGACCAACAATATGTTAGAGTTTAAAATAGGTTTAAGAAAGAATTTTTGTGTAAAAAAAAAATTAACTATACGGAGACTTTTTTGATGTTATTTTATATAAGCAGTTGATGGATTTATCCTTTTTTATGTTTTTAGTGAATTTTGTTCCACTTAGTTTATGTTATTTCCTAAATTACAAGATTTCTTATAAAATAAAATTTAAAAAATCAATCCTATCTTGTTTTAGTCGATGTTAACTTGTCAATATTTAAAATAAAGTAATCTATACGAAGACTTATTTGATTCACTGTATGTACCTTCTATGATTCTTTCGACTTTTTACTCCTACCGATTGAGTTGTATTTATTGTAGTAAGTCCCTGTAATGAATTTGAAACTTTTGGTATTGTGGACATAAAATCTCAGACGTTGTAGACTTTTGAATGGCTAAAGCTGTGCCCACAAATTTTTATTTCCTTTGAATTTTTACTATTTACTGCAAATAATAGATTAAGGGCCATTATTACAACTTACCGTTAACTTAAGTGAAGATTTTAACGGAAAGATAAATTGTTTTTCATTATTAAGAGTACCTAATAAGATAGAAGTGAGCGTTAAGCTAAAGGAAAGCTCATCCGACTTTTAACATTTAAAGGTCACTTTATGTTTGAACTTGCCATATTATATATTGTTTTCAATATGGCAACTTCAAATTTAAATAAAATTATCATAAACAACAAAAAAAACGAAGTCCCTCGTTGCCACTGCGTTGAAAAAAGACTTGTTTAATTGAACAGTTTTACCAACATTGCTCCGATACTGCCATATTTTTGAAAAAGATACATTTATTTTATCTCTAAGTTGTAATAACGAAAATATGTTAAAAGTAACTTTATAGTTCCGTTCAGCTAAAGGTAACTTTAACTAAACCCAAGTTTAACAGCAAGTTGTAATAATGGCCCCAAATATAATTAAAATATACAAACAACGTTATAGTAATAAATATAAATAACGATGTTTACATTTATGGAGATTTTGAGAAGGCGAAGATATGAACATACTTCTTTAAGAACTCTTATCAGACTGTTTACACTGTTTATAAAAGGCAAGGCAAATCAGCGGTACAGGGAGTGATTGAACGCCAAGCGAGTTCTAGGCAGGATCTCCAAGATCTCGATAGACTACGGCACGCAGCGCGAGGTGCAAGCACTGGTCTGGGCCAAAGTAAAGCTCGATGAACTAGATAAAATGTTGGCCACGTATGCAGCAGCTGCTTTTACAGAAAAGGACAGCGATATACTGAAGGCGACGCACCTTGTGCTAGCAAGCCACGCAGCTCGCACCCCACTAATACCGTATACAGTGAGGGGCTAAAAGATACCATAGAAATGGCGGTAGTAAATCTTTAAGATCTAGAGGGCAGTATTACACCTTCGAACTGGAGATTAGTAGAAGGTGCTCTTGCGTACGTCTTTCTAGAAGTAATGGAGGATAATCCAGGACCAGTTTCAGTTTACCAGATGTGTGGTTGTAATTAGTAAACTGTGCCAATAGAGAGACCAGGATCATTTCTCCATTGCCATATCAAGGTTAGGTGAAACTTGGACGGGCGCCAAATTAGAAGTGGTGCCCAAAGATGCCATACCTAAGGGCCCAGAACACGCTCTTGGATACCTTTATATCCAAACAGGCCGGAGAAACTACTTAGGATTATAAAAAAAGTGCAATCCAAAGTAGCCAACATACAATTGGAAAATTGCAAAGTTAGATGAGCTGTGCGACCATCCTTGGAGCACTTAGCAAATTCCAATGATGTGGTGTCCTTTGGATTTGTGCACATTATAAGGATATACAAGAAGGATAGCCGCCCCTCGGAATCGGGCGACAACGCCCCCTAGAGGGACAAACCAGTTCAGGAACACATGGATGTATCGGACGAAGAAGAAAAGGAGGATGACAACCTTTCTGCATCCTCAGCATGGATCCATACCCGATCAAGAGTTACTTCTTTTTTTTCCAGTGGATCGGTTATGGTATCTGTCTTTGGTATACTGCTGAGGGAATCTCAACTACTAAACGAGGCTGATAATGAAGATAAAACGGTGGTGGAGAAGAAAGAGAATGAAACAGAATATGGTTCGAGTAATCCAAATCATTCTAAGGCAGCATCGGTTGCACTACTTCTTCGGCTGTCGAACAGAGGAGAAGACATCGCTCTAGCATAGTAACCATGGTCTATAGCTAAAAAGTTTGTGGATTAAGGCTCAAAGATTATACGCCAAATTTATAGGTAGGCCCAGATCCTACATACTAATTAAAAATAATTTAATTGCATATTTGCTCCCTTCATTTAGTAATGAAGACCTGACTACGGTTGCGACGGAGATAAATGGAAGGCAGTATTGGATCTCCTCCAGCTATATGCCACATCCAGCCGAATATCCACCACCAGATCCAGTAAAATGACTGCTCACCGAAGCCAAGCGCGCTAAGCTTGGTCTGTTCATTGGATGCGACGCCAACTCTCACTATCCAATATGGGGCAGCAAAGACGTTAATGAGCAGAGTGAGCCACTATTTTGATTTTATAATCTCGAATGATTTAATAGCATGCAACGTAGGTACCATGCCCTCTTTTGTAACCAAAATTAGAAAAGAGGTACTGGATATAATCATTGCCTCGAGAAATAGTTCGGATGAAGTTAGAGATTGGAAAGTTTCGAAGGAGCATTCCTTCTCTGCCCATAGATAGATTAAATTCTCTCTAGATAGGGAGACCAAAAGTATAAAGACGGTTAGGAATCCTAGGAACACAAATTGGGATATCTATGATTGTCTTATCAATCTGAGCATGGATCGACTAACGCATAGTAGAATTGATAGTTCCAAAAGGAAGCTACTACAGCCGTTTTTACGAAGGTATGAAAGCATGTTAAAAGAAGGTCGACAGAGGGGGCACAAACTCCCTGGTGGAACCGTGATCTGGATAGGCTGAGGAAGGAGACTTTTCAACGCTTAGACTTTTTAACGTGGCGAGATAATTCGGTAATGCGGAACATTGGAAACAATATAAGGTGTTCCTCGGCGGCTACACGAAGAACTTGAGACGCGCCAAGAGAGATTCGTGGAGAAGCTTCTGTAGTAATATGGAAACTATCAACGAAATCTCCAGGCTAAGGAAGATTCTCGCAACTACGCCCTCGTGTCTAGTGTACTACAAAGGGTGGATGATTTGTGTACCAACTCTGAAGAGGAAACTTTAGAGCTTCGGGTGAATAAGCACTTTCCAAAGGGGAAAAACTTGTATATGCAGTTGAGGGTCTCAGAAAGTGGTCCACAGGAAGACTACTGTTCAATCATGTCTGCAGGGGCAATCAAATGGGCAATAAATGGATTTGTACCGTTTAAATCCCCGGGACCAGACAGAATATATCCGGCACATCTACAACGTTTGGAACTGGATCAGATGGCGATACTTAGAGAAATGTTTTTTCCAGTATTCAGTTAAACCACATACCGTCGGAATAGTGTAAAGAGGAAAGAAGCCGAAGAGAGGGCCAAACTCTCACACCACACCTAAGGGTTTCAGACATATAAGTCTCTCTTTTTTCATGCTGAAAATCATGGAGAGACTTATCTATATAGAATTACGTCAGATCCTAGATGGAAACCTCCCATCTAGGCAACAGCATGCCTAGCTCTGTTGACACTGTCTGTTGACACTGTCTTACATAAACTAACGTGTGGGATAGAAAGATCGGTAGCAACGTAGGAGTATACTTTGGTTGATTTCTGGATACAGAAGGAGCCTTCAACAACGTGGAACTGGTTGCTATCTTCGGTGCACTAGCAAGTCTGAATGTACAGGACACTCTAGTGAACTGGATATCTAGACCACTATGCGGGAAAACAATCTACCCGACGTTGAGGTGCTCGCTCATCACCAGAGAAGTGGGAAGGGGAACTCCACAGCGTGGAGCACTCTCCCCTCTCCTATGAAACTTTGTGATGAATGAGCTGCTAGTGATGATGATGGAATAGTCATCTATTCGTGGCTTGGATGTTATTCCTGGTAAAATGGAGGTCGTACTCTTCACAAGAAGATATACATAAGTCTCCACCTTTTCGTCCACTGAGATTGTTCGGGGCGGAACTTGAAGTCAATGAGAAAGCGCACTGTTTGGGTCTTCTCCTGGATAGGAAACTATCATGAAAACCAAATACCACTAACAGACTGAGAAAAGTCTACATCTCCCTCCATGCCTACAACAAGGTGTTGGGGAGAAAATGGGGTCTGACATTCAGAATGACTCACTGGATCTACACAGCTGTGGTCAGACCTATCCTGACCTACTATGCCTGGTATGTGGAAATCCTTAAATAAGTCAGTGAACTTAAACTTGATATGCACGGTTACACCCACGATTGCATGCACGATTGCCCACCCCTGCAATCTACTCCAATGATCGCTCTGGAGATAATCTTATACCTTCTTCCGCTTGACCTATACTGCAGAGGTGTGCCGGCTAGGGTTAGTAGGCGTCCTTGGGCGACTAGGCAACGGCATGCATCGAGCATTAGTCATACAAGGATACTTCGAGAAACTGATATTTTCGGAAGCAGTGACTGTATGACAATGCGATATCACTTCTCAATGAATTGTACGACGTCCATTCCGAAAAGGAAGGATCGGAAGAAGGGTGTGGCGCATCACGCAGGGGATTCCACACGAATTTACGCCGAAAGCTCCAAATTGGAAGGAGCCGTTGGAATTGGTATCTATTCGAAATCAATCAGAATATCCAAGTTAATAAGGCTACCAGATTACTGCAGCGTCTTTCAAGCAGAAGTGTCGGCAATTCAGGCTGCGGTGAAAATTATTATGGACAAAAATGTACGGAAAATCACTATAATTTCCAATAGCCAAGCGGGTCTTCTAACAGGGATTACTGAACTGATGACAACTGTCATCTTGCTGAAGCTCTACCTATCAAATTAGTTGCCATTTATTCATTCTGTTTTGCCAAATAAACATTGAAATCCACAATGATGACTGTGGATCAGTTGGCAATTGATTTAATTTGCATCGAAAAAGTCTTTAGCGACAAGGCCTATTTCTGATACCAATCCATATGAAAGTCAACAGCGTCCAATACATTCGGAAAAAGTTACTGTTTGGTATGGATTTTGAGATGGAGGTGTCATCGCTTAATATTTTTTTGGAGGAAGAAGCTGACCATGCCATCACAGTCAACGGGAAGTACTATATGAATTGGATGTTTTGTACATCAACGACATGCTATTTCCAAAGCACAGCACAATGTACTACACGGCTTGTGCAATATTTTACAATCTGCATAGGCGATTTGAAGGCATGGTCGTCTGAAGCGAAGCTGATGTAAACTGGCAACCAAGATCATGCGATTGGACGTTGGTAGACATTTTCTTGTCGATGTTTGATGACTTTCACATAAAAGGACTAAGAATCTAGAATCGTCCAAGAATATTTACCGAATATATTCTTGTTAGGTAACTTTTTTTACTGAGCTAATTTACGATGGCGCATTGAATCAGTTGTGAATTATTTTATGTTTCATTCTGTGTAACTTTTTTTTTGTTTTCATCAAACAGTGTAGTTTTTATTAGGTTTGGGTATTGGAATAATTTTTGCAAGTGTAATGCAATGTAGTCAAGGATAATTTTTAAAAATTCCGAAAGTTCAAAAGAATGTTGTACGGCAATTGAAAACCATTGTCATTCATATCAGAACATACATAATTGGTCATTACAACCCATCAATCAGGATTATTGACCTAGTTTCTCACACTACTTATGTTGTGTGTGTTAATTTTATACATAAGTGGCGGGACCTACACAGTTTAAAGTCGACTCCGAACGACAGATTTTTGAGAAACTTTTTATGGCAATTTTATTTACTCTCAGAGTTTTTGCCAGAAATCTGCTGAGAGGAAATCGCCGAAGAAATACTTTTTTTTTGTATTTTATTTTGATGTCTGGCGTGGGACTCGAACCCTGGCTTTACGTCTAATAAGCCAGCACACTACCTACTAGACCACGGCGATTTCATATCAGAAGCAATGCTTTAATAAGTTGAGTTGTAGTTGTATTAACCATTATCAGATTTAGGCATAGGGATGTTAGAAAATTCAAAATTCAACTGGTTTACAACAACGAATAAACCCTAATTTCCATCCATTTTCTCTGCGGTGATAAAGCGGTTGAAAATTTATCCTCATAGAATTTGTACTTGGCGGCCCTTATTTCATAATTAACTGTACGTCCAGAATTTTTAAAAATTTCCTTAAGTTTCAGAATTCTGCATCTCTCCCAACATTCTTATGCCTCTTGTCTATCATTAATTAAACTTGGCATTTTAGTTTTTATTTTAAGGCATTTGTTATCTAAATTTTGAATATTATCTAATAAAAAAAATGCACATTAAGGGTTGCCATACTAAAAACCAGGTTTCAAGGTATACTAGAACTAGTTCAATCTTAAGAGATAGAAGATCTATGTTTTTATTTCCTTCTCCTTTGTAGAAGGTTTAAAGTCTTAAGACAAAAAAATTACGCGATGCCTGGAGAAAACTGATGCAAAAGATCAAATGGTGTTGCAGAAGAAGATGTAAAATGTGTAGGCATGATCTCGCAGCCTTATAGCTCTAATGTCTAGCATTAATTCATTATTGTTAATTAGAATTAAAGTCTCCAGTTAAAATAACGTAACTTTATTTACATAGCTCTTACGTACAAGCTTACATTTAATACGTCACCTAACGTAAATTGCTACACCGCCACCGTGGGAAGGATGTCGACGCGAAACACGTTGCGAAACTGTAGCATAATTATTATGCATAAGTGTTCAAAATTTGTCCAAACACTGGCACTGGTCTGAATCTGAAGTTAATTGAACATGTTTGGGAAAAATTTCCCCGTAAGCTCTATATATCTAGTATCTGAGCAGTGGAAACAAGGTATTATGTGAGAACGGAACAACAGAACCCCGAAATTTTATGCCAATCTTGTGCAGTCGATGCCTTTACGGATGGCAGCGGTTCAAAAAGCAAAAGGGTTTTGGTTCCTTGTATTCCATTTGAATAATCTCATAACTAGTGCCCAATTATAAAGGACTATTCATTTCGTGAATGGTTTCAAAAGTATGGGACTGTAATTCGACATCTGTCAAACAAAGTTGTGAAACCAATTGACATTGACGAAAATTGATCGTTTAACTATCACACAATGCATAAAAAATTATCAAAACCTACTACAAAAATAGTGATTCTGCTACAAACACATATCGTGCTTTAAGAGGGAGATAGATTATGGTTTACATAATCGTCCAACTACTCAAGCTATTGGCAAAATTGTGAAAGTATTCGTTTCGCTCGTGAAAGTATTGCCGAAAGCCCGAATGTGTCGATTCGAATTAGGACTGTCTTACGGCACATTACGACGTATTTTGCATTTAGGTCTACACCTACATCCATATAAAGTTCAGCTCACACAACAACTGAAGCCAGCTGACCATTCACAACGTCGTACATACGTGGAATGGGTGTTTGAACAACAGACGGTGGACGGCAATTGTTCGAACAAAATTTTCTTCAACGATGTAGCACATTTCACACTCGGTGGGTATGTTAATAAACAAAATTGTCGTATTTGGGGTTCTCAAGTAATTGAAGAGAGGTCATTACATCCAGAAAAAGTCACAGTTTGGTGCGCTCTTTGATCCAAAGGTGTAATTGGACCGTACTTCTTCGAAAACGACGATGGAACGACTGTCACCGTCAATTCGAAGCGTTATGGTCATATGATGACCGACTTTTTTTTTTGCCTGCTATTGAAGAATACAATTTGCATAATATGTGGTTTCAGCAAGACGGTGCCACACAACTCGAGCGAATATGACTTTATTGCAAGAGTAATTTTCTGGCCGCGATATCTACTGGCCACCAAAATCATGCGATTTGACACAATTAGACTTTTTTTGGTGGGGCTACACGAACCACCGTGTTTTTGCAGATAAACTTTCAACTCTTGAGCACTTAAAACGCAACATTCGTCAAGTTATGGCTGAGATACCGCTCAATATGTGTCAAAAAGTGGTCGAAAATTACCTCAAAAGAATCAATGCTGGCAACACTTTGCGCGGAGGTCATTTTAATGATGTAGTGTCTCACACATAATGTACGTTCAAATTTTGTTATAAAAAAAGAAATACCATGAAAAAAAATATTTTATATGTATTTTATACAAGTTTACTTTTGAAGCCACGAAATCGATAGCCCTTTACAACGTTTACCGAGTGCACATCGAATTTAAAGTTCAGATTGGTATAAATTGACGAAGCTGGGTTTTTATCATCTCCAAGGACTGAAAATCATTCTATTCACAATCAAATTATTTTAACTTTTGAAATCAGAAGACTTTTTATTAATAAGAGAAGGCTTGGGAAAATATGGCAAAATAGGTAGTAGGAATCCCTTTGATAAACGAAATTTTAATAAAGCTACTAAAGACCTTAAAATTACACTTTATAACTTGAAAAATGATCAGATTGATAGCTAACTCGAAAGCCTCAATACAAATAATATTAAGAATAATGAGTTTTCTTTGTGGAACGCTACAAAATGTATAAAAAGACCTACGAAAAGAAATGTTCCAATAAAAGATATTGACAATGTGTGGTGTAAAACCGATAAGAGTAAGGCGGAAGTATTTGCTCGTCATCTAGAAAACACCTTTCAACCTCATGTAAATACAAATCCCTTTGTTAACGAAATTAATGAATTCCTGGATAGCGCTTGTCCCATGGACTGGCCAATTAAACATGTATCTTCAGATGAAGCATTGCCAAAAAAAAATAAAAAAAAAAATAGGTACACTTTATATGACATATATTTATAAAATTTTTTTTTTTTATTAAATCAGAGGGTTTGAATAGGTAACTTTTTGCCAATACGAGTATCCGTCTGTTGGTTTCTGAGCAGATTTTCTTAGATCTACCGCGAGATTCTTTCGTTAGTTTTTTGGTTAAAGCATTTTACACAAAGTGCAAAGACTTTCCTAAGGTCTTCGCAATGATTTGCAGTGATTTCCTCACTGTTTTAACAACTTTTGCCTCTTCTTCAGTTTTCTGATATTCTCCTTCCATTTCCTTTATAAAATTTTTTGATTTTTGTGTCTTTTTAAATCAAAATGGAATTATTCTTACCATTTCACATAAACACAATGAAAAATCACTTAAAATTTTAATTTACTATAAAAAGGGGAGAAAAAGGGGAGAAAAAATGGGCAGAATTAGTATATTTATGCATAAATGCTGTATTTTATCTGTTTTGTAGGTAATTTTTTACGATTAAGCTTAGTTAAGTTTCCCTAATAGCTATTGGAAGTGCTCCATTTCTAAAGTTGAACCAAAAGTTGAACGTGGACTGATTTTCTTGAAATTTGGGATATTGATCGAGCTTTTGTCGGTGCAGGTTATAGGCAATAAATCTTTACAAAATTTTGACTCAAAGTTTTGATGATCTCTTCGCCGAAGCAAGGAAAGCTTGCGAGGCCATTCCAACCAGTGCGGGTGAAAATCTGATTACCTCGATGCCTTGCAGATGTCAAGCTTTTACTTACTTACTTAATTGGCCATAACAACCCGATTAACGGATGCCGCAACACATCCTTCCAGGCGCTTCTGCTTCTTGCGCGCCTACGCCAATTGGTCACACCAATCGATGACAGGGCTTCCTCGATTTGGTCCTTCCAACGGATACATGGTCGTCCTCTTCGCCGACTTCCGCAGATCCCCGCATCAAATACTCGTCTCGCCGGAGCATCCTCCTCCATTCAAACGAAATGGCTGAGCCAGCGCAGCCGCTGGATATTAATACGCTGTACAACGTCCATGTCGTTCAGGAGCTCATACAGCTCTCTGTTGTATCGGATGCGAAAATCATCGCCACCTCGCACTGGACCGAAGATCTTACGTAGGGCTTTTCTCTCGAATACTCTCAAGGCAGCTGCATCAGTTCTTAATAGGGTCCATGCTTCTGCGCCATAAAGAAGCACGGGTATGATGAGCGTCTTGTAGAATATTAGTTTCGTCTTGCGAGAGAGGTCTCTGCTACTCAATTGCCTATTGAGACCATAATAGCACCTGTTGGCAAGAGTAATCCTGCGCTTGATCTCCAGACTGACATCATTTTCGGTGGTAACGGCGGAGCCAAGGTAAATGAATTCCTTGACTGTATCTAAAATATAGTTATCGGCCGTAATTTGTGAATCAATACGCCGCACGGCTCTACTTGTCAATAACAAATATTTCGTTTTGCCCTCATTTACTGCCAAACCCATCTTCTTAGACTCCCGTTCAATAGCACTAAATAGCACTAAAGGCCGTTTGGTACGCCCTATGATGTCGATGGCGTCAGCGTACGCAAGCAACTGAACACTTTTTTGAAAAATAGTCCCATTGCGATGCACTCCCGCCTTTCGCAGAACACTCTCCATGACGAAGTTGAAGAGGTCGCATGATAAGGGATCGCCTTGTCTGAAACCTCGCACGGTATCAAAAGGTTCGGAGAGGTCCATTCCTACCTTAACGGAGCTGCAGGAATTGCTCAACGTCATTCTGCATAGCTTCGCAGGTATACCGAGCTCAGACATTGCGGCAAAAACACGATCCGTTAGGGGCTATCGAAAGCAGCCTTATAGTCGACAAAAAGATGGTGTGTGTCGACTTGATTTCCGTGGGTCTTTTCCAGGATTTGGCGTAATGTGAAGATCTGGTCGATGGTGGACTTGCCAGGTCTGAAGCCGTACTGATAAGGTCCAATCAGTGTTTTGACGAGTGGCTTCAGTCGTTCACAGAATACGCCTGTAAGAACCTTATATGCGATAGGGAGAAGGCTTATACCCCTGTAGTTGGCGCATATCGTAGGGTCTCCCTTTTTCATGACGGGGCAGAGGACGTTGGGCATACTTTCCTCTAGCCATATTTTGTAGATGAGCTGGTGCATGCGCCCTACCAACTCATTACATCCGGTCTTAAGCAATTCAGCGGGGAGGTCATCAGGACCTGCCGCTTTGTTGTTTTTAAGTCGCATAATCGCGACCTTAACTTCTTCATGGCTAGGCGGCGGAATCTCCACGCCGTCATCATCGATCGGGTTCGGAACATCATCTAGAGGCGGTATTGATGTCGTCATCGCCTTGCAGTGGAGTGGAGAAGTGTTTCCTCCACAACCTCAGCACCCCTTGTGGATCTGTAACCAGGTTTCCATTCTCATCCTTGCAGGAAGACGCTCCGGGCTTATACCCCTCGGTCAGACGCTTAACCTTTTGATAAAATTTTCGAGCGTCATTCCTACATCTGTACATCTCGACTTCCTCTTGCTCACGCTTTTCCTGCTCCCTCTTCTTGCGTCTGAAAAGGCATCTCTCATCCCTTGTCCTCTCTCTGTAATTTTCGACAATGGCTCGCGTAGCGGCCGACTGCAACGTTTTTCTGTATGCGGCGTATTTCGCTGCAGCAGCCTCGCGACACTCCTCATCGTACCATTGGTTTCGTTGGGGTGGGCGCTCGAAACCAAGCACTGTTTCCGCAGTATTGCGCAAGGAGTGGGAGATGTTGACCCACAATCCGCCAATGTCGCTGAGATTGGATGGGGAATGACGGAGGTTATCAGAGAGTTGAGCGGAGAACGCCTCAGCTGTCTTTTGTGATCACAGCTTCTTAACGTTCAGCTTTCGCAGTGCACTAGAGCGCGCCGTCCTCGAGGCGCAAATGCGCTCTCGGAACTTAGCTACGACAAGGTAGTGGTCCGAGTCGATGTTTGGACCTCTAAATGTGCACACATCTAGTACACTGGATACATGCCTTCCGTCAATCACAATATGATCGATCTGGTTGGATGTTGATCGATCGGGGGACATCCAAGTGGCCTTCTGAATGTCGAGATGCTGAAACCTGGTGCTACATACTACCATGTTACGCGCCGCGGCGAAATCGATCAGCCTCATACCATTGGAGGTAGTGTTTGCGTGGAGGCTGAACTGTCCGACAGTGGGGCCAAAGATACCTTCCCGCCCGACCTTCGCATTTAAATCCCCGAGGACAATTTTGGCGTCATGGGCCGGGCACTTATCGTATACGTCCTCGAGTTTAGCATAGAAGGCATCCTTAACCACATCGTGCGTGAGCACAAATTAGGCTAATGTTGTAAAATTTTGCCCTGATGCGGATTGTGGCTATTCTATTTTGCATCCTTGTCCTATCCATCGCATTTCCTGTATGGCAGTGAAGTCCGTCCTACTTTTCATGAAGGCAGCCGCCAGTTGGGCGGAAACGCCTGCCCTATAAAGGGTGCGGACATTCCATGTGCCTATTCTCAAATCGTTGTCCTTGAAACGTTTGCCGTGGTCGTCAACTTTAGAGGAGATCTTTATAGAGGCTATTGTATTGGCTTTATTGTATTGGCTGTTATCGACAACAATTGTTATGCAACAAAAGATTGATTTTTTTCTAATAAATAAATGTTTTTCATAAAGTTTACGGTGTGTCCTTAATTATATGCACGACTGAAATCAATACTCTTTTAAAATATGACTTACAACTTTAAAGGTAATGATTTATTTGCCACAATAAGCAGTTATTTTCTACTACTAAGAGTTTAATTAACTAAACTTGGACAAATTTTGACAATATCATACAACAATTTCTATTTTTTGCTTCAAGCTCACATGTAAGCTTCGTGTCCTTAATTCGTTGCACGTAGCTGTAAGTAACTAAATGATAGGAAATTTTTCTAAAGGATTAGAAAAAACTGAATAAACTTATAAAAATCAAAATCTGTACTAATACTCTTATATTTCGCCCAATATTTGTTCTCATGATTAAAATAAAAGCTGAAAATGCCAACTTACATACATACATATTTATATACGTGCATTCATATGTATATAGACCACATAATAAATTAGTTTAAAGTTTAAGCGCACAGGCTTCAGCACTGATACGATTTAAAAATTTCACCCAAAACTGTTGAAATTATTTGCTGTGGCTAATCATGAAAAATACGTGTGTATGTATGTATATGTTTAACGGGGTTCATAACAAAAACATTTTCGCCATCAGCATCCATCCATCCATTGTATGAATATTTAGAAAAGCCATACACAAACGCATAATTACATGCATAGAGTTACATAAACAAAAATTAGAATGATTCTAATTTTCTGCTTTTTTTTAATTTGCTTTTACTACTCTAACTGCCTTTACAGCACACAGCCCCCCCTTAACTAGAAAAACCTCAAAAAGAAGAAAAAAAAAACTGTGTCGCTATTACTGTATGTATGTGTTTCATGTATTTTTTTTATAAAATTTTTCACGTTTAATGATACTTTCAACACCAACAACACTGTTATCGAGAATGAGGTGAGCAACAGTCGGTCGTTTGTACAACAAAAACAAACACAAAAAAAAATTTTATATGAAATAAAATATTTCTCTGCATATAATATACGGTAGTACCGTATGGTATGGGGTACATAAAATAAAACACAATTTAATAAAAACATATTCAAAAAGTATGTATGTATGTATATGTATGACAGACAGACCCCATTAAAATTTATAAATTTTGTATACATCACCAAACGAACCACGAACCGTACCATTCACGACGAAGTGGTGCCTAATGATGTTTTTCTAGAAACATCGTTTGTTTTTTTGCCAATAAAACAAAATATGTAAGTGTTCGGCTTAAAACGATAACGAACGCAAAAATTAAATAAAAAAAATAAAATAAAAAACGAATTTTATTTTTCAATCGTTATTCACATTTTGCAGCCAGCCATACAGAAAAGTAAATGAAACGCCAAGTACAACGATTAGATTTTTTAGTAGTTGTTTAGTACATATTTACACGTTATTGTTGTTGGTTTGTGTAACATCTTCGTAAACATTTTGGTTCGGTTCGAATTCCTCGTTGGTATCTTCGTCAGGTTAATGTCTGTTTTTTTTTTGTTTTATGGCCTTAAGTTCTTGACGTTGCTGCTCTTTTTTGTTCTTCTTAAATAAAGAAAACGAAAAAAAAAAAACGAAGAATACTTTTGCGATCAGAGTAGACAAAGTTCAACAGCAACAACGATTGCAAGTATTCCAACAACAAATGGCAACTGTGAACAACCTCTCTGAAAAAAAAACGAAGCGAAATTTTATTCGTTTTTATTTTCGCATTGTTGTAGTTGCTGCCGTTGCCTATTTTCGATTGTAGTTGTTATTGTTTGTGGTGTTCATGTTCATACGAACGTAGGTTGATTTTGTTTTATTTGTTGTTTTTTTTCGTTTTTTTTTTCTGAGTTTTGCCTGTTCACGTTCTTTACTCGTGTTATTTCATTTCAACTTTGTTTTCTCTTCTCCGTTTAGGTGAAAGAAAAACACAAATATGTACACAAAATGAAATACGAATTGTATAACACGTAGTATCAGTAGTATAGTACATAGTATAAATAAAATATAAAATATCTGTTGTTATTGTTTTTCTTTTGTTTTTTTTTTTTAAATTTAGTTGTTAAAGCTTGTCCGAAGCAAATTGTCAAAGAGAGTATGAGGAAGAGAGGAAGCCAAACATTCATACATACATATGCATGTGTGTGCGCTTAAGTAAAGAAATTTCACAATTTTCTTTCTTAGAAAAGAGAATACAAAAAGAAAACAACAAAAAAAAAAACATGAATGCCAAATAGAAAGCTTTACAATTTATTTTGTTGTTTTTGGTTACAACAACTTGAATTAAGTGACTTTCACAAAGCAACAACAACAACAGCAGCAGAGGAAAAAAAATAGCGATAAAAATACTCTAAAAGTTCATTGAATCGAGTTGTATGAGAATTTTAATTACAATTTAAAATTATAATTTTATAATCGCTTAATGTACATACCTACACACACATATAAATATAAAATATAATATGTACATACTATATAAAACATTTCCTTATTAATTCTAAGCGACCAAATAGATAAGCTTAGGAATTTGAAAAATCTCTCAATTTACTTTTAAATCTGGACATACATACATACATATATACATACATATGTACATAAATAGAGAAAGAGAATTTATAAACAAATACCGAAATATGATTTATTTAGAAGTTTTTAATCGAAATCAATCTCATATACAATCACAAGTACATATACACACTATGTACATTATAGCGACTCAAGTTGTATGTAAGCGAAATTCGTGCAAAGTGTACCCCCCTTTGGTCTAGTGTACTCACATTGGTCTTTTTTAAGACAACATTTCAAATATTTCGGCTCCAGATTCGTCCTCTCGTGAGCTGGACCATTTTGAAAAAGGGTCTATTTTTGAATATTTTGTTAATTTGAGGATCTGTTTCCCTGCCAACATATACAATATCTATATCATAAGAAAGGTTTTTTTAAGGCGCGTCGAACAGTGTATACAATTTGTCCAAGGATGATCATCCATGTCATTTTTTTAAGGATATTCTGTAAAAAAAATTGGTTTTGAATTTTTTGTTCGGGGTTGTTTGTAATAAAAATGCCAAATTAAAATATTTTAATCTTTAGTCGATTTAATTAAATACGGGTCTCAGCTTTTTTTGAAATACATACATAATTGGCCATTACAATCCTTCAGTCGGGATTACGATCTAGCTTCTCACACCACTTATGTTGTATGCGTTAATTTTATACATGAGCGGCGGGACCTACAGTTTAAAGTCGACTCCGAAAGACAGATTTTTAAGAAGCTTTTCATGGCAATTTTTACTCTCAGAGTCTTTGCCAGAAATCTGCTGAGAGGAAGTCGCCGAAGAAATATTTTTTCGTTTTAGTAAAGAAACAGATCCTAAAATTAACAAAATATTGAAAATGGACCCTTTTTCAAAATGGTCCAGTTCACCTGAGTTCGAAGCTGGAGCCGAAATATTAGAAATGTTGTCTTAAAAAAGTCCAAAGTTCATTTTTAGGAGGGTACATCGTACAAAATGATTAAAAATCTGGGAACAATTTAAATGAAAACATTAGGACTTATACGTTTCGGCTGTTAAGACCAATCTTTTTTGTACAAATTGAATGGTGGGCCATCTTTTAGATGGAAACTGATTCGATTTGATCGATTACACTAGCACCGTTGACAAGAGTCCATTGAGCGGCCTGGTAAATAGCCATCACGTCCGCCTGAAATATGCTGCAGTTTTGCAGTTGTCCGGGAAACGGAGAGAAATGTTCAGGTCCAGTTTCCCAGAGTAAACACCGCTTCCAACCCCGTTACCGAGTTCAGAACTGTCGGTATATACATATATCCAGGATTTCCGGGCGGACGACCGTCTTAGGATTCCAGTCATCCCTATTCAAAATCAGAAAGAGGTCGTAGTAAATTTGGCCACCTGCTTAGCAAGAAGCACAGCAGGAAGCCAGTTTAGTATTGCGAACAAGGCTTTTGTGGGGTGCACCAGTTATATAAATAGCCGCAAACCTTCTGACCTTGTCAAGAAGTCTGACAGAGCAGACCACCAGAAAGCAACACTGTGTAAGAGGTTGAGTTCGACGGATGATCCTTTGGCGAAGACCCCATCTAGTTCCGAACGCTCTACTACAGCAGTAAGCAGTACAAGCCGCCTTTCGTGCCCTAGCTGCCAGATTCGCATTTCAGTTGAGCTTGCGACCATATATTTATCCTGAGAACTCAACGTGAGTCTGGTCCCGCATATACTGGGAAGGGAGAAGATCGGAATTTTATATCTCCTCGTGAAAAGAATCGTATCGACTTTAGACAAACCAAAATCCCTACTCCAGTCCAGTACAACTGACAGCGCCAAGTTCAACTTATCCTAGAGTGACTGCGGACAAATACCCGAAGCGCCAAGCTATGACATCATTGCCAGAGTGTTCAAGCCCTCTCAAGAGTGAGTTGACAACAAGGTTCCAGACAAGTGGTAATAGAACACTGCC